>CM071600.1:152954045-154320545 GCA_036435485.1 Saposhnikovia divaricata | reverse complement strand
TAAATCATGACTTGTAATATGTTTTTGCTATGTTTTTGCTGCCAAACTCTCTCACTTAAAAGAAAGTTAGAAAGTTAGTTATTAGTTGTATAGGCATGTCTGTACATTAATTATAACAAGCATACTAATTTGTAATACTTTGTATTACTTACCCTATTAGCTGAGGGATCCCTTTATCCACCAAAGATTTGATTCTTCATGTGTACTTAGTTCAAATGTAAAATTCAATTTATGTAACCACAAGTAAGTCATTGAACGTAACTTGGAAAAAGATCTATTGATCATGCCTAAACACTTTCTGAAGACAATTTGAAGAATAAGGATGGTACTGAATTGGAAATTGAAATTTGGCTAAGTCAGAATTCGAGAAGTGCAGAAATAATTGATTAGTACATATTTGGAATTAGAACTTGGTCCGATTTCTAAAAAATATATTTAATTTAACCGGAGTTATTGCATATAATATTAAAGTCTACCATGCTAGAACATTATCTTTCTGGGTTCCATAAGTTTGCTTATGGGTTCCACAAAAACATTTGTTCGAATATGATAGAATATTTGTAACACCCACGTTGATAGAATTAGTGTGCTTGGTACTTTTAAAAGTCTAAGTTAATAACTGATGTATACCAAATTTGTTACATTTTTTAACAGACTTTTGGTTGGCTATTGATCAGGAATTTGGCCAAATATACAAAAATATTAGGAATTTGACCTAGGTAATCACAAATTCGGTCAAAACTACGACAATATACTCATCAATCATAGTTTTCATATTTCACTGCTTAAGAAAAATATTTTGAATAATATTACAGTTTAAATAATAATTTGTGATAATATTTATAATAATAAATTATTAAAGAGCTTCCTAAGTCTTACTTTATTATTTCATGCCGTCTTAGAAGATAAATTTAAAGTACATGTTATAAGTTTGAAAGTTTTTCACCGATTAATGTAATTTGAGAAGGAAATAAATATTTAAAGGGTTCAGACATCATCCTAATCGATAATAGTAGATTATATTGCCATATATATAATTAAATCAATATTCTTTGAAGAAATTGTGAATGAAATCTTGATATGGAAAATTTCATATTCTAAAATATTAAATTAAGATATTGGATATCGATAGTGTAGGATGACATTTACTATAGATATTTAAACATATTTGAGAACTAAATTGATTGTTTTTGAATCGTAATTAATTAATCAATATTAAGTTTACAGAGACGGTATTTAATCATAGCAATTATCGTACAAATACGAGGATAATTCAGAACACCACACACATAAATTTAAATTACTAAGGAATGGTATTAGAAAACACAAAATATATGAAATACAATTCTACACGTATTTATATAGTAACATAATATTATATAGAGAAAAATTAAAACCATAAACAAGCAAATCTAGAAAACGATCAAAACTATGCTATAAAAAATATTCATTTAAGTATTTGCATACAATGCTAAAAAATGATCACAGTTAATAAGCTAGTTATATTTTGAACGTGAAGGCGCTTGTTGCGTCCAAAACACAGGGCTTGACAAACTTGAACGTAGTAGTGTTAAGTAAAAATCGTAACTTAACTTTAACTTGTTAAGTAAACCAACCAATTTGACATCCGAACGAAAAATAAGATATAATTACTGCTATTAGAATCTAAAAACAGTATTTATTTAAATATACATTTGATTATTTACTGTACAGGCAGATAAACATGAAAAATGTTTTAATATGCAACTTAAAAGAAGTTTCGGTATACATGATAACTGAACTAAGTTGAATACACAATTATATAGCACCGTACCTGGGCCCATTCGCAAAAACTTTCACATAATCTTGAACATATGCACAACATTAAAGCAACAACTCCAACTGGTGACCAAACTGCCATTACAGTTCTCAAGTCCAAGAACATAATCTTTCCATACACATTCTAACCTATGGGAAGCATACAAAAAATTGGAATGGACAAAGATATAATCAGCTTTTCTTTAATCCCATTTTGTTACTTGTTAGATTATACGTAAAATCTGTAAGACTGCAACAAAACATTCACATTAGTGTTGAAGTGGGGAGGAACGTTCGGCATGTATTTGCCCAGGCTCAGGGCTTCTGTTCGGCTGTATTACCACAGGCAAAACACCATTTTCAGCAGCTTCTAAAGCCACATCTGCATTGCTGGCAGGCCCAGCATTTTCTGTACGAACCGACCGAAGAAGGCCCTGCAATCTTAGCAAATAGCTCGGGCTAGGAGGTTGTGTTCTGACATATGGAGCTGCTGTCACCACAGCGGCAGGTGAGTGATCGCTATCAGCACGGATATTAGATAGTGCACTAAGATCAAGGTTCGGAAAGACGGAACATCGACATCTAGGACATTTCACATTCAAACGAAGCCACTCGTCTATGCATTCTACATGGAAATTATGAGCACAAGGAAGACCACGAACCTGCATTGCACATGTATATAGTATAAAACATCAATGGACGGGATCACTGAATGAGTAAACTGGCATATGTTGTTTTCAGAATCTAGTTGGGTCAATGGTTCCTCTGCTGACCAACACATCAGCTACTCTTTATATTATACACAGCAACTTCTATCATAAACAGCAACTTCTCACAATGGACAGACTAAAAGCAACCTCTGACAATAATCAAGACATAAAAAAATATAACTGTAACTGGCCAAAAACACAGGCTATCTCCTATGTGAACGGCAGAATGAATCCTTAGATCTTCTCCAAATGAGTAGAAAAAATTGAGACACAGAAAATAAATCCAAGAAAAAACTATAGATAAAAACAATTACCTCATTTCCAACATGGAATTCTTCCAAACAAATCGGACACTCACTGCAATCGGTTGGAACAGCCTTAAGCCTAAACTTTGGAAGTTCCTGAATGAGCGCTTCCACTGCTTCTCTCTACTTGCAGAAAAAAGAACCTCAGCAGTTAACAGAGTGATTAGAAAAACGTAAGAAGTTGACTTGGGAGAATGAAAGTAACTAGCACAGATTATATCAAAAACATGGCAAAGATAAAAGTAGGTATAATACGTTCGTAAGGTTCGAGTCTAGCGCATACATGTTTGTATGTGCGTACATGCGTTATCAATAAATCCGTATTATGAAGTGAAATGCTACAAGTCTAAACTGAACTGTTCTAGAACAGTCGTCGCTTACTTGTGTTGGGGTCAAGTAGAGTCCTGGGTGGTATGCAGCAGTATCTTGGCCCATGCCTCTCATCTCTTGGCCAGCAGCTTCAAAAGCCCAATCGGGAACCCTAATCATGTCAACCAACACCTGAAACAAGATGAGTATGGACAGAACAGTCAAAAGATAGTACCCAAGAACCAAGAAAGTAACGCATTTGAAAAACATAAAAATATGGATTGGCACATCAGTAAAAATTCCCAACAATGAAATGTAAAAAGATCTAAATCTACCAAGAAGAATGCATCTCTACCTAGTTGTGACTACAAAGACAAGTAGACAAAAACCCATGATCCTTATCGGCATATTCTATGTTTTGCACATTCTGGATTTCAGTAACGTGTCAAAAGTGGTAAGACAAAAGAAACCCGCAATAATGTCTACAGAGCTTACCCCAAACTGTGAGATAGGTATACCCTGTTGTGCACGCAGTAAATGAGCTTGTCTTCTAGTAATCCACTGCAAAATATTTTTAGAACAATAAATAGTTAAAAAGATGCAATACAACGATCAAGCAAGAAATTCATAATTAAGATCATACTATACAGTTCATCATTTTGTAATGAACAGTAATTAAACACCATTTTGTAAGATGTACTAAAAACTTCCAACATGGATTTTTCACTATTTCTTCGAAGCTAGAAGTATTAAAAAGAGAAAACAAACCTTCCCAATGGACATGCATGCAATGCAGATGAGACCACAGTAGCTAAAAAGCAACCAAATAAGGAACCCGTACTTCTGACCTTCTTCAGGCAACTGCAATACTTTTTAAAACACCATTTTCTTTTAAACCCTTTTGGTATACTGGAAAAAGGAAGGAATTAAAAAGAGAAACTTACACAGCTTCTTGCACTAGTGAACCACATAGTACCAATTATAGTCCATGCCCAGAGGAAAGGATAAAGTAGCAGTGTTAAGATTGAAAGAACTACTACCCTCCCACAAAACCGAGCATATCTCTGCTGCCAACCAAAATCCCTGTTTCATAAATGATAGATAAATGACGATATCATGTGTGCAAATGAATATCAAAACCAATGTGAAAGGAAATAAGGTTAACTATATAAAGTTCAATGAAACACTGAAATAGCTATATTCTTGAGATTGACTTCCATTTCTTATACAAGTTCTAATCACGTCAAGTGGTTTAATATAGTTAATTCAAGCTAGGTTAATGTAATTGAACTACATTCTACTATTAGTAACATAGTATCTATATTTTGATGCAATCAAGGAATCCAAATTAAAGGAAAAAACGAGCCAAAGACCAGAAACTTCAGTAGCCCAGCAGCAACAGTGAAATACAGGAGCCAAAACCCCAGATTAATATGACAAAGATGCAAATCTATGAGCTCAGTAACACAGCTCGAAAAAGATTTCAGTCCCTACTACGACTAAATTTGCATGATTTTGACCAAGTCTAAATGGCTTATCATTTAACTTTGTAGCAAAAAAGAATCCCTTGTAGACTTGGGCTTTCCAGAGGAAAAGAGGTTCTCACAACAGAGTGACCGTATAAAGATTCAAAAAGAATTGAATAGTGAACTCCCGCAAGTCTCCTCTCTTTCTCCTACTCATATGTTTCCTCTTTTGATAATGTTTAGTGACAAAACTACATTTAGCTCATTTAGTTTGCCTACTTAGTTTTACCTTGTGAATACTGGTAACTGAGTTTCTTTTCCTATTTTAGTCTTGTGCTTGATTTATCTAATCAGGTGCCTATAGCATTACTAATCATATTTACTTAAAACCTAATAAACGTGAAAAGGGAATTTACTGCTAGCCATTAGCAATGGGTCGAATAACACGTGTTTTTGAACTCATTTGCTTAATTGATTTAGTTGATGGCCTTTACTTACGAATATATTTGTGTGTGATATGTAATCAGTGTAGTATTCTGTAGTGAACTGATTCATATTGATAATATGATATTGAAACTTATACTACTATTAGTAAGAATACACGACCTTAGGTGGTATTCGAGAGACCACCCACTCTCCACACTGACACTTCAATCAATCTGGATATCTTGATACCTCTCACATACAATTGGCTTCCCTATTTATAATCCTAACATCAGCTTAGAATCCGTAAATTGAAGCCCTGAATTGAAGCTAAAATAATATTACTCTACCAAATCCTCCTTATTCCCACCAAATCCTCCCTTTCAAATCCATAATTGATGCACAAACTAATTATCCAAATTTGTAATTGATTACATATTTATTATGTTTATTATGTCGCCTAACATATTCAAGCTGCACGAAACTTCTCTTAAACCATAAGTCATTATAATTTACTGAACTTGTTGAGAGATACAACTAAGTAGGAAGTAAATGTATAATTACAATGAAAAATAGCTCTACGTTAACAACTCATTTTCACTAGATAAGTTGAGAAATTATATAGAACACTAAGATGAAGTGTAGAGCAAACATCTATTTAAGTTTCGGGGGAGATAGGCTTCTTCTTTCTGAAGTTTAAGTGTCTTTCTTATTTGAATACTGTATTTTGCTACGATCTGCATTTCAAATTTGTTTGTTTAATAAGAACAAGCTTTTCCATTGAGGCTTTCCTCTTGGAAACTATGTGCTCACCACTTACCAGCATATTACTTGTTAGCCACTTAGCATTTTAACAAGCAGAAGTGTAACTGGATACAATAGGCAACTCTACATTTGTTTGGGCGTTACGAGGAAGGGGGAATTAACTAAACATTTTTTTATACTAGCTTTTAAAAGAGTAAATAAAGATATGAAGCCTTACAATCCCATTCCCGAGGCAAGGCCATTATCCACAAACATTAAGAGCCGAAAAACAAACACAGTAGTGTAATCCACCTATATGTTCAGTAACACATAGTACAGATACAAACTTAGTAAAGATAAAGTATGAAGCTAGCAAAAACATATGTATTTGTAAAAATGTTCTTGGATGTACCCACCACAATCCATATATGTAATGGATATTCACAGTAATGGTACCGCTTCCAATTAATCGCCACGATGATTCTGGTAGTTAACTTGTTAAAGAACTAACACAAGCCCTTAACAAACACAAGTACACAACAAACTAAAAACTGAAAATTTCAATGCATCATCAAACTAGTAAACTACCAAGGGAGAAAACTACATGCTAATATACCATTGCATGCCTACACAACCATGGCCCCTAAACCTGCCCCACCCGTGACAAAAATTGAACGTGTTAAGAACACCATATGACCCAAAACAACCCCTTTATTAAAAAATAAATCCCTTTAAGTTTAAGCTTAAATATACATTTTTACCAAATGACACAGAAATTGAAAACACATTTACAAACGAAAAAACAACCCGAAACCCAAAAAACCCCAACATAAACATCAACTTCTCAACACCAGAGCAAAAAGGAAGTAAATTGTTCAACAAACCTATAATCACTTTCGAATTTACAAACTGAACAAATTACACACACACACATGTTCATATAGATAATTCCAAGCTAACCCCTTAAAGGATACATACTAGTTGCAAGCATTGACAAGAAAAACCCATCATACCTGCAAAACCCACAATTCAAACACAAATTACAAAACAAAAACCTACAAAAATACATACAAGTTAAAAAAAAATGACTAACATTTTTAATCAAGAATCAAGAACTCACCACTTAAAATCAACTCCTCTCATAGCCATCAAACTCAGAAACCTTCAAAACCCCTATATCAAATCCCAAATCTTGGAGACCCAGATTCTGAAAGTCTCAAAATTCACATAAAAAAAAAGATTTTTCAAGAAACCCAAGATTTCTTACAAGACTACGAAGCTTCCAAAATCAGACAAAACCCGTGCGACATATACTTACATACATGTATAGGCAGGTGGGTTTATTATTATTTCGGTAATAGAAGAAAGTGGTGGACTGAAAGAAGAAAGTGAGTAGAGGGAAATGAATAGAGGGGGGTCACGCATCAAACTAACGGCGTTAAAGGGTAGCGTGTAACTATATAAATTGTGTAACTATATAAATTGATGTCTGTATGTATATGTAGAAGGGGGTGCACAGTGTACACTAGAGAGTGGGTCCAGTAGGTAGTGACTATACATGTATCTAATTTTTGGGGAATGTTGTGGAGAATCATCCATAAATATTTCTTTCCCGTAAGACTAAATCGGTTGAGTTACTTAATTACAATTTATCGGAAATTGGTGATTTATTGGAATGATAAATTGGATATAAATTAGATATATTTTAATATTATATTTTATAATATATATGAAATTAGATTAATATTCTTATTTTACAAAAATATATTTGAAATTTTATAATAAATTTGATGATTTTTATCATTAAAATCAATTTTTTTTGTATTTTACTTATATATATGGGCCATTATATCATATAAGAAAATAATTTCATTGAATTCGAGATTTGAAGTATCAGTACCAATAACGAATCTCAACCGTCCATTAGCCTTCTTATCTTATGTCATTCACCAAACCCAACATTCGCAAGGCTGGACTTCTCTATCTCTTACGCTTCTTCACCTTTTTCCTTCTAATATTTGCACGAAGCCACGAACACAGACGCTTTCATCCGTCATCATCTGCACAAAAAGAATCAAAGCCTCCTTCCCCTTCTTATATCAACAAACAAAACCAATCGCTTATTTTCCTCTTCCCCCATTCAATACGTACATAAACATGTACATATCTTCCCCTCGATTTGGCCTATCTTTTTCTTCAATTCCTAAAAAATCCAACAATTATTTCACCAATCTTGATTGACCTTTTTCTAGTCGGAAGAATCTCGTTCTCTTTTCTCCGATTTTTGCTATGTTGAACCGATTTTGACCCCATTAATCGGAAAACGATTTTTCCGGCGATTTCACGAAAATAGATCGGTAAGTCTCCAACTTCCGATTTCCTGACCGATTTATCGGCGAAATCGCCGATTTTTAGAACCATGCTTGTAACACGCAATTGCCTAAAATAAATTACGGTAAAATCTATATAAATTAATATATGAGATACCGGAAAATTGAAGTATCAATTTAGAGAGATATTATTTAATTAATAAATTAATAACTATTAATTTTGAAATGATTTTTTATATTAAACAAAATTAATCTTTTTTACATAAATTTAAATAAAATGAATCGCACATTTTATTTTATATATTTAATTTAATTAATTCAATGTACATTAGTTTACAGTTTCATTGTGTATTAACAAGATAGAAATTAAAAATTTATGTATATCTTGATGATATAAAATACAATAAAACATTTTTGAAATCTGTTACATGTAAATAAGTACTCAAGACATTAAAAACATTAACTAATCAAAACATTAAAAACATTAACTAATAACTTTCTGATGCAGTACGAAAATATCACATTCGAACATTTGGATGCAGCAAAAAAAAGGTTTGGTGTGAATTTTATATAAATTTAAATTTAAGAATGTTAGATTTATATTTTATAAAAATGTAATACATACTATATTTTTAAATATAAAGAAATTATTAATTTATAATATTATGGTAAATAAATTTATATAGAGTTTTCCAAAAAATTAATATTTTAGTATTTTATCGAAATTTATTATTTTTTGAACTTGTCCCAAAGTGGAATTGGAGAAAGTTATTAATTTAGAAAGATTATTAATGAATTGAATATTAATTTTATAACGACTTAGAATTTTTCGCGATTTTATAAGTGTTTACTTAATTGATAAATGTGAATTATGTGATATGAATATCTTGTGAAGTCAAGTTATGTGTGAAATCATTATTTTATGATTATATGATGATTGTTATGTGTCATATATGTTCGTGGAATTTTATTTGTATTTTGGAGCATTAAAAGTATTTTAAAGTGCATTGTTAATCTTTCAAAAATCTTATAAAATTATTGGAGTCGTTTAAAATCATGAAATCTTTTGCATTATCATCTTTGTGATATTAGTTAGTTTTAAAAATTGATGTGAGTATTTAATTGTGTGTTTTGGTATTTTAAAATGATTTTAAAAAGTTTTAATTCTTTTAAAGGTTCTTTATTGCAAAAAATCATTTTTGACTCAAAAATTATTTTAAAAATATGGGGAGGTCTGTAATTTCATAAATTTCATTTTAGAATTTTAAAAATTATTTTTCTCGTATTTTTCTAATTTATTTCGATTTTAAATTGATTAAAAAAGATTTTTAAAAAGAAAGTAGATTTATCAACTTTAGTAAATTACGGTTTTACCCCTGGCTGTATATAAACACCACCTAGTTCATTTTCTTCTTATTGCACGAGTGTTCATCAGCTGGGTACTATCTCTCTCCCTTTTCTTCATTCCTTTTACGTTTTTTTTAAACACAAATCATGCCTTAATTCATGTTTTGATCATCTTTTAATTATCTAAGTTATGTTTTATGCTTGAGAATTGTTGTAGTAGAGCTTTAAACAAATATATTGTAACGCCCCGACTTCCCAATACTAAAAATATACTTTTTATAATAAATTAGACTTTGATACAAGGGAATTTTAGAAAATTTCGGCATGAAGTATTCGTAAATCGGACTATCCACCTGTTTTTCAACCCAAACCAAATTCCAATTAATAATTACAAATAAAACTTAATACACCAACGATTCCTCACCGAGGATCGATTCCAGGTTATGGTATGAAACAAAAATCTAATTAATACAAATTATTACAACTTCTATCTCTGCTATAAATACAAATCACTATACCGTCTAATCTGTAGCTTAATCCAAAACCGTGCTCGCTCGCGTTAGCTCTGAAATCTATTCCGAAAAGGATCATCCTCACTCTCATTCGCATTTGAAAATATAAGTAGGTCATTCTTAAACCTAACTACAAAGGTTTAGGTAAAACAAAGCAAGAGTGAGCCAAAGAACGCTCAGCAAGTTAATAATATAGTGAAACAACGATATTACGATAATTCATTGATGAACAATATCAATGAATACTTTATCTCAAAAGATCAATCAATTTCCATCATAGAGTAAAAATTTTCCATTTATTACAAACCATCACTGCCTCAGATAAAATTTTGAGAAAAAGAATATCAAGAAATCCCCCAATCATTCTTACTCCACTTTCAACGTACAATGTTACTCACGAAGGGAATAACTGCGAAACTTCTATCCATCCTTAATCTCATTGTTTTATTGAGTTTCCAATTTTGATCAAGATAGAAAACAACTAACTCTAATATCCAAAATTTCGAAACTAATGACCATTTACCTTGAAACATATATATCTTATCAAAACATTCCTTTCTTTAAAACCCTTTCATCTTTAAAACATACTTTTCATAAAACCTTTTTAAACATTTTCATTGATTGGAGTTTTTCCACGATTCCGGACAATACAGGTGATCAACCACGTAAAGTCCCAATACCGGACACGAAGTCCCTCTGGACCTTAAATTGGGTTCCCAATTAGGTAACACATTGGCCTTTAATAAAAGTGCTAGACTAGGACCACCCTAGCCTCTTACGCTAAAAATGCTGGACCGGCGTCACCCGGCCTCTTACGCCTCCAATATGAAGGAATCTGTTGAAAACATTTTGACAGAATCCCCCACATTAAAATCTTTAAAATCTTTAAAACATTTCATATAAGGAATTTTTTTTAAAAAAAACATCTTTAATTAATTAAACCGTTTTATGGAGCAACATTAAAAGATTAAGAATCAGGGAAGCAATTGATATAGGGAATCATAATCCGCAAAGCAATAAGATTAAACTAAACATGGTAAGATTCAGCAAAATTGAATCATATATCAACAAGGAAACATTTATCAATTAAAGAACAAAGCAATTGTTAGGATTCTAGAAATTTAACAGCAATTTATGTGATAATCGTGGAATAAAGAAATCTGAAGTTTAAGGAAAGATTTGAGTAATACATTGGTTAAAAACAATAAAGAGTCGTTGGTTAATAAAGAATAAAACAAGGGTTAGGTTCTAGAATTTAATTCAAGGGTTATAAAATTTGGTTTCGCTGGTATGGTTTAAAGGAATAAGCATAAGGAAAAGATTAAGATAAAGCAAGGCATAAATTATAAGTCAAGGTTTATGGATTAACAAGAAACAGGGTAAATAATAGGGTACATAAATTTAAATAATGATTCATAAGGGTAAACAAGGTACAGGTGTTTCAATAACAATTTATAAGAAACAATACGGTATAGAGGGATCAACAATAATTAAAAAGGAATAACAGTAAAGTATAAGAATTTAAACAACAATTCATAAGCAGTTCAAGCAATCTGAATTTCAATACAAATTTGAGTCACTTGGAACAAAAAGGAAGGGGTATAGATACAAGCAAAATGATTTGAAAGAACATCGTATAAATAACGAAAACAGTTTCACATCACTTGAACATAAGTGAGGGATAGTATACTTGCCTCAATACAAGTAGTTTCCAATTCCAACATCTCAATCCTTTACTCACTTTACATTAGTCTCTACTTCTTATTCGTTGGCCTTTACTTGATCGTACATTTGTCTCTCCTTCATCATTTGTCAGTCCCGATAATTATCTCCTTCCTCTACATTCCATCTACACGTGCACTGGCTCTTAGCTGGCCTCCTATTCTTACCTATATACAAGTAAAGTACTACTTCGGTACACTAATAATCGTAATCGTCTAACTCGTTCTACCAAAACGCGTCCTATACGCTTTACAATTTATCATATATAACTCATACCGATCATATTCTCGAAATAATAACATAAAAATCACAAAATCATATAAGCACTTAGCACATAATAATAATGTACACTCATGCTAGTTATCACATATATCATATCTATTTACAATTACTTGTTATCAATTTACTATAGAAATTACAAAATAATTCTAATAAAAATTGGACAGCACCTCCTCTAAAATATCGTCTAACCTGTCAGAATACAATCATCAAATTAAGAAATCAAAACATCCTTTGCCTTACCACTAACTCAATACAATCTCATAATCTTTACAATCATACTACTATGCAGCATTTATAATCCTCTTGATCATCCGCACACTTACCACTCAATAGACATCCTTACACCATACATAATTTAATTCACAGTAGGTACATTTCCTTTTAATACTCAAAATTCAACTAATACCCTTACTGGCAGTTATACTTATTATTATAAATATAATATACAATTTGCAACTCATATAACATATCCATTAATCCCTAACAGTTATCGGAATAACTAGTTAGTACATAACGATTTATAATATACCTAGTCATCATTTATAATTTAACTCAAAATTAAATTAGCAAATGAAACTTAAATCGTAATCCATGCAAACACTTAAATTGAACTTGTACTTATTCATTCTACCAAATAAATCCCACAATTAACATTTAAATAACCATTTATACTACGAATTATAATATACAACTTATGCCTTTGTCCATTGTCAAACCAAGTCAATTCAAAATTTAAAATCAACGTACACATATTAACTACTGACATAATTTTAATTATCCAATAAATGTGTAATTACTATTTTCAGAAGATTAACAATTTTTTTAGAAAATTCGGACAGCATCCCCTTTGAACGGGTATACTGCTAGTCGGACACAACCGACAGCAAAACAATCAACATTCACAACCACAATTATAATTATCTGCATATCATACCACTACTAATTACACCTTAATAATCCAAATCAATAACGCAATTACAATTAACAATAACCATTCCCAATTAAATCTTTCCGACATACAATAAAACTTATAACCAGAAACAATTTATTATATAATTTAATTAGGACTCAGAATAATCATCACTGTCCACCGTCAGCTCACCGAAGCTCATCGCCAATGGCGGCAAAGTCCGGAGGTGCCCGAGTATTTGGGTTTCCATTCACGGACTCTACCAATATTTTTTCACAATCAATACGAACCGAATTCATCATACAATCAAAATTAAGCAGGGCCAAAATTGAAACCCACTTCGGTTTTTGAATCTTTATCAGATAATTTTATTTTCTCGAAACATACATATACAATAACAATCATTGTCATACAGCTTCAAGGAAAAAAACCCAGGGGGATCTTAATCTCGGACAACAGCAACAACAACCAAACCGTAACCCGGAGCCTCCATACATGACCAATAGTTCTTGTAACAGTTCAATAACCGGACCAAACAAGACAATAAACATTCACAACTCAGCCACATATGACTCAATAGCATCACTGCAGTACCGATTTCATAACCAGCATCGCATCAAAGAACCAATTACACGACTGTTGAAGCAAGACACCCACACTTAGATACATACGGCCTCATTCACATACACACAGCTCTGTCACACACTCACAGCACGACATACAGAGCATAGGAGCATAGAGGGGGAAGGGAAAGAGATGGATTCGTGAGAGAGAGAGAGAGATTAGGGAGAGAGAGAGAGAGAGAGAGAGAGATTTGAGAGATTGGAGAGAGATATAGAGCTCGAGAGAATAGTTTAGAGAGACCCGACTGAGAAAAATCAATTAGGGGAAGAAAATATATAGCTGATTTAAGGATTTGAGGTTTAAAGAGTTTTTTTGGTAATTTTTAAAAAATGCTGAAATATTAACTCAAATCAATTAAACAATTTTTTTAATAATTCAAATTTAAATGGAAAAATTGTAAAAATTAAAATTTCATTTTTAAAATAAAGAGCACAAAATTATGAACACCCACATATTTTAAAAATATTATTAGGATAAAAAATGAATTAAATACGGATTTTCCAAGTTTTGATCCTTTAAAAGCAATAAAACTCTTAAAATCATTTTAAATACTTAAACAACCAAAATAATTCTCCCAATAATTTTAAAAACTAAATAATATCATAAAGATGATAACACAAAAGATTTCGTGATTTTTAACAACTCCGATGATTTTATAAAATTTTCCGAAGATCAATAATGCATAATTTAAATAGATTTTTAATCATAAAAATACAAATAAAAATACAATGACTCACATTTCACATATACATCATCATATAAGCATGTAAACATGACGTCACATATATTTAATCCTAAAAAAATTACCTCATATAATCCACATTTAATATATTAAATAATAATATTTATAATCACAATATTTTCTAGGGCGTTATATATATGTATGTATACTTGTATGTATATATTTGAATTTTTGCATGCAAGAGTCGTTAAGCCTTGATTCAGTGTTTAAATGTTTGAGTGATGTTAAATACGAATAGATACTGAGTTTTTGTGTAGTTTGGTGTTGTTTTGAACCTTAGAACAAAACCCCACCGGCGACCATGTAGTTTGGTGTTGTTTTTGTGTAGTTTGGTGTTGTTTTTGTCCTACAGTGTTCTTGAGTCTTCTTAAGTGTTATTTGATTCATAAATTAAGTTGCATGCAAGGGTTTGTATTTTTTTATAATTTTTTTTATTTTCTTCGAACTATATAAGGATTTTTGGAGTTTGATTCTTGTGAATAGAGATGTTCTTGATGTTAGATTCTTGATTATAGTTCTGAGATGTGGGTAGCAAGATTTAATTAAGTTGCATGTAAGATTTGTTTAATTTATATGGATTAATTCGAATATATATATATATATATATAAATATATATATATATACATTTGAATTTTTCGAATTTTGGTTGAAGAACACAACTTGATTGAATCGTTAATTGTTTAATTCATGACGTTAGTGATGTTAAATTGATAATTTCAGATGTTAGATAGGTATAAGGTAAATATATGAAAGTCCATGTTTGATTTTGTAATTTAATTGTATTTAATTTGAATAATTCGAATTGTTATAATTAATAATGGTGATTAAAAGATCAAATGGTGTTGATTATATGCTAAGTGTTAAGTAGTTAAAATAAGAGTGTGATTCTCAGAATTTCTATAAGTTAAATTTGAGTTTATTTGATTAAGATATGAACTTAATTCGAATTCTTATAGATTAATGAGGAGTATTCGAAATTTTGGATGATAAAAAGAATTATGTATACTAGTGTAACGTGTTAGTACTACTTTATGTAGAGAACAATAGGTGCGGAGCATCACTTGCGACTAATCATCGTGAATGTTATGTCTCCTGGCGCGTCAATGCTCCAGTATTAGTTCACCTTTCAAATGTTGGAAATTTTCTGCAACATTATCGGTGTTGGCAGGTGAAAAAGTGATTGAATCTGGAATTGCAATATTTCTCTTCAATTTCCTCTTTTATGATAAATAATGCTATCTTGCTTATCTTTGACATAGCAGATATTTCCACAGAAGTATATTTTTGAGTTACCTTGTAACTTCATCTTTCATATTATATTGGCATTATGTTCGTTAAATGCATGGCATATGGTTTCAAAATACTTTTGAACTGTTATATATATATATATATTGTTGTTCAGTTATATTATTGTTGGTGGGCTATTGCTCACCCTTGCTTTATCTATTATATCACAACAATATCTAGATCTGATGGTCGCATAAGGCGCAATTGGTGCAAGCAAGTGATAGCAGTCTGAGGATTAACCGCTGAGATCATAGCTGCCACTGCTGAGTAAGAAGCTATTGGCAGGCTAGATGTTAGCTTTCGAGTAGCTAATGTGTGTATTTATTTGGCATTTGTAAATGGATGGCCAAGAGCATGTTATAGTTAATGAAAATTTCTTTGGGTTGTAAGAACTCAAACTTGTGATTAATAATATTGAAGGTTACTCTAATTTCATCTCTGGGACTATAATGGGTGAGTTGTTGTTGTTTTGGGTCACAAGGTTGTAATTTCATTTATATTGGTTTTGTGGGTGGATATTGAGGTCGTAACGACCAGATCCCTGACCCCGGATCTGGGGGTGTTACAGTCGGCACGGGCCCTTCTTCCTCAAACTCTAGCAAATGGGGGTGATGGGAGGAAGACGACGACTGCTCTCAGTCCTCGGAGTGGTTTCGTTCACCGGGCGACGATTGTTATCTGTTATAGGAGTTGTTTCATTCGGTGGTTCCGTTTCATTTGTCATAGCTCTAAATGGATCACCAATTCACGTCGGCAAAACTAACTCTACGTTCCCACAGACGGTGCCAAATGTTGCAACCAGTTTCTATCGGGTCGATCCTTCGGTCGAACCTGCAATGAAGAAGAATGCGAGGGTGGTGCCCCCCGATTCACCTCCGATGTGAGAATAAGTTAACTGATCTTTTTGAGAGTAAGGTAAACGTAAGAGTGTTCTGTTTTGTGTGAATTGTGAATGAATGAATCATCAAACCTGACCAAACTATAGTCTCTTCCCTTTCGACGATTATCAGAGGAGTGGGTGACACGGAGGAACGTGTCCCACGTCCTGAGAAGTAAATAACCATAAAACCGTTGTAAGCAAATGGACTAGTCAATCCTGGGCTTCATTCGGATCCTGGGTCTTCGGTCCGGCTCATTAAGGAGATGGGCCTCCTAACTAAAATATTTTACACTACTGTATATACGTTATAATAGAAGAATGAAATTCGAAGATGTTGATACTTTTTTTTTTGAATAAAAGATTTCATTAAATAGCACAATCAGACAATAACGTCTACAACAACAAACTTGGAGGAGACACAACCTCACTTAAGCAATTAAGCGAAACAGGGACTCTAGCCATCAAATGAGCACCCATATTTGCTTGCTTTTTAATATGACACAGGGATAAATCTACCCTATGCTTAAACTTCTGTCTACAAGAATCCACAATATGCCCCAACTCCAAGTAGTAGCTCGTCTCATTTTTTATAGCCTTGACAGCTATTTCAGAATCACTCTCAATGTTTACACCTTGCCAACCGTGGTCTTCTACCCAAACTAAAGCCTCCTTAATACCTCGCAATTCTGCCTCCAGGACTGACACCATCCCGTGAAATCTCATACTCCTTCCTCTCACAAACTCTCCATTTTCAATCCTTATAAGCATTCCCACCGAATAGAATGAGTTACCAACAAACAGCGATGCATCTATATTCAGTTTCATGAAACCCTGCTCTGGAGGTTTCCACTTTACATTCCTTGTTATCACTGACTTCTTCAGAGTGGAAGCTCTTTGAGCTTCTTTTCTACTCGCAGCAGCTTACCAATCTTTGATCTGCTTTCCACTGATCTCCAAAGCCATGGAAGCTGTTATAATTTTGCCCTCCCAAACCTTTTGATTCCTGGCGAACCAGACACCCCATAGAACCGTAGCAATTTTCTCAACTGTCTCTACATTCTCGATGTTGATCCTATCCAATAGCCAGCTAGGTGCATATTCAACATTTTGCATATTAAAATTTAGCCCCATTCTTTGCCAACACTCTGCAGCAAAGTCACAGTCGAAGAAAATGTGTAAGAGGTGTTCTATATTAGCTTCACACATCGAGCAAATAATAGGCAGAGCCACCCCTTTACTTCTGAGAAGTTTTCTAACAGGTACATTGTTTTGACTAAACCTCCATAAAAACGTTCTTACTTTGTGAGGTACCCTGAGATTCCAAAGCTTTTTCCATCCATTTGATTCTGATACGTTATTTACTTCCAAATTTCTATTGGACCAGAACTGATACCAGATTTTACAGTGTATCCACCTGTAGTAGTATTAACCCAAGCTACCTTGTCCTTCACATCCTCATGCTGAATTCCTATTTGAAAAATTAAATGAGCATCATCGTGATGAAAATCTTGCATTACTCTAATCACGTCCCAGACTTTGCTATTAGAACGGAAGTAACTGCACACATGATCATTCCTAACAACATTCAAATGACTGTCTTCGACACAAAAATCATTCTTCCCCTTCAGCCAAGGATCCTTAAAGATTCTTATATCCTTCCCATCCCCTAAAATCCACCCGAAGCCAGCTCGAAGCTTCTCCTTAGTCTCCCAAATACCTGTCCATATAAAACTAGATTCCGTTCCTTTAGATGCTTGAAGAATATGACCTTTAGGGAAGTACCTTGCCATATATAATCTAGCAACAAGAGATGAAGGATTACGACAGAAGTTCCAAACGTGCTTCCCCATAAGAGCTATATTAAACCCGTGAAGGTTACGAAAGCCCAAACCACCCTTATTTTTAGCCATTGCCATCTTATCCCAACCCATCCATCTAACTCCACTGTTATTGCTCCCACCAGATTTCCACCAATACCCATTAAGCAGCCTTTCTATTAACACATAACGATTTTGGAATAAGGAAGCAGGACATACTATAAGACGGAATAGACTGCCCCACATTTTTAACCATAATCGTTTTCCCTGCTTTAGATAGCACCTTATTATTCCAACCTTATGCCATACTCTCTCCTTTATATAGTTAAAGACAGATTTTTTAGATCGACCAATTAGAGATGGAAGACCCAAATATTTACTATCTTTTAGATCATTGTGCACCTCTAAAATATTCTTAATCTCAAGCTGCTTATCACGCCTCACATTTACAAAGAAGAAAATACTTGATTTTTGGTAGTTGATTGCTTGCCCAGAGATATTCTCGTAGTCATTCAGAAGAGCTTTGACTGTACGAGCTTCACTACCCGATGATTTAAAGAACAAGAAGCTGTCGTCAGTAAATAAAAGGTGTGTAACCTTAGGAGCTTTCGCTGCAATTTGACAACCATTGATACTACCAGCATTAGCAGCCTCTCAGATTTTTTGGGACATACCTTCAACACAAAACAGGAAAAGGTAAGGAGATAGGGGATCTTCTTGCCTTAGTCCACGACTTGGAGCAACTGGCCCAACTCTACTCCCATTAAGAAGCACCATTGATATGGGCTGAAGATAAGCCCTAAAAACACATTTAATGTGGCATTAATTAGGCCAAGAATGGTCCAAACGTGGGGCCCACCAGCTGGGCCCAAAACCCTAATTATAATATTAATTTCGTAATTAATATTAAGGGTAATAAACAGCTCAGCAAATAAGAGTCAAACAAGGATATGACTCTTGCCTGACTTATCCTCCAAAATGCACAATTCAATATGGAAACTGATTCCTACAAGGAATAGATCTAGAACCTTCCTCAAAGACTTGCCCATCAAGTCTCCGAATCCTACCATAATTCTAAGGCTTCTCAGCCTATATAAAGGGCCTGACCCCTCATTCTCAGAACTACGTTGGCTTGATTCTCAATACGAGATACGTAGGCACTCTGTGAGGACCGATTAAAGTCTCGAACGCAGAAACAGCCATTAAAGCGCGAAGCTCAACCACCCTAGCAATAATAACAAATCGTAATCGAGTTTTAGATCCACAACATTTGGCGCCGTCTGTGGGACGACAACATCAACCATGGTTCAAACACGAAGAACAACATCAACCGAGGCCGTGCCCCTTAACTCTGCTCCACCAGCCACTTCTGATCCGCTTATCGTCACTGAAGAAGGACAAATACTCCCATCAACAGGGGCGGTCATTCAACCTCTGCCCCCAGGGACGACTCCCCAAGTAGAGGGGACTCACTCTGTGATTGTCCATCAAAGCCAAGAAACCAACCCTCTCCAGATGGTGGTTTCTCCTCTTGGTAACGTTGATCGCACGGGGGTACAGCTCCATACTACGGATCTCCCTTTGAACACCAACCCTATGTATGGGTTGCCTAATTATCCCCCTCGACGAAGGGAACCTGGACCAAGCGGTCATGCCTTCCAGATCCGGGATCGAGAGTATGATGACTACTCTGGCCCCTATACTGATGATTCGTCATCTGAGGATGATGATCGAGATGAAGCCCCGAGGAGGCGACGTGCCAGCAAAGAACCTCAAAGAAGGACACGAAGAATCCATGATGGACTCCCCATGACAACTGCTGAGAAAATCAAGGCTTATGAGGCAGAGATCTTAAAATTGAAGGACGATATTGCAAGAGAACAAGATAGATTGAATCAAACTCACCCTCCTCCAACTGCCGAGAGGATTCCAATTATAAATTTGGAGAGGCCTTCAAGAAGGCAAAGGAGGGCCGAGGCCCCAACTGAAAAATCAACAAGGGTGGAGACCCCCAGAAGCAACCCTAAGGATCTGATGCCACTTGGGGATCCTGATGATCCCACACCCCCGTTTACGGAGGAGGTGATGAATGCTCGCATCTCAAAGAAGTTCAAGATGCCGACAATCAAGGCCTATGATAGAACGGGCGATCCCGCAAACCATGTTTGGACATTCTCGAATGCACTGCTGTTGCAACCTGCGAGCGACGCCTTGAAGTGTAGGGCGTTCCCTCAAACTTTGTCTGGCATGGCTCAAAGATGGTATAGCCGCTTGCCTGCAAACTCAATCGGCTCATTCAAAGAACTGAGTGCAGCCTTTGTCAGCCAGTTCATTAGTGGGAGAGTTCATGAAAAAAGTTCTGCATCCCTTATGTATGTGGTGCAGGGGAAGAATGAGAATCTGAGAGATTACCTCAAGCGGTTCACCAAGGAGACGCTGAATATCACTGATCTGGAAAATAAGGTGGCCATGGTAGCCCTGGAACATGGAACCACTGACCTCTTCTTCAAAAGATCTTTGGCAAAACATCCTCCTGAAAATATGGCCGAGCTCCAACGGAGAGCCAACAAATATATCAAGGCGAGGACAGCATGAAGAAGGAAGCCACAGGAGGCAATGGCAAGGGTTCTAATGATTCGAAGAAACGAAAGCAAGAGCAAGAGTACGATGCTAGGGACAAGTATCCCCGGACTAGCAAGGATTCCGAGTCACCACCGAAAAAAGGTTTGGGACCGAGGTTCTCTGATTATGCAAGGTTGAACGCTCCTAGGAGTCAGATCTTGCTAGATATTGAGAAGGATAAAGACTTCCGATGGCCAAAGCCACTTAGGGGTGATCCCGTGAAAAGGAACAAAGATCAATACTGTAGGTACCACCGTGATGTGGGTCATGATACAGATGATTGTAGACAGCTGAAAGATGAGATTGAGTTTTTGATCCGGAAAGGAAAGCTAGGCAGGTTCACGAAGAATGATGATCGTGGAGCCCAAAGAAGGGACTATGACAGGAGAGACAATGACAAAAGAGACGGCAATCATGATCGTGATCGTAATACACAGCCCCGAGGGCCAGTAATCAATATGATTTGGGGAGGACCGACAGCAGCTGGCACTACCCGGAACTCCCGAAAGGCCTATGCTAGAGAAGTGATGCACATAGTAGGAGAAGCCCCGAAGCGTGCCAAGACTGAGATAGTGATTGGTTTTGATGATTCAGACCTTGAAGGGGTGAAATTCCCCCATGACGACCCGTTGGTCATAACTCCTGTAATTGGGAACTCGGAGGTGAAACGAGTCTTGATAGACAATGGAGCTTCTGTTGATATCTTGTTTCACGATGCGTTTGTGAAAATGGGATACACCGATTCTCAGTTGACCCCCACCAACATGCCAATCTACGGATTTAATGGAGTTGAATCCAAGGTCGAAGGTACTATTCAATTGCCCATGACCATTGGACAGGAACCTAAGGAGGCTACTCAGATGCTGAATTTCCTTGTGATCAAGGCATCCTCAACTTATAATGCAATCCTAGGAAGGACTGGACTTCATGCTTTCAAGGCTGTGGCCTCCACATATCATATGAAGATTAAGTTTCCAACCCGGAATGGTGTTGGAGAACAAAAGGGTGACCAGAAGATGGCGAGAAGTTGTTACGTATCCGCACTAAGGGCTGATGGAATCGGGGGGCAGGTACTTCCGATCGAAGACATGGATGTCCGTGGCGATGATGAACACCGAGGAAAGCCAGCAGAGGACTTAATACCTATTCCTCTGGAGCTGGGTGACCCTGAGAAGGTGACTTATATAGGAGCCTCTTTGAAGGAACCCCTGAAGGGCAAGTTGATAGCATTCTTGCAAGAGAATGGCGATGTGTTTGCTTGGACAGCGGCTGATATGCCAGGGATTGATCCCCAACTCATAACTCACAGGTTGAATGTCGATCCCAATCGGAAGGTAATACAGCAGAAGAAAAGGAACTTTGCACCTGAAAGGCAAGAGGCCATAAAGCAGGAAGTTGACAAGCTCTTAGAAGCTGGGTTTATCGAAGAGATTCAGTTCCCGAAATGGTTGGCTAACCCTGTGATGGTCAAGAAAGCCAACGGTAAGTGGAGGATGTGTATAGACTTCACCGACTTGAATGACGCATGCCCTAAGGATTGCTTTCCTCTACCAAGGATAGACATGTTAATAGATGCCACAGCTGGACATGAGATGCTTAGCTTCATGGATGGTTTCAGCGGCTACAATCAGATTAAGATGCACAAGGATGACGTCCCTAAGGTATCTTTCATAACTGACTTCGGTGTTTTCTGCTATCTTGTTATGGCTTTCGGTCTAAAAAATGCAGGAGCTACTTACCAACGACTGGTGAATAAGATATTCACCCATCTGATTGGAAAAAACATGGAGGTCTATGTTGATGACATGCTAGTCAAGAGCCTGTTCAAGGCAGACCACATTAAGCACCTCAGAGAGGCATTCGAAGTGCTGAGGCACCATAAAATGTTGAATCCAGCCAAGTGTGCCTTTGGCGTTGGATCAGGCAAATTCTTGGGTCTTATGGTTTCAAAGCGAGGCATAGAAGCCAATCCTGACAAGATCAAGGCGATCTTAGACATGGAGCCACCACGCTCTATAAGAGATGTGCAGAAGTTGACAGGCCGAGTAGCGGCTTTAGGAAGATTCATCTCCAAGTCTGGTGACAAATGCTTGCCTTTCTTTCAAGCATTGAAGAAGGTGAAAAATTTTGAGTGGACTCGTGAGAGCCAAGAGGCCTTTGAACAACTGAAGAAGTACATGGCTGAAGCCCCGTTGTTGGCCAAACCTAGTCCCGGAGAGACTCTTTATATATACCTGGCGGTATTCGAGCAAGCGTTGAGCGCCGTTCTCATCCGAGAAGAGAAGAAGGTCCAGAAACCTGTCTATTATGTGAGCAAGGTGTTGCACGGGGCGGAGCTGAATTACTCTCCCGTCGAGAAATTCGCATTGGCATTGATAACAGCCTCGAGGAAGTTACGCCCGTACTTCCAGGCACACAAGATTGAGGTCCTGACGGACCAACAGTTGAGAAACATTTTGCATAGCCCAAAGGCTAGTGGAAGGCTAATCAAGTGGGCGATTGAACTTGGAGAATTTGACATCACATATAAGCCTCGAACAGCCATTAAGGCTCAGGCATTGGCTGACTTCGTGGTTGAATGCACCATTAGCAACCAAGAAGTCGGGGGGCAGGAAATGATAACAACCCCTGAGAAGCAAGATAGAGATGGAGAACTTGAACCTGATCGGAAGGAATACTGGGTGCTCTATTTTGATGGAGCATCAAAAACAAAATCTAGTGGCGCAGGCTTAGTATTGCAAAGCCCCGATGGGTTCACAGTCGAATATGCTTTGAAGTTGGATTTCCAGACAACCAACAATGAAGTTGAGTATGAGGCCTTGATAGCTGGTTTAGGCTTGGCCAGAATCATGAGAGTCAAGAACCTCAAAGTGTGTGGAGATTCAAGATTAGTAGTCTCTCAAGTAAATGGTGAATTTGAGGCCAAGGATGAAACTATGGCAAAGTATCTGTGAGTTGTAAAAGCTGTCATGACTCAGTTTGACGAGTGTTATGTAGAACACATCCCGAGAGAAGAGAACGTTAAGGCCGATGCCCTATCTAAGTTTGCTTCTTCCGAGATAGAAAACTATGAAGGGAGTGTTTACTTCCAGGTCTTGAAGGCCCCGACCATCAACTCAAAATTAGTGGCACCAATTGATGTGGGAAGCTCTTGGATAGATCCTATCAAGGCACACCTTGAGACCGGGTGGCTCCCAGATGATGCCTTGGAGGCACGAAAACTTTCAGTAAGAGCATTGAGATACACCTTGATTGAGGGCATTCTGTATAAGAGATCATTTGTCATCCCGTACTTGAAGTGCTTGAGGCCTCAAGAGGCAAGGGAGGCTTTGGAAGAAGTTCATGAAGTGATCTGTGGGCAGCACCTGGGGGGTAGGGCCCTCGCTCACAAAATAACTCGTTTGGGATTCTACTGGCCAGAGATGCTGGCTGATGCACAGGATTATGTCAAAAGGTGTGACAGGTGCCAGAAGCATGCTCCGATTGTCAGGCAGCCGCCTGAGATGTTAACATCAGTCAATTCCCCCATTCCGTTTGCTATGTGGGGGATGGACATTCTTGGGCCTTTCCCTATGGCATCAGCACAGAGGAAGTTTCTGATTGTCGCCATTGACTACTTCACCAAGTGGATCGAGGCTAAGCCTTTAGCCAAAATAACCACCAAGCAAGTTTCCCAGTTCTTTTGGGAGAACATAATCTGTAGATATAGCATCCCGTGAATCCTTGTGACGGATAATGGGACACAGTTCAATAATGAAGAATTCAAGAAGTACTGTGAGGAGAATGCTATTGAGCTTCGTTTTACCTCGGTAGCACATCCGCAAGCAAATGGACAAGCCGAGGTGGCCAATCGGATCATCCTTGATGGACTTAAGAAAAGGGTTGAACGCTCAAGAAGCACCTGGGTAGACGAGTTACTACCTATACTCTGGGCTTATCGCACTACTTGCAAGGTGACCACAGGAGCAACCCCGTTTCTGCTAGCTTATGGAGCTGAGGCAGTTGTGCCACTGGAGATCATGCATGCATCACCTCGAGTGGAGGCATTTGAACCCGAGACAAATGAAGAAGGTATGAAGGTTGCCCTAGATCTGATTGATGAAGTCAGGGACGAGGCAAACGCC
Organism: Saposhnikovia divaricata; assembly: GCA_036435485.1. Classification (NCBI taxonomy): domain Eukaryota; kingdom Viridiplantae; phylum Streptophyta; class Magnoliopsida; order Apiales; family Apiaceae; genus Saposhnikovia; species Saposhnikovia divaricata. Next base: position 154,295,591 of record CM071600.1, on the reverse strand, counting down.
AGAAATGTAGAGCATCAAAAGAAAGCATCCTTCTATTACAACCACAGGGTTAAGGAGAGGTTCTTTCAACAAGGTGATTTGGTTCTGAGGAAGATCGAGGCTTCTGGAGTTGGCCAGAAAGGAAAACTAGCCCCAAATTGGGAAGGGCCGTATCGAGTCAGGAAGACGTTGGGACGAGGATCATACAAGTTGGAGACCTTGGACGGGGTTGAGGTGCCCCGTACTTGGCATGCCTTGAACCTCAAAGATTTATTATGTTTAAGTTGCCTCTGCGAGGATGTAGCTTTTTATTTATCTATTAGGAGAAGTAGAAATAAGGTTCGATGAAACCATCTCAGGGTTTTGATGCCCCGAGTAGGACAATAATGAGTTGTGTAAGGGTTTAACCCTTTTTGAGTTATTAATGCAAACTTGTTTTCCATTCTATGATTCTATGTTTTGTTTATGTACCAAGCACCTGTTGAGTGTGAGTCTAGGAAGACCAAGTACCGAAAATAAATGAACATACGAATAAAACAAACAAGTGCATAAATAAAGACCCCGAAGGGCCAACGGTTAGGGTTACATCATTTAAACCGAATAAAAGTTTAATCACGAAGTACCGTGATTGAAATACTAGAAATAAAAGCCACATACGGCTAAGTTAAGCCATGCAAGGCCCGAAGCAACCCCAGCTACTCATCCGAGGAATCCTCCTCGCCATTCTCCTCCTCGTCATTCTCCTCCTCATCGGTCTCTTCCTCGCTACTCTCCTCGTCAGTCTCTTCCTCAGAGCTGTCCTCATCATGGCCCTCACCCGGTTCGGCTACCGCGACTGGTGGAGCTGTCACTTCCATTGCCTCGACCTCTTCCTCCTCGGAAGATGAGCTATCTACAACTACCTTGTTCGAGGGGACTGTTGGATGAACTACTCTCCCCTTCTGCACGGTCATAGGCCTTTTCCCTCGAGGATCCGAGGAAACTGAGCCATCCACAGCTGCACGGACACCCCTCGAACCAGAACCAGAACGACGATGACTTCCCCTAGAGCCGGAGCCCGAAGCCTGAGCTACCGGGATGGCCTCGGCGCCCGAAGCAACTTGACAATACGGACTTGGAAAGTCCCTCGGGAAAACCACAGCAGGATGCCCCTTACTCACAGCATTGATGGCTCGATCCCAGCCAACAGACATGATACCCGGGCGTACTTCATCGTCATGCTTATCTATAAGCTCAAAGAAATCCTCAGACTCCTGGTAAGCTTTCACCACTTGCTTACAGTCTATTACCCTCTTGTTATAAAAGGAGTCATACTGTCTCTGGATAGAATGAGCATCAGCTTCAGCCCGGATGGCCCTGCACTCCAAGTCTTGATATTTTTCATCAAGAGTTGCTTTCTCCTTCTTCAAAGCCACATTCTCATCTCGGTATGCACGACCTAGCCGAGTGCTAGCCTGGAACTGGGCATTCGCCTGGAACAAAAAATCAATAAGACAGTTATAATCACAAGTTAAGTGAAAACACTATGTCTAGGAAGGAAGGTGGGAAACCTGATATAGAGCTTGAGCTCCGAGTTTCTCCACTTCATCGAATTTGTCCCCGGCTGTTACAGTCAGAAGGTCGGGGGGAGTGATGCTGAATTTGGACCAATCCAAGGCTGACTCTGGGCATCCCAAGACAGAATCTTGCTCACAAATCCCCCAACCAGGAATGAAGGGGGTCTTGACTCTCCCGTCAGCATTCCGTGATCTCTTCGAAGAGCATCCCGACAGGAACTGAGGGATCTTCGGCCCGGGTTGAATGCAAGCCGCCTCGGCTTTCTTGATCATCCTTCTAGTAACTTTCGGCTGGTTTTCGGGCCGATTGTCAATCTCCTCAGCAACTGAAAAGACAACAGAAAAGATATCGGAATAAGAACAAACAGAGTTCATAACATGAAGGTAAAAAATTACCATCAGCAGAAAGTAAGCTAAGTCCAGCTTCTACAAGTCTCTTCTCGGTTAAGAAAACTTTGTAGTGAGTACGGCCGTCGTCAGCAAGTAGTCGATCACGATCAAAAAGCTCCTTCTCGTCAAGATCACATACAAAGTGCGTAGCATCATGCACTTCCCCAAACTTAGACATAAAGAATTGGCCCCAGTCGCCACCGCGCCATACCAGAATCACAAACTCTCTGTCCCAGTATTGATGGGAATCCGGGAAAGAAAAGAAGGATTTACGTGAAGATATAGTAATAAGCTGTGCCAAGGCACTCATCTGAGCTTAAGGAGCTAATTACGTTTAAGGAAGATAGATTACAATCAGTTAGCCTTTGCTATTAAAGAGACTAATTATGCTCTGAAAAGAGGTGTACAACATCCATGATCAAGGACGTGATTCTAGAACGAGACTCATACATCCATGATCAAGGACGTGATTCTAGAACGAGACTCCAGGCATTGCGAAAAGCTCCGAGAGGCACGACACAGCAACAATGGAGCACCTGTCGGGCGATCAAGAAGCACCCGGCAGGCAACTAGAAGCACCTGGCAGGCAACCAGGATCTCTTGGCAGCCGACCAGGTGCCATAGAGAGGGTCTGGCCGACCAGGATCTCCTGGCAGCCGACCTCATGGATCTCCCGTCAGTTGTTCGAATCGTTTGATGGTTCTGTAGGATCAAGATCGAGATCAAAATCGAGGTTCTGGATCCCTAAGATCAAGATCGAGGTTCTGAATCCTTGAAAGTCACGGGTGACCAATATACTAAATTAGAGATCAAGATCGAGATCAAGATCGAGGTTCTGGATCCCTAAGATCAAGATCGAGGTTCTGAATCCTTGAAAGTCACGGGTGACCAATATACTAAATTAGAGATCAAGATCGAGATCAAGATCGAGGTTCTGGATCCCTAAGATCAAGATCGAGGTTCTGAATCCTTGAAAGTCACGGGTGACCCATATACTAAATCAGAGATCAAGATCGAGATCAAGATCGAGGTTCTGGATCCCTAAGATCAAGATCGAGGTTCTGAATCCTTGAAAGTCACGGGTGACCAATATACTAAATTAGAGATCAAGATCGAGATCAAGATCGAGGTTCTGGATCCCTAAGATCAAGATCGAGGTTCTGAATCCTTGAAAGTCACGGGTGACCAATATACTAAATTAGAGATCAAGATCGAGATCAAGATCGAGGTTCTGGATCCCTAAGATCAAGATCGAGGTTCTGAATCCTTGAAAGTCACGGGTGACCAATATACTAAATTAGAGATCAAGATCGAGATCAAGATCGAGGTTCTGGATCCCTAAGATCAAGATCGAGGTTCTGAATCCTTGAAAGTCACGGGTGACCCATATACTAAATCAGAGATCAAGATCGAGATCAAGATCGAGGTTCTGGATCCCTAAGATCAAGATCGAGGTTCTGAATCCTTGAAAGTCACGGGTGACCAATATACTAAATTAGAGATCAAGATCGAGATCAAGATCGAGGTTCTGGATCCCTAAGATCAAGATCGAGGTTCTGAATCCTTGAAAGTCACGGGTGACCAATATACTAAATTAGAGATCAAGATCGAGATCAAGATCGAGGTTCTGGATCCCTAAGATCAAGATCGAGGTTCTGAATCCTTGAAAGTCACGGGTGACCCATATACTAAATCAGAGATCAAGATCGAGATCGAGATCGAGGTTCTGGATCCCTAGTATCGAGATCGAGGTTTTGGATCCTTGAAAGTCATAGGTGACCAAGATACTAAATTGAAGGTCAAGTTGAAACGTCATTTAAACACTTCCAAACAACTTGAGGCACCTGTCGGGCGATCAAGAAGCACCCGGCAGGCAACCAGAAGCACCTGGCAGGCAACCAGGATCTCCTGGCAGCCGACCAGGTGCCACAGAGGAGGGTCAGCCGACCAGGATCTCCTGGCAGCCGACCAGGAGCATCTGGCAGCCGACCGGGAGCCACAAAGAGGCTCAATCTGACTTCCCGATACTCATTTTGATACCCCCTATCGTTTGATTGAATCGTTTGATGGTTTTGCTGAAGATTTCTCACTTTCCGTGACAAACATCGACCTTCGAATTAGCACCGTTTAGTGCAGTTTTATGCCATTTAACGTCGTTTACACAGACATTGAAATGTCGTTTAAGCACCGATTAGTGCCGATTAACACCGATTAGTGTCGTTTAAGCACCGATTAGTGCTGGTTAGCACCGATTAGTGCCGATTAGCACCGATTAGTGTCGTTTAAGCACCGTTTAGTGCCGATTAACACCGATTAGTGTCGTTTAAGCACCGTGAGTGCCAATTTATCCTTTAAACATTGATTAACACTGTTTAACCATTGTTTAAGCATCGTTAAGACTGATTAGTACCGATTATCATCGAATTAACATTGTCGTGAACGCGTCAGTCGCTCCACGCTTCACATAAAGACAATACTCGTGAAACACTAGTGTACAAAGATAAACCCTGACCCGAGTCTCGAGTTAGACAAGTTAAACTTCAAGGAAAGCCTGATCAGCTTTCCTAGAAGTTGGGGGGCAAATGATATGGGCTGAAGATACGCCCTAAAAACACATTTAATGTGGCATTAATTAGGCCAAGAATGGTCCAAACGTGGGGCCCACCAGCTGGGCCCAAAACCCTAATTATAATATTAATTTCGTAATTAATATTAATGGTAATAAACAGCTCAGCAAATAAGAGTCAAACAAGGATATGACTCTTGCCTGACTTATCCTCCAAGATGCACAATTCAATATGAAAACTGATTCCTACAAGGAATAGATCTAGAACCTTCCTCAAAGACTTGCCCACCAAGTCTCCGAATCCTACCATAATTCTAAGGCTTCTCAGCCTATATAAAGGGCCTGACCCCTCATTCTCAGAACTACGTTGGCTTGATTCTCAATACGAGATACGTAGGCACTCTGTGAGGACCGATTAAAGTCTCGAACGCAGAAACAGCCATTAAAGCGCGAAGCTTAACCACCCTAGCAATAATAACAAATCGTAATCGAGTTTTAGATCCACAACAACCATATAATTCACTGTAGTTACACAAAGCATCATCCAGCGAATCCATTTCTCATTAAACCCCATAACTCTCATTCTATCTCTGAGATAAGACCATTTAACTCCATCGTAGGCCTTCGAGATATCCAACTTCAAAGCTACCTCTCCCTCCTGACCCCTGTTCTTCTTCTTCATATAATGCAATAGTTCAAACGCAACCAACACATTGTCCGATATATTTCTCCCTGGTATGAATGTTGATTGATTTTCTGAGATTAGATTTGGCAAGATCAATTTTAACCGATTAGCAAGGACTTTGGCCAATATCTTGTAAAGAACGTTACATAATGCAATCGAACGAAGATGTTGATACTTGAGAGTTGATATTGACATATAACTGTCACCTCTCAAATATCAAGATGACGTTTAATTTTGAAAATTAAGAATGTACTATTAATTACCAATATCTTCTGGTCACTGTTATGGTACTTCAAGACAAGAAGGACGGATTTGATGTATCTGGTCTGTGTTTTACCATCTATCTCAGCTAATTTCACCATTACTTACAAAATTTTGATGAAGATCAGTTACAAAAATTTAAATATATTCATGTAATAACATTCTCCTACGGATTTGAAGTTTTTGTCTCTAATTGTTAATAAAAGCTGAGAGATTTCCGCTAGCTAGATTATAACATGAATTAAAATTTTCCCTAATAATTTTTTTTAATGATACGGCCAAGTCTGCTCAACGTACAGGATCTCCTCTTCTCAATAATGTCAAGGGATAACCGTTTGAATTACCTTGGTTTTACCCTCATTTTTTAAATGTTTGTACAGGTTATAGTAGAAACTTGTTATTATCAATACAGTGATCGGGCAACACAGCAACAGTATTAAAAAACGCAGTACAGTAATCGCGCAACAACAACAGTATTCAAGATTAGAAATGATCCACCGTATATATATATATAGGGGGCTACTCCAATAAAAACCTCCTTAAAATACAAACCTACAAACCAAGCATAATCTAATATTTCAAGCTAATCTAATGACCAAACTAGGGATACCCCAATACAAAAAATGCTTAAAATAATTGGCTCTATCCAACAAAAAAAAATAAAAAAAAATTCACTGTTCACATGATGACGTGGCAGTGGATTTCACTGGTTAACGGTGCTTCGCACCTTCTTTTACGGCGCTTCGCGCCTTTATCATTCTAAAGTTGTAAGGAATGGCAATCAATAGTAAAGGCAATAGACGATTGACGGGTGTGTCGAGAGCCTTCGGCCCTCATGACTACCTAACTCATCCGTTTACTGTCTTAAATGCTTCGCATTTCCACGGCAAGTTTTTTTTTTTTTTTATTATGGATAGAGCCAATTATTTTAAGCATTTTTTGTGAAGGTACCCTTGACGGGAACCTTAGAATAAATGAAATATAATTAATTTAGTGTTGGTTTGTAGGTTTGTATTTTAAAAGTGGTTTGTATTTGAACACTTGCCTATATATATATATATACATGGACGGATCCGAAATTATTTAGTAAGAGAGACACCGAATCGTTTTGGAGATCCACTTTTATAATATTTCATTTTTGTAGAGGCACATTATTATCTGTTTGTAAAAATCTTACAAATGTCGACAACTAGTTTTTGTCGGTAATTTAGAACTGGTTTTGTTTGTTGTACTCAGCATACTATTTTCACCGCGACATATAAAATCACAGGTTAATGACTCATTAATGGTACATGGTCCATTCGGACCCACAGGTTGTAGAATATTCATTCTTCTACATTCTAATCTGGTGACTGATATCTACATTGTTGAAACATTGTATCTGCTTATCTCTGTCTATATATAGTACAGTTGTGTCTGCATAGGACAATACCAAGCCTTAGCCATCTATCTTTTCTCTTAATGTAGATATTCTGCTTGGGAAAATTAATAAATATGAAAGCAACATCATCAGCTTTACCAAACATGAAGAAATTAGATCGAAAGACTGTGGAGAGGAACAGGCGGATACACATGAAAGGACTATGTTTTCGTCTCACTTCCCTTATCCCACCCCACCACTTGAAGCTCTCCAAGGTACATAATTTCTACGTCAATTTTTAAATCCTTCATATTAACTAACTAAAATTGTCGTAAATCAGGAGTTTTTGTCACAACAAGGTCAGCTGGACCAGGCTACAGACTACATTAAGCAACTGAAAGAGAGAATAGATGAGCTCAATGTGAAGAAGGAAGTACTAACTTTAATGAGCCAGAATGGCAATAGCAGCCACCCCATATCAGCATCATTCACAGTGCCAGTGGTTGAATTAAGAGAGTCGGGCTCCAGTAATATAGAAGTGCTTGTTGTCAGTGATAAAGCAAAGAACATCAGGTTATGTGATGTGATCAAAGTTCTGCAAGAAGAAGGAGCAGATGTTGTCAACACTAATATATCTAGGGTTGGAGATAGGGTTTTCCACACACTCCACGCTCAGGTACAATATTACTTCCTGTCAGCACATATACAGTCTTCACACCAAAACCGACACTTTCTCTATGCACTCTTCAGTTCTGATTTACTTTGATTATTCCTTCTATTAATGTTGTTTTTATAGGTAAAAGTCTGTAGAGTTGGTGTAGACACTTCAAGTATTTGGCAGAGATTACAGAATTTGATGTGCGCTGCTTATCATTGTAAGGATATGCAGATTATCAGGTGGCAGGATGAAAGGAGTAGCCATCCCTTGTCAGATATCAAAATGTAATATATGAGATGATGAGATCTATGATACATGTGTATTGGGTATAAGAGCAACTCCAACCCAAAGGATCCTTACCTATATTTGTCTTAGGTGTACATAATTTAGGGGTTCAGCCTTAAAAATGATGCTCCAATGGGACTCCCTATGACCCTATCCCCTATAAATTTTAGGAGAGAGAAAATCAAACCCCATATTTAGGGGAGAGAAATTCAAACCCCTATAATGACACATCATCATTTTTTCCTTATAATATAATATATATCTATGCCAACACACTCATATCTTCTCTATATTACCTAAAATATTGATTAAATATTATTTTTTAAGTTATAGGTAATGAATATAGGTAACACCATTGGAGCAAAACAACTTTTTGATTACCTATATTTTGAGTAATCATTATTTTACTATATTTTAGGGGATGAAAATAGGGATTGCCCTTGGAGATGCTCTAAGTATCTCAATTTGTACAACCCATCTTTAAAATAATGGAGAAAGTTTACAAGTATCTTTAATTATGTTATCAATTTTTTTAAAAATGTAGGTAGTTCTATATTTTGAGTGGGTGCTAATATATTCACGTCCTAAATTTATTTGGATACTGATGTGCTAAAAATATGACAATTAAAAACGTAAGCGCACGATCTCGTTTTAGTATTTTATGATTCGTTCCACAGAGATTAAATTTATTTCGCGTGTCCTTAATTTCTAACTTAGGCAGACTAGAAAAATTTTGGGATTTGGAAAATTGGGGTTTTCTCTATTTTAATTCTTAAAGAAAATTTTAAACTATTTTTTGAAAGAAAATTAAATTATTATTCTATTTTTAAACTAATTAATTAAAAGTGAAAAGAACAAAACCAATTTATCCTAAAAATTCTAAATTCGGATTAAAACTAGATTCTATTCTAAAAATTTATTTACTGAAAATTTTAACATAATGCATTCGTAAATTGAACAAGCCAGAAAGAAAAATGGATGAATGAAAAGTAGTGCCATAATTGTGATATCAAGCTACGTACCAATACTAAACAATAAGACAAAGAAAAAAATATATAGGTGGACCGTAATTAGAAAATTAACAAGGTAATGATTAATAACTAAGTAATTATTAAAAAGTGAATGACAATAAAGATGATACTATTGTAAAAGCTACGGGTGATAAAAAGGAAATGGTGTGAAAAGGGCATGGTGCAGGCACGTAGTGAACAAGATAATGAAAAAGAGAGTACAAAACTTAGCTTCTAAAATTCATAATTATTAAAATATTATCAAAAAAATATAATATAAATATCACTATGAAGCTCTAAATTATTCTGAATTTTATAAAATATTTCCAAGTAAAATCCAACAAAAATTATTTTAATGTTGGAGCTCCCCGGAATCTAGCTATGGAGTTGGCCGGAAAATTACCAAGCTTCACCGAAAAATTATTTTTAACCGGAAAATTTGGGTTTTCCAACAAACTCAAACCAAGAAGAAGAATCCAAATAAAAAGGGAATGAAAATTTGCATTAATAAATTGAGAGTGTTTACAAGATGGAGGCTACAAGATTTAGGTTAACTAAAAAGAATAAAATATACTAAAAGAAAGAAAAGTGAATCGGCCAGAATAAGAGTAAAGCAAAAGTGAGATGCAAAAGGTAAAGTGAATTAGTGATTCCTTCTGTCTTCTCCCTGCAGCTATTTATGGGACTTGTATCTAGCTAGTTTACATGAAACAAAAAAAAAACGGAAATCAAAGTCCAAAAAATCACGCTGCAGTTTTTTTCAATATTCCCTACATGCTTTTGAAATTTAAAGTCAAAGGTTTTGGGGTGTGTTTGAAATATTCCAATTTGCTCCAAGGTCCTAATTCTTTTTTCATCCTTTTTTTTATTCTAGTCATTTTTCTTCCTCTTTTGCCCTTCCTTGCTCTTTATTTCTTTATTTTGCCATTTCTTTATTTTTCACGAACTTCCTGAAATGCAACAAAATAGTTTATTAAAATACGAGTTCAAGCAATAAATAGGTAATAAAAATATGCAAAAATATGCACTTATCAAATGCCCCCATACCTATCTTTTGCTCGTCCTCGAGTAAAACAAAAAGAAAAATGCAGAATGAAAAGCCTATACTCACTGTCGTAGGAATCACGGGTAATTTTAGGTTTACCAACCCGTTAAACTCATAGACGATCTCTACAAGAGGAGTGTTGTCTCCTAAGGGTTTACAGGAGATATACCCATAAAATCTTTGAGATAAGTCAGCAAGTATCCAACTTTCCTCTTTCAACCTAGCTTTCATTGGTGTCAACAAAACAATTTTGTAGGAAAATATATGCCTTAAAGATTATTCTAATAATAGCCAAGTTATAGGTTCCCACAATCCATTTCTATCGACTCTAAATGTTTATAAAAAATCCCAAGGTGTGTAGTGAATTTAAGGCCTTTGATGGATAAGTGCATACGAACAATTTCTCTTTTTCAACCAATATTGAACTGACCCAATCTCTATTAGAACAAGGTTCTAGCCAAACTTCACGTTCTTATTAGTTAGACCGACTGTGCAATGGTTGAGGTCCCAAAAGACTTTTGCATCGATACCCATTTAGCGAGTTTTAGGTCAACAATCCCATATCACAACGTACCTTAGGTTGCTAGGCACAAAGTCCCCTCAGACTTACTTACTCGGGTTATTAATGAGCCCAACCTAGCCGATTTCCCTACTAAGAATTTATTATTACAAAATTACACTATCACCCTACAATTGCAAACATTTATTGACTCTTTTTCTTTTCTTTTATTTTTTTTTTAAATTTTTTTTAAGACACTATAGGAGCAAAATCTCGTAAAGGTTTGATTCGACATTGTTCTAACATGTGGGTTCTCTCTCAGGTATCGAATAACATTCCTATACAATCTTTCCACCAAAGGTCTTATGCAAATGTGTCGTCTTGGACTTTTAAGCAAAAATTTGTTCGACACAAGTTTCATGAGGAAAACCTTACTTGACTACGTTCAAATCATCTAAAGGCATTATACATATAATTTTCGAAAAATTTAACACCAACTAGTTCTAAAGTTTAAAGAGTGGGAAGGACAACTAAGCTAAAATATCCCTATTTTTGGATTTTTCAAAACTTTTAATTTTTTTGGAATTTTCAATTTTTTTTTGGATTTACACTAAAACCTCCCCGATACCTAAATCATGCATTGTCCTCAATGTATGCAAATGCAAGAGAAATGAGAAAGAAGAATGAGGAGATAATACCTGATAAGGATGACGGAGACGAAAAACTTCTAAAAATTATGAAAGAAAATAACTCACACAAACTTGTACTCCCCCATACCTATCTTTCACGAGGGGGGCTTAAGGAATAAAACCGAATCAGCCGATACCGGTGGGAAAATTGGGATGCAACTTCGAGAAAAAATCAAGACATTTTTGAAAATTTTGACTAGAAAATACTTTCTCAAGCAACATGGAATCATTCAACCTTATGGAACAAGTGTCACTAATGTTCTCCATAAACTAACTTAAGGCTTCTTCATTTTGTTTAAGCAAATTAGAGACAATGAAAGTTTGGTCATGGGTTGAATCACTAGGAATAACGTAAGATAAGGGTCCGTCTTCTCCTAAGGGCTGTTGATCAAACTCGAGATGATACATAGTTGAGTCAAATGCAGGAGGTGTTCCCACGAGACTCTTAACAACGGGCTCAACACTAACAACCTTGGGTGGTTTCTCCGACTTGGAACAAATGTCGTCCAACTCTCTCAACATCTCTTCCGAGGTCATATCCCTTAACGACTCAATATACTTTTGATTAGACGAATAGTTGACTTTGAAATCCTCATTGAGAAGAGACTCAATTTCACCATCCTCAAAGCTAGACCATGTGACAAACTTGTTGACAACATTAACCCCTTTTGATTGTTCAAAAAGCTCGTTGGGTTCTTTTCCTACATTGAAAATGTTAAGGTCAATGGTCATGTTACCAAATGTGAGTTTCATCGAACCATCCCTACAATTGATTAATGTATTGGATGTGGCAAGAAAAGGTCATCCTAAAATGATCGGAATTTGGTTCTTAGGATTCGTGATGGGTTGAGTCTCGAGAACGACAAAGTCAACCGGAAAGATGAAATCACCAATCTTAATCAAGACATCTTCTACTAATCCTTTAGGAATTTTGACAGAACGATCAGCTAGTTGAAGTGTCATGGTCGTCTTCTTAAGTTTACCTAACCCTAGGTCTTGATAGACAGAAAATGGAAGAAGATTCACACTCACTCCTAAGTCAAGTAACGCTTTATCCACAAAGGTATCGCCTATGACACATGAAATTGTAGGACACCCGGGGTCCTTATATTTCACAGGAATTTGATTCGAAAGAATTGAACTAACATGAGAGGTCAAAAAGGCTTTCTTAGGGATGTGGGTGGAGCGCTTGTGAGAACACAAATCTTTTAGACACTTGGCATAAGAAGGGATTTGTTGAATGGCATCTAAAAGAGGAATGTTGATTTCGACTTGCTTAAAGACTTCCAAAATCTTATCTACTTGAGCCGATTACTTATTAGAAATGAGTCTTTGAGGATAAGGAGCTTTAGGCTTAAAGACACGTTCACTAGGTTCTTCGGGAATGAATTTTGAAGATGAAGATTCAAGAGGTGAAGGTGGTGAACTAGATGACTTGAGAGACTCTGGATTTGGGAGTTGTGTGGAGTGATTAAGGCTAGGGTTCGGTTCAACATCAGACTCTTCTTCTTTGTGAGACTCGACACCTACTTGATTATCAACTTGATTTCCTGTCCTTAAAGAAATGATGGCGTTAACATTTTCGTGAGGTCTTTTGTTGAGGGGAAATTTGGGATTGACCTCGGGTTGACTCGGGAACTTGTTCTTCTCTCGCTCATACATGGTGTTCGCTAATTGACCCAATTGAACCTCTAACTTAGATATGGCTTGAGCATTAGAATTCAACAGTTGCCTATCTTGAGTTATGGTTTGTATGAAATTAGTTTGAGATTTCAATAAAGCCTCGATACTCTTTTCTAAGGAATTAAGTCGCTTATCCTAATCGTTAAACCCGGGAGGATGGGTGGATGCTTGAGTTAGATAAGGACCTTGATTTTGAGTCGGGTAAGAGTTCGACTTTTGAAAAGAAGGTGGCGGAGATTGGTAGTTTTGACCTTGGTTCCACGAGAAATTTGGGTGATTTCTCCATCCGGGATTGTAAGTAGGAGCAAATGGATCATTCCTTTGCTTTGGTTGAAACATGGCATTGACTTGCTCACACTCGGGAAAGTTTGGAAAACCTTGATTATAATTCCAGCACATAGACACTGGTGAGGGGGCCTTACTAGTTTCTAGGGCTTCGAGTCTTCTAGTTAGAGTAACTAATTTGGCATCGGTTGCAATCGAATTTCCAATCGAATGCAAACCCCTAGATGATTCGTCTGACTTATTCGGTTCCCTAGTAGACTCCCACAACATAGTCTTTTCGGCTAACTCCAAAAAAAATGCCCACCCTTCATCCTCATCTTTCTCCATGAATTTACCTTGGCACATAGACTCTAACAAAGCGGTTGTTGGACTATCTAAGGTCTCGTAAACAATCTTACAAAGTCTCCATTTTTCTATTCCATGGTGGGGGCATTGGGACAAAAGATTTTTATAACGGTCGAAATATTTCCAAAAAGACTTCTTTTTCTTTTGATGAAATTGATTTATCTCATTTGTGATTCTCGTAGTCTTATGGTTTGGAAAATATTTTTTAAGAAAAATGACCACGAATCCCTCCCAAGCTGAAATAGAATTAACCGGTAGGCTATACAACCATTTTTTAGCATTTTCTTTAAGAGCGAAATTAATGAGCCTAAGCCTAATTGAGTCCTCGGTTAACTGTTGGAGTTTTTGCAAAGCACAAACCTCCTCGAATTCATGGATAAAAAGATAGGGGTCCTCACCATCACTCCTAGTAAACTTAGGTAACATACTAATGTGGTGAGCTTTAATCTCGAAATTATTACCATTAACGGGAGGAAGAGTGATACACGAAGGTTGGGATGATCGGGTGGGGTAACAGCGATCCTTAAGAGACACGGCCATGGTCACTAATGGTTTAGAAATTTCTAAAGACTCGGAATCAGAATAGGAAGCAATCTCAAATGATCTCACTAGCCTAGCAGAATTATCTCTAATCCAAGTAGTTCGCATAAACCACGAAAGCAAACAAGTAGCAGATAAGTGCGATAAATTAAACAAACAAAAGAAAGGATGAAAATCACTAGAAAAATTCTAGACCTAGGGTTCCTTAACTGTGATGCCCCCAGATCCGGGGTCGGAGATCTAGGCGCTCACGGTCCATTTTCCATTAATAACATACCTGTTCTTGCACATAATATATATAACACGGCCATCGACCCCACAATAAACTCACACCACACACACACAGGTTAGAGCCTCAGAAACGTCACACATTGATTAAACAGTAATAAAATTATCAGAGTTATTACAGACCGAATTAAATAGTATTTATGCTACCAGCAACACTTCGATATGAAGCGAAGTTGGCGGCTTGAAAGTTTGTTACGATACACTGCCTTGCACAGGTCATGCTGATAAATAAAACGAACTAACAAAAGCTGCCAACCAATCCGGCTAATGGGGCCTACCGGTGGAATCTCAAGTGCTGGCTCGGGTCTAGTCACCTGCTTTCGAGCAGTCTGTCTGGGTCTTGCCATTTCGCTTAGCTGTTGTGTTTGTAAAATTTGAAAACAAGCAAGAGTGAGCAACTATAGCTCAGCAAGAAATATACGTATAAGGTAAGCAATATAGCATTTCATATGATTGGCAGTTATTAAACTTGTTTGTATCAATCAGATATAAAATCACTTGTCATTGTTGATAAATCTCGAAGGTGCAACAATATGTGCCCTTGTTTTCAGAATAAACTTGCAGTTCTAGATACTGCATTGAGTCAACATCTTTCTCATCAAAATAGAACACTATCAGCAACTTGGCACAAAAGCCTAAGAAGCAGTGTCAAAGCATTTTTCCAAAATGGAGGAATGGGACTTAAAGAAAACACAAAACCTGACAAGGATTGACGATGATCAGTCGCCACATCCAAGTCCAATAAATCCGCGGGTCTTCTCTACCGGTAGAAGGATAGAAACTACATCCGTAACTATCCCTCGGGTGAAAACTACATCCGTAATCACCCTCGATGAAAACTACATCCGTAATCATCCTTCGGCAACACCTGGGCCGGAATAATAATTGATGGACCGCCTGGCTCACGGCCGCTTACACATCCCGGGAATCGCTCGTCAACGGTTCCCACACCTGCCAGAGTCCCTTTTTCTTTTTCTTTTAAAACTTGATTTTGATTGAAAACAGAGTAATTGAGGTCCGACATCATTCGACCGATGATTCTTGAAATCATACAAGAAGCAGAATCTGACCGGGGGTTTTCGAAAATGTTTTGAGTTCGAAAGAGTTCGAGTTTGAAAGTATTAAAAAGTATCTTGGATTAACTTTGTCTTTAAATAATGAACATTGATTAATAAATAATATTTTAAGATTTAGTATTAATAATTAATAAAATAATTATTCGATAAAATAAACTTTTAATCCAAGATAGGGTTTCGAGTATTTACGAAGATATAACAATAGTTACTTGAGTATACGATACTACCCGAATGACCCTTCGGGTTTTCGCAAACTAGATACGATATAATAACTTACCGCTCCCCGGTCAATAGTATATACGGACCGCTACGACCTCTATTGCTAGAGTCGTTGTCCGAAGAAAACATTTCAATCTAAGTTCAAGGGGTATAAGCATGTATGTACTTATTCAATCTCAATTGCATCAATACTTCGATAAACATAGCATTTGATATAATTGAAAACTACAAACACAACAGTGAAAGTCCTTGTATATGGATAAGTTTTGAAAAGTAAACTTGCCTTGGTTTGGTTGGGGTGGTCGAGCGTGCGGATTCGAACGATCTATACATAAGCAATAACCGTTCGTTAGTACCTTAACAATATCTCTTTAATTACGGGGTTTTAGGGGGTACGAAATTAACTTAACGACTTCGTCTTGTGACTCTCTAACCCCACTATAGGTTCATGTCATCACTCGATTACGCTCGTCACTTAATCGACTTAATTTAGTTACCACTTTCGAATCATAACCACTAACCCTAGAATTATGCTCCACTAATCGACTTTTTCCCTTGCGCGAATTTTACTCTAGCATTTTTATAAAATCCAAAAATTCATATTTTAATCCAATTCTTTTTTGGGTGGTCTTCACCACTGCATTCCCTAACTTCTCAATTTTTTTCATGATCCCACATATATTTTTAGGGGTTTAAACAAGGTTCACAAGGGGGTCACTTGGTGCAGTCCGGAGTCCAGAAACACAATTCACTCCTCCGGCCATAACTTAAAATCTGTACATCACCTAGCCATGAACCTTACATTTCCAGAAACTATATTCAATTATCTTTCCAACAATATATGGTAGGACATCAGGGGACAATATTTGGGGGTTCAAAATCGTGTTACAATACAGGTCAATGTTCCTGGACAAAACTCAGCAAGCACAAACTACTTAGATCAACCATTTTTCACACTTCCACAACACAATCAACACTTAATACACTTAGATCATGGTTCATAACACTCATGGAGATATATATATTATCCATAGTCATAAAAGTCACAATCTCAACATCAAAACTCAAGATCCATGTCATCCAATACATATACAACCAAGATTAGCTCACAAACACATGGATCTACTACCACACTTTATAAATAATACATAACCAAGAGGGTTTGAGATTTTTATACCTTCTTGAGCACCTAGGGGCCTTGGATAAGCTTTTCACAACTCAACAACACCTTAAATGGTCTCTTACAACACTTACAATCCAAGATCTAAAAGAAAAACAAACATGGTTACTATTCACCCAAGCTTTAACAATTTGTAACTTGATATTGGGTGGATGAAATGGCTTGAAATTGCTAACATACCTTGTCTAGATGATGAAGATGACCTAGGAATTATGTTGTAATTTATGAGTGATGGAAAAGGAGGAAGAAGAAATTTTCTTCTCCACTTTCCTTCTTGGCCGAGAGCAAGAATACAAGGGGGGGGTGTTTGTGTTTTTGGTTTTTGTGTGTTATGTTGGGTGAATAATTGATGTTATGTTAGGTTGGGTGATACATATCATGTATGTATAGACAAGTACTAGCAAGCATGGCTCCTTGTACTTCTTGTCTCTCTTTTTGAAAAAGCAAGTAACTAGGTACTATTCATCTTCCAATGGCTAACTAGTTTGCTTGATTTCTAACCACTTGGTTGCATGGGACTTGCATGCAATACTACTCCTTGTATTATTATTCTTTCACCAACGCTTGTCATTTAATCTTTAATTCGTATCGTATCTTAACTAATCTCTCGTAATAATATTTTGTCGCGTAGAGATTTCCCCTATAATTCCTTAAGTACTAATTGTGTAAATCCCTCGAATATCCATAATTCCTCGTCATAATTCTTAATAAATCTTTTAATACTCTAATCATTCTCAAATCTCAAGTTTTATAAATCTTACTAACGATAAGACTCCTGCCTTCACAATCTTCCTTTTTATCTTACATAATAAATGCAACAACGCAGTTTCTCAGACAATCAATTCTATTAATCAACAGGGATGACTAGAAAGGTTCCATAATGATAATGTCACAAGATATTAAATAAAAGGAAATATTACTAAAAATTAGGGTTCTTACATTAACAAAATAAACTAGACCTTGCTCCTAACTTTAAGGACCACCAAAAATTTGGTAAATCAATAATTATTCGAACCGATTTGGCCAGGTAGGTGCAAGCATTGCCAAAAGGCTAAACACCGGCCTAGACACCAATCCTAATTGGCCAGGTAAGCTTTCGCTTGCCTACACACCAAAAAATCGGAATAATTAATGATTACGTTGTTTCTTAGGTACCTTCCTAATTGAGCGCGAAAATCCTATGGGCCATGTCTAATTTTAATTTTATTAAGGCTAAGGGCATGCAAAATGATGGATTAAGTGGTTGTGGGCCAAGGAAAGAGTGATGAAATCTCTTCCCTTATCTTATGAGTGATTTTGCCCTTAAAATTTACTTACAAAATGATGCAACAAACAAAGAGGTATAAAAAACTATAAACATTTATGGATGCTTAACTAAACCAAACCAAACCAAACATACCCAGTATATCCCGCTCAGAGCAGGGTCTGGGGAGGGTAGGATGTACGCAGACCATACCCCCACTTTATGAGTGGGGAGGCTGTTTCCGTGAAGACCCTCGGCTGAGTGCACAACATACATGGAGTGTGTTAAATACAACGGAAATGATACGGAAATGATACGGAAATGGATAAAGACATACCTGCAGCCCATGGCGTTCTCCACATGGGACCTACCTATCTGCGAGGATTTATGATACTCCTAGCTTGTTGCTTGCCAACCGCACGGGAAGTCCCGCACAGAAATAACACCGATCCAAGCTCCCTGAAACTGCAAAACCAGAAAACAGAAAACACTCAAAACGAACAGTGAGAACGCTAAAGCCGAACTTCTAAAAAATCACTAACCGAGACAAGGCACCTCTGAGGCTCTCGACAACAGAGCCACAACCTAAAAGGGAATCCACCACTCTGATACGCCGCCTCCAAGAACACCTATCCGCGAGCATGGTCTCATTTAAGTCTAAGGCCTTCAAATCCATCCGGAGCTGCTCTTCCCACGACCTCCTCGGCCTGCCTCTCCTCCTCGCCCCAACAACCGCCAAACTCTCGACCCTCCTAACTGGGGCTTCGGCCAGCCTCCTACGAACGTGGCCGAACCATCTCAGCCTCCCTTCCCTAAGTTTCGCAGAAAAAGGCGCCACTTCAAGCTCGCTCCTAAACACCGAGTTCGGGATTCTGTCCAACAACGTGCGCCCACAAGACCACCGCAGCATCCTCATTTCTGCCCCTTCCAACTTGCTTACGAGAGCCTTCTTCTCCGCCCAACACTCAGAACCATACAACATCGCAGGACGGATAGCCGCTCTATAGAATTTCCCTTTCAACCTTAAAGGGACTTTCTTATCGCACATTACCCCTGAGGCTGCCCTCCACCTAAGCCACCCAGCCTTGATACGATGCGTGACATCTGCTTCAATCTCACCTTCATTCTGGATGATCGAACCCAAATACTTGAATTTATCCGTCTGCGGGACGATCTGGTCTTCAAGCCTAACCTCCACCCCTTCTTCGTTGGCCTCGCCACTGAAGTTACACCAGAGATACTCGGTTTTAGACCGACTCATACGTAACCCTCGGGACTCCAAAGTAGATCTCCAAAGCTCCAATTTGTCGTTCACCTCCCTCCTCGATTCCGCCATTAGCACGATATCATCCGCGAAGAGCATGCACCAAGGAACAGCATCTTGAATCCCCCGCGACATGACATCGAGGATAAGGGCGAAAATAAAAGGACTCAGGGCCGACCCCTGATGCAGCCCCATCTCAACCGAAAAGAAATGGGAGTCCCCCACTGGGGTCCGAACGCAAGAACTAGCTTGGGAGTACATATCTTGAATCACCCTCACGAACGTCGACGACACTCCCCTCTCCTCAAGGCTCTTCCAAATAGCTTCACGGGGGATGCTATCATAAGCCTTCTCAAGATCAATGAACACCATATGGAGGTATTTGCGACGTTCCCTGAACTTCTCCATAAGGCGTCTAACAAGATGATTGGCCTCTATCGTTGATCTCCCAGGCATAAATCCAAATTGATTCTCTGAGATTCCTACTACTCTTCTAAGCCGACTATCAACCACTCTCTCCCAAAGTTTCATAGTATGACTGAGTAATTTAATACCCCGGTAGTTACTACAACTTTGAGCATCGCCTTTATACTTGAAAAAAGGGACCACAACACTACGCCTCCATTCGGCTGGTATCTTATCACCCAAGAGAAGAGCATTGAACAGATCCGCTAGCCATAGGACGCCAACCTCACCAAGACAAAGCCAAACCTCGATAGGGATAAGATCCGGACCAACCGCCTTCCCTCTAGCCATCTTTTGCAAGGCACCCTTGACTTCATCCTTGCTGATGCGCTCACAAGGATCGAAGGAAATCACAGGCGAAAGGGAGACCTCTTGATCCACACTGGCACCACTCCTCCTAGCCTCGTTGAAAAGATTATGGAAATACGAACTCCACCTGTCCTTAATAGCATCTTCATTCAACAACACTTGGCCTGAATCATCTTTAACAAACTTAACAGAGCCCAGGTCGCGCCTCCCTCTCTCCCTAGCTTTAGCTAGCTTAAAGATGGCATCCGCTCCTTCCTTGGTATCTAGGCGCTTTTACATCCCTTCATATGCCTCCTCTTTCGCTTTCGCCACTGCCTTTTTTGCCTCTCGTCTCGCCACCTTGTAAGCTTCCAACTTCCGAATCCTCTCCGGCCCTGCGCAGGTCGATAACAGCTCTTTAAAGAGCGCAAGTTTAGCCTTAACCTTCTTTTGAACCTCCTCGTTCCACCACCACGACTCCTTATGACCACTGAACCTACCTGAGGAAACCCCCACCACCTTCTCGCCCACACTCCGAATGGCCCTAGCCAAGATGGACCACCTGAGGTTAGCATCTCCACCACTCGCAAAACAACCTTCGTTGAGCAAGGCCTCCCTGAAAACCGCCGCCTTCTCGCCCTTCAAGTCTTTCCAAAGGATTCTAGGTCTAAACTCTCTCTTCCTGCGAACAACTCGACCCCCCATGGAAAGATCCATGGCCAAAAGCCGGTGCTGGGATGCGCACGCCTCACTCCTGAACACCTTGCAGTCAACGCAAGCTCTAACGTCCCGGTTGCGCACAAGTAAGTAATCGATTTGAGTGCTGTGTCCCCCACTACTAAAGGTGATGAGGTGCTCCGCCCTCTTCTGAAAAACAGAATTCACAATTACCAATTCCTGGGCCGAGGCAAACTCCAACAACGCGGACCCACCGACATTCCTGGACCCGAAGCCAAAACCACCATGCGCCATGGGGAAACCATCTGACCTCTCGCCAATGTGACCGTTGAAATCGCCACCCAACACTAAGAATTGGTCTGCCGGCAAACTACCTACCAGCCCGTCTAAACAAACCCAAAAAGCCTCCTTCTCAGCGTCACCCAAACCGCCTTGCGGGGCGTACGCACACACCACGTTCACCACAATCTCCCCCACCACAACCTTGACTGCCATGATCCTGTCATTTCTTCTAATCACTTCCACGACGTTGTCTACAAGGTCTTCCGCCAAAAGAATACCCACTCCGTTCCTCGAGCTGGCAAGACCTGAGTACCACAATTTAAACCCGTTCGCTACTCTTGTCCGCGCCCCCTTCCACCTCGTCTCTTGGATACACGCCACATCCACTCTACGCTTCTTCAACACGTCCACTAGCTCCAGAAATTTGCCCGTCAAGGTACCTACATTCAAGCTCCCAACACGTAAATTACGCAGCATCGCCAACCAAAAATAGCCAGCGCAAACAAAGAACCGGAAACAGTAACGAGAAGTAATAAAAATAAAAATGCACGAATTACAATAAAATCGAACGAATAAAATAAATAAAACCGAACATACACCAAAACAAAAGAAGAATAACAATAAAACAAACGACTAAAAACGGGAAGCCAACGGCAACAGAAAAAAAACGAGGACCGACCCAAAGAACCAAAACAGAAAACAAAACAAAGAAGAGGAAAAGGGCGAATTAAAAAAAAATGGACTACAATAAAAGACACGGAGCAAATGAATTACAGGGGAGACAAAAAAAAACGCAAAAGAACGGGGAGAGACTGGAAGCCGCGGCGGAGATGGCCGAGAAATTGGGTTCGAGCACAACGAGAGAGAGAGATTGAGCGGGGATCGCAAGAAGAGGAACCGGTCGAAAAGGCGAATTGAAAAAAAAAAGGTTCTGTAAAAGAGGTTATTGAGGTTGAAAAAATGTTGTCGAGACTGGAGGAGGTAAAGGCGTACGGGGGGGACGGGAGCGACGGGAGAGGAGGAGAAAGGGAAAGGGAGGGAGGGGGAAAGGCCGAGAGAGATACCGGACAGGAAGGGGAAGGTATAAGGGGGGAGTGAGAGTGGAGGGAAAGGGGGATTTGAAGTAGATGAGAAATCGGTGGGGGGAGGACTGGATGGTGCTTTGGGTGGTGAAAAGGGGAGGCGGTGAGGTTTAGAGAAAGGGGAATGGGAAGAGGACGAATGGGTTTCAGGTGGGAGTAATGGCGAGGGTGGGAGATGGAGGGTGATAGGGGTAGCGGTCGGAGAAGAAAGTTGCGGGGGGCGGCGGAGGAACGGAGGATAGGTGGAGAGGAGATGCCGGGAACGGTTACAGCGAAGTTGATAACGCTGTGACCTCTAACACAAAAGCATGAAAAACGAGATTCGCAAAGGAAATGAAAGAAGAAAACTAAAAGGCTACGCTGATACACACTTATTATTCCGGCGAAACGCCGGTCAGTAGAACCAAGACTGAAGACAGAACAGGCCGATAACGGCTATAAATTAGAGAGCGTTTTTAGGGAAGACTTTCAGTTTCTAGGCCACGTTTAATTTATGGATGCTTAACTACGTGTCCTAAATTTTAAAGAAAAGAAGAATTTAACGTACCTTTGGGTCCTCCAGCGATCACCACAATTTATAAGGTACGAAAAATTAAAAACAAGAAAATAAAAATCTAGATGATGTGGCCTAAGTGATTAAATGCATGATGCAACAATTATGTAATTTCTAGCTAATTTTTTTTTATATTTTTTTTATATTTTTTTGATTTTATAAAAAAATAAAAAGGCCGAAAAGAGAGAAATACGGGTTACCGAAGCATGCTTCCAAAAATTCCAATTTGTTCCAAGCTACGTGAGAAGATCCCCGTAATTTCCAACTTTCAAAAAAAAAGGAGATAAAAATGAGACAAGTAAAACTAATCCGAAAAATTAAAAATTAAGTAGCGAAAAATTGTAGTCCCCGGCAGCGGCGCCAAAAACTTGATGTGCTAAAAATATGACAATTAAAATCAGATGCGCACGATCTCGTTTTAGTATTTTAAGATTCGTTCCACAGAGATTAAATTTATTTCGCGTGTCCTTAATTTCTAACTTAGGCGGACTAGAAAAATTTTGGGATTTGGAAAATTGGGGTTTTCTCTATTTTAATTCCTAAAGAAAATTTTAAACTATTTTTTGAAAGAAAATTAAATTATTATTCTATTTTTAAACTAATTAATTAAAAGTGAAAAGAACAAAACCAATTTATCCTAAAAATTCTAAATTCGGATTAAAACTAGATTCTATTATAAAAATATATTTACTGAAAATTTTAGAAAATTTTAACATAATGCATTCGTAAATTGAACAAGCTAGAAAGAAAAATCGATGAATGAAAAGTAGTGCCATAATTGTGATATCAAGCTATGTACCAATACTAAACAATAAGACAAAGAAAAAAAAATATAGGTGGACCGTGATTAGAAAATTAACAAGGTAATGATTAATAACTAAGTAATTATTAAAAAGTGAATGGAAATAAAGATGATACTATTGTAAAATCTACGGGTGATAAAAAGGAAATGGTGTGAAAAGGGCATGGTGCAGGCACGCAGTGAACAAGATAATGAAAAAGAGAGTAGAAAACTTAGCTTCTAAAATTCATAATTATTAAAATATTATCAAAAAAATAAAATAAAAATATCACTATGAAGCTCTAAATTATTCTGAATTTAATAAAATATTTCCAACTAAGATCCAACAAAAAATATTTTAATGTTGGAACTCACCGGAATCTATGGAGTTGGCCGGAAAATAACCAAGCTTCACTGAAAAATTATTTTTAACCGGAAGATTTGGATTTTCCAACAAACTCAAACCAAGAAGAAGAATCCAGATAAAGGGAATGAAAATTTGCATTAATAAACAGAGAGTGTTTACAAGACGGAGGCTACAAGATTTAGGTTAACTAAAAAGAATAAAATATACTAAAAGAAAGCAAAGTGAATCGGCCATAATAAGAGTAAAGCAAAAGTGAGATGCAAAAGGTAAAGTGAATTAGTGATTCCTTCTGTCTTCCCCCTGCAGCTATTTATAGGACTTGTATCTAACTAGTTTACATATGAAAACAAAAAAAACGGAAATCAAGGTCCAAAAAATCACGCTGTAGTTTTTTCAATATTCCCTGCATGCTTTTGAAATTTAAAGTCAAACGTTTTGGGGTGTGTTTGAAATATTCCAATTTGCTCCAAGCTCCTAATTCTTTTTCCTCCTTTTTTTATTCTAGTCATTTTTCTTCCTGTTTTGCCCTTCCTTGCTCTTTATTTCTTTATTTTGTCATTTCTTTATTTTTCACGAACTTCTTGAAATACAACAAAAAAGTTTATTAAAATACGAGTTCAAGAAATAAATAGGTAATAAAAATATGCAAAAATATGCACTTATCAGATACATTCAAATTTTTTTGGACTAAATTACTTGTACCCTCTTTTCTTGCATTAAATTTTCTGATTAGTGAAATTGAATACCTCGATAACCTTCCACTTGTCAGTATTAAACACTAGTAAGTACCGTCAAGGGATAACATTTTGGTAAGTACACTTTGTACTAAATCCTCCTGCGCCTAGACTTTTAGCATTTCAGAAATATTGGTTTGATAAGTCTGGAAATCAAATTTTCTAATATGTCATTACAAGAAAATAAGGTGCTGGATATGAGTTCCACCTATAGATATATAATACAAAGGGGGAGTGAATGCATTATCTACTTTTTTTTCAATTTCTTATAACTTGAATGTGTACCTTGAAATCCCTACACCATATGTGTAGCTTGAAATCACTACACCTTTGATTTCATATTACCATATCACTACACCATTTAAGGGCCTATATTTGTTGTAGTAGACTAATTTAGTGAAATGACACTACGCCATAGATGGCCGTATGCAACGCACTCTTACTATTGCAGCAGACACGTTTTTTGTTACATTAGGCCTAAGGTAACGTACTTTTACCATTTTATCCGCTAATGTTGCCTTTGACCTCAAATGTAACGCTCAGCTTCTCAATGGTAACACAAGGGAAGCGTTACATCAGGAGCATAGAGTAACACAAAATCAAGCAAATGCAACACTAGCAAACTGTTACCTTAGCTTAGCCAGAAACAATAGGTGACACGTGGCATGTGGGGGCCCACGTGACACGTGGCATCATGACAAATGGCAAGTAGGGGCCCACATGACACGTGGCATGTGGACCCACGTGACACGTGGCATGTGGGGGGGCCCACCTGACACGTGGCATGTGTGGGACCCACATGGCATGGAGGCCCAATTAACACGTGGCATGTGGTGGGACCCACCTGACACGTGGCATGTGGGGGGCCCACTCTCTATGCACCACTATAATTATCTAATGCAACACTGCAATCTTCTTTTAAGAAATACAAAAATAAGGCTAATGTAACACTATGTTATTCTAATGTTACAGTAAATCTGCTTATTAGTAACACAAAATTTAATATTGCAACATTAGTAACTATAGAAATTGCAACACTAATAATAAAAATTTTGCAATATCCGGTTTTTACATATTGTAATCCTATTACAAACCAACAAACCGCAATATAGTCAAATACAAAATCTACCAAAAAATATTTAGCAGATGGTCAAAAACAATACTAGCAGTGCTAGCTTCTCTCCAGCTACTCCTAATTTTCCCTTCTATCATTGCAGTGGCAATATTTTTAATCGTATTCACTGAGATAATCCCATTTTGCAAGGTCACTGGGTTAAAAGATGAAAATCATTCCTGCAGGACTGCAACCATCCAGTGTTTAAGCAGCACAGCTAGTCTCGAGGCATTATTGAGTATTGATACCTCAAGGAATATCAGTGAGTAAACTATTCCAACATTGTTTAAGGATTTTGTATGCATCAGGACGTGGAACAGCCTGAACTTCAGTTTGTCCATTGATAGAATTTTCCTTGACAAGACCGAGTCTCGCTAATGTGTTAACGGCCTTGCGGATCCTCAAGATTTGTATACAACTGTAGGCACAACAGTGAAATAAGTGCTACACTGGAAAAAATAATAAAAGAGACATCAGCCCAATTTGAACTCTGCAAGTCCGATCATATCACAATATTTATTATGCACAGTTTAGGAAAATTAAAATTATTGACAACATGAAAGATGTCATCGTAATATAATGAAATTAAAATTATTCTCCAAGCAACAAGGAACGCTTGAAGTTTAGAGCAGCTAAGTTTTATCTAGCAAGCATCCAAACTTAATTACTACTGGTCTCTTTATCAATATTTCTCGTACTAAAAGTATCAATATACTTCTCTTGTGAATTAGACTTTAAAAAGTAAAGCGAGTACTATGGTCACAAGTTGTGTATGAAAATAAATTACAATGCAAAAATTGAAAAGAGAAAAACAAATGCCACTGTGTGTATTCAAGCAATCACCCAGAAATGAATGCAGGTCACACAGTAAGTACCTTGATATAGTTGTCTGAATCAAGTGTAAACTGATGGTAAATTCCAGCAGGCAGTACAATCATTCCACCATTATCCAATCGTCATTATGATCCCTCACATCAAAATTACCTTCAAGAAAATATAAGCAGTGGAAAAAATTAGAGAAGCTTAAACTGGCAGGAAAATTCAAGGCGAGTTAAAGACTATGTTAGCTGGAATTAGCATTCAAAAACCGAATGTAAACAAGTAGTTCGACCACGATAAAAAAGTAGCGCAAAAGCTAGTAGATAATATGTATGTATATATATATATATACATATATATATATATATATATATATATATATATATATATATAGACATGGTTCAACTAAAGTAATATATGTATATTGTATTGCAGAATCTACCTATCTAATTTAATGTAAACATGTAAAAAATCTTAACGATTGGAGGGCTACACCGATATCATGTGCTCAGTTTTTTCTTTGTTCAGTGGTGATTATTCACAGAAATTTTTTAAAATGTAATTCTCTCTATTAATGTTGGGAAAATAAATTGATACGTCACTAAACTTTTCTGGTTTTATTGTTCAGGTCCCTAAACAAAAGATTCCGCAGTACGGGTAATTGAACTTTTGAATTTTTCCCGATTAAGTCCTTCCGTTAGTTAGATTCTAACGGACGTCAGAATCTTGCTGACATGGCCTCCTTTATCAATTAAAACAAAAGAAAACAATTCAAAAATCAATTTTAATTATCAAAAATTATTAATTTTTTGGTTCTTGAAGATCAAACCCCAAGTTGAAGGCGTTGTCGATATCCGATTTTGGTGTTCAAGCAGTCGAATCGAAGCTCTCAACATCCTCTTCAATATTCGGGTATTAGTTTTTAATTTGGGTAAAATTTCGAATTTATATGATTTTATTTTATTTTCTATAGAATTTAGGGTTCTTGATCATAATTTGGGGATTTTTGATTGTGACTTCGTGCACTTGTTTGGATGGTTTTTATAGCTTCCTATGATTGTTTGGAGTCGTTTTATGTGATTAGTTGCATATGATTGGTTCCGATTTAGTAAGGTTCGAGTTTTAAGTTTTAACGAACTTTCAAATCGATTTTTCGACTTGGTTGTTGATTGTTCACATAAATGGTTGCCATGGGTCGATTATATGTTTTTCGAGCTTTGTTTTGAGACCCCAAACGCGCGATTTAGTTTAGAATTGAACGAAAACGAGTTTTGGCTGGAATTAGAGCCCAAGCTCACCGGAAAACCTTTTATCTGTGAAACACAAACAAGAGACGTACATGATGATGAAAGTGAGGTGAGTGTGAGTATGTATGTCTGGGTGGGGTGTTCCTTTTTTCAATTCGTCCAAGTAATGCATGAGATGTAAAAAAGGTTACCACATCAACTAGATTGTAACGTCCGTTAGAATCTAACTGACGGAAGGACTTAATCGGGAAAAATTCAAAAGTTCAATTACCCGTACTGCGGAATCTTTTGTTTAGGGACCTGAACAATAAAACCGGAAAAGTTTAGTGACGTATCAATTTATTTTCCCATTAATGTTCTACTTGCTAAAAAAATAGCGATATTCTTTTAGCCTAAAAGAGAAACTATGTAACACGATTACTGTACGTTCATATTTAATCACCTAAATTTCCAAGGTCAACTCCTTTCCTGGGAGGTCTCAGCAAACAGATATAGTAAAAAAAACTAAAAGGAGCATTCATTATTTAGTGTATGAAATGTGTGCTAACATATGGGGGATAAGGCAGAGAGTAATAAGAGAGTCCTCTACAAGAGAAGCAGCCGTACAGATTTTCTATTACTAATTTTAAATCATTTTGAGGCTGGAAATATTTTTAAGATGAATATTACAACACCTTAATGCACCTAGCTAAATATGAAATTGTCGAACTGCGTACAAGTCAGAACATATAACTCACTATATTGTGCATCTATAACTCAACAAAAGTATCAATTGATATATGCATTCAACTGTCTTTGAATCCCTTTGACACTTCTTTATCCCATAGAGAGAATGGATTATTAATTTACTAAAATAAACACCTCTGACAATTAAGTACCTGGATATCCATTAAAGGATCCGGAGAGTTTGGCTCCATAGATTGGCAGCTGCTTTGAATTAATTCTTTTGGTGGGGTACTTAGCTCAATCCCAAAATTATTAGGAAGTGGCATACCAATTTGCTAATAAAAAAACAGGGCAGAATGATAGGGCAGTTTTTTTTCAAATAAACAGAGCAAAATACTACCAGCAAGACAAGGAAAGAAATCCCTTATATGGGAAAGAAGCTACTACCTCCACACCAGCAAGACAAGGAACAAAAACACTGTCAACTGTATGTCATAGAATTTTTAGTCCGATTATAATTATTGAGTGACCAAGGTAAACAATACTAGGCAAGAGAACAGAGTATAATGTTGATTGTTTAGCAATTTCTCTAAATTACAGTATATGTATTTTTCACTTTTATGACAATAAGTAATGCATAAAAGGTTTACTAGTATTTCACATATATAATTTCTTAACATGAATATGGAACAGAGGATTTGTAATATGATAGTTTTTGTACTAGTGAAACCATAATTGAGCACACACCTTTTAACAAAGTATATGTACATCACTATGTTAAATCCTAAAGCATGCCAGTTTCTAAACTTTTACCTTTCTTTCCATGACAAATGGTTCCCAAGAGCCTTCTACAATTCGACAAGCTTGAAAGGTCCAGAGAACAGCCAATGTTCAGGTGGGCCACGATTATTAATGTAAAACGGACATTACGGACTGAACCTTCAAAATTCCGTCCAACCACAAAGTCAATCTGTCCAAAACATGTCAATAGGGGTTCCTTTATGTATTAGCTGGCTAGCTTATATCGGATGTAGTCACTGAATGTACCTTTATGGTACCATTTTGATTATATATGATGATATCAGTATCTTTGCACTTTTATATGTTTTAGATTTTATTATTACTGATGCACTTTATTAGTAGCACTCCTGTTTAGTTGAAAAAAAAACAAAATCTGAAACGTTTTCTAAAATGACTAAAGCATTTTCTTAAACCACGATATTTGAAATTTAGAATTTTGCAATCTGCTAGTAGTTTTACCTAAATGGGATAAATGTTTCATTACCTTGACGCATGAGATATATCTTCAGCATTTTCGAAATTCGACATATGACCTTGAGGATTTACGTTACCAGCATTGATATTCTGATATACATATATATTTTTACCCTGTTTAACCAAGCTCTGAGTTCCTCAATAAAAGTCAATAGGGGTTCCTTTTAACCAAAATAAATGTCTAGCAATCAAAGTGTTCATAATGACATACTTCAAAGTCCAAAATGAATTATTGCCTGAAAAGGTAAACAATTAAGACTTTAAAAGAAGACAAAAATATACAAAAATAGCAGAAGAAGAATTGATAGAGACTGCATATTCATTATACATATGATGCAAGTAACAAGCCTGTACAAAGGCTAACAATGAAAACATAGAAGAGGATATTAAGGACCCTAATCTATTATGTTAATTATTTGAACTAATTCTACTTCTCTCCATATATTACTTTTTGGTGCATTTTCAACCGTATTAATTTGTTGATACACTTCTCACAAAAATCCAAATTTACTTTTGGGGCACATCCTCCAACACTAAAACAACAAATGCCTTTAAAGATGAACCAGACATGTTTCTGTTCACAGAATTTACAACAAATGGAAACCTTAGATTAGGGTGCTAACATTGCGGAATCAGCTTACATGTACTCAGTGCTTAAAGTAATAAAACTTAATCGTTATATATCAAATGGACAAAACAGTTCATACAGCTTTATAACATGATCTTCCATAATCCATAATCCATTTTACAAAGCCACTATATAAACTTCGACAAGCACTGCCGGAACCTTGCCTGTACAGGAACAATCATTAGAAGAATGACACCAGAAAAACATTAGAAGAGAAAAGGCGTCACTACTCATCATAGAGAGGTTGGAAAATGAAGAATGTTAGAACTCAAAACAAGGAACAAAGGAACTGAATGCAGAAACATCTACAACATTGTGAACACACTCTGCAACTATAGCCCAACTCTGTAACAATATGTAATGAAGGAGGAATCGTCAATATTGCGAAAACGATGACTGAAATCAATTTGCAGTCAACAATCAAATTGAATCACCAAATTAAATAACAAAATAAATAAACAAAATCAAATTTAAGATAGTTATCACCCAAATCGCAAATCAAAGCCCTAAATTGAATGAAACCCTAAATCATGAGAAAAAGCCCAAATTAGGGATATGTACCTTTAATCAAAGCATGATATACCATATAAACAAACTCGAAAACTCAGTTTTACATTGAATTGAAAGTCCAAATTCAAGCCCTAAATAAAACCCGAACGAAAACACCCAATCAAAACTCTAATTGAAAATTAAAATAGAAGAGTGAATCTAAGAGTAGAGAAGAGAAGAGAGGAGAAGAAGAGAGTAGAAAGAAGAGAGGAGAGAAGATAAGAAAGAGAGCAAGACATGAGAGAGAGAGAGAAGAGCGAGCGAGAGAGTGTCTGAGAGAGTTGAGACGGGGATTAGATAGAGTAAAGTGTGTCGCCTTGTAATAAGTTTCATTTAAGAGGGAAAACTTTACTTGTAATAATTTTAGTTCAAGGAGAAAGGGGGGAAATTTGCCTCTTGTTTCTCAAAATTTGCTCTAAAATTTGCAAATTATTATAAGTGTGAAAATTTGCACTGTACAAGCATTCACTTAATTAATTTTTTAGTTTATTTCTAAAAATTTGTATAATTGAAAATTAAAAAAATACCACGTGCATATTTTTATTGATTCGTATAATTAAATTGAACAAATATAATATATTTATTCAAAAAAGAAAAAACATTTAGTCAATCTGTGCACCGTTAACAAAAGCAATACTCTTCAATGTTTAAGAATTCGATTTTTTAAAAAATATTTCTCGAAGACCCAAGCGTACGGGCATCAAGATTCATCATTTTTAATGTTATTCTCAAAATTTCAGAATTTTTTTTATTTGATTGGTTAATTCAACGGTCAACTAGTACTTTGACCGGAACCCCTAAACAGGGTTTCATCAGGGTTTACGGATGCGATTTTTTTAAAAATATTTCTCGAAGACCCAACTATACGGGCATCAAGATCCATCATTTTTAATGTTATTCCCAAAATTTCAGAAAAAAAAATTTATTTGATTGGGTAATTGAACGGTCAACTAGTACTTTGACCGGAACCCCTAAACAGGGTTTCACCAGGGTTTAAGGTTTCGATTTTTTTAAAAATATTTCTTGAAGACCCAACTGTACGGGCATCAAGATCCATCATTTTTAATTTTATTCCCAAAATTTCATAAAAAAAATTTATTTGATTGGGTAAGTGAACGGTCAACTAGTACTTCACTACAAGGGGAAAGGTTAAATGTGATGGACCAAATGTGACGGAAGAATGGAGCGGTTAAATGTGACGGATTCGGTCACATATAATAAGACAACATATTTGACTTTGACTATTTTATTAATATGACAGATTTGGTGAAAATGAAAGTCAAAATTGACCAAAATAAGAAGTCAACGGGCATGAATTGAATAGAAAAGATTACCACCGTCACATTTGTAATTTGTGAATGGCGGGAGTTTTTCCCGCTAATTATCTTAAATGTTATATTAATTATCTTAAATGTTATATGTGACGGCTAGGGTGACAATGTTATATGTGACCGATTCTATCATGTTTATGCACATTTAAATGTGACGGGATCAGTTGTATATAATTAATATATTATAAGTGATGGCATCCGTCACATTTAAACTTACCCTAATTTTTTAGATTGTTTTTTCCCCTGTATTTTTCCCCTGACTGCGTGATACCTTATGTTCCCCCGTGAGCTTTTTTTTTTTTTTTTACCTTCTTTGTCACTGATACACAGCTGCTCTTGCATCCATTTTCCCTTTAAATCCATATCTGATCCTTGTTTCTCGCATCGTGGGTCAGTCTTGTAGCTTACATCGCAGATCAAAGATTTCCTATATTCATTCAGGTATGTGTTTACATGTAAATACACATTGTAGTGTCTTACATACAACATGATTAGTTTAGTTTATTGATAATGATAACACGATTTGTAATTTTGGATTCATTTTTAAGAAATAATTATCATATTTACTTGTAAGATTTTTGCTTTAGACATAGTATGAATCTGATTATTATGCAAAAATAAATATGTAAGTGATTATTTGGTGTATACATATTTTTTGTAGATGTCATCGGATCGAAGTTGGATGAGCCGTAGGTATGATGGTAAGGGTAGTTTATCTGAGGAGTATAAAAGAGGTGTGTATAGTTTTGTTGAGTTTGCACAAAGAATAAAAGATTCTGATGGAAACATATTATGTCCATGCAATCACTGTAAAAATTTAGCGTGGAGGACTGAAGATGAGTTGAAAGTGCACTTGTATCGATTTGGAATTTTTGAGACGTATACAAGGTGGGATTATCATGGGGAAAAAACTGATTGGCACAACCATTATTCCATGAGAAACAATCAAAATGGTGAAGATAACGTGTATGATGCATTCGAAATGTTAAGGGACCTTGGAGGAGAACATTATGAAATTGAAGATATGGAAGAAGAACCGAATGAAGAAGCATCTCAATTCTCTAAAATGTTGAATCAAGCCTCGGTACCTCTATCTCCCAATCATGAAAATCATACAAAATTGTCATTTGTTATAAAGTTGTTGCACTTTAAAAATAGACACCATTGTAGTCAAAAGGGGTTTGACGAGTTACTTGAACTGATAGGTTCCATTTTACCCGATAAACATACATTGCCAAAAAAATACAGCGAAGTTAAAAATATGGTTAGTGGGCTAAATATGGGGTATGAGAAAATTGATGCTTGTGAGAATGATTGTATGTTATTTTATAAGACCGACGATGACAAGCTGAAGTGTGATATTTGTGGGGTAGACCGATATAAAAAGATGAAAGATGAAAAGAAGAAGCCAATGGCAAAAAAGATCTTGCGGTATTTTCCTCTTACTCCAAGACTAAAGCGGTTGTACATGTCAAAACATACATCACAATATATGAGGTGGCATAAAAACAGAGATGTGGTTGCGGGTCAGTTAACGTATCCAGCTGATGGTGATGAATGGAAACAGTTTGATAGAGCATTTCCTTCATTTGCGAATGAGATTCGTAATGTAAGGTTGGGACTTGCAACTAATGGATTTGAACCGTTTCATAATAAACACTCAAAGAAGTATAGTGTTTGGCCTGTATTTGTTGTCGTGTACAACCTTCCACCATCTATGTGCATGAAAGATCCATTTATATTTATGCCTCTTATCATACCAGGGGCTAAGGATCCCACAAAAGATCTCAATGTGTATCTGCGACCATTAATTGATGAATTAAAAATGTTATGGAACACGGGGGTAACAGTATTTGACAAAGCATCACACTCTAATTTTGTGATGAAGGCTGCACTATTATGGACTATTAGTGACTTTCCGGCATATGGCATGGTTAGGGATTGTCAACACATGGTAAGATGTCTTGCCCGGTTTGTGTTGGTGATGTAAAAGGGTTTCAACTCAAGTACGGAGGAAAACCTATTTATTTTGGCACGTCTCGAGTTTTTTTGGAGCCTGGTGATCCTTTGAGAAAAAATAATAAATATGGTTCCAGGGAGATGAGATCAGTTAAAACTCGGTACTCGGGTCAGGTGATGAAGAGATATTGTCAACGTGTTAAGTTCTTTCCACATGGGAAAAAAGCTTGGCGCAAACCTGTTGGTTTTGGGGTAGCACATAATTGGACTCACATGTCTATGTTTTGGGAGCTTCCTTACTGGGAGGTACTTCGTCTTCGGCATTGTATAGATGTGATGCATACTGAAAAAAATGTCTTTGACAACATATTCTATACAATTTTGGATGACAGTGATAAATCGAAAGACAACCTCAAATCAAGAAAGGATTGCAAGCATTTAAACATACGAAAAGAGTTGTGGATTCAAGATGATGGTACAAAGCCACATGCCGAATATGCTCTTACAAGGGAGAAAGTTGATAAACTATGTAAATGGCTCAAAGATTTAGAACTTCCAGATGGTTGTAGCTCGAACATAGTTCGGTGCAGCAAGGAAAAGAAAGGAAAGTTTAAAGGTATGAAATCTCATGATGGTCATGTATTTTTGCAAAAACTTTTGCCTATTGTTGCTCGAGACCTATTGCCTAGGCCGGTTAGTGATGCCCTTATCGAGTTATGCAATTTTTTCAAAGATTTATGCTCTACATCATTGAAAAAACAAGATCTTGAAAAAATGGAGAAGGATATAGTAAAGATATTGTGTAAACTTGAACTAATTTTTACTCCTGGTTTCTTTGATACAATGGAGCATTTGCCTGTTCACTTGGCAACAGAGTGTAAGCTTGGTGGTCCCGTCCAATATTGTTGGATGTATCCTTTCGAAAGATACTTGGGTAAGTTGAAGCTAACAATAAAAAACAAAGCGCGTGTGGAGGGTTCAATGGCAGAACGCTATGTTGAAGAGGAGCTTGTAAACTTTTGTTCACTTTACTTTGAGCCAGGTGTGCCAACCATACATAATCGACTGCAACGTAATGAGGTACCACGTCAAAATCGTAATCCACATTTATTAGAAGCTTTTACATATCCAACGAGTACAATTGGAGCAGAGAAAAAAAGGGGCTTGACTGAGAAAGAATTTGATATTGTGACATATTATGTCTTGATCAATATGCCAGAAGTTGGAGAATACTTAGAGTAAGATTTTAAATTTATACATTTTTGATTTAATGTATTGTGGATATTATTCATTTCACCATTTTGCTTTACTAATTTCAGAGAATTCGAAGATTTAGTGTACACAAAGAAGCCACATCTAGACCCATCAATTTTTGAAGCGTACGCGAAGGAAAAATTTATTCATTGGTTTCAAGAAAGAGTACGTGTGTCAATGATTTTGTTTATCTAACTATTTATTTCTTTTTTTTGAAAATATCTAACTATTTATTTCTGTTTCTAGATTTTATTGATGGACATTTTCTTAATAATGCATTTAGGTGAAAGCAAATAAAGAACTTGATGACAAATTCAAGGACATAATTCAAGGTCCAGTACCAATTGTGCAATCGTATCGAGGTTGTTACTGTAATGGCTACAAATTTCTCTGTGCTGACACTAATCAGCTCACTTCTTCAAATTCGGGTGTATGTGTTGTAACACCCCCAGATCCGGGGTCCGGGATCCGGTGGTTACGGTTTCCAATACTGTCCACAACAATTGAACTTTCTTTAACATAAAATAAATTACGTCTCTATAACCCAACACAACAATATAAAACACACCCGTTATAGCCCCAGAGATGAAATCAGAGTAACAATCAAATTTTTATTAATCACATTATGAGTTCTTACAATCCAAAAGAATTTCAATATAAATACATACTCTTTGCCATCCATTTACATAAGTCATACTAGACCATATTCTTGGTACTGAAAAAAATAAATATACCCTACCAATAGCTTCTTCTTCAGCTCTGGTAGTCTCATCGTCCTCGCCCGCGTCGAGTGCGCCTTGTGCGAGTCATCTGGTCTAGCTGTTGTTGTGATATAATAATAAAGCAAGGGTGAGCAATAGCCCACCAACAATAATATATAACTGAACGATAATGTAACAGTTCAAAAGTATCTTTCAAACCATATGCCATGCATTTACGGAAATGATGCCAGTATAATATGAACGATGAAGTTACAAGGTAACTTAAAGTATTTGTTTGTAGAAATATCTGCTACATCAAAAGTAAGCGAGATATTCTCATTGTTATTAAGAAGAGGAACTTGCATGAAAAGGTTGCAATTCCAGTTATGAACACTTTTCCAGCTCTGCCAACAGTAATCATGTTGCAGGAAATAAATAAGTTTGGATGATGAACCAATGATGGAGT
Source organism: Saposhnikovia divaricata (assembly GCA_036435485.1). Classification (NCBI taxonomy): domain Eukaryota; kingdom Viridiplantae; phylum Streptophyta; class Magnoliopsida; order Apiales; family Apiaceae; genus Saposhnikovia; species Saposhnikovia divaricata. Next base: position 154,259,246 of record CM071600.1, on the reverse strand, counting down.
ATTCACCGCGCCCGCTGTTCCAATCTTGATGATCAGTCGAGATCGTACAGCTCAATTTAGATTTACTACCGGTAGAAGGAAGAACTGACGGCTTTACTTGTATACCGCCTTGCTAGCTCTCCCCGGCCAACGGTTGGGCCAAAGGGGATGGACCGGCGCTACTCGGCCTCTTACACGACTCCTAGTTCAAATAGAATTCATGATTCTGAATGTAACGTTCGTCCCCCTTTCCCCAAGTATAATACTTGTTGATAAGACTCCACAAAGTAGTCGTATATAGTTTGAAAGGAAAATTTACCAATAACTCCCAAGCTATTACTTGGTAACGGATATCAACTTGTTCCAGTAATCTTACCCCTCGAAAGATGAGAAGGTAAGCAACGACTTAATAAGTCAACAGCACCCGAGTTGCGAGTGAAGGGAATACTTTATGACCGGGAAGTCGACAAGATAAATAACATTTTTCCAAGTAAGGTTCCCTTATTATTAAGGAGATAGACTCAAAGAAGAATGATGTCTGAGAACCTTTCTTGGTATAAGATTAATAATAATATGACTCCGAGATATTTTCCGTAATAATCGAAGAAGATAAACCTTATTGAGGTTATTCTAAGTATGGAATAAATATTCAGAGAATATTTATTGAATTAAAATATTTTACAGATTATTTAGGAATATGAAAGAATATTTTTAATCAGAGTATTTCCCAAATAATTTCTTGAAGAAATATCGAGAGAATATTTATTGCATAATTAAATAATCAAATGAATATTCAAAATAATATTCATTACTTAATAAGTCCTGAAAGAAATATTTAAAATATTTAAAATAATATTCGATGATTAAATAGAACCCTGGATGAATATTCAAAATAATATTCATAATTAATTAGGAATTTAAATGAATATTGATAAAGTAATATTCATTTCATGAATAATATTCTAAATGAATATCAAGTAATATTCATTTAGTAATCCAAGCTTTAAAAGAATATTCGATATAATATTCGATAAGTAAATCAAGCTTCAGATGAATATTGAAGATAATATTCATCAAGTACTTAATACCTTAAATGAATTTTCAAAAGTAATATTTATTTAATAAAATAATATTCTAAACGAATGTCCACATAATATTCATTTAGTAGTCTCATCTTTAGAAGAGTATTCGAAATAATAATCGATAATCAATTCGACTCTGAATGAATATTGACAGATATTATTCGTCGAATGATCACGTTCAAATAATTATTTGAAGTAAGGATCATTAAAATAAATAATCTCGAACGAATATTCAAATAATATTCGTCGCCTGAATAATAGAAAATATTTACTTAAATATTTTCCTCCGAGGTAATCTCGATATATCAAGGAATATTGACTCCCGGTCTATTTTTGATTAATAAGATGTATACGCCCTTCTATGAGGGTCTTACAATAACCGGCTTATAACTGATATATAACTATCTAGCTTATAAGCCAACAATAACATTCAGGGAACAAGTATATCAATTCAACTTGAAAGTAGGCATGCATGCAATGGCATATGTATATCAGCAATCATATATATATATATATATTTATTCAATCACAACAACAGCCTAAAAGAAGGGAATTGAAACTTGCCTGGTAGTCGAGTACGGTAAGGGGTAGTGGTAGCGGGTCCCGGTTCAGCTTGGTGATCTATAAATAGCCAAGGCATTCGGGATTAATCACTTAACATATTAAAAGTTAAGTTATACTTAATTCGAAACACGTTCTCGAGTTATCTCGTTATACCCCTTTTAGTGGATTACTTTTATCACTGATCCGACCCGACATTCGTTCGTTAATACGACATGTCATTGTACTTATACTTGGGACATACTTAAGTCCTATGAGTTCTAAAGTCGATCGTTACGAACCAATACTATACTCCGAGTTTTATCGCCCGTTTTCTAAGTGTTTTACTGAAGTTATAAAAGAGTCGTCTTTTAGGGGTTCGTTCGCGTTTAACCTCGACTCGAACATTTTTAATAAATCGAAAAATGATCCTTTTGACATACGGTTTTCTTTCACGCCTTCCTTTTTATCTCTAGTATTTATTTACCAAGATTCGCCATGACGTTACATAGATTACGAGGGTTCAATTACAGTTACGAACTTTCGTTTACGGATTCGAACTACTTTTAGTAATTTGGTCATAAATCCTAAACCGTAAGTCCGTTTCACGTGATCTTTATATCAAAACAAAGCTTAGACCATTACCTATCCTATCATGGCAGATAAGGTCTCTGGACAGTAGGGGTTCGACATGGAAAATGGCATACAAAACATGGTATTGCAAAATCGGGCATTATAACGGCTGTAAATCGAATATCTACCAATTTCGAATCTTCCCATAAACATAGTATCCAACCCAAACAACATATACATGACTTATATACATGAACTGAGGCCAAGCAATGCCTTTCCGTTCATCTAGCTATTTACATCATTAATCCAAAATCCATACATAATCATGCTTATAATCTTAACATAACCATAACTAAGTTATAACTATCATAAACATGCTTAAACCTCAAACAAGGGTTAGGGTTTCAAGAGCTTTATACCTTCCTTGGAGTGTGTAAAGACCTTTCTAAGCTTTGCATAGTCCTTGTATACCCATAACCAAGCTTAGATCATCCTAGAAATCAAGAAAATCAAGAGTTGTTCTTGAAAATCACTATTCACCCTAGTCTTTGATGATTTCTTTGAAAATGGAAACAAGAGAGTTTGGCTTTGAAATTTTTAGGGGATCACTTTTAGGAAATGTAAGACTCACCATAATTTTTACAAGATCAAGAGATGGTGGGAAGAGGGGTTTTGATTTTGGAATTAAGAGCATAAGTCGAATGGTGTTTTTCAAGGGGGGAAGAGTTGCTTGGTTTATGTTGTTTTAATCTCATCCACTCTCATCTATTATCAAGATAATATCTTGTATAAATTCACTTTATTAAAGTGATGAGGTGTTGGATGAGGAAATACCATGACAAGTGTTGAGTTTTGGATGGTGCTAAGGCTAACCAAGTGGTTGCTTGCTAAGTACTAGTTTAAATCTCTAAGCATGCTAGTTACTTTAAGCCACTTGGTTGCTAGATATTTATTCTAGTAGCTTGCACAATACTCTTGCTTCCTCTGCTTGTTTCTGTGTCCGGTTATTACCCGTTTCGATTGATCGTTCGTGAGAATATTTCACGGATTTCTAATTAGGGTTTACCGGGAATCCTCTTTAATATTAATACTTTCATTCTCCATCTTTCATTCTAACTTTCCAATTTATATTCCTTAAATCCATTCATTAAATACTTAAGGCTATCAGTGTCCAGGGAACTCTCGGAGAAAATAAAAGTGCGGTTTTTCAGAATCCGACAGCTTTTACATACACTTATTTTCCCCCTGGATCACTAATACGAACTCGGAAATCCGTTCCGAATGCTTTTGTATAGTGTCGTCTCATATTATTATATAATCCCACCAAACACTATTCATTATGTATTCTTTACTTGTTCTCTTAGGGTGGTACAATTGTCCGTATTATCTTTCGATCGTTCCTTAACCTTTTTACGGAACTACTGGATTAATCGTTATCGATCTGGATGACATGAGGGTATTCTCCTGCTTGAAATTGCCATATCTTATTCCCTTAGAAGATAGATTATTCTTACCTATGTTGTTACCCTTTAGCATCCTTCAAGACATAGAAATAATAAAGTCGAATTCCATTCATTCTTTCCAAATATCAATTATTACATTGTAGCCATAACCACTCCTCAGTGGTTTCCTACCTTCATTCTTAAATCAAATATAATAACATCTCAAAATATCAAATCCTCAAAGTTAATATCTCAATTCTTGGATTATAATAATATTTAATCCACTGTCCGGTCAAATATTATACCGAAAAAGAATTTGGAATTTCTGAATTCCGATCGTCTCTGCATTCACTTATTTCCTCCGCGTATTACTAATATGACTTCGAAACATCCATATCACGTCCCGTACATAGGGTGGCGTGAAAAGTTTTCCAACTTACAAAATCACTAATCATCCACCAAATTACTATGCACGTACAGGAAACACTATGCACGTACGGGAAATACTATGCACGTATGGGAAACACTATGCACGTACTCATTTCCCTTCAAGGATCCATTAGCTCCTTCCTGGATGGTAGATTATTCTTATCTAGGTTCTCAACCATCGAATTACTCTATTCTGACAATATACCAATGCATCAGGATCATTGTCCAAAGCAATATCCATTCATTACAATCATTGTTCTTTGAAACCACCATTCATTAGAGCTGGTGACCTCGTTGTCGGAATCATTGTTCTTCATTTTATCATTACTTAATAAAAAGTTTTAATTATATCCAAAATTTGGGGTTCTTACAGTCTCCCCTCCTTAAAAGGATTCCGTCCCGGAATCAGGTAGGAAGCAAAGAGTCGTTCTACCCTTCCTCAGCACATCTTCTAGTGCTACAATCCATACTGTATCCTTTTTCCATCAACGTTGCTACTTTTCGTACAACTCACTATCCGGGTTATACTCTTACTCAGTCTTATCCTTATTGATACCTGCAGTAACATTGGTATCACTATCACCCTACGATTCGGAGGTAACCTCGCTCATACTGTGCCTTTCCTGATCGCTTTAATCTTCGCAATCTCGATCAATATAGAGAAGTGGAAAGATTTGTTGAGAGATCACTATGATCAATTGAACATTTGTTATATTGCATAGTTAGTACAGAAGGGGGCCAGCCTTTAGTACTTGACAAGCAATTAAACAAGTCATGGCATTCCACTTAGACTTCTATCACATAGACAGATAGTCACGTAGCAGTACCTCCCCTCCTAAAAGGGTTGTTCTTCTCAATTCATAAAGAAGATGAATAAGAGAGAAGAAGAGAAAAGAGTTCTAAAGGATTATAGAAAGCTTTCATGATTGTGGAATATCATACTCAGAATTTACCTCTGAACTATAGAGGTTTATTAAAGAAGAAATTAATCATAATTATATCCAATACTATTTGATCGCAATCTCACGTGTCAACATATCTTGCTGCTTTGTCCATTATTCTATGGACAAATACTCTTGTTCAATCTTAGCGATACTCACATTCGGGAAATCCTTCAACCTTTCAGGTTAAATCTTAGATTTCTCACTTGACATCATTATTACTGACATCCCATATCATGTTACTAGCTTTTTCATACTCTAATATTGACACTATCAGGTTGTCATCCTGAGAATTCATTAGAAAACCCATTCATAACCTTCCTTGCTTCTCATTCCATAGTTGCTTTCCCAGCCTTTTCTTTATCAATCACATCCTTCTTATTATCTGATTCTTACTCATTTCTATTATTTACTTTCACCTTTACCTCTTTATTGAGACACCTTTTTGCACTTGGTACCTCTTTATCGGTATTCCGTCACATTATTCTATAATCATCACGTTATTTCAATTTAAACTTTCCGAAATGAATCTGGCCCGATTCCTTTAACTTAGATTCATATAATCTACTTCTGCCAACCGTGTTTCTCATCACTTGTTCTTTTCTAACCGTGGTTTTCCACAGGTTGTCTTTCGTAAGTCAGACCAGGTCGTATATCTACATGCTCGTACTCCTATCATCTGTTGAACATCTGCATTTTACTGACGTAGCCTGGCCACATGAAAACCCGTTATGATCGTGCTATAAGTTTTGGGGGTAAGGCTGGCTCGAATACCGCCGTCCGAACACTTTAAACTCTCAGGTGGCCCAATAAGTCTCGGGCTCAACCGCCCTTCCCTCCAAGTCTCATTAATTCTTTCCATGGGAATATCTTTAACATCATGAATCATCAACCTCATATTCTCTATCTTGTTTGCGCAGAAGTACACTAACATAAACTTGTTTGTCATTCATCAACATGCCATTTAGTTAATCAATGGCAGCACTTTCTTTATCTTTACATTGTCATCTACTTTCTTAGAAGAATCACCATCACTTGTTGTTTACGTAGTGCATATTAATAGCTAATCCTACGGGTTTCAAATCCCTTAGGGAGACAAAGTAATCACTATTCCTTATTCATAAGGAACACTTCCTGAACTTGATGTAGATATAACATGAAGTAGATAGAATTGCGGAAGAGTTTCAAGCATCGCAGCTAGGTCCGGTTGATGAAACTATCACTTATGCATCTTCCATAAAAGACTGGAAACTTAACGATTTACTTCATTAATTTTGTACCATGGTCCTGGTTTGCCTCAAAACGGGACCTTCTAAGGTACGTAATATGCTTAAGACTCCATCAGGAATCGTATCTTTACTTAAACTATTATTACCTTCGATTCTTGCACAATCATCAAAAGGAATGTAACTTCCTCCACTCCAATATGACCTTCAAGGTCTTTCCAAATATCATCCTGTTTCTTCGGTATGAACATTTGTAATTATTCCTTTATACTTAGATTGTCGGCCACCTCATTGGCCTTTCTTGATGATAATGATTTCTTGTAACCCATGTTTTCTGGGTACATTCCAGCTCAAGTTTTTCTACCTCATTCCCATCACTGTTGGGTTAAAGCATTCTCCCTTAAGCTCTGCTGAAGGAGAAAAATATATTTATCAGTCTTTCTCCCTAAGTCATTGCTTCCACCTACCCGTGGGAACTTTATCTCGTTTATTCCCAATCCTACTTAGGATACTTCTCTTCTTTGTTCTTTCCTTATCTTAGGATAATCTCAACCTTTATAGGTTCAATCCATACTTCCTCCGGGCTTCATACATGCCTCATCTGGCATTATTGTTACTATGTCATACATTCCTTACCAAACTTCCATTTTGAAGTTCGGAATATTACCTTTTTCCTTGTAAGGTTTCCTAGGTCATCCTCATCCTTCCTCCGGTATTTTCTGGGTACAGGGTATATCAAAATGTCATTGATCAATATTCTAATAATTCTATCTATGTTCTTTCCAGAACTCTTTTTAATAATCCTTACCGGTCATTGTTGCCTTAGCAAGTCCAACTCATATCATCTGAAGTCATAATGTCGTTATTAGGGTTAATGCCACCCCTTGTGCATTCCCTAGGGTTTGTCTTAATTTATGGATATCCTATCCTTAATTCAACTGCCACAGAATTCTTGCATCTTATAATTGGCAATCAGATCATGTATCCTTAATAAAGGTCTCTTTTCAATCATTCTCATTTGATAATCGATCGGTGGCTTAATGCCATCCTCTTCTTTCAGATAGTTGTCAGCCTATTTGGCCTTCCAAAAAGGCAACGTATGCCTATCTCCTCTCTTACAGAACTTGGTAATGGCAGCAAGGATGTTTTGGAAGATATTGGTCGAGTTCAACGTGAATCTCTTAGTACTTATCGTTCTTCTCAAATGTACTTGCCTTAGACAAAATTTCTACAGCATACTGATCCATCTCTGACCATTTCTATACTCTCTTCATATACCTTCATTGTTTACTTTCCTCCGTCATAATATATTCATGGTATTCATGATACCCTAACATCATACATCTCAAGTAACTATACTTCCATTTTACTCGAAATCTTGGACAACCATATACACATGAGTCACTTTAGTACGGGTGACCCCATCCCAAAAAGGTCTAGTGAATTCCCAATCAAAACATGGGTTGTTCGGCAGAAGATTCAAACGATCTCATTAATGTTTCCTTTATATCAAAAGCCCTTGCAGTCGGTGCTTTCTTAGAAGCAACCCTGCTTTATCTTTTCATTGTTGGTCTAGTCACTTTATAGTCCGTTGTGACTTGGCCTCAACTGGTCATAAAAATATCTGATTTTAGGGGTTGGCTAATAGCATTACTTTTCTAGCAATTTCCGGCATAGTGCCTTCTTCTTTGATACCTTTCTACCTTTCCACAACTTTACTCCATATAAGTCTTAATCGACTACTCGGCACCGTCTCTGGTCACCTTTCCTCCACTTTTATCTTTCCAACTATTCTTATCAATCCCGCTTGCCACGCAAGCTTACCATTCCTGGCATAATTGCCTTTTCACTTAAGTCAATCCCGGAGTTTCTTCGTCCGGCTAATTTCTTACTTACATTTCCTGTTTTCGTCCATTCTCACTTCATCATTTTATCACTACCGTCGATCGTAATGCTCAGGGTCCGTTTACTAACCCATTTTACAGCATCCTTACCCAAATCACAGGGTTTGCTCCAATTTTTACTCTCTTCCATGACATTCCCTGATAATCAGAAAGACAAGGTTTGCCAAAATTCACCGAATTCCTTTCCAGACTCAGGGAAATTTTGATCAATCTACTCACCTACTGGTAACATTAAGGAGACCAGTTTCGAAACCTGAAGAATAGTTCTATGAACCTCCAAGCAGGTGGAATCATAAGCAGTCATAGTTAACGAAATAATCATCATCAGATTGGAAGTTTACCCACTGGAGAGGAATCAATTATATCCATCCCTTGTAAGGGAATCAATAGTTTCAAACTGAAACCTGTCACAACGTCCTGATATTCAATACTACCAAATGTCGGTCTACCTAACCCTTTATGCGAAGCGTCATTGGAAGCACAAAGTCTCCTTTTTCCATTAAGCAATTCCAGCTCTTGGTCATTACCAATTTCACCTTTTAGCTCCAGGAAGATTTTCTCACATTTTTCTCTTTAACTACTGATCATATTACTTGATCTATTATAATTCCGCATCGGAATAAACTTAAGGTACGACTATAATCCATTCAAAGAGAAGAAGGAATTTAATATCCCTCTGAATCACATGCATCTAACGTTTCTGGTTCATCATTTAACTGAGTTGAATTAACTCTATACTCAGTCTCTGGCAGTAGTCTCATTACGAGTTCATCTTGACTCACTGGTCTTATCTTCCGGTAGGTTCGGAGATCATTGTCTTGCTTACTACTTCCTTATATAACTTTACCCAATCATGCTATCACTTCCCAATGTCTTTACTTTCTAAATGATTCATTCATAAAATGAACATTTACCTTAATAAAACCACCTTATTAACCTCAATTTGGTTCCATAATTTACAACCTACGACACCTGCCTTCTCATGGCGAATTATTACTGACCATATTCATACTAATTCATTTATCAAATGATATGGCACTTACTGCCTCCTTCTCAACTATTCCTAGGGACTCTGCTCCTCGCCCTAAATCGATGTCTTTGATAATCATACATCCCTCTAGCTCTTTCTTTGTTAAGATGAAAATCTCTAAGGATTCTCATCTATTTCCGTATAAGATCTCAAGTAATTCTTCCAATCCTTCTTTCTTGCTGGTACTACATCTGGTAGTCCGGCTATGAATTCAACATGCATCTTCAGATCTCTTAATAATATCTCGGTTCTTTATACTCACTTTTCTGAGCACCATATCTTAATCATCACAGTCATTCTGGCTGCGACCCTCATTACCCATGGGTAAGCTCCTTATCCTAACAAGACTGTCCTTATCTTCTGGAACCTCTTCTGGGTCTCCAGTAGGGTACTCTATCGATTTATCCGCTGATCTTCAGCATATAAAGCATCATCGCGCTGTTGCTCGTATGCCTCAAGGTCAGTCGCCTTACTCGTCGATACGATATCGAGCTAAGTTACTATCATTATACTTAAGAGTTCCCCTAAGGGTTTTATATGTCATCACTACATTATGTAGTCCGACTATGAACTTGGCAAGAGTTCTTATTATCTTAGTGAATTTATTGTTTTAACGTCACCTCATCTCTGGGGTTTATAACGTACGCTCTGATACCACTTTTGTAACACCCCCAGATCCGGGGTCCGGGATCCGGTGGTTACGGTTTCCAATACTGTCCACAACAATTGAACTTTCTTTAACATAAAATAAATTACGTCTCTATAACCCAACACAACAATATAAAACACACCCGTTATAGTCCCAGAGATGAAATCAGAGTAACAATCAAATTTTTATTAATCACATTATGAGTTCTTACAATCCAAAAGAATTTCAATATAAATACATACTCTTTGCCATCCATTTACATAAGTCATACTAGACCATATTCTTGGTACTGAAAAAAATAAATATACCCTACCAATAGCTTCTTCTTCAGCTCTGGTAGTCTCATCGTCCTCGCCCGCGTCGAGTGCGCCTTGTGCGAGTCATCTGGTCTAGCTGTTGTTGTGATATAATAATAAAGCAAGGGTGAGCAATAGCCCACCAACAATAATATATAACTGAACGATAATGTAACAGTTCAAAAGTATCTTTCAAACCATATGCCATGCATTTACGGAAATGATGCCAGTATAATATGAACGATGAAGTTACAAGGTAACTTAAAGTATTTGTTTGTAGAAATATCTGCTACATCAAAAGTAAGCGAGATATTCTCATTGTTATTAAGAAGAGGAACTTGCATGAAAAGGTTGCAATTCCAGTTATGAACACTTTTCCAGCTCTGCCAACAGTAATCATGTTGCAGGAAATAAATAAGTTTGGATGATGAACCAATGATGGAGTATTCACCGCGCCCGCTGTTCCAATCTTGATGATCAGTCGAGATCGTACAGCTCAATTTAGATTTACTACCGGTAGAAGGAAGAACTGACGGCTTTACTTGTATACCGCCTTGCTAGCTCTCCCCGGCCAACGGTTGGGCCAAAGGGGATGGACCGGCGCTACTCGGCCTCTTACACGACTCCTAGTTCAAATAGAATTCATGATTCTGAATGTAACGTTCGTCCCCCTTTCCCCAAGTATAATACTTGTTGATAAGACTCCACAAAGTAGTCGTATCTAGTTTGAAAGGAAAATTTACCAATAACTCCCAAGCTATTACTTGGTAACGGATATCAACTTGTTCCAGTAATCTTACCCCTCGAAAGATGAGAAGGTAAGCAACGACTTAATAAGTCAACAGCACCCGAGTTGCGAGTGAAGGGAATACTTTATGACCGGGAAGTCGACAAGATAAATAACATTTTTCCAAGTAAGGTTCCCTTATTATTAAGGAGATAGACTCAAAGAAGAATGATGTCTGAGAACCTTTCTTGGTATAAGATTAATAATAATATGACTCCGAGATATTTTCCGTAATAATCGAAGAAGATAAACCTTATTGAGGTTATTCTAAGTATGGAATAAATATTCAGAGAATATTTATTGAATTAAAATATTTTACAGATTATTTAGGAATATGAAAGAATATTTTTAATCAGAGTATTTCCCAAATAATTTCTTGAAGAAATATCGAGAGAATATTTATTGCATAATTAAATAATCAAATGAATATTCAAAATAATATTCATTACTTAATAAGTCCTGAAAGAAATATTTAAAATATTTAAAATAATATTCGATGATTAAATAGAACCCTGGATGAATATTCAAAATAATATTCATAATTAATTAGGAATTTAAATGAATATTGATAAAGTAATATTCATTTCATGAATAATATTCTAAATGAATATCAAGTAATATTCATTTAGTAATCCAAGCTTTAAAAGAATATTCGATATAATATTCGATAAGTAAATCAAGCTTCAGATGAATATTGAAGATAATATTCATCAAGTACTTAATACCTTAAATGAATTTTCAAAAGTAATATTTATTTAATAAAATAATATTCTAAACGAATGTCCACATAATATTCATTTAGTAGTCTCATCTTTAGAAGAGTATTCGAAATAATAATCGATAATCAATTCGACTCTGAATGAATATTGACAGATATTATTCGTCGAATGATCACGTTCAAATAATTATTTGAAGTAAGGATCATTAAAATAAATAATCTCGAACGAATATTCAAATAATATTCGTCGCCTGAATAATAGAAAATATTTACTTAAATATTTTCCTCCGAGGTAATCTCGATATATCAAGGAATATTGACTCCCGGTCTATTTTTGATTAATAAGATGTATACGCCCTTCTATGAGGATCTTACAATAACCGGCTTATAACTGATATATAACTATCTAGCTTATAAGCCAACAATAACATTCAGGGAACAAGTATATCAATTCAACTTGAAAGTAGGCATGCATGCAATGGCATATGTATATCAGCAATCATATATATATATATATATTTATTCAATCACAACAACAGCCTAAAAGAAGGGAATTGAAACTTGCCTGGTAGTCGAGTACGGTAAGGGGTAGTGGTAGCGGGTCCCGGTTCAGCTTGGTGATCTATAAATAGCCAAGGCATTCGGGATTAATCACTTAACATATTAAAAGTTAAGTTATACTTAATTCGAAACACGTTCTCGAGTTATCTCGTTATACCCCTTTTAGTGGATTACTTTTATCACTGATCCGACCCGACATTCGTTCGTTAATACGACATGTCATTGTACTTATACTTGGGACATACTTAAGTCCTATGAGTTCTAAAGTCGATCGTTACGAACCAATACTATACTCCGAGTTTTATCGCCCGTTTTCTAAGTGTTTTACCGAAGTTATAAAAGAGTCGTCTTTTAGGGGTTCGTTCGCGTTTAACCTCGACTCGAACATTTTTAATAAATCGAAAAATGATCCTTTTGACATACGGTTTTCTTTCACGCCTTCCTTTTTACCTCTAGTATTTATTTACCAAGATTCGCCATGACGTTACATAGATTACGAGGGTTCAATTACAGTTACGAACTTTCGTTTACGGATTCGAACTACTTTTAGTAATTTGGTCATAAATCCTAAACCGTAAGCCCGTTTCACGTGATCTTTATATCAAAACAAAGCTTAGACCATTACCTATCCTATCATGGCAGATAAGGTCTCTGGACAGTAGGGGTTCGACATGGAAAATGGCATACAAAACATGGTATTGCAAAATCGGGCATTATAACGGCTGTAAATCGAATATCTACCAATTTCGAATCTTCCCATAAACATAGTATCCAACCCAAACAACATATACATGACTTATATACATGAACTGAGGCCAAGCAATGCCTTTCCGTTCATCTAGCTATTTACATCATTAATCCAAAATCCATACATAATCATGCTTATAATCTTAACATAACCATAACTAAGTTATAACTATCATAAACATGCTTAAACCTCAAACAAGGGTTAGGGTTTCAAGAGCTTTATACCTTCCTTGGAGTGTGTAAAGACCTTTCTAAGCTTTGCATAGTCCTTGTATACCCATAACCAAGCTTAGATCATCCTAGAAATCAAGAAAATCAAGAGTTGTTCTTGAAAATCACTATTCACCCTAGTCTTTGATGATTTCTTTGAAAATGGAAACAAGAGAGTTTGGCTTTGAAATTTTTAGGGGATCACTTTTAGGAAATGTAAGACTCACCATAATTTTTACAAGATCAAGAGATGGTGGGAAGAGGGGTTTTGATTTTGGAATTAAGAGCATAAGTCGAATGGTGTTTTTCAAGGGGGGAAGAGTTGCTTGGTTTATGTTGTTTTAATCTCATCCACTCTCATCTATTATCAAGATAATATCTTGTATAAATTCACTTTATTAAAGTGATGAGGTGTTGGATGAGGAAATACCATGACAAGTGTTGAGTTTTGGATGGTGCTAAGGCTAACCAAGTGGTTGCTTGCTAAGTACTAGTTTAAATCTCTAAGCATGCTAGTTACTTTAAGCCACTTGGTTGCTAGATATTTATTCTAGTAGCTTGCACAATACTCTTGCTTCCTCTGCTTGTTTCTGTGTCCGGTTATTACCCGTTTCGATTGATCGTTCGTGAGAATATTTCACGGATTTCTAATTAGGGTTTACCGGGAATCCTCTTTAATATTAATACTTTCATTCTCCATCTTTCATTCTAACTTTCCAATTTATATTCCTTAAATCCATTCATTAAATACTTAAGGCTATCAATGTCCAGGGAACTCTCGGAGAAAATAAAAGTGCGGTTTTTCAGAATCCGACAGCTTTTACATGCACTTATTTTCCCCCTGGATCACTAATACGAACTCGGAAATCCGTTCCGAATGCTTTTGTATAGTGTCGTCTCATATTATTATATACTCCCACCAAACACTATTCATTATGTATTCTTTACTTGTTCTCTTAGGGTGGTACAATTGTCCGTATTCTCTTTCGATCGTTCCTTAACCTTTTTACGGAACTACTGGATTAATCGTTATCGATCTGGATGACATGAGGGTATTCTCCTGCTTGAAATTGCCATATCTTATTCCCTTAGAAGATAGATTATTCTTACCTATGTTGTTACCCTTTAGCATCCTTCAAGACATAGAAATAATAAAGTCGAATTCCATTCATTCTTTCCAAATATCAATTATTACATTGTAGCCATAACCACTCCTCAGTGGTTTCCTACCTTCATTCTTAAATCAAATATAATAACATCTCAAAATATCAAATCCTCAAAGTTAATATCTCAATTCTTGGATTATAATAATATTTAATCCACTGTCCGGTCAAATATTATACCGAAAAAGAATTTGGAATTTCTGAATTCCGATCGTCTCTGCATTCACTTATTTCCTCCGCGTATTACTAATATGACTTCGAAACATCCATATCACGTCCCGTACATAGGGTGGCGTGAAAAGTTTTCCAACTTACAAAATCACTAATCATCCACCAAATTACTATGCACGTACAGGAAACACTATGCACGTACGGGAAATACTATGCACGTATGGGAAACACTATGCACGTACTCATTTCCCTTCAAGGATCCATTAGCTCCTTCCTGGATGGTAGATTATTCTTATCTAGGTTCTCAACCATCGAATTACTCTATTCTGACAATATACCAATGCATCAGGATCATTGTCCAAAGCAATATCCATTCATTACAATCATTGTTCTTTGAAACCACCATTCATTAGAGCTGGTGACCTCGTTGTCGGAATCATTGTTCTTCATTTTATCATTACTTAATAAAAAGTTTTAATTATATCCAAAATTTGGGGTTCTTACATGTGTCATTGGTATTAACTCAGCAACCGAAATTGTTTTGTTACATTAATTTTTTTTTCTTTTTGGGACTAAAATATGTACTTGTATATATTGCTTGTAGGTACTTGTTACAATGAAGTGTATGGCAACTATTACGGAAAGTTGGAGGAAGTAGTGAAACTCACTTATCGCAATGGTTACAACATTATGCTATTTAAATGTCACTGGTTTGATACTACAAGGAACGTGAAAGTGGATAAACATAGGAGGACCACTATAAATGTCAAGTCGCAGCTGAATGCAGAAGATGTGTTCGTGTTAGCTAGCCAAGCAACACAAGTTTATTATGCTCCCAACATTAATAATCCAAGTTCTCAGTGGTACACTGTGGTGACAACTAAACCCCCTCCTCTTGATGAAACTACATCATCTATGGATGATGCTTTGCAGGAAGATGTGTCCAATGCATCAACGTCCCATGTTGAACCAATAATTATTGATGATCCATCAAATTTTTTCCTTGATTACAGAATTTTCGGAAATAACAATGAGAATGTGTCTGAAAATGAAGAAGAAAATGCAACTGACAATGAGAACGAAGAAGAAAATGCTGCTAACAATGAGAATGAAGAAGCAAATGCTGCTACTAGTGAGAATTCAGATTCAAGTACTGATGAGTTTGGTGAAAGTGATGAAGATTCATCGTAGTTATCTAAATGCAAACATTTTATATTTAAATTTGAACATTTTTATGATTTGTAATCTTACTCAGATTCTTGGCTGGTATTAATTTTTCTTTACCCTGCATCTAATCTAGACTTTTAACAGTTTTTTATATTGAGTTTGTAATTTCGTTCTTTGGATTAGAAAATGTTCAGATTTCTGAAAATAAGGAATCAACGATATGCTTGTTCCTAGAACTAAAGTCAGCTATCTGGTTTTGCAATTAATCTTTTATGTTGGAATTGAGATTTTTAAATTTTTGGTCTAGTGGAGCTTGTTCGATTACCTACATAACCCTGGTCACGAAACTGCAATTTTTTTTAAATACAAGGTTATATTGTTATGCACCAGGTGATTTCTTTGTTGTATTGAGGTTCATATGAAGGTTGTTATGTTTTCAAGGTGTAGAGATGCAAAATATAGGTCTGTTGTTATATGTCTGTTTTGCTGATCATATTCAAGTAGCTGTTGCAATTGACAATATTTTTTTATTACTACAGGTACCGTTGTTGATTAGTTTGTTTTGTATTTCACAGTTTGATTAGTGTTGTTGTCAGGTTTAGTATTTCTGAATTTCTGATTTTAGTTTTTCTGATCCTGTATTTTTTGACATTTTAGATTTTAGTTTGATTAGTTTTTCCGATTTTAGTTTTATGTGATTTCACTCCCTTTCCTATGAGAATTTTTGGAATAACCTTAGTAGCAGATTCATTAAGTTATGTGAAAAGCTGCAGATTTTTTCTGTAGTAAATTTCTGCAAAATTGTGTAGGATCCGAGAGATTATTTGCTTCTGGGATTTATAGTTTTTTAGTGGACTGAAGATTTGTTGTTGTATATAGTAGGTTTGCAGATTTTTTTTTCTCTTGACATTTTTATGGTTCTGTTTTTCTGAAGTATGTAGCTTGGTAACCGGATGGGATTATTATGTTCTTGGCCTTACTCTGTTCATATTTTATGGTAGAAAGTAGCTGTGCAGAAAGTTTCCGTTAAAGTGGAGCTCCTTCCTTAGGGGGGCATATGTAGTTGGAGGGCTGTTAGAGGTCCAGTTTATTCCAGGTGTTTTAGTAGAGCCTTCCTGGAATTTTTGTGGGTTTCAGAGTAACATATGCTTGCTTCCTCCAAGTTCAGGAAATATATTGGAGTTATGTTTGTTTTCTTGTCTGGCCAGAATATGTTTGTTTGCAAAGGCATTCAAACTTTTGCTGGTATTGCAAGGCATACGGACATTGATTTGTTATTCACTGGTTGCTCTAGTATTTTAAGCTTAATGTAAGAATCTATTCTAGTATTTTGTTCATACTTAATTATTAAAAAATTACGATTAGCCATTAAGCTTCTCTTCTTTTTGCAATCCATTATAATGTTCTGGGCCAAATCTTGTTCGGATTTTATTGTAGAAACTAGAAAGTAGCTATGCAGCAAGTTTGCGTTAAGTGAAGTAACTTCCTCAAGTGATCAGCTGTAGATGTAGTTGGAGTGCATTTAGAAGTCCAGTTATTGCAGGTGTTTCTAGTAGCCTGTCAGGAATTTTTATGGGTGTGAGAATCACAGATGCTTGCTTCTTATAGCCCTTCTTATTTGTATGATACTCGTTTTAATTTTATGCTTTGCCAATCAACAAAAAAAAAAGCAGCTGCACTTCGTTTGTTCTGTCATCACCTCCAATGTATTGGAGTTACGTTTGTTTGCTAGTCTGGCCTGGATATGTTTGTTTAAAAGGCATTTAAACTTTATGCTAGTATTGTCATGCATTTGGTCATTGATACATTGGTTGTTCAAGACTTCAAGTAGTCAAGTATTTTAAGCTAATTGAAAGGATTTTGTTCTATTTTTTCTTTAACTAGGAGACATATTTGGTGGGTTATTTTTTTAATTTTTGTTCTTTTGCATTTAATTTACCATTTGAATGCATTTTACTTTAACTAAAAGGAAATGATTAAAAAGTGGTGATTAATCGGGATTAATTAGATCGAGTAATTGTTGTTCGGCTATTAATCGAATTTATTTGCTATAATCCGATCAGAAAAAGTTTCTTTGTGAAAATCGGTCAATAATCGGTAAAGTTGATCAATAATTGACTAATTCGGTTAATAATTGGTCAAATTATTTTTAAAAATTTTAATGTAGAAACTCACAAAATTGCAAAAAAAAAAATAGAAAATTCTTAATTCTCTTGTAAATTTGTAATGTAAAATATTAATCATTCCAATTAATTTTGATTAATCGTTGTCCGTGCCTTCATCGATTAAGTCCAATATCCGTTTCTTACAACACTACTTTAAGACTGTAAAAGATGAAAATTGTACAATTTGATGAATTTGGTTACCGATTTACGATTTATCGGGTGATTCGGTTGAAAAATTTGCAATTTATCGACGATTTTTGCAAAATCGGCCGAATCGGTTCCAAAATTTTGACCAATTTTTGGCCGATTTATCGATGAATTTTCAGAAATCTTCCGATTTCAATAACAGAGATTGTAAATAAGGTCAATTGTTCGAGTTGATCAAATTTCTTTCAAATTGAAAAATTTTGTAATGAACATTATTTATATTAAATGATAATTGTAATTTTTAAAACATTACCATCACAAAGTACATTTATGACGTATAATAAGATTCATTTTTCAAAGTTACGAAAGCATGAAAAATTAAATTATTATTTGAATTTAAAATTTGATCCGTTTGATGAACAAAATCAAGTTATGATAATATAAACGAATCGAGGAAATGTATATTGTACCAAATATTTTTTGTACCACGAATCATTTTAATTTTTTGTTGAAAGCGATTGTGAGATCTTATTGGCCTGTTGGGCCCGTGCATAGCGCTGGTAAACCCCGTTCCGCTTTTTTCGACGACACATTTTATTCTAATGTGCTCCAAACGTTTGAGGTAACATGTGTAGCACATCATTGTTTTAATATATATCACTTACAGGATATATTTGCTAGTATGTTTAGTGACAATTTTTTATGCTGTTTTTTGGCTGACAGAAATATTATGACTATGAGCAAGGAGTTAGTCCTGGAGAGGCACGCTATAAAATAAAGGAACACTTGAAAAACAATTTAAAAAATTTGTTATACCGCGAGAAGGATAATGCTGATAAGAGGGTAAGTAAGGCTCCAGCTGGAACCACACGCCGAGATGTTAAGCCTCTACACTTGAACAGAACTATATGGGATTCACTTTGTGATTGGTGGGATACCGAAAAATTTAAAGCCATGTCTGCACAAAATAAAGAGAATCGATCACATGGTGGTAAGATTGTGCACACAACGGGGGCAAAGCCCTACATCATTTTCAGAAAGGTAATAATTACATTAATGTCAAACTTGTCTTATATCATATGTGCTGGTAAGATGTTAACTGAATTCAAATATGAAACAAATACGAAATGAATATCCTATTGTGAGAAGTTATATATGTGAACCTTTTTTCGGTACTGTTGTTCAGACTAATAATGCTTTGTTTCAGGCGCCTATATGTCTTAGTTTGTTTCAACTGTCTTGTTTTGTTTTAGACACAACTTGGTGCCAGTTACATAGCCTTTAAACTGATGTAATACATTTTATGAATAGTTATAGATATGTTTTAGGCATTATAATAATCAAAAACTTTTAATCCTCAAAAAGTGGTTATAACACCTTTAGGTGCAAAGTAAGATTTTTTTACTACTTATTTCTAGTGTGTGTGCGTGTGTATTAGTATATTGCAATGTGTGATGACTTTTCCTACTTTACATCATTTTACAGGAGCTCGAGGGTGAGAAAGAACGCCAGTTAACACTTGTTGAGTTTTATGAGGCTACCCATGAGAAAAAAGGAGATGGTAAGGGTACCTTTTGGACAAAGGAGTCGCAAGATATGAGGGTAAGTGTTTCTTATTCTGTCTAAATTTGTTTTTTTTTCCATATTTTTTATGCTATTGGAATAATTATCTTCAGCATGTTTATCTTCATGTCTAGGACCTGCTGGTAAATTCATGGGAGGAGTATAGGCAGAGTTTGATTGCTGAGGGTGAGGTGGGCAACGAGGGTGAGGCACACACCTTTCCCCCTCTATCCCCGAGTAAACGCAGACGAGTGGAGGCAGAGGTGGTTTGTAGAGCTACAAAAGGGCCTAAGAAAAATCGAGTATTCATGGAAGGTCGCTCGACGTTTTCTGAAATTCTTGGTCCTGATGCATCTTCCTTGAGCCAGCGTTTAAAACCTCAAAAGGAGTCTGCACGCCTTCCAGATGAGCTGCTCCAGAATGCAATTGGTGATGCTGCTTGCATCGTTCATGCGCTAGATGCGAGATATAATGATAGTAACACTTCTGTGCCTCGTTCGGAGCTTGATCAGGAGATTCAGAAACTGGCAGAAATTACACTTCCTAAAGATGATGTACATTGGGTCGAATACATCCATGTGGCCTCTAGTGTGGTTGATAAGATGCTTGACAAATTTGGGAAGACGATCAACGAGGTATTTATTAATTTTTTTTATCTATGTCTTGTGCGGTATTACACATTCTTGTTACTTTTTGTTTCTGTGATAATACACTAGTGATCTGTAAAAGGAAAAATTTAGGACTGAAACAAAAAGCATAATAAAATGACTAAGAACACACAGATAAAACATTATACAGCATATAGTTCAACATGAGACATTGCTTTCACTTATTTGTGTGAGTTTGTTTACATTATTTAATTCGATGTGTATTATCTTGTTTCACTTACTAACATATGTTTGTTTATTTTTTTGTAGGATTCCAACAATGGAAATTTCAACGTGTTTGATGATGATTTTCTTGCTTAGCATGGATTGTTGTTTGGCTAGTGGATTCTTTTCTTCCCTAGTATGAATTATAGTTAGGTTAGTTTATTAGCAACTTCTTATTTAGTTTGCTTCTTAGTCTGAGACTTCTAGCTATTATTTTTATGTTATTATCACTTTTTAGGCTATTCATTGATACTGATTATGAATTTCTTATAATATATGACTTTTTTAGTTAATTTATTGTCTTTATTACCTAAAGTGCATATTACAATTTTATTAGTATGGTATTTGGATTGGCATCTAGTTTGTAATTGGCACATGTATATGTTATCTTGATGTGACAAATTATTGTTACTACTATAACCTAACAAATGAACAAAATGTCAATTATATGTGACCGATTCCACTGAACTAACTTGACAAAAGTAAATTATATAAAATTAAATTTTATTAAAAAATTTAAATATATTTCAAGAGTCCCGTCACATTTAATAATTGTTAAATATGACCACCTTGGCCATATATATAAATTGAGCGGGAATTTCTTAAAAAACTGGCGGGAAATTCAAATTTTGGCGAAATTTTGAAAGTTCTTAGCAAAAATTATTTGTGACAGATAATTCCGTCACTTTTATAAAATGCTTAATGTGACGAATAAGTCGGTCAAATTTAATAATTAAATGTGACGGATTTGTTAAATGTGATGACAAAAAATGTGACGGGTGGTTATCAGTCACATTTAAACTAAATGTGACGGAAAAGTTATTAAAAGTGACTGATCGTTGATATATGTGACGGATTTTTTCCGTCACATTTAACCTTCATCCTTGTAGTGCTTTGACCGGAACCCCTAAACAGGGTTTCGTTAGGATTTAAGGTTTCGATTTTTTAAAAAATATTTCTCGAAGACCAAAGTGTACGGGAATTAAGATCAATCATTTTTAATGTTATTCCCAAAATTTTAGAAAAAAAAATTATTTGATTGGGTAATTCAACGGTCAACTAGTACTTTGACCGGAACCCCTAAATAGGGTTTCGTCAGGGTTTAAGGTTTCAATTTTTTAAAAAAATATTTCTCGAAGACCCAACCGTATGGGCATCAAGATCCATCATTTTTATTGTTATTCCCAAAATTTGAGAATAAAAAATTTATTTGATTGGGTAATTGAACGATCAACTAGTACTTTGACCGGAACCCCTAAACAGGGTTTCATCCGGGTTTAAGGTCATTACACCAAATCTGCTATCAGACAACACTGATCAGACAACACTCTGCAAAAAAAGTGTTGCCCGAAAAGATCAGACAACGGTTCCCGTGTTCAAGAAAAAAAAGTATTGTCTGATCCCAGTTTTTACAACGAGCAAAAAACCATTGTCTATTAGATGAAGTCAGACAACGCTATTTAAAATGTAGTGTTGCACAGATTTCATAGTTAGACAACAGTTTTCCGGAACCATTGTCTGAAAATGTTTCAGACAAGAGCACACAAAACTGTTGTTAGAAGGAGACAACAGTTTTTCTGATCCGTTGTTTGAGTTTAATTCAAACAACACACAGAAAATACAGTTGTTGGAATCAGACAACAGTTTTTCTGTTACTGTTGTGTAACATTTGTTCAAACAACAGTTTTTTATAGTGTTGTCTGAGTTAAAGCTATCAGACAACCCTTTTAGGCTAATTGTCTATTGTTGATTCAGACAACGGTTTCTTGTTTAAAACCGTTGTCTGATTTATAGGATACAGAAAAAAATTGAAAATGGAGCTAACCTGCTCACAGTACAAATGCAAACCAATAATCAATCTACTTTTGTCAGTTAGCCAACATACCAAACAACAGTAGCTTATAAACCATTTATTACATCACAAAAGTTCCAAACAAAAGTTATGATCATAGTTATAATTAATTCAAACAACACGAATAAAATTTTACATCACAAAAGTTCTATTAGCTCATCTACACCATCTCGAATATAACTAGCCATGTCCTCATCATCATCATCCGGTAGGTTGGGTACAAAGAATTCATTCTCAAGTTCAACTTCTACGGATCCCTCATTTTCATCTTCATAATTTTTTTTTCGGGTAGCTTCAACACAACGGACCATAACTTATCAAGGGGATCATCGATATAACAAACCTGCTTTACATGTTTTCTTAACACAAATGGATCATTCAAAAACCCCAACCTGTTCAAATTAACCAATGTGTACCCCAAGTCATCGACCTTAATTCCTTTGTTCATATCTACCCACTTACAACGAAATATTGGAATCCTAAAGTTACAATAGTCCAACTCCCATATATTTGTTATGACACCATAAAATGTATGTGACAAATGCTCTATTTTTTTGTCCTTGCCCTGCACAACCATTGTATCGGCCTCTACACAAACACCGCTGCATTGAACTTGCCGTGTATCATCACGGTCTTTAGTACTGTAGGTAACACCATCCATTTTGTAGCCGCTGTATGTAGGAACGTCTTTGTTGGGGCCATCTGCAATCCACCTTATCTCATCTTGTACCTCATTACTATCAAACAAATCGGAAGCAATCTGCCAAAAAATATATATTAGTTGAAAAATGATTTGTGTGAGCAACGAAGTTTAAAAACATGCACAAAAATATTATGAAAATGCACATAATACCTTATCTTTGAACCATTTCGGAAATGTCTCATTTTGCTTGTTTTTTTGCCACATTTCATTATTTTCATGATCTGGATAGGTGGTCATCAAAATTGACATGTGTTCACTGCCCACAATTGTAGAAAATAATTAGAATGACTTCCTATAAATTCTGCAAAATTATAATTTCACGACTTACTGAAAATATGGCATAATGGCAGTTGTATTTTGTAGTACACATAAATGCGCTACATCCAAATCAGTGTTGCTCGGGTTTACCATTTTTGCGCCAGATAAAGGCCTGTAAGTAGAATCTTTTGTATGCCTACCAGTTTTCGGTACCCCGGTAGTCGCTTCCTCGTGGTCCACCAAACACTCAACCCCCTCTTCCGCAATATAAGCCTCAGCAATACAACCTTCTGTATGAGCCCGATTCTTATATATCCCTTAAATGTCATCATATACCTCTCAAAAGGATAGGCTCTTCCTCGTGGTCCACCAAACACTCAACCCCCTCTTCCGCAATATAAGCCTCAGCAATACAACCTTCTGTATGAGCCCGATTCTTATATATCCCTTAAATGTCTTCATATACCTCTCAAAAGGATACATCCATCTAAGAAAAATTGGTCCGCAAAGCTCAACTTCTCGTACAAGATGAACCGAAAGATGAAACATGATATCAAACAAGGAAGGGGGGAAGTACTTTTCAAGCTGGCATAAAGTTTCTACTAACTGAGATTTCATTTTCTCCAACTTATCGACCTCAATAACTTTACTGCAAATGGCCTTAAAGAATAGACAAAACTGAATAACAGTGTTCCTAACCTGTTTTTGCAGCGATGACCGAATTGCAATGGGGAGCAGGTGATGCAAAATCATATGACAGTCATGAGATTTCAAACCAGTAAGTCGAAGTGTTTCCATTGACACAAGACTCCTAATATTAGAACAAAATCCATCAGCAACTTCATTCCGAGAAAGGAAGAGCAAACAACCTTTTTTTCAGCATGAGTTAAATTCCAAGATGCTAACAGTAACTTCTCCTTTTTTCCCGTATTTTTTGGCCGCAGCTCCACACGAATTCCTATTTCTGCCATGTCAAGACGAACAGTTTCTTTGTCTTTGGTCTTCTTTGGTATATTAAGAAAGGTACCAAGTAAAGCTTCACAAATATTTTTCTCGATGTGCATCACATCGAGAACATGCCTAACCGGCAAATATTTCCAATACACAAGCTGAAAAAATATAGAAACTTTCTTCCAAATTGGCTGAGGATCACCTTTCTTTAAGCGAGGCTGGCGTTGTGTCTTACCATAAACATGTCCGTTCAAATGTTGTACTCTTTGAAGCACCTGCTCTCCGGTTAATGGAAGTGGAGCAGTTTCTTTTTCAATGGTGTTATCAAAATTTTGTTTCTGCCGCCGATATGGATGATCACGGGCCAACCACCTCCGATGTCTGAGAAACACACACTTACGGTAATGAACCAGCCTAGTTGCTTTTGTTTCATCAACACAAATTGTACAACCATTATACCCTTTCACAACATTTCCGGACAAGTTACCATAGGCCGGATAGTCACTTATTGTCCATAACAAAATGGCTTTAAGCAAAAAGTGCTCCTTTTTTAATGCATCATAAACATGTGTCCCAGTCCATAACTTTTGTAAATCTTGAATAAGTGGTTGAAGAAACACATCAATATCATTGCCCGGTTCCTTGGGTCCGGATATCAACAAACATAGCATGATATACTTCCTCTTCCCACTCCATTGCATGATATTGTCACGGATTATTGTTTCTATTTTTTAAAAATATTTTTGAACAATCCAACCGTACGGATGTCAATATATATCTAATATGATGATATTCCCAAAGTTTCAGAAAATAAAAAATTAATTTGATCGGAGATCTTAGTAGATCACTACTATTTTTAATATGACTCGTAACTAGTGCTTTGTCACGATTATTGTTTCTATTTTTTAAAAAATATTTTTGAACGATCCAACCGTACGGATGTCAATATATATCTAATATGATGATATTCCCAAAGTTACAGAAAATAAAAAATTAATTTGATCGGAGATCTTAGTAGATCACTACTATTATTAATATGACTCGAAACTAGTGCTTTGTCACGGATTATTGTTTCTATTTTTTAAAAATATTTTTGAACGATCCAACCGTACGGATGTCAATATATATCTAATATAATGATATTCCCAAAGTTTCAGAAAATAAAAATTAATTTGATCGGAGATCTTAGTAGATCACTACTATTTTTAATATGACTCGAAACTAGTGCTTTGTCATGGATTATTGTTTCTATTTTTTAAAAAATATTTTTGAACGATCCAACCTTACGGATGTCAATATATATCTAATATGATGATATTCCCAAAGATACAGAAAATAAAAAATTAATTTGATTGGAGATCTTAGTAGATCACTACTATTTTTAAAATGACTCGTAACTAGTGCTTTGTCACGGATTATTGTTTCTATTTTTTAAAAAATATTTTTGAACGATCCAACCATATGGATGTCAATATATATCTAATATGATGATATTCCCAAAGTTACAGAAAATAAAAAATTAATTTGATCGGAGATCTTAGTAGATCACTACTATTTTTAAAATGACTCGTAACTAGTGCTTTGTCACGGATTGTTGTTTCTATTTTTTAAAAAATATTTTTGAACGATCCAATTGTACGGATGTCAATATATATCTAATATGATGATATTCCCAAAGTTACAGAAAATAAAAATTTAATTTGATCGGAGATCTTAGTAGATCACTACTATTTTTTATTATGCAGGGGGCCCTCTTTGGACATCAACACCATAAAATATCCGTTGTTAAAGTTTTAATTAATTTTAAAAGACCCCGGGTAGGGATGGCAATGGGTCGGATCAGATCGGGTTTGGACAAATACAAATCCAAATCCAAAGTTTTCGGATCGGATCGGGTCTGGATCCGGGTTTGAAAATCAAAATCCAAATCTAAATCTTTGGGTTTTATCGGGTTTCGGATCGGATTCGGGTCTAAATCGGGTTTTTAATTCAAAATTAAAATAATCACATTAAGCAAAACATAAAAGTAAAAATATATTTAAAATTTAATATAAAAATATTTTAGTTGCATAAAAAATATAGAATATTATAAATAAAATTTAAAAACTATAAGAAAACTAAAGAATATATATATATACACACACACACACACACAGATATATATATATATATATATATATATATATATATATATATATATATATATATATATATATATATATATATATATATATATATATATATATATATATATATATATATATATATATATATATCGGGTCTTGGATTTGGATCGGGTTTCGGGTCGGGTATCAGATCGGGTTACCTAAGATCCAGATCCAGATCCAAACTCTTTCGGGTCCAAAAATAAGATCCAAATCCAAATCTAAATCCAAAAAATTGGGTTCGGGTAGACCCAAACGGATCGGATCGGATCGGGTATCCGTCGGGTCGGGTTTTTCTGCGATCCCTAACCCCGGGTCCAAAAATATTTCCCCCCTTTACCAAATATTCATTCCCCCTTACCAAAATTTCATTCCCCCGCCCTTAGAATAATTTACATTTCCCACATTTTGCTTTTCAGACATTAACACACCCACCTACATAGCCGCACTAAACATTACACACTCTCTCCCATCTTTTTTCGCTCTCTCCCATTTTTTTTCATATGAACCCTAGTTTTTCCTCCCTCACTAATTAATTATAAAAGTATAATTATTAACCCTAGTTTCTCAAGTTGTTCACCTGGAGGCTCGATTGATTCCGACGAGGTCTTCATTTGCTCTCAATAAGCTCGATTGTTCGGTTCTTTGCTCGATTTGTTCATCAATTCGTAAGTACATGATATCCTATGTAACTTTTTATCGATTTGTTCATCAATAAGCTGATGCATGTGCTTTTTGTATATTTTGTTCATCGATTTGCTCAATTTTTTTAATTTTCTTTAACTTATTATGTTAAAATCTAATTGGGTCTATTCGTATATAGATTGTTGTGTTCTTTACTAGATTGTTGGTAATTTTGTTTGTATTTGCTTTGATTTTTTGAATTTTTCTGGTAATTTACTTAAAGATGAGTTCATCGTTTACATATAAAGATTTGTTCTGCTAATTTCTCAATTTGTAAGAACATCCTATGTAACTAAGCCGATGCATGTCATTTTTGTAAATTTTGTAAGATTTATGTGATATTTGTGTGAGTTTTGGACTTTGTGTGAGATTTATGTGATATTTGAGTGAGTTTTTGAATTTGTTTGTGTGAGATTTATGTGATTTTTGATTGAGTTTGTGACTATGTTTCTTTGTTTGTGACTGTGTTTCTTTGTTTGTGACTATGATTTATGTGACTTTGGTTGAGATTTATGTTTCTTTCTCTGTTTGTGTGTAGATTTATCATGGATTCAAGGAAAACAAAATATGCCTCTGCTCGTACTGCCTCTGCCCTTTTAAAGGCATTAAAGAAGAACAAGTCAGCCTCAATGACCGAAACACCAGTGCAGCCCTCTCAAAGTAATTCCTCCCCTGTGTCTGTTAAAGGGAAGGCCATTTCCAGCAATTTAAAAATTCAAATATCCAAGAAAAGGAAACGTGGGAGTCAAGCAGTGGCTAAGAAAAAAGAGGGACTTAAACTCTTGAAACGCGGAACTGTGACAATGCATAGGATTGTACAACGTAAGATCCTGGGCATCAAGCTCCCAGTACCTTTCAATGCAAAGGGTGAGCCCTACAGTGATGCCGGAACTGAAATGCAGTCTTACATCGGAGTTCTTGCAAGAACTAAAGTCGTAGTATGGTATGATTCATGGATACGTGTTCCGAAAGAAAGAAAGAATAAAATATGGGATTGTATGCAGGTAACATTGATTGCCCTTACTAGTACTTAAGTACACATTGTTGCCTACCACCTAACTTGCACTTAAGTAACAATTCTTATGAATGTAGATGGCATTTGATGTGCCGCCAACAGCAAGGAAGATGGTGTTGAAGTCAGCGTGCCAGAAGTGGAGGGAGTTTAAAAGTCGATTAACAACTGAATACATCCTTCCTTTCCGGGATCAACTTGAGTTGTTGGAGTCTCCTCCAGCTGACTACTCATTTATCGAGAAAGCACATTGGGATATGTTTGTTTCTAATCGTCTCTCTATTGAGTTTAGTGTGAGTTTTTGACTTTATTTGTTTTCAAAGTTCTTACAAGTTACATTAGGCTTTGTTGCTAATTTTTTAACTATCTGTTATGTGAAAAAGGAGATCCACACTACGCAGAAAAAGAGAAGGGAGTTGAATGAATACCCTCACTGCATCTCTCGCAAGGGTTATGCTAACCTTGAACAAGAAATGGTTAGTAATATACACTCTTTGATTTTTTACAAGAGTCATATTCAAACGGGTTGATGTTTCTTAATTTTGATATCTCGAACATGGTTATTCATGCAGTCGCAAAGCAATCCTGAAATGGAGATAGATCGGTCAGCTACCTAAGTTCGTGCGCGACAGGATAAAGATGGAAACTATAAGGATCCTAAAGTTAAAGAGATTGCTGAAGAGATTGTAAGTTATTCATTTACATTTTAATTAAATTTCCACATTACCAAAATATTTGTGGTCACCCTTTGATTTTTGGTTAAATTTTCAGGCGGTTATGAAACGGAGAATCAGTGAAGGGGAGTTGACAGAGGAAGGCACCGATGATGTCCTCTCAAAGGTGCTCGGTAAACCTGAGCATCGAGGACGAGTCCGTGGCCAAGGGACTCATGTCAAGCAGTCTGTGTACTTTAACCTGCCGAGGCAGAGGAAGAAAAAACAATTGAAGAGAGGATCCAAGATGGTATCCAGAAGTTTATGAAAGAAGAAAGAGAAAAGATTGTTCAAGAGCGGGATGAGTTTTGGGCTGCGGAGATGGAGAATATAAAAGCTCTTTTAGGTGGAAAGCTTACAGATGCCGGTAACAGTCCAAATGTTGTCTCGCAGCAAGGAAGCTGTAGCAAGGGTGCACATGCAATTTTGAATGACCAGGAGTTGCTAGGTGTACGAAAGCCACTGGATCTTGATATTGACAAATTGGTGGCTGAAAAATCGAGTGAGAAGATTGATGACCTGGAGTTGAAGGTTGCCGATATTGAGAAGGTTGACAATATTGAAGAGAAGATTGACAATGTTGAGGAAAAGGTTGAAGATGAGGCTGGGATTCATAAGATTGTTCAGGTTGAGAGTAATGCGTTTGAGGAGATGGCAAATGATGAGGACAAGAATATTGGGGGGGGCTGGGTGCGCTGTGGAATGGGAATTAACCATAGACTCCCCTACCAATGTTGTTGCTTATGGAACTGTTGATACGGTGTGAAAAGTTATTCATGGGAAGCATTTACCAGAAGAGAATGCACGAGTCTCTATTACTCGTGCAGTCCAAGGATCTGCCTTAATTACTTTCCCCATCCAAGATGAGATCACCATCGTGGAACAAGCTGTGGGGACATTTGTTGAGTGGCCAAGACACCTCATTGTAGAAGTAAAGAAAAGCAGTAATGCATCGAAAGAAACTCAAAAGGTTAGTTTTTATATTTGTTTACGTAACCGTCCAACTTTTCGTACTGCTTTAGTTTGTGTTCTGAATTATCGACTACATTGTTTCTTTCAAGGGCGTCAAGAAATCTAGCCAAAGTAAGTTTAAGAAGGTGGCTGATATAGTGAAGAAACCAGAGTTTGTGTTAGACATGGGTGATGATTATCCTCCGACGCTGAAGCATATGTGGCTCTGGGCAAAGGAGGCATTGAAGGATGGCAAAACATCCAGATTTGTGTTGTGCAAAGAAGCTTTCGGATCAGCCAAAAAACAAGTTCTATTTTTATCAAATGTCCATGCCTTATGCGCAGGAGGAGAAATATCAGGGTCCGTTATTTGCTTGTTTATTAAGTAAGTATCTAAGTTTAATATTTAGATCATCGCTTCCAATAATTGTTTTTATTTCTGCAACTTAGTTTTTAATTGTGTCCATAATTGTTTACTTTTTATATAGTTTATTGGAGATGTTTTTGAAAAGACACAAGCTGTCCAGCATGATATGCTTCGTTGATCCTGGGATGGTTGGCGCAAATGGTTGCGGTACTGTTAAAGAGAGGGCTCGTGAATTATCTTTCAGATTCAGCAATGGAGAGCGAGGAGCCTATTTTCTAGTGCCATACAACGCTGCGTGAGTACTTATTTCTTTACTTTTACCATTTGTATTATTTATAAAAATACATGCTTTTTAATAAAAACTGATATAAAATTAACGAAATTAATCAGGAAAAACATTTAATATTTAGTCCTAAAATTTGAGAAATTAATCAGGTAAATCATTGTTAGAGTATTAATATTTAAGATATATGTCCTTAATTAGTCCTAACAAATAATTATCATCACATAATAACTTTTGTATGAAGACTAATTTAATAATCATGTTATTTTCAATTTAAGTCACAGAGGCCCTTGTTATTAACAAAGATATATGCACTGGTGCTCTAATTATCAATATCCCTTCGTGATTATTAAATTGAAACTCATAATTGTTTTAGCCTATAAACGTTAAGTAAATATTATTGTTCTTATTTTTCGGTGTCACTATTTACTAGGAACCACTGGTCGCTAACTGTTGTGCATCCTGAAACACAAGTGGTTTACCACATGGACCCTCTGAAGCGTAGATTAGCAAGTGCAGAATGGATTGAGGTGGTTGATACGTGAGTACCTCTCAGAACTTAAAATTAATTTTTAATCTGCTTTAACAATTAATAAAAATGTATAGTAATTTGATTTATAATATATTGTCGTAGTGCGATCAAATTTTACAAGGAAAGTTCCAGGACGTTGGTGGTGAAGAAAATCACTTGGGAGAATCTGGCGATAATAATTTGTACATTTATCATCGGTTTTCCTGATTTTCATGAGTTTCTTGTACGAATGTATAAATTCTTTTTTACGTGTTGATTAGGGTGTTCCTCTCCAAACTGGAACTAAGGACTGTGGCTTATTTTTGATGCGGTATATGAAAGAGATATGCACTGATAAGGAATTCAGTTTTCATATTAAGGTAAATTACACATATTTAACCCTGACTAATGTTCCTGTTTTTTGTATTGAAAGTATATAAATTATAATGTTGTTTTCCTGCTTTTCAGTGGAAGCGGAGGGGAAACCTTGCTTACAACAACGATGACCTCAATGAGATAAGGATCGAATGGGCCAAGTATTTCATGAAGAACCATGCACGTTGAACAGTTTCAGTACTTCTTGTTATTTCAGAATGAAATGAACATTTTCAGTAAACTGTGGTGGCCGTTAGTTTTATATTTTGTGGAATATGTTCATTCCAAAATAGGGGCCCAATGTCCGTACTTTTGATGGTATGTTTGTCTAACGGAGTGGATATGTTGGTATGAATGTTATGGTTGTATGGATTTGGATTTTATGGTTGGAATTTTAGTAATGTTATTTACTAAAGGTTGTAGACAATGCCATTTAGTAATTTGTTTAGTTTGCACATTTAAATTATACCTTTGTCTAATGTACTTGTAGACAATACTATGAAAAACCAAAGTATTGTCAAAATAGAACCTAGACAACAAGAAAATGAATAGAAGCTTGTGTTACAGTAGCTCAGACAACACACAAATGTAAACAATAAGATAAAAATACTTGTATCAAAACATAAATGATAACGCTAAAATAGAAAAACTTCTGTCAAAACAGCTCAGGCAACGAATCTAACAATTAAAACCCTTGTGAACGAAATATTCAGACAACACTTTATAAAACTCTTACATTGTCTAACAACAAAAACTACAATGGTTTCTGTTCAAGTAAACCGTTGTGTAACAAATATTCAAACAACACTTTTTAAAACAATTCCATCGTCTAACAAACGAAACAACAATGGTTTCTTTCTTTAAAACCATTGTGAGAAAGTATTTAACACAACATCACAGATATAGAAGACCATTGTCTATAAAACTATACTGCAACCCAACCAATTAATGTTGTGTTGGATGCAAACGAAATAGACAACACAACCAAAACAAGAAACCCTTGTCTAAACATGCCTAGAACAACGGTTTCTGAGTTAAGGACCATTGTTGTAATGTAGTTTGTACAATACTTTTTAAAAGCATGCTGTTGTTGTTTCTGGTATTCACACAACGTTTCAATAAATACTGACTGTTGTCAAAGAAAGCTCACACAACGGTTTTGGTACCGTTGTCTGATATAGGCATCAGACGGCGCCTCAATAGACAACAGGAAAACAGGGCATCAGACAACGGGCAAAACCCATTGTCTGAGCCTGTTTTCCTTGTAGTGGGTTTCGATTTTTCTAAAAATATTTCTCAAAGACCCAACCATACGGGCATCAAGATCCATCATTTTTAATTTTATTCCCAAAATTGCAGAAAAAAAAAAATATTTGATTGGGTAATTGAACGGTCAACTAGTACTTTGACCGGAACCCCTAAAAAGGGTTTCGTCAGGGTTTAAGGTTTCGATTTTTTTTAAAAATATTTCTCAAAGACCCAACCGTATTGGCATCAAGATCCATCATTTTTAATGTTATTCCCAAAATTTCAATTTTTTTTTTTACTTGATTAGGTAATTCAACGGTCAACTAGTACTTTGACCGGAACCCCTAAACAGGGTCTTAAGGATTCGATTTTTTAAAAAATATTTCTCGACGACCCAAAGGTACGGGCATCAAGATTCATCATTTTTTATGTTATTCCCAAAATTTCGGAAAAAAAATTTATTTGATTGGGTAATTGAACGGTCAACTAGTACTTTGACCGGAACCTCTAAACAAGGTTTCGTTAGGGTGTACGGATTCGCTTTTTTAAAAACTATTTCTCGATGACCCAACCATACGGGCATCAAGATCCATCATTTTTAATGTTATTCCCAAAATTTTAGGAAAAAAATATTATTTGATTGGGTAATTGAACAGTCAACTGGTACTTTGACCGGAACCCCTAAACAGGGTTTCATTAGGGTTTAAGGATTCGATTTTTTAAAAACTATTTCTCGACGACCCAACCATACGGGCATCAAGAACCATCATTTTTAATGTTATTCCCAAAATTCCAGAAAAAAATATTTGATTGGGTAATTCAACGGTCAACTAGTACTTTGACTAGAACCCCTAAACAGGGTTTCGTTAGGGTTTAAGGATTCGATTTTTTAATAAATATTTCTCGACGACCCAACCATACGGTCATCAAGATCCATCATTTTTTATGTTATTCCCAAAATTTTAGAAATGTTTTTTTTATTTGATTGGGTAATTCAACGATCAACTAGTACTTTGACCGGAACCCCTAAATAGGGTTTCGTTAGGGTTTAAGGATTCAATTTTTAAAAAAATATTTTTCAACGACCGAACCGTACGGGCATCAAGATCCATCATTTTAATTTATGAGACATTTTATTCCATCTGAAATGACTGATTTACCATTCTATTCATTATTTTTAAAATATAATGATATTGATGGGAATTGAACCTAGGTCTCCACAATGTGTAGAAAGTTTCTTACCACCACACTACTCACTCTTATGTGTTTTTGTATGATACAAATTATATGTGTGCAGGTGTGTCATGTGATTGAAAAAAGATGGTTCTTTAGTTAGTGCAACATATTAACAAAATTTAGGTACTTTAACTATTGCGAGGTATTAAAAAAATTTAGTTATCAATTTTTTCTTACATTCATTGATTCGAATTATGATATATTATATTATATTAAAAAATAAATTAATGATATATAAATTTTGGTTTGGTTATACTAGACCAATCAATCACATGTATTTTAAATCTGATGTATGTGTGTTGCTTGAGTGAAACAAAATATAATATGATAATTATTGCGACATATTAGCAATCTTTGGTCATAATTTTGTTTTAATATTTATTGATTTGGATCATAATAAATTATATTATATCAAAATATCAATTAGTGATACATAAAATATTTTGGTTATACATTTTAAAATAATAATAATAATAATAATAATAATAATAATAATAATAATAATAATAATAATAATAATAATAATAATAATAATAATAATAATAATAATAATAATAATAATAATAATCAACATAATATTTGTAGGGTCACCGATTTAATTCACAAATCTTTCTATCACTAAACCACTCAGTCACTTGTGTTTTAATTCCCAAAATTTAAGGAAAAAAAATTTATTTGATTGGGTAATTGAACGGTCAACTAGGACTTTCACCGTAACTCCAAAACAGGGTTTCGTCAGGGTTTAAGGATTCGATTTTTTAAAAAATATTTCTCGACGGCCGAACCATACGGGCATCAAGATCCATCATTTTTAAAGTTATTCCCAAAATTTTAGAAAAAAAAATTTATTGATTGGGTAATTCAACGGTCAACTAGTACTTTGACCGGTACCCCTAAACAGGACTTCGTCAGGGTTTAAGGTTTCGATTTTAAATTATATAAATATTTTTAATATTTAGAGCACTTCCCCACACTTGAATGGTTCATTCCCCTCAGTGAATAATATAATATAATCTACATATATAAAAAATGAAAATTATTTTAATTATATAATAGTAATAATGTAATGAAGAAAATCTAAGTGCATAGTTTATATATTAGTGATTGAGAAAACAAACTCATTGCAATGGTTGGTGAAGTGGTTATGTTGTTGAACTAGAAGAGAGGAGGTCAAGGGTTCAAACCCCATCTGCCTCATTTTTTTTAGGGCCCACACTGACACATGGCAGGTGTGGGACCCATGTGACACGTGGCAGTGGGGCCCATGTGACACGTGGCAGTGGGGCCCACTTGACACGTGGTAGTTGGGTCCCCCCACGTGGCACGTGGCAGTGGGGCCCACGTGACACGTGGTACTTTGTGGCCCCCCATGAGACACGTGGCAGTAGGTCCATGTGACACGTGGCAGTTTGTGGTCCCATATGACATGTGGCAGTGGGCCCACGTGACACGTGACAGTGGGGTTGCACTTGACACTTGTGCTGCTTCTTGCAAATGCAACACTTCGGTGGAACCCATATTTTTATTCGTTTTTATATTTATAAATGATAAAAAATAGAAAATGCAACGCTTAGTCGCTACTGCAACAAAACAAGTCTATTGCAACAGTAGCTGCTCTACTGCAACATTAAGTTATCATGTAATGTAACACTTTCTCAGAAGTGTTGCAGAATGTCAAAAAAGTACCTCTAATGTAACACAAAGTGGGCGTTGCAATATAAAACCATTGCGGACGCCCATCTTTGGCGTAGCGTGAATATGCAAAATTTGAGCATTGCATCCGCCCCGTTTATAATAGAGCCATTTAACAACGATTTGAATATCATAAGCAACATTAAAATTAACGCAATATAGGCATGTAACAACATTTTGTACTCTTTAGCAACATTTAAAAATCGCTACAGTAACAAATGGTTGGCAAACAAATCACTTTAAAGCAACAAATATTAGTTCAATTGCAAAAAATTTGTTAGACTAGTTGCAATAATTTATGCCTTTATTGCAAAATTTTTATAACAATTGTAATGTTCTCATCTGCATCCACCTCTTCTCCATTCTCATTATCTTCGTCGTCCTCATCATCTGCATCAACCTCAATAGAACTTTCGGCACCCAATTGTTCCACATTGACATTTAGAGCGGGATTCAATTCAGCTAATTTTTCGGAAATCCTTTTCAATTTCTTCTTCATTTTCTCCTCCATTTCAGCAGCTTTTTTCTCTCATCTTTGCCAGTTATATAGAATATGTGTTGTCATTTTTTTACAAAATTTTCTTCGTTTTCCCTGTTCCGCCACTTCTCCGAACAAGCCAGTTGGTCCATGAGCTGCAAGGAGCTCTACCATTTTTTTTGTCATTGTCTGATCCCTCCGCATTTTCACCATCTTTCCTTACTTACAAATATTCACAATTGCATATGAAATCCACAAGCACATTCACATTTTATTTTCGACAAGACATGGCTTATGAAAAATACAAAGAAAATATGGCAAACATACAAACATGACCTATATCACAGCTAAATCCCAATATCACAAAACATAACACAAATTACAAGCAAAATACAAACACAAACTCATACAAAATTACAAGCCAAGCAGAACAGCATAGTATAATTCAAATTAACACCAAAATATATATAAATGCAAAGTAACACAAAACACAAACTAAAAACAAAATTACAATTTAAAACCCATAGTTAACAATATTAAATTTAAATCCCTAATTTTAAATTAACAAAATCTCAAATAAAAGCTTATTTAACATAAATGAAAACTTAAAGATAGTCATATAAATCAATTTAAACCTAAGCACAAATTAACAAATAAATCAGATTTTAAATCAATTTGAGGAAATAAGTTTGAGCTTGAGTGTTCTTCGAGCTTTATTGGATTTTGAGTTCTCCCTTTCGCCTTGTCTGTGTTGTGTTGTATTTTTTTAATCAAATGTTTTAGTCAAGCGTGTTTTAGAAAGCCCGAGCAATTTGGCAAGGCCGCTTAACAAAGCCCATCAAACTTGCCCCCAAAATTTTGAAGTTAATGGTAACAATTATCTATATTAAATGCAATTAAACTCAAATTTAGCAAAAATTAAATCCCATTGTCATAATTTTAAAAAACCTTACAAAATTTTTAAAATTGTCAAAACTTGTAACTAAATGTCAATAATTTTTAAGCAATTTTTTCAGTGCGAGTTAGAATAACCAATCTATGGTTTAGTGAATTAGGTGTTTAAACGAATACAGTGCAAAATATATATAATACACAATTTCACTTCAAATCTAATATTTCATTAAAATAAATATTTGCTACAAACTGTGAATATAAATAGTATTCTCAAATTTGATTTCTCAAATAGATATTACATAATATTGTTTGAAAAGCCTTAACAACTAAAGAAGAGAGTTGTGCACTTATGCAACTTGTGCACAACTCACTTTTTTAAATCTAATAAACTCTATTAGGTGGTAATCTCAAAGGATCATTAGGATAACCGTGCATCCTTTTGCTTCTAGGTGCATTTTAAACTTTATGTCTTTCTATGTGCATCAATCCCTTTAAGCTAAGTAAGCTTCACATTCTTGTCATAATATTTCTCCCCTTCTCATCCCCCTCGCCTCCATGTTAGTTTCCCCTAAAGGTTATGTCTTACATCACAATCGATTTGCATTTCTTGAAGCAGGAAAAGGCTCAGTAATTCCAGAATTCGTTAACATACCGTTCCGACAAAGTTTAGTAAGAGCGTACTCTCAATTACCTCATCATTCCTCACAATCATATTAAAGGTCAAATTTTGGCTTTTGCCACATAAAATATGTGTGGCTGTTCACTTTATGTCACGTTTTTTTTCCGGCCCAAGTGTGACCAAAGGTGAGAGCATCGTAGGTATCATATAGACACTCTTTAACTTAGTGGCTGTAACTAAAATATGAGTGACTAAAGCATGCCACCATTTTTGTCTGACAGCCCCCCTTTAAGCTCTAAAGTGTGACTAAATACCAACATTCAACAACAGAAACCTTAGTGGCTAAAGAGTATTAATAACGTCATATATACATCAAAGGATTAGTTTTGGTGACACTATTTCTTAGAAATTGTGGCTAAAAAGTTTGGTATGGTTACATGAAAATACTTTTGTGTGGCCGTTTATATTATATTTTTGTGACTATAAGAACATTGATTTTAGTCACAAAACTGTTAAGAAACTATAGTGTGGCTAAAGGATAGTAATAGACACACACTCTTAACCAAACTACATGGTACCATTTATCAACCATGATACCATAAAGGCCAAAATCCAAACACAATTAATACCAAAAATCAAAACACATTCCAAAATGGGAACACAATGCTATTCTAAAATTCGAACACTTAGCCATACATAATCCATCACCAAACTAAATAGCAACATAATTAATGTAATAGATAATAAAACCAATCCATACATAATCCATCGCCAAACTAAAACCAAAAATTTCAATTAGAACAAATTATATGATCAACTAGCTAGAAATGAAGGATGCTTTGAATTTGATTGAAATTTATTGGCTTTTTTCTTGACTTCTTCATGTGCCTTTATAGAAGAGTCCAATGTTATAACATCAACTTGCTTTTTTTCTTGGCTTTTTTCTTTATGCAGTCTTTCCAGTAAAAGGAGATAATGAAGGAACATTTTAATGAAAATGAGGAAAAAAACTTTCAGTCTGGTGGAATGAGATTAAATGTTTTGAGGAAAGTTAAAAGCATTACCTCTAGTATTAAATTAAACCTTTCTGCCGAATTTGGAAGCTTCAAGGCAGTGACAAGTTTTATTGCACCCCTTGCAGATTTTTCAAGTGATAGAAGTTTAACGAGCTCAGTAGCTCTCACAAGCTTGTCACCTATAAAGGCATCATAACCAAGCATGAAATACATTTCCGACACATTTTAAAGGGTAATAGAATGGTGAAAAATAACACTTTGACGGTATTGCAGTTACATGTTAATTACTCATCATTAATAGAGCAACCTTACCATTGCAACAGGAAGCAATCAACCTTAAAATGCATCTATCTTGAACTGCTTCCACACTGAATGCCTCGTCCTCAAGAGAACTGGTGTCCTGACCTGATGCTATAGCATCTCATCGATCCTACTCTGAATCTGTACCAACTTCCAAAGTTTAGTGATTTGCAATAATAATACGGTAACTTGACAACAAATCATCATCGTAAAATTTTCCTTAAATACCTAAAAGAGTGTCAAGAGCTAGAGGATGATTCCACTAAGAATTTCAAGAATGCAAAATGACTATACCAATTCCTTTTAATGATTATAAATACATTTTGTCATGAAAACAAATTAACATGGAAGGTCAAAGTTTTCTTGACAGCAAGATGACAAGGCCATTTATAATGACTTGAAATTCATCTACCCCCTCAACATTTCTCGGTTGGTTTCACCATAGTTAAAAATGAAAATACAAACAAAAACGTCTTTCGAAAATGTGATAAAAAGGACTACAAAACCAAAGAGTAAAAAGTATAATAGGAGTCCTGCCATGTATCTCACCTAGTTCCACCAAGCAGTGTAGGAGAACATATACAGCTGCATCTTCTATTCTACTCTCAGAATATCCTTGTCAAGCACCTCCATAATTGCAGCAGAAATTAAAGTTCCTTGTGATTCTAGAACTACGGAATCATTTAGCAATCTCATTAAACAGAAATGGAAAGTAGTAGTTTACAACATATTAGACACATCATTACAACAGTTTAGTTTTTAAGGCAAATATATCCCACTTGTTCTACTTGTATCCCAGGAATATATCCAACCATAAAAGTTAATCAAACACTTCTATAATCTAGCAGTGATCTATGCACATCAAAATTATGTATAAGCTCAAATCCATAGTTAAAATTCTGAAAGTACAAAACTAATCATGCAAAGCTTAAACACTTAAAACACACAAGATTCAAAACATACACAAAATTTACCAACAAACACACAAGCTTCAAAACACACACAAAATTAATTACCTGTAAAGGAGCTTGAGAGAGCTTGAGATTTGGTCGATGTACGTGTTCCCTGATTTTGTCACAAACACAAATTGATAATCAAAATATTGAAATCACCTTTATGTTTGTGATAAAATCATGAACACCTACATCTAGCAAAATCAATTGAGCTTGAGATCGTTGTCCCCGTTTTCCCTTGGTGATATACATACAAATATCACCATATTATAAATTTTTCAATTCTGTCCGACCAACAAACACATCGGGGACTATGTAAGAAAAAGAAGGTTTCCCTTAAGTTTTGTATGTGTTTGTTTGATTTTAATTTGGCTGAAAAAGAAGGGGGAAAGGTAGGGAGGGAAATGAATTTTTGGGTACAAGGAGGGGGAAAGAAGAAGGGGGAAATGAAATAGTAGGGAGGGAAATGAATTTTAACAAAAACGTATAGCTAATAAATGTAGTTAATAGACACGATTCAGACTCGTTGAATAATTATTTTTGATTGGTTTTTTCGACGATCGAACCGCACGGATGTCAATAAACACTCATTTTAGTGTTGGGAAAAAATAATCAAAAAATAAAAAACCCGGGTTGTACGAGATCTTAATAAGAACGTAGTAAAAGTGCTACTTCCTATAACATGACACGATCCAGACTCGCTGAATAATTTTTTTAATTGTTTTTTTGATGATCGAACTGTACGGATGTTAATAAACACTCATTTTAGTGTTGGGAAAAAATAATCAAAAAATAAAAAACCAGGGTTGTACAAGATCTTAACAAGAATGTAGTAAAAGTGCTACTTCATATAACAGGACACGATTCAGACTCGCTGAATAATTTTTTTGATTGTTTTTTCGACGATCGAACCGTATGGATGCTAATAAACACTCATTTTACTGTTGGGAAAAA
This sequence comes from Saposhnikovia divaricata, assembly GCA_036435485.1. NCBI lineage: Eukaryota > Viridiplantae > Streptophyta > Magnoliopsida > Apiales > Apiaceae > Saposhnikovia > Saposhnikovia divaricata. The sequence continues at coordinate 154,218,669 of CM071600.1, read as the reverse complement.
ATAATCAAAAAATAAAAAACCCGGGTTGTACGAGATCTTAACAAGAACGTAGTAAATGTGTTATTTCCTATAATAGGACACGATCCAGACTCGCTGAATAAATTTTTTGATTGTTTTTTTCGATGATCGAACCATACCGATGTTAATAAACACTCATTTTAGTGTTGGGAAAAAATAATCAAAAAATAAAAAACTCGGGTTGTACGAGATCTTAACAAGAACGTAGTAAAAGTGCTACTTCCTATAACAGGACATGATCCAGACTCGTTGAATAATTTTTTTGATTGGTTTTTCGACGATCGAACTGTACGGATGTTAATAAACACTCATTTCAGTGTTGGGAAAAAATAATTAAAAAATAAAAAACCCGGGTTGTACGAGATCTTAACAAGAACGTAGTAAAAGTGCTACTTCCTGTAACAGGACACGATCCAGACTCGCTGAATAATTTTTTTGATTGTTTTTCCGACGATCGAACCGTACGGATGTTAATAAACACTCATTTTAGTGTTCGAAAAAAAATAATTAAAAAATAAAAAGGCCGGGTTGTACGAGATCTTAACGAAAACGTGGTAAAAGTGCTACTTCTTATAACGGGACAGGATCCAGATTCACTGAATAACTTTTTTGAAAGTTTTTTTCGAAGATCGAACCGTACGGATGTTAATAAACACTCATTTTAGTGTTTGAAAAAAATAATCAAAAAATAAAAAGGCCGGGTTGTACGAGATCTTAACGAAAACATGGTAAAAGTGCTATTTCCTATAACGGGATAGGATCCAGATTCATTGAATAATTTTTTTTGAATGTTTTTTTTGACGATCGAACCGTACGGATGTTAATAAACATTCATTTTAGTGTTCAAAAAAAATAATCGAAAAATAAAAAGGCTGGGTTGTACGAGATCTTAAGCAAAACGTAGTGAAAATGCTACTTCTTATAACGAGACACGATCCAGATTCACTGAATAAACTTGTAAAAATCATAATAAATTCATTTTTGATCCCTAAATTATTTAAAAATATAGGGATGAAGCTAATTTTGATATCTTGATTTTAAAATCAAAATTTCAAATTTAGAATATTATTTTATTTAAATATCGAATTTATAAATGATTTAAAGTTTATTTTCAAAAAGTAAATTAAAAAAAAAATTGTACAAATATTTCCCCCCCTTAATCAAAAGTTCCCCAGTTTACACCAGATTTTTCCCCCTCTTTCGACTGAATCTCTCTCTCTCTCTCTCTCTCTCTCTCTCGACTGAATCTCACACACACACAATTTAATCCTTTTTTCCCTCTTATACAACAATAGGTTCTAGATTTGATTGAAACAAAACCCCAGAAACTGAAAATTAAGATGAGCGGAGGCAATGTTCAGATCAATTGGCCTGTTTTAACCCTAGGTTTTCACCCCTTTCTAGCGAAGATGATATCCGGCAATAATCGAACCTGTATGTCTCCTCTCTCTCCCTCTCTCTCACTCTCTAAATCTATTAAGTCTTGCATTTTTTGAAAAAATGCGTACCTATTGAGATGTTTCTCATTAGTCTTGAGTTTATTGGGAATATATGTTTGAGAATATGTCTATTGACTAAAACTCAGAGAGTTTATTGCGTCTATTGGGAATCTAAGAGACTAAAAATGCATGCAATTATGACATTCTCAGTTAATATGAGCGTTGTTTCATATGCCTTACAACTCCTCTATTTAAACCATCCCCAGTTAATCCCCCTTCTCATCCTCTTAAACATTCTTAATTGTATCAAATACATCAAATGGCCTTCAACGCTCTCACCATACGTCTATCAAATGTATTGTTCAACTACGAAAACTTCACGATCGTAGTGGAAGGTGCAAGCTTTCCAGTGGACGATGTTCCAAAGAACATCAGCTCTGAGTTCTCCTATGATCAGGAACTCGAGTGGATCTTTCTGTTGATGAACTCCGAGATAGAGAAGCAGAGGATGGAGGCGGAGCGTCTCTGGGCCCTGGAGTTGCGTGAGAGGATCATTGGACTGGCTGGCACTATGTCCAGGATTTACAAGAGGAGGAGGGAGACTGGTTCATAGAATTTTGTTATTATTTCTTTGTAATTTTTTTCCCCAATGTTATGCAAGTGTTATGATGTAAGGAGACAATTCTTATCATAACAGTGTGAAAGTTTTTTGATTTTTATCATAACAACTGTTATTTATAGTGTTATGCATGAGTTCTTGTGGCTACAATTGTTATTTATAGTGTCTTTTTCTATTTTTCATTATTGGTATGTGTTATAGGCAACAATGATTTTGTTGAGTTATGGATAAATGTTTATTATTTATAATGTCACATTAGTTTAAACATGTAACTTTTCTGTGATTTTAGCGACTTAGTGGTATGTGTTAATGTGTGTTATACTCTCTGCAAAAACGAAACCTACTCAGGCTTCCTCAATGCCAAGTACAAAAACATTCGAAAATTCTGCCTCATTTAAGTATTTAACCTACCCAGGCTTTGGTTCCGGGATTAAATTAGGGCTTTTCATTTGAAAATTTTAATTTGGGGGATTAAATTATTGGTAGCTTAGATGCATTTGATTTCAAGAAAGAAACTTGTGTACTGGATAAATGTTCTACATATTGACTTGCATGATGGTTAAATCTGATTTATGTTTACTCACATATTGAGGTACTCAGTTCAGCTTCTTCTAAATTGTACGTGTAGGTGAAGATGATGAAGAAGCCATATTGAATGCTATTCTTACGTACTTGGTGAGTTGTTATTGTAGATTTCTTAAGTACTCGATTTTTAACATTATATTTTGATACATTAAAAAAGTATTATGTGCTCTGTTTAGAAAAGTATTAAAAAAGTATTATGTATTAAAAATTCCATGCATTAAATATTCAATATTTAGAGTGCATATTTCAGTGCAATATGTTATTGAGTTTGAATTTAATCAGTATATAACCATGTATATAAATCAAGATTTGAGTCTGATAACCTGTTTGGATAATTTTAAGCTTGAATGTTTATACATTGATTGTTCTCAGGCCCTTGAAAATCTTCCTGATAATGAAAAACATGTATCTAATGATCCACATATCTTCCTGATAATTATGCTTGTTGCTGCCATGGAGGAACTTGGAACGACAAGTCTAGCTTGTGTTCTGTGATGGCAAATATGAGAATAATTGCTATTTTCTATGTTCATGTATTACTTTCATTTCTCTGCACATACTGTGTGTTGTATGCTTTATATGACACATTTATAGATATATTGAGACTCCAAACAAGTGAAATTACTAATTATCTAGACATGTGTGACGACTTAGGCATTATTCCAACTTCTAACTGTGTTCTATAATGTTTTCATATCTGTTCTTGTATCTTTAATTTAATGCACTTATATGCAGGGTACTTCAGACGAAGTTGTTGATTGCTCTTATGGTAGACAACTTTGGGCACTATGTCAAGAGAAATATGAACCATTATGGGTAATTTCAGAGTAATTTCAAGCATCTCAGAAAGTTTATATATCTCAGAAAAATCGCGTAGGAGTGTTGAGTACTACAAGAAGTCCCAGAGAAGTATTGAAAGAGCACGTCGAACAGTGGACTGGGTAAATGGGATACAAGCTGCATAATTTGTTCAAATGCATTGCTTAAACAATAGATGAAAGCATCTCGTGTTTAATCTATATGTGTGGAGTGTATTTACTCTTCTAATCATTTTAGTTGCGCTTAAAATGTAATGTAATGATTCAATTTTTGTTGTAGTGACACTAAATCTATGTTGTATTGTAATGGTAATACATCGATCGGAAGCACCTCCCCGTTTTTACTCCTCATGTTTTGAATAAACCAAGACGTTCTTATGAATATATTTGCTTGAAAATAGTTTGTTACTTTCGACAGATACTTGGAATATGGAATTTGAATGTTTTATTATTATTACATATATATATATATATATATATATATTCATATAGTAATAAAAAAATTCAAATTTCTAACAAGGATATGATCAGGCGGATGTTAAGTTTAATAATATAATAAAGATTTAGTCACACAACAATACAGTCACTAAGAGAACAAAGCTCTGACATATATATATGCAGAAAACTCTACTTTTTAGTCACATATAGAACGTAGTGACAATAGGTTATTTCCCATTTAGCCACATCACCAAAAACGACTGTGACCGTTACGTAACATTTAGACACAGCAAAGAAGCGTCGCTAGTTATTGTCACACTTCTATCTCTCAAGCATGACTAAAAATTTTGGAATTGGTCAAAGTCAACAAAAAACCATGCAATTTTATCTCTCAATTGTCACAATTCTTTTAAATTGTGACTAAATCTGCCAAAAAATGTGTTTTCGGTCACTCAAAAAATAATTGTGTGGCTAAAACTTGGGACGATGACCTTTAGCCACTCGTTTTTTCCAAAGTGTCACAGCCCTTACTATACAAAAGAGTGACGAAAGCCCAAATTTGACGTAGTGTATTCCAACATGTTTTTCCTACTTAAATAATTACTTGGCATACTGTTCTGGCTGCACAACTACAACACTAGGTTTTCGATCTTGTATTAGGGTAACGGTTCACAATTGTACCTCCTATTCACCTTAGAATAATCACTTTTGAAGGGAACAGTTTCCAAAATACCAATGTCATTTAAAATAAATTGCAGTAAGAATTTCCACATCATGTGTTTCGAGGATATTAATGAGTCCCGAATGCTAGGAGTCTCAATGCTCAAAGGACAAAGGAAGGATAGATAAAACACAATAAGGTTTATTCTTCCATGCCCTTATAATTTTGTAAAATGCTCTCATGGAGAATGTTTCACGAGGGCAATGATTGATGGATACAATGTAATATAGACGGTTTTTTATAAAATTCTTATATTAGGTAAATACTTCTGCTCTTGAATAATTAAGAGGAAATCATGAAGTCTTATTGATAAAATTCAACCAATAGCAGCAATTCTACTCCATGACAATTAAAGAATGAAGTAGCTTATCATTCAAGTAGTCAATGATTTCAAATGAATCTTCATTATATGATTGAAAGAATAGAATATTCAAGTGACATAAAGTCTGATAATAAGATGGGTAAGAATTCAAGTTAAGTGGGCGACCCTGCTAGGTCTCAATCAAATTATTCATTGAAACTTTCATCAACATACTTTACCGCACACAAAATGCATTGCGAATTGCTGAATGAATTTATTTGAAGATGGACCCGTGAAATAATAACTAGTCCTTTTTCAAGAAGTACTAGCAACTAGCAAGACAAAGTTTGTTAGTTTACTAGTTTGAGACATCACCACTAGCTAGGACAATTAGCTAGATGTTCTTCTTAACTTCGCAATTTTGACTAGCCGAAACAATCAACTAGTCATTCATATTGACATAACAACAAGCCAATTTCAATTGGCCAGAACGAAATTTCAACATCGTAGCCTACTGAAGAAACTTTAGGCTACTCGGATAGCGAATTGAAATAAAAAGTTATTACACTACTACAAATTTATACTTGCATAGCGTTTTTTTTGTACTTACATAGCGCTTTTGAGCGCTATGTAAGCAGCCGCTATGCAAGTAACTATGCCTTACGTAGCATTTTTTTTGCTGCTATGCAAGTACTTTACTTGGACAACGCTTTTTCAAAACGCTGTAGAAGCTTGTGATTTCTAAGTGCAGTGCTTGAATAGCACTTTAAAAAGCGCTATCTAAGTATTACATTTTTCTGAAATTCATATTTTAAATACTTATCATTTTCTTAGCTTTAATATTCTTAAAAAATCATAAATACTGTTAGAAATAATTGATGTGAATATTAATCAGTGTTTGAGTGTTATAGTGATAAATCAGAGTTTAGCTGGAAGCAGTCAGAGTTTAGTTAAACGCTGATAGTTGGAAGCTCGACAGAGTTTGTTAAACTCTGTCTGGAGGCAGCGTCTACTGGTCAACAGTGTTTGAAGATTATTTACGGAAGCAATATCTTTGAAGATTGGATAGCTGTCAAAGAGATTGAGTTGACTAAAGAGACGTGTAGCAATCGTAATTGATAACAATTGTATAGCTAATTTATAGGAGTATCAATTATCGATTGTATAGCAGCTGTATATCTTATAAATACAATTAAGTTAACCCTAGAATGGTATCGATTATTGTGAGGCATTATTCATTGTAACCTAAGCAGCTCTCTGTGATATTTTACATCACTGAGAGAGGAGTTATTAATTCCAAACAGTTTTTAATTATTTAAACGTGTATTCTACTGTTAATCTCTCATACGATCTTGATTATAATTGTGTATTCGGCCTAACAATTCGTATCAGAGCTAATCTGTTACTTTATACAGTTTAAGATCCACACACACAGCTATAATCAATGGCAGAGATACCTCCTCCAACAGATCAAGTTCTGAGAAGGCTCAACCAACTACTGTGAGTCGTTATGAGACAATCAGAGTTCATATTATCAGGCCAGCAGAGTATTCAATCTGGAAGGTGAAGATGATCATGCTTCTGGAGGCTACAGATCCAGAATATCTTGACAGAATTTATGAAAGTCCTCATAAACCTACAAAGCTATCTGTTGCTACTACTGGTCAAGAAGCTAAAACAGTTCCAAAGGAAAAGAAAGATCTGACTCCTGAAGATCTTTCATCTATTGCTAAGGATGCAAAAGTTAGGCATCTACTTCATAGTGCTTTAGACAATGTTATGTCTAATAAAGTGATTAACTGCACTACTGCCAAAGAAATTTGGGATGCTCTTGAGGTTAGATGTCAAGGAATTGCTGCTATCAAGAAGAATAGAAGGAACATACTCACACAGGAGTATGAGCACTTTGAGGCCAAATCTGAAGAAACCATGACAGAAACATTTGACAGATTCTGTAAACTGCTCAATGATTTGTCATTGGTTAATAAAGAGTATGATCTGGAAGACTCAAATCTCAAATTTCTTCTTGCTTTACCTGAAAAGTGGGATGTGAAGACAACGACCATAAGAGATAACTATAATCTTGCTGATACTGAGATTGATGAAATCTATGGGCTGCTCAAAACTCATGAATTGGAATTGGAGCAAGGAAATAGGAGATCAGGCAAGAAGACAAAGTCTGTTGCTCTTCAGGTTGAAGAAAAACCCTTGAAGAAGGAAGCATCAAGAAAGAAAGCTAAGGGAAAGGCTTTAGTCATACATTCTGAAAGTGAGTCATCAAACTCTGATGTTGATTCAAACACTGATGAATCATCTGACTCTGAGGATGATGAAGAAGAAATGTTGCAAATGGCTGCTTTGATGGTGAAGACCTTCAAGAAGATGGGTTTCAAGAACTTCAAGAAGGGCAAAAGGTTTTCTAAGAAAGATTCAAATTCTGACAGAAAAAGTTTCAGAAAGTCTGAGAGAAAGGATACCAAGTCTGGGAAGAAGGACAAGTCTGAGATTCAATGCTACAAGTGTAAGGAGATGGGTCACTATGCTCCTGAGTGCAAAAATGGTAAAACTGAAAAAGCACTCTTCACAAAAGGTAGAGACTGGGCAGACACTTCAGACTCAGATGAGGATGTTAACTATGCTCTCATGGCTTCTATTGAGGATGAATCTGAAGACTCTGAAAACAAGGTACCTCTAACTACCTATGCTTATAATACTGATGATATAACTGAATTAAGAATTTATCTTAAGGCTTTGCATATCAGTTATAGGGATCAGACTTTAGAGAATGAGAGAATCAAATCTGAAAATTCTGAACTTAAAGTGAGAAATAAAATTGTTGAAGAAAAACTTGAAAACATGCAACAAGTTCAGAAAGAAAGAGATGATGCTGTTTATCTAGAACAGGATTTGCTAGGAAAATATAAGCATCTTGAATCTGAATTGGAGAAGGCAAATCACATAATTAAAACTTGCACTCATTCTGGAAAAGACACTCAAGAGGTTTTTCAGTCAGACATAGTTGGTTTAGGTTACTCTGAGGGAGATGAACTTAGGTTTCAAAACAAAGTCAAAATTAGAACACATCTTCCATCTACAAAATTTGTTCATGGAATAAATGAACCTAAGTCTGAAGTTGAAAAAGAAGCTGTTAAGAAAGAATCAGTAAAAACTAGTGTTAAACAGGTTAATATTGGTTCAATGATAGATAAACAACTCAAGCATAAGCTTAAGGAATTAAAATCTGTCAAGAAACAGAAAGTGTCTAGGAAGAATAGAAATGGTAAAGTAGGCATTACTCAAGGTAATTATCCAATGCTTGCTACTTTTGCTCCAAGAAAGACATGTCATAACTGTGGTAGCACTAACCATCTTGCTAGTTTCTCCAGAAAGAACAAAAACATTAATTCTTTACCTTCCAAATCTGAAGTAAAGAAAGATAATGTTAGATCTAGACCACAGACTTTATGCAAACATTGTGGAAGTACTTGGCATTCTATTTATACTTGCAGGGATTATCATGCTATTTATCATAACTACTATGAACTTAAGTCCAATTTGAAATGGGTTAAGGTTAATTCTGCAAGTGTAAACTCTGATAAATTTAGCTTAAACTCTGATAATGTAAATTCCGCTGGTAGAGCTAACAAAATTAAGAAAGCCAAAGGATCCAAGCAAGTCTGGATCCTTAAATCTAATCTTCAGTAATTGTTTGTGATTGCAGGGCAACAGGGAAAGTACCCTAGTCGTGGACAGTGGATGTTCAGGACAAATGACTGGAAATAAAGCCCTGCTTTCAGAGTATGTGGAGAAGGCTGGCCCAAAAGTTTCCTATGGAGATGGCAACATAGGACGTACTCTAGGATATGGCAATATCAATCTTGGAAGTGTCATCATCACAAATGTAGCTCTGGTTCCAGGACTCAAGCATGATCTGCTATCTGTGAGTCAAATCTGTGATAGAGGATTTCATGTAGATTTTCAGCCTGAATACTGTGAAATCATCAGTAAATCTACAGGGAAAGTTGTTCTAGTTGGACACAGGCACAATAATATCTATGAAGCAAAGTTATTGGCAAACTCTGATGGAAAAGCTGTGTGCCTGTCCATAAGAATGTCTAGTAAAGAGAGTTGGAAGTGGCATAAGAAACTCTCTCATCTTAATCTGAACAACATTAATGAGTTGATAAGAAAGGATCTTGTAAGAGGACTTCCAAAGTCTTTATTAAATGTTGATGGCCTCTGTGATTCCTGTCAAAAGGCCAAACAAAGGAAGTCATCTTTCAAGAGCAAGTCTGAATCTTCAATTATTGATCCTTATCATCTTCTACATGTTGATCTCTTTGGACCAGTGAATGTCTTGTCAATTGGAAGAAAGAAATATGCTCTAGTCATTGTTGATGAACACACCAAATATAGATGGGTGTATTTTCTAGCAAAGAAAGATGAAACTACATTAACTCTGATGGAGCATGTAAAGCTACTGGACAAAGGATCAAAACACAAAGTCAACATAATCAGGAGTGATAATGGAACTGAATTCAGGAATGCAACAATGGAAGAATTCTGCAAGAATAGAGGATTGAAGCAAGAGTTTTCTGCACCCGGTACACCACAGCAAAATGGTGTAGTTGAGAGGAAGAACAGAACCTTGATAGAAGCTGCCAGAACTATGCTTGATGAAGCAAAATTGCCAACCTATTTCTGGGCAGAAGCAGTTCAAACAGCCTATTTTATTCAAAATGCCACACTGATCAACAAGCATGGAAAAACACCATATGAGATGGTGAGGGAAAAGAAGCCAAACCTGAAATATTTTCATATTTTTGGGTGCAAATGCTTTGTGTTGAAAACTCACCCTGAACAGTTGACTAAATTTGAGTTAAAAGCTGATGAAGGAATTTTTGTTGGTTATCCACTGTCAACTAAGGCATTCAGAGTTTATAATCTGAGAACTAAGGTGATCATGGAGTCAATTCATGTGTCATTTGATGACAAGGAAATAACTGGACTTGAAGATGTAGATGAACATGATCAACTGCACTTTGAAAATGAAGGCTTAATCTCTGATGAAGTAAACTCTGATGAAACTGATCTGACAAACTCTGTTAAAGTATTCTCTGAACCTCTACTGGTAAACACTGAAGAAAATTCTCAGACAGAACAAAGGGGAGAACCAGTTGAGGGGGAGCATGATCAAAATGATGACTCAAATTCTGATAGTGAGTTAACTGATAAATCTGGATCAAACTCTGATGACTCAAACTCTGAAAGTGCAAAATCTGACAGTTCAAACTCTGAGCAGTCAAATTCAGGGGGAGCCTCAGAAAATGAAGAAAGACAACAAGAAAATCAGGAGAACATGAATCAAGGGGTAGGATCAAATACTGATAGAAGCCATTTACCTTCTACTAGGAAATGGACAAAATCTCATACACCTGATTTAATTATTGGAGATCTAGATGCAACAGTAAGGACAAGGAGTGCTACAACAAATGAATGTCTGTTTCATGCATTTTTATCTAAGAATGAACCAAAGAAGGTAGAAGAAGCTCTTCAAGATGCTGATTGGATAACAGCAATGCAGGAGGAGTTAAATGAATTTGAGAGGAATGAAGTATGGACCCTTGTACCTAGACCAAAGAATAAATCTGTTGTTGGTACTAGATGGGTTTTCAAAAAAAACTGACAGTGAGAGAGTTGTTACAAGGAACAAGGCAAGACTTGTGGCAAAAGGCTATTCATAGCAGGAAGGAATAGATTATGATGAAACTTTTGCTCCAGTTGCAAGATTGGAGGCAATAAGAATTTTCCTAGCATATGCCTCTCACAAGAAATTCAAGGTATTTCAGATGGATGTGAAAAGTGCTTTTCTGAATGGGAAGCTTGAAGAAGAAGTGTTTGTTGAACAACCACCAGGTTTTGTGGACCCAAAATATCCAGACTATGTCTACAGGCTGGGTAAGGCACTCTATGGACTTAAGCAGGCACCAAGAGCATGGTATGAAACTCTGGCTCAATTTCTTTTAGAAAGTGGGTTCAACAGAGGTACAATTGATAAAACACTGTTCTATTTTAACTATGGTGATGACTTGCTTTTAGTTCAGATATATGTTGATGACATAATTTTTGGGTCTACTAATGATAAACTCTGTAAAAAGTTTGCCAAGCTCATGCAGTCCAGGTATCAAATGAGCATGATGGGAGAGCTTAGTTATTTTCTAGGCCTATAGGTGAAGCAAATAGATGATGGAATTTTCATAAATCAAGCAAAATATACCAGAAATCTTCTCAAGAAATTTGGTATGCTTGACTGCTTATCTGCATCAACTCCCATGGCAACAACAACAAAGTTGGACAAAGACACAGGAGCTTCAGTTGATATGACAAACTACAGAGGCATGATAGGGTCTCTTCTTTATCTAACAGCTAGCAGGCCTGATATCATGTATGTAACTTGTCTCTGTGCAAGGTTTCAGGTAGACCCCAGAGAACCACATCTAACAGCTGTGAAGAGGGTTTTTAAGTATCTCAAGGGGACCATAACCTTAGGTCCGTGGTATCCTAGAGAATCAGATTTCAAGCTACTTGGTTACTCTGATGCAGAGTTTGCAGGCTGCAAGATAGACAGAAAAAGCACCAATGGAAGTTGTCAATTTCTGGGTGATAGACTAGTTTCTTGGTACAGCAAGAAACAGAAATCAATTTCTACATCTACAGCTGAAGCAGAGAATATTGCTGCTGGTAGCTGTTGTGCACAGATTCTGTGGATGAAGAATCAATTGCTGGATTATGGATTGAGGTACAGTAAAATACCTATTTACTGTGATAATCAAAGTGCTATTGCTATGACAGGTAATCCAGTACAGCATTCAATGACTAAGCACATCAACATAAGGTACCACTTTATCAGAGAACATGTAGAGGAAGGGAATATTGAGCTTCGTTTTGTGTCTACAGAACAACAGCTTGCAGATATTTTCACCAAGCCATTGAGTGAAGCTGTATTTACAAGGCTGGTAAATGAACTAGGAATGGTCTCTGGTTTTGACTAGAGATATTGGTTAGACTCAAAATTTTACTTATGTAATGTGTTGCTCATAATTCTATGGTATGTTAACTGCTATGTGAACTATGTTGTTAAATCTGTTCGTTAACTGTTAAACTCTGTTAGCATGCTCTGTAAGTCATACACTGTTGACATGTTGGATAAACTCTAAGAAACTCTGATAATGTTTTTGTCTGAATGTTAACACCAATGAAGAAATTTGTATGAAGCATGATTCTCAGTAATTAATCATGAATCGTTTTTAGTTATTTGTGATCTAATCTTAGATTGTACAGAAAATTAACACAGCATGATACTGTTTCATATTTATAGCATCTCTTAGTTTATTTATCCTAAACTCTGAGTCTGTAAATACTGTGTGCATTGCCTCTCTTGAATAATTTCTGATGTTGATGTGCTCTAAACTTTGTTAGTTATACACTGTTAAGTTAGATTCCTTTATTAGACTACCCCCAAAGCTTATGTATATAGACTGTTAGAACTCCTTTGAGATCATGTTAGTGACTAGGACGACCCAGGAACTTACTGGTATATAGTAAGGGCTAAAATTCTCTAATTTTTGGTGACTAGTCGAAGACTAGGAAGATCCAGGAACTTATCAAAGATGATAAGGGCTAAAATTATAGGATTTTTGGTGACTAGTTCCAACCTCTGATTACTGGAGAAACAAAAAAAAAGAAAAAAGAAAAAAAAAAGGGTTATAAATTAATTAAATATTATTGTATATAAATCATTTACTACAGAGTTTAGCATTTATCATACATTCAGTGTTTACAATGAGAGTTTGTGCATCCAGTGTTTACTGATTTACTTTATGGATTTTATGAAAAATTAGATGCTCTAAAATTTGAATTGGTAAACTCTACTATACACACACATATATTCACACCTGTGCAGTTTTTGAAAGGATTATGGTAATGCAGTTGGAGAATTGACAAACGCTGACGAATTTTGTCTAATATTCTAAGGTAATTTATTTCAGACAATTTACATACTTGGGGTAAAAAGAGTTTTTGAAAAATGAAATAAATTATTGCCAACTGTTAATGAGTGTTGGAGTGGTAAAGTGTGTTGGTAATGGGAGAGAAATTAGCAGTAATTATTGCTATAGTTACTGAACGTGCATATTTGTTCCATTATATATGTGCCACGTGTCCCACTCACCCACTAATGTGTCCCACTTGCACATTAATTGAGTAATTGGTTGAGTGTATTAATGGTAAATTGATTGGGTTTTACTTTTTCATTACAACACTAATCATTTTTACTTACACGGTTATTCTCTCTGCACACAACCCACTCACAGTTACTTGCTATCTCATTTGTACATTTTAACAAACACCTTTGCTACATATCTTTTTCACTTATATTTTCTTCTCAAATCGATTCTAATGGCCACTAAAGCTTTTACAGCCCAAGGATTATTGTTTGTTCCCAACAATTATGTAGCCCATTGAACAATGTAAAAGTTCCATAGGCGTTTCACTTGATACAAAACTTTTTGGGAGATTCAGAGATTGGAACATCTCTAGTCGAACCACAAATACTTTCTGCCACACAGATTGCTACCTTCTGGAATAACTCTGTGTATGATGATGGAGGAGAGAATGGGAATCCATTAATTGTTTTCACTTATGATGAGACAGAGTATGTGCTTACTCCTGCAACTGTTAGTGATACTATGGGTTTCGACACTCACACTTCATACACTGTTGCTGGTGAGAATCAATTAAAGGAGATGTTGCAGCAGCTGAGATTTTCTGGTTCTTTAGACAAGCTTGGTAATGTAAAAAGGCCAGGGCTCAGGAAGAATGGAGTTTCTTCTTTGATTGCATCACAAGAGCCTTTGGCAAGAAAGTCACCAATTGGGATGCCATTCCTACTGACAGTCTTCAAATCGGGTATTCTCTTCTCTATGGAAGTAATTTCGATTTTGGTAGACTTGTCTTAATGAATTTAGGTGATAGGTTGTCAGAGTCTAGTACTGTTTATTTTGCTAGATTTTGTCAATTATTATTCACTGCTTGTGTTTCTGGTGTTGAAATTTCTGAGGATGACACCATATTAGCCTTTAAGGTTAATAAGAGAATATTCTCTGATCTAACCAACAAAGATGCTAATAAGGAGCAATTACTTGATTTGGTGTTGCCACTTGCAATTCAAAACTTTCTACACCAACCTCAAGAACCTCCACAGTCTCCACAACCTCAAGAACCCCCACAGCCTAACCCTGCACCTACAAACACTGAACCTCACCAAACTCTAAACACTGAACCCATACAACCAACTCCAAACATTGAACCTCAAACTCAAACCACTGAACCTCCAACTCTAAACTCTAAAACATAAACCCAGCCTCAATCTTCACCTCAACCTGAACAACAACCATCTATTACCCAACCCAAACCAAAACATGGAGGTAGAAGAAAACACACAGCAGCAAATACACAACATCAATTGGCTAAAGCAAAAAGAGATTCTGCTAAAGTTCAAAAGGAGTCTGCTAGACCTAAAAGGGCTAGAAAGGAAAGGGCAAATAGACCTCCATCACCTTCTGTCTTAGATGATTCTACTGAAGAAGAGACAGTTGAAGTGCCTCAGGCTAAAAGAAGAAGATTGATTCTTAATGATTCTGATGAAGAAATGAACTTTGAAGCTCCAGAGGTGATTTCCAAGGAAATACCTGCTGTTGAGACAAATACTGCAGAAGAAGCTGCCAATATAACTGCCAATGTAGAAATGGATGTAGACAACAGAGAAGATTTTACTGCTATGGATGATTTTTTTGAGACATTCATACCATTCTCTGATCACATTAATGTTCATCTCTCACCTGTTATTGCAAACTCTGAAGAAACTGGTGTAGCTGATCAGCCAACTGTAGTACTTGATGAAACAGTGGCATCACACACTGAGCTATTCTCTGATGCTCACCAGGTTCCTGAACAAGGTGAAGAGGTTGAACAAGTTCAAGTTCCACAGTCTGTTGATGCTAGAGACACAACTGCAGAGATTGTTGTTGAAATAGCAGTGCATGTTACTGAAACTGAAGAGCTTGTTGCAGAGAATGTTACAGTGCATACTAATCAAGTTGAAGATGCAGCTGTTGATGTTGAAGATGAAGGCAGTTCAGAATCAAACTCTTCTCAGAGTATACCAGTTCAAACTGATGCTAAGCACACACCTTTTTCTAAACCTTCAGAATAACATGACATTGAAGCTGAGCACTTTGCCAAGATTCAAGGGATTGGTATAAGTCAGACTGTATTTTTCCTATTGAAAGATCAGCTAAATTTGTTCATCAATCTGCTACAAATATCTCAAATCCTGATATTATCTCAAGTCTGCAAGCAACCATTGTTCAAGTCAAGACTCTGAATGAAAGATTTGATGAGTCTCAAAAATCAATTAATGAAATAAGAGCTGCTGTTGTTGCTAGAGATATGACTATGCAGAGGGATAATCAAATAAAGTTCAAGACCATTTCTAAAACTCAAGAAACTCTGTTTCAGATACTGGGTCAAGTTGAACAGAATCAGACTATCTTGTCTGGAAAGATTGACTCTATTGCTAACTCCTTGGAACTGATTACTTCTATCTTGATTCCTGATGATGTCAAAAAGGGGGAGAGTTGCTAAGTCTAAGTGCAGGCAATCTCAAACTCTTACTAAAGAGGATGAAGATACTGAAGATGGAGGAGCAAGAGCAAAGGACAAAGGGAAGAAAATACTAAGAACTGATCAAAGTCTGAAACTTAGCAAGTCTTCCAAGTCGAAGTCTGTTGGAATATACACTGATACTCAGGGTACTTCAAACACTAAGAGTTTATTATTCACTGAAAATCCACTGACTGATGAGGAATTGGCTGCTAAGTTATTTCTTGAAGAAAATGAAGAGGGAGTTACTATTGAAGATATTAAGGTTGAAGAAAAGAACTTACAAGAAGAACATCAGAAAGCTTTAAAGTCTGGAAAGTTTAAAAAGAAAGAAAAAGCTCCTAGGCCTGTTCTTAAAGGCATTGTGATTAAAGAAAATGTTGGTGCTGATCAATGATCACAATTATCTAAGAAACCAACAGAAGCTGAAGCTAGATTGAAGCTAAAAGGCATTGCTATAGAAGGAGAAGACTCAAAGAAGAAGAATACAACCTCTGTTTCTACACGTTGTACAGAGACCTTTATCTACTCAGATGCAAATGGTTTTTGGGAAACCAACTCTTCATGATCCATCTCTGATGACTGGAGGTACTACTACTGATTTTCTGCATGGTAGAGCTTTAACAGGAAAACAAGGTCGAGATAAATCTGGATTGGGTTCTCATAAAGAAGTTAGAATGAACACTGGTCCTAGAGATCCTTCATCACTGGCTGTTCCAGGTCTTGGTGTTACTCAGGAGAGTTTGGACAGACTGGAGTCAGTTCAGTTGATTCATCAAAGAAGTTTGGATAAAGACTTTCTATTGTATTTCATGGAAGATGGTACTGTATACAAAATTGGTGAGTATGATCTTGATTTAAAGCTATGGGAGGAATTAGAATATGTTCTATATCTTTTCAAGGTGAAAAATCGAAGGACTCAACAAGCTGCAAATGTGCTAAGAAATAAAATGTTACATAATTTGGCAGTCAGATGGATGAAATACAAAAGTCAATATGTCCCAAAATACAGAGATTATCATGGGAATATTGTTGAAATGAAGAAGGGTAGCGCTAAATTTAAGACAGACCTGGGTATAACAGTTCTTGATTTTAACACAGAGTCAGCTAAAGCACAATTCATCAGACTGGGGAATGAGATGAGGAGAAACAAAATCTATGATCTGAGGTCTGCTATTTATCAAACTGGTGAAGATGATCCTAAGCTAAAGGAGATCAAGGAGGTTATGCAGACAGAGCTTGAGAATGCTGAAAGAAGATTACTTATTGACTACCTTAGAACAACACCAGATGTTGAGGAGATTAAGGATTAAAACTCTGTAAGAATTTTCTTGTTTTCTGTAGATTTTGTTAAGTAGAAGTTAAACTCTGTTTGTATATTAAACACTGTATTTATTTATTTGTTTTGACATCATCAATTATTGTTAAACTTGTGCATTTTTGCTAATGAACAAGTTGGGGGAGATTGTTAGAAATAACTGATGTGAATATTAATCAGTGTTTAAGTGTTACAGTGATAAATCAGAGTTTAGCTGGAAGCAGTCAGAGTTTATGATAAGTGCATATTTTTGCATATTTTTATTACCTATTTATTGCTTGAACTCGTATTTTAATAAATTATTTTGTTGCATTTCAGGAAATTCGTAAATAAATAAAGAAATGGCAAAAATAAATAAATAAAGAGCAAGGAAGGGAAAAAGAGGAAGAAAAAGGACCAAAAATGAAAGAAGGAAAAGAATTTGGAGCTTGGAGCAAAAGGAATATTTCAAGACAAGTGGAAGGTCATCCAAACACATTACATAAGTGTATGGCCAAGATCAACTCTTCAAAGCTTAAGGGAGAAGGAAACAAATGGATGGCTAGGATTCCACCACCACACACCACAAATGTATGGTGGGGATTTACCCAACACCCCCCTTAACCCTAATTCCTATCCTATAAATATCCCCTCATCCCCCTTGTATTTAGTAACTTAGATTTTAGGGTAGTTTTAATTTCTTGTATTTTTCTTAGTTTCAAATCTTGTAAACACTCCTATTATAATTAATGCAATTTTTATTTTCTTTACTTCTTGTCTTGCTCTTTCGTTATTGTTGCTTTTTCTCGTTATTTTCGTAAATCCAAGTAGTGGACAAAGTAGCGAAAAACTAACCACTATGGGTTGAAAGTAACGAAATTTAATTTCGTGTTCTTAGTTGCTAATTTTAATTTTGCCCCTTTAAACCTCAATTTTATTGTGGGCCAATTTAATTCCAAATCATCGTTTTTAGCAATTTTAATTTCGTAGTTAACTTTATTTATTTGCATTTTAATTTTCAAAAAAAAAAATATTAGTTTTAATTACGAGTCTTTTTACTGTTAATTCAAAGCCAACAATTTTAAACTCCCCTGTTTCTTTTTTTTTTGGTCAATCAATAACCACAACACCCAGCCTTGTTTTTTTTTTCTTGTCTATCTGTTTTCGTTGAAACCCACCTTCTTCTACTTTTCCCCTCTTCTTCCTTTCCTCCCAAATCGCCTCTCTTTCACTTGTTCTTCTTCGTCAATTTCACCATACATAATCTAACTGATTGGTTTTCTTTGGTTTCTATTGTTTTTTTTCTTTCTGTTCGTTGCTTAGAGTTTTCTACTGCATTGTTTGAAATTCCATTTCGTTATAGAATTGCTGTGCAGCGAGTTTGCGAGTACTTACATTTTTTTTTAGTTTCTTTTCGTTGCTAAGTTACCGAGTTTGTTCAATAATGCTTTGCTGGGTAGTCTGAGTTGTTGAGTTCGGCTGTAACGGTTATTGCCTGTTGAGTTGTTGCGTGTATTGGCTGAGTAGTCGTGATCTGTATTTTTATGTTGATTCGCTGTTTTTTTTTTTTGCTAGTTAATGTTCCGAGTTGTCATTTGTTGGTTTAGCTTGGTTCGTAATGTTAACGCTGTTTGATTCGCTGTTTAAGTTGCTGTGTAGGCATAGTCGAGCATCCTGATTTTCGAGTCTTTGCCGAGTTAAATCACTGAGGTTGCGTTCTAAGTTTAAGTCTGAGTTTCTAAGTTTACGTCTGAGTTTCAAATAAGTTTGTATTTTTATGAAATAAGTTTGTTTAGTTTTTTTTTTGTTTTGTTTTGTTGTTCTGAATTGTGGTAGTCCAGTAAATGTTATGTGCGAGTTTTAGTATTGAGTTTTAAGTTGAGTCCGAGTTTTTGAGTTATTTTTTTTTCTGAGTCGAGTGTTTAGTTTTTGCCGAATTGTCACCGAGTTCTGTCTGTTTGTTCTATGTTTTGCCTGGTTCTGTGTTCTTAGCCGTGTAGCCTGAGTTTGTTTTACTGAGTGAGTTCGAAGTCTTGTTAAATTTCTGAATTTTTTTTTTTGTGTATAGGTCGTACTTGATTTGTAGTCAAATTTTGTTAGCTAAATTCTTGATTTGGGTATAATGGCTAGTTCAATTTTCAAATATTTCATGTCAAATTTTTTTTAAATTTTCTGTAAATAATTTTTAATTCAAGTTTTTTAAAAAAAAATGTTTTAGAATAAAAATTTAGTTTTAATTTAAAATTTTAGAATAATTTAATTTTAGAATAATTTTATAATTCTTAGAATAATTTAGAATTTAGATTTAATTTGAATGTAGAATTTTTAAATTTATAGAATAATTCTAGAATAATTAAGTTTTAGAATAGTTTTAGAATAATTAGATTTTCATTTAGTAATTAATTAGGGTAAATCAAAATCATCCAAAATCCACTTGTTATAATTCGATTAAATTAGAAATTAAGGAATGCGAAAACATTAATCCCTGTGGAACGAATCATAAATTTTACAACGAAACGAATTGTGCGCTTGCGATTCAAATGTCTTCATTATTTTTAGCACAACAGTTTAGTTAAACGCTGACAGTTGGAAGCTCGACAGAGTTTGTTAAACTCTGTCTCGAGGCAGCGTCTACTGGTCAACAGTGTTTGAAGATTATTTAAGGAAGCAATATCTTTGAAGATTGGATAGCTATCAAAGAGATTGAGTTGACTAAGGAGACGTGTAGCAATCGTAATTGATAACAATTGTATAGCTAATTTATAGGAGTATCAATTATCGATTGTATAGCAGCTGTATATCTTATAAATACAGTTAGGTTAACCCTAGAAAGGTATCGATTATTGTGAGGCATTATTCATTGTAACCTAAGCAGCTCTCTGTGATATTTTACATCACTGAGAGAGGAGTTATTAATTCCAAACAGGTTTTAATTATTTAAACGCGTATTCTATTGTTAATATCTCATACGATCTTGATTATAATTGTGTAATCGGCCTAACAAATACGATTACATAATATAAAATAGATGAACGCCAAATCTAAAATAAAACAACTAAATATCATTAATTCAAAGAAAATTAAAGCAATTGTACAACTGATTACATTTTATCAAGACAAACATCCCGAAACTAGACTAGCAATCACAAGTTCTTAACAAAATTTTACAACTTACAAAAATTCTTGACTTCTCAACCCAATATGATCAAAGTTCAGGAAGGAACCCTAATTGCAGTTACATGAATTCTTTTGGGAATGTCATAAGAATCTACTCAGTACCATTCTGTGAAACATAGCGGTCTCAAATGAACATCTAAATATCTTACTTTGTATGATTCAAAATGTTATAAACAAGGCCAAGAATAGGTCTATACAATGGACTTATGTTGGAGAGCAGTAGCGTGCAATTGGTTATAGAAAATTCTTCTCGGCTCTTCTCCGAGTGAATGAGACACTTGAAACCAAAGTCCAACATTAAAAATCAGATATAATAATATAAACAAGACATGTAGAGGTGCCTATGTACCTATTACATAGGATTAGTACCTACTGTAAGCCTTTTTTGTATATGAAATATTTCTCTGGCTAGTCATACGATAGACTCGGCCATGATTCCTTATTTGCAAATTTTATCTCTGTTTTTCCTAACTCGTAATTTTGTTAACTTCTCTTGAAGTACATAATAGTAGAGGGTTCTACAAATGTTTGTCGGAAATGCCACAATGATAGAACCTACTCAAAATTGAGAAGCAAAGAAGAAGCAGGAACCTACTTTGGGTAAGAATGAAATACAAACCAGAGCATATATTATAAAAAGGAACCACAGTTCTGATTGATGAGATTGCTTGCTCTACTAATGTCCCTGCTTTGTTATATTCTTCTCTCATTACTAAATTATAATGTCAATAAAAGTTTCAGTTTCAACATGAAAGATTGCATGTCTTAATTTGTGTAAGAACCCAAAATTTTGGGTAGAATTAAATTTTTTATTTATTTAATGATGTAAGTATGAATAGTGGCTACGGCTACAATGTAATAGTTGATGTTTTAAAAGAATGAATGGAATTCGACTTTATTATTTCTATGTCTTGAAGAATGCTAAAGGGTGACAACATAGGTAAGAATAATCTATCTCCTAAGGGAATAAGATATGGCAATTCCAAGCAAGAGAATATTCTCATGTCATCCAGATCGATAGCGATTAATCCAGTGGTTCCGTAAAAAGGTTAAGGAACGATCGAAAGAGAATACGGACAATTGTACAACCCTAGATGAATAAGTAAAGAATAAGGATGAATAGTGATTTTGGTGTAATTGAGAATATTATTAGACGACGCTATATAGAAGTACCCGGAACGAAATTCTGAGTTCGTATTATTGATCCGGAGGGAAAAAGAGTGTATGTAAAAGCTGTCGGATTCTGAAAATCCGCACTTTTACTTTCTCCGAGAGTTCCCTGGACACTGACAGCCTTAAGTATTTAACGAATGGATTTAAGGAATAAAAATTGGAAAGTTAGAAAGAAAGATGGAGAATGATAGTATTAATATTAGGAAGATTCCCGGTAAAACCCTAACTAGAAACGATTGAGTTATTCCCTCGAACGATTAGCGAATTAAGCAATAAACGAACAAAGAAACAAGCAGAGGAAGCAAGAGTCTTGTGCAAGCTACTAGAACAAATATCTAGTAACCAAGTGGGCTAGAGTAACTAGCATGGTCATGGAATAAACTAGTACTTAGCAAAACAAACCAACTAGTTAGCTTACAACCATCCAAATCTTGACACATGCCTTGTAATTTTCATCATCCAATACATCATACTCCACTAGCACCACTTGGATGAGATATTATCTCACACAAATCACTTTATGCATTATTGGATAATCAACCAAGCAAGAAACTCTCTCCCCCCTTCCAAACAAAGCATTCGGCCCTTCCATTAATTCCAAAACCAAAATCCACCTTCCCACCATTGTTTGTTCTTGAAATAATTATGGTGAGTCTCATATTTCATAAAACTTATCTCCTCAAAATCTTAGCTCCAAATTCCTTTGTTTGCATTTTCAAAAAAATCAAGAAAGAGGAGCATGAATAGTGTTTCTTATGAACTAACTTGTTTTTTTCTTGTTTTCATGGATGATATAGCAAGCTTAAGCACACCTAAGGACCATACAAGGCTTAGTAAGGCTATATCACACTCTAAGGAAGGTATAATACTTGAAAAACCCTTGGTGTTATTTTAAGGTCTTATGAGATTTATGGATGATTTAGTGATTAGTATGTTATTATAAGTTTAGATCCATGTTAGTAGTTGTTATGATTATGATTTGGTTTATGAACCATGTAATGGTTAAGATGAGTTGTTGATAGACTAGTCATGATGATTATCATGTGTTTGTGTGGTTGGATTGATCTTTGTTAGATCGAGATAAAGTGTAAAAAACTTTGGAAAACGCGTAAACATAGTCGTTATAATGCCCGATTTTACAATATCATGTTTTGTATGCCATTTTTCACATCAAGACCCTACTGTCCAGAAACGTTTCTGCCATGTTAGGATAGCTTATGTTATAAGCTTCGTTTTGATATAAAGATCACGTGAAACGGACTTACGGTTTAGGAGTTACGATAAAGTTCATAAAAGTGTTTCGAAACCGTAACCGAGAATTCGTAACTGAAATTGAACCCTCGTAAAATATGTAAAGTCATGACGAATCTTGGTAAATAAATACTAGAGGTAAAAAGGAAGGTGTGAAAGAAAACCGTATGTCAAAAGGATCGTTTTTCGATTTATTAAAAATATTCGAGTCGAGGTTAAACGCAAACGAACCCCTAAAAGACGACTCTATTATAACTTCAGTAAAACACTTAGAAAACGGGCGATAAAACTCGGAGTATAATATTGGTTCGTAATGATCAACCTTAGAACTTGTATGACTTAAGTATGTCCCAAGTATAAGTACAGTGACATGTCGTATTAACGAACGAATGTCGGGTCGGATCAATGATAAAAAGGAATCAACTAAAAGGGGTATAACGAGATAACTCGAGAACGTGTTTCGATTTAAGTATAACTTAACTTTTAAGATGTTAAGTGATTAATCCCGAATGCCTTGGCTATTTATAGATCACCAAGCTGACCCGGGACCCGCTACTACTACCCCTTATCGTACTCGACTACCAGGCAAGTTTCAATTCCCTTCTTTTAGGCTGTTGTTGTGATTGAATATATATATGTTTTCCGTTATACATATGCCATAGCATGCATGCCTACTTTCCAGTTATATCGTTATGCTTGTTCCCTGATTGTTTATTGGCTTATAAATTAGATAGCTAACGTATCAATTATAAGCCGGTTATTGTAAGACCCTCATAGAAGGGCGTATACATCTTATTCATCAAATATAGACCGGGAGTCAATATTTCTTGATATATCGAGATTACCTCGGAGGAAAATATTTAAGTAAATATTTTCCATTATTCGGGCGACGAATATTATTTGAGTATTCGTTCGAAATTATTTATTTAACGATCCTTACTTCAAATAATTATTTGAACGTAACTATTCGACGAATAATATTTTTAATATCCATTCAGAGTCGAATTATTTATCGATTATTATTTCGAATATTCTTCTAAAGGTTGGACTACTAAATGAATATTATTTGGATATTCATTTAGAATATTATTCATTAAATGAATATTACTTTTGAATATTCATTTAAGATAGTAATTACCTGACGAATATTATTTTAATGTTCATCTGAAGCTTGATTTATTTATCGAGTCTTATCTCGAATATTCCTTTAAAGCTTGGATTACTAAATGAATATTACTTGATATTCATTTAGAATATTATATATTAAATGAATATTACTTTTTCAATATTCATTGAAATTCCTAATTAATTATGAATATTATTTTGAATATTCATCCAGGTTTCTATTTAATCATCGAATATTATTTTAAATATTTTAAATATTCCTTTCAGGTCTTATTAATTAATGAATATTATTTTGAATATTTAATTATGCAATAAATATTCTCTCGATATTTCTTCAAGGATTATTTGAGAAATACTCTGATTAAAGATATTCTTTCATATTCCTAAATATTCTGTAAAATATTTTAATTCAATAAATATTCTCTGAATATTTATTCCATACTTAGAATAACCTCGATAAGGTTTATCTTCTTCGATTATTACGGAAAATATTTCGGAGTCATATTATTATTAATCATATATCAAGAAAGGTTCTCAGACATCATTATTCTTTGAGTCTATCTCCCTAATAATGAGGGAACCTTACTTGGAAAATTTTAATTATCTTGTCGACTTCCCGGTCATAAAGTATTCTCTTCACTCGCAACTCGGGTGCTATTGACTTATTAAGTCGTTGTTTACCTTCTCATCTTTCGAGGGGTAAGATTGTTGGAACAAGTTGATATTCGTTACCAAACAATAGCTTGGAAGTGATTGGTGAATTTTCCTTTCCAACTAGATACGACCACTTTGTAGAGTCTTATCAACAAGTATTATACTTGGGGAAAGGGGGACGATCGTTACATTCAGAATCACGAATTCTATTTGAACTAGGAGTCGTGTAAGAGGTCGAGTAGCGCCGGTCCATCCCCTTTGGCCCAACCGTTGGCCGGGGAGAGCTAGTAAGGCGGTAGACAAGTAAAGCCGTCAGTTCTTCCTTCTACCAGTAGTAAATCTAATTTGAGCTGTACGATCTCGACTGATCATCAAGATTGGAACAGCGGGCGCGGTGAATACTCCATCATTGGTTCATCATCCAAACTTATTTATTTCCTGCAACATGATTACTGTTGGCAGAGCTGGAAAAGTGTTCATAACTGGAATTGCAATCTTTTCATGCAAGTTCCTCTTTTAATGACAATGAGAATATCTCGCTTACTTTTGATGTAGCAGATATTTCTACAAACAAATACTTTGAGTTACCTGGTAACTTCATCCTTTATATTATACTGGCAATAACTTCATCAATGCATGTCATATGATTTCAAAGGATATTTTGAATTGCTGTATATATGTATCACTGTTCAGTTATATTATTGTTGGTGGGCTTTCGCTCACCCTTGCTTTGTTCATACTATGTCACAACAACAGCTAGGACAGATGGCCCGCGTCAGGCGCACTCGGCACAAGCAGGTTACCGCCGTTCGAGGACTACCCGCTGATGTCCTTGCTGCCATTGCTGAGGTAGCATAGATAGGCAGCTTTTGTTTAACAGTTTATTTATATGTAACATTAACGTTAATCAACGGCAAAACCTTTAAGCATATCATTCGGCTTGTAATAACTTTTATTCGTAAACTCTGATATTATGGATTTATTTCAATTTCATCTCTGGGACTATAACTGTTGTGTGTGTGAGTGGATATTATTGTGGGGTCACGGCATGTGATTTATTTATTGTGGACTCAAGTCAAGTATTATGAATGGATGTAAGACCGTAACCACCAGATCCCTGACCCCGGATCTGGGGGCGTTACAATTTGACCCCAAATAGCATTACCTCTCCCATGAACGTACTAGCCAGTAGTCACAATTAGAAAATACTTTATTCTTGACATCATATATTTGGTGTGTAAAAATAATTATCCATGTCCATTTTACTCCTACTGTACTAAGATATTTCTATTTAAATTTCCTAGGTAGTACTATTTTTTTTCTCAAATTCCTTACTGTTCTAAACTACAATTTTCAGTAGAATGTTAAAAGAAGGCAGCCACCTAGAAAATGCCGGTGCTTCTTAAGGAGACATTGTATCTTGAGAAATACTGAAAAGCAAATACAAACACTAAAATATTGGAAAATGCATAATTACTACACAACATGCTGAATTTTAAAAGAAAAGGGGTGCCACATAAATTTTACCTGATTTCAAAGAATTGTTGGGGTTTCATACTCTGCTGCCAAAAA
Source organism: Saposhnikovia divaricata (assembly GCA_036435485.1). Classification (NCBI taxonomy): domain Eukaryota; kingdom Viridiplantae; phylum Streptophyta; class Magnoliopsida; order Apiales; family Apiaceae; genus Saposhnikovia; species Saposhnikovia divaricata. Next base: position 154,192,759 of record CM071600.1, on the reverse strand, counting down.
TACAAAAACCTACAGATCATCATTAATAACACATTGTTAACATATAATATAAGATCCATAAAAGGCCTCCCTCTAATACCTTAAGGTTTTAGATGAGTTGGTTCTTAACATGGTATCAGAGCTCAGGCACGCAGAGGTCCCAGGTTCGACTCTCTGCGACCCCCAATATTCTCAATATTTAATATGGACACGAAGGCAAGTTATGCTCCAAAGATGAGCGCCCGTGATACACTCTTCGATCCAAAAATGGGCTTTCGAGTGAGGGGGAGTGTTAACATATAATATAAGATCCATATAAGGCCTCCCTCTAATACCTTAAGGTTTTAGATGAATTGGTTACTTAACAAACATATCTTGCTGCTTTGTCCATTATTCTATGGACCTATACTCTGGTTCAACCTTAGCAACACTTACTTTTGGGAATCTTTCAACCTCTCGGGTCAAATCTTAAATTTCTCGCTTGACATCATTGTTACTGATATTCCACACCACGCTACTTGCTCTTTCATAATCATAATTCTAACATTATCAGGTTGTCATCTCAGGAGTTCATTAGAAGCCCATTAATAACATTCCTTGCTTCACATTTCATAATTACATTCCCAATCTTTTCTTTATCAATCACATCCTTCTTATTATCGGATTCCCACTCACTTCTGTTATTTAACTCCACCGTCATCTCATTATCGAGACACCCATCACCTTTACTCAATAACGTCACATTTTTTTAGGGTTAAACTTTCCTTTGTTCAACCATCGAGATTTTCACTTTCTCGATCCATGAGTCTCCTTATTACTCAACCGATCTATTCCAAATTTCCTCGAATTTCCAAACATAAAAGGAGTTAATCTTTATGTCATTTATGCTTTCAATTTCAACTTTCCGTTGTGACCAACACCCTTTACCATGTCAATTTCATACTTTCCTAGCTTCATTGCTGGGGTTTCTCAGGAGTCCGCATATCTACTCCTATATTGATCCTCAACTCTATATACATTTCTATCAGTCACTTGGTTTCTATTTCTACTATGATCCCTTTATGAACTATCATGGGATTATCATTTATTTCAAATATCACGTCATTCCAAATTAAACCATCCGAATTAAACCTTGACGATTTCTCTAACTTAGATCTAATATAATCTATTTCTGCCAAACTTGTCTCTCCACATCTCATTAATCCTTCCCACGGGGATACTTTTAGCATCATGAATCTCCAATCTCCTATTCTCTATTTTATTTGCACATAATTACATCATCATAAACTTGCTTGTCATTCATCAACATGCCATTTAGATTATCAATAGCAGCAGTGCAGCACTATCTTTATCTTTGCGTTGTCATCTACTTTCTTAGAAGAATCACCACTATATTAATGTAGTCCACTGTTGCATCACCATCGTTGTCATTTACGTAGTGCTTTAATAGCGAATCATACGGGTTTCATAATTGTCAGATCAAAATCCTTTAGGAAGACAAAATAATCACTATTCCTTATCCATAAGGAATACTTCCTGAACTTGATGTAGATATTAATGAAGCCAATAAAGTTACAGAAGAGCTTTAAGCATCGCAGCTATGATATGTCGATGAAATTATTAATCACATGTCTTCATTAGAAGACTGGAAACTTCACGGTTCACTTAATCAATTTCGTACCATGGTCCTGGTTTTCCTCAAAATAGGACCTCCTAAAGTATGTAATATACTTAAGACGGTGTCAGGAATCGAATCTTTACTTAAACTATTCTTTATAGTTGATTCTTGAACAATCATCAGAAGGAATGTGAATTCCTCCAGCACATTATGACCTTCAAGGTTCATTTCTATATCATTATGTTTCTTTGGTATAAGAATTTGTAATTACTCTTCTATCCTTAAAGTGTCGGCCACCTCATTGGCCTTTCCTAATAACAATAATTCCTTGTAATCAATGTTTCCTGAATTTATTCTAACTCAAATTTTCTACCTCATTCCCATCGCTGTTGGGTGAAAGCGTTCTCCCTTCAGCTTTGATGAAGGAGAAAAATTTCTATCCATCTTTTTCCATAAGTCATTGCTTCCACCTTTTTGTACAAGCTCTATCACGGTTACTCCCAATTTAGGATAATCTCAACCTTCATTGGTTTAATCCGTACCTCCTCATGGTTTCGCACACGCCTCATCTGGCATTATTATTAATATACATTCTTTACCAAACTTCCATTTCGAAGTTCAGAATATTACCTTTTTCCTTATAAGGTTTCTTAGGTCATCCTCATTATTCCTCCGGTATTTCCTGGGTACAGGTACACCAAAATATCATTAATCATTCCTATAACAATTTTGTCGATGTATTTTCCGAAACTCTTTTTCAATAAATCCTTAAAGGTTATTGTTACCTTGGTCAATCCAACTTATATCATCTGAATTCACAAAATCTTTATTAGGGGTAATGCTATCCTTTGTGCATCCCCAGGGTTCATCTTAATTTATGGATATTCTATCCTGAATTCTATTTTCAAGGAATACTTACATCCTGTAATTGGCAATCAAATCATATATCCTTAATAAGGGTCTCTTTCAATCGTTCTCATCTTGATAATCTATAGGTAGCATAATGCTAACCGTTTCTTTCCAACGAATGTCAGTTCACATGACCTTCCAAAAGACAACATATGTCTAACTCTCTTTCTTACAAAACTTGGTAATGGTAGCAAGGATGTTCTGGAAGGTATTGGTCGTGTTCAACGTGAATCTTGTTAGGAATAATATATAAGTTATGATGTTGAGAATAGAATTTTGATTATACTTCTTGTAAATCCTGATCTTATAAAGGATTTAGTACTTTTTATAGGATATATGCGTTAGACAGTAATCTATAGAGTTTAGTCAGGAACAGCAGTGCATCAAGGACTACATGTCAGGAACTGAGATCAAATCCTGATACGCCAAGTCAAATACTGATGGATGTCGAATCCTGATGCAAGGTGGAATCCTGATATCAGTCGTGTTACTGATGATGTCATTATAGATGCTACAGAAACTGGCAAGTGCTATAAAACAGGATCGTGGTTTTGAAGAACAAGCAAGAAGATATCATGAAGGAAAGAATTTTCTATTGATGGAAACTATTAACTGGACGGCAGAACATTGTCATGTATATATCATTACTTTCTGTTATTAGTTGATAGGTAGCATTATAAATACTCTCTCTATATCATTGTAAAAAAGTGGATTTGTGGATTTTTGAGTGCATATCGTGTGAAGCTCTGTATAAGGTTTGTATTCGAGAGTTCGAAATAAATAGAGAGAGATTTGTATTGTTAGCAGCTGCTAAAGGTATTGTACACCTTTGGTAGAGTTTGTATTTGATTTATTTAATACAAACAAAGTTTGATTCATTCGTTTGTTCTTGTTCATCTAATCAAGCAAAAATCAGACACGATTATATAACTTGTATTCAACCCCCCTCTACAAGTTATTCGAGTTAACAATTGGTATCAGAGCAGGTTGATTTCGAATAATCATAAAGATATGCAATCATGTCTGGTTACAAGGATGGTAATAGTAAGATCCCTATGCTTAAAAGAAACGAATATACTCTATGGGAAGTGAAGATGTTGCATCACCTGGAAGTAACAGATCCTGATTATCTTGACAGAATCAGAGATGGACCTTTTGTTCCAACAAGGCTTGTTCCTCAAGCAACTATCGAAAGAAAAGTTGTTCCAGAACATACAGCAGAGAAGCCTAAATCTGAATGGACAGATAAGGAAAAGGAGAACGTTCTTAAGGATGCTAAAGTGAGAAACATACTATTCAACAGTCTTGATTCTGTTCTCACTAACTATGTTCTCTCTTGTAAAACTGCTAAGGAGATATGGGACAATCTAAAGGTTCATTATGAAGGAACAAAACCTGTCAGGAAAAATATGAGGACACTTCTCATACAACAGTATGAGTACTTTGAATCCAAGTCTGGTGAGTCACTTACTGACACCTTTGATAGGTTTACTAAACTCATCAATGAGATGGCCATGCATTGTAAATATTATGACTTGGAGGATATGAATACTAAGTCCATGAAAGCTCTTCCTGATTTCTACAATGAGAAGATATCTGCAATTGAGGAAGCTAATGATCTGGATGAAATATCATTAGAAGCAGTTTATGGAAAATTGAGAGCTTATGAACTTGACAGGCAGCAGAAAAAGAGCAGGAGTGAAGGAAAGTTGAAAATTTTTGCACTCACTGCTCAGTCTGAATCAAAGAAGCTTTCAGAAGAAAAGTCTGAATCTACTGAAAGAGACTTGAGGAAGAAAAAGAGCAAAGAAAGTTCTGAGTCAGAGACTGCAGATATAGACTCTGAAGATAATGATTCTGAATCAGAGATGCAAGAACTCTTTGCTATGTTTGCTAAAGCTTTCAAGAAAGGAAGATTCAACAGGAGAAGATTTAGCAAAGGATCTTTTTAGAAGAAAGAGGAGAAGAAGAGTGACAAAGGCAAGAGTACAATTATCAAGCTTGATAAGGCCAGGATCAAGTGCTTTAACTGCAGTGAGCTTGGACACTTTGCTGGTGAGTGCAACAAGCCTAGGAATTTAGGGAAGGGTATTGCACTCATGGTCACACAGAAGGATTGGGCAGACTCTAGTGATTCTGAAGATGAATTGGATTATGATAACATTGCATTGATGGCAAGTGCTTCAGACAAGCCTGGATCTCCAAATAAAACTTCTTCATCTTCTATTAAGGTATCTCTTCACTCTCTTGATTCATTTGATAGCTTAGATTCTGATGATATTAGATCTATTCATGTTGAGTTTAAGAATCTTATGACTAATTTCAAAATTCTTGCTAGTTAAAAAGATGAACTTAAGGCAAAGAATGATGAATTAGTTAGTAGAAATAATTTTCTTGAATCTGAGTTAATTCAAATGGAAGAATATAGGTTAAGTACTGATAAAGCTAGGCATGATTATGGTGTTATCCTTGAGGATTATTATCCTTGAGGCTTATGACTATGCCAGAAAAGAACTAGAGGAAGAGAGAGATATGATGAAAACCATTAACACTTCTGGTAAAAAGACTCAAGAAATCATTGACAATCAAATTCTTGGTGTCTATGGCTTAGGTTTTGGAAAGAATAAAAGTGAAAATTATGTAGCTATTGTCTTGGATGATAGGAAAGAAGAAGCTAGCATATCCAAATCTTAAGGTAAGAAGATAGTTTCTGAACCTAAACATGTTAAATTTGTTGATTCTAAAGGTACCCCAGTTGTGCACAAAAGAATTAACAATAGCAATTCAGATGAGAGAGTGTTAGAAAAACCTAAGAATGTCAACATAGGCTTTCTGTCTAAGTCTCAGTTGAAACAGAGACCAGAAGGTATTTCCGAGTCTAGCAAGATCAGAAGAAATAGGAATGGAAAAGAAGGTATTAACACAGAGAATAATTACAAGAATGTACCTGATGCACCTAGGAAGAAATGCTATAAATGTGGAAATCATAATCATTTGGCCCTAGACTGCAATCAAAAACCTTCTTGGAAAACTGAATCCAGATTCCCAAGACTCAGAGAATTCAATATCAACCACAAGAACCCTGTTATCATTGTGGTAGTTTACTTCATTCCATTTATATGTGTAAGGAATATCATGAACTATATTATGACTATTATTCTCTGAAATCTAAAACTCCTAGTCACAAACAGTTTGTGAAATCAGAGTCTAAGGTTGACTCTGCAACAGGTAAATCAAAAGCAAAATCTTCAAAGCCTGTTGGTTCAAAAGTTAGTAAGAAAGGATCCAATCAAAGTTGGGTCCTAAAAAATTCTAACTAGCTACTTTTTGTTTGTAGGGAACTGGAAAGAAGCATTCAATTATCTTGGACAGTGGATGCTCTGGACATATGACTGGAAAGAAGTCCCTGCTTACAAAGTTTGAGAGGAAAGCTGGCCCAGTAATATCCTTTGGAGATGGCAACAAAAGAGAAACTATGGGATATGGCTCAATTATTTTGGGGAATGTCATCATAGAAAATGTAGCACTGGTTGAAGGCTTGAAACACACACTTTTAAGCATAAGTCAACTGGGAGATAAGGGTTACCAATCAATCTTTGACAGTGAAGGATGCAAAATCTGAAAATATGAAGAATGGAGACATTGTTCTGACTGGTCAGAGACATGGTAACATATATGAAGCCAGCTTGAGTGACACATCTAAAGGAACTGTCAGATGTCTTTACAACAAGGCATCAAATGATGAAAGCTGGAACTGGCATAAGAAGCTCTCACATCTCAATTTCAAGAAGCTTAATCAACTTGTTAAGCATCATCTGGTGAGAGGCCTACCTCAGGTAAATTATGTGCAAGATGGACTTTGTGATGCTTGTCAGCTTGGAAAACAAAGAAAATTCAATTACTGAACCATTTCACATGCTGCATCTTGATTTATTTGGTCCAGTAAACATTATGTCTATCAGCAAGAAAAGATATGCTCTAGTTATAGTGGATGATTACACAAGGTTCACATGGGTATTCTTTCTACACAAAAAGGATGAAGCTCCTCAGCAAATCATTGAACTTATCAAGAATATTCAAAATAGCTCTGAGTATAAGGTCAAAGTGCTTAGGAGTGACAATGATACAAAATTTAAGAATTCTACAATGGAGGAGTATTGTGTAGACAATGGAATTACTCAACAGTTTTCTGCACCTGGAACACCTCAGCAGAATGGTGTAGTAGAAAGAAAGAACAGAACTCTCATAGAGGCAGCAAGAACCATGCTTGCAGATACAAAGCTTCCAACCTATTTCTGGGCAGAAGCTATCAACACTACATGTTTCACTCAAAATTGTACCTTGGTAAATGGCCATGGAAAGACTCCCTATGAGATGATCAAAGGAAAGAAACCAAGTGTGAAACACTTTCACATCTTTGGATGCAAATGCTATGTCCTGAAAGTTCATCCAGAACAACTTGGAAAATTTGAAGCCAAATCGGATGAAGCAATCTTTCTAGGATATTCAGCATCAAAGGCCTTCAAAGTATACAATCTCAGAACTCACATTGTTATGGAATCAATTCATGTTGCATTTGATGATAAGAAGTTTGGAATTTTGCAAACTGATGAAAGCCATGACAATCTGGAATTTGAAAATCTTAAGTATTATGAGATTCTCTCCAGTGATGATGAAGGTTCTCCAGAGGAAATCTCTATTGCTTCTCAAAGGAATCCTACTGTTGAGGGGGAGCAATTCAATCAAGGAGAACACAGTACTGGTCAGGATTAGACTAGTCTTTCAGAGTCTACTACATCAGGAACTGATCCTTTAGAGTCTAATGAAGGAAGATCAGAAACTAGCAACAGTATTGAATCCACTGATTCTACTGATCAAGGGGGAGCTTTTGAAGGAAATGAACACTCTTCTACAAGAAATACCACTAACTCTGGGGGAGAGTCTAGCAGGAGCAATCTACCACCTGTTAGAAAATGGATAAGGGATCATACTGAAGATTTGATTATTGGTGATCCAAATAGTGGTGTTCAAACTAGAAGATCAATTCAAAATGAATGCTTGTACAGTTGTTTTCACTCAAAGAATGAACCTAAGAAGGTTGAAGAAGCCTTACAGGATCCTGATTGGGTAATAGCAATGCAGGAAGAATTGAATGAGTTTGAGAGGAACAAAGTTTGGAAACTGGTACCAAGACCTAAAAATAGATCTATTGTTGGTGCTAAATGGGTTTTCAGAAACAAGCTAGATGAATCTGATATGATTGTAAGAAACAAAGCAAGACTGGTGGCCAAGGGTTATTCTCAGGAAGAAGGAATTGACTATGATGAAACCTTTGCACCTGTAGCAAGATTGGAAGCAATCAGAATGTTTCTTGCATTTGTAGCTCATTCAAAATTCAAGGTATACCAAATGGATGTAAAGAGTGCTTTTCTTAATGGCAAGCTTGATGAGGAAGTGTATGTGGAGCAACCACCTGGTTTTGTTGATCCAAAGTTTCCAAATCATGTCTACAAACTTGATAAGGCACTCTATGGACTAAAGCAGGCACCAAGAGCATGGTATGAGACTTTGTCTAAATTCCTTCTTGAAAATGGCTTCACAAGAGGTAAAATTGACAAAACTCTATTCTTTAGAAAATTAAAAGGTGATTTACTTTTAGTTCAAGTTTATGTTGATGATATTATATTTGGTTCTACTAATGAAAAGTTATGTGCTAAGTTTAGCAAGCTTATGCAGTCTAAGTATCAGATGAGCATGATGGGTGAACTAAATTACTTTTTAGGCTTGCAGGTCAAACAGACTGAGACTGGTATTTTCATTAATCAGTCAAAGTATATCAAAGATCTTTTAAAAAGGTTTGACTTTCAAGATTGTGCAGTTGCAAAGACACCCATGGCAACAGCCACTAAGCTAGACTCTGATCTTAAGGGAAAGAGTGTTGATAACACTAGCTATAAAGGCATGATAGGTTCATTGTTATATCTAACTACAAGTATACTAGATATAATGTTTTCTACCTGTTTATTTTCTAGATTCCAAAGTGATCCTAAGGAATCTCATTTAATTGCTGTGAAGAGAATTTTTAGATATCTCAAGAGAACTCCAAATCTTGGTTTGTGGTATCCAAGAGAATCTGATTTCTCCCTAATTAGCTATTCAGACTCTGATTATGCAGGGTGTAAAATAGACAGGAAAAGCACTACAGGTACATGTGAATTCTTGGGAAACAGATTGATTTCTTGGGCAAGCAAGAAGCAGCAATCAGTTTCAACCTCAATTGCAGAAGCTGAATACATTGCAGCAGGCAGTTGTTGTGCTCAACTCCTTTGGACAAGAAATCATTTGATGGATTAGGTATGACACTTAGTAATATTCCTATGTTTTGTGATAATACTAGTGCTATCAAAATTGCAGAAAATCCAGTTCAACATTCAAGGACTAAGCACATTGATGTCAGGTATCATTTTATTAGAGAACATATTGAAAATGGTACTGTGGAACTTCATTTTGTTCCTACTGACAAACAGCTTGCAGATATTCTAACTAAACCACTTGATGAGGCTACATTCATTAGATTGGTTAGTGAGTCAGGAATGTTAAATTTTTAGATCATTAACATCTGCACAAGTAGCAAGGTATGTTGTTTAAGTTTATAGACTTGATATTTTTGTCAGGATCTATACTTGATTGTTAAATGCTTAAGCTGTAACATTTTATCTTGATAAATTTCAGTATGATAGACTTATTAATAAACATCAGGATCAGGATTGCTATCAGTATGCTGACGTCATCAGTATTGACATCAGGATTGTATTGTCAGTATCAGGATTGTGAAATTTATGTGTCTTACTGTTTCAAATTATGAAGTTCATGTTATTCAGTGGTTCAATTCTGAGTTTTGTTAAAGTCTATGTTAGCAAGTTTATCACATGCATACTGATAATTTATATCATTATTCAGATCAGTCAATAAACAACGATAGACAAGTAGATAATAAGAAAACTTGTATTTTCATTAATCAAAAGCATTACATACATGGAAATGAAATACAATTCTTCTTTTTGTCTAACTACTACTGATAATTCTATTCTTGTCTAAAGTTGTTGCTGCTTCAATCCTCAACGATCGACTTCAGGACAAGGAGCATCTCAAGATTGGATTCCTTGTCTGGGCGACTTGAATGAGAGCAGCTGACTCATCTTCATGCTTATTGAAGAAAATGAATAGCATCTCCATCAAGATCAACCTCAGACTCTTTGCCAATTCTTCATCCTCAAGGTGTGAAGAGATTAGAGGAGGATTTTATCTGACTGATAGATGTTTTAGAGGAGATTCTTGGAAATCATCTGGGTTAACACCAGCCATATCTAACTTGATGAGAAAAGTCATCTCTTCTAAGAGATTGTTCACTTGCTCCTGATCATCAAGAGTAAAGAACTTCTCAGTGGTAATGAATCAAAAGCTAGGGTTCATATAAAGATTTGGGTTGAAAGCCATGGTATAAAAAGAAAAGAATGACAAGATTTTGGAGTATGGCATAAGGCGTTAGTTTCTTTTATAGAAAGACGTGGGAAGCTGAACAGTCGTTTGGGGGTTATCAATGCAGTCAGTCATAATTATGTGTGACTGTATTTCTTATTTCTAGAAATGTTGAACGTATCTAACCAATTGATTTTGTTCAGATTTTATTTATTTCTTTTAAAAGTAAAAGAAAATGCCACGTGGAAACTCAATTTAGTCTCTGGAATCAGGATGATATTGATCAGGAATACGAGTGTGTTCACATCAGGATTAGTAATACTTTCTATTCAGAAAGCACATTGAATCTTGTGATTATCTTGATGAGAAGATCACATCAGGAAAAGGAAACTGATCAGTATTAATTTTTATCTTGATTTTACCTTGATTTATTTACTTGAAATTAATTTTGGTTTTTATTTTCCAAAAGTTGTGAGTAACTGTATTTTTTCTGGGACTGACACCTGTCAACCTACGTGTCAACGTGGGATAATGAGTCTGAAGGATTTCTGAAATATAATTATTTTGACACTCTAATCGTGTAATTGCTTTCTCTAATTTCATTTTCTAAAGCAAAAACACTCTTGAGTTTTCAAAATCACTAATCAATTTCAAAGATTTCTTAAGTTCTTTTCAGATCAAAATAGCAACTCAAAGAAGACTACCCAAATCAGTAGCTTTCAAGTTTGGTGACTTTGATTTCATGATGAACAATCATGTTGCAGCTGTCACCAACAAGGAAGGGATGTCAACTGATTTTCACCCAATTATGGACTTTATGGCGAAAGGACCATTAAGTTATGCCTTAATAGCATCTCCAAAAATTAATCAAGTAACTGTTTCACAAGCTTGGGAGAATGCTGCGGTAATTGATTCTACTCAGAGTCAATCAGGTAAGATTGTTCTACATTTAGGACAAGACTCATTTGATATTACTGAATCGGTTGTTAATTCAGTACTTCACTTATCTGTTAGTACGAATTTTGAGAATGTACCATCTGATGATGATGTTAAAACTATGTTATCTGAGTTAGGGTATAATGGACCTCTAGATAACATGATCCAGTTAAATAGATCCTTTCTTGGGAAAGAATGGTCTTTCTTTTTTGATGAAATTGCTAAATGTTTTACTGGTAAATGTAGTTCTTTTCAACAAATTACTGCTGTTACATCACATATTGCATATGGCTTGCTTTATAACAGAGTAATTAATTTTGGTCACATTATCTTAAGTCAGATGTGTATTAAACTTGGGTCAAGAGATCATGACAGGAATATGGTTTATTATCACAGATTCATGCAATTGTTTATTAACCATTTTATTCCTGATGTTGAAGCTAGATTTGGAAGAGAATATTGTGTTTCTTCTTATGTACAGCAAAAGAGAGTTTTCTCTGACATTACAAAGAAGGACAGTGAAAAGAATCTAGATGAAATGCCTGCATTACACTATCCAAATCATGATTCAGGTACTTCTAAGAACTCATCTTCCTACTATCTATAATTCTTCTTTCTTTGGTGGTGAAATGACTCAGGAATCTCAATTGGAGAAGAACCCCCCCCCCCTATGTCTACCCAAGTAGCCAAAAACATTACAGTCTCTGAAACAATTCTAGAACCAAATTTTGATCCACAGCCTATTGTTTCAAAGAAACCAACCTCTGGTGTTTTTCAAAAGACATCAGTTGTAAAGAAGAGAAGATTTGTTGTTTCTAGTAGTAGTTCTAGTGAAGATGATGATAATAAATCTCTTACTGAGAGAGCAGAATTGAAGGCTACAATTCAACTTTCTAAGCTAGGACAAAGAGATGGAACACCTAGTCACAGCCAGGCTGCAGTCTCCCAAAAGGCCGTAGTTCTTAAAAAGGGAAAACAGTTACTGGATACTGTCTCTCAAAAGATTGTGTCTATTGAAAAAAGATCTCATCCCAAGATCACTTCTGTGTCTACACCTCTTGAGTCTTCTCAAGATAAATCTGTTGCTCACTATACTAGGAGAACAAGGAGAAAGATTAATTTGTCACCTACACACAGTGTCTAGTCCAACTAACATTATGCAGGTCTCTACAAATAAGGCTATATCCACGTCAGTATCTGACAAGAGAGATCTGCATCTTGATTCTTCATGGGAAACTACATTGACATACAGACTGGCTATGGAACTTATTTCTCTAAAAGTGAAGCTTTCCAGACCTGTTCTAGATTTTCTGATTGAAAAAGTTCCCAAACTTTCATTTCCTGGAGAATATAGACTGTTACATCAAAGACTTGATTTAATGAAGATGTACTTCTATGTATCACTCAGAAAGGAATTGCACAAGAAATTTGGACTTCCTAAGAATGTTGCACTTCAATCACTCCATGCATATTTATTTGACAAGGATGTCATTGTTGAAGATGCTTCAGCTCAAGGTGAACAAGAGGAGGTAGTTGATAGAGGGAAGCAGTCAACAGAAGATACTATTGCACCAGTGGTGAATAGTAGTATATGATCAGATCACAGTCACTGCAACATAAGAACCATCTAGTCAGAGGTTGGATGACTCAGGAACTGTGATTGATGATGCTGAAAGGTCTTCTGTGATGACTGAAATTGCAAGTGAGAAACCCTATTATATGGGATGAATGACTTTGATTGATTTTTCTGAAGATCAAACCAATATTGTTCTTTCAGAGTCTATCCACCTTGAGGGTGTGTCTTAGCAACCAACACTTAAAGACGGTGATATACTAGCTATGGTGTCTAATGAAGTATTATTGAAGACATCAGAGTCTAGTGTAGATCCTGAAAGTGGTATACTGGAGCCTGTAGTCTCTGGAAAGAAAGTAGATGTTTGTAAGGGTTCAGAGACTATAGCAGCTCACTCCTTGGAGAAAACCTCAAGCTCCATGCCATATGAGGAACCCTCTCTCCATGTGAGTTCAGGTATAAAAACTTCTTCTAACCCCTATTTTTCTGTAGGTCTTGAGAGCACTTATTCAAATTTGAGTGATACACTTGAAAAGATGGACATAGATCCACACATAGAGAGGCTGGCTCCTGACCAAGCAAAAGGAGAGGTAGAAAGAGTGTTGACTTTAGATAGTCAAAGTGAGAATGAGGGTATGGATGATCAACTCCATAGTGAGGGAGAGAAAGTTAGGAAACCACCATCGTTTGATTTCTGGGACCAGGTTTTTCCTAAATCTTGGTCTGAAAATCTTGGTATGGATGCTGGTACTTATTCTTTTATCAAGATGTATGAGAAGAATGACTTAGCACATCATAATGCAAAGCCAGAAGTTAAAGCTCAGAAACAGAAAGAAAGGCTTGCAGGAATCATCAACAGAAGAGGTGAAAGGCTAAGACAAACTTCTACTCAACCAGTACCAGAAGAAATTCCTAATGATCCAAGTATTCCTTTGTATGTACTTCCAATATCAGCTAGAATTGAGACATCAACAGTATCTGATCACTCAAAGGAGGAGTCAGGATTTGTAGATGTTAGTACACAAAATACTGGTGAAGGACAGGATGATCATACTTCAGCTCCAGATCAGAAAGATGAAGATGTTTGTACTTCTACTCAAGTATTATTACTTGAATATCATTCTATACAGGCAACTTCTTCTACAAGGATTGAAGATAAGGTTATTTCTGCATCTAATTCTGAAGATACACAAGCACTTCCAACATTGAAGTCAATTCTGAAATTCTACAGAAAATTCAAAAATCTCAAAGTGATATTCAATCGAGACTTCAGATTCTTGAAGATAACCAAGTCACTATCATGGAAAATCAAGCAGTTCTGATGAATCTCATTTGTTCTGTTACTGAATCTCTTGGAATTAATGTTGCTGATGACAAAAAGGGGGAGATAAAGACAATTCAGAGACAACAACAACAACAGACTGGGGGAGATAAACAAACTGGGAGAAGAACTAAGGGTGACAGAAGTGGTAAATTTCATCATGGAAGTGGTAAAGGAAAAGAAGCATCAAATAGTTGAATTATTTCTTTTAAGTACTAGATACATGTCTACATCTGAAGAATGAGGCACTTAACTTCATGATCTTAATTTCATAAATTCTATTCTGGTTGTATTGTTATATGTTTTGACATCTACAACTTAGATTTATGCTTCAGATTCTAAAGCATAAATAGGGGGAGATTGTTAGGAATAATTTATAAGTTGTGATGTTGAGAATAGAATTTTGCTTATACTTCTTGTAAATCGTAATCTTATAAAGGATTTAGTACTTTTTATAGGATATATGCGTTAGACAGTAATCTGTAGAGTTTAGTCAGGAACAGCAGTGCATCAAGGACTACATGTCAGGAACTGAGATCAAATCCTTATACGCCAAGTCAAATACTGATGGATGTCGAATCCTGATGCAAGGTGGAATCCTGATATCAGTCGTGTTACTGATGATATCATTATGGATGCTACAGAAACTGGCAAGTGCTATAAACCAGGATCGTTGTTTTGAAGAACAAGCAAGAAGATATCATGAAGGAAAGAATTTTCTATTGATGGAAACTATCAACTGGACGGCAGAACATTCACATGTATAGATCATTACTTTCTGTTATTAGTTGATAGGTAGCTTTATAAATACTCTCTCTATATCATTGTAAAATAGTGGATTTATGGATTTTTGAGTGCATATCGTGTGAAGCTCTGTATAAGGTTTGTATTCGAGAGTTCGAAACAAACAGAGAGAGATATTTGTATTGTCAGCAGCTGCTAAAGGTATTGTACACCTTTGGTAGAGTTTGTATTTGATTTATTTAATACAAACAAAGTTTGATTCATTCGTTTGTTCTTGTTCATCTAATCAAGCAAAAATCAGACACGATTATATAACTTGTATTCAACCCCCCCTTTTACAAGTTATTCGAGTTAACAAATCTCTTAGTACCTATCACACTTCTTAAGGACAAATTTTTTTTAGATAACATTGATGCATCATACTGCACCATCACTAACCATCTTCATAACTCCTCATTGGTCACTATCCTCAGTCCTAATACATTCATGGTATTTATAAAATCACATAATCATGTATCTCAATTCTCTTTACATCAAAAGTTCTCGCAGTTGGCGCTTGGTTAGAAGCAACCCCGCTTTATCCTTACATTGCTGGTCTAGTTACTTTATAATTCTTTGTCACATGGCCCCAAATGAACACGCTATAGCACGTGAGTTTAGGGTTAGCTAATGGTATTACTTTTCTAGCAATTGCCGGCATAGTGCCTCTTCGTCCATAGCGAATATAATTCATCTGGGATAGGTTACATTTATCAATATGCTTCTTCCCACGTACTCTTAAACTCCTTCTGATCTTTTCAACTACTCTTATCAATTCCACGTGCCGCATAAGCTTAACACTTCTGGCATAACAACCTTTTCATTTAAATCAATCCCGGAATTTCTCAGTCCAGCTTGTTTCTTAATTACATTTTCCTTTTTCCGTCCAATCTCAACTTCATAATTTTATCTCTACAATCAACTGTAATAATCGGGGTCTGTCTACCAACCCGTATAGCGGCTACCTTACCCAATCCACAGGGTTCGCTCTAGTTTCCACTCTCTTTAGTGACGTTCTCTGATATTCAGAAAGACAAGGTTTGCCAAAGTTTGTTGAAGTTCTTTCCAGAATCAGGGAAAATTTTGGTCAATCTATCCACCCACTGGTAACACTAAGAAGATTCATTTCAAAACTTGAAGAAAAGTTCTAGGAACATCCAAGCAGGTAGAATCGTAAGAATTATAATAACGAAACGTTTGACATAAGGTTGGAAGTTTAACCACTGAAAGGGAACCAAATATACACATCCCATAAAAGGAAAAAAATCAAAAGTTTAAATTGAAAATGTCACATCTTTCTGATACATATACGTCTTAATAGTCGATACTACCAAACATCCGTCTACCTAACCACTAGTCTTAGAAAGAACACTACCGTCGGAGTTATCCGTTCCACAAAATTAGCACTACCAAGGCTATCCGAACCTGATGAATCGTGCTGTCTGAATGCATCTGAAATTACTCTACCATGCTGCATATGCATACCACCTAAACTTGTGTGAGATGCATCATATTATATCACAAAGTCTTCCTTCTTCCATTAGGCAACGCCAATGCTGGGTCGTCACCAATTTCGTCTTTAGCTGCAAGGAGATTTTCTTACATTTTCCTTTGCTGGTGTGGTTGGCCTTTCCCAATTGAAACTGCCTTTAACTCGGCGGGGTCAACCAACACTACTCACTATTGATAGCATGTCCTAATAACCGAACTTCACTTTTCCAGAATTCATACTTCGAGAACTTGGCAGACAGTTGCTCTTTTAGGTTTCATCTTTAAAACATTCTCCATTACCTCTTATCCACTGATCGTATTACTGGATCCATTTACGATTCAACGTCGAAATAAACTTAATGTAACTACTATAACCCATTCAAGGAATGAAAGAATTTAATATTCCTCGAAATCACATGCATCTAATGTTATTGGTTCATCATTTCACTGCGTTGAAATAAACCCATACTTAGTCCTTGACAGTAGTCTTATTACAAGTTTATCATAGACCCACTGGTCTTTTCCTCTTGTAGGTTCTGAGATCATCGTCTTGCTGACTACTTCCTTATATAACTTTATCCAATCATGCCTTCCCTTCCCAATGTCCTTACTTTCTAAGCTGATCCATTCATAAAATGAACATTTCCTTGAATAAACCACCTCATCAATCTCAATTTGACTTCATAATTATAACCTATGAAATCTGCCTTTTCATGGGGAATTATCTTATCAACATTCCCACTAATCCATTTATCAAATGATATTGCACTTGCTGCCTCTATCTCAACTACTCCTGGAGACTCTGCTCCCTGTCCTATATCGATGTCTTGCATCATTCTAACTCTTTTCTCATTAATTTGAAAGTCTCTAAGGATTCTTATCTATCCCCATATAAGATGTCAAGTTATTTTTCCAATCCGTCTTACTTGTTGGTACTATATCCAGTAGTCCGGCTACGAATCCAATACGCATCTTCAGATCTCTTAATAATATCTTAGTTCTTTATACTCACTTCTCTGAGCACTATACTTTAACTCTTATAGCCTCTCTGACTGCAGCCCTCATTTCCTCAAGGGTAAACTCTTTATCCTTAACAGGATTCTCATCCTTAGCTGGAACCTCCTTCGGGTCCTTAGTAGGGTACTCTATCGAGTCTTCAAGCCGATCGTCAACATATAATAAATCATCCTCGTGCTGCTGCTCATAAGCCTCAAGGTCCGTTGCCTTACTCGTCGATACGATATCGAGCTAAGTTACTATCATGAAATTTAAGAGTTCCCATAATGGTTTTATATGTCGGTACTACATTAAGTAGTCCTACTATGAACTTGGCAAGAGTTTTTATTATCTTAGTGAATTTATCTTTTTAACGTCGCGTCATCTCTGGGGTTTATAACGTAACGCTCTTATACCATTTCTGTAACAGCCCCAGTGTTAACACAATATCACGCAAGTATACGTGGTCACAAGTAATATAATTCAAGTTCGTTCCACAGAGATCTGGTTAAGTTTCTATTCGGTTAATGCACCTATTCAGCAATGTATGGTTATAACTCACTGCTAAGACAAATCACAAATTGGGGTTTTAATTATCTAAATTAAACTAAGATGCAAATCAAACTAAAAATTAATTAACTAAAGTGATTTAAACTGATTTAAATATATGAGAATAAACATGGGATCCTAACTTCATTATCTACTTCACTTAGAGTCGATGCCTTTAGTCAATGCATGTGATGGTTTTGATATCTGATCAGACAACACGAAATAAGTATACGCTACTTCTCAGTATACGAATACCAAACTAAACATACATCCACAAAAGAGATAGAAGATGAATAGACACCAATTATGCTTAGACCCTATATCTCTATAAGATTTGAAAACATAACGGTTGAAGAACAAGTTGTCTATTAAGATCACATAGGGTAGCATAATATCTCTATTTACGCCACAAATCATGACGTTAAAACATCAACCTATCCTATGCTAGCATGGCAAGTTCTAAATCTCAAGATCCACTCTCGTTTCGCAAGAGATTAACAATTCAATTTAGATGTTAGCTACACATCTAAAAGCATTAAGATTAACCATACGAGGATATCAAGAATTCACTACACACATATCTTTAAAGCAATTAAACTACTAAGCTACATAGATAAATCCATTAGAATCCCATGACAACGATTAGCTCATAATTTAACCGTTCATCGTCATGGGATTTGATGAAAACATGATAATAAACAAGATATGAATAAAAGAAGTAATTATAAACAAAGATTTGGGAAAACAAATCTAGAATCCAGAATAACACAAAAGATGAAGTAGATCTAGATCCGTTGCTTGTCACGAGCGTTGACTCCTTCTCTCCTTTTCTCCCTTGCAGATCTAAGCTATGATACAATAATTAAAACTATATCCAATTTACAAGGCTAAGATGTGTTTTTATAGGCCTAGATATCTTGCCCAGCAAGAAAAACAACCTAAAATACAATTAGAAATAGGTTTGGGTACCAAAAATACAACTAGAATTTGAAATAGGGTCAAAACGAACATTTTCAGGATTTTCTGTCGGACCTACGCGCTCCAGGCGCACGTTTCTGCTGTTCCACCGCTCCAGGCGCACGTTTACGCGCTCCAGGCACGTAAACTTCCTGCCCAGAATTTTGATTTTGCTTTATTCAGATTCGTCTTCTTCCGAGCTTTCCAACGACTGCCTACGGGCCTCAAACGGCCTTGTAGAACTCCAGATATGGCCAAAACAGTGGAGACTGCGCAACCTACCCTGAAATCCGAATTTTCCATAATTTGCTCATTTCTCATCCGTTTTCTCTTCCGATTCTTTTGCCACTTCCCGTTCTTCAATTCTTGACTTATAAGTCCTCATGGTAGCCTAGGGAAATACGCCATCCTTCATTCCAATGCTGAATTTCAACTCCAAAAATGGCGGAAACTTAAACCCTAATCGACATTCTTGCAAACCTGCACATTTAAGCAAAACACATCAAAAATACCACAAACTTGAGTCCAAGTACACCAATTTAAGCCGATATGGAATGTTCCAAGTGGATATAAAATCCACTTATCACCCAGATCTGGGGTCGGGGATCCGGTCGTCACGGTCTCAATTTCCAAACTTAAACCGATGCTTGTCCTCAATTATAAAAAATTACAACTAACTAACTAACTAGTACCACTTCCGTAGGTGATCACGGTTTCATTTGGCATATGCAACAAGCCCTTTAAACCCCTAGGCAGCCCTAGTGGACGAGTAAGGTCTCGTGAGGGCCTATAACGAATGTACCCACAAAATCCAATGCAATGCAATGCATGAATGCAACTAATATGAAAATGCAAAGATCCCCTTCAAACTAACCAAAACCAACTAGCAAGCAAATATCTTAGAGAATGCAACTAAATCCAAATAGAGCTCGACTAAGTTCCCGTATACTAACAATACATGAACAGAAACGTGCATGTGTGCAATGCTCATCAGAAATACTCCCAACACTAGATCAAGATCATACATGCTCTTCGTCAAGACAAGTTTATAAATAAAATAGACTGTAGACACTTCATAACCTAGAAACACCTCCATCCTTATCCAAGGTAGACAAGAATCCATGCTTAATTACTAACTACTACGACACATATATACAAGCATGCTTATTTAACCGTGCAATGGATGAGACCCCAAAAGGCTTATACAATAATACCCATGTAGCGAGCGTTGGGTTAGTGGATCCCAGACTATAAAAGCCTCTAGGCACAAAGTCCCCGCGAACTTAATAGCTCGAGTATTAAAGAGCTCACCCTGGTTAATTTTTCATTTAAACATTTAACTATTTACATGACTCCTTTTTTTTCTTTTTTTTTCATTTTCTGTGTTTTTTTCTCTCTGTTTTTTTTTCATGCAATCTGGAATGAGAATTCTCAATTCCAACCCTAGACTACTCATACAAATATGAGCCGGCTACTAGCCATTTGACGCCTAGCCATATTGACAATTATTTACAATTAAGCATGAAATCTCTGTTTTCCCCCCAAACTTAGACTTAAGTGCTCCTACGCCATCAAGGGAATAACGAAAATTCTAAATATAAACAAGTGATTAAATCTCAAAACATCCAAACAAGCATGACCTCAACCTAGCCCAAAAGCAAACGATGAGACTGTGTAAAAATTGTGTTTCTGAAGCATGCAAGTCAATTTCATAAGAACTATAAATCAACCCTCTATTCATCATTACCACACTCAATTAGACACCTACCTACCAATCAGAATTAGCTCATTCTAAGGGATCATGAAATATGCATGCCATGAAAATGCAACTAAAATGAACTCACATGGTTTACGAAAAATAAAAATAAAACAAAATATCCTACATGAAACAAACGTAGATAATACAAACATACATGCATGAACTACTACTAATATGCAAAGCATGATATCTATATGAACACAATGACTCACAATCACAAATAACTACATATACACTACTTGTCCCCCAAACTTAAAAGATTCAATGTCCGCATTGAATGGAAGTAAATACAAGGGATAGCAGGAAACATACCTAATTGTTAAAACACGTGGGTTGCCTCCCACGAAGCGCTTCTTTAACGTCAATAGCTTGACGTTACTTCCTCAACTCATGGCAGTTTCAAAAGAATAACTGAACCGTCCTCAACCGAAAGACCATTCATATGAACGTTGACATCTTGTTTGCTTCTTTTCCACAAATCTCTCCCGTCAGACTTCAACCTGATTTTACCACCCAACGGCCTAATCTTCTTCTTTTTCTTCTTCACACCTCTAAGGTGCTTCTTCGACTCAAACGGCTGAACAAAACTTTCTTCTTCCTTATCATCGGTTTTCCACCTTCGCAACACATTATCATGCCCCTCTTCAAAAATCACTAGCTCAATATTCAAAAGGACATACCTCAAATGTGGTGGAAGTTTCCCAAGCTTTACATTCGAGAGATCTCGAATTGAAGAACTGTCAATGAAATCACTGATGTGATGCTTTAGCACGTGTGTGTCCGACTTTTCACTCAATAACTGATCAAACTTCTTTCTCTGACCCGTATCAACTAATTCCACACTGCAATGCTCTTCCTCCTCTGTCGGAAATTTCATGGCCTTGAACACATTAAAGGTGACATTCTGATCTTGCACCCTCATTGTAAGCTCTCCTTTTTGCACATCGATCAAAGTACGGCCCGTAGCTAAAAATGGCCTTCCCAAGATTATGGGAATCTTCTTGTCTTCTTCAAAATCTAGAATCACAAAATCGGCAGGAAATAAGAGCTTATCAACTTTCACTAAGACATCCTCCACTATACCCCTCAGATAAGTGATAGACCTATCAGCCAACTGCAAAGAGATGTTGGTTGGCTTTGGCTCCGGCAGACCAAGTTGCTTGAAAATAGATAAAGGCATAAGATTGATGCTAGCTCCCAAGTCACACAAGCACTTGCTGAAAGAAAGGTTGCCAATAGTACACAGGATGGTGAAACTTCCCAGATCTTTAAGTTTGGGTGGCAACTTCTGCTGCAGAACTGCACTACACTCCTCTGTTAATGCCACTGTTTCAAATTCTTCCAACCTTCTCTTTCGTGGCAAAATATCCTTCATGAACTTTGCATATCTCAGCATCTGCTCCAATGCTTCAACAAAAGGAATGTTAATGGACAATTTCTTGAAGACATCCATAAACTTCTGAAACTGTTTCTCTTGACTTTTCTGCACACGTCCAGGAAATGGAGGAGGAGGATAGATCTGATTATTCTTTGAAGATTGCTCCGGAGAGGTTTCTTGCTCTTCTCACCATCAAGCTGATCAGCCACTAAATCAGATTTCTCAATTTCCGGCACTGAAGATTTTTCAACCTGCTGATTCTGAACATCTTCATCTTCCTTAGCTGCTGATTTAGGATCCCTCGTGACTTTTCCAGATCTCAAAGTAACTGCATTGACCTGTTCTTTGCTTTCCCTTCTGCCTGGGTTAGCCTCCGTATCACTAGGCAGAGTTCCTTGTTGCCTATTAAGTAAAGCACTAGCAAGTTGCCCCATCTGGTTCTCCAAGGTCTTTTGAGAAACTGACAGGCTTTTAATCATCATCCTCAACTCATCCATTTCTGATTTTTCATTCGAAGATGGACCATCATTTCCATAAGATTGTTGCTGCTGAAATCCCGGAGGTTGATATGGTTGCCTTAGAGCATACTGTTGCTGAAAACCTTGATTGAATGGCCTCGCTTGCTGACCCTGAAACTGCTGATAAGGCTGCTGTTATTGAGCACCTTGATTATTGCTCCAGCTGAAATTGGGATGATTCCTGTTGTTCGGATGATAAGTGGCTGGAACTGGTGCCGCGGGTCTCTGGAAATTACTCACGAACTGTGCTGATTCAGAAGAGATAGCACACTGACTTGTCTCATGTGCGCCCACACATAGCTCACAAATACTAGCCACCTGCTGAACTCCATAATTAGCAAGAGAATCCACCTTCATCGTCAAAGCCTTCAACTGAGCTTCAATAGCCAAAGCTGCATCAACTTCAAGAACACCTGCTACCTTGCCTTGAGAAAGCCTCTGGGTTGGATTTTGATATTCATTAGCAGCCATCGTCTCAATAAGATCATAAGCCTCCTCATAGCTCTTAGCCCACAAAGCTCCACCTGATGCTGCATCTAGCAAAGGTCTAGACTGTGCTCCCAACCCATTGTAGAAACCATTGATAACCATCCAGTCAGGCATCCCATGATGTGGACACCTACGAAGCATCTCCTTATAACGTTCCCAAGCCTCACACAAAGATTCACCAGATTGCTACTAAAATTGAGTTAGCTGGTTCCTTATTGCTGCAGTTTTCGCCATAGGGAAGAATTTAGTAAGAAACTTCTGAGCAAGATCCTCCCATGTAGTAATGGAACCGGCTGGTAAAGAGTGTAACCAACCCTTAGTCTTATCCCTCAGAGAGAATGGGAAAAGTCTCAACTTGATAGCATCATCCGACACACCATTGAATTTGAAAGTATCACAGATCTCGATAAAGTCCCGAATATGCATGTTAGGATCCTCCGTAGGAGCACCCCCAAACTGAACAGAATTTTGTAGCATCTGAATAGTGCCCGGCTTGATTTCGAAAGTATTAGCTGCAATAGTTGGCCTGACAATGCTAGACTGAATGTCATTGATCTTAGGCTGAGAATAATCTTTTAAAGCCTTAGCTGCTGCTGGTAAATCTGCCATCTCTTTTGCTGCTGCAAGTTCTTCTTCTGCCAGTTTACGAGTTTGCAAACGTGTTCGCATACACGTTCAAGTACCTGAAACACCAAGAAACAACAAACTAAGTAAGAAAATCCGAGTCAGTGAACGCCAACGACCACTGATGACAAGCACATAAACTGAATTAAACACCGATGATCCCCGGTAGCGGCGCCAAAAACTTGTTAACACAATATCACGCAAGTATACGTGGTCACAAGTAATATAATTCAAGTTCGTTCCACAGAGATCTGGTTAAGTTTCTATTCAGTTAATGCACCTATTTAACAATGTATGGTTATAACTCACTGCTAAGACAAATCACAAATTGGGGTTTTAATTATCTAAATTAAACTAAGATGCAAATCAAAGTAAAAATTAATTAACTAAAGTGATTTAAACTGATTTAAATATATGAGAATAAACATGGGATCCTAACTTCATTATCTACTTCACTTAGAGTCGATGCCTTTAGTCAATGCATGTGATGGTTTTGATATCTGATCAGACAACACGAAATAAGTATACGCTACTTCTCAGTATACGAATACCAAACTAAGCATACATCCACAAAAGAGATAGAAGATGAATATACACCAATTATGCTTAGACCCTATATCTCTATAAGATTTGAAAACATAACGGTTGAAGAACAAGTTGTCTATTAAGATCACATAGGGTAGCACAATATCTCTATTTACGCCACAAATCATGATGTTAAAACATCAACCTGTCCTATGCTAGCATGGCAAGTTCTAAATCTCAAGATCCACTCTCGTTTCGCAAGAGATTAACAATTCAATTTAGATGTTAGCTACGCATCTAAAAGCATTATGATTAACCATACGAGGATATCAAGAATTCACCACACACATATCTTTAAAGCAATCAAACTACTAAGCTACATAGATAAATCCATTAGAATCCCATGACAACGATTAGCTCATAATTGAACCGTTCATCGTCATGGGATTTGATGAAAACATGATAATAAACAAGATATGAATAAAAGAAGTAATTATAAAACAAAGAGTTGAGAAAACAAATCTAGAATCCAGAATAACACAAAAGATGAAGTAGATCTAGATCCGTTGCTTGTCACGAGCGTTGAATCCTTCTCTCCTTTTCTCCCTTGCAGATCTAAGCTATGATACAATAATTAAAACTATATCCAATTTACCAGGCTAAGATGTGTTTTTATGGGCCTAGATATCTTGCCCAGCAAGAAAAACAACCTACAATGTTAACTCGAATAACTTGTAGAAGGGGGGGTTGAATACAAGTTATATAATCGTGTCTGATTTTTGCTTGATTATATGAACAAGAATAAACGAATGAATCAAACTTTGTTTGTATTAAAATAATCAAATACAAACTCTACCAAAGGTGTACAATACCTTTAGCAGCTGCTGACAATATAAATCTCTCTCTCTGTTTGTTTCGAACTCTCGAATAAAAATCTTACGAACTCTCACACTCACACTTTTTACAATGATATTGAGAGAGTATTTATAATGCTACCTATCAACTAATAACAGAATTATAATCCATCTATGACAATGTTCTGCCATCCAGTTGATAGTTTCCATCAATAGAGAATTCGTTTCCTTCACGATATCTTCTTGCTTGTTTTCCAAAACAAAGATCCTGTTTTATAGCACTTGCCAGTTTCTGTAGCATCCATAATGACATCATCAGTAACACGACTGACATCATCAGTAACACGACTGATATCAGAATTTCCCATTGCATCAGGATCTGATTATCCCATCAGTATTTGATCAGGATCTGACTTACTATATCAGGATCTGCTCCTCTGCTCCTGACATGCAGTCCCCGATACACTGTTCCTGACATGTAGTCTCTGACGCACTGTTCCTGAATAAACTCCACAGATTACTGTTTAACACATATATCCTATACAAAGTGCTAAATCCTTTATAAGATCAGGATATACAAGAAGTATTACCAAAATTCTATTCATAACATCACAACTTATGAATTATTCCTAACAATCTCCCCCTATTTATGCTTTAGAATCTGAAGCATAAATCTAAGTTGTAGATGTCAAAACATATAACAATACAACCAGAATAGAATTTATGAATTCAAGATCATGAAGTTAAGTACCTCCTTCTTCAGATGTAGACATGTATCTAGTACTTAGAAGAAAGAATTCAACTATTTGATGCTTCTTTTCCTTTACCACTTCCATGATGAAGTTTACCAACTCTGTCACCCTTGTTTCTTTTCCCAGTCTGTTTATCTCCCCCAGTCTGTTGTTGTTGTTGTTGTTGTTGTTGTTGTTGTTGTTGTTGTTTTTGAATTGTCTTTATCTCCCCCTTTTTGACATCAGCAACATGAATTCCAAGAGATTCAGTAACAGAACAAATGAGATTCATCAGAACTGCTTGATTGTCCATGATAGTGACTTGGTTATTTTCAAGAATTTGAAGTCTCGATTGAATATCATTTTGTGATTTCTGAATGTCCTTAAGAATTTCATAATTGACTTCAATGTTGGAAGTGCTTGTTGTATCTTCAGATTCAGATGCAGAAAGAACATTATCTTCAAGTCTTGTAGAAGAAGTTGCCTGCTGAGAATGATATTCAAGTAATAATACTTGAGTAGAAGTACAAATATCTTCATTTTTCTGATCTGGAGCTGAAGTATGATCATCCTGTCCTTCACCAGTATTCCGTGTACTAACATCTACAAATTCTGACTCCTCCTTAGATTGATCAGATATTGTTGATGTCTCAAATCTAGCTGAAATTGGAAGCACAAACAAAGGAATACTAGGATCATTAGGAATTTCTTCTGGTACTGGTTGAGTAGAAGTTTGTCTTAGCCTTTCACCTCTTCTGTTAATGATCTCTGCAAGCCTTTCTTTCTGTTTCTGAGCTTTAACTTCTGGCTTTGCATTGTGATGTGCTAAGTCATGCTTCTCATACATCTTGATAAAAGAATAAGTACCAGCATCCATACCAAAATTTTCAGACCAAGATTGAGGAAAAACCTGATCCCAGAAATCAAACGATGGTGGTTTCCTAATTTTCTCTCCCTCACTATGGAGTTGATCATCCATACCCTCATTCTCACTTTGACTATCTAAAGTCAACACTCTTTCTACCTCTCCTTTTGCCTGGTCAGGATCCAGCCTCTCGGTGTGTGGATCTATGTCCATCTTTTCAAGTGTATCACTCAAATTTTGATAAGTGCTCTCATGACCTACAGAAAAATAGGGGTTAGAAGAAGTTTTTATACCTGAACTCACATGGAGAAAGGGTTCCTGAAAGGCATATGACTCA
This sequence comes from Saposhnikovia divaricata, assembly GCA_036435485.1. NCBI lineage: Eukaryota > Viridiplantae > Streptophyta > Magnoliopsida > Apiales > Apiaceae > Saposhnikovia > Saposhnikovia divaricata. The sequence continues at coordinate 154,166,088 of CM071600.1, read as the reverse complement.
GCCTATTTGTATTTCGAGTATACAACTCAACTTAAATTAGATTGTAATAAGTAATTAATGGTAACTGTCACAGGAATCTCAGATAGTGATATCCGTCAGAAGAAAGAAGAATGTCAATCTATAGTTTTGATGTTTTACACCGAAAGAAGATTCAGACAACTGATCAAGCCTTGGTGTAGCATTAATGCAATTGGATTTTATTTTGCAGTGACAAGAGATTTAAATAGTGACAGAGGCAGTACAAGAGGAATTAAAGTGTGTTGAGAAAGTACGTGGATCACAACTGAGAGTCAAAGTGAAGAATAGAAATTGGAGTTAGTCGTTCATGAACCAGACAGTACATCGAACGTCAACAATTATCCAGTGGAAATTATTCATTACTAACAGTGGTTCATTGAGGTAAATTAAGTATTTATTGATTTTAATTAATTCACCTTTAATTGATATAAATCCTTATAGTTTATTTAATTAATGAATTAATTCTAAAAGAATTAATTTATTTATTAAATTACTTATTGTGTCAATTTAGTCTGAATTAATTAATTAATCATTAAATAATTAATAAGGTTTCTATGACATAAAAGAATAAATGTGAAAAGCTGAGATTATGTCATATTGGAATAGAGCTGCACAGATTATGTCATGTTGACAGAAAACGTGAGGTTTTTGTCATACCGAGCTATTCAGATTATGTCATGATCAGATTATGTCATACCGAATTCTGAGAGTATGTCATACCGAATTATGAAGTTATGTCATGACAAGGTTTTTGTCATACCGAGCTACTCAAGTTATGTCATGACAAGGTTTTTGTCATACCGAGATATACCAGTTATGACATGGAACAAATTATGTCATGGTGGCAGCAAATATCTGAATTTTCTATAAAATGGACAGAAACCAGCAGAAAAAAAAGGAGACACACGGACAGAAAATTGAAGAACACCCAAGCATCAAATTCTCTCAACTTCTACACACCTGCCCAAGATTTAATTTACACAATAAATTCAGTTCAAGCTCTTTGTAATATCTAACCCGCTGGAACTTGTTTATTGATCACTCTTGTACTACTAGCGAATTAAGTTTCCTAGTTCTAGATTTGATATCTTGATTGTTATTAACTAAATTAGAAAAGTTCATGTTGAATTTTCTAATTAGTTATTAATTACTTGATAATCATTTGTATTGATTTTGTAACACCCATCAAGTTAATATATTGTTATATTCAACTTGAAAATTTGTGTTATATTATTCCGCACAAAATATTCGTTTAAGTGAAAATTGTTTAACGAATAAATTTGGAGAAAATGATATAGATTGTATTCAACCCCCCCTTCTACAATCTTATTGGACCTAACAATTGGCATCAGAACCTATTGATTGATACACAAATCAAGATCCTAATTTTACTCAATCAAAAATCAAGCTCGAATTTTTAACTCTCTTAAAAATTCATCATGTCAGCAAAAGGCAATGTTAAAATTCCTATCTTTAATAAAGATAACTATGACATGTGGAAAAACAAAATGGAGTTATTTCTTGATGTAGCAAATCCAAGATTCTTGTGGGTTTTGAAAAATGGACCAGTAATTCCTATCCAACATGATGCTGAAACTGTTACAAATGGAGTTGTGACAATACCTGCAAAATCCTATCCAAAGGACCCTAAGAACTTTACCGCTGAAGAAAAAGAGGAAGCTGGATTGGATAAAAATTTGAGACTCATTTTATTAGATTCCCTAGATGCTGTAATGTATAGCCATGTAAGGAATTGTAAAACTGCTAAGCACATCCGGGAAACTATTGAGATCATTAATGAAGGGACTGACGAAGTCAAGGAAAATAGACTTCAAATTTTGACCTCTGAATATGAACACTTTAGAGCTGGCCCTAATGAAGGCATTCAGGAAGTGTTCGAAAGGTATAACAAAATAATCAACAACTTGCAAGTTCATGGCAAGCAATATACCCAGAAGGAGATCAACATGAAGTTTTTACTGACTATGCCTACTCACTTAGAGCATAGAATCACCGCCATCAGAGAATCTAGCGATTTAACTAAGATTGCTCTTGAAAGACTGTTTGGTGTTCTGAAAACATATGAATTAGAACAAGTACAGCAAAAGGAATTCTCTGGCAAAGGCAGAATGGCAAATTCTTCTACAGCTCTAGTAGTTGAGGTTCCTAAGGAAATGGAAGCTAAAGTTGTTCAACCTAACAGCTTCAACAAGGAACAAACTGAAGTGGAACATGGCCAAACACCAGCTACTCAGGATGGTGGAGAATTTTATTCACTTGAAGAGCTGGATCAATTGGAAGATGAATCTATGGCGATGATGGTGAGACAATTTAGTAACTTCAGATTCAGAAGAAATCCAAAGTTCAGGTTTAAGCAAAATAACAGATTTCAGAGAGGAGGTTCTTCATCCTCTAGTAACAGGGGAGGTTACAAAACTGGAACTGTTGACAGAATCAAGATCCGTTGTTTCAATTGTAATGAGTTGGGACACTTTGCTACTGAGTGTCAGAAACCCAAGCAAGCACAGAAGAAAGATTATGCTTCTGAAAAGAAGAAGAGTGGAAGAGCTTATGTAGCTGCTGGTTAAAGCTAGGATGACACAGATAGCGAAGATGAAGAATATGGAAACTTTGCACTGGTGGCAAATGTTGAATCATCAACTTATTACACCACACCGGTAACTTTTACTGATGATGAGTTAATTCATAGTTTACGTAATTGCTTGACTAATGCACAAAAAGGATACAATAGAATAAGTCTTGTAAACACTAAACTTGAAAATGAAATGTTAGACTTAAAAAAGGTGCAGATTAATCAAGATAAGAATATAGAAGAAATAGCTAGACTTAACTGCAGAGATAAGTCGCTAGGAGAATACATGGTAAAACAAGTTGATAGGATTGCTGAACAAGACATCAGGATTAAAGAACTTGAAACACAAATTAGAGCTTGTTATAATACTGTTAAAGTTTCTAAAGAGTTCTTCAACAAACAAGCAGTAGAACGAACTGTAGGAATTGGGTTTGATTACAATCAAGCTGTTGGTTCTTTGAGCAATCATTCTCCTAATCCTATTTCAGCTAAAGAAAGAGGTATACCACACATTCTTAAGAATGTTGAAAAACCAATGTTTAAAATGTCTGTTGCTGAACCACCAAATATGCTTTCTATTGTCATTCAGGAAGAAATGAAAAATGAGGACAGTGCTAATTGTATAGTCCTTGATAATGACAAATCTGCTAAGGAACAAGTTAAGGTTGTTGAATTAACTAGTTCTTCTCAAACAGGGTTAAGTGACAATAAGTTGAAAAAGAACAATAACAAGTCTGACATGCATGCTATGCCTATTATTGATTCTTCTCATAGAGCATATGGTGTTGTCAATTGTATGTCTTGTGCTTTTAATATCATGTCTGCTTACTTTTCTGGTAATCATGCATGTGCTGATAAGACTGCCCCTAGACAACATATGAACAGAAACAAAAATGTCAGATCAATGACTGCTAGTCCTCCTTATGTTAGGAGAGAAACATTTGTACCTAAGCCTAAACAAAGTTCTACTAAGGCTGTTTACAAGGTCAAATGTCCAGTCAATGAAACAAATGTTATTGCTGCTAACGAAACATGGATACCTAGAATAAAACAGAAGATTGTCAAATCTGTTTATAAAGTGAAATGTCTGTTGAATAATGGTAAAGCTATTGTTAAAGTAAAGAATGTTGTTTTGCCTGACAAAGGCCAATTCTTTAAGTACTCTGGACCCAATCAAATTTGGGTTCGGAAGAAGGTTTAATCCGTTTGTCATTGCAGGGTGTTGAGCAGGTTGAACGAGTGACCTGGATCTTGGACAGTGGATGTTCAAGGCATATGACTGGTGACAGAACCCTGCTGACAAATGTGGTGGAGAAGGCCGGCCCAGTAGTTACCTTTGGAGATAACAGCAAAGGTAGAACTGATGGATATGGCAGACTTGAAGCTGGAAATGTTATCATTGATGAAGTCTCTTTTGTGAAAGGACTTGAGCACAATCTGCTCAGTGTAAGTCAATTCTGTGACAAAGGTTATGAAGTTCATTTCAACAAGAAGAATTGTCTAATTTCACACAAGAGACATGAAAAGCCACAACTGACAGGAGTTAGAAAAGGCAATCTGTACGTAGCCAATATGAACTCAGGAAGCACTGAAGAAATCACTTGCTTCTACACTAAAGCATCTAATGATGAGAGTTGGCTATGGCACAAGAAACTTTCTCATCTTAATTTTAAGACAATGAATTCTCTGGTTAAAAGAGAGTTGGTGAGAGGTTTGCCTTCAATGGAATTCACTCAAGAAGGACTTTGTGATGCATGTCAAAAAGGCAAGCTAAAAAGGGCAAGTCACAGGAGCACTGACACATCTTCAATAACTGAACCATTACAATTACTTCATATGGATTTGTTTGGTCCAGTTGATGTGATGTCTATGTCAAGAAAGAGATATGCTCTAGTGATTGTTGATGATTTTTCAAAATACACATGGGTCCTATTTTTGAATTCTAAATATGAGACTCCACAACTGGTGATTGATCACATCAAATTAATTGAGCGAGATTCTACGTAACCAGTAAGAGCTATAAGATCAGACAATGGAACTGAATTCAAGAATGCAGTTTTAAATAACTTCTACACTGAGAAGGGTATAACCAGACAATACTCAGCTCCAAGAACTCCTCAGCAAAATGGGGTAGTGGAAAGAAAGAATAGAACCTTGATTGAAGCTGCACGTACTATGTTAAGTGAATCAAGGCTTCCATTGTACTTTTGGGCTGAAGCTATCAATACTGCGTGCTATACCCAGAATCGAACTCTAATCAATAAAGATCAAATGAAGACACCCTATGAAATTATGGCTGATAAGAAACCATCACTCAAATGCTTTCATGTATTTGGGGCCAAGTGCTTTGTGCTTAAAGAAGGTGATGATCAAGGTGGGTATTCAGAAACAAACTTGATGAAGATGGCACAGTGATGAGAAATAAAGCAAGACTGGTAGCAAAGGGTTACTCTCAATCTGAAGGCATTGATTATAATGAGACCTATGCTCCAGTGGCTAGACTTGAGGCCATTAGAATATTCTTGGCATTCGTAGCATTTTCAAACTTTAAAGTTTATCAAATGGATGTCAAGAGTGCTTTCTTGAATGGCAAGCTAGATGAAGAGGTTTATGTAGAACAGCCCCTGGCTTTGAAGATCCAGATCTAATTGACTATGTCTACTTCCTTTTCAAGGCTGTCTATGGTCTTAAGCAAGCACCAAGGAAATGGTATGACACTCTCTCTGAATTTTTACTTGAAAATGATTTTGTTAGAGGTGTCATAGACAAAACTCTCTTCACAAAGAAACATAAGAATGATACAATTATAGTCCAAGTCTATGTGGACGATATAATATTCGGGTCTACTAATGATCTTTTGTGCAAGAAATTTGCAAAGTTAATGCAGGGTAAATTTGAAATGAGCATGATGGGTGAGCTGAAGTTCTTTCTTGGATTGCAAATAAATCAAAGGACAGATGGAATATTTATCTGTCAATCCAAGTATGTCAAAGAGCTTCTCAAGAAGTATCAAATGGAGGACTCATCTTCAGCAAAAACACCATCATCTACTGCTGTCAAATTTGGAGCATGTGAAAATTCTGCCAAGGTAGATATCACAAGCTACAGAGGTATGATAGGCTCATTACTTTACCTTACTGCGAGTAGACCTGATATTATGCATGCTACGTGTTTGTGTGCAAGGTTCCAATCGGATCCTAGAGATGTTCATCTCATTGCTGTTAAACGAATTCTGAGATATCTGAAGGGTACGCCTAACTTAGGCATCTGGTACCCTAAAGATTCTGGTTTTAATCTTGTTGGATATACAGATTCAGACTATGCAGGAAGTGTTGTGGATAGAAAAAGCACATCTGGGAGTTGTCAATTCCTAGGTGGTAGACTGGTTTCCTGGTACAGCAAGAAACAACAAACAGTTTCCAACTCAACAGCTGAAGCTGAATATATAGCTGCTGGAAGCTGTTGCGCACAGATTTTGTGGATCAGGAATCAGTTGAGAGACTATGGGTTTGTACTTGATAAAATTCCTATTTTATGTGACAATACAAGTGCCATAGCAATCTCTAACAATCCTGTGCAGCACACAAGGACAAAGCATATTGACATCAGGTATCATTTTATTCGAGAGCATGTCATGAATGGTACCGTGGAGTTATTTTTTGTACCTACGGAAGAACAAACAACAGATATTTTTACTAAGTCTCTTGACGAATCCACATTTACCAGAATTGTTGGTGAATTGGGTATGTTAAATAGTCTTAGTAATTAAACTGGTTAATATCTGAGGTTTGATCTTTAATAATTTACAAGTGATTGGTGTGTTAATATTTGTTATTTGAATCACTTGTATAATTATTTTATCAACTTATAATCTTGCTTGTTTATTCTTAAATCATTGTTATTATCTTCTCTATTTTTTATTATTACTTCTTATGTTTTTAAATTAATTCATTTTCTTTAAAAATATTTTTCTCGAATTTTACAAGCTGTAATTTATGAGAAATCTATTTTTCTTGAAAATGTTATTATCTTAAATTCAGTTTAATTATTTTTGTTGTTTAAATAAATCATAGTTTCTTTTTGAATAATTTTCTATATGGAAATTATTTTATTAGAAAATTTATAGATTTATTAATTCATCAGAAATAATTTTGTAAATATTTAGTATGTTATTTTATTTTATTTTATTTTATTTGTAGTGTTTGTCCTTTTGTTATTATTGTTTGATTTCGTAAAAAGGCTAACCTATGTTTATTTCTGTGTTGTAAATAATTAATTTTTTGTAAATTATTATTTTATTAATATTACTAATTTTCTGTAAATTATTATTTTATTTTTATTGTAGTAGTTTGTTTGTATATTAATTTCTGTTTATTTTAAGTCATAATAGAATTATGTCATAATACAGTCTTAGTCAGAATTTTGTCATAATCGAGTTTTATGTCATAATCGACTGTAGTATAAATAATGTCATAATCGTGTGTTAGTATAAATTATGTCATAATCGTGTGTTAGTGTAAATTATGTCATATTCGGGCATTTAGTTAGAATTATGTCATATTTACATTAGTGTTAGATTTATGTCATATTCGGGTAGTGGTAAGAATTATGTCGTATTCAGGGATTAGTATATAACAGTAGAGTGTATGTATTTTGTCATATCCTGTGTTTTGTCATAAACCTCTCGTGTTAAGTCACAGAGGCTATCCATCGATACACACATATACATACATCAACAACTCGAAAATCTGCTCGATTTTCTTCCCGATTAAACACTGATTTGCTCTAACTGAGTTCATTACAACGATTAAACATCCAATTAACGGTTAAATCGAGAGTTTTAGTCGAGTTTTTGCATTTTTTTTTTGGTTTCGAAAAGTCAAATTTTTTATCTGATTTTTGAAACTTTTGGTGTTGATTCTGTGAAATCTAAAAATACCTGAGTACTCGTGGTTGATTCTAGATCATAGTGTGATTTTTCCAGAATTATATAGTTATGGTTTTGTAAGTTAAATTAACATACGACGGAATATTCGTCGGAACTTTCTTTTTTGTTGTTAAATTTAATTGCAAAGTGAATTAATTTTTTTGTAGAAGAAACGTTGTCGTTTAGCAGTGAACTTACGACGGAACGTCCGTCATAAGCAGTGAACTTACGACGGAAAATATTCAGTCGTAAGTTCTTTATTGTAATTAAATTAATTGCAAAATGAAATGTTTTTCTGATGATGAAACGACGTCGTTTAGCAGTGAACTTATGACAGAACTTCCGTCGTAAGTTGTAAACTTACGACTACAACTTACGACGGAAAATATTCCGTCGTAAGTTCTTTATTGTAATTAAATTAATTGCAAAATGAAATGTTTTTCTAATGATGAAACGACGTCGTTTGGTAGTGAACTTACGATGGAAAATCCGTCGTAAATAATGACGGAAAACTTACGACAGAATTTGTTATAAGTTGTCGGGCGGCAAATTCAACTTTTCATCCAAAAATAGACGGCAAATTCAAATTTTAATTGCTTGGTGAAGGCTACCCAAAAAGAATTGGATTAAAATATGAATTTTTGAATTTTATAAAAATGCTAGAGTAAATTTCGCGCAAGGGAAAAAGTCGTTAAATGGAGTATAATTCTAGGGGTAATGGTCATGACTCGGATATGGTAACTAATTTAAGTCGAATAAGTGACGAGCGTAATCGAGTGATGACATGAACCTATAGTGGGGCTAGAGTGTCATAAGACGAAGTCATTAAGTTAATTTCGTACCCCCCTAAAACCCCACAATTAAAGAGATATTGTTAAGGTACTAACGAGCGGTTATTGCTTATGTATAGATCGTTCCACTCCGCACGCTCGACCACCCCAACCACACCAAGGCAAGTTTACTTTTCAAAACTTATACATATACAAGGACTTTCACTGTTGTGTTTGTAGTTTTCAATCATATCAAATGTTATGTTTATCGAAGTATTGATGCAATTGAGATTGTATAAGTACATATATGTTTGTACCCCTTGAACTTAGACTGAAATGTTTTCCTCGGACAACGACTCTAGCAATAGAGGTCGTAGCGGTCCGTATATACTATTGACCGGGGAGCGGTATATTATTATATCGTATCTAGATTAACATTATTAGTTAACGGTATAATTAACCAGAATCCAAACCATTATAATTTGGTCGGTTTGATAAGGCAAACCGAACCCAACCATTATTTTTCCGTTTTTAAAAATCGAAACCGTTACCAACCCGTACCGTTACAAAACCGTAAATTCTGGTTTGGACAGTTTGGATTGGGCGGTTTGGGCGGGTTTGGAAAATTTTGCTCACCCCTAACTACATCCACTACTTTCCTCCACTAACTCATTTTATACATTATATAGTGATGGGTCCCACCACTTTACTCATTTTTCCTACTTCTTTATATTTTTCCTTGGTCTCCGTGCCCAACCCAAATGTAAACATTTGGGTGGGACGGAGGGAGTAGCAAGGAGTAGGCTGAAGGAGAGTCCTCTCATCATATTTTAAAAAAGATTTGAAAATACAACTGGAAGCACGAGCTCAAATCTCAGCTGGATAGAAGATATAATTATAAAACTTATGACTACAACCTCTCAAGGTCCCTTCGGGACTATATTGCACTTGGAAGGATACTTTGGAATCACCATCGCACATATACTTGGCTTCGCATCAATTGGAAGACACAACTTTACTTGATTCCACATCGCATTCATAATGGCAATATGGAATCGGGTGGTAGTTGTTATGCCCGAATCTCGGCATAGATCCTAAACAGGCTCAAATAACTATAAAAGGGTTCCACCTCTCTTAATGGTCCCGAAGATATTTTAATGGGCTCAAATATTGAAGGTGGATGAACAAGGCATGAGGCCTGATTAGGGATCGTCACACCTCTATCTCATAATATGGTTTGAAGATAAATTACTTGAAGACGCTATCCCACACCAAGGGTCACCTCACTATGACCTCCTGTTAATACTCAAGACGTCCTCTCATGCTAGGCCTTCAAGGGTCTCACGCTAGGCCTCCAAGGGTCTTATACTAGGCCATCAGGGATCGCATACTACCCCGGGATCGCAGTTACATATGGTTCCTAGTGTGGGATCGCACTTGTCTTATTTCTCTACAAGACCCAGTGTGGTCTAGGACATCTACATATGAAGGCTCATGATTAAGCCCAACGAGTTAGCATGAGTAGAAGTATCTCCATACTTGGGACCGTCTCGCATGATTAAGCACAGTGAGATCGCATGCGGGCCCAGGGTAGCTCTTCCATTAGCCTCGCCAATGTGGCCTCACGATCCTAGCATTATGCTAGCCATAGGTAATCTTTATTGAGCCATGGGTCATAAGCAGGATTTAATGGACTATTTGCACCATCCCACAAATGTTTAAGGACTTAGGTCAAGATGGATCTCCAGAAACCCTAGCCCATCTAGGTAACTTGCTGTCAAAGAACTACGTGTGGCTTGATTCCCTATAAATAGGGTACGTAATCCTCTTGTTAAGATTGATTGACAGCTCACCCCTGAAATATCAACAAATAAGATCATTCACAAATATTCACCAATCTCCTTCCGTGTTCTTCATGTTCATAACAAAATATCTGTATTTTACTCCATAATTCCAGCAACCTCCACAATTATTGTTATACCAATTTTTCACATTAACAACATCTATCCATCATCCATGTTCGACTTGATATCTGTTGAAATTCGGGCATAATAACGCAACGGAAATGACGTAAATAACAATTAAAAACGAATTCCAAAGCCCGGATCCATGTATAAAATGATGATCATAGTATAAAATTCTCAAGAACAAGATTGTACCTTGTTAAAGCTTTCCAATGGATGACAAATGGAGATCCTAGCTTGTTGATCTTGAGAGCTAAAGTGTTGATCTTGAGAGTTAAACTTGCAACTCCTCCACCGGTATCCACACTTGAACGCTTGCTTGAATCGTCGAACGATTTCGCCACGGGAATTGGTACTAGCCAAAATAAATAATCCGGATGTGTTCTTGACTTGATTTGATTTCTCTTGAGAGTGTATGAACTGAATATTTGAGTTTGGTGTGTCTAGAAAGACTTGCCAACTCTTGGCTTAAATAGAGAAATAAAACAAAATGGAGGCTTAAACAATTAGGCCATTTTTTATTTAAACAAATCTTATTTATTTAAATAAATTAATTAAGTCATACTTAATTAATCAAATAAGTCAAGAAAATACATCTTCAAATTTTATCTTTAACTAATTAAGTCTCACTTAATTAATTTCATAAAATTCGAATTATTATTTATTATTAATTTAAAATCATAATTTAAATTATTGTTAATTTAAATTCATGAAATAAATTAATATCCCTTTTAAACATTCTTTGTGTGTGACCCTGTAGGTTATTATTTAATTGGCAACAATTTTATTCTTTAATAAAATTGTAAACAATAAGCGGCGTCTAGTAACACATTATTGCTACCCAATAAAACAATAATTAATCAACGATTCAATCAACCTTTTATGACTAATGTTCCATGTAATATAATCCCTTTGAATCATGATATTATAGATTAAACTCGAGGCATGTAATGTGTCATCCTCTTCATAATTTAATGTTAGTAGTATTTTTGTGTGTTCGTTCGTAGGGAAGGACTGAATGTAATATCAAGTTCAGGTTTCTTATCTCTTTACGTCTAGAAGTGTGTGAGAAGAATTTTTGGGTTTGTGTATTAACTAAATTAACCAAGAACTAATTATAAGCACTAAGAATTGATTTTAAACTGAGATTCAAATATGTTGGAAAACAATCTAAGAACTGGGGTTCTTCACTTGGTCTCAATACATGCTTAATATTAATGTGATATCTGTGTTCCTACCTTGCTGAAAACAATTCTTCTAAAGTTATACTGTACCCTCCCAGGCTACAATATAGTGCTTACAGCTACACCCTAATTGTCACTCCCATGATACAATCAAAGTATATCTATAAACTGTTAAATGCCAAGAATTATATGTCTCACAATTCTCCTATTAATCTCCCGATCTAATATTCAAATTATGTCTGTTAAATCATGTACTAAGATTGCAACTTCTCTCCCAAGCTTATTACAATCCCTAGAATACAATCAAAGGTTCATGACTCCCCTAATTGTGTTAAGATCTCATTAACAGATCAGCAAAGCAGAAAATCACATAATCAAGCATGCATGAATACCAAGGAATACTACCTAATCCTCAGATTAGAGAATTAGTTACGCATATTTAATAAAGAAAACATAATAATAATGATAATGAATGAAAACATAATATTGAAGAAAGAATTGAATATCGAAAGTACCTTGATACGAATAAAAGCTATGAATTGTTATGATTTACAATGGTAGGATGTGTTTAAATAGGCTCTACAAATCTTGCCCAACAAGAAATTGCCTTCTATTACAATTTGGATTTAAAGAAGGTACCCAAAACTGCCCAGAATACAATTAGAATTAGAAAAAGGGCAAAACAGTAAATTCCCAGTCTTCTTTTACAAGAACACGTGCGCGATTTAATTTAGCATATTTCTTGCACTTGTTTCCTATCCCAGGTTGTAGAAAATCTCTCAAGCTTCGCGTGGGCAGTAAGATCGCTGAAAACGGACTTCTAGAACTCCAGATATGACCAAAACAGTATAAGCTGCGCAGCCTTCCCGGAAAATCCGAATTTTAATCAATTAAATCTCCAAAAACGACAAAAGCTTAGATATTCTTGCAAACCTGCACAACTACACAAAACACATCAAAACTACACAAACTTGAGTCCAAAACAATCAATTTAAGCCGATATAGAATGTTCCAAGTGGATATAAAATCCACTTATCATTTAATCTTCATTTTCTTGATCGATGAGTAGACTATTTAATCAAATCAACATTTGAGCATGGCCATGCATTTCATAGTCTCACTCAAAGAAGAGGCCGATAATATCACTCCTTTATCAGGAGATTTAAATCCCATCTAGATCGTTCATATTTCTCACATGATTCATAATATATCCGATATTCACCTTTATCATTATCTGGCTAAAGATAACTTTTGATGAATTCAAAATATATTAATTCTCATGTAGAATTATAACGACTTCAGGTCTAAGGATCATTACACCATTATCACTGTGAGAATACATATGACACATTTATTATTATTTACCATGATGTATCTCACGGTGGGTCTGTCCAGTACCCTGTACTCGTACAGTTACCTATGCATTGCTTTTAGTATCTTCATACTTATGACCAATGAGATGTGGTCATCAGTCAATTATCATACTAGACTCAGTGTATTATTATTGTCCTAATTAATAATAATACTCGACTAGGGACATTTAAGAATATGATACAATCATTATATAATCTCATGTTCAAGTCACATACTTCCAACTATATAATTTGTATCAATGTTCTAAGGACATTTATTATACTTTATTTATTTCGCAGTAAATAAAGCCAATAATAAACATATATATATATATATATATATATATATATATATATATATATATATATATATATCGAATATATAAAATCACTCAAACATAAATATAATGTATTACATTGCCTCTAGGGCACCAATACTAACAATCTCCCACTTGCACTAGAGCCAATCACTCATGTATCGAATACCCATGCTACTAGTGTGACATTCATGCTTCTGCTGCGACAGAGCCTTAGTCAGCGGGTCTGCAATATTATCATCAGTATGCACTTTACATATGTGAATATCCCCTCTATCATTTATCTCTCGAATAAGGTGATATCTCCGAAGTATATGCTTTGTTCTGCTATGAGCTCTCGGCTCCTTGGCTTGTGCTATAGCTCCATTATTATCGCAGTAAAGATCTATGGGATCTGCGATCGATGGAACTACACCAAGTACTGTAATGAACTTCCGTATCCATACAGCCTCCTTGGCTGCTTCACATGCCGCAATATACTCGGATTCCATTGTAGAATCAGCTACTGTCTCTTGCTTCGAACTTTTCCAGCTTATAGCACCTCCATTTAGGCAAAACACAAATCCAAACTGAGAAACAGAGTCATCTCTGTCAGTCTGAAAACTAGCATCCGTGTAACCCTTTACCGTTAGCTTCTCTTCACCTCCATACACCAAGAATGAATCTTTAGTCCTTTTCAAGTACTTAAGAATATTCTTGACCTCCGTCCAGTGACCTTCACCTGGATTAGACTGGTATCTTCTCGTCATGCTCAAAGCATACGAGACATCCGGACGAGTACATATCATTGCATACATGATAGATCCAATTGCTGAAGCATATGGTATCTTACTCATGCGGTCTTTATCATCCAATGATTTAGGACCATTCTCTTTTGAGATCGTTATCCCATGAGATATGGGGACATATCCCCTTTTTGCATCTTGCATTCCAAAACGATGCAAAATCTTGTCAATATATGTACTCTGGCTTAAGCCGATTAATCTCCTTGATCTATCTCTATAGATCCTGATCCCTAATATATAGGTAGCCTCGCCCAAGTCTTTTATAGAAAAACTTTGTCCTAACCAAGTCTTTACAGCCTGTAGAGAAGGAATGTCATTCCCCATTATTAATATATCATCGACATATAATACTAGGAATGCTACATGGCTCCCATTAACCTTTTTGTAAACACATGGTTCATCCACGTTCTGAATAAAGCCAAAACCTTTGACTATTTCATCAAACCGGATGTTCCATCTCCGAGAGGCCTGCTTCAATCCATAAATGGATCTATGCAGCTTACATACCTTTCCGGCATCCTTTGGATTTCCAAAACCTTCAGGTTGTGTTATGAACACATCCTCTTCAAGGCTCCCGTTAAGGAAGGCTGTTTTGACATCCATCTGCCATATTTCATAATCATAGTAAGCCGCTATTGCAAGCAAAATTCTGATGGATTTTATCATTGCCACTGGTGAAAAGGTTTCATCATAGTCAATACCATGAATTTGTTTGAAACCTTTTGCAACCAGTCAAGCTTTATAGGTCTGTAATTTACCTTCCATGTCGATTTTCTTCTTGAAAATCCATTTGCACTCTATAGGTTTTACCCCTTCAGGTGGATCAACCAAAGTCCATACTTGGTTTTCATACATGGAATCCATCTCAGAATTCATGGCTTCTTGCCATCTCTCAGAGTCTGGTGAGTTCACAGCATCTTGGTAGGTGAGAGGCTCATCTTGGTCTATGATCATCACATCGTCATTTTGAGTTAAGAGAAATCCATAATTCCTCTTTGACTCATGGAGAATCCTACTAGATCTACGAACAACCTGTGTTTCTTGAGCAATGTTATCTTGTATTTCTTGCTCATGCTCCACCTCTGGTTCAACGTTATCAAGTGGTTCTCGATCTTCATCGAGATCTATTTTCCTCCCACTGTCTTTTCTAGAGACTAGCTCTCTTTCTAAGAATACAGCAGTTCGAGCAACAATTACTTTGTTCTCCGAGGGACTATAGAAAGAATAACCCTTCGTTTCCTTTGGGTATCCCACAAAATTACATTTTTCAGATTTCGGTCCAAGCTTGTCTGATGTTAGGCGTTTCACAAATGCTTCACATCCCCATACTTTCATAAAGGACATGCTTTGCCGTTTCTCTGTCCATATCTCATATGGAGTTTGTTGAACCATTTTAGTAGGAACACGGTTTAGTGTATATGCAGCCGTTTCCAGGGCATAACCCCAGAAACTAATTGGAAGATCTGCTTGACTCATCATAGATCGCACCATGTCCAACAAGGTACGATTCCTCCTTTCAGAAACCCCATTCCATTGTGGTGTTCCAGGAGGAGTTAGTTGTGATACAATACCACACTCCCTCAAATAGTTCTTAAACTCATGGCTTAAGTATTCACCTCCTCGATCAGATCTTAGAGTTTTTATGCTTTCGCCAGTTTGCTTTTCTGCTTCTGCCTTATACTCTTTGAACTTTTCAAATGCTTCGGATTTGTTCTTCAAAAGATACACATATCCATATCTACTGAAATCATCAGTAAACGTAATGAAGTAGAAATAGCCACCCCTTGCCATCGATCTCATAGGACCACATACATCGCTATGTATTAGTTCTAGTCGTACGGTGGCCCTCTTACCCTGTCCGGTAAAAGGAGCTTTAGTCATCTTGCCTAGTAAACAAGCCTCGCATTCATCATATGATTCAAAATCAAACTGATCCAAGAAACCATCTTGATGTAACTTGGAAATGCGTTTCTCGTTTATATGGCCTAGACGACAGTGCCAAAGGTATGTTTGATTTGAGTCATTAGTCTTAAGTCATTTGTTATTTACATTCAAGATAGGAGTATCTAAACTAAGAACATACAAACCGTTAAATAACTTTGCAACACCATAGGAAATGTCATTCAAACCAAAAGAGCAACCATTGTCTTTAAAGGTAAATGAAAAACCTTTCTTGTCCAAACAAGAAACAGAAATAATGTTTCTACAAATAGAAGGCACATACAAACAGTTTTCAAGTTCTAATATAAGCCCAGTGGGCAATGATAAATGGTAAGTCCCTACAGCCAAAGCAGCAACCTTTGCTCCATTTCCAACTCGTAGGTCTACCTCTCCCTTAGCCAGTGTCCTACTCCTTTGCAGTTCCTGCACATTTATACAAATGTGAGAACCACATCCAGTATCCAATACCCAAGATGTAGAAGTAGACAAATTGACTTCTATTACATAAATACCTGAAGCAGAAGTCTGGCCAGCAGCCTTCTTCTTCTTAAGTTCTTCAAAATATGCATGACAGTTTCTCCTCCAGTGTCCCGGTTTACCACAGTGGTGACAATCACCCTTTTCAACACCTCCTTTAGGCTTGGTAGCCTTCTTGGGAGCAGAATTAGGATTGGCAGCAGATTTGGACACATTCCTCTTCTTATTGCCCTTCCACTTTCTTTTCCCCTTGGCACCTCCTTTGTTCACCATCAGCATGGGAGTAGGAGATTCCTTCTGAATGTTGGTTTCAGCAGTTCTTAACATGCCCAACAATTCAGTGGGTGTCTTATCAATCTCATTCATATTGTAGTTCATAATGAATTGAGAAAAGTTCTTGTTAAGTGATTGCAAGATCAAATCTATTTGAGCCTCCGGACCAATCGGGAAGCCCAAGGTATCTAGTTGCTCAATATACCCAATCATCTTAAGAACGTGTGGTCCAACCGGGTCTCGCTCTCCCTGTTTGCAAGCATACAATGCCTTGCTCGTATCATATCTTTCCTGACGAGCTTGTCCCTCAAACATGCTTTTGAGGTGCTCAATTATTTCATAAGCATTCATCAACTCATGTTGCTTTTGAATCTCAGGAGCCATGCATGCAAGCATAAGGCATGACACATCAGTTGAGTCATCCAAATGCTTCTGATAAGCATTTTGCTCGGCACGTGTGGCTCCAGCAGGAAGAGGATTTGGGTGAGGAACTTCAATGGCATACAGCTTTCGCTCCTGCCTGAGGACAATCCTCAAGTTCCTAAACCAATCTAGGAAGTTTGTCCCTGTCAGCTATTCCTTTTCTAGGACTGATCGTATCGAAAAGTGGTTTGTGTTGTTTGCCATTTATTATCTACAATTTTGTAAAAGCGCATAAAATGAGTTAGTTTGCATGTTTCGTAAAACCAATTATGTTCAAGTTGATTTATAGCATATTCGTAATATACCTTGTTGAATATAATTGATGTGTTTTAATCAGTGTTTAAGTGTTACAGTGAATTATCAGAGTTTAGCTGGAAGCAGTCAGAGTTTGGTGTAAACTCTGACAGATGGAAGCTCGACAGAGTTTGTCAAACTCTGTCTGGAGGAAGCGTCTACTGGTCAACAGTGATTAAAGATTTATTATGGAAGCGATATCTTTGAAGATTGGATAGCTATCAAAGAGATCGAGTTGACATAGGAGACGTGTGACAATCTGTAATTGATATCATTGTATAGCTGATTATTAGGAATATCAATTAGAGATTGTATCGTAGCTGTATGTTATATAAATACAGTTAGGTTAACCCTAGAAGGGTATCGTACAACGAATTATCTTTATTGTAACCTAGCAGCTCTTTGTGATATTTTACATCACGGAGAGGGTTCGTAATACAAGAAGTTTTTAAGTGCATAAACGTTTTTACTTGTTAAACTCTCATACAAAGTTGATTATTAATTGTGTATTCGGCCTAACAAGTGGTATCAGAGCCAATCTGTTACTTTATTACAGGTTAAGATCCAAACACAAAAATAATCATGGCAGCAATCCCTCCACCAACACCTACTGTTTCTGAAAAGGCTCCTACTACTGTGAGTCGTTATGAACCAATCAGGGTTCCTATTCTCAGGCCATTAGAGTATGCTATGTGGAAGGTCAAGATGACTATGTTTCTGGAGGCTACAGATCCAGAATATCTTGACAGGATTTATGAAGGCCCTCACAATCCTACAAAGCTATCTGTTGCAGTTGCTGGTGAAGAAGCAAAAATGGTTCCAAAGGAAAAGAAGGACATGACTCCTGAAGATCTATCATCAATTGCTAAGGATGCAAAAGTTAGGCATTTACTGCATAGTGCTTTAGACAATGTTATGTCTAACAAAGTCATTAACTGCACCACTGCAAAAGAGATATGGGATGCTCTTGAAGTCAGGTGTCAAGGAACTGCGGCTATTAAGAAGAATAGGAGAAACATACTCACACAAGAGTATGAGCATTTTGAGGCTAAACCTGAAGAGACCATGACAGAAACGTTTGATAGATTCTGTAAACTGATTAATGATCTGTCATTGGTCAACAAAGAGTATGATCTAGAAGACTCGAATCTCAAGTTTCTTCTTTCTCTACCTGAAAAGTGGGATGTGAAAACAACCACTATTAGAGACAACTATGATCTTGCTGAAACAGAGATTGATGAAATCTATGGACTGCTCAAAACTCATGAATTGGAAATGGAGCAGAGAAACAGGAGATCAAGCAGGAAAGGAAAGTCTGTTGCTCTTAATGTTGAAGAGAAGCCTCAGAAGAAAGAGGCAACAAGAAGGAAAATGAAGGGAAAAGCTTTGGTCATACATTCAGAAAGTGAATCACCAAACTCTGATTATGATTCAAACTCTTCTGAATCATCAGACTCTGAGGATGATGAAGAAGAAATGAGGAAAATGGCTGTGTTAATGGTGAAGACTTTCAAGAAAATGGGCTTCAAGAATTTCAAGAAAGGAAAAAGGTTTTCTAGGGATTCAAATGAAGACAGGAAAAGCTACAGGAAGTCTGATAAGAGAGATTCTAAAGGGAAGAAGGATAAGTCTGAAATTCAATGCTACAAGTGTAAGGAGATGGGTCACTATGCTCCTGAGTGCAAGAAGGGTAAAACTGGAAAGGTACTCTACACTAAAGGCAGAGATTGGGCAGATACTTCAGATTCCGATGAAGAAGTGAACTATGCTCTCATGGCTACTACTGAATCAGAATCCTCTGAAAATCAGGTACCTCTAACTACCTATGCTTATAATATTGATGACATTGCTCAATTAAGAATTTATCTTAAGTCATTGCATATAAGTTATAGGGATCAGACTTTAGAAAATGAGAGGATAAAAGCTGAAAATTCTGAACTTAAGGTAAGAAATAAACCTGTTGAAGAAAAACTTGAATACATGCAACAAGTTCAGAAAGAGAGAGATGATGCTGTTTGCAAAGAACAAAATTTGCTTCAGAAGTATAAACAACTAGAGTCAGAGTTGGAGGAAGCAAATAATAAAATTAGGACTTGGACTAATTCTGGAAAGGACACTCAACAGATTTTTCAAACAGACGCTGTTGGTCTAGGTTATAATGAGGGAGATGAACTTAGATTTCAAAATCAAGTTAAAGTCAGAACTCATTTTGTTCATGGAACCAGTAAATTTTTGTCTGAAAATGAAAAGGAAGCTGTCAAAAGTAAACCAGTAAAAACTAGTGTTAAATAGGTTAATATTGGTTCAATGACAGATAAACAACTCAAACATAAACTGAAGGAGTTAAAATCTGTTGAGAAACAGAAAGTGTCAAACAAGAACAGAAATGGAAAAGTAGGCATCACTTCAGGAAATAAACCAATGCTTGCTAGTTATGCTCCAAGAAAGACATGTCATAACTGTGGTAGTACTAAGCATCTTGCAAATTTCTGCAAGAAAAATAAAAATATAAATTCTTTACCTACAAAGTCTGAGGTAAAGAAGGATTTTGCTAGAACTAAGCCACAGACTTTATGCACACACTGTGGAAGCACCTGGCATTCCATTTATACTTGCAGAGAATATCATGCTATCTATCATAATTACTATGAACTGAAACCCAATCTGAAATGGATTAAAGTTGATACTGCAAGTGTAAACACTGATACTGTTAGCTCAAACTCTGATAATGTTAATTCCGCTGCAAAAGCTAACAAAGTTAAGAATGCCAAAGGATCCAAGCAAGTCTGGATCCTTAAAACTAATCCTCAGTAATTGTTTGTGATTGCAGGGTAACAGGGAGGCAACCCTAGTCGTGGATAGTGGATGTTCAGGACACATGACTGGAAATAAAGCCCTGCTATCAGAATATGAGGAGAAGGCTGACCCAAAAGTTTCCTATGGTGATGGCAATGTAGGAAGAACATTGGGATATGGCAATATTAATCTTGGAAATGTCATCATCAACAATGTAGCTCATGTGCCAGGACTCAAGCATGACTTGTTATCTGTGAGTCAAATCTGTGACAAGGGATATCATGTAGATTTTCAACCTGAATATTGTGAAGTTATCAGCAAATCTACAGGAAAGGTTGTTCTAGTTGGTCACAGACAAAACAACATTTATGAAATCAAGCTTTTGATAGACTCTGTTGGAAAAGCTGTTTGCCTGTCAACAAGAATGTCTAGTGAAGAGAGTTGGAAGTGGCACAAGAAACTCTCACATTTGAACTTGAACAACATCAATGAATTGATCAGAAAGGATCTTGTAAGAGGACTCCCAAAGGCTCTGTTAAATGTTGATGGCCTGTGTGACTCATGTCAAAAGGCTAAACAAAGGAAGTCATCTTTCAAGAGCAAGACAGAATTTTCTATCACTGATCCCTATCATCTTCTGCATGTTGATCTCTTTGGTCCAGTAAATGTTATGTCTATTGCATGGAAGAAATATGCTTTAGTCATTGTTGATGAATACACTAGATTCACTTGGGTGTATTTTCTAGCAAAGAAGGATGAAACTGCATTAACTCTGATGGAGCATGTGAAGCTTCTGGACAAAGGATCAAGCAACAAAGTCAGAATCATCAGAAGTGATAATGGAACTGAGTTCAGAAATGCAACAATGGAAGAATTATGCAAGGACAATGGAGTGAAACAAGAATTTTCAGCACCTGGTACACCACAACAAAATGGTGTAGTTGAAAGGAAAAATAGAACCTTAATTGAAGCTGCCAGAACTATGCTTGATGAAGCAAAATTGCCAACTTATTTCTGGGCAGAAGCTGTTCAAACTGCTTGTTTTACTCAAAATGCAACACTGATCAATAAGCATGGAAAGACACCATATGAGATGGTGAAGAAAAAGAAGCCTAACCTGAAATACTTTCATATTTTCGGGTGCAAATGTTTTGTTTTGAAGACTCATCCAGAATAGTTGACCAAGTTTGAGCTAAAGGCAGATGAAGGAATTTTTGTTGGTTATCCACTGTCAACAAAGGCATTCAGAGTTTACAATCTGAGAACTAAAGTGATCATGGAATCTATACATGTTTCTTTTGATGATAAGAAGATAACTGGACTTGAAGACAAAGATGAATATGATCAACTGAACTTTGAAAATGAAGATTTGAACTCTGATGAAGGAAACTCTGATGAAACAATTCTGACAGACTCTGTTGAAACAAACTCTGAACCTCTACTGGTAAACACTGGAGAAACTTCTCAGTCAAAACAAAGGGGAGAACCAGTTGAGGGGGAGCATGATCAAGATGAAGACTCAAACACTGATACTGAGTCAATTGAAAAATCTGGATCAAACTCTGATGCTTCAAACACTGAAAATTCAGATTCTGACTCTGGGCAGTCAAGTTCAGGGGGAGTCTCAGAAAACGAAGATAGATCACAACAAAATCAGGAGAGCATGGATCAAGGGGGAGGATCACATGCTGATAGAAGTCATTTACCTTCTGCTAGGAAATGGACTAAATCACATACACCTGATTTGATAATTGGTGATCTAGATGCAAAAGTAAAGACAAGAAGTGCTACTGCAAGTGAATGTTTGTTTCATGCATTCTTGTCTAAAAATGAACCAAAGAAAGTGGAAGAAGCTCTTCAAGATGCAGACTAGATAATAGCAATGCAGGAAGAGTTGAATGAATTTGAAAGGAATGAAGTTTGGACCCTTGTACCAAGGCCAAAGAACAGATCTATTGTTGGTACTAAATGGGTTTTCAGAAACAAAACTGACAGTGAAGGTGTCATCACAAGGAACAAGGCTAGACTGGTAGCAAAAGGCTATTCACAGCAGGAAGGAATAGACTATGATGAAACATTTGCTCCAGTTGCAAGATTGGAGGCAATCAGAATTTTTCAAGCATATGCCTCTCACAAGAAATTCAAAGTGTTCCAGATGGATGTGAAAAGTGCTTTTCTGAATGGAAAGCTTGAAGAAGAAGTGTTTGTTGAACAACCACCAGGATTTGTGGACCCCAAATATCCAGATTATGTCTACAGGCTAGATAAGGCACTATATGGACTTAAGCAGGCACCACGAGCATGGTATGAGACACTTGCTCAGTTTCTTCTAGAAAGTGGATTCAACAGAGGAACAATTGACAAAACTCTGTTTTATTTCAATCAAGGAAGTGACCTCCTTTTAGTTCAAATTTATGTTGATGACATTATCTTTGGGTCTACTAATGATAAACTCTGTAAAAAGTTTGCCAAGCTCATGCAGTCCAGATATCAAATGAGCATGATGGGAGAGCTTAGCTACTTTCTAGGCCTACAGGTGAAACAAACAGATGATGGTATTTTCATTAATCAAGAAAAATATATCAGAAATCTTCTCAAGAAATTTGGTATGCTTGACTGTTCATCTGCATCAACTCCCATGGCAACAGCAACTAAATTGGACAAAGACACGGGAGTTTCAGTGGATATGACAAACTACAGGGGCATGATAGGATCTCTTCTATACTTTACAGCCAGTAGGCCTGACATCATGTATGCAACCTGTCTTTGTGCAAGGTTTCAGGCAGATCCTAGAGAGCCACATCTGACAGCTGTGAAAAGAATCTTCAAGTATCTCAAGGGCACCATATCATTAGGTCTGTGGTACCCCAGAGAATCAGATTTCAAGCTACTTGGGTATTCTGATGCAGACTTTGCAGGCTGCAAGATAGACAGAAAGAGCACTAGTGGAAGTTGTCAATTTCTTGGTGACAGACTTGTTTCCTGGTACAGCAAGAAACAGAAATCAATCTCTACATCTACAGCAGAAGCAGAGTATATTGCAGCTGGTAGCTGTTGTGCACAGATCTTATGGATGAAGAATCAATTGCTGGATTATGGATTGAGGTACAGTAATATCCCTATTTACTGTGATAATCAAAGTGCTATTGCTATGACAGGTAATCCAGTACAGCATTCAATGACCAAGCACATCAGCATAAGGTACCACTTCATCAGAGAACATGTGGAAGAAGGAAATATTGAACTACATTTTGTATCTACAGAACAACAGCTTGCAGATATCTTCACTAAACCATTGAGTGAATGTAAGAACCCAGATTTTTGGGTAGAATTAAAACTTTTTATTATGTATTGATGTAAGAATGAATAGGGGTTACAACTAGAATGTAATACTGGTTTTAATGAATGAATAATGAAAGGATATATATTCCAAGGTTATATGGCCTGAAGGATGCTATTGGGTGATAACTAAGGTTAGAATAATCTATCTCCTAGAAAGTTAAGATAAGATTCCCTAGAGAGAAATAGATACCCTCATGTCATCCAAATCAATATCTATTATAAGCCCAGCGGTTCCGTAAAAAGGTTAAGGAACACTCGAGGGTGAACCAGGTTCATTTTCCCAACTATAGGAATTAAATAAAAATAAGTGATGAATAGTGATTTTGTAAGTTGGAAAACTTTTCCCGCCACCCTATGTACGGGACGTGTTATGGATGTTTCGAAGTCATATTAGTAATACGCGGAGGAAATAAGTGAATGCAGAAACGATCGGAATTCAGAAATTTCAAATTCTTTTTCGGTACAATATTTGACCGAACCGTAAAGAGCCTATCAATACGATCAAGACAAGAGTATTATAATGTTAAGGATTCAAGGATTTTATTTATTAAGTATGATTTGAGGATTTAGAATGAAAACCTTTGAGTTAGAATAACAAGTGTTCTAGAAATCGCTAGAACTTTATAACAAGATTAAGCGATCAAGCAAACGCGAAAGAAATTACGGATTAAATACGTAACGAGAAAAAAAAAACCCTACTTGATCAGCTGGGGTTATATATAAGAATATTTGGTGGAAATGAAATGAAGAAAAGAAATGAAAAAGGAAGTAATGAGGTGGATGGACAAGAAGAAAACAACAAGGCTTCACATCATCAATTTTTCTAACACACCATAAACCTTTGACACTTGTATTAAGAGGAGTATTAGCAGCTATACCCACTTATACATATCACAAATATCATTTGACAACTAGCCAAGCAAGAGGAAAAGAGAGAAAAAGAAGCAAATACCACCTCTCCCCCATTTTTCCAGCAGTTGCATTTTCCAGGGCAGGGGTCTTTGCCATTTTTTTTCACCTAGATCTACTCATCTAAAAATCATGAAAAAATTCATGGAGCTTCTACACATCAAGGTGAAGTTGGGGATTTAATTTCATAATTTTTGAAGATCGTTTGGATGGGTAAATAAATTCGAGAAGTTCACTGTTTTTCCCCCAAAACCAAGGCACTTCGAATTTTGGAGTTTTAAGATTTCAAAATCCACCTTCCAACCATTGTTTGATCTCCAAATTTTTATGGTGAGTCCTATATTTCATAAAAATGATCTCCTAGAAATCTTAGCTTCAAACTCCATGTTTTCCATTTTCAAATAAATCCTCAAAAATGAGGGTGAATAGTGTTTTCAAGAAACTAACTTTGATTTCTTGGTTTCTTTGGATGATTTAGGCTTTGTTAAAGCCATACAAGGACTATATAAGGGTTATTATAGCTTGTACACTCTCCAAGGAAGGTATAATTCTTAAGAACCCAAGATCTTACTTTGAGTTTTATATATGTTCTTGATGGTTTTAGATTAGTTAAGATTATGGTGTTGTTATATGCATAAAAGCATGATTATGTAGTTAGTAGTGATGATTTAAGAGTTTTGATGATTATGATGGTTAATTGAAACCTTCTTGGACTGGTTAAGATGAAAACCATGTATAGTATGCCCGGTGTGGCTTGGATTGATTGTTATGAATTTTAGAACGTTCGATTTATAGCCGTCGTAATGCCGAATTTTCGTTAGACTATTAAACACCGAGCATCACAGTAGCTATAACTCACTGTACAGCTTCATTTTCTGCCATGATAGGATAGATTATGTTTCAAGCTTCGTTTTGATATAAAGATCGCATGAAACGGACTTACGGTTTAGGATTTATGACCAAATTACTAAAAGTAGTTCGAATCCGTAAACGAAAGTTCGTAACTGTAATTGAACCCTCATAAACTATGTAACGTCATGGCGAATCTTGGTAAATAAATACTAGAGGTAAAAAGGAAGGCGTGAAAGAAAACCGTATGTCAAAAAGATCATTTTTCGATTTATTAAAAATGTTCGAGTCGAGGTTAAACGCGAACGAACCCCTAAAAGACGACTCTTTTATAACTTCGGTAAAACACTTAGAAAACGGACGATAAAACTCGGAGTATAGTATTGGCTCGTAACGATCGACTTTAGAACTCATATGACTTAAGTATGTCCCAAGTATAAGTACAATGACATGTCGTATTAACGAACGGATGTCGGGTCGGATCAGTGATAAAAGTAATCCACAAAAAGGGGTATAACGAGATAACTCAAGAACGTGTTTCGAATTAAGTATAACTTAACTTTTAATATGTTAAGTGATTAATCCCGAATGCCTTGGCTATTTATAGATCACCAAGCTGAACCGGGACCCGCTACCACTACCCCTTACCGTACTCGACTACCAGGCAAGTTTCAATTCCCTTCTTTTAGGCTGTTGTTGTGATTGAATAAATATATATATATATGCTGATATACATATGCCATTGCATGCATGCCTACTTTCAAGTTGAAGTGATATACTTGTTCCCTGAATGTTATTGTTGGCTTATAAGCTAGATAGTTATATATCAGTTATAAGCCGATTATTGTAAGACCCTCATAGAAGGGCGTATACATCTTATTAATCAAAAATAGACCGGGAGTCAATATTCCTTGATATATCGAGATTACCTCGGAGGAAAATATTTAAGTAAATATTTTCTATTATTTGGGCGACGAATATTATTTGAATATTCGTTCGAGACTAATTATTTTAATGATCCTTACTTCAAATAATTATTTGAATTTAACTATTCAACGAATAATACTTCTCAATATTCATTCAGAGTCGAATTGATTATCGACTATTATTTCGAATATTCTTCTAAAGATGAGACTGTTAGATGAATATTATTTGGATATTCTTTTAGATTATTATTTTATTAAATAAATATTACTTTCGAATATTCATTTAAGATATTAAATACTTGATGAATATTATTTTAATATTCATCTGAAGCTTGATTTAATTATCGAATATTATCTCGAATATTCCTTAAGGCTTGGATTACTAAATGAATATTACTTGATATTCATTTAAGATATTATTCATTCAATGAATATTACTTTTGAATATTCATTTAAATTTCCTAATTAATTATGATTATTACCTTAAATATTCTTTTCAGGTCTTATTAATTAATGAATATTGTTTTGAATATTCATTTAAATATTTATTTATTCAATAAATATTCCCCTGATGTCTCTTCAGGGATTATTTTGAGAAATACTCTGATTAAAGATATTCTTTCATATTCCCAAATATTCTGTAAAATATTTTAATTCAATAAATATTCTCTGAATATTTATTCCATACTTAGAATAACCTCGATAAGGTTTATCTTCTTCGATTATTACAGAAAATATTTCAAAGTCATATTATTATAAATCTTATATCAAGAAAGGTTCCCAGACATCATTCATCTTTGAGTCTATCTTCTTAATAATAAGGGAACCTTACTTGGAAAAATGTTATTTATCTTGTCGACTTCCCGGTCATAAAGTATTCCCTTCACTCGCAACTCGGGTGCTGTTGACTTATTAAGTCGTTGCTTACCTTCTCATCTTTCGAGGGGTAAGATTACTGGAACAAGTTGATATCCGTTACCAAGTAATAGCTTGGGAGTTATTGGTAAATTTTCCTTTCCAACTAGATACGACTACTTTGTGGAGTCTTATCAACAAGTATTATACTTGGGGAAAGGGGGACGAACGTTACATTCAGAATCATGAATTCTATTTGAACTAGGAGTCGTGTAAGAGGCCGAGTAGCGCCGGTCCATCCCCTTTGGCCCAACCGTTGGCCGGGGAGAGCTAGTAAGGCGGTACACAAGTAAAGCCGTCAGTTCTTCCTTCTACCGGTAGTAAATCTAAATTGAGCTGTACGATCTCGACTGATCATCAAGATTGGAACAGCGGGCGCGGTGAATACTCCATCATTGGTTCATCATCCAAATTTATTTATTTCCTGCAACATGATTACTGTTGGCAGAGTTGGAAAAGGGTCATAACTGGAATTGCAACCTTTTCTTGCAAGTTCCTCTTCTTAATAACAATAAGAATATCTCGCTTACTTTGATGTAGCAGATATTTCTACAAACAAATACTTTAAGTTACCTTGTAACTTCATCGTTCATATTATACTGGCATCATTTCCGTAAAGGCATGGCATATGGTTTGAAAGATACTTTTGAACTGTTATACATTATCGTTCAGTTATATATTATTGTTGGTGGGCTATTGCTCACCCTTGCTTTATTATTATATCACAACAACAGCTAGACCAGATGACTCGCACAAGGCGCACTCGACGCGGGCGAGGACGATGAGACTACCAGAGCTGAAGAAGAAGCTATTGGTAGGGTATATTTATTCTTTCAGTACCAAGAATATGGTCTAGTATGCCTTGTGTAAATGGATGGCAAAGAGTATGTAATTATATTGAAATTCTTTTGGATTGTAAGAACTCATAATGTGATTAATAAAAATTTGAGTGTTACTCTGATTTCATCTCTGGGACTATAACGGGTGTGTTTTATATTATTGTGTTGGGTTATAGAGACGTAATTTATTTTATGTTAAGGAAAGTTCAAGTGTTGTGGACAGAATTGGAAACCGTAACCACCGGATCCCGGACCCCGGATCTGGGGGTGTTACAGTGAAGCTACATTTACAAGACTGGTCAATGAACTAGGAATGGTCTCTGGTTCTGACTAGGAATGTTGGTTAGATTCAAACTTTACTTATGTGATGTATTAATCATATTTCCTGGTTGGTTAAATGCTAAGTGAACTCTGTTGATTAAACTCTGTTATGCATACTCTGTTAAACTCTGTCAGCATGCCTATATGTAATTCACTGTTAATAAGTTTGATAAACTCTGTGAACTCTGAGTTGATTTTTGTCTGAATGAAAACACCAATGAAGAAATATGTATGAAGCATGATTCTCAGCAATTAATCATGAATCTTTCTGAGTTATTGTGATCTTATCTTAGATTGTGCAGAAAGTTAACACAGCATGATACTGGCTCATATTTATAGCATCTCTTAGTTTATTTTGTCCTAAACTCTGAGTCTATAAATACTGTGTGCATTACCTTACAAGAAAAACTACTGATGTTGATGAACTCTAAACTCTGTTAGTTATACTCTGAAAGAATAAAAAGCTTACTGCAATACCCCAAAGAAAATGTATATAGGTTGTTATACTCCTTTGAGATTATGTTGGATACTAGGATGACCCAGGAACCTATTGGTATATAATATGTGCTGAAATTCTCTGATTTTTGGTGACTAGTTAAATACTAGGATGACCCAGGAACTTATCAAAATGATAAGGGCTAAAATTTTTGAATTTTTGATGACTGGTTCCAACCTCTGATTACTGGAATGAAAAAAAAAAAAAAAAGAAGGAAAAGTATATAAAGGGGGTATAAAATAAAAGTTACTGTATATAGTTTGATTACTTCAGAGTTTAGCTTTCATCATACAGTCAGTGTTTACTATGACAGTTTGTGCATCCAGTGTTTATTGATTTACTTTATGGATTTTATAAAAAATTAGATGCTCTAAAAATTGATTTAGTAAACTCTGCTTCACACACACATATTCACATCTGTGCAATTTATGAAAGGGTTTCGGTGATAAAGTTGGAGAATTGACAAACGCTGTTGATTCGTGATTTGTACTCTAAGGTAAATTTTCACTTGGACAATTTGAAAATCTTGGAGTAAATAGGGTTTTTGACAACTGTTAATCAGTGGATTGTTGATGAATGTGTTCTTTATATGATTACTTTAATTAGTTTTCATATTCTCTTCTTGATTTATTTTCTTGAAGAACAGTTCATAAAACATAAAAAAAAGTTGCAGAACACAATGAATAAGATTAGAGAAACATAATTTTTCATTGATAATAAGAAAGAGATTACAAGCAAATATTACATCTTTTTGTTCTCTCTATCTTCTAATCTATTCAACAGGAAAATAAAAGGTCAGTCCAAACCACTCCATTGTTAGCAAAAATTCCCAGATCCCATCTTTGCCACTTTATTTGGGTGGAAGTTGAAGGGATAAGGTTATTTTTGCTGACATATTCATTAACAATGGTTGGTGGTGTTGGATGAGGATGCCTTCGAGGAGAGCCATGCCAATGTTGCTTGGAGGGCAGCATCGATGTCGATCACCCTTGCAGGTTTCTCTCTCTCGATCTCTTCCAGACCGGCATCCATTTGCAGCCACAGCGTCTCAAGCTGCCTTTCCCACTCAAACGCTTCAAATTCTTCACGCGTATAGCTGAAGATGTCCCTATTCTCGACAAGATGAAGGTTCTTTTCTTTGATGGCAAGGTTGGCCATTGTTTATCAGAATATTTGGTTTGAAGGGTTTGTGATTTTACAGGGGAGACTGAAAGGTTAAAGGTTTAATGAACTAATCTGAGCAAGTCTCTAGGCCTTAAATAGAGATGGGTAAGAACGAAGTTCTTAAACGCTTCGTATTCTGATTATTAAAGGCAACAGGTAAACGCTTCAAATTCTGGTTTTACTTGGGTCCAGATATTTTAAGAGAGTATTATTTGATTTTTGTTTAAATCAAATATTTTAATGTTTTAATTTTTAAAATACTCTTCTTAAAAATAAGCGCACATGACCCACTCTCCCATTAATGTGTCCTACTTACCCATTATCGTGTCCCACTACACATTAATCTAGGAACTGATTGAGTGTTTGTTACATAAGAGATTGGGTGTTTAATTACTCTAATTACTTTTGTGTCCAAACGGTTGTGTTTTATTCTTACATCTCACAGTTCTCTTATTTTTCACTTGGGCATTCACGCAAACACATTTTCTACATACATTTCTCCTGGAAATTCTTGCAAATTTCTTCACTCAATGGCTTCTAAAGCATTCACTGCTCTTGGTTTACGGTTTGTTCCTAACAACTATGAAGCTCCACTCTATCATCAACGCGTTCCAGAATCGTTTCATCTAATGCAGAACTTCTTGAGGGATTCAGAGATTGGACAAGCTCTGGTTGGACCTGCTACTCTCTCTGCGTCTCAAATTGCTACATTTTGGCAGAATTCAGTTTATGTGGATGGAGGAGAGAATGGGACTCCTAACATCATCTTCACGTATGAAGAACAAGATTATGTGATTACTCCACAGACTGTAAGAGATACAATGGGGTTTGAAACACATACTTCTTATACTCTGGTTAATGAAACTTATTTGAGAGAGATGCTACAAGAGATAGGTTACATGGAATCTCTTGACAAGCTTGGCGGTATAAAGAAACCAAATCTCAGAAAGGAATGGAACTTTTTCTTTGATTGCATTACAAGGACGTTCCAGAAGAAAGTCACCAACTGGGATGCCATTCCAATAGACAGTCTTCAAATCGGGTATTCTCTACTCTATGGTACTAATTTTGATTTTGGTCGATATGTTCTGATGAACTTAGGTGATAAACTGTCAGAATCTACTACTGTTTATTATGCTCGTTTTTGTCAAATGCTGTTCAATGCTTGTGTTCCTGGTCTAGAAATTGATGATACTGATGAAATTGATCCTTTTAGAGTCAATAAGAGAATATTCTCTGATATGACTAATAAGGATGTTGGTAAAGCAAATCTCCCTGCTTTTATCATGCCACTTGCTCTGCAAAATTTTCTCAATCAACCACAAGAACCACAACAACCTGAACCACAAGAACAACATCAACCTGAACCACAACCACAACCACAACCACAACCACAAAAACAACCTGAACCACAACCACAACCACAAGAACAACAACAACCTGAACCTCAACCAGAACCACTAAACATTGACCGTACTCAAAAACCAAACACTGAATCACCTACATCACCTGCTCACTCAGCACCTACAAAGCAACCTTCACCCATTCCACAAACAAACTCTGAATCATCACAATCTCCACCAGAATCATAATCTACAGCACAAAAAGTTAAAAAGGCAGTTACTGAACAACATGCAAGTGTTAAGCAGGCGAAAGAGACACAAAGAAAATCAAAAAAGACATCCCCTGAAGCTGTTTATACTAGAAGAGTGAAAAGAATAAAACAACTGGCAAACATACCTAAGTCACTCTCAGTGGTAGAACAAACTCCATCAACAAGTGAAGAGGATTCAGATAATATACCTCTAGCAAAACAAAGAAAACTGGTATTCTCTGATTTTGTGGATGAAGATATTGATGCTCCAGAGGTCGTTTCACAGCAAACACCTCCTGTTGAGGTTGAGAAAGATGCAATACCTGCAGAGGCTGAAATACCTGCAGAGGATGAAATGCCTGCAGAGGACAAAATGCCTGCAGAAGAGGATGCTAGAGATGGTCTTTCTCCAATAAATGATATTCTTGATTCATTTATGCCATTCTCTGATCCTATCTCTGATACTGGTGTAGCTGGTCAACCTACGGTTGTTCTTTCTGAAGCTGTGGCATCTCATACTGAGTTAATATCTGATGCTCATCAAACTGTTGAAGGAGGGGAAGAAATTGATCAGGCAACCAAGGCCACTTCTCAGCCTATGCCTGTTGCTGAGCCTGAGCAACATGGAGAACATCTTGATAAGCCTACAGAAGAAATTGCTAAAACTATGGCTGAAGATGAACCTGCTAAAGCTACAAGTGTTGAAACTGAAGGTGAAAGTAGTGCAAACTCTGATGCTTCTTTGAGTGCACCAGTACAAACAGACAATAAACATACACCTTTCACTCAACCTTGTACTTCTCATGAAGTTGCGAGAGCACAATTTGCAAAGAATGCTGCTGAATCGTACAAAGAGGATTGTATTTTTCCACGAGGAAGAGCAGCTGATTTTGTTAAGAAAAATGCTGATACTATCTCCAATCCAGAGATTCTTTCTTGCTTGAAAGCAACTGTAGTTCAAGTCAAAACTCTGGATAGAAGATTTGATGATACTACAATGGCAATCACTGCTTTGCGAAATGAGGTTGTAGCTAGAGAAATGAAAATGGAAAGAGACTCAAAACTAGTGACTACAAAATTCTCTAAAGCTCAAGACAATCTCTTTGCCAGGCTGAGTAAAGTTGAAGAGAATCAGTCTGACTTATCTGCTAAAATTGATTCTATTGCTACCTCCCTGGAGTTAATTACATCTATTCTTATGCCTGATGATGTCAAAAAGGGGGAGAGAGTTGTCAGAAGGGATAGTGCTGGAGATGGAGGGGCAAGTAGTAAAGGAAAGAACAAGGCTGAAGAGGTTCAAACTCTGAGAACTAGCAAGTCATCTAAATCATAGTCTGTTGGGAGAAATACTGATACTCAAGGTACTTCAAAGACCAAGAGTTTGCTGTTACCTTCTAATCCACAAACTGATGAAGAATTGGCTGCTAAGCTGTTTATTGAAGAGAATGAGGAAGGAGTTACGATTGAGGACATTGAAGCTGAAGAAAATAGTTTACAAGAAGAACATATCAAAGCTTTAAAGTCTGGTAAGGTACAAAGAGGAAAAGCTCCTAGACCTGTTGTTAAAGGTGTTGTGATCAAAGAAAGGGCTGATGTTAGTCAAAGATCTCGGTTTTCAAAGGAAGCAATGGCAGCAGAAGCTAAACTCAAGCTAAAAGGTATTGAAGGAGAAAGTTCACAAAAGAAAGTTACAACTTCTGTTGCATCACAAGCAATGATCACACCTTTACACTCTTCTCAGTTGAAATCGGTTTTTGGAAAAGGAACAATTCATGATCCAAATGTATTATCTGGAGTTTCTATGAATGTTTCTGATGGAAAAGCTTTATCTGGCAAAGTTGGAAATAATAAGGGTGGACTAGGTTCACACAGAGACAAAAGGCAATATACTGGTCCTAGAGATCCTTCTTCACTGGCTGTTCCAGGTCGTGGTGTTCCTCAAGAGAGTTTGGACAGACTGGAATCAGTACAGTTAGTTCATCAGAAGAGTTTAAACAAGGATTTTCTTTTGTACTTCATGGCTGATGGGACAGTATTTAAAGTTGGTGAGAATGATATTGGCTTGAAATGTTGGGAAGAACTAGAGTATGTTCTATATCTTCTCAAGGTGAATAGTCAAAGGACTCAATCAGTTGCTAATGTGCTCAGACAGAGAATGACTCAGAATCTGGCAATCAGAGGAGAGAAATATAATAGCAGATATGTTCCTAAGTACAGGGATTATAAAGGAAATCTCATTGAAATGAAGAAAGGTACTGCAAAGTTAAAGACTGATTTGGGAATCACAGTACTTGATTTCAATTCACAGTCAGAAAAAGTCAGATTTATCAGACTGGGAAATGAGATGAGAAGGAACAAAATTTATGATCTTAGGGCTGCTATCTACCAGACAGATGAAAGTGATCCTCAGCTCAGAGAAATTAAAGAAGCTATGAAGATTGAGCTTGAAAATGCAGAAAGAAGATTGCTGATAGATTATCTCAGAGCTATGCCAGATCTTGAAATGATAAGAGATTAAGGTCTGTAAGGATTTCTCTTATTCTCTGTACTTTTTATTAAGTAGAAGCTTAAACTCTGAATTTGTATAAACACTGTATTTGTCTATTTGTTTTGACATCATCAATTATTGTCATTAACTTGTGCATTTTTGCCAATGAACAAGTTGGGGGAGATTGTTGAATATAATTGATGTGTTTTAATCAGTGTTTAAGTGTTACAGTGAATTATCAGAGTTTAGCTGGAAGCAGTCAGAGTTTGGTGTAAACTCTGACAGATGGAAGCTCGACAGAGTTTGTCAAACTCTGTCTGGAGGAAGCGTCTACTGGTCAACAGTGATTAAAGATTTATTATGGAAGCGATATCTTTGAAGATTGGATAGCTATCAAAGAGATCGAGTTGACATAGGAGACGTGTGACAATCTGTAATTGATATCATTGTATAGCTGATTATTAGGAATATCAATTAGAGATTGTATCGTAGCTGTATGTTATATAAATACAGTTAGGTTAACCCTAGAAGGGTATCGTACAACGAATTATCTTTATTGTAACCTAGCAGCTCTTTGTGATATTTTACATCACGGAGAGGGTTCGTAATAGAAGAAGTTTTTAAGTGCATAAACGTTTTTACTTGTTAAACTCTCATACAAAGTTGATTATTAATTGTGTATTCGGCCTAACATACCTCCCACTATTTTTATCAAATTAATAGCCCTTACTATCAATTCGGAAAATGGTTCCCATAAAACCTTTCTTAGTGAGCCAAGATCCATATTTCGTCATATTTTAAGTCAGCTTTGGCTTTCCTCTTAAATATGATTATTTAGGTAGACCGTTATGTCAATTATATCGTATATAACTCTTGGATAGCTTAGTGAACAACATATTGCTCCGATCTATCTAATAGATTTCACTAAACTCTATGCTTATAAGTTCATAATCCTATTATGACGACTTATTTAAGTTGAACCCAACAATAACAATTTAAGTAAGCTTGTTTACTTAATCACATCTCACCACGATAAAAGAGAAGCCCTTGCTTTGGCAAATCTACTCCTCAATGATCTAGGATTTAATGAGTGTTATTTGTTGGAAAGCATCTGTTTAACTTAATATTTCTTAAGGGATTTTTAGAAAAATTTAACGATCTTGATCGTCTATTTAAATCTTAAATCGTTACAGATTTTATCTTGTTTAAACATGGCATATGTGTCGTATCTAATACATACATTCTAAAATATCCATACATCCATGCATCCATTCATATATCTAATATATCCATGTATCATATGTAAAGTGCAGTTACACAAAATTAAATGTGCAATGGTTATGGCTCGATCCTATGCGATCTTTTCGAGCTAATGAAAAGATCAAGGTCAATCTATAGTTGTAATAACTAATTATTACAAAATTCTTCATTGCTTCCAAAGCCTCCATTGATTGCCTCCAAGCTCGTTTTTGAAATACATTACAAAAGAACTCGAGTTGCATTCGAGATTTAAAAATTACAAGAATAACGACATGCAAGTCGTATTTAATTATTACAGACCATAAATGAAATTAAAACATTTATTCTACTGGTCTTTAGGGGCCATAACCAATGCACCATGCTCATATAACAATTATAGACATCACATTAATCATGATCACATCGATTAATATTTAACTCCTTAATTTAAATACCTAATTATTTAAAAAGGAATTAAAAAATCAATTTTAATTAATAAAAATCGAATTTAAAATTAAAATTAATCAAAATCGCATTTAATAATAATATTAAATTCGAAATTTAAATATTCAATTATTAAAAGCATTAATTAAAATAAAATTCGAATTAATAATAATATTCAAATTCATAATTTAAATATATTACAAAATTCGAAATTAAATTAATTAATAAAATTTTGAATTAATAATAATATATAAAATCATAATTTAAATATTCAATTATTAAAACTTTAACCATTAAAAAACATTAGGAATCTAATGATTAAAACCAATAAGTTGTAAGAACCCCAAATTTTGGATATAATTAAAAACTTTTTATTATGTACTGAGGTAATGGTGAATAGTGATTACGATTACGATGTAACGATTGAGATAATGAATGAAAGGAGTAGATTTGGATTCAAATGCTTATATGTCATGAAGAATGCTATTGGTTGACAATCTAGATAAGAATTATCTATCTCCTAGGAAATTAAGATTTGATCATTCCAAGGGGGAAGGTTATTCTTATGTCATCCAAATCGAGATCTGTTATCAGTCCAGTGGTTCCGTAAAAGGGTTAAGGAATGATTGAAAGAGAACCGGGACATTTATATAACCCTAAAAGAATAAGTAAAGAATAAGTGATGAATAGTGATTTTGGTGGACGTAGGAATATTATTAGACGACGCTATATAGAAGTACCCGGAACGAAATTCTGAGTTCGTATTAGTGATCCAGGGGGAAAAAGAGTGTATGTAAAAGCTGTCGGATTCTGAAAAATAGCACTTTTATTTTCCCCGAGATTTCCCTGGACACTGAAAGACTTAAGGAATTATTGAAGGGATTTAAGGAAAATAGGTTCAAGAATTATTAAAGAGAATGGAGGATGATAGTATAAATATTAAGACGGTTTCCGGTAAAACCCTAACTAGAAACGAATGAGTTATTCCTCCGAACGATCAATCAAATTAAGTAATAACCGGACAAAGAGACAAGCAGAGAGCCAAGATACATGCATGTGCAAATAGATAAGATCAAGTAACTAAGTAGTTACAAAGTAACTAGCATCTTTAGAAACCAAATCACTTAGTTAGCTTGCATGACACCTTTCCACCACAAAATCACAACACTTGTCCCTTGGATTGCATCATATATGAGCAAAGCACTTTAATAAAGTAGCTTTATGCTAGATATTATCATCAATAATGTATTTTGGACAAGGATGAGATCAAAGCAAGCAAAACAAACTCCATTCCTCTCATTCTCTCAAACTGTCCAGCAGAAATACTCTCCAAAGACAAATTCATATCTCCATTTCTATCCATGATAAAATCACCAAATTTTAACCATAGCCTCTCCACTCCATGGGTAATATTCGCTCAAAATTTCATGTCCAACAAAGTAGTATAGCCTAGTCAAATCCATGCTCAAAGTTGAAGAAGCCAAACTGATCTGTGCTTGACAGTTTCTGTCCAGAGGAGAAAGGGGGCTCAAAACCCTAGCTAGGAAGCTTCAAATCTGATTCTCTAGGACTCAAAACAAAGCTTATGAAGAGGCCAAGATGTGGTAAAAATTTGAGAGACAAACTCTTATTTTTCTATTTTCTATGATTTTTACAAAAGTGATGATGAATAGCAACCCTTAGAAACTAACTTTGTTTTCTTGGTTTTCTTTGTTGCTCTAAGCTATATTAAGGTGATCCAAGGACTAGATCAAGGCTTGTTAGACTCCTAGACACACCAAGGAAGGTATAAATCTCTTGAAACCCTAGGTTTTACTTTAAGTATATGCATGATCTTGATGAGTTTTAGTATAGTTATGATATTAGCATGGTTATAAGCTTGATTAGCATGATCTTGTAGTGGTTGAAACATATGATGATTATAAGGATGAAGTGATATGATCTTGGACAGATTTTGATGAGAATCATGTATATAAGATGTGTATCATGCCCGGTGTGGCTTGGTTTTGATGTTATAATTTTTGGAACGCTCAATTTATAGCCGTTATAATGCCGGAATTTCGTTACACCTTGAAACTCGTGCATAGCAGTAGCTATAATTCACTGATCTGGTTAATTATATAACATAACCTTGTAGATCTTGAGTCGTAGATCATTTTGGAAAAAGAATCGAATCAAACAGACTTACGGTTTAGGATTTATGACCGATTTACTAAAAGTAGTTCGAATCCGTAAACGAAAGTTCGTAACTGAAATTGGACCCTCGTAAAATATGTAAAGTCATGACGAATCTTGGTAAATAAATACTAGAGGTAAAAAGGAATGTGTGAAAGAAAACCGTATGTCAAAAGGATCGTTTTTCGATTTATTAAAAATATTCGAGTCGAGGTTAAACGCGAACGAACCCCTAAAAGACGACTCTATTATAACTTCGATAAAACACTTAGAAAACGGGCGATAAAACTCGGAGTATAATATTGGTTCGTAACGATCGACTTTAGAACTTGTATGACTTAAGTATGTCCCAAGTGTAAGTACAGTGACATGTCGTATTAACGAACGAATGTCGGGTCGGATCAATGATAAAAGGAATTCACAAAAAGGGGTATAACGAGATAACTCGAGAACGTGTTTTGATTTAAGTATAACTTAACTTTTAAGATGTTAAGTGATTAATCCCGAATGCCTTGGCTATTTATAGATCACCAAGCTGACCCGGGACCCGCTACCACTACCCCTTACCGTACTCGACTACCAGGCAAGTTTCAATTCCCTTCTTTTAGGCTGTTGTTGTGATTGAATATATATATATATATATATATATATGTTTTCTGTTATACATATGCCATAGCATGCATGCCTACTTTCAAGTTATATCGTTATGCTTGTTCCCTGATTGTTTATTAGCTTATAAATTAGATAACTAACTTATCAATTATAAGCCGGTTATTGTAAGACACTCATAGAAGGGCGTATACATCTTGTTCGTCAAATATAGACCGGGAGTCAATATTTCTTGATATATCGAGATTACCTCGGAGGAAAATATTTAAGTAAATATTTTCCATTATTTGGGCGACGAATATTATTTGAATATTCGTTGGAGATTATTTATTTAACGATACTTACTTCAAATAATTATTTGAACGTAACCATTCGACGAATAATATTTTTCAATATTCATTCAAAGTCGAATAGATTATCGATTATTATTCCGAATATTCTTCTAAAGATTGGACTACTAAATGAATGTTATTTGAATATCCATTTAGAATATTATTTTATTAAATGAATATTACTTTTGAATATTCATTTAAGATAGTAATTACCTGATGAATATTATTTTAATGTTCATCTGAAGCTTGATTTATTTATCGAGTCTTATCTCGAATATTCCTTTAAAGCTTGGATTACTAAATGAATATTACTTGATATTCATTTAGAATATTATTCATTAAATGAATATTACTTTTTCAATAAACATTTAAATTCCTAATTAATTATGAATATTATTTTGAATATTCATCCAGGGTTCTATTTAATCATCGAATATTATTTTAAATATTTTAAATATTCCTTTCAGGTCTTATTAATTAATGAATATTATTTTGAATATTCATTTGAATATTTAATTATGCAATAAATATTCTCTGGATATTTCTTCAAGGATTATTTGAGAAATACTCTGATTAAAGATATTCTTTCATATTCCTAAATATTCTGTAAAATATTTTAATTCAATAAATATTCTCTGAATATTTATTCCATACTTAGAATAACCTCGATAAGGTTTATCTTCTTCGATTATTACAGAAAATATTTCGGAGTCATATTATTATTAATCATATATCAAGAAAGGTTCTCAGACATCATTCTTCTTTGAGTCTATCTCCCTAATAATAAGGGAACCTTACTTGGAAAATGTTAATTATCTTGTCGACTTCCCGGTCATAAAGTATTCTCTTCACTCTCAACTCGGGTGCTATTGACTTATTAAGTCGTTGTTTACCTTCTCATCTTTCGAGGGGTAAGATTGTTGGAACAAGTTGAGATTCGTTACCAAGCAGTAGCTTGGAAGTTATTTGTGAATTTTCCTTTCCAACTAGATACGACTACTTTGTGGAGTCTTATCAACAAGTATTATACTTGGGGAAAGGGGGACGAACGTTACATTCAGAATCATGAATTCTATTTGAACTAGGAGTCGTGTAAGAGGCCGAGTAGCGCCGGTCCATCCCCTTTGGCCCAACCGTTGGCCGGGGAGAGCTAGCAAGGCGGTAGACAAGTAAAGCCGTCAGTTCTTCCTTCTACCGGTAGTAAATCTAAATTGAGCTGTACGATCTCGACTGATCATCAAGATTGGAACAGCGGGCGCGGTGAATACTTCATCATTGGTTCATCATCAAACTTATTTATTTCCTGCAACATGATTACTGTTGGCAGAGCTGGAAAAGTGTTCATAACTGGAATTGCAATCTTTTCATGCAAGTTCCTCTTTTTAATGACAATGAAAATATCACGCTTACTTTTGATGTAGCAGATATTTCTACAAACAAATACTTTAAGTTACCTTGTAACTTCATCGTTCATATTATACTGGCATCATTTCCGTAAATGCATGGCATATGGTTTGAAAGATACTTTTGAACTGTTATATATTATCGTTCAGTTATATATTATTGTTGGTGGGCTATTGCTCACCCTTGCTTTATTATTATATCACAACAACAGCTAGACCAGATGACTCGCACAAGGCGCACTCGACGCGGGCGAGGACGATGAGACTACCAGAGCTGAAGAAGAAGCTATTGGTAGGATATATTTATTCTTTCAGTACCAAGTATATGGTCTAGTATGACTTATGTAAATGGATGGCAAAGAGTATGTATTTATATTGAAATTCTTTTGGATTGTAAGAACTCATAATGTGATTAATAAAAATTTGATTGTTACTCTGATTTCATCTCTGGGACTATAACGGGTGTGTTTTACATTGTTGTGTTGGGTCATAGAGATGTAATTTATTTTATGTTAAGGAAAGTTCAAGTGTTGTGGACAGAATTGGAAACCGTAACGACCGGATCCCGGACCCCGGATCTGGGGGTGTTACATAAGTTTTCTTTTTCTAAAGTAAAAGCTAAAAGCAAATTTAAAATAGAAAAAGAAATTAAAAGTTTCAATTTTCCAAACTGTTCTGTGCACCACTGAATCTGAGCACTACTGAAACAGACAGATACGCATCACAAGTCTGCGCACTACTGAATCTGACAGATACGCATCACAAGTATGCGCATCACCTGTGGTTTTCTTACGACACGCATGTACGGTATGCGTTACACCTGTAAAACCTTGTTAACACGCATTTCATGAATGCGTTACTCCTTTTATACCAGAAATTTCCAGAAATTGCAGAAACTCCAGAAACTATGCGATTGCATTTTATCAGTTCTGATCAGTTCTATTAATATTCTAATGATGTGTTTAATCATAACTAACATATAGTACATCATCCAAAACATGTTATAACAATTTATAACATCATACAAACAATTATAACAATTTATAAATAATCTTTTGTATGTTAAAATGAAGCATGGCATAATTCATAAATTCATGTATGATTCATTTTCAAGAACACAATACCAAATCATCCTTTTATACTTGTAGCTCTGATACCATTGTTGAAATTCGGGCATAA
The DNA here is from genome assembly GCA_036435485.1 of Saposhnikovia divaricata. Lineage (NCBI taxonomy): Eukaryota > Viridiplantae > Streptophyta > Magnoliopsida > Apiales > Apiaceae > Saposhnikovia > Saposhnikovia divaricata. The sequence goes on along the minus strand of CM071600.1, from coordinate 154,124,750 downwards.
TAACGCAACGGAAATGACGTAAATAACAATTAAAAACGAATTCCAAAGCCCGGATCCATGTATAAAATGATGATCATGGTATAAAATTCTCAAGAATAAGATTGTGCCTTGTTAAAGCTTTCCAATGAATGACAAATGGAGATCCTATCTTGTTGATCTTGAGAGCTAAAGTGTTGATCTTGAGAGTTAAACTTGCAACTCCTCCACCGGTATCCACACTTGAACGCTTGCTTGAATCGTCGAACGATTTCGCCACGGGAATTGGTACTAGCCAAAATAAATAATCCGGATGTGTTCTTGACTTGATTTTATTTCTCTTGAGAGTGTATGAACTGAATATTTCAGTTTGGTGTGTCTAGAAAGACTTGCCAACTCTTGGCTTAAATAGAGAAATAAAACAAAATGGAGGCTTAAACAATTAGGTCATTTTTTATTTAAACAAATCTTATTTATTTAAATAAATTAATTAAGTCATACTTAATTAATCAAATAAGTCAAGAAAATACATCTTCAAATTTTATCTTTAACTAATTAAGTCTCACTTAATTAATTTCATAAAATTCGAATTATTATTTATTATTAATTTAAAATCATAATTTAAATTATTATTAATTTAAATTCATGAAATAAATTAATATCCCTTTTAAACATTCTTTGTGTGTGGCCCTGTAGGTTATTATTTAATTGGCAACAATTTTATTCTTTAATAAAATTGTAAACAATAAGCGGCGTCTAGTAACACATTATTGCTACCCAATAAAACAATAATTAAATCAACGATTCAATCAACCTTTTATGACTAATGTTCCATGTAATATAATCCCTTTAAATCATGATATTATAGATTAAACTCGAGGCATGTAATGTGTCATCCTCTTCATAATTTAATCTTCATTTTCTTGATCGATGAGTAGACTATTTAATCAAATCAACATTTGAGCATGGCCATGCATTTCATAGTCTCACTCAAACAAGAGGCCGATAATATCACTCCTTTATCAGGAGATTTAAATCCCATCTAGATCGTTCATATTTCTCACATGATTCATAATATATTCGATATTCACCTTTATCATTATCCGGCTAAAGATAACTTTTGACGAATTCAAAATATATTAATTCTCATGTAGAATTATAACGACTTCAGGTCTAAGGATCATTACACCATTATCACTGTGAGAATACATATGACACATTTATTATTATTTACCATGATGTATCTCACGGTGGGTCTGTCCAGTACCCTGTACTCGTACAGTTACCTATGCATTGCTTTTAGTATCTTCATACTTATGACCAATGAGATGTGGTCATCAGTCAATTATCATACTAGACTCAGTGTATTATTATTGTCCTAATTAATAATAATCGGCTAGGGACATTTAAGAATATGATACGATCATTATATAATCTCATGTTCAAGTCACATACTTGCAACTATATAATTTGTATCAAGGTTCTAAGGACATTTATTATACTTTATTTATTTCGCAGTAAATAAAGTCAATAATAAACATATATATATATATATATATATATATATATATATATATATATATATATATATATATATATATATATATATATATATATCGAATATGTAAAATCACTCAAACATAAATATAATGTATTACATTGCCTCTAGGGCACCAATACTAACAATATCATCCCCACAGTCACAGCAATGAAATAATGAATAATGACTTTCACAAAATCGCACGGCCGTGTCTATAACACGTAATTCTACCAAATACAAACAAAGGACTTAAATTATTAAAAAGATTAAGAAGAACTGAAGGCAAAATGTATTTTATGATTTATCTACTATCCGTCAAGCTGGTGTAAATTGACCATTACAACAATGACATTTTATCTAATCTAATAAATTAATAAACTACAACTGTATTTATCTGCAGCTAAAAGGTAACTTGTATTTTCCATTAAATGGAAAATACAAGTTACCTTTTAGCTGCAGATAAATAATGGAAAATACAAGTTACCTTTTAGCTGCAGATAAATACAGTTGTAGTTTATTAATTTATTAGATTAGATAAAATGTCATTGTTGTAATGGTCAATTTACACCAGCTTGACGGATAGTAGATAAATCATAAAATACATTTTGCCTTCAGTTCTTCTTAATCTTTTTAATAATTTAAGTCCTTTGTTTGTATTTGGTAGAATTGCGTGTTATAGACACGGCCGTGCGATTTTGTGAAAGTCAAGATTAAATAAGGGGTTGAGTTGGTACAGTGGTTAAGTGCCCAATCCATGAACCGAGAGGTCATGGATTCGACTCCTGCCGGGGGTCAAAAAAAACCGGAAACAGCCTCTCTACCATTGGGTAGAGGCATGACTGCGTACAACCTACCCCCCTCAGACCCTGCTTATGCGGGATATACTGAGTACGTTGAGTTGAGTTGAGTACTCTCTAAAGATTAAAAAAACAATTAATCCTCTTTATATAGATAATAAAAGAGTAATTTAATGGTAAAGTTATCCTTTTATTATCCTAGGATTCAATTCTACTATATCAATTTTATTGAATAAAATAAGTGATTATTTTGCTGAGGAACGAAGCGTGGTGTTTGGATTTTTTTTTAACCAAAATTGGCTCCGGCTTGCTCCTATTAATCAAATTTTAGTTCATTTTCCTTCCTTTAGCTATTCACATGTTTCAATCTTCTAAATTCGTATCATGAGACGACATCTAACATTATATTATACAATTATATAGAGAAAATTATATTAAACAGGAATTTTTTGAATCACACTTTAATCAATATTTTATTAACTAAATGTAGCGTACGAAAATTTTTATATTAAATAAATTTTATGAAGTTTTACTTTTAATGAAAGAATGTTCAATCGTTGCACTTGGTGAAAAATATGATTGGATTTTTTCATAAATTTATTTTTCAATAATTTAATTCAATCAAAATTCAAGTTCTCATTCGTAATTATAATAATTTTTTTACAACACGAACAATTCAATCAAAATTCAAGTTCTCATTCGTTATTATAATACTTTTTTATGGTACAACATGAACGGTGCCTTGAGGCGAAGTCGAGTAACAGCTTATAACGGCAGCGTCGAGTAACAATATTTTAGTACGACCATTAAGATATCAACTCATATAAAATTCTATTAAATAAGGAAGAAGTATAGAAATTATTTATTTAAATCTAAAAATATATTTAATGAAATAAAATATTTAATAAAGTTAATTATTTATATTTTACTACAAATAACTTTATAGTGTACAACAAATTTTATATAAAAGAATAAAATAGAGTGAATGGGATAAACTAACTATGTAAATCGATTATTATATTCTAAACAAAGTTGAAGACTCCATTAATTGCAACCGCCTATTATTTTTTTTTAACTTTGAACACTATTGTAAAAATATAATGTTATCAAAATTTTAAAGTAAAAATTATTAAAATAATTATAGCATTCACCAGCAAAATTCTATTATATATTTATAGTTAGTACTATTGGGTGAAATTTATATTTTACAATTTCAGATCACCTTTCATTCTAAACATAAATAATTACATAAAACTTATATAAGTTTTAATATTTAATATTTTTTTATAAAAATTATCTTAAAAGAGAATATGTGACTGTTGTATTATTTAAAATTTCGTGTTTATTGAAGATACGATCGGGTTATTTTTTCTTAAACCTATTTTCTAATTATTTAATTTTAATATAATATTAATTTTGCTAAAATAATTAATAATTTCATATAACAAAAGGCTAAATGGCACCATATAAATAAATAGTCATTAATAAATGTTATAAAAATTATTTTAAAAAAATGTATGCTATTTAATGTTTCATACTTTAATAAAAATTAGAGAATTTTGATTATTTGATTCAATCAGAATTCAATAATTTAATTCAATCAGAATTCAAGTTCTCCTCCTTTATTATAATAATTTTTTATGATACAAAGCGAGGCGACGTCGAGTAACAGTTTATAACATAATAAAAAATTAAAGAAAAAATGTTTACAATATTTTAGTACGATCATTAAGATATCAACTCATATAAAATTTTGTTAAATATAGATGAAGTATAGAAATTATTTATTCAGAACGAAAAATATATTTAGTGGAATAAAATATTTAATACAATTAATTAGTTATATTTAATACAATTAATTAGTTATATTTTAAACAAAGTTGAAGACTCGATTATTAAATTGCAACTGCCTCTCATTTTTTCTTAACTTCGAACACTATTGTAAAAAATATAATGTTATTAAAATTTTAAAGTAAAAGTTATCGAATAATTATAGCATTCGTATCACCAGTAAAATTCTATTGTATATTTATAAAAAGTACTATAGAGTGAAATTTATATTTTACAATTTCGAATCACCTTGCATTCAAAACATAAATAATTATATAAAACTTATATAAGTTTTTATATTTAATATTTTTTATAAGAATTATAATAAAAGAAAATGTGTGATGTATTATTTAAAATTTTATATTTACTGAAGATATGATCGGGTTACCTTTTCTTAAAACTATTTCCCAATTATTTAATTTAATATAATATTAATTTTGCTCCAACAATTAATAATTTCATATAACAAAAGGCTAAATAACACCGTATAAATAAATAATTAATAATAAATGTGATAAAATTATTTTAACAAAGTATGCTATTGATTGTTTCGTGCTTTAATAAAAAAGTAGAATTTTTATTAATATAATTCAATCAGAATTCAAGTTCTCTTTCATTATTATAATAATTTTTTATGGGACAATGCGAACGTCACCGTGAGTCGACGTGGAGTAACAGTTTATAACATAATCAAATGGACGGTATAAAAGAAAAAAATGAATACAATATTTTAATACGACCATTAAGATATCAACTCATATAAAATTTTATTAAATACTGAAGAAGTATAAAAATTATTTATTCAGAACTAAAAATATATTAAGTGGAATAAAATATTTAATACAATTAATTAGTTATATTTTACTACATGCAATTTTATAGTGTACAACAAATTTTATACAAAAGAATTAAATAGAGTGAATGGGATAAACTAACTATATAAATCGATGATTATATTCTAAACAAAGTTGAAGACTCGATTATCTAATTGCAACCGCCGTTTGTTTTTTTAACTTCGAACTCTACTCTAAAAAATATAATGTTATCAAAATTTTAAAGTAAAAGTTATTAAAATAATTATAGCAATCGTAGCTCCATCAAAATTCTATTTATTGTATATTTGTAAAGAATATTATTGAGTGAAATTTATATTTTACAATTTCGGATCACCTTTCATTCAAAACATAAATAATTATATAAAACTTATATAATTTTTTACATTAAATATTTTTTTATAAATATTATTATAAAAGAGAATGTGCGATTGTTGTATTATTTAAAATTTTACTATTTACTGATGATATGATCGGGTTACTTTTTCTTAAACCGATTTCCCAATTATTTAATTTTAATAAAATATTAATTTTGCTCCAATAATTAATAATTTAAGATAACAAAAAGGTAAATGGCACCGTATAAATAAGTAGTCATTAAATAATGTGATAAAAATTATTTTAACAAAATGTATGCTATTTAATGTTTCGTACTTTAATAAAAATTGTAGAATTTTTATTAATTTAATTCGATAAGAATTCATTAATTTCAATCTGAATTCAAGTTCTCCTTCATTATTATAATAATTTTTATTGTACAATGCGAGACGCCGCCGTGAGGCGACGTCGAGTAATAGTTTATAACGTAATTAAATAGAACATATTAAAGTAAAAAATGAATGCAACATTTTAGTACGACCATTTAGATATGAACTCATGTAAAATTTTATTAAATAAGTAAGAAGTATAGAAAGTATTTATTCAGAACTAAAAATATATTTAGTGGAATAAATTATTTAATACAATTAATTAGTTATATTTTACTACATACAATTTTAGAGTGTACAACAAATTTTATACAACATAATTAAATAGAGTGAATGAGATAAACTAACTATGTAAATGGATTATTATATTCTAAACAAAGTTGAAGGCTCGATTATCTAAATGCAACCGCCTTTTTTTTTATAACTTCGAACACTATTGTAAAAATTATAATATTATCAAAATTCTAAATTTACTTTTCAATAATTTAATTCTAAGATTATTAAAGTTTTGTTCCAATATCAAAAATAATTTTCATAAAACAAAATGTAAGATGATATCATAAGTTGATTTCAAGTTATATTTTTTTATGTAAATATATAAACTCCTGCAAAATCCAAATATCAAAACAAATCGATTCTTAAAAAAAAATCAAACAAAATCAATATACGGGTAGAAAAAGTCTAAGGGACTAAAACTCTCAGTAAAAAAATTATTAAAAAGAAATATTATTAAGAAAACACAAAAAAAAAATGTTGATGCTTATCATTAACCGCTAATGATATTAGCCTGTAAAAATTAAAATTATGGTTCTTAAGTAGAGGGAGAGGTGAAGGCCCTATATATGAGAAGGGGGAGAGATATAGGAGAGGACCGGGGAGAGAGATACAGAGAGACGATACAGAGGAGAGACGATGAGAGAGAGTCGTACGAGAGAGATACGAGACAAATGAACAGTATGATCACGTGAGTAGATAGGGCAATATTTCCGCTTGTAGATATTTTGGTATATGGAATCCTGAAAATGAGGCATTTAGGTCATTTTTTCTAGAGAGAGAGGGGATAGGAGGTTGTTCTTATATCAAACTTTATTATTTATTTGAAATAGCTAGGGTATCGTTCCTCTAACCACAGTTTATTCAAATGGGGCTTCTGAATATTGGGCTAATAACGGTTGTTATGTGATAAGGCCAATTGTGATGCTGTTGCTTTCAGGATTGTTAGGTGCAGTTTGGATCGCTTGAGATGTCTTCGATTTCATTTTTAGTTTCAAAAATTTTAAATTTTGTGTGTTAAACGATCAGGAAACAAATCAGCTAATTGTTTTTAGCTCTTTATTTGTTTTACAAACTGGTTGTATTGGTAGTCGGAGGTTTGTCATGGATGTATTCTGATTTATTGAACGAAAACCGCTTCATTTCTGGCAAAAGAAAAAAAAAAATATTGTCTTCAATTGCCTAAAATTCTTTTATTATTTACAAAAATTTATAAATTTTTAGTAGCATGCGTAGCGCGGGCAAAATTCACTAGTTTTATTGAATAAAATAGTAACGAGTATCCTAGAACTTAATTTTTTTTCTTAAAAAAAAACAAATTCGATTTATGTATTTGATACATAGTAACATAGACTAAGCAGTCCGAACTCTCACACTTTATATAGGATTGAAAATGGCAAAGACGAATCTAAAAATAAAAATTGACTCCTAAATAATTAATAATTTATTGTTAAAATAATAATGAATGAATTTGACTAATAAACATTCTTTGACATTTATATATTTTATTAATAATTTAAAACTTTGGATTGATATGTAACATATAATTTTGTGAAATGTAAAATGATCGTGATCAGAAGAAAATGACATATCCAAAAAAGAATCGGTGACATTTGTCGTTAGACTAAAATGCTAGAAAAGGAGGTACATATGGCGCCATTTTGTATTCTTCCTCTCTGCTCCTCATCATGTCTAATTTGCTATTCGTTCTTTCTTACTCGGTTACGGTCTCTGTCCCACATTTCTTTTCCTACTTTCTTTTGAAGGATATTCAAAATACTTTTCCTCTTACTATTTTTGTCCATAAAAAATAATATTTAATACCCACTACTCCACCCACTACTTTTTAAAAATAATACTATTCAATGTCCACTACTCCATTCACTAATCATTACAAATAATATTCAATATCCACTACTCCACCCACTAATCATTACAAATAATATTCAATACCCACTACTCCATCCACTACTTCTTAAAAATAATATTTCAATACCCACTACTCCAAAAAAATAATATTCAATACCCACTACTCCTTAAAAATAACATTTAATATCCATTACCTCATAAAAAACAATATTCATTCCTCACTATCTTAAAACCCGTAAAATTGAGCAAATAGGAAAAGAAAAAAGATACCGAGGGAGCATTCATGTTTATCTGTCGGTGGAGAAAACCAAGTGCAAATAATACTGTGCAGTACCACTGAAACTACTGGAACATTATGCACTAAATTACGGCTTTATAACAATCGGTTTGGTTCGGTTAGATTAAATGATGTTTTGGGTTCGATTTTAAATATATATAAATGAAATAAAATAATTTTTTTAAATTAATATTCGATTAAGTAATAATTTCTTTAAATTAAGTAGTCGAAAATACTATTTTTTTTTATCGAACTTTATGTATTACACTTTTGTAAAATTTGCTTCTAACATTCTTGATATGGGCTGAAAATGAGCCTTAAAGACACATTTAATGTGGCATTAACTAGGCCGAAATTAGTCCAAACGTGGGGCCCACCAGCTGGGCCCAAAACCCTGATTATAGTATTAATTTCGTAATTAATATTAAGGGTAATAAACAGCTCAGCAAATAAGAGTTGGATAAGGATAATATCCCCTTCAGACTTATCCAATAAGGCATCCAATTCAATATGGAAACTGATTTCTACAAGGAATAGATCTAGAACATTCCTCAAAGACTTGCCCTCCAAGTCTCCAAATCCTACCATAATTCTAAGGCTCCTACAGTCTATATAAAGGGCCTGACCCCTCATTCTCAGAACTACGTTTTATTGGCTTGATTCTCTAATTTACAGAGATACGTAGGCATTCTGTGAGGACCGTTTAAGTCTCGAACGCAGAAGCAGCCATTAAAGCACGAAGCTCACGAACCCTAGCATTAAATATACAAACCCCAGCCGCAATAATTTCAACCTAGTTTTTATTCCACAACATTTGGCGCCGTCTGTGGGACGAAGACATCAACCATGGTTACCACTCGAAGAACAACACCGGTCTCAACCGAGGCTACCTCTGGAACCATCGTTCCACCAATCGCTGCTCCTCCTGTTGGTACAGGGCCAGGGTCTGTACCCCCATTGACGGAAACAAACCCTCGTAGTCAGGCCTCTCAACCACAAGGGACGGATCCCCCCGCTGAAAGATCTCAACCTGTAATCGTCCCTCTAGGACAGGAGACTAACCCGCTCCAGATGGTGGTCTCTCCTCTCCCTCTGAGCAGCCGCCCGCCGCTTCACAGTCTCTCCACTTCTTCGCTCCCTGTCAACACCAACCCAATGTATGGGCTGCCTAATTACCCCCAAGATCCAAGGGATCCAGGACCAAGCGGTCATGCTCGGCTGATCCATGGGCAACAACAATCCCCTTATCTTAGAGGCCCGGCCCCTCCTGAACCAGGATACTATGATTACTCTGGTCCTTATACCGAAGACTCGTCATCTGAAGACGATGATCGAGACGAAGCCCCAAGGAGGCGACGCGCTAGTAAGGAACCTCTGAGGAGGAATCCATCAAACCGAGATGGTCCTTTAACAATTGCAGAGAAAATTAAGGCTTATGAAGCCGAGATTCAGAAGCTGAAGGACGACCAAGCAAGGGAGCTAGAGAGACAGAACCCTGATCAGACTCGACCTCCTCCGACTTCAGGAGGGATTCCCTTCATAGATCTGGAGAGGTCTTCAAGGAGACACTGAAGGGCTGAAGCCCCAACCAGAGGAACTACCAGGGTGGAACTCCCCAAGAATAATCCTAGAGATTTGATGCTACAAGGAGATCTGGATGATCCGACCCCTCCATTCACTGAGGAGGTGATGAATGCACATATCTCCCGAAAGTTTAAGATGCCCACGATCAAAGCTTACGATGGAACGGGGGATCCCGCAACTCATGTGAGAACGTTTACAAGCGCATTGTTACTGCAGCCTGCTAACGATGCCCTTAAGTGTAGGGCGTTCCCCAAAACCCTGTCGGGCATGGCGCAACGTTGGTATAGTCGTTTACCTCCAAACTCGATTAGCTCTTTCAAGGAGTTGAGTACCGCTTTTGTCAGTCAATTCATTAGCGGAAGAATTCACGAGAAAAGCTCCGCATCCCTTATGTATGTAACACAGGGAAAGAATGAGAACTTAAGAGATTACATCAAGCGATTCACTAAGGAAACCCTGAATATCACCGATTTGGAAAATAAGGTGGCCATGGTAGCCTTGCAGCATGGAACCACGGATCTCTTTTTTAAGAGGTCGTTGGCAAAACACCCCCCTGAAAGCATGGATGAACTTCAACGAAGGGCGGACAAGTATATAAAAGCTGAGGATAGCATCAAGAAAGAAGCCGCGTTGGGCAATGGAGGGAACAAGCGGAAGCAAGAACAAGAGTACGATGCTAGGGACAAGTATCCCCGAGCTAGTAGAGACTCTGAATCTGCTCCAAAAAAGAACTCGGGTCCAAGGTTTTCCGAGTATGCCAGACTTAACGCTCCAAGAAGCCAGATCCTGTTGGACATTGAAAAGGAAAAGGACTTCCGATGGCCGAAGCCACTTAGAGGAGACCCAGCTAAGCGAAATAAGGAGCAATACTGCAGGTTCCACAAAGATGTGGGACACGACACCGACGATTGTAGGCAACTCAAGGATGAGATTGAGTTCTTGATACGAAGAGGAAAACTAAGTCAGTTCACCAAGGGTGATGACCGTGGGAACCAGAGAAGGGACAATGACAGAAGGGACAATGAAAGGAGAGATAATAATAGGAGGGATGACAACCATGATCGCAATCCACAGCCCCGAAGGGCAGTTATCAATATGATCTGGGGAGGTCCGACAGCAGCTGGCACGACTAAGAATTCTCGAAAGGCTTATGCTAGAGAAGTAATGCACATTGTGGGAGAAGCCCCGAAGCGTGCTAAAACCGAGATGGTAATTGGTTTCGATGATTCAGACTTGGAAGGGGTGAAATTCCCCCATGACGACCCGCTGGTCATAACTCCCGTGATTGGAAACTCAGAAGTAAAACGAGTCTTGATAGACAATGGGGCTTCTGTGGATATTTTATTTCATGATGCATTTGTAAAGATGGGTTACAACGACTCTCAACTGACCCCTACAAACATGCCTATATACGGGTTTAACGGAGTGGAGTCCAACGTTGAAGGGACTATTCAGCTACCCGTGACTATTGGGCAGGAGCCTAAAGAGGCAACTCAGATGTTGAATTTCTTGGTGATCAAGGCAGCATCAACATACAACGCAATCCTTGGAAGGACTGGACTTCATGCGTTCAAGGCTGTGGCCTCTTCCTATCATATGAAAATTAAGTTTCCGACACGGAATGGTGTCGGAGAACAAAAGGGTGATCAGAAGATGGCAAGAAGTTGCTATGTGGCCGCACTGAGGGCCGATGGAGTCGGGGGGCAGGTCCTTCCGATTGAAGACATGGATGTCCGCGATGATGAAGAGCATAGAGGGAAGCCAGCAGAGGATTTGATTCCCGTACCTCTAGAACCTAATGATCATGAAAAAGTTACTTATGTTGGAGCATCTCTGAAAGAACCCCTAAAGGGCAAGTTAATAGAATTCTTACAGAAGAATAGCGACGTGTTCGCTTGGACAGCAGCCGATATGCCAGGGATTGACCCCCAACTCATAACTCATAAGTTAAATGTTGATCCCAAAAGGAAGGCAATAAAGCAGAAGAAGAGAAACTTTGCTCCGGAAAGGCAAGAGGCCATTAGGCAAGAAGTGAATAAGATCTTGGAAGCTGGTTTTATTGAAGAGATTCAGTTTCCTGAATGGTTAGCGAACCCAGTCATGGTCAAGAAAGCAAATGGGAAGTGGAGAATGTGTATAGACTTCACTGACCTGAATGATGCATACCCAAAAGATTGTTTTCCCCTGCCGAGGATTGATATGTTGATAGATGCCACAGCTGGACATGAGATGTTAAGCTTCATGGATGGATTCAGCGGCTATAATCAGATCAAGATGCACAAGGATGACATACCTAAGGTATCTTTCATAACTGACTTTGGTGTCTTCTGTTATCTTGTCATGGCTTTTGGTCTAAAGAATGCAGGAGCTACTTACCAACGATTGGTGAATAAGATATTCGCCCATCTGATTGGAAAAACCATGGAGGTATATGTTGATGACATGTTAGTCAAGAGCCTACTTAAGGCTGATCATATCAAGCACCTCGGAGAGGCATTTGAAGTGCTGAGGCACCATAAGATGATGTTGAATCCCGCCAAGTGTGCTTTTGGCGTTGGATCTGGGAAGTTTTTAGGGCTGATGGTTTCAAAAAGAGGCATTGAGGCCAATCCTGACAAGATCAAGGCGATTGTAGACATGGAGCCACCACGCTCTATAAGAGATGTGCAGAGGTTGACAGGTCGAGTTGCAGCTTTAGGAAGATTCATCTCCAAGTCTGGAGACAAATGCTTGCCTTTCTTCCAAGCGTTAAAAAAGGTGAAAAATTTTGAGTGGACACCTGAGAGCCAAGAGGCCTTTGAGAAACTGAAGAAGTACATGGTTGAAGCCCCGTTGTTGACCAAACCAAGTCCTGGGGAGATTCTTAGTTTATACCTGGCGGTATCCGAACAAGCCCTGAGTGCTGTCCTTATTCGGGAAGAGGAGAAGGTCCAGAAACCTATCTACTATGTGAGCAAAGTGTTGCATGGGGCTGAGTTGAATTACTCACCCATAGAAAAGTTTGCTTTGGCATTAGTAACTGCCTCAAGAAAGCTGCGGCCTTACTTTCAGGCACATAAGATTCAAGTTCTAACAAACCAGCAGTTGAGGAACATATTGCATAGCCCAAAGGCCAGTGGAAGGCTAATCAAATGGGCGATTGAGTTAGGAGAGTTTGACATCACATACAAGCCTCGGACAGCTATCAAAGCTCAGGCATTAGCTGACTTCGTGGTTGAATGCACTATTAACAACCAAGAAGTCGGGGGGCAAGAGATAATGACTACCCCTGGGCAAGAGGAAAAAGAAGAAAAGCTTACACCCGATCTGAAGGAATATTGGGTGCTCTATTTTGATGGAGCATCAAAAACAAAATCTAGTGGTGCAGGTTTGGTTTTGCGAAGCCCCGATGGGTTCACAGTTGAGTACGCTTTAAAGTTGGATTTCCCTACTACCAACAACGAGGCGGAGTATGAGGCATTGATAGCTGGTTTGGGCTTGGCCAAAATCATGAGGGTCAAGAATCTCAAAGTTTGTGGAGATTCAAGGCTTGTGGTATCACAAGTAAATGGTGAATTCGAGGCTAAGGATGAGACTATGGCAAAATACTTGAGAGTAGTAAAGGCTGTTATGTCCCAGTTTGAGGAGTGCTATGTTGAGCACATTCCAAGAGAGGAAAACACTAAGGCCGATGCCCTATCTAAATTTGCTTCTTCCGAGATAGAAAATTATGCTGGGAGTGTCTATTTTCAGGTCTTGAAGGCCCCGACCGTTAATTCAAAGTTATTGGCACCAATCGATATAGGAGGCTCTTGGATAGACCCTATCAAGGCACACCTTGAGACCGGATGGCTCCCAGACAATGCCTTGGAGGCACGAAAACTTTCAGTAAGAGCATTGAGATACACTTTGATTGAAGGCATTTTGTATAAGAGGTCGTTTGTCATCCCATACTTGAAATGTTTAAGGCCTCAAGAGGCAAGAGAAGCATTGGAAGAAGTTCATGAAGGGATTTGTGGCCAACACTTGGGGGGCAGAGCCCTAGCTCACAAGATAATTCGTTTAGGGTTCTATTGGCCGGAGATGTTGGCTGATGCACAAAACTATGTCAAGAGATGCGAGAGATGCCAGAAGCATGCCCCAATTGTGAGGCAACCACCTGAGATCTTAACTTCAATTAACTCTCCCATTCCATTTGCAATGTGGGGAATGGATATACTTGGGCCTTTTCCCATGGCTTCTGCGCAAAGGAAATTCCTAATAGTGGCCATCGATTACTTCACTAAGTGGATTGAGGCTAAACCTCTGGCTAAGATAACCACCAAGCAAGTTTCCCAGTTCTTTTGGGAGAACATAATTTGCAGATACGGAATCCCACGAATCCTTGTAACAGATAATGGGACACAGTTCAATAATGAAGAGTTCAAGAAGTATTGTGAAGAGAATGCGATTGAGCTCCGTTTTACCTCGGTGGCACACCCTCAAGCCAATGGGCAAGCTGAGGTAGCTAATCGGATTATCCTTGATGGACTGAAAAAGAGGGTCGAACGCTCTAAGAATACTTGGGTAGATGAGTTGTTGCCCATACTTTGGGCATATCGTACCACTTGTAAGGTAACGACTGGAGCAACCCCATTTTTGCTGGCTTATGGAGCCGAGGCAGTTGTGCCTTTAGAGATCATGCAAGCATCACCTCGAGTTGAGGCATATGAGCCAGAAACTAATGACGAAGGAATGAGACTTGCCCTTGACTTAATTGATGAGGTTAGAGATGGAGCTAATGCAAAGAATGCTGAATATCAGAAGAGAGCATCTTTTCACTACAACCAGAGAGTTAAAGAAAGATTCTTTCGACAAGGTGACATGGTTTTAAGGAAGATTGAAGCCTCAGGAGTTGGCCAGAAAGGAAAGTTAGCACCAAACTGGGAAGGACCATATCTAGTCAGAAAGGTGTTAGGGCAAGGATCCTACAAGTTAGAAACCTTGGACGGGGTTGAGGTGCCCCGAACTTGGCATGCTGTGAACCTCAAAGTTTATTATGTCTAAGTCCTTTTGACAAAGGCTTGGACTTTTACCTATTTATTAAGAATAAGGTTCGAATGAAACCATTTTAGAGCATGTTGCTCCCAGTAGAAGATAGAATATTTATGTAAGGGTTGAACCCATTCTATTGATATCTTTTGACAGCATAATGGAATTTATACTGTTTTCTCTATGAGTTATTTCTCTTTGTTAAAATAAACACGAAAGGCAAATGTTGGACTAGCTTGTGAGTTTAGTACCAGCCAGGAGGCCAAGTACTTGAGAAATTCTAAAAGTTTAACGAACTATAAAGAAAATGAGAATGTGGAAACAAAAGAAACTACTACATAAATAAGTTAAGTCATAAGCCCCGAAGGGCAAAAGTTCAGAATAAATAAAGACAAACAGAAATAAGCCACGCAGGGCCATCTACGCATCTAAGTCCTCAATAACAACATCTCCCTGGGTAGAAGAAGGATCTGCTGTCTCTACCCCAGGAGAAGAAGGTGGATCCTGAGTGGGCTGAGAGTCCCCATCCACTGCTGTCTCTGTAGCAACCTCCAAAGTATCTGTCAATCCAGGGATAGCAGGTACCGGGAACTTCTCCAGGGATACCCCCTCGATCTTCCCACTCAGCTCCTCGATGATCCCCTCCCAACACTCCTTGAAGGTGCCAGGAAAGTTTGCATCATACTCGGCATTCAGGACATCTTGAAAGTCCTTAGAAGCCTTGTAATCAGCAATGATGTGTTCCCTGTTCTGCTGCACCTCCAGCTGTAGCTTCCCGTTCTTCTCCTTCTCAGCAGCCAGCTCCTTCTCCACCTCCCTAAAACGAGCAAAGTTTGCCTCGGAGGCATCAAAGTATCTGTCTCTGTCCCTCTCAGCAATGGTCTTATCAGCACGCACCTCCTTCAGGTTATGAACAGCGGCCTGAAGGTAGGCGTTCATCTGCAAAGGAAACAAGTAAATAAGGGAAAAGTAAATGCAATTAAATTAAAGAAGTTGAATAAGAAATTACCGAAGCAACAGCTTGAGCCCCGAGAAGCTCAATCTGCAAGTCATCAGAGGACTCCACAATGTGGACCCTGTCTCGTGGAGTAACCACGCTCCTGGACCACTTAGCTGCAGCCCTAGAATCACCTACAGCTGTGTCCCTATTGCATAAACCCCATCCCACTGTAAAGGGAGTGAGGTCTTCCTCAATAGGAACTGGCTTTTCTTGAAGAAAAGCAGGAACACGCTCCACCGCGGGAGAAGCCTCATCTGTCCTGGCCCTTTTGGCCCTAGGGTTCTCTGTTACCACCCTAGCAGTGGCAGCAGTCTCCCTCTGCCTAAAAATTGCTCCCAGAGCAGTTTTGGCTGCAAAATGATTACAAGAAAGTTAGAAAATTATATCTAGCATAAAATGTTAACAAAGCAAGATGTGAGAATTACCCTCAGGGCCCAAATCGCTTAGCCCATGGGCCTGCAACGAATCTTCAGAAATCAAATTTGCACATTGATGCAAATTATCCGATGTTAACAAAGTTATGGCGGCCTCTTCTTCCACGCCCAATTTTAAACTCCTGACAGGCCCATCAACGGCTCTACAGAAGTTGGGCCGAAAATAGTTGTCCCAGTCATCCCCATCCAAAAAGATATAAAACCATTCCCTCTTCCAATTAGGAAGGGAATCAGGAGCGGAATCCGAAACAAAACAAGAACGGGCTAAAGAACGGTGTTGGATTTTGACCCAGCCCGAATTGTCAGAAGAATTGACAAATTTGAATAAATACCGAAAAACAGAAATACTGGGCTCAAGCCCATGTTTCTTACATTGGACCAAGAAACAATAGATAAAACGCCACGCATTTGGCATAAGTTGGGTTGGACAAACCCTGGCTTCGGCCAAAAGACGATAAACAAAAGGAGGAGGAGGAAGGCGAAAACCAGCATAAAAAGTCTCTTTATAAATCCTAATGGCCCCAGGCTTTGGGTGACAAGCCCTTTCGTTTGAGGCCGGAACAACGGCCCTATAAGGCCCATTAATATGAAAAAGTTGGGCTAGAATGTCTACCCTATGTTGTTTGTATTTCGATTTATATTCATAAGCATCTAAATGAAGCATATTTGGAAAAGCTTGACCAAACTCATTTAAAAGATCTCTAAGGGAAAAAACACTGGCATGGACAAGAGATGTTTTAGGGTTCTTACCCCTTGTAAGCCGTGGAGCGGTGGTAGAAGTGTTAGCAAGTTGTGACTGGCCTGAAGAGCTAGAGTCCTCAATTGATATGCTTCCCTTGAAGGCTTGAAACCCAGAAATGTTGAAAAAAGAGGTTGAAGAAGATGAAGATTCAACGATCTTCAAACAGAAACTGGAAAACAGGGCGGAGGAAAGACGCCGGAAATCGCCTCACGACAGAACCCTAGCAGAGCTTTTTTGAAAAGTATTTGTGATAAGGGAGAGATAATTTTTGCTGAATAGTGAAATGAGAAATGAGGGATGCACACTACTCTTTTATAGAGTTCACGGTTGGTCACTCAACCGGTTATATCCAGTAAAGGGGCTATCAACAGGTGACTGGGCCTTTGAATAGGCGGGAAGCCCATGAAATTCAAATTTTAAAAATAATTCTAGAATGTTCTACGACATTTTTAGAAAATAGGATAAATGCCCATCAGAATTTAAAGGCAGGAGGCCCAATTAAAAAGGACATGCCCACGCCCAGGAGACCAAACCTCCTAGGCGTGCCTAAGGAAGGTGTCTCCCTGGCGGGGGTACCCACGCCTAACTCGACTTTCCTTAAAGAAGGCTATACCCACGCCTAGGAGACCAAACCTCCTAGGCGTGCCTAAGGAAGGTGTCTCCTTGGCGGGGGTACCCACGCCTAACTCGACTTTCCTTAAAGAAGGCTATACCCACGCCCAGGAGACCAAACCCCCTAGGCGTGCCTAGGGAGGGTGTCTCCTTGGCGGGGGTACCCACGCCCAGCTCGATTTTCTTTAAAGAGGGGCATACCCACGCCTAGGAGACCAAACTTCCTAGGCGTGCCTAAGGAAAGTGTCTCCTTGGCGGGGGTACCCACGCCCAGAAAGCATTTCACAGGGCAAAGATACACCCACGCCCAGGAGACCAAACCCCCTAGGCGTGCCTAAGGAGGGTGTCTCCTTGGCGGGGGTACCCACGCCCAGGAAGCATTTTTGCCAGGATGACTTTTTTTAAAGTTAATCCTTTAAAATAATGTTGGGAAATTGAAAAATAATTCTCAAAAAATAATCAAAATACCTGTTGGTATATAAAAATTCCTAAATTATTAGGAAAAATTACGAAAAATACCTGTTGGTATAAAATAATTCCTAAATTATTAGGAAAAATTACGAAAAATACCTGTTGGTATATAAAAAATTCCTAAAATACTAGGAAAAGTACAGAAAAATACGAGGAAAATTATAGAAATATTTTCTTGACAAATTGAGCAATAATTTATGCTAATAATGCATAAAAACTCTATGAAAGTGCCGAAATTGCTAAAAGCAAGCACAAATTAAAGCCTCGAATAAGGCAAATCGTCGTAAATGTGTAGGTCGCTCCACACTTTACAACCAAGATGATACTTGTGAAACACTAGTGTAAACCAAAATTCCCATATAAGGGTAATTAAGAAGTCCCAGGTAAGGGATAAAAACGACCCCGAGTCTCGATTAAGGCAAATATAACTTCCATGAAAACCTGATCAGTTTTCCTTAGAAGTTGGGGGGCAAATGATATGGGCTGAAAATGAGCCTTAAAGACACATTTAATGTGGCATTAACTAGGCCGAAATTAGTCCAAACGTGGGGCCCACCAGCTGGGCCCAAAACCCTGATTATAGTATTAATTTCGTAATTAATATTAAGGGTAATAAACAGCTCAGCAAATAAGAGTTGGATAAGGATAATATCCCCTTCAGACTTATCCAATAAGGCATCCAATTCAATATGGAAACTGATTCCTACAAGGAATAGATCTAGAACATTCCTCAAAGACTTGCCCTCCAAGTCTCCAAATCCTACCATAATTCTAAGGCTCCTACAGCCTATATAAAGGGCCTGACCCCTCATTCTCAGAACTACGTTTTATTGGCTTGATTCTCTAATTTACAGAGATACGTAGGCATTCTGTGAGGACCGTTTAAGTCTCGAACGCAGAAGCAGCCATTAAAGCACGAAGCTCACGAACCCTAGCATTAAATATACAAACCCCAGCCGCAATAATTTCAACCTAGTTTTTATTCCACAACAATTCTTAAAATCAAATTTATATGAAACTCATCCTTAACCTTTTTTGTTAAAACCAAAAGTTCGAATATGACGTTTCCATGCTACATCAAAAAGTTATTAATTATTATTTTTATGTCTTGAATTCTTTTATGCGTGGAACAGATTCAAAAATGTTGTATTGTCTTTGATATCATCTAGATATACATGAATTTTTACCTTCAATCTTAATAATACACAATGAATTAATTATAAAACATAAATTATGCCATTCATTTTATTTAAATTTATATAATAAAAGTTAATTTTGTTTGATGTTGAATATTCTCTATAAATGAATAATTATTAATTGATCGATTTATTAATATCTCTTTAAATTAATATAAGTTTCCGGCCCCGATTATATTAATGTATTTTTAATGTATTAATTTATAAAGATTTTAATGTATTTTGAAATTAGATTTACCAAGGGTCAAGTAACTCATGCAAACTCCGTTATAAATGTTAAGTAATTCGTACATCTAAAATTTTAAAATATCATAAAAAGGTCTTTAACATGATCTTATATTATAAGATATATTATTTAACATTTTCCCTCAATAATTCGCTACAATTGATCAAACAAATGATAAGCAAAACGGCAAATAACAGATAATGAAGATAATAAATAATGAATAAAAATAAATAGGAAGACCAAATATGACAAATAATAGATAATGAAGACAATAAATAATGTATTAAAATGAAGATAACAAATAATAAATTAAATAAATAGGGATTGATATGGGCTAAAAATAAGCCCTTAAGACACATTTAATATGTCATTAATTAGACCCGGTATGGTCCGAACGTGGGGCCCATTTACGAGGTCCAAAACCCTAATTAAATATTAATTTCGTAATTAATATTAAGGGTAATAAACAGCTCAGCAATAAGAATCAGACAAGGAAATAATATCTTTATGAGTAGCCACCAAGGCAACAAACTCAACATGGAAACAGACTCTTACAAGGAAGGAGTCTAGAACCTTCCTCAAGGCGGTGGCTTGCCCACCAAGTCTCCGAATCCTACCATAATTCTAAGGCTCTCACAGCCTATATAAGGGCCTGACCCCTCATTCTCAGAACTATGTCTTGGCTTGATTCTCAATAACGAGATACGTAGGTACTTTGTGAGGACCGATTAGTCTCGAACACGGAAACAACCTTTAAAGCTCGAAGCTCACCAACCCCTTTGCATTAAATATACACAAACCCTAGCAGCAATTCGATAACCTAGTTTTTATTCCACAACATTTGGCGCCGTCTGTGGGAAGACAACATCAACCATGGTTAACACATGAAGAACAGTACCAACCTCGACTGAGGCCATACCCCTTAGCTCTGCTCCACCCGCCACTTTTTATCCACCTATCACTACTGAAGAAGGGCAAGTACCCCCATCAACAGGAGCGATCATTCAACCTCTAGTCTCTCAACCCCCAGGGACGATTCCCCATGTTTAGGGAACTCTGCTTGTGGTCGTCCATTAAAGCCAAGAAACCAGCCCTCTTCAGATGGTGGTTTCTTCTCTTGATAATGTTAATCGCTCGCTACCCCAAGGGGTACAGATCCACACTATGGATCTCCCCGTAAATACCAACCCGATGTATTGTCTGCCTAACTACCCTCCTGATACTCGAGATGTTGGAACAAGCGGCCATGCCTTGCTGATTCAGGAGCCTCCTTATATTAGGGGGTTAGGCCATGATCAGGAATATGATGACTACTCTGGCCCCTATACTGACGACTCGTCATCTGAGGACGATGATCGTGATTAAGCCCCGAGGAAGCGACGTGCTAGCAAAGAACCTCGAAGAAGGACACAAACTATCCATGATGGACCCCCTTTGACAACTGCTGAGAGGATAAGGGCTCACGAGGCCGAGATCTTAAAGCTGAAGGACGACATGGCAAGAGAGCAGGCGAGACAGAATCAGAATCGACCTCCTCCGACTTCAGGAGGGATTTCCTTCATTAATTTAGAGAGGTCTTCAAGGAGGCGGAGAAGGGCTGATGCCCCTACTGCAAGAACAACAAGGGTGGAAACCCCCAAGGGATACCCAAAGATCTGATGCCTCTTGGAGACCCTAATGATCCCACACCCCCGTTTACTGAGGAGGTGATGAATGCTCGTATTTCTAGGAAATTCAAGATGCCGACAATTAAGGCTTATGATGGAACGGTTGATCCCTCAAATCACGTCAGGACATTTTCAAACGCACTGCTGCTACAGCCTGCAAGTGATGCTCTAAAGTGTAGAGCATTTCCTCAAACCCTGTCGGGCATGGCTCAAAGATGGTATAGCCGATTACCTACAAATTCGATTGGCTCTTTTAAGGAGTCGAGTGCCGCTTTTATCAGCCAATTCATTAGCGGAAGAACTCATGAGAAAAGCTCTGCGTCTGTTATGTATGTGGTACAAAGAAAGAATGAGAATCTGAGGGATTACCTCAAGCAATTCACTAAGGAAACACTGAATATCATTGACTTGGAGAACAAGGTTGCCATGGTAGCCCTAGAGCACGGAACTACTGATCTTTTTTTTAAGAGGTCATTGGCAAAGCATCCCCCTCAGAATATGGCTGAGCTACAACGAAGGGTTGATAAGTATATTAAAACTGAGGATAGCATGAAGAAACAGGCCACAGTAGGTAATGGAGGGAACAACAACGACTCTAGGAAGCGAAAGCAAGAGCAAGAGTATGATGCTAGGGACAAATATACCCGGACTAGTAAGGACTCTGACTCTACACCTAAGAAGAGCCTGGGACCAAGATTTTCTGAATATGCAAGGTTGAATGCTTCTAGGAGTCAGATCTTGTTAGATATCGAGAAGGATAAGGACTTCCGATGGCCGAAGCCACTCAGGGATGACCCCTCAAAGCGAAACAAGGATCAGTATTGTAGGATTCACAATGATGTGGGACATGATACCGATGATTGTAGACAACTCAAGAACGAGATTGAATTCTTGATCCGAAGAGGGAAACTAAGCCAGTTCACGAAGGGTGAAGATCGTGGAAATCAAAGAAGGGATTATGACAGGAAGAACAATGATCGTAGGGATAATGACCGTGATCGTAACCCACAGCCCCGAGGGCTGGTTATCAATATGATCTGGGGAGGCCCTCTACAGTCTATTCTATTTATAAACCTGTGATTGTCTTGGCGAAGGATATGTATGATTTTTGACCTAGTTTTGGGAGTATTTCTGATGAGCATTGCACACACGCACGTTTCTGTTCATGTAATGTTAGTGTACGGGGACTTAGTCGAGCTCTGCTTGGATTTATTTGCATTCTTTGAGATATTCGCTTGTTAGTTGGTTTTGGTTAGTTGGAAGGGGATCGTTGCATTTTTCATATTAGTTGCATTCATACATTGCATTGCATTAGGTTAAATGGATTTTGTGGGTACATTCGCTATAGGCCTTCACGAGACCTTACTCGTCCACTAGGGCTGCCTAGGGGTTTAAAGGGCTTATTGCATATGCCAAATGCAACCGTGATCACCTACGGAAGTGGTACTAGTTAGTTAGTTAGTTGTAATTGTTTATGCTTGAGGACAAGCATCAGTTTAAGTTTGGAGGTCCAATTTGTTAATAGTATTTTTGTTGTTCGTTCGCAGGGAAGGACTGAATGTAATATCAAGTTCAAGTATCTTATCTCTCACAATTTAGAAGTGTAGAAGAATGTTTGGTTTGTTTATAAACTAAATTAAACTAATTATCAATTGAGAATAAAATATATGAGGAAAACAATCCAAGAACTGGGGTTCTTCACTTGGTTTCAATGCACATTCAATATATATGTGACATCTACGTTCTTACTCTGCTGAAAACAATTCTTCTAAGGTTATAATGTTCTCTTCCAAGATACAATATAGTGTCTACAACTACGTCTTAATTGTCACTTCCGTGATACAATCAAAGTACAATCATAAACTATTACGCACCAAGAATTATAAGTCTCACAACTCTCCTATTAATCTTCCAATCAAATATTCGAGTTATGTCTGTTAAATCTTGTACTAAAATTGCAACTCCTCTTCCAAGTTATTACAATCCCTAAAATCCAATCAAAGGTTCATGACTCCCCTAATTGTGTTAAGCCCTCAATAACAGATCAGCAAAGCAAGAAAATCACAGATAATTAAACAGGCATGAATACCAAGGAATACTACCCAATTCTCAGATTAGAGAATTAGTTACACATGATTAAATTAACAAAACAAGAATTAATAGAAGAAATCATAATTAGAAGAATATAGAAAAGAAACCTTTTAACTTCAATCTTCAAAGAAAATAATGGTTCTCCAGAAAATAATGGTTCTCTAACAATGAACTCTAATCATCATGTTTTTACGATCCCTAGATGTGTTTATATAGATACTCCTAATCTTGCCCAACAAGCAATTACCTTCTATTACAATTAGAATTTAAAGAAGGTACCAAAACTGCCCAGAATACAATTAGAATTAGAAAAAGGGCAAAACAGTAAATTTAAAGCCTTCTTTAAATTGATCACGTGCGCGAATTTAATCAGCACGTTCCTTGCACCTGCTTCCTATCCCATATTGTAGAAAATCTCTCAAGCTTCGCGTGGGCAGTAAGATCGCTGAAAACGGACTTCTAGAACTCCAGATATGGCCAAAACAGTATAAGCTGCGCAGCCTTCCCAGAAAATCCGAATTTTAATCAATTAATTCTCCAAGAATGATAGAAGCATCCACTTTAATCAACATTCTCGTAAATCTGCACAACTAAGCAAAACACATCAAAACTACAACAACTTGAGTCCAAAACAATCAATTTAAGCCGAACGGAGGCATTCCCAGTGGATATAAAATCCACTTATCAGGCCCGACAGCGGCCGACACGACAAGGAATTCTCGAAAGGCTTACGCCAGAGAAGTGACGCACATCATGGGAGAGGCCCCGAAGCGTGCGAAAACTGAGCTAGTGATTGGTTTTGATGATTCAGACTTGGAAGGGGTGAAGTTCCCCGTGACGACCCGTTGGTCATAAATCCTGTGATTGGAAACTCAGAAGTAAAACGAGTCTTGATAGACAATGGAGCTTCTGTTGATATTCTGTTTCATGATGCATTTGTAAAAATGGGATATAATGAGTCTCAGCTAACCCCCACCAACATGCCTATCTATGCATTTAATGGAGTTGAATCCAAGGTTGAAGGAACTATTTAACTGCCTGTGACTATTGGGCAGGAACCTAAGGAGGCTACTTAGATGCTGAACTTCTTGGTAATCAAGGCAGCCTCAACATATAATGCAATCCTGGGAAGGACTGGGCTTCGTGGGTTTAAGGCTGTGGCCTCTACCTATCACATGAAGATTAAGTTTCAAACCCGCAATGGTGTTGGAGAACAGAAAGGTGATCAGAAGATGGCAAGAAGTTGTTATGTAGCTGCGTTAAGAGCTGATGGAGTCGGGGGGCAGGTCCTTCCGATTGAAGACATGGATGTCCGAGGTGATGATGAACACCGATGGAAACCGGTAGAAGATTTGATTCCTATACCTCTAGATCTTGGAGACCCCGAAAAGGTTACATATATTGGAGCTTCTCTGAAAGAACCCTTGAAGGGCAGATTGACAACTTTTTTACAAGAGAACAGTGATGTGTTTGCTTGGACAGCGACTGACATGCCAGGGATTGATCCCCAACTCATAACTCACAAGTTGAATGTCGATCCAAAGTGAAAGACAATAAACCGAAAGAAGAGAAATTTCGCTCCTGAAAGGCAAGAGTGTTGGGTTCCGAGGCATAACGCAGCGGATATAAAGCATAAAACATAAAAAAAAAATGAAACCCTAACGCGGGATCCATGTAAGTTGTGACTAATTATGGAGAAACGAAATCATACCAGTTAAGAGCTTTACAAATTCTGAAAGATGAAGGTCCTGGATTGCAATCACCACACAGCCCTTGCGTCAAGATCTGTGTCTCTAAATCGTCCACACGAACGTCCGATCGTCCAACGATCCAAGGAGCAGGTACTAGCCAAATGAAACTGCCTTCTCTCTCTCTAGCCTCTCTTTGATATTAGAGCAGCTAGGTTTTTCTTAAAAACGAATTATGAGAACTACACCCTAAAACTATACATCATTATGTATATATATAGGGTAGAGAGATCGGGCCTAACCCTAATCAGCTTGGGCTTCAACTAAACCAAACTAATTTGGGTTTTTAATGAAATAAATTCGAAATTCAATTTAATTATCTAAGTCCAACTTAATTAATTAATTAATCAATTTCGAATTTGTAATCATTTAATTAAAAACGAAATCTGATTCCAAAATCAATTTCGAATTTTAATTATTTAATTTAAATCAAATATTTAAATTAAAACTCCTTTTAAAACTTTCTTATTGTGTAACCCTTTAGGTTATCATTACGTTGGCAATAATTTTAATATCTAATAATAAAATTATAAACAATGAGCGGTATCTAGTAATACATCATTGCTACCCAAGTAATAATAATAATTGGTGATCCAATTAAACCTTTCGTGATTAATGTTTCCGTGTAATATAATCCTTTTAACCATATATATTATAGATTAAACTCGAGGCATGTATGTAAGAACCTAGATTTTTGGAAGAATTAAAACTTTTATTATGTAATGGAGTATCAGTGTAACGGTGGTTATAATGAATGATTATGGAATGGATTTAATTGCTTATATGCCATGAACCATGCAACTGACTGATAACTTAGATAAGAATAATCTATGTCCCAGGGAAGTAAGATATGGTAATTCCAAGGAGGAAGAATATTCTCATGTCATCCAAATCAATACCTATTATTAGTTCAGTGGTTCCGAGAAAGAGTTAAGGAACGCTCGAGAGGGGACAAGGACATTTTTACAATATATAAGGAATAAAAGAAAATAAGTGATGAATAGTGTTTTTGGTGGAAACTAGAATATTATTAGACGATACTATATAGGAGTACCCGGAACGGATTTCTGAGTTCGTATTGACGATCCATGGACAAAATAAGTGTATGTAAATGATATTGAAATTTGAAGAATAGCACTTTTATTTTACCCGAAAATTTCCTAGATACAAAAGGATCAAGGGATATAATATGGAGTTAAGGAATTATGTCACATTAAAGCAATGGAATGCTACTTATAAGGCGTAACGTATTGATTTTATTAACGAGTTACAAAGAGAATCAAATTGGTGGAAAAAGGAGGAATTAAGTGACTTAAGTGCAAGTCAACAAATAAAAGGATGGTTTAGTTGTAATTGTACAAAAAGGGGGATGCATAATGTGGTGATGACACTTGGACAAATGACAATTAGACAACATACAAGCAAGATGATGCATCCAATATTTAGATTAATATCAATAATACATGTATTAAGAAATAATGATACAAACTAAAGAAAAGAAAAACAAACACCATTCTCTCTTTGTCACTCTCGGCCAAGGAAGAAGAAAAAGGGGGGGAAGGACTTGCCACCATTTTCTTGCTACAATCTAGAGCTTAAAACAAAGCTTGAGATTAGGAGAAGGTATATTCAAAACCTTAGCATCATTCTTTAAGGTTAGCTTGTTCAAAAGTTTGTTGAAAGTGATGATGAATAGTAACTTACCAATTTTCTTTTCTTTTGATTGTTGTTTGATAAGCAAGGTTCAAGGATTTTAAGAGTATATTAGCCTTGTAAAGCTTGAAACAAAGGTATAATACTTGAAACCCTAGATGGATTATGAGAATTGTTTGAGTTTTAGTGCTAGTATGTATGTTTAAAGCATGAAAACTATGATCGGGTATTGATAATTGTTAAAGTAGTTTATATGAATGGAAAGGCAGTGCTTGGCCTTAGTTCAAAGGTAAATAACATGTATGTGTGATTTGGAGTGGAAACCATGGTTATTGGAAAGATTTGATTTTGGAAATATCCGATTTATAGCCGTCGTAATGCCGAAATTTCATTAACCTTTAAAACAGAGCATACCCGAGATAAATAACCTCTGACCTTAACAAGAACCTGACCTATCCTTGTAGTTCTCGAGTCATAGATCGTTTTGGCGAAAGAATCGAAACAAACGGACTTACAGTTTAGAAGTTATGACCGAATTACTAAAAGTGGTTCAAAACCGTAAGTACGAGTTCCTAACCGGAATTGAACCCCCTTAATATGAATAATTTGGTTGCAAATCATGGTAATTAAATACTAGATACCATAAGGAAGGTGTGAGAGAAAACCTCATGTCAATTGGATCATTTTTCAATTTTATAAAAATGTTCGAATATAAGTTAAGTGCGAACGGATCCTTTAAGAGCGTACTTAGTAATAACATTGGGAAATCACTTAGAAAACGGTCAATAACTCGCGAGGTGTAATCTTTTATAGTAAACGATCGACACTAGAACTTATATGACTTAAGTACCCCAAGCATAAGTACAATGCAATGCCTTGATATTGAGCCAGTGTTGATTATAATGATGATAATAAAGAGTTATGTTAGGGGGATGTCCAATGAGTTAACTTGAAAATGAGTTTAACCTAAGTAAAGTATATACTTAGCTTTTCAAAAATGTTAAGTGATTAACATTGAATAATTTTGGGATTGTTTATAGATCACCGGACTGATCAGAGACACGTTACCCCTACGACCCTTCCAGGCAAGAGTTCTTTTATCTTTACTTTATTAAATTATAAAATTCCAGGAAAATGGTTTTGTTGAAAATGTATATATATATACATGAATTCATATTATTGAACTGCAATGGACATGTTTCTGATTTCTGAAATTATTCACGAATACAAATAATGCAAGGCACTTTATGGATAAAAAGGGTAATTTGGTAAATGGAATTATGAAAAAGAAATTTTTGGAATAAATGGAATAAGAACTTCGATAATGGGGATTCTATCTTTGGGCTGAGTTCAATGCAGTCCAGCTTGCAATATTTTATTCCGGCCCATGTGTTGCTGAGGGGGGATTGTGGAGAACTTTCCTCCAGGGATGATTACCGGAGAGGGTCATTCCTTCTACTAGTAGTAAACAGGAACAGGTACGTATAGGACGACTGATCATTGTCCTGTCGTATCTGGCAATGGTGAAGATCCCCTAAACTATTAAATAATTGCTGAAAATTTCATTGCATTAGTATGTTGGAAAAAGATGAAATGGTATGAAACAATGAATGGAACCAAGGAATTAGAAGAGAAACTGATATTATTTCTTTATAATGAATAGCAAGCAAGTTTATGTTGGTGTATTGCTGCGCAAACATAATATAGATATTTCTGAAAATTTTTTCCCTACCTTACTTTGTAACTTCATCGTTTATTCTTTATTGAAACAACTTTGTTAAATGAACAACCAACACTTCCAAAGCTTTTATAAATTGTTTTACTTCAAACAGGATTTAAAACTTTATCTTGCTGAGCTATTTTAGCTCACTCTTGCCTATGTTTATATCACAGCTATAGTAGATGCCGCCGATACGTCGCACCACACCCCGGAAGCGGGTAAGGGTGGGGATATATGATAGGGATCTGTCGCCTATTCCTGAGGTAGCCTATATATATATATATATATATATATATATATATATATATATATATATATATACTGTTGTAATATATTTTGGTTGTTGATATGCTTCCTGCAGAAGTATTTTCAACAATGCTACTTAAATATTCTGGGTTTGTAATAATAACTTTACTTTAACTGTTTTTAATGATGGATGTTGTTCTCTGGGCATATGACTGGTGTGTGTTGTTATACTTGTGGGGTCAATAGTGTGTGTATAATGTCATTAAATTAATTAAGTATCAAGAGTATAGTATGTTTAAATGGAAATTGGACCGTGATGACCTGGATCCCTGACCCCGAATCTAGGGGTGTCACAATGTATTTAGTCATCCTCTTCAACATTTAATCCGGGTTTACTTGATCCATGAGTAGACTATTAAAAACAAATCATTATTTGAGCACGACCATGCATTTTATAGTCTCACTCAATCAAGAGGGCATAATATCTCGCCTAATTATAGGAGGGTTAAATCCTTTAACTATCATTCATATTTCTCATACGACTCATGATATACCAGATGTCCACTTTTATCATCACCCGATCAAAGGTAACTTTTAATGTAGTCAAAGTATATTAATCCTCTTATAGAAATATAATGATCTCAAGTCAAAGGATCATTACACCATTATTACTGTGAGTCTTTCTTATGACTTTACTAAACATGAAGAATCTCACTATGGGTCTGTCCAGTACCATATACTCCTACATGTACCTATGTATTGATTTTAGTATCTCCATACTCATAACCAATGAGATGTGGTTATCTGTCAAATAACATACTAGTCTATCTATGTATTATTATTGTCCTATATAATAATACTCGACTAGGGACCTTTAAGAATATGATATATTATATAATCTCAAGTTCAAGTCATGTACTTAAACTATACAATGTGTATCTTGATTCTTAAGACATTTATTATGCTAACAAATATATCACAGTAATTAAAGTCATAATAAATACGTTTATTGAATGATCAAATGACATAAAGGTTTATTAAAAGGAACAATGTATTGTCTCTAGGGCACCAACACTAACAATCTCCCACTTGCACTAGAGCCAATCACCCATGTATCTAATACCCATGGAACTAGTGTGACCATCCTGCTTCTGCTACGACAAGCCTTTGGTCAGTGGGTCTGCAATGTTATCATTTGTGTGCTGTTTACATATATGTATGTCACCCCTTTCATTAATCTCTCGAATAAGGTGAAATCTCCTGAGTATATTTTTGGATCGGGAGTGTGATCTAGGTTCTTTAGCCTGTGCAATGGCTCCATTATTATCACAGTATAGATCAATGGGATCTGCGATCGATGGAACCACTCCCAAATCAGTAATTAATTTTCGAATCCAAACAGCCTCCTTAGCTGCTTCACAAGCCGCAATGTACTCACCCTCCATTGTAGAATCAGCTACTTTTTCTTGCTTCGAACTCTTCCAGCTTACATCACCTCCGTTTAGACAAAACACAAAACCAGACTGTGATACAGTATCATCCCTGTCTGTTTGGAAACTTGCATCGGTGTAACCTTTTACAACCAGTTGCTCCTCTCCTCCATACACCAAGAATGAATCTTTAGTCCTTTTCAGGTACTTTAGAATATTCTTAACTGCCGTCCAGTGACCTTCACCTGGATTAGACTGGTATCTGCTCGTCATGCTCAAAGCATACGAAACATCTGGGCGAGTACATACCATTGCATACATGATATAACCAATTGTTGAGGCATATGGAACCTTACTCATGTGGTCCTTCTCATCCAATGATTTCGGACACTGGTCTTTAGAAATCGGTATCCCTTGAGACACAGGGACATATCCCCTTTTTGCATTTTGCATACCAAAACGATGCAAAACCTTATCAATGTATGTGCTCTGACTTAGACCGATCATCCTTCTAGATCTATCTCTATAGATCCTCATTCCTAGAATGTAGGTTGCCTATCCTAAGTTTTTCATAGAGAAATTGCTCCCTAACCAAGTCTTAAAAGCCTTTAGAGAAGGTATGTCATTCCCCATTAGTAGTATATCATCAACATATAGTACTATGAATGCCACATGGTTCCCACTAACCTTCTTGTAAACACAAGGTTCATCTTCATTTTGAACAAAGCCATACTCTTTGACTATTTCATCAAAACGGATATTCCATCTCCTAGAGGCTTGTTTCAATCCATAAATGGATCGACGTAATTTACATACCTTGCCAACATTCCTTGGATCGACAAAACCTTCAGGTTGTGTCATGTATCCTCTTCAAGGCTTCCATTAAGGAAGGCTGTTTTGACATCCATTTTCCAGATTTCATAATAATGGAATGCTGCAATGGCAAGCAAAATCCTTATGGATTTGACCATAGCCACTGGTGAGAAAGTTTCATCATAGTCAATACCATGAATTTGTTTGAAACCTTTTGCAACCAGCCTTGCTTTATAGGTCTGAACATTTCCATCCATGTCAGTTTTATTCTTGAAAACCCATTTGCACCCTACGGGTTTTACCCGTTTAGGTGGATCAACCAAAGTCCATACTTGGTTTTCGTACATGGAATCCATCTTGAATTTCATGGCTTCAAGCCATCTCTTAGAGTCTGGACTGTTCATAGCATCTTGGTATGTGAGTGGCTCATCTTCATCTATGAGCATCAAATTACCACTTTGATTTAAGATAAATCCATATCTCTCTGGCTCATGGCGAATTCTACCAGTTCTACGAACAACCGGTGTTTGTTGAGCATTATCATTATCTTGCTCTTGTTCCACTTCAGGTTCAATGCTATTTTGTGGTTCTCGATCTTCATCGAGATCTATAGTTCTCCCACTGTTTCTTTCGGAAACAAAATCTCTTTCCATGAAGACAGCATCTCGAGCAATAAACACTTTCTGCTCAGAAGGACTATAAAAAGAATACGACTTTGTTTCATTAGGGTATCCCACAAAATTGCACTCTTCGGATTTAGGTCCAAGCTTGTCAGATACTTGACGTTTCACAAATGCCTTGCATCCCCAAACTTTCATAAAGATCATGCCTGACCGTTTCTCCTCCCATATCTCATATGGAGTCTTTTGAACCTTCTTAGTAGGAACACAGTTAAGTGTCAAAGCCGCTGTTTCTAGAGCGTAACCCTAGAAACTAAGTGGAAGATCTGCATGACTCATCATTGATCGCACCATGTCCAACAAGGTGCGCTTTCTCCTCTCTGAAACTCCATTCCATTGAGGTGTACCTGGCGGAGTGAGTTGTGATACAATACCACACTCCTTTAAATACTCTTTAAATTCGGTGCTTAAGTATTCACCCCCACGATCGGATCGTAAGATCTTAATACTTGCACCTCCGCCAATTTGCTTCTCTACTTCATCCTTGTATTCTTTAAACTTTTCAAAAGAATCGGATTTATTCTTCATAAAATATACATATCCATATCTACTGAAATCATCAGTAAATGTTATGAAGTAGTAGTAGCCTCCTCTAGCCATCACATGCATTGGGCCACATACATCACTATGTATTAGCTCCAGACGTTTAGTGGCCCTTTGACCCTTACCAGTGAAAGGGGATTTAGTCATCTTACCAAGCAAACAAGATTCACATTCTTGGTATGATTCAAAATCAAACTTATCCAAGTATCCATCCTTATGTAATTTGGATATGCGTTTCTCATTTATATGGCCTAGACGACAATGCCAGAGGTATGTTTGATTTGAGTCATTGACTTTAAGTCGTTTGTTTTCTATATTACAGACAGGATTATCTAAATCAAGAACATATAAACCATTAAACAAACGCGCAACACCATAGGTCAAATCATTCAAAGCAAAAGAGCAACTATTGTTCTTTATTGTAAACGAAAAACCTTTCTTGTCCAAACAAGAAACAGAAATAATGTTTCTGCGAATCGCAGGCACGTAAAAACAGTCTTCTAGTTCTAAAACAAGCCCAGAGGGCAAAGATAAATAATAAGTCCCTACAGCTAAAGCAACAACTCTTGCTCCATTGCCAACTCGTAGGTCCACTTCTTCCTTAGCCAAAGCCCTACTTCTCTGCATTTCCTGCACATTTATACAAATGTGAGAAGCACATCCAGTATCCAATACCCAAGATGTAGAAATAGACAAATTGACTTCTATAATATAAATACCTGATCCAGAAATCTGAACAGCCTTCATTTTCTTCAGATCCTCCAAGTAAACTGAACAGTTTCTCTTCCAGTGACCAGTTTTCTTACAGTAGTGACATTCACCCTTAGCAACACCACCTTTAGGCTTTAAAGCTTGTTTGGGACCTGACTTTGGCTTGGGTGTAGAATCAGATACAGTCTTCTTCTTACCCGTCCACTTGCCTTTCCCCTTGGCCTTACCTTTATTGCCCACCATCAGTATGGGGGTAGGTTCAGCTGTCTTCATGTTGGTCTCATATGTTCTCAACATATGCAACAATTCAGTAGGTGTTTTGTCAAATTTATTCACATTGTAGTTCACAACAAACTGGGTGAATTTGTTGTTCAAAGAATTCATGATTAGGTCAATACCAGTTTCCGGACCAATCGGGAAACCCAAAGTTTCAAGGTACTCAATGTAACCAATCATCTTCAGAACATGTGGGCCAACTGGTTCACTTGCCCCTTGTTTGCAATTAAAGAGTGACTTACTCGTGTTGAACCTTTCTTGATGAGTTTGGCTTGCAAACATGCTTTGCAAGTGCTCGTTGATGGTATATGCATCCATATGCACATGCTGTCTTTGAAGCTCAGCTCTTATAGTTGCCAACATAAGACATGCAACATCATTTGCATCATTCTCATCCCTTGTGTTTGCCGCTTGTTCCTCAACAGTAGCTCCCTCAGGAAGAGGACCTGGCGGAGGGATATCAATGACATGAAGCTTGCGCTCCTGCCTGAGGACAATCCTCAAATTCCTCTGCCAGTCTAGGAAGTTGTTTCCTCCTATTAGCTTGTCCTTCTCAAGGACTGATCGTACGGATAGTGTGTTTGTGTTGTTTGCCATTACTTAGTATCTACAATGATAAAAGCACAAAATAAACATTAGATTGTCTGAGTTATAAATTATTATGTTCAAATGATTATGATATATTCATAATATATCTCCCACTATTTTTATCAAATTAATAGCCCTTACTATTAATTCGGAAAGAATATCCCATAAATCTTTCTAGTGAGCCAAGATCCATATTTCGTCATGTCCTAAGTCAACCACTGGTAGTCCTTAAAACATGATTATTTAGGTAGACAATAGTTGTCAATTATATCATATATAATTCTAGGATAGTTTGGTGAACAACGATTGATCTTATCTATCTAATAGATTTTTAAATAAACTCTATGCTTCTAAGTTCATAATAGTTGAATATAACCGTTTATTTTCACCTTATTATGACGACTCAGTTAAGTTAGACCCAATGATACAACGGCCGAATATAACCATTTATATTCGTTGCATCTCACCACGATAGATAGGAGTCCCCTGCCACTGACAACCCTTCCCCTTATCGATCTAGGATTCGATGAGTGTTCATTCATTGGAAAGCATCTGATTAAAACTTAATATTTTGTTAAGGGGTTTAGAAAATTTATAACGATCATTATCACATCATAAAGAGATCCTCAATTTTCCATGAACCAAATATTTCAAATTGATATCTTAAATTGTTCATTTCCCAGGTAGATGGAGGATCCCAATGGTCACACTTAATAACCATTAACCTTACGAATACGCATATCCGTTTTTGTCAGAAAATCCCAATTTTAGATATCAAAAATCCATATTTAATTTCGTGTTTTAAAAAATCCATATTTTATAAACACAAGAATCTCATGATCGTTTGTTAATTTTAAAATCTTGAATCGTTACAGATTTTATCTTGTTTAGCATGGCAAGCATGGCATGGGTGATGAAAATTATTTCAACTAATCAAAAACCGTCTCCGAAAACATATTATGGGTCGAAAACGGACACCAGAAACACTTTCTGCTGCAGTTTCTTTTCTAGCTTTCACAGAACGATTCCGATCATATAACAGTTATATAATCAATCCAAATCCAATTCAAATTCTGTTTATACAACATTATTAACCCACTGTTCTTCCAATGCCGTGTGGTTTCGTGTGTGCGGGGATAAATAGTGTCAAGTGATGTACCTGTATATGTATTCAGCTGTGGTTCAAAATGTACGGTTATGTGAAAGTTTCAATTCCTAATTTCTTAACCTACTGAGATGCAGTGATTAGTAGCTGCAAATTGCTAAATTTTGTGATTAATTTAGTGATGTAAGTGGTTAATTATTCGTATAATACTTTTAGTTCGTGTTTTAATTTTCCAAATTGTATATTTGGCTAGTACGATTTAATTAAATTAAGTATTATTTTCATTGAAGTAAATTTAGCTCGTATTGCTAGTATATTGTTGGTTGTAAGTTTTATTTGGAATATGATGATTATTGGTTGGTTGTGTCGGTTATGTTCCGACTGGTAGTTACCCGTATAAAGGGGATGCCGTCAAAATTTTCTAAGAATCTTAAATTTATTTTCTCGAGTATATGTATATATGTATGTACTATAAGTACGAAGTGGTATTGGATTATATTTTGTTTACGTGATTAATTGTTAAATGCTTGTCATCTTTAATTATATATTTATATATGTCAGTGGTCAAGGGTTGATAGTATATGAATAAAGTGAATAAATTTAGGGATTATCGCAAGGGTAGATTAAGGTTAGATGTTCGAAGACGAACGTCGAATATTTAATAGAATTCTAAAATAGTGTTTTTATATGTGTAGATTCGAAGGACGTAGACCCAAGGAATAAAGGAAAGGCAACGGCTAAGGGTTTTTGAGCTAAGTGACTAGCGTGAAAGTACTTGGTTAAGGCAAGTGATTCGAACCTTTTGTTGAAGTTCAGATTTGCTGGATTGGTTATAAATTGTGATTTAATTCTTATCTTGTTGTTTATTCCTTATAAATTGTTGCATACCTCTTGTACCCTGTTATTTATCTTTATGAATTATTGTTTAAACCCTTGTACCTTATCGTTGATACCATGAATAATTGTTTAAACTTTCTGTACCCTACTGTCACAATAATTTCTGTTAAACTATAAACCTTAAATTATAATTTATGCCTTGCTCTTTCATAAACCTTTTCTTTACGCTTATTTCCCAAACCACCCAAATAAAATCCTACTTATAATTCCCTGGAACTTTAATTTTAAAACCTTAACAATTACTTTATCCCTCATTTGCTCGTGACCTTTCATTTGATTTAACCCTGTCTTTCTGAAACCTACCCAAGTTAATTAAATATTTCTTTTAGATCACCTCTTTATAATATTATGTGCTTGATAAACATTTATTCTTAAATACCTTTGAATCACACTTGAATCCCTATCTTGTGTATTTTATGCAATTACTCCTAAATGCTTCCCTGACCCTTAATTCAGTATAAATGCAAATCAAAATGGGTTATTTATTTTAAAAATGTTTTAAAATTCCTTAAGCTGGGCTGATCTGTTATCAGTGA
The DNA here is from genome assembly GCA_036435485.1 of Saposhnikovia divaricata. Taxonomy (NCBI): domain Eukaryota; kingdom Viridiplantae; phylum Streptophyta; class Magnoliopsida; order Apiales; family Apiaceae; genus Saposhnikovia; species Saposhnikovia divaricata. Next base: position 154,088,669 of record CM071600.1, on the reverse strand, counting down.
GTTTAAGGGCCGAAAAGTGAATTATATTAAAGGTTTTAAAGCTTTTATAGATTGGAGAAGCGTAAGAGGCTAGGGGTGGTTCCCCTAGTCCAGCACTTTTATTTAGAGTAAGAGGCTAGGGGTTGTTCCCCTAGTCCAACATTAAAGGCCAATATGTTGCCTAATTGGGAACCCAATTTTATGTCCAAAGGGACCTAGTGTCCGGTATGGGGACTTTACGTGGCTGATCACCCGTATTGTCCGAAGTCGGGGGAAACCTCCAATCAAATTTAAATGTTTTAAAAAATGAAATTGATTTTAAAAGAGAATCAATTGTTTTTTCTCTCAAATGGACAGATTTTAGAAATTTTCAAAGGATGATTTTAAATTGTCATAAACAGAATAAGTTATTGCCAGACAGTTTTATCTTGAGATTGTGAATTAAAATCAGAGCATCCTGAGTATTCTTTGGCACCTTTATATTCAGTATACAGTTGTGGATTCTTTATTTCCATTTTCATCACTTACTGAGCATTTGGCTCACTCCTTGCTATTGTTTTCTAATCCTTTTTCAGTTAAAGAAGAAAAGGATACGACTTACGAGCTATATCAGGAGATGAACTTGTTGTGGACTGTAGACAGACTAGTTTTGCTTTGGTAAAAGGTTGGACTTTTGGATAGTAGTCAAGATCAGTGAATAGTGCCAGTTAGTTGTATTTATATTTGTGGAGTGTGTGTAACTTTTGATTAAGGATTTTGTATTGTAATGTAATAACTTAGTTAGTAGTTGCTTGTTTCATACCACTACCTGTTAGAGATCCGGGTTAGTAGTGGGGTTGCTATATTATGTTTTAAAATTTTGTTATCAGGGTGAACTTGTATTGTTTTTTTTGGAATTGTTGTTTTGTAATTGGATGAAATTTGGGTTGGTTTATATTACAGGTGGATAGTTCGTGTTATGCCCTAATTTGGCATAAGTCCTAAGCAGGCCTAAATGGGCTAGAATAATATTGCATCACACATAATGGGCCTAGGAAAGAAGAACGGGTCATTAAAGTTCATCATCATAGAGGAATTCATGACATTGTTCGGTAAGGCGGCATCGCCAGCGATCCCAAAGGGATGGGGTCGCAGTTCACGAGGTCTAGCGAGGCCTAGAGGTCCAGCGTGGCCTAGAGTATACTTATTATGAAGGCTTACGGTCAGATCCAGCGAGGTCGCGTGAGTGCGATTATCTCCATACATCACGGATCACCTCGCATGACTAGCCCAGCGAGGTTGCATGCGAAGCCATCTAGCCAGTTTCGCCAGTAACAATGTTTAATTAGAGCATCATGCTAGCCATGGGTAACCTTTTATGGGCCATGGGTCATGAGCAGGATAAATGGGTGAAATATATTAGCCCAAGGAGGCGTCTAGTGGATTTGGGTCAAGTCGAGCCCATAGAAACCCTAGCCCGTCTAGATAACTTCTTCTCCAAGAGAACTACATATGGCTTGATCCCTATAAATAGGGTACGTAGGCATCTTGTAAAGTCTGAGAAATAGTTCACCACTGGATATCAATAGACAAGATCAGCCACAAACAGTTACAAATCACCTCCGTGTTCTTTGTGTTCTTAGCAAAATATCTGTATTTTGCTCCGTGATTCCAGAAACCTCCAAAATATTGTTATACAATATTCTCCCTATAACATTTGGCGATAGAAGGAGGGGCAGTCGTTGAATTGGGAGAACAATGACTAAACCGAACAAGAAGAAAAACGGAGTGGGGGAGACCCCGGGGTCGCACAAGAAAAACAAAGACGACCCTCAGAGGAAGGATTCACCAGAGAGCGAAGCGTATGGAGGTGGGACCGAGGCTGAGTTCGAGAAGGAAAAAACACCACCCCCTGTCCAAAAGGTGACATTAGAGAGCGAAGTCATGTCTTTTCTAAAGGGGATCGGAGATACAGTGGCATCCGTGCAGGAAAGGATGGCTAAGATGGAGAAGCGACATAGCTCTAGGGGTGTGAAGAGGAATGCAAGAATGAGATCCCAAACCCATGAGGGGGAGGGAAGTAAAGGCCCCACCAAGAAGCTAATAGAAGACTTTGATGATGTGGTAACAGATCAAACGAACCCTGATTGGGACGAAGAGGAAGCTACTAGGGAAGAAAAAGGAGACTCGCATGGTAAGCCCGCCTCATCTGAAGGACGATCAGTAAGTGTCTTTGATCGTCTTGGAAAGAAGCTAACTGAGCACGATCTTCGCCTCAAGTTAGAAAAGGTTAACGATGTTAAGGGGGGAGGATCTAAAAACAAAAGCAAGGGTTCTTATCAACCAGTGTCTCCACTTCGAGATCGTGAGCGGTCATATCATCGCGATGACAGACCCCCCTCTCACAGAGAGCGTGAGCGGTCCCATCGTCCTGACGACAGACCCCCATCTCATCGGGACCATGAGCGATCCCGATATCGCGGGGAGGATCTTAAAAAGAAGGATCGCAAAAAGGATCAGGAGGAATCTAGTGCCCCTAAGAAGACTCAATCTCATCATGGAAGACTAGTGAGAAGGGAAAGGAAGACAAGGAGGCCAAAATTGGGGACTACAAGTTGGAAGAGCTAAAAAAGGCCTTGGATGCGATGAATAATGAGAAAGGGATTTTTAGCACTATGGGCTCATCTTCGCCCTTCACCCATGAAATTCGAACTGCTCCACTTCCTGTATTGTTTCGAGGCCATCATTCTGATATGACCTATAATGGCGATACTGATCCAGCAGAGTTTGTGATTCGATTCAATAATAAGATGGATGTTTATCAGGTCTCGCAACTAGCGAGGTGTAGACTGTTCGCGGCCTCGTTGAGGGGAAGTGCTCAGCAGTGGTTTTCAAAGCTCGGGGCTCTAGTAACCATTGACTCTTGGGATCAGTTTATAGACATCTTTATCAAGTAGTTCCAATCCTCGATGCTTTATGCACCCCCGATGTCCACTTTGGCTAACATTAAGCAAAGGGAAGGAGAGAGCCTGCAAAAATATTTTAAAAGATTCAATGCCGAAGTCCCTAAGGTGCGAGGAGCAAATGACGAGGTTGTAAAGAATTTTCTCATTGCAGGGTTGCGAGAAGGAACGAAGCTTTTGAAGAAATTGCAAGCATCAACACCCAGTACGCTCGCTGAATTATACAAAGAGGCAGAAAGAAGGGACAAGATCGTAAGAGTAAGGGGAAGAGTTAAGAAAGAGCAAAGGAGAAAGTAGTGGAAGCAAGAGTAAGGGGGTAAAGAGGAAAGATTCTCGGAGTCCCAGGCGAAGACAAGATCGTAGTCCAAGCCCAAAAAGAAGGGACCGCGACCCTCCGAGGCGTTCCCCACCTCGGGCTCGCCCAGCTAGAGATGAAGACAAATTCACTCCCCTGGTCGCCTCCGTTGATCATATTTATGCAGTCAATGCTAATAAGGGGGTGTTCACAAAACCTCCTGCTATGGGTGCACAAGGAACCTGGAATACAAATAAATATTGTGATTTTCATGAACAAACGGGGCATGATACTACAGATTGCTGGCACCTTAAAGAGCAAATTGATCGTTTAATTCGAGAAGGAAAGTTAACAGAGTGGGCAGTCCGGGAAGTAAAGAAACATCAAGGGAACTCTGGCAAACCAGGATTGGGATACACCAATGTCCCTCCTGTCGGACAGAATGTGGCGCCTCACAAGGAGAGGGAAGAACGAGGCGGTAGCATCCATGTGATCATAGGAGGACCTCATATTGGAGGAGACAGTAACAAGGCCAGGGAGAGGTATGCTCGCGAGGCTAGAGAGCGACCCCTTACTAATGTCCATCACCTGCAAGAGAGGCCCTCAAAGCTCTTTAAGGGGGAGAATACAAATATTATGTTCACAGAAGAAGATGCAAAGTGGGTCCACCATCCTCATTCTGACGCTTTGGTAGTTCGAGTTCGCATTGGATCTCAGAATGTATATAGAGTCTTAGTGGACAACGGAAGTGCTGTGAATGTGTTAATGTATGATGTTTATAAGAAGATGGGATACGTGGACAAGGACCTTATTCCTACAGTGGGGCATCTTTATGGATTCACTGGAGCTTCGGTCAGTGTGAAAGGCCTCATCAAGCTTCCTATTACTTTAGGGGACGAGCCCTGCATCACCACCCAAGTTGCAGATTTCATGGTCGTAGATCAACCATCGGCTTATAATGCTATAGTAGGAAGGCCAATTTTGAAGGAAATGAGGGTGGTCACTTCTATTTACCACCTCTCGATGAAGTTCCCCACTCCGCAGGGAGTGGGTTGTGTTAGAGGAATTCAGCATGAATCTCGGGAGTGCTACAACAGGGCCCTTAAATCAGCAGAAAAGGGAAGAAGCTCTGTGATAGATACAATGGAGTGCGAGGAGGAAGAAAGAGCTCGCAAAGATGTCTCGCGACCCCCGGTTGGGTGTAATATAATATCTATCGAAGAGTTACCGGAGGATTACTTCGACAATTTAGGTATACAAGTAGAACCAGTGCCAGGGGCTATTATGATGCAGGCTTCGCATCCAGTATTGGTTCTTCAAGAAGGAATTGTTGAAGAGGCTAGTGATGACGAGGAAAGTCCAGAACAAGCCGCTGTGCGAGCCCGTAAGGGGAAATGGGTTCGCAAGGAGAGATCAACATTGGAGGATTTACCTAATGGAATTACTCGAGAAACAACAGTTGTAACTGAACATGGCCATGTCGGTGTAACCCCTGTGACAGGAGGAACAAGGCAAGAGGAAGCAGAGTCTAGCAGGGCTTGCGAGGTTGAAATTGATTTAGATCCTCGCATCACCGAGCATGTGGAGCGAGCCGGAGCTGCTGATGACACAGTTTCTATTCTTGTCGGTGCCAAGGATTCTACTAAAGTGCTAAGGATCGGGTCGCAGCTAAACCCTGACCTTAGGGGGAGGCTCGTGGAATTTCTTAAAGCTAATTTGGATGTATTTGCATGGTCTCATGAGGATATGATTGGCATAGATCCTAATGTGATGTGCCACAGGCTTAATATAGACCCCACTAAAAAAGGGGTGAGGCAGAAGAGGAGACCCATAAGTGGAGAGCGAGCCGAGGCTCTCAAAGAAGAAGTAGACAGGCTCCTCGAGGTCGGGCTCGTTAGGGAATCATTCTACCCTGATTGGCTCGCGAACCCTGTCCTATGAAGAAACCGAATGGTAAGTGGAGGACCTGTGTAGATTTCACTGATCTCAACAAGTACTACCCCAAGGACAGTTTCCCACTCCCAAGGATTGATCAGCTGGTGGATGCGACAGCGGGGCATGCGCTCCTGAGGTTCATGGATGCTTATTCTGGGTATAATCAAATACCTATGTACGGACCCGATCAGGAGCACACCTCGTTCATCACGGATAGAGGCCTCTACTGTTACATTGGGATGCCCTTCGTGTGACGCCCCCAAATCCGAGGTCAAAGATTCAAGTCGTCACATCACCATCCAACCATATCATACCTGTATTAACTTTACAACTCAACAATACATCCATCCAGACCTCAATCTTACGCACAAACAAGTTAGAGCCTCAAAAACGATAATCAAAAGTAACACTAAATATTACAATTCATCTGTACAATCCAGAATCTTACGCACTTCCACTTATACAACTATACTTGAAGACAAGTCTTACTATTACAGTTGAAAACCTATCAGACTTACTCTGTAGTATTTATCAGGAACTAAATCATCTCCGGGGTAAATCTTCTACTCCTCTTCTGCTGGTGCGGAGTTAATCGGCCAAATTCTTCTCTTTCTGAAAAGTTTTTATAAAGCAAGAATGAGCTACATAATGCTCAGCAAGTTCACCATTTTGAAAAATAATAATGTGGTTTATTTCGAAAATATTCCCAACTATATGGGTATATATCTCAGATTTCAAAACATAATTGGACAATATATGTGTCCGAGTTTGAATGAAACATCTATACTCACTAAGGAGCTTTAAGAATAACATATGAACCCTTTATAAGGTTCCCATTTCAATATATCTCAAGTTTGAAAATATAAACATATGAGTATATCATTTTCGGCAAAACACTCTACGGTTAACATATTGTACAGGGAGTATATCATTGCAAAACCTTTTTCCTTCCATTAGCTTAGAAGGTTTCTCATTCAAAAACATTTCATTCTTTGAAATAATTGCAAGAGTGCACTAACACGTTCCAATCTTTATAGAAAATCTTGCAGTTCTAGATACTACACGATGTCAATATTTTTATTATCAAAAACCACACTATCGGCAACTTGGCACTTAGGCCCAAGAAGCAGTGTTTGAGTATTTTTCCAAAGTGGAGGATGGGACTGGAAGAAAACATGAAAACCTGACAAGGATTGACCATGATCAGTCGCCACAACCAAGTCCAACAATCCGCGGGTCTTCTCTACTAGTAGAAGGATAGAAACTACATCCGTAACTACCCTCGGGTGAAAACTACATCCGTAATCACCCTCGATGAAAACTACATCCGTAATCATCCTTCGACAACACCTGGGCCGGAATAATTGATGGACCGCCTGGCTCACGGCCGCTTACACATCCCGGGAATCGTTCGTCAACGATTCCCACACCTGCCAGAGTCCACTTTTTCTTTTCTTTTCAAAAATCATTTTGATAGAAAATTCGAGTAGTTGAAGTTCGACCTCAGTCGACCGATAATTCTTGAAATACGTACAAGAAGTAAAACCTGACCGGGGGTTTTCGAAAATGTTTTGGGTTCGAAAGAGTTCGAGTTTGAAAATGATGAAGGTATCTTGGATTAGTTTTGTCTTTAAAATAATGAACAATAATTAATAAATGATATTTTGAGATTTAATATAAACAATTAATAAAATAATTATTTAATTAAAATAAGCTTTTAATCCAAGATAGATATTTTTGAGTATTTATAATAATGTAAAAATAATAAATACTTAAGTATACGATACTTCCCGAATGACCCTTCGGGTTTTCGCAATTTAATCACGATACAATAATATACCGCTCCCCGGTCAGTAGTATATTTGGACCGCTACGACCTCTATTGCTAGAGTCGTTGTCCGAAGAAAACATTTTCATTCTATGTTCAAGGGTGTACAAACACATATTTGCATATATCTCAAACTTCAACATAACCTCATAAAGCATAAGCATATAATACGTTTGAAAGCTACAAACACAACAGTGAAAATCCTTATATATAAGTTTTGAAAAGTAAACTTGCCTTGGTGAGGTTGGGGTGGTCGAGCTTGCGGAGTGGAATGAAGATCTATACATAACCAATAGTCGTTCGTTAGTACCTTAACAATACCTTTTAATTACAAGGCTTTAGAGGACACACAACTAACTTAATGACTTCGTCCTATGACTCTCTAGCCCCACTATAGGTTCATGCCATCACTCGATTATGCTTGTCACTTATTTGACTTAGTTTGGTTACCACATTCGAAGCGTATTGATTCATCCTTAAAATCATACCCAAATAACTCCTCTTACGACTTTTTCACTTGCGCGAACTTTACTCTAACATTTTTATAAAATTGAGAAATACATATTTTGATCCAATTCTTTTTGGGTAGCCTTCACCACTGCAATTACTAGCTCTCCTAATTTTTCCATGATCCTACATAAATTTTTAGGGGTTTAAAGAGGGCTCACAAGTGGATCCTATAATGCAGTTCGGATTCCAGAACCTAGTCATGAACTTTACATTTCTGGAAACTACATTCAAATACCTTTCTAACCATATGCATTAGGACCTCGGGAGACAAGATTTATGGTTCAAAACCCTCCTACAAGACAGTACATGCTCCCAGAAATTTTACACAGCTTGCAATCTTTCTTAATCATTCAAGAATCCTATGTATACACCACAACCATCATCTAAACCACCAAGATTATCCTCTATAGCACACATGGGGTTATATACACTAAGTACAAGCTTCAAAATCACATCAACAACATATAACCTCAAGATTTTCATCATCCATAACTCTTATAACCAAGATTTACACTAAGATTCATGGATCTAACAATATACATCATAAATAATCCATGGCTAAGAGGGGTGAGGATTGTATACCTTCTTGAGTATCTAGGAACCTTGGGTAAGCTTTACAAGCCTCAAGAACACCTTGGATGAGTCCCTACAATCCTTATAATTCAAGATCTAAAAGAAAACTAAGCATGATTACTATTCATCCCAAACTTCAACAATTAATATCTCAAAATCTAGTGGATGAAAGGGGTTGAAATTAATATCATACCTTCTCTATAGTGTAAGGATGGTCTAGGAATTTTATCTTGAATTATGAGTGAGTGTAGGTTGGAGAAAATTTTCTTCTTCCTCCTTCTTGAAGAGCTTGGCCGAGAGCTTCAAAGGAGAGAGAGAGAGAGAGAGATGCTTTTTTTATTTTTTTTTTTTGTGTTGTGTTTTGAATAATGAAATGAATGATTGTTATGTGTATGGATGTGTGTATATTGAGTCACATGTTGCCACCCTAGGGTAGTAGACTAGGCACATACCATGCCTCCTTGTCTCCTTGGATAATGCACCACTAACTAGTTACTATTTATCTAGTTCCGTTTTGCTTTCTAGTTTACTTTCCTAATTACCTAGTTACATGATACTTGCATGTAATATCCTTCCTTGTATTATTATTTCTCCACCAATGGTTGTCACTTAATCTTTAATTCATATCGTATCTTAATTAACTCCTCGTAATAATATTTTGTCGCGTAGGGATTTCCCTTGTAATTCCTTAAGTACTTAATTGTGTAAATTCCTTAAATATCCATAACTCCTTGTCATAGTCTCTTAAAATCTCCTAATACTCTAATAACTCTCAAATCCCAAGTTTTTATGAATCTTAATATTAGTAGGCCTCTTGCATTCAACAATCTTCCCTTTTTTCTTACACAGTGAATATAACACATAACTTTTCAGATAATCAATTCCATTACATAACATAGGTGACTCAAAAGGTCCCAAATTCACAATGTCATAAGCTTTTACATATTTCAAATATTACAAAAATCAGGGTTCTTACACTTCAGTCTCCTTAATGCCGGGGCCACATATCAAAGGCTCGTCAACATGATGTTTGAGAGGCAAATTGGGAAGACAATGGAGGTCTATGTTGATGACATGCTCGTGAAGTCTAAGGAGGCCAGGGATCATATATCCCACCTCGCAGAAATGTTTGACATACTGAAGAAGTACAGGATGAAGCTTAACCCCCAGAAGTGTGTTTTCGGGGTCGAATTAGGAAAATTCTTGGGGTTCATTGTAAACCACAGAGGAATTGAGGCCAATCCAGCCAAGATAAAGGCCCTAATGGAAATGAGATCACCTAGAAATGTCAAAGAGGTTCAAAGTCTAACTGGAAGGATAGCAGCCCTCAATCGATTTGTTTCTAAATCATCAGACAAGTGTCATGAGTTCTTCAAAGCAATAAAGAAGGTGGGCAAAAATTTTGAATGGACCCCTAATGCGAGGAGGCTTTCCAAAAAATAAAGAAACACTTAGGCTCGCCGCCTCTGCTTTCTAAACCTAAGGAATGAGAATTCCTCATCGTTTACCTGGCTGTCTTAGAGCATGCGGTCAGTGCTGTCCTCGTTCGAGAGGAGGAGAAAGCTCAATACCCTGTCTATTATGTAAGTAAGAGGTTGTTAGACACGGAGACTCGTTACACCAACATGGAGAAGCTAGCTTACGCTTTGATATTGGCTTCGAGGAAGTTGAGGCCCTATTTCCAAGCACACAGCATTCAGGTTCTTACTGCCTACCCTTTGAGGCAAGTGATGCATAAGCCCGAGGCCTCAGGAAGACTATTAAAATGGACGATAGAGCTGAGTCAGTTCGATATTGAGTACAAGCCTCGAGGTGCAATAAAGGGGCAAGCCTTAGCAGATTTTATATTGGAATTCCCTTCCAAATCTGAGGAAGATGCCTGGGCATTAATAGCGATCCCAGAGGTAACAGACCCCGAGGTCAAAAATGAGAATTCAGCTTCGTGGTGGGAGCTATATGTTGATGGGGCGTCTAATAAAGAAGGAGCTGTGGCCGGGATCGAGCTTATCACCCCTGAGGGTCGCAAGTTAAGCAGTGCCGTTCACTTCACATTTGAAGCTTCCAACAATGCAGCAGAATATGAGGATCATTGGTCTCAAACTAGCATTGGAAATGAAGGTGGAGAACCTTACAGCCTACATCGATTCTATGTTAGTGACATATCAACTTTATTGTGGCTGGCAAGCTTGGGGTGAGCAGATCGAGCTATATCTGCGATGTGCACAGAGGCTGATCAAGAAGTTTAACGAAGTCAAAGTGGTTCACATATGAAGGGAGAAGAATCAGGGAGCCGATGCCCTTGCCAAATTAGGCTCGCGTCGCGAGGCCACTCTACTTGGGATCATTCCGTTGGAAATTCAAAGTAAACCCAGTGTTCCGGAGGAATTTGTTCTGGAACTAACGAGCTAGGGGTCGACATGGATGACCACTATATGGGAGTATGTCAAGAAGGGAGTTCTACCTCAAGAAAAGAAAGAAGCGAGGAAGGTCAAATATCAGGCAGCTCGATATGTGATTTATGATGGGGTGCTATATCGAAGAGGGTTCAATACACCACTGTTGAGGTGTGTAGATGGAGAAGAATGCAATTACATCCTAAGGGAGGTCCATGAAGGAATATGTGGTAATCACTCGGGGGGGTAGTTCCCTAGCTCAAAAAATCTTACGACCGGGGTATTTCTGGCCTACATTGAAAAGAGATGCTTTTGAATTCGCTAGAAGGTGTGATAAATGTCAGAGAAACGCCAATTTCAGTAATGCTCCAGTAGCGAACCTCACCTCGCTAATGAGCCCCTGGCCCTTCGCTATGTGGGGGATCGATCTTATTGGTGAACTCCCCAAAGCCAAAGGTGGAGTCAAATATGCAGTCGTGGCCGTGGACTACTTACCAAGTGGGCCGAAGCTGAGCCCCTCGCTACCATCACGGCCAAAAAATTGAAGGACTTTGTGTACAGGGCTATTGTATGTCGCTATGGAATCCCATATCAGCTCATATCCGATAATGGGAAGCAATTTGATAGTAAGGAAATGAAAGAGTTTTGTGAAAATTTGGGTATAAAGAAAAGTTTCTCTGCAGTGAGCCATCCACAAACAAATGGTCAAACCGAGGCCATTAACAAAATAATTAAACATACCCTGAAGGCTAAATTGGAGGAGAGCAAGGGCAGTTGGCCTGAGGAGTTACCAAGGGTCTTGTGGTCATATAACACGACGCCAAGGTCTACCACCGGAGAGACCCCATTCTCTTTGACTTATGGATGCGAGGCCATGGTGCCCGTTGAGGTGGGCTCGGGCTCGTTCAGGCGAGAACATTACGACTCCGAAGCAAATGAGGTCAATCACAGGCTATATTTAGACATGATTCAGGAATCAAGGGAGGAAGCTCAGTTAAGGCTCGCAGCTTATCAAAGAAGAGCTGCGAGGTATTATAATGGGAAGGTTCGTGTGCCGCATCTTCGCGTGGGGGACTTGGTGGTTAGGAGAATGATGCCTAACACCAAGGTCTCAGCTCATGGAGTCTTTGGAGCCAATTGGGAGGGGCCCTACAAAATCTATGCTGTTATCAATGAGGGGACTTATTATCTAACAGATATGGATGATAAGGTCGTACCTCGAGCTTGGAATGCAGAACATTTAAGGAAATACTATCAGTAGAGGCCTCGCCTCTGGTAGTCTCTATCTATCATTACTTAGCATGAATAAATTCATACAAAGTACTGGGGGGTAGTGATCATATAGACACCTCCTCTTTATGATGTAATGAAAGTTGGGCATCGTCCCTAGTATTTATATATGAAGTTTGTTCTACAAAAACATTGTGCAATTTTTATTTTTTCTGTTAGCATTTTAAATTTTCAGGACTAGGCCAGCATAGTGGATGCGAAGCCGAATCCCACTCAGGTCAAGGAAGATGTGAGCGTACACTTACTGCGACCTGAGGGACTGTTCTCGAAGATTAGTTATTGAAAATCATATCTACTCAAAGAAGTTCAAAATAAAAAAAAGTCAAGGGGTGAACTCAGCCTCGGGATCGTGTCTGCGACCTCGCAAGGAAGGCACCGCACACCATGATTCCAAAGGGGATGAGGCACACTTTGAGGTTGATAAAGCAAATATAAAAGTTACAAGAAAAAGGAAAGCTACGATTTCAATTTCAAAGGATGCTTCGCAACTGCGAGGCTAGTCTACTTGGCAATGTTTCGAATATACAAAGTATGAAAGCAATATTAACTACAGACAGTTAAGAGTATACACAATGTATTTTACGAAGAGATGAAGACATGCAAGATGTTATAACAGTTATCAAAATTCCAACAGTTAATGGGTCGCAATGCGAGCCCAAATAAGTTATCAGGACAGTTGTGAAAAAATATTACATGTTGCGAGACATTTAAGGGGTGTCCGCATCCCCAGTTCGATAATCAGAATTAAAAGAAAAGAGTTCATTATTTAGCGGCTTCGGTTGTGTTGGTCTGGGTGGCTTCGCTAGCGAGCCTGGCTGCCTCCTTTGCGTCTTCTTCGATCTCTTTGCGAAGAGATTCTGCAAATTCAGCATTACCAGGCTCGAGCCTTTCCCATTCGAATTCAGGGATTTTTCTGATGAAGCCTTTCATGAATTCGACCTGGGCAGCCTCCACCACAGTATCGTGATCAAGTTTGGCAGCCTCGAGCTCCTTCCTCAGCTTACCCAGCTCTTCCACATGCTCCTTCTTAAGAGTTTCCTCGTGCTCCTCTGCCTCCTTCAGAGACTTGTTGAGAGTATTCCTTTCATTGGTGATCTTCTTAAGCTCGGATCGCAAGGTGGCAGTCTCTGTTTCAAGGGCTCGCCTATGAGTCTCCATCAGTGACCTCTTATCTTCTTCCTTTTGGAACTTAAGGACTGTAACCTCCTTCTCCAATTTGGCTTTGATATATGCGAGGGTCTTCAATTCCTTGAGATGTAAAGTTTGACGAATGAACGCCTCAACTAAGCACTTGGAAAGAGATTCGGCATTTTCAACCAGCTCGGCTCCCACCCAGCTCGTACATTCCTCTTCAGTAGCATGATTATATCCATGCTTCGCAAAAAGGTGATGGACAGGAGTAGCAGTTGCTGGAGGCTTGGGAACAGGAAGCACAGGTTCGTCCCTTCTAGATCTCTTGGAAGCATGTTCTTCAGGGGTACCCTGGACTCGCTGGACAGTTTCTGTGTTTGTTATCAATGGTGGGGGAGGTGGTAGTTCGGTAGTCTTTGGCTTTTGGGGGACTGTAGCAGTTTTCGTGACAGGGACGGCCCCGCTCTTTTGGAGAAAGGGTGGCCTACGACCAGTTTTGCCCGACATACCTGAGAAGTGGAAGTAGAATACAATTAGAAGCATAATAATAAAAGTTATATAAATGCGAGAACAGTAAAGATTAAAGCAGTGTTAAAGTTAACGAGGATGGAGTAATGGTCGCGTTGTGACGAGGAGAATACCCTCGCTAGTGGTAACTACAACTCAAGAGGACGAGGCCTCCTCATGAGCTTTTCTTTTCAATGAAGCCTTCTTCGCATTTGAAGGCCTCGTCTTTAAAGGAAAACCAACTCCTTCTTTCAAGAAACCGCACTCAACCAGATTCTCAAGAGAAAGTAGGGTTCGAATGTTGCGGGCCTCTCGTGGAGTTTTCAGCACATCGTCAGCACGTTTCTTCTCTACGCCCTTCAGGACGGTTCGCACTTGACCAACTGCGATCTCAGGAACGATGAATTAGCGTACGGGTTGAATAAAAGGAGGGTGAAGTTAAAAGGATAGTTCCATACCTGGGAGGTAGTTAAAGGAAGTCTTAACTCTGGGCACCTCATGGACATAGAAGTAAGGACCTTTCCACGAGCCCGCGTTACTTGGAGCACTGTGATAAAGTTCTTTTTTGTTGAACTCTGGCCAGACTGAGAAATAGACGTAGCCGAAGTCTGAGGCCCCGCATCGCTTCAGCTGCAGAAAATAGCCCATGGTCCTCGCATCCAACTCAGGATATTCAAGTTTATGGTAAAGAAAGTAGAGGGCAATCATGGCTCTGTAGCCGTTGGAGTTTATTTGGATCGGGGCCAGATGGTACGTTTCACAGACATCCCTAATAAAAGGATGGAGGGGAAAGGAGACGCCTATTTTCATCATTGACGAGGTCAAAACCATTCGAGGCACTCTGCCACCATTTTCTTGATGATCAAAGCGATAACATCGCATTGAAGATTTGGGGAGAATAATTTTGCCTTCTGGCCTGAAAATGTCAACCGCCTTAGCTAGAGACTCTGTATCTAAGGTTGTTGATAGATCCCTGCAGGCTAGGACGCGAGGCTGGCCGGGTTTCACTTTCGAACCTGGTTCAATATCTTCAGGACGAGGTCCGCCAACATATATAGTTCCTTCTAGCTCAGGCTGGGGAGTTGGTGCGTAAGGTTGGGGAGAAGCTTCTGGTATGTAATTATAATCAGTGAAATTGACGACCTTGGCTACTTCATCGAGGCCGCCATCATCAGAGGAAGGCTCCTCATAATCGGAATCATCATAATTGGCTTCGTTGTCATCTCCACCCTCGTGCTTATAATAGGCAGCGCCTAGCGAGTTTGTAGAGGAGTCGCTAGCAATCGTTATGGGGGTTGTGGGGAGAAGGTTCTTGTTAAGAGGAGAGAGGAGTTTGGGGATACTGGAGAAGAGTTGATTTCCCTTCTCCAAAAGTTCATTCACTTCGTGTTGAATAGAAGAAGGAATTTGTGGAGAAGGTTGATTCTGCGAACTTGAGAGGACTTCGGCAGATGCATTCTGCGAGGCGGATGGATGTTTGGTTTTCCAGGAGCATAAATCAGTTTCCCGAGTGTATTCTTCATTGGACCATTGATGGTCCAAATACAATTTGAACGAACTGTCGCTCGCACTTGTAGCCTTAGCAATGTTAGCAGCCGCCTGCTCACTTATTGTGATGTGGGGAAGGGGTGAAGGAGTCCTTGAGCTATCGTCGGTAGACATCTGTAAAAGTGAATTATTAGTGTGTGCACTTACAGAATATCAAGGGGATTCAGAAATATAGAAGGTTCTAAGTGTCCTCACATCGCACACGGTGAAAGGATTGACTTATATTCTAAAAAGGAAAGGACTATTTTGTATCTAAGTGAGAGATCGCATTTTCTATCCTGGCGGGGCTAAGCTCGCAGTATTAAATTACAAAGGAGGGGTCGCATACGTTAGGGCTCACATCGCATACATGTACAAGTGATAAAAGAGGGAATTATAAACTATACATGCATTTAAATGAATTAAAAATGAAGAACAAGAGAAGAAACCTTACTGTTGATTGAAAAAAGTGTGAAGATCTTAGAAAAAGTTCGAGGTCGTTCTTGTGTGAAAGCGATCCAGTTCTCTGTTTGATCTGGGAGCAAATTGGCAGCAATTCGTTGCGTTGTTTATAAGGAAAGTGACAAATGATTGGGAAATCTGAGTTTATATAGTAGGCTGGAGAGAGAAGGATCTGTTACACGTGTCATCATCCTGGCAACCCAGAGCGGATCTCGAGACATGACAGCTGTTGGAAACCGTTCAAATTCATTGGGCCTGCGAAGAGAGGCCGAAAATGATGAATAATGGGCCTTGGCCTCGCACCAGAATTTCTTGGAAAGGAGTCCTTTGAGTCCACATCGCATTTCCAATGGCAATATGGACTTGGGGGGTAGTTGTTATGCCTTAATTTGGCATAAGTCCTAAGCAGGCCTAAATGGGCTAGAATAATATTTCATCACACATAATGGGCCTAGGAAAGAAGAACGGGTCATTAAAGTTCATCATCATAGAGGAATTCATGACATTGTTCGGTAAGGCGGCATCGCCAGCGATCCCAAAGAGATGGGGTCGCAGTTCACGAGGTCTAGCGAGGCCTAGAGGTCCAGCGTGGCCTAGAGTATACTTATTATGAAGGCTTATGGTCAGACCCAGCGAGGTCGCGTGAGTGCGATTATCTCCATACATCACGGATCACCTCGCATGACTAGCCCAGCGAGGTCGCATGCGAGGCCATCTAGCCAGTTTCGCCAGTAACAATGTTTAATTAGAGCATCATGCTAGCCATGGGTAACCTTTTATGGGCCATGGGTCATGAGCAGGATAAATGGGTGAAATATATTAGCCCAAGGAGGCGTCTAGTGGATTTGGGTCAAGTCGAGCCCATAGAAACCCTAGCCCGTCTAGATAACTTCTTCTCCAAGAGAACTACGTATGGCTTGATCCTTATAAATAGGGTACGTAGGCATCTTGTAAAGTCTGAGAAACAGTTCACCACTGAATATCAATAGACAAGATCAGCCACAAACAGTTACAAATCACCTCCGTGTTCTTCGTGTTCTTAGCAAAATATCCGTATTTTGATCCGTGATTCCAGAAACCTCCAAAATTTTGTTATACAATATTCTCCCTATAACAGTTCGAATTACGAATACTTCATGTCAAAATTTTCTAAAATTCCCTTGTATCAAGGTTTATTTTATCAAATTAATTCCAATAATTGAGGATTTTATTATAAAAAGTATATTTGCATTATTGGGAAGTCGGGGCGTTACAGGTTGGTATCAGAGCTGTCAGGTTTTGGTCACTGAAACAAGCCAGGTTAGGTATAGGATAGGTAGGATAGGATTTGAACCCTTATAGACCTAGGATAGGAATGATAGGTGTAGTTTATCATTAGGATAGGATAGTAGGTAATAGGATTTAGGTAATCTTTTATTAAGTTAGTATTTTCCTTTTATGACCGGTGGTGGATGCTTCTGTAGTCGGCATTTACTTTTAGTAGTTGGATTGTTAACAGTATACCTTGAACTCTAAAACTGTTGTGTATATTATTAACGTTGTTGGTACTATGACCTTTATTTTCTTGCTATTTACGTATCTTTCATTATACCTCTGAGTTGTCTGAATATCTCCTGTTAGAATTTCTTGTTCAAGATAATACCTATGCTTCCCTGTTTCTTTACATCGTTATAACTCTTGTGATCACAGACAACTCAAAATTCAGGATTTGTAAACCTTCTTTTTGTACATATTTGCCTGTTATTTAATAAACTATTTATTTTCTTATCAGAATCATGCCTCCAAAGAAGAAAACACCTACTGTAAATCCTGAAAACCAGAACACTGGCAATCAAAATCCAGTTGACCCGACTATGACTCAAATCCTCCAACTCCTTCAAAAACAAACAGCCGCACTAGGTCAACAATGACCCGTTCAACCAGTTGTGACATTTAAAGCTTTTCAAGCCGTACACCCTCCAGATTTCAAAGGTACTATTTACCCTATAGAAGCTAAGGCTTGGGTGAATGAAATGGAAAAGCTTTTGCGTTATTAAGAGTAGGATAAGAACAAAAGACTGAATATGCGAGCTATTTCTTGAAAGCTGAAGCAAACTATTGGTGGGAGTCGACAAAGCTGTTGGAAGGTGAAGGAGTGATTACATGGCAGAGATTCACAGAGTTATTTCTCGAGAAGTATCTACCTAGGTATATGCAAGTTCAGCTGGAAATCCAATTTCTAGGGTTAAAGCAGGAGAATATGAGTGTGGCAGAATATGAGGCAAAATTCACGGAGTTAGCAATGCTTGTTCCTGAGTATGTCAATACTGAGGCGAAGAAAGCTAAAAGATTTCAACAAGGTCTAAAGCCATGGATACGTAATAAGGTGGCAGTGTTTCAGTTAGAGAGCTATGCAATGGTGGTGGAGAAAGCTATGATTGTTGAAGGTGAAAGCGAATTGTACCAGAAGGAGAAGGTGGGAAAGAAAAGGACGATAGAAAGTACTGAGGGAAGTCAGAACCTAAGAGGTAATAATAACAATAACAAGTTCAAGCCAAGGAATGAGGGTCAGTTTGATAGGAACCGAGGTTTTCAAAAGCCAAAGAATGGAAATGGTGGACAAGGCTCACGTTTTCAGAATACCAATCAGCAGCTTGCAATCCGACCAGCCTTACATTAATGTACAACTTGTGGGAAGAAACACTTGGGAGTTTGTCACAGATTAAGTGTTACGTGCTTTAAGTGCAACAAGAAGGGACATTATGCGGGAGATTGTCCGACTTTAAAACCAGTGGGAAAATGTTACAATTGCGGGAAACTTGGTCATTTTGCAAAAGATTGTAAGGAACCAGTTCAGACAGCAAATGTTTTGAGAATAGCCGGACCCCCATCGACAAATGCTTTGAGGATAGCTGGGCCTCCAGCCCAGACCCAGATGTCTCAACCTAGAGCTAGAACCTTCAACATGACTATGCAGGATGCTGTTCAGGAAATGGATATTGACGCAGGTATGCTTCCTGTGAACTCAATAGAGGCTAAAGTTTTAATTGATTCTAGAGCTACCAAGTCTTTCATTTCCAACAAGTTTGTTAGCAAATTGCAATGTGAAATTCAACCTTTGGAGCAAGCTTTAGTAATAGAGGTGGCAAACCAAGATAGAGTCCCCATCAATCAAGTGTGTCCTTAGTGTAATATAGAGATAGGTGGTTACCTTTTCTATGCCAATTTGATACCTTTCAAAATGGGAGAATTTGATGTAATTTTAGGAATGGATTGGTTGGCTGATTATGATGCACAAATTGAGTGTAGAAAGAAGCAGGTAAGATTAAGGACAGGAAATGATAAAGAAGTAGTATTTCAAGGACAAAGGCAAGTAAAGAAATTTCTGAACATTATGCAAGCAAAGAAGTTACTTAGACAAGGTTGTGAAGCATATTTAGCACATGTAGTAGATGTAGAGAAGCAAGCACCGAAGATAGAAGATATACCAATCGTTAACGAGTTTCCCGACATTTTCCCAGAAGAATTACCCGGTTTACCTCCAGATCGAGAAGTGAAGTTTTCTATAGACCTAGTACCTGGAGTAGAACCCGTGTCTAAAGCACCATATAGGATGGCACCTGTGGAGATGAAGGAATTGGCAACGCAATTGCAAGAACTTTTAGATAAGGGAGTCATAAGGCCAAGTGTATCATCGTTGGGAGTGCCTGTGCTTTTCGTCAAGAAAAAGGATGGCAGTATGAGATTGTGTATCAATTATCGAGAGCTTAACAAGCTGACCATCAAGAATAGATATCCCCTACCTAGACTCGATGATTTGTTTGATCAACTTAAAGGAGCAGCTTATTTCTCGAAGATTGACTTAAGATCGGGCTATCATCAAATAAAAATCAAACCTGAAGACATTCCGAAGATGGCATTTCGTACAAGGTATGGACATTATGAATTCCTAGTGATGCCATTTGGATTAACCAATGCCCCAGCAGCATTTATGGACCTCATGAATAGAGTCTTTAGGAAGCACTTGGATAAATTTGTGATAGTTTTCATCGATGATATTTTGATATATTCCAAGACCCGGGAAGAACACGCAGAACATTTAAGGATTGCGTTGGAATTCTTGAGAGCAGAGAAGCTGTATGCTAAGTTTTCAAAATATGAGTTTTGGTTGGAAGAGGTACAATTTCTGGGCCATATAATCAGTGGTGAAGGAATTAGAGTTGACCATGCGAAGATAGAAGCTGTAGTGAATTGGAGCAGACCGAAGACACCTACCGAAGTGAGGAGTTTCTTGGGACTGACTGGTTATTATAGGAGATTTGTTCAAGATTTTGCTAAGATCGCCTCACCATTGCCCAAGTTGACTAGGAAAAATGAGAATTTCATATGGAATGAAAAGTGTGAGGAAAGTTTTCAGGAATTAAAGAAAAGATTAGTAACAGCACCAGTGTTGGTCTTACCCGATAGTCAAGGGAATTTTGTGATCTACAGCGATGCTTCATACAAGGGATTAGGGTGTGTACTGATGCAGCATGGAAAGGTGATTGTGTATGCTTCCAAACAATTAAAACCTCACGAACAAAAGTACCCGACTGACGATTTGGAGTTAGCAGCAATTGTATTCGCACTAAAGATTTGGAGACACTATCTATATGGTGAGAAATGTGAGATTTACACTGATCACAAAAGTTTGAAGTATATCTTCACTCAACGGGAACTTAACATGAGACAAAGGCGATGGTTAGAACTAATTAAAGATTACGACTGCACGATTAAATATCACCCAGGAAGAGCGAATGTGGTGGCTGACGCACTAAGTAGGAAAGAGAGACTGAACATGTTCACCATACCTAATGAATTGTTTAAGGAATTTGAAAAGTTAAAATTAGAAGTCCAGATATCGGAGCCTACCAGTGAGAAGTTCTATACCATGACCTTTTAACTAGAAATGCTAGAAAAGATACAAAGATGTCAGGAGGAAATCATGAATCAAGATATGAATACGTTAACAGGTGAGGAGATTTGCACTCAGAAGGATGATGGGTATATTAAGGTTTTCATCGAGGATTTGGATTCCTAACGTGCCAAAGTTAAAGAATGAGATTCTGCGTGATGCTCACAGCTCAAGATATTCAATTCATCCAGGGAGTACAAAGATGTTCCAAGACCTGAAGGAACATTTCTGGTGGCCTGATATGAAAACAGAGATTGCAGAGTAGGTTAACAAGTGTTACACATGTCAAAGAGTTAAAGCCGAACATCAAAAGCCTAGTGGACTATTTACAGCCGTTGGATATTCCCGAGTGAAAATGGGAGCACCTAGCTATGGACTTCGTGGTTGGACTACCAAGAACAAAAGCTAATCATGATGCGATTTGGGTAATCATAGACTGTTTGACTAAGTCTGTACATTTTCTTCCGATCAACGAAAGGTTCTCCTTAGATAAGTTGGTACAGCTGTATTTGAAGAAAGTGGTTATGTGTCACGAAGTGCCTGTAACTATTGTATCTGATCGAGACCCACGTTTTAACTCCAGATTTTGGAAGCAATTTCAAGAATGTTTGGGCACTAAGCTTAAGATGAGTATGGCATATCATCCACAGACAGACGGACAGAGCGAGCGAACCATCCAGACTACTGAAGACATGCTTCGAACGTGTGCGTTTGATTTTAAAGGAAGTTGGGACAAACATTTACCTTTGGTGGAGTTTTCTTATAACAACAGCTATCATGCGAGTATTGGGATGCCGCCATACGAGGCTTTATATGGAAGGAAATATAGATCTCCAGTGTATTGGGACGAGGTTGGTGAGCGTAAGGTGTTAGGACCAGAACTAGTACAGCAAACGAAGGAAAAGATTGAAATCATTCAGAAAAGGCTAATTGCTGCCCAAAACAGACAAAGGAAATATGCAGATCAAGATAGGAAAGATATGAATTTCGAGGAAGGAGAGCAAGTGTTATTAAAAGTATCACCTCGGAAAGGAGTTACGAGATTTGGCAAGAAAGGAAAACTCAGTCCGAGATATGTTGGGCCTTTTGAGATCTTAAAACGGGTTGGAAAAGTCACGTACGAGTTAGCTCTACCACCACATATGAGCCACATTCATAATGTCTTCCATGTGTCAATGCTTAAGAAATATCATCCAGATTTAAGTCATGTAATCGAATACGAGCCTATTGAGTTACAGCCGGATCTAACTTATATAGAGAAGCCTGTAGCAATTCAGGATAGAATGGATAAGAAGTTGAGGAATAAGACGGTTAGACTGGTAACGGTTTTGTGGAGGAACCCTATAGTTGAAGAGTCAACTTAGGAACTTGAGAGCGAGATGCTCGAAAAGTATCCTCATCTATTTACTTAGGTGAGATTCTGGGGACAGAATCCTGTTAAGGGGGGAAGGATATAACGCCTTAGAAAATTTTTGATATTTATAATTATTTATTTAATATTAAATGTGAATTATGTGACGTGAATATTGTTGAGGAGGTAAAATATGTATGATATATTTTTTGAAGTTTATTTGATGATTTATGTGTGACGTGTAAGTCGGTATATTTTTAATAGTATTTTTGGTGAATAAATCCTATTTTAATCATGTGTTATTTATCTTCTGAGAATTTTATAAAATCATTGGGATTAGTATAAATCATGAAATATTTTGAATTATTAACTTCATTGGTTTATTTGACTTTTAAACATATTTGATGAATTATTTTTGATCTTTGAAGATTTTAAAATGATTTTATGATTTATATTGCTTTTAAAAGATCAAAACTTGTAAAATTCATATTTAATTCGTTTTTGACCATAAAAATATTTTAAAAATATGGGGAGATAGATAATTTTATTTTCTACCTTTTAAAAATAATATTGTGATTATTATTTAAATTTATCTAATTATTTTGCAATTTATACAGTTGGGTTAAATTGTTTTTAATTAGAAAACTTCTTGTAAAATCTCTAAATTTACTTTTATTTCCTTTTAAACCCCCAAATCCCTAAATCATCAGTCATTTTCCCTAAATTAACAATCAATCTCTCTCGGCCTCTCCTGATAGTCTCTCTCGAAGCTTCTTTCAGATTTTTCCTCTCTCTCCTGTACAACCTCACTTCAATTCTTGTTCATTGTTCACTGGTATAAAACCCATCTTCCCTGGTTTTCCTGTGACGAGTTGGGTTTGTGTGTGCTGCGTGCACAGGGGTGTGTGTGTGTGTGCAAATTCGGTGTGTGTGTGTGTGTGCCTACGCTACTGTGCAGTCGTGTGTGCGAGGCTAAGCTGTATCTCCTCTTTCCCTGTTTTTATTTTGCGCTTGATGTGCTACTGCTGCTACTATGCATGTGTATCTTTGCAGCGTGTGTGTGTATGTATACTAGCTGTGTATGTGGGTATGAACTGTTGTGTGTGTAAAAGAGTTATTGTGTGTGTGTAAACTATGTGGGTGAGTTAAGTTGTTGTGCGGTGTGTGTGTTGCCGTGTGGTTTCGTGTGTGCGGGGATAAATAGTGTCAAGTGATGTACCTGTATATGTATTCAGCTGTGGTTCAAAATGTACGGTTATGTGAAAGTTTCAATTCCTAATTCCTTAACCTACTGAGATGCAGTGATTAGTAGCTGAAAATTGATAAATTTTGTGATTAATTTAGTGATGTAAGTGGTTAATTATTCGTATAATACTTTTAGTTCGTGTTTTAATTTTCCAAATTATATATTTGGCTAGTACGATTTAATTAAATTAAGTATTATTTTCATTGAAGTAAATTTAGCTCGTATTGCTAGTATATTGTTGGTTGTAAGTTTTATTTGGAATATGATGATTATTGGTTGGTTGTGTCGGTTATGTTCCGACTTGCAGTTACCTGTATAAAGGGGATGCCGTCAAAATTTTCTAAAAATCTTAAATTTATTTTCTCGAGTATATGTATATATGTATGTACTATTAGTACGAAGTGGTATTGGATTATATTTTGTTTACGTGATTAATTGTTAAATGCTTGTCAACTTTAAATATATATTTATATATGTAAGTGGTCAAGGGTTGATAGTATATGAATAAAGTGAATAAATTTAGGGATTATCGCAAGGGTAGATTAAAGTTAGATGTTCGAAGACGAACGTTGAATATTTAATAGAATTTTGAAATAGTGTTTTTATATGTGTAGATTCGAAGGACGTAGACCCAAGGAATAAAGGAAAGGCAAAGGCTGAGGGTTTTTGAGCTAAGTGACTAGCGTGAAAGTACTTGGTTAAGGCAAGTGATTCGAACCTTATGTTGAAGTTCAGATTTGCTGGATTGGTTATAAATTGTGATTTAATTCTTATCTTGCTGTTTATTCCTTATAAATTGTTGCTTACTCTTGTATCCTGTTATTTATCTTTATGAATTATTGTTTAAACCCTTGTACCTTATCGTTGATACCATGAATAATTGTTTAAACTTTTTGTACCCTACTGTCACCCTAATTTCTGTTAAACTATAAACCTTAATTTATAATTTATGCCTTGCTCTGTCATAAACCTTTTCTTTACGCTTATTTCCCAAACCACCCAAATAAAATCCTACTTATAATTACCTGGAACTTTAATTTTAAAACATTAATATTTACTTTATCCCTCATTTGCTCGTGGCCTTTCATTTGATTTAACCCTGTCTTTCTGAAACCTACCCAAGTTAATTAAATATTTCTTTTACATCACCTCTTTATAATATTATGTGCTTGACAAACATTTATTATTAAATACCTTTGAATCACACTTGAATCCCTATCTTGTGTATCTTATGCAATTACTCCTAAATGCTTCCCTGACCCTTAATTCAGTATAAATGCAAATCAAAATGGCTTATTTATTTTTAAAAAAAAATTAAAATTCCTTAAGCTGGGCTAGGGGTAAGAAGCTAGGGGTGGTTCCCCTAGTCCAGCACTTTTATTTAGCGTAAGAGGCTAGGAGTTGTTCCCCTAGTCCAGCATTAAAGGCCATTTTGTTGCCTAATTGGGAACCTTATTTTATGTCCAAAGGGACCTAGTGTCCGGTATGGGGACTTTACGTGGCTGGTCACCCGTATTGTCCGAAGTCGGGAGAAACCTCCAATCAAATTTAAATGTTTTAAAAAATGAAATTGATTTAAAAAGAGAATTAATTGTTTTATCTCTCAAATGGACAGATTTTAGAAATTTTCAAAGGATGATTTTAAATTGTCAAAAACAGAATAAGGTATTGCCAGACAGTTTTATCTTGAGATTGTGAATTAAAATCAGAGCATCCTGAGTTTTCTTTGGCACATTTATATTGTTGTATTCAGTATACAGTTGTGGATTCTTTATTTCCATTTTCATCACTTGCTGAGCATTTGGCTCACTCCTTGCTATTGTTTTCTAATCGTTTTTCAGTTAAAGAAGAGAAGGATACGACTTAGGAGCTATATCAGGAGAAGAACTTGTTGTGGACTGTAGACATACTAGTTTTGCTTTGGTAAAAGGTTGGACTTTTGGATAGCAGTCAAGATTAGTGAATTAGTGCCAGTTAGTTGTATTTATATTTATGGAGTGTATGTAACTTTTGATTGATGATTTTGTATTGTAATGTAATAACTTAGTTAGTAGTTGCTTGTTTCATACCACTGTCTGTTAGAGATCCGGGTTAGTAGTGGGGTTGCTATATTATGTTTTAATATTTTGTTATCAGGGTGAACCTGTATTGTTTTTTTGGAATTGTTGTTTGGTAATTGGATGAAATTTGGGTTGGTTTGTATTACAGGTGGATAGTTCGAATTACGAATACTTCATGCCGAAATTTTCTAAAATTCCCCTGTATCAAGGTTTATTTTATCAAATTAATTCCAATAATTGAAGATTTTATTATAAAAAGTATATTTGCAGTATTGGGAAGTCGGGGTATTACACTGGAGACCTTGGATGGAAATGAGGTGCCTCGAACTTGGCACGCTTTGAACCTGAAGGTTTATTATGTTTAAGCTATCCATGTAAGGACTTAGCTTTTTATCTATCTATTAGGATAAGTAGAAATAAGGTTCAATGAAACCATTCCAGGGCTCATTGCCCTGAGTAGGACAATAGTAATCTATGTAAGGGTTGAACCCATTCCAAATTATTAATGCAAGTTTGTTTTCCATTCTATGATTCTGTGATTTTAATTATGTACCAAACACCTGTTGGGTGTAAGTCTAGAACGACTAAGTACCAAAAATAAATGAACATACAAATAAGGGAAACAAGTGCATAAATAAAAATACGCCCCGAAGGGCCACGTTTTAAGTTACAAACTTAAGTGAATAAAAGTTAAGTCCCGAAGGACCCTGAATAAAAGATGAAAAGATAAAGGCCACATGAGGCTACTAAGGTCATGCAAGCTGCCTACTCTTCGGAAGACTCCTCCTCTTCATCACCGGAACCCTCCTCACCAGAATCATCTTCGTCGGAGCTATCATCCGCCACCACTGTCGGCTGTGCCACAGTCTCCTCAACCTCATTTTCTTCCTCTTCAGAAGAAGAACTAGACGAGGAGATAGCTTCATTTCGAAGCCTCTTCTTTCCCGGGATTGGCTGACGAATCACCCCACTCCTCCTCGCAGGTATGGGCTTCTTCCCGTGAGAGCCCGATGAAGATGAGTCCTGGCTAACAGCTTGGGCGGCTCCCTTGGAGCTAGAGCCGAAATATTGGTGGCCTCCCAGAGAGCCAGAGCCCGATGTTTGAGGCACAACTTTAATTCCCGAACCGGAAGCATAGTCAACAAAGCCTCCACTGCTAACAGCCCAGTCGTGGCACGGAAAGTACACCGGGTCAACAACGGTTGGATACTTATTGCTAACAACACTAATGGCTTTGTTCCAGCCGCTAGACATGTTGTAGGGGCGCATCTCATCGTCATGATCATCTATAAGCTTCAAGAAATCTTCCGACTTATGATAAGCTTTGATCACTTTGTCAAATTCTGAGGATTTCTTCCTAGCCAGGGAACTGAACTGCCGTTGATAAGAGCTTGCTTCTCTCTCAGCATCAAGGGCTCTAGATTCCAGATTTATACGTTCTTCTTCGAACGTACTCTTTTCTTTCTTCAAGGCCACGTTTTCATCCCGGAAATCCCGACCTTGGCTAGCAGCGGACTGAAAGTAGGCATTTGCCTGAAAACATGAAATTTGTTAAGGCATTTGTGCATTGAGTTGACCATGGACATTGAATTCAGAAAACTGAGTAGCATACCAGGTAGAGGGCTTGAGCCCCAAGACGCTCGAACTCCTCAATCTTATCCCCATAGGACATAGTTAGACGATCAGAAGGGGTAATAGAGCACTTGGACCAGTCCACGGCCAAGGTAGAGCACCCGTGGACGGAGTCCTGTTCACAGATACCCTAAGCCGGAATGAAATGAGACCTAGTGCTCTCATCGGCATTTCGAGATCTCTTTCCCTGGGTACATCGCTCCAAGAAATTTGGAACCTTAGGAGCAGTTGGCTTCTTTGCCTTCTCCGCTTGCTTTATCATCCTCCCAGTGGGGACCTCCGCCATCTCTGGCCTAGCATCCAGCTCTGTGGAAATTGAAACATACAAGGAAAGAACATCAGAATAAGAACAAACATAGTTCAAGATATATAACTGAAAGTATAATTACCCTCGAAGGGAAGTATGCTAAGGCCTGTTTCAACAAGCCTTTTCTCTGTTAAAAACGATCGATAGTGAGAACGGCCGTTGTCCTCTAAAAGTCTGTCCCGATTCAGAAGTTCGTGGGTTTCAATATCCTGAATGAAGTGTGAACTATCTTCCACACAGCCAAACTTCTTTACAGAAAACTGGCCCCAATCGCCGCCTTTCCAATAAAGAACAACGAACTCCCTCGGCCAGAAATTGAGGGAATCTGGGAAGGACTTCATGTTCACCATGTGAGGGACTAAACCCCGATGCTAGAACCTAACCCACCATTTCTTGGTACTTGCAGAATTTATAACTAAGAAGATACTTCGAAACATGGTGGTACTCAGAGGGATGTCCAGGTCACGGCATCTTAGAATGAAGATAATAATAATCCTCCAGGAGTTGGGGTACAGTTGACAAGGGTGAACCTGAAGCTAAGCCAACAACCTTATGATGAAGGGGTGAACGGGAAACCTGAACCCAGCTTCCAAAGCACTTTTGTAAACACAAAATCTTTCCGGATGCCAGTTGCAAGTTCTATCGCCTAAACCGGGCATCCGAACCTAGATTACTTCCGGGAAACCATATAAATTCCTTATCTTCTCTAAATCATGTCCTTTCAGTTTGCATGCACATTGGTAGGAGTCTAAATCCGAGTTATTGGGGAATGTATCTGCCACGGTGATAAACAAGTCTAGCAACGAATTAAAACGATGATCAATATACAAGGGAGACCAAATTTCATTCCTACCTTTCAGAGATCGAGCTTTGATCCTTTTGGCCATTGCCTCCGACATAGACACTGGGGGTGCTTGAGGTTCATGGGATGTTTGGTTGCTGTCTGCCATCTCGAGAACTTAGACTTGAGCTTGAAAACTTAAGAAGTAGAGAGCTAGAGAACTTGAGAGAAAGTTTGAGAAATGAAGAAGTGAGGAGAAATGAAGGATTCTCCCCATCTTTTATAGAAAAGTGGTGACCTGCTGGAACAGGTTGAAATTCATACCGGTTCGTGTTTACAGGTCATTTGTCATTTAAAATCTCAAAAATGGCAGAAAATTGACAAAAAGATCGTTATATCTCGTGTAATTCTGGAAAAGAAGCGATAAATATTCGACACGGAGCTGTAATAAAATAGCTGGTTGGATGACACAAGCTAATTAGGCTTAATCAAGAGTTTAATCCACAAAAAAGGATTAGGGATGTTAATAAATAGATTAGCCAAAACTTTTAAAAAAAGAGTTAGGAATGTTTGTTCATCAACGTTTAAGTATTGACAGTTGATGATCGAAGCACGACAACCTCCAGCCGGGAAGGCCTCAGTCGAGAGGCTCCAAGGAGACCCCCAGCCGAGAGGCCACCAGGGGATGCCTGGCCGACACCCATCAGCCGAGAGGCTCCTTAACCAAGATCGCATACAGGTTATGGTATGAAGCAGATTATCGAATTACATTACAGTCCAACCTCAGAATAAAATGCTATACAATTTTTGGGAATAAACAAGATCACTGTCTAACTAGATATCCAACCTTGACAAATTCCTAAACTACTATCCGACGAAATCCATAACCCGAACGTCTCCTCTTACTGCTGGAAGAGTGTTACCAACTGACCACAAGGTCCATTAATCATCTCATTAACTGGAGAAAATAAACATTAAAGCAAGAGTGAGCCAACAACGCTCAGCAAGTGCAAATAGTGATAGCAACATCAACAACGACTACAAATTCTGAAAATAAGAAGAAATATCTCATGCTGCGAAAAGAATCAGTTAAATCAATTATTTGATTACCACGAGGAGCCAACATTTCACCATTAGAATAAGGTGCATGAGCAACGAGAACTGATAAAAGTTCTGATATCAAAATATAATTGAAATAGGCTTTCAGGGAATCAAGTATTAAACATCTCAATCTCACTGTATAAATTAGAATTGGATTTTTATTTATTTTAAAAACAATAAGGTTAGGCTGCTGATCAGTCACGCACTCGCACACAGCAATGTCCTATAATGGATCCACGGCACACATTGGCCTTATTAATTTCCGACCACGAATTTGGTCCGACCTTACGGTCCAAAAACATCTTAATCACGACCACGATAGGGTCCGACCTTGCGGTCAAAACATTCCAATTCTACCTCAAACTCACAAGGTGTCGGAACATTCGACAACCTTACCAGAACAACTAACTGGAAAACTCACGTTCCAGAGCAAAAATTCATAATTAAGAATCACTGATAAAATATCAACATCAACCGGTATCAACAAGATCAACCCAACAAGGGTAGATAAAAATAATAATAAGAAAAATAATAATATCAATAGGTGTCGACGAGTTCGACACGATAATGGGGTGATAAATAAAGAACAATAATCTCAAAGGTATCGACAAGCTCGATATGAATAATTTGGGGTCATATCATCATTAGATTTATTAAAGAAAGAATTCACTTGAACAAGAAGTGAAAGGAAATACTAGCAATATAATTAACAATAACTGAGACTACAAGACAACGGTTATAGTCAAGTGCTAAACATCTAATTAAGTTCCCAACACATTGAAAAGTTTGAATCAATATAAGTGAATTAAGTAGTTTACAACGATCATTTGTAAAATAATCCCAAGAGGATTAATTGTAGGCCAGTTTGAATAAAACATCCCCTAAAGAGGGTCAATTGGGTGAAAATATGTCATAACCAGGAATCATGCTAAAAGATTTTTATAAGATTTTAAAATCTTGGATTTCCTCTATTTCAGAACGTCTCTTAAACATTTTTGAAGAAAATAAAATAAAATAAAAGAAATGATACTCTCCTGAGGAATCCAATAACATACCATGAGTAAAGTATTTTGTGGAAAAAGATTATTGGTAAGATTCTTTGAAAATTTGGTATTTGAACTGAGGGTGGGGAAAATAAACGTTTTCACGCTAATTGAAGAAATACATCATTTTCTAAATATACTTGACCACGTCACTTTATACAACAAAGAAACTGAATTGCATCACTTGAACAATAATTGAAGAGCAATAACACTTGCCTCGATTCACGAAGTTCTCGATCTTAAACTTTATCCTTAACTCAACTTCTCATCAGCCTCTACCCTTTACATGTGGGCTTCTTACTTGGCCCTACCTTCATTTCTACTTCATAACTCACCAACTTCCACGTCCATACATCCGTCAACTTTGATACTTGTCACTCTGTTCGTCTTTTCGTCTACCCGCGTAATGTTCTTGACCAGGTCTCCTATTCATACCTTTACAAGGTCAAGTGCTATTTCAGTATCCAACCAAGTAAAACCTTATTATTTGCTCTATTCTACCCATGCGCGTCCTATAACGCTTAAACATATAACATATATAAACATATAAAATCATATTCACAAAATAGCTTTAGTATAACCAAGTCAAATGAACACTTAACACAGATGGCCGCTTATTACTTGGATATTATCCAGGCAAACGCTTAAAAACAATACCATATCTCAAATCTTCACATTAACAATTCATCCTTGAGACCATCAACTATTACATATCCACCTAGACCCTTAGAAATCATAACATACTTTTAAATCACTGAAATCAATAAATTAAATAGATTTACAGGGGATTTTCAGAAAATTTCGGCATGAAGTATTCGTAAATAGGACTATCCCCCTGTTTTTCAATTCAACAATTTTGACTCAAAAATCATATGAAAATAAAGCTGCTTCAATGGCAGCAACATAAAAGTAAACAAATAAAGAAAAGTACCCGCCCAGACATGCGGCAACTGAAAACATAAAGAAAATTACCCGCCCAGACATGCGGCACCTCAACACGTAAGGAAAAATAAATTGACAGTTTAACTTTGCTATAGATTACATTAGAAAACTAAATCAAAACAAATCACACAGTCTCTAGGGCCAGTGGTACTTTTCAGAAATCACTGCTTAACATTTATAACTAAATCTACTGCTTAAGAAACTATCAATGCATATCCGACACCAAATATCTGACAAGCAAAGCATTTAATGAATATTATGACTTGACTTATAACATTTAGCACATAGACATTTACAAATTATCCAACTCATATAACTATATATTATACAACAACAACAATCCTTAACCAACAACCATATAACTCCCGACATTCATCAAGATCCCCCAAGTTCAACTTTCAAAATTATAACTTTACTTACTACACAATAACAATAATTAGCAACTAATAGTCACCAAAACATATTATCGAACTCGAAATAAATCCCCACAATTATAATTTGCAATTATGCTATCCGAACTAATACGAAAATTAAAATGATAATCTCGCAATTTAAAACTAATTAAATTACAGCAATAATATCACAATTTAAATCTAATTTAATTACAACAATTCACATAATTAATCTAAAATGAATATTAAACATTTACATCAAAAAAATTGAAATAAATAAATTAATTAACAATAAATTATACCTTTTTGATTCCCACCTCCAAAATCTCTCTCCCTTTCTCTCTCTCTCTTTCTCTCTCTCTCTCTCTCTCTCTCTCTCTCTCTCTCTCTCTCTCTCTCTCTCTCTCTCTCTCTCTCTCTCTCTCTCTCTCCCGGCTACTGCTGCGCTGCTACCCTCTGTGTTCATGCCTCCTGCCTCGCCGGCGGTGGTAGCTCACGCCTCGCCGGCCGCCACCACCGCCGGCCACCGCCGGCCACCGCCGCCGCGCGCTGGGGCGCCGCCCCTCTCCTCCCTGCTGTGATTCCTGTCCCCTTCCCCCATATCTTGCATGCACAGCACAGAAACATCCTCTCATATATACACACATATGATTATACATATATATATCTAATTACTTACAAAAATCAAAACCCCCAAATCTTTTCTTTCCCCCTTTTCTTTTCTTTTTCCTCCCCACCCCGCTGCTAAGCTCTCTGCTGCTGGTGGCTTTATCTTTTGCTATTGGGCTTGGCCCAATACTTTATATCACTACTACATTACATTTCCGGCTCAATTATAACACTTTAATTCGCTTTTATAACTAATATACAACTCTTATAAATCGAAATTAAATAGAACATTCGGAAAATTACACTTTTCATTTTTAAACTAAAGAATATAAAATTACGAGCACACACATATTTTTAAAATATTTTTCGGATAAAAAATGAATTAAATTTGGATTTTACAAATTTTGATCCTTTAAATAAAATAAAACTCTTAAAATCATTTTAAAATACCACAACACCCAAATTAATTCACCCCACAATTTTAAAAACTCAATAAATATATAAAGATAATATTACAAAAGATTTCATGATTTTAATAACTCTGATAATTTTATAAAATTGCCAGAGGATCAAAAATGCATGATTTAAATATATTTAAATCCTCAAAAATATAAATAAAAATACACCGACCTTTACAGCTTACACAAATAATCACGTAAACGCAAAAACACAACTTCACATATATTCCACCTTCCAACAATAATCACATAATAATATCCATAATCTATATTAAATAAATATTTATAAAATACGAGATTTTTTTAGAGCGTTATACACCCCGAGGGAAGCCCTGGCCGAGTGCCGTCAGCCGAGAGCCACCCGAGGGCAGCCCCAGCCGACACACAGCAGCCGAGAGCCACCCGCAGGAGCCCTCAGTCGACACATGCCAGCCGAGAGGCACCCGGGGAAGGCCCCTGGCCAAGACCCATCAGCCGAGAGGCTCCCCGGGAGTCCTCTGGCCGAGACAGTCCAGCCGAGAGGCTCCCATGGGAGGCCCTGGCCGAGGCAATTGAGTTGGGAAGCTTCTCTAGTGACCCTCTTTCGGTTGGTAGTCATTTAACAGCTTTCTAAATAACGTCGTTTAGCACCGATTAGCGTTGTTTAGCGCTGTTTTTATGATTTTTAACGCCGTTTAGCATCGTTTAAACGTCATTTAAGGATAGTTAGCACCGTTAAGTGTCGTTTAGTGCCGTTTAGCATCGTTTAAAATCGTCGTAAATGCGTCAATCGCTCCACGCTTTACATCAAGACGATACTTGTGAAACACTGGTCTACAAAGATGAACCCGAGTCTCGAAAAGGCAATTAAAACTTCAAGGAAAACCTGATCAGTTTTCCTAGAAGTTGGGGGGCAAATGATATGGGCTAAAAATAAGCCCTAAAGACACATTTAATATGGAATTAATTTTACCTGGTTTGGTCCGAACGTGGGGCCCATTTACGAGGCCCAAAACCCTAAATAAATATTAATTTCTTAATTAATATTAAGGGTAATAAATAGCTCGGCAATAAGAATCACACAAGGAAATAATATCTGTATGAGTAGCCACCAAGGCAACAAACTCAACATAGAAACAGACTCCTATATGGACGGAGTCTAGAACCTTCCTCAAGGCGGTGGCTTGCCCACCAAGTCTCCGAATCCTACCATAATTCTAAGGCTCTCACAGCCTATGTAAGGGCATGACCTCTCATTCTCAGAACTACGTCTTGGATTGATTCTCAATAACGAGATACGTATGCACTCTTTGAGGACCGATTAGTCTCGAACACGAAAACAACCATTAAAGGTCGAAGCTCACAAACCCCTTTGCATTAAATATACACAAACCCTAGCCGCAATTCGATAACCTAGTTTTTATTCCACAACAGGGATGAAGGGACTTGAACATGAGATCACTCCAAAACCGAGTTCCGATACAAGTGATCAATTGATATAAATTCTTAAAATATAAGAAGTCTCGAATAAAATGTTGTACTATAACATATAGTCTGTATTATTTAACAAGAAAATCAGTTTCTCACGAAAGAATGACATAAATACCACAAAATTGAGCAAAAGTGGTAAGAATATCGTAAAGTCTGGGTGCTGGCCATAAATACCAGTCTATTATGCATTTGAAAGAGGGGTAATAGATTTTATACATATTACGCATTTTTCATATGGGTAATACCCATTCTCCAAATGCGTAATAGGGGAAAAAATTTATACTAGTTACCCCAATATTAAATGCATAATATTGTTTTTTTTTTGCTAAATACAAAAATATATTACTAAAAAGCATATACATCATCTAGGGGCATACCCCGCGGGAGAACAGTGCCAAAAAAACTAGCTCAACAGAAACATACTACCCAACAAAACAGACTAATATAGGGAAACTATAAAGGATTGATCTTTAGAGGCCTTCCATTGGAACATCTTGCTTGTGAACACCTTCTCCTTAACCATTCTTTTTATCCTCAAGAGCAACTGGTCCGCAGTTAGATCTTTTCCCACATTATGACATCTTTCATTTCTTTGCTTCCATACCATGTACACCATCACACTAAGGAAAAGATATGCAAGCTGCTTGGTGCGTCCTCTGCTAGCAGTTGAAACGTTCCCATTTAAATAATGGTCCCAGTTTCTGGTTAATCCATAGGGGGATCTTCTCATGATTTGCAGCGAATAACTGCAAGTACTGAACAAGTGCCTAGCAGATTCAGCCGAGTTATTACAAAGAACACAAGTATCATTTGTTGTCAAACCAAATTGAATCATCCGATCCTTTGTCAACATTCTATTTTTAAAAGCTAACCACAGGGTGAAAGAGAATTTTGGAATTGCAAGGGGAAACTAGACTGCATTATGCCATGCTGTAAAGGAGTCTACTGATCTAATTGACTGCCAAATGGTCGTAATTTTTACCTGGGCCACTGGAGTAGATTGCCACAGAATCTCATCACTGCAATGAATTGGGATTGCACTTATTGTCCTTTGAAGCTCAATTATATCCGCTTGATTAGAGAAGGAAATTTTCCAAGCCTGACCATCTAAATAATCACTCACACACGCCATGCTATTGGATCCAGAGTTTGGGATAATACGTCCACCAAAAGTATGCAACAGAGTGGAATTATATACCTAGGGATCATGCCAAAATGAATGACTTGAATTCCTTCCTACTTTATAAGTGAAGAACTGGATTGCATCTTCTCTAGCATTGAGGATCTTTTTGAGGTTCCACGAGGCAAATGCTGGCTTTTTTAAGGTCCAAATGGAGCACTTCTTTAGTAAAGTACGATGAACCCAATTCACCCAAATAGACTGTCCATCAGGTTGCGTAATGCGCCATAACTGATAGAAGATTGAGGCCCTATTCCAATCACAGAGGTCCCTCAAACCCAAACCACCCTCCGCTTTCGGCTTGCAACAATCGCTCCAAGCTACCTTAGGCTGCTTATTAGAAGTACTGGACCCACCCCAAAGAAATTTTACACATAGAGATTGGATTCTTTTAAGCATGCCTTTTTGCAAAAACAGATGGGAAGTCCAATAATCTTGGATTCCAAAAAGGATAGTTTTAATAAGTTGAAGATGCCCAGCTTGACTCAAAAGCTTATTAGCCCAGTGATTCATAAGATTACAGTAGCGCACAATCAGAGGGTAGCAATCAGCAGTGGTGAGCTTCGTTGCAATCAAAGGGAGACCTAAGTATTTTATAGGCAAACGACCGAGTTGAAAACCTGAGGTACTCAAGGCATGCTGCTGGACTTCACAAGGCACATTCGCAAAGAAACAATGACTCTTGCTGCAGTTGGGAACCAGACCTGAACATTTAGAGAAGTTACAAACTCCATCTAACACAACATCAATAGAAAATTTGTCTCCTTTGTAGAAAAAAAAAACATCGTCTACAAAGATATTATGCGTGAGCCCAATCTCCTTAGCTTTCCAGTGATACCGAAACAAACTCCCTTGAGTGGCTTTATTGACACTTATATGAAATGCATAATAGGCTGGTATTTATGACCACCATAAACGTTTTGTGATATTTTTGTTATGTTATTAGCTGTGAATATTCACCTTCATAATTGTAGCTAACAATCAACATATTAATTGTAAATATCAGCATGTATCCCTAGATTATATCCTCTGTTATATCCCCAAATCAAAGCATTCAGTCAACCTAGTTTATGTTAGCTTAGATCATGGCAACTAGTTAGGAATGAATCTGATTTATAATGTATCTGTATCATACTATAAAAGCAGATCATTGTAATGTATTATACACTAAGAAATAACTACTTTATCTCTTTACATGGTATCAGATTAGCCTAGGTTATCTATCTTATTTTCTGCTAGCCATCAAATTCAAACACAGAAAAATGGTGTCTCCAACTTCATCTCCCCGCCATCCTACAAACATTGTTACTGATCCAGAAAACAACTCTGAACCAGAAAACTCCACGGCCAAACTGATTTCACCATTCAAAGGAATTGATCCATACCTGATTCATCCTAATGACAGCCCCACTGCAGTGTTTTATTCCCCTCTTCTAACTGGTGATAATTATCCGAGTTGGGTTCGCGGAATCACGAAGGCATTAAACGCCAATGGAAAACTTGCTTTTGTTGACGGCTCTCTTCCTCCTCCCACCGACCCAGTTGAAAAGGCCTTGTGGAAACGCTGCAATGATTTGGTGGTCAGTTGGATCACGACTTCTTGCGAACCAGACATTCGCTCCTCATGTTTGTATGCTGATTCTGCATTCACCATCTGGAAGGACTTACAGACCAGGTTCTCCCAAGCAAATGCTCCCAAGCTGTTTTAACTGAAAATAGCAATCTCCAACTTGAAATAGGATGAGAAGTCTGTGACAGTTTACTATACGCGATTGAAGACGTTATGGGATGAATTGGACTCCCTTATCCTACCAGAAAAATGTATATGTGGTGCCAGCAAGTTCTTAATAGAACAAAATACGCGAGATCGTGCAATGGAGTTCTTACAAGGTTTACATGACAAATTTGCTCCTATCCACAGCCAGAATCTCTTGATTGAACCAATTCCAACTGCCGAAAGAATGTTTAACCTTGTCAAACAAGAAGAAATGCAGTAGATTATTAATAGTAGTGTTGTCCCTCTGGTGGAATCTGCAGCCCTCCAACTTCATGGTGATTCTCATCGCTCTCGGCCATCTACCAAGAGGCAAAGACCATTCTGCGACCACTGCCATCGTCATGGTCACACAAAAGACAAGTGTTTTCGTCTTCATGGTTTTCCGAATCGTGCAGGTTCTCAACAAGCTCATAATGGATCACCTGTGGTTCCATTTGATCGTGGTTCAAGCTCTGTAGCTGCTGTCCAGCCGGCCTCTAGCCACATCCGCAAACACCACCTCCTGCTACTCCCACTTTTACAGCAGAATAATACAATCGCATCTTGGCTTTGTTGAATACTCAGAATAATGAAGAGGATGCTTTGGCCAGAGTCAACCTGGCAGGTACTTCTGTTAACTCTTCTTCCCTTTTTAAAATTCCATGGTTCATTGATTCGGGTGCAACTCACCATATATGTTGTGATTTATCCTTGTTTACATCTTATAAGTCAATCACTCCTCAATTGCAAGTCCAATTGCCTGATGGTTCTTACTCCAATGTCACTCACATCGGCGATGTACACTTCTTGCCTGATTTTATTTTACTGGATGTTTATCATATCCCTACATTCAGTTTAAACCTCATCTATGTCACACAATTGACCAAATATTTGAATTATGTTGCTTATTTTTCATCTACCGCATGTATTTTTCAAGACCATACCCCGAATAAAATTATTAGGCGTGGCTCTCGTGTTGTTGGCTTGTATCAACTACAGCCATTTTCCTGCATTAATCCAGTTAATAAAGCACCAACAAATTTATGGCATAATAGACTTGGACATCCAAGCTCTGAACGTTTCAAATTATTATGTAGTTCTTTTGATTTTATGCACTTTCCTTCTCATTTTCATTGTAATGTTTGTCCATTGGCAAAGCAAACGCGTTTGGCTTATAATAAATCATTAATTTCATCTACTATTCCCTTTCAAATTATTCATGTAGATATATGGGGACCATTTTTTATGCCTAGTACAACTGGTGCTCGTTATTTCTTAACTATAGCTGATGATTTTTCCCGTTGTACTTGGCTATATCTTATGCAATCCAAAAGTGAGACACTTAAATTTCTAAAATATTTTCATAATTTTATAATTACTCAATTCTCTAAAAATATCAATACTATATCTACCGGATCAACTCTTATTCATCTCCCAATCTTTCAAAAGATTAGGTCGGACAATGGTTCCGAATTTCTTTCCAGAGATTTTCAATCCTGGATTCTTACTAATGGTATTCATCACCAACGCAGTTGTGTCTCCACCCCCCAACAAAATGGAGTGGTTGAACGAAAGCATCGTCACTTGCTTAATGTAGCTCGTGCCTTACATTTTCAAAGCAATATACCTCTTCAGTATTGGGGTGAGTGCCTATTAATAGCCTCTTATCTCATCAACAAACTCCATACTCCACTGCTTGATAATAAATCACCTCACGAAATTCTTCTTGGCACATTTCCAAATTACACTCACCTTCGTGTATTTGGATGTCTATGTTATGCTCGAAATACACATGCCTCACATAAATTTGATCCTAGAGCACACCCGGTCATTTTCATTGGTTATCCTTTTAATCACAAGGAATATAAAATCCTTGACTTAAAAACAAAGAAAATTTACACATCTCGTGATGTTATCTTCCACGAAGAACTTTTTCCTTTTCACGATGCATTACCTATGCAAACTGATTTTCTTCACTCAAATAATTCTTCCGAGTCTCTTTATGATCCATCGGATGACTCACCAATCCAAAGTTCAATGGATCTCCATTCTTCTTCACCAATAGTGAATTCCCAAATTACAAATATTGATCCTCCAACATCTCAACCTGTTGGGAATGATTTTCAACAACATTTGGCACCTTCACCAGGTTCCACTTCACTGGTTGACTTGTCACCTTCACAATCTTCATCTTCTTCCTTAGATAGCTCATCTACTAATATTACTCCTCCACCTGCCCGCCCTACACGTACTCATCGTGCTCCACGGTGGATGGATGATTATCAATGTAAACTTAATCTCTGCACTTCATCATCAGAGTATCCTCTTACTACTTCTTTTCCATTCCATCAATTTCCTTCCTTTCATCAAAAGATTCTAGCTTCCATCATTAGTACTGATGAACCACGTACATTTCAGGAAGCTATGAAATCACCACAATGGAAAGAAGCCATGGCCACTGAAATCAAAGCCTTAGAATCCAATAATACGTGGACCGTGATTACTCTTCCACCAGGAAAGAAAGCAGTTGGTAGTAAGTGGGTTTATAAAACTAAATTCAAACCCGATGGTTCTGTTGAAAGGTTCAAAGCTCGCCTAGTTGCTAGAGGTTATACCCAACAAGAGGGCATTGATTATCATGATACTTTTGCCCCTGTTGCGAAACTAGTTACTGTTCGTGCACTATTATCCATTACCGCTGTCAAACAATGGCCCTTACATCAACTCGATGTCCACAATGCCTTCTTACAAAGCGATTTATCAGAAGAAGTATACATGCGTATGCCACCAGGCTTTCAAAGAAAAGGTGACACGCGCGTTTGTCGCCTTAATAAAACTATTTATGGTTTAATGCAATCTTCACGTGAATGATTTGCCAAATTCTCGTCTGCACTGATTGATAAAGGTTTCTCTCAATCTCGTGCTGATCACTCTCTCTTTACACACGTAACCTCTACCTACTCCATTTATGTACTTGTGTATGTTGATGATATCATCATTACCGGTGATAACTCGGTTCAGATATCATCCTTAATCTCTAGACTTGAGTCACGATTCCCCATTAGGAACCTCGGACCCCTTCAATATTTCTTAGGAATTGAAGTGTCCAGATCATCTAAAGGCATCTTTCTTTGTCAACGTAAATACATATTGGATATTTTACAAGATTCAGGCTTTACTAACATTAAGCCTTCTCCATTCCCAATGGAACAACATATTAAGTTACTTCCATCTGATGGAACTGCTTTACTAGATCCTAGTCAGTATCGTCGCCTTATTGGTCGACTATTATATCTCACTGTTACTCGGCCTGATATTGCATACTCGGTCAACTATCTTAGTCAATTCATGCAACATCCATGCACTACCCATCTTGATGCTGCGTATTGTCTTACGATATCTTCGAGGCACTATCAATCATGGAATTTTTCTTTCTTCCTCTATTTCCTTAAAATTGCAACGTTACACAGACTCAGATTGGGCTGGTTGTCCCACTACTCGTCGTTCTACCACGGGATATTTTACAATGCTCGGTGCAAGTCCAATTTCATGGAAATCTAAGAAACAACCTACTGTCTCTCGCTCTTCTGCGGAAGCAGAATATAGAGCACTTGCAAATCTCACCGCGGAATTGCAGTGGTTATACTATCTGTTTCGTGATCTAGGTGTTTCTTTTCCTAATCCCATACCAGTTTACTTATAGTAATAAAGTAGCTATACATATTGCCGAAAATCCGGTTTTTCATGAACGAACTAAACACATTGAATTAGATTGTTATTTTGTTCGTGAAAAAATTCTCTCTGGATTGATTTCACCCTCTCATATATCTACATATAACCAACTCGCAGATATTTTTACGAAGCCTTTGGGTGCAGACCAGTTTCGACGACTAGCGAGCAAGTTGGGAGTGTGTCCTGCAAGTCCACTCTTTCCAACTTGACGGGGGTATTAGCTGTGAATATTCACCTTCATAATTGTAGCTAACAATCAACATATTAATTGTAAATATCAGCATGTATCCCTAGATTATAGCCTCTGTTATATCCCCAATCAAAGCATTCAATCAGCCTAGTTTATGTTAGCTTAGATCATGGCAACTAGTTAGGAATGAATCTGAATTATAATGTATCTATATCATACTATAAAAGCAGCTCATTGTAATGTATTATACACTAAGAAATAACTACTTTATCTCTTTACATATGTGATATATGTTTTTGTGGTATTGTTCGTCAAACATCAAAGAACTCTTTTTAACATGATCAAAAGAAAAATGTATAATAAGAAAAACATAAATCAATAAAGGAAATCAATAAACGTAGATGAAATGAATGATGTGGGGGTAGTTGTAGTGCTGAGAACATTATTATTATTACTGTAAAGATCGAGTTCTTGTTGTTATTATTGCAGCATATAAAAAGATTGTAGATTACTTCCCCCTTGCAGCAAACAGTACTACTGACATAATCTTATCAGCCTCAGTCGGCAAGCCCGTGTTGTAACATTCGAATTTATTGTTGCAATTTATTATTAGAATCGAAATATGAAAAATGTGGTAATTAATGGATTGATAGGTACCGTACTCCTATTTACACTCTAGTTTTTTTTGTTTTTGTTTTTGCAGTCTGATCTTAACTTTCTAGAAGCAACAATGAAAATTAATACTATTATCCGTCCTTGATATCTGCAAATATTTAGGGATCGTTTGACTTACCTTAAAATGAGTAGCTTATAAATTATAAGCATAAGTGTTCTATAAGTGATATGTAGATTAAAAATTATAAGTCAGTAAAGTGTTTGGTAAATCAGAATTATAAATCAGTAGAGTGTTTGGTAAATTAGAACTAAGTTAATTTTTTTTATTATTTTCAAATTATTTGTTTTTTAATATATATCAATGGATGTCAATGGATAGATCTCGATGAGTAGAGTAATTTGATATATCAATTTTCTAATGAACGGATTAAAAGATATATGATTTTGAAGATTTGAAGGATATTATATATTGCGTGTATCGAGAAATAAGTTATAAGCATAAGTTGAATATTAGGATTTCCTAATATTCAACTTATCAACATATAAGTCATAAGTTGAGTTAAAACTTAAATAGGCAAACACCCCCTTAATATCTTTGACATTTGTTTATATATTACAGATTGTTTCGAATTTTAATAGAAAACTGAGGCAGCTTATATTATCGCGATTTTTATAAAAGAAATAAACCTTTGCTGAGGTGGGGTCTTCGATTATTTATTTTCTGACATTGTTACATTTCATTCTTTGTCAGCCAGCCAGTTTTCGTGTAATCAACATTTTCAGCTTCACACTCTGTCTTTCTTTAATAATTTTTTCTATACATTTTGCCTAGAAATTAAAGTGGGCACTAGACTAGTATTGTACTACTACTATTCACAATAAGTAATAAATGTGGTTTGTTGTGTTTACATTTTTCATCAATCTTGACACTGTTTTATGTGGTTGGTCTACTAGTGATTGAGCTTTCTTGGTACTCACAATTATAATTTTTGTGGGTCTTATTCTCATTCTTATCAGATTTTGGATCTGGGTGGTGTTTTTGCAGGTTTGGATTTTGTAATACAGTAGTTCTCTGCACAGACTGAAAGCTTAGCTAGCTACTTTAATTTGAGGGCTATATATACACATACAAATTTGTACATACAGAAAGTGATGGCAGGTGGTGGAGGTAAAGCAGAAGAACCAGGACCGCACCCACCTAAGGACCAGCTTCCTAATGTTTCTTACTGTATCACTAGTCCTCCCCCATGGCGTTAGTCTCTCTCTCTCTCTCTCTCTCTCTCTCTCTCGCCCCCTCTCTCTCTCTCATGCATACAGATGTTATGAAGTTTCTTCTCCTTTGAGTTTTCGGACTTCTTAAGTTCTGCTGTTTTTCAGGAT
This sequence comes from Saposhnikovia divaricata, assembly GCA_036435485.1. Lineage (NCBI taxonomy): Eukaryota > Viridiplantae > Streptophyta > Magnoliopsida > Apiales > Apiaceae > Saposhnikovia > Saposhnikovia divaricata. The sequence continues at coordinate 154,046,119 of CM071600.1, read as the reverse complement.
AAATTCTGCTGTTTATGTATATATAAGAATAAAGTAGTTTTTGTGTGTATACTTTATATAAGATTGTCTGATTCTGTTGTTTTAAATTAAAGTTATGTTGGGTAGTTCTGGTTTCAGATTCTTCTTAATTTTGTTGCTTTAATATTCTACTACACACTACTTTCCCTGTGTTCTGTTGTAGAATATCCTCTATGTTGTGACTTTCTCCCTCCGTCCCATTTTATGTGAACCACTTTCCTTTTTGGTACGTCCCAAAAAGAATGAACATAACATACTTACTATTTTTGAACACTACTTTTCACTATTACACCCACTACTTCTCCACTTTTTTATTAAATAAATACTATTACACCCACTACTTTCCTCCACTATCTCAAATCTATTATTAAATATTGATAGGTCCCACCACTTTACCCACTTTTTAACTAATTTTACTCTATTTCTACCACTTTTTCTTAATCTCCGTGAAAGTCAAACTAGTTCATATAAATTGGGACGGAGGTAGTAACAAGTATTAAAATAAGTAGAAATGAGTTTTTAACCCTATTAATTTATTTGGCAGGGAATAAGAAATATTTTTGTTAAGTGGGAAGTAAACCCATTTGCTCTCTTTTTTCTCAATTTACATTTAAGAAATTTAGTGTACGATGTATTAATTTATTTGAAAGGCATATATGGTTTGACATGCCGTTACCCTGATACTCGGACGAACATGCCAGCACCGAACCTTGAGTTTTTGTACCAAAAGAAGTGTTCATTTTTAGAATTTTATTTTGATATATTACTTACAGTCACCGTGTGATATTATAATGGACTTTCTGCAATGGGTTTTGTTTGATACTAATTTTGTGACTGCTGTGGTGCAGCGGAAGCGATTCTTCTTGGATTCCAGCATTTCATAGTAATGCTTGCTACAACAGTTATAATTCCTTCTGCTCTTGTTCCACAAATGGGGGGTGGAAACGTAAGGAGGACTATGAATGGAACTCTGTTTATGAATTCTTCCTTTCAGGATCTTTCTCTAGTTATGATTTTCTCTAATTTAATTGCTATCAAAATTGTCATTTTCACAGGAGGAGAAAGCCAAAGTTGTTCAAACAGTACTCCTTGTAGCTGGGATAAACACATTGCTACAAACTACATTTGGGAGTAGATTACCGGCTGTAATTGGAGGATCGTATACCTTTGTTGCACCGACAATATCAATTATCCTGTCTGGTAGATGGAGTGACCAGGATCCAGTAGCGGTTGGTGAAACTTGTTTGTTTTTTTTTTTTTTTTTGCTAAATGTGAAACTTGTTTGTTGATCCAGTTGATTCCTTTTTCTTTATTTTCTGGAGCTTGATTACCATATTGTATCATGCCATACCTCATGATCTTAGTTACATAAGAATTGAATATTCTGCTACTCTATTGATAACCAGACTGATAAGAATAGCATAACCAGGGTCATCTTATATTATATCCTCACATACTTCTCCACAATTATACTTAGAGAGGAAAGATGCTAAATGTAATATATTTATGAACTTTATGATGCTTGGTCCTGTAAATGTGATTTTTTTTTTTGTTGCTTTCTCAGAGATTTAAGAAGATAATGCGGGCTGTCCAAGGGGCACTTATAATTGCTTCAACACTTCAAATTGTCCTGGGTTTTAGTGGTCTTTGGCGTAATGTTACAAGGTGACTTGGCTATCAGCACTTACATAAAGCATCAAGTTCACTTATAGTCTTAGTTACTGTACTTCTATTATAGAACTGCCTGGTCTAGACTTATTAAAGCATGAAACAAGTAATACATGACTGCCACGAAAGCTACCAGAACAATTACCATAATGTAATGTTGATTTTTTATTTGCATCCACTCTGTTTCGACTAAGTAGTTTGATTGCGAGATACAGTTTTTGGTAGTATTGTGTTTGTTATCTTATTTCTCGTTATATTTTCTTGCAAGGTTTTTGAGTCCACTCTCAGCTGTTCCCTTGGTTGCTCTTACTGGTTTTGGACTTTACGAGTTTGGTTTCCCTGGTGTAAGTTGTACACTCACCTGTTTCGTGTTTGTTCACTACAGTAGACTGCTTAAGCTCTTGTGAGTCCATATGTGTACTTATTCTCCATATTTTAGTTTGTGGCTCTGAACTTTTGAAAGGTGAATTAGGTTGCCAAATGTGTTGAAATTGGATTGCCGGAGCTTATCATTTTGATTATATTTTCTCAGGTGATATACATATTTAAAAATGTGTTTTCTGTAATTTCTTGCTTTACATTTTCGGATTATATTATAACTGACTATACTTGTCTCCACCCCTTGATGTCTGCAGTATCTGCCTCATATTATAAAACCGGGAAAACATATATTTGATCGTTTTGCTGTTTTATTCTCTGTGGTAATTGTATGGATATACGCTCACCTACTTACTGTGGGTGGAGCCTATAATGACACGTCACCGAATACGCAAACAAGCTGTCGTACTGATCGTGCTGGACTCATTGGTGGAGCTCCATGGTAAGAACACTCTGTTCTTAATTTGTCTGCATTTTTGAGGTACTATCAAAAATAATTAATAATAATCTACATGTTGTATCTTTCCGGCCTCTGGATGCATCAACATCTATGCGGTGATTGCAGCAGCATCTTCTCTTGAAATTAATACAGTTTTTCTTCATTATTTTGATCAGACATCAATGCTTTGCGCCTCATGAATCTTTTTACGCATTTTTAACATGAAACTAAGCTTACCTGAATTTGTTTAGAAATTGCTGCAGTATTCGAAGTATTCAGCTGTCATCATGTATAATGGGCAGCTCTCTGTATTTGCAGGATAAGAGTTCCATATCCTTTTCAATGGGGAGCACCTTCATTTGATGCGGGTGAAGCTTTTGCTATGATGATGGCTACATTTGTTGCTCTTGTAGAGGTCTGTATCATTTATAAATCCTTCTGGAAAATAACATAATTTCAGAAAATACGTTAGAACATGTACAATATTATTAACTTACACTTGTTATCAAGTTATGTGTTTTTTAATTAGTCAAAATACCAGTACATGCAGCAGACATGGTCTTCTTGGTTTAGTGATAAAGTGAAACCCCACAACCCTAGCATTCACCAAAAGTAAATCTTTAAGCAAGTATTATTTGATTTAGTATTATTGACTTCAAAATCCTTTTATTGGCATATGCAGTCCACTGGTGGCTTTATTGCAGTAGCACGATATGCAAGTGCGACTCACTTGCCCCCTTCCATTCTTAGCCGTGGTGTGGGTTGGCAGGTAATTTGGTCAGGCTTTATAAGAGGTCGACGTTATGATTTCCAATATTACTGAATTTTCCTTTGATTGGATTCTTTCCTTCTAGTATTTATGTCCTCCGGTTTCCACCCATGCACATGTAAATAGTGCCAAGATATACAGATACTTAAACTGAACGAATTAATTACATAAGAGTTTGGTGACAAGTACTCTGTTTCATTCTAAAGAGGTGAACATAGTAAGGCTATGGACCTTTCCTGACAAACATTATATAGTTATATGTGATCCTGTGTCACTTTCTGAGGCACAATCTACCTGACAATGCATACGCAATGTAAAACAGATAATTGACAAAGTTAGAGCTAGGAAAAGCACACTCTTTGAACATAATACTCACTGAGAGAAACCACACATGATATCCCAGTTACTACTTGATAATCGCAGTCCTGAATTAAGGTTTGTAATATTATCAGGGAATTGGAATTTTGTTATCGGGGATATTTGGGACTGGAAATGGATCTTCAGTATCTATGTAAGCTACATCACAACTTGACAACCTATATTCTGCATGGCCATCCTTACCATGATCGGCAATTGGCAACATGTATTCATTAGTTCAGGCATGTTTTTTCTGCAGCGAGAATGCAGGTCTCTTAGCATTAACTAGGGTGGGAAGTCGAAGAGTTGTACAGATATCTGCTTGCTTTATGATCTTCTTTTCCATTCTGGGTAAGGTTCTTTACTCATGACTAAATTTAAAAAAATTGTTTTCTATCCGCAGTTTATTATAACTTGTCGAGCACATTTACAATATCCCTGCAGGAAAGTTTGGGGCAGTTTTCGCTTCTATTCCATCACCAATCTTCGCTGCATTGTATTGTCTTTTCTTTGCTTATGTTGGTATGTTCAAATTACAGAAATAAACTCGTTGTGATGTGTTTAAAATTCATTTTCTGCAATCCAGATATTTTGATGGTCAATCTTGCAATCATGTCATGCAGGTGGAGTGGGTTTAAGTTTCCTTCAATTCTGCAACCTCAACAGTTTCAGGACAAAATTCATTCTCGGCTTCTCAATTTTCTTGGGATTTTCGATTGCCCAATACTTTAACGAGTATACCGCAATAAAAGGCTATGGTCCTGTTCACACGACTGGGAGATGGGTAGGAACTAATATATCTTTGCTAAGACTTTCGAATTGCCGTTCCTAAAGTCTATGAGATACTGATAATTTGTTTTTCTTTCGATTCGGCAGTTCAACGACATTGTAAATGTCCCATTCCAGTCAGAAGCTTTCATTGCTGGCATTGTAGCGTATTTCCTGGATAACACATTACATAAAAAGGATAGTTCAATCAGAAAAGACAGAGGTAAACACTGGTGGGACAAGTTCCGGTCCTATAAGACTGATGTAAGAAGTGAGGAATTCTATTCACTACCCTTCAATCTCAATAAGTATTTCCCGTCTGTCTGATTCACACAGTGCCAATTTAGAAGGATGACTACTGATCTGATTCGCACTGGCTGTTCCTTCAAAATCGCCATTTTATGAAAACTAGTGATCTGATTCACACTGCTCGACCCCGTATATTGCTGTAGTTCCTGAAGCTACTATTTAATTACACTCTTTGTTCATTAAATTGATGTATCTTATTATCTATAGCATTATAAATCAGCATGAATATTGATGCAATGTGATTAGGAAATTTGTTTATTGTTTGCATTTTTGTAAATTATAAATGCATAATATAGATATGAAGTGGCAAGAAGCAATTTTACTGCAGCCAGTGCTTCATATTTACGGGCATTATTGGTGCAGTAACTTGGTTACAATACTGTCTCTGAGTTATGTTTTTCGGGATATTGAATGTTTCCAACAGAAGCTAAGAAGAATTTTCTAATAGGATTGCAGAGACTTCTGATTCTGAAATCTTTGTACTAGTTTCAATAACTTTCTTTGCAATATTGATGTCAGAGGTTAATCAATGTTTCTTTGCCTTGTACTTCAAATTTCTTTGCCTTTTACTTCAAATTTTCTAGATTCCTAGTTTAAACATAAACACCAAAACACAGTGTAATTAGGGAAGACATTTGGTGGGTTAATGCAAGCTAGTGAATAGCATAAGGTCCTGGTGGCAGAGACGAATATGGAGTAAATCATCTTTCAACTGTTTGATTAATCATTCGACGATAAGAATTATAAAAGAAGTTTACACAAACGGTGGGTATTTGGTCCAGGCATACACCTCCTGGGACTAGGACCCCAATTTACATATATACATACATGTACAGTGTGTTTGTGTGATGCACGAGTCCAAGAAAGCCTAGTTATGGAATGAAAACGAAAAGCTGGTAAGTCTGGCTTCTGATACACATATAGATTTTCAAGATAAGCTTTAATAGGAAGTTAAAGATGAAGACCATGCACAGTGTTACCATGTCTTTTAGACCCACTCAACCTGAATAAAAGGCAGGCAACCACTCTGTAGCATGTGGTGCAATCTTCAGTCCATAAAATCTTGGGAATTGTCAAATCTATAGGCAAGGGGTGCAATTTTATTGAGGCAGCAGGCTAACTCAATTATCGCAAGTCACAACAATGGTGGATACATGGAGATTTCAGTTTTTATGATGGCTTTTTATCTACACAATTATATTGACCATGACCTGCTAAAAATACTACTAGCTAGTATCCTGTCTTTCACAATCAATATAGTTAGCATCAACAATTGGCCTGTTTGGCCAGACTTTTTTCTGATAAAAATTTCATTAATTTTTTTTATACAATGTATGTTTGAGATTCTATAGGTTGTAAAAAAAAGTTGGACTCTTTTCAGAAAAAAATTAGGAATGTCTAACTTTCTCTTAAAATAAGTTGACTTATTCTGAAAAAAAGTTTTCCGAAACACCCCAATATAACACGAGTGTATGGTATAAACTGGATTAAAATTCTGGCATTATCTTAGCCACTCCTCGATGTATGCCAATATGTCTCTGTTTTGAAGGAGATGCAAGATCATTTTTCTCATATAAGGTGACTAGGTGAGTGTGACAATCTCTCACAATCATTATTATTTTTAGGATTTGATTAAATAAACTCACACAACCACCTCGACAAGTTTCGATTTTTTAACGATCTACTTTCCGTAAAGAGAGTCAGCGTAAAGAGATAGAGCGAACAACAGACATTGATGAGAAATTAGAATTAAGATACGAGACACACAGGTATTTGATGGTAACTATGACATAATTTAATCCTAGCATTTTTTTTACCAAGAAATTAAACTAACCATGAAAAACTGTTAACACTGGTGGAAACAATAGGCGGTTGCTAGGGCGATTGTTGTTGTTAAAGGAACATGGAGTAAGATTTAAGAAAAACAAGTTGTACAGAAAATGAGAGCTTACCAGAACCCTAGAAGTAATAATCATTTAATTTGGGCAAGGGCTACTTGGGACAGAAATCAAAAGGGTTTTGACTTTGAGGTAGAAGTAGTACAAAACTAGTCTAAATGTTCAAGTACCATTTAAAAAATCTTTCAAAAAAAAAAAAAATAGAGAATTTACCAAAAATACTAGGTTTCAAGTTTCTTTTTGTAAAATTACCATCTTCTTTAATTCATTGCATATTTACTATCTCAAGTTTCTTAATTGCAAAAATACTATCTTTTCTTTTCCAACCCTTTTTTCTTTCTTTTTTTTTTAAATAATTCGGATGAACAGTAACCTGTCGACGTGGCAGGCACTGTTCATCGATTTTTTTTTTTTTTTTAAGGTGGGATAATATGTTGGATTTGGGTTGCAAGGGGTAATATTCAACTTAATGCAACTTAATGCAACCACATGCAACTGAATTGGTGGATTTGGGTTTCAAGGGCCCGCCAGGGGCAATATTCAACTGAATGCAGCCACATGCAACTGAATTGGTGGATTTGGGTTTCAAGGGCCCGCCATGGGCAATATTCAACTGAATGCAACCACATGCAACTGAATTGGTGGATTTGGGTTTCAAGGCCCCGCCAGGTGCAATATTCAACCACATGCAACTGAATTGGTGGATTTGGGTTTCAAGGCCCCACCAGGGACAATATTCAACTGAATGCAACTGAATGCAATCAGATGAATATGCCCCTTCGGGGCCTTGGAACCCAAAATCAACCCACCTTAAAAAAAATTGCATGTGATTGCATTCAGTTGCAAATTTAGTTGCATGTGGTTGCATTCAGTTGTAATGTGTATATATATATATATAGTCCAAAAAAGAGGTCGAAAATGACAACTGAAAAATGGAACTTGAAATCAGAAATTTAGTTGCATGTGATTGCATTCAGTTGAATGTGGTTGCATTCAGTTGAATATGCCTCTGCGGGGCCTTGCAACCGAAATCCACCAAAATAGCACCCCACCTTAAAAAAAAAAGAAAAAGAAAAGGGGAAGAAGGCGGCGGCTGGGAAGGAAGGAAGGGAAGGAAGGAAGGGAGGGAAGGAGCCCTAATTTCTAGTATTTTTGCAATTTGAAACTTAGTTTAGTAAAATTGTAAATAGTCATTCTTAACAAAAGTAAATGTGCAAAAATTTACTTTTTCCTATTTATTTATGAAAAAAGCCCAAAAAAGTACTCATTATTTACATTTAAAAAGAGGGCTTGGCACACATTTTAAGATTCTTATAAAGTATAGTTTTTATAATTTTTTTTTTAATTTTTTTTTCTTCTGAATAAAAATTTAAAAAATTTAATGTTTAATGTTTTTATTTAAAAAAAAATAAATTTAAAAATAAATTATGAAACTATATATTATATACACCTTAAATACGTGCAAATTAATGCTTAAAATAGGTAAAGAAATGAGTGGAACGAGGGATTACCATTTTAAAAAGTAATTTTTTTTTTCTTAATTGTTTTACATCATATTTATCAACATAATTAAGTCCAACATAACTAAAATTAAATTTACTTGTCATCAAAGATGATTCATACTTGAAGGGTTAAACTCATCAAGAGATTAACGAATATCACCTCTGTTAGACCATGGTTATGTTAAAATAAATAAAATTATTGTTATAATTTAACATTAAAAAATAATTTTTGGTATTAAAATAGTACCATGTCTTCAATGTATTGTTATCAATCTTGTTCTTATATAAATGTGCATTCACGTTTTTTGATTGGATAGATATCACTCTTTATGTATTTTTTTCCTATTTTTCACTTTTGATGAGGTATCATTTATAAGTCCTTATATCTTTTGTTTTTTATATGTAGAACAAATTATAACATTGTACTATTTTATTACAATTTTTAGCACACCATTAAAATGATGAATTTTAATTTTATAATATAGATATAGAATCATACATAGAGAGGTGGCCAAATGGGCGGTTTTGCATGGCTAACTCGCGCTCGGCTCGCCAAAAAACCGCGAAAAACTCGGCACTAACGGGCCAGTTCGAGAACCAGCACGAACCGTTAGATGGAACGAGCCGTTTACGGGTTGGGAGTTGTTGAACCATAACCGGGCCGGCACAACCCGCCAACCCGCCTAACCCGTAGCACGTGGTAAAGATTTGTGTTTATAAAAGGATTGGGATACAGCCGAAAAAAGACAACAAGGAAAGAAAGAAAGAATATGACTCGGATGGAGAAGATGATCCATGGATGATAATGGTTACTTCATCGGAATCGGGCACCGAACTTCAAGAATGATAAATTAAATAGTGTGTTGAATTTTTTTTATTTTACATTTTTAGAATTTGTTTTCTTTGTAATTTTTTAAATATTTTTGATGTAGTTTGTTCCGTTTTTTCAGAAAGGAGTCATCTTAAACTGTTTGTAAAATATTTTTCTAAATAATAAAATTTATACGAGGTAACGTACTCTTTTATTTCAAGAAAATTTGTATAATTTTAATTAAATATTAAAATGTCAAATAAAAATAATATATATATATATATATATATATATATATATATATATATATATATATATATATATATATATATAGGGCTATTCTAGTGAGACCCCTTATTATTGTGAGAACTGCATACTGGACCATAAATAAGAGGCCAAATATTAAATGTACTGTACACACAAATATAATATGCGTCACTACCACTACCAGTACTGCACTCCACATCACTGTCCACGGCACCATCCCTCATCACCATCATAATCCCCACCGTCATACCACAACATCTATCTCTTAAGTCAATTTCCCATCTAAACTACCACCATTCAAAAGACACAACTCTCCTCTTTCCCTCTCTCACCAACAATCACTATTATTTTTTCTCTCCAATAAATCTTTTACCAAAAACAACAACGTCCTTTATAACCATCATCTCAATAGCACCGCATCCTCCATTACCATCACTATCAAGTAATTACGATAATTTCTTCACTTACCTTTTTATCGATCTGATGCATCACAAAATATCGTTGACTCAGAACTAATATATACTGGTCACTGAAATCGTCGTTGATAACCATTTGAGTTAAATTCACCACCAATTCTTTACGCAAATCACCAAATATACTTATATAAATCACCAAATAAAAAAGTGATTTGTATTTAAAAAAGGTGATTTGTATGTTAAATTCAGTGAATTACACTCAAATATATAAAAACATAAATACAACTAACTCACCTAACTTTCTTCACATAATTATCATGTGCACCGCCTCTTCCCTGAACCATCACTGATTCACCGACGACATCACGACACTTTAATCGTCGCCAGCTTCTACCTCCACCAAGTGAAATCACTCGCACAACCACACCACTACCAAAATCAACAATTATAATCAATTATTATCACCTCCAAAAAAGTCCACCATCACCACCACGATCGGTATTATGAATTTAAAAAAAAATCATCAATTTCAATAAAAACTATCAAATTTAGATATAAATCACCAAAAATGAACATAAATCACTAACATATATAACACAATTCTTCAAAAATTCGAACTTCAAACACCAAAACACAATTTCTGATGTATACATCTTACATTCAAATCACCAAAAAGGTTTAGACCTGAGTACGTGGTGATTCATAAACAACAAACTTGATTAGAAAAAAATAAAATTGTACAATGAAAACCTTGGTTAATATCTACAAAAAATAAATATCAGATGTGTAGTTCTGAAAAAAATCGAGTATATCTAAGAATGGAAGATGACGGCGATAACGACGGAGAAGGTGGAGAAACGACGAAGAAGATGAAGGTTGTCTACAAATTTGTGATATTTTTAATTGGGTGGTTGTATGTATATGTGTGTGTGAGAGGATATGTAGAGAGTAAAAGTAAAAGTGATAGTTGAAAGATGATAAAATGGAATTGCTGGAGTGCCGGTAATGTTGATTGGAAAAAGTGAAATACTCCGGTGAGAGGAGATGATAGACTGATAGTTTAAATGAGTGGTCCAGATTAGAATAAAATGTTATAAAATAAAGGGCTAAAATTTAGTCTCAGTTCTCATTTTAAGTAGGGTCTCATTTGAGCACTTGCCTATATATATATATATATATATATATATATATATATATATATATATATATATATATAAACCCCCCGCCAAACCACCCGTACCATGCACAAATCAAGCAATCATGAATCACGATTTCAATACAGCCCAACCCGTTAACCTCATATGTACCGTTCCCATATTTATGCTCAATCAAACAGGTAATTTTCAAACTCGATACGACACAGACTGTAGCTGGTTTGACCACCTCTATATCACATAATTGAATTTGCTATTAGTAATTAGTAGATGTTCATTGCCATTCACCATTTGTCCACTCTAGTCCCACAAATAAATCAGTAATCACACTTTCTTGTCCACATCCACATTAAAAATTTGATAAGGAACAGGCTACAAACTAGCGATATTTGCAAATAATCAAACTAAAATTTAAATATCAAAGACAAAATTCTGCCATGTATTTTATCTGTGCCGGTTCTTGCACGAATATATAAAATACAGTTTACAAATTATATTTTTTTCATTTGAATTTTTGTTCAGAAAAAAAGTTTATTAAAAAGTAAATTGCAGTTTGATGATTTTAGAATAATTTTTTACAGTTATATGACTATATTTTAATTTTGGCACTTTGGTGGCTCAAAGAATTAATTTTTAATCATTTAAATGATTTTCGGTCAAGTCTGCTAACGCTGTTAAGTTTGTAAAGGGCATTTCAGTCTAAGAAAAATTTAAAGAGTCGAATCATTGAAAAAACCAATGCTATCACATAATATATACCAAATACCAAATACTATAGATGTATTAAACATATACAATCAAGAACATGTCTATTACATTTCCTCCCCATGTGTATGACAATTTGTATCTCTATTCTTCTCCTTAACTCAACCTTAACTCAATATTCAAGAACGAATCACTATTCAGCCAATAATTCAAGCACGCATCATTTGCATAAATAGAGAATTCATAAAATTATCTATACAAGGAGTATGAAGTTGCCCAGTTCTTGATCCAAATTAATGAACATTTCAAGGGAAATTCTCAGTGGTACCCTTATACTTTTGATTTTTGCCAATGGTACCATTTTTCCATTGATACCCTTCGTTATTCAACTGACAAGGGTACCATTAAAAATTTCAGATACTAATTTTTTGGTTGATGGAGTGGCATTTCATGGAAAAACAAAAAAATACAAGAGCATCATGGATAGAAGTCAATAATGTAATGGTGGCAAAATCCAATTGCATAAGGATAGAAAAAAGAATATCCCATGTTTCAAATTGTGATGAGTTAAACTGGGGTTATTTCAAAGTGAATCGATTCAAAGTGAATAGATTAAACTGGGATACTTCACTTTTGTGTGTGTATTGTTGTGCTAGAAAAATAAACATTCGAATCGCAAGCGCACAATTCGTTTTGTTGTAAAATTTGTGATTCGTTCCTCGGAGACTAATATTTTCGCAAACCTTGATTTCTAATTTAATCGAAGAACAATTGATTTGAAAATTGGATTTTACTAATTAATTTCGAAATTTAATCTAATTTTAAAAGGAAACTAAATTTTATTCTAAATCTAAACTAATTAATAAAAAGTAAAATGAGCAAAATTTATTATAACAATTATGGAAAATAAAAATTTAAATTAAACTACAAAGTTGGATTTTTTTGAAGAATTCGGATTTTTACTATTACTAAAAAGAAGTTTAAACTAATAAATTAATTCTAATTAATTAATTGAAAATTAAAAGAACAAAAACTAAATTATTTAAGGATTCTAAATTTGAATAAAAAAAACTGAATTTTAAAGAAAATTTGACAGGATGCATTTGGAAAATTCACTGGCCAAAAACAAGTCAATTTATTTAAAATCCCAAGCAACAATTTACTGCAAAAAAAAAATTAAAATAAAACAAAAATAAAAACCACAAACTAAAACTCACAGCTCACAGAACTCGACCATACTCATACACAAAGGCTGCGAATTAAAACCCAGAATACAGTAAACCACTGAAAACCCAAACAAAATTCATACTAATAACACGAAAAGAATTCGACCAGACAAGAACTCCTAAACTCGCCGATTACAACCCAGCCATTTTACCCGATTTTAAACTACGACTCAGCAACATTTTACAACTCAGCAACATTCATAAATCGATGACAGTAGACTCAGAGAAGACAGAAACAGCAACGAAATCATCATAAAAAAAAAATTCGGTAATAACAGCAATAACATCACCATTTTACAAACTACATGGAAACCACAAGGGAACCCACTAACAAACTCAGTGATGAACTAATTCAACCCAAATGCTAAAACTCTGAACTCAACGACTTATCGACAACTCAGACACGAGTTTCAACCAACACAAACCAATCACAGAACAACTAAAACTCGAGAATACTTAAGTGTGGACCTCGTAAATAAATCGACAGAAACTTGAGAGAGAGACAAGCGGAAAGAAAAAAAAAAGACAGAAAAGGTAAACTTAATTCGCAGCAAGGGAAAACAGGGGCATTGTATTCGTGTATGTAATTCACAAAATAGATAATAAGGATATGGGTTGGGCTTGTGCAAAAGAGAAAGAAGAAGGGGGAATTTGTGCGATTTAGTTGAAGAAGAAGAAAGAAACGGAGAGAGATAGGTGTATGCGTGAATCAAAATAAAAAAAAAGTGAAGGAAAAAGAGGAAGGTTTTGTTTTGCTGGGTTTTGGGCCTGTGAGTATTAGAGAAAGGAGCAGGGGAATTTTAAAAATAAAAAACTTGGAATTAACAAATTAAAGGCAGGTAATTTACGTACTGAAAATTTTAATTTTAATTTTTTTGAAAACTAACTGCGGAAATAAAGAAATTACCTCTGAAATTAAAATTATTACTAAACTAAAACGAAGATTTGGAATTTAATGGCCCACAATAAAATTGAAATTTAAAGGGGCAAAATTACGATAATTAACTAAGAACAAGGAATTAAAATTTCGTTACTTTCAACCCATAGTGGTTAGCTTTCGCTACTTTGTCCACTAGTTGGATTTACGAAAATAACGAAAGCAAAGTAAAATAAACGAGAGAGCAAGACAAGAAGTAAAGAAAATAAAAATTGCATTAATTATAATAGGAGTGTTTACAAGATTTGAAACTAAGTAAAGAAAATACAAGAAACTAAAACTACCCTAAAATCTAAGTTACTAAATACAAGGGGGGTGAAGGGGTATTTATAGGATAGGAATTAGGGTTAAGCGGGGTGTTGGGTAAATCCCCACCATACATTTGGGTTGTGTGGTGGTGAAATCCTAGCCATCTATTTGTTTCCTTCCCCCTTAAGCTTTGAAGAGTTGATCTTGGCCATACACTTCTCTAATGTGTTGGGATGATCTCCACCTTCCACTTGTCTTGAAATATTCCTTTTGCTCCAAGCTCCTAATTCTTTTCCTTCTTTCATTTTTGCTCCTTTTTCTTCCTCTTTTTCCCTTCCTTGCTCTTTATTTCTTTATTTTGTCATTTCTTTACTTATTTACGAATTTCCTGAAATGCAACAAAATAAATTATTAAAATACGAGTTCAAGCAAATAAATATGTAATAAAAATATGCAAAAATATGCACTTATCAAATGCCCCCATACCTATCTTTTACTCGTCCTCGAGTAAAAAAAAAAGAAAATCTAGATAAAAAGTCCTATACTCCTTTTCGTAGGTGTGATGGTTGCATTTGACATATGCAACAAGCCCTTTAAACCCCTAGGCAGCCCTAGTGGACGAGTGAGGTCTCGTGAGGGCCTATAGTGAATGTACCCACAAAATCCATCTAGTTTGTATAAAAGATCACATGGCAATGCACACCACACATACATGTCCTCTCATGATACATCAACTTAAGAATCAAAATGAAGTTGCAAAGTCTTGGTGTGGAAAGTGCAAGGATTCACATAGTCTACTTAAAGAACCATGCAAGAGTGATTATAAGTTCATGTCAAGTGCAAAAATTATTGGTAATCATGCTAAGTCTACAAGGGCACACCTCAGAGTCAAAACTTGAGATCTCTTATGCAAAAAATAAATAAGCAATACCTCACCTTTCACTCACAAAAGAATATTCACTCAAGAACAAGGGTAAGTGTATCACTCAATTCCAACAAAATCAAATGCATGCTTGACACTTGGTATCATCCTAACTTAAATCACAACATACATTAATAATGACAATCAAAAGGTCTTTATTAGGGTTGTAATGGGGATAAGGACAAGGTATGTCAAGAAAGGCCAAAATAAGGTGAAGTGTCAAAAGCTAGTAGTCACCATGAATATCATGCACAACACCAAACTTCCTCCCCGCACAGTTTATTTTATTTTCAACAAAAAGCCTTGAATAGTCATAATGAAGGATGATTACAAAAACATAAGTATGCTCTCATGTATATTTTTTTCATTTTCAATTTTTTCATTTCATTTTTTTCTCTTTTTTTTCTATTTTTTTAAGGCAAATGATAAATGTAACAATAATCCTCCTTTAGATTTAATTTTGAAAATCGACTAGTTCCTACTAGCCTTTGACAAAATGGGATCAAGAATACGTAAGGCTAAACAAGAAAAAGGTCTTAGGCGAGTAATGTGGTGTGTCACCGAAAGAATATGATTAAGCTCAAAGGGTTAACTAATTGATCACAAAAGCATGGTGTGGATATTTTTGGAAATATAGGTTATTCCTAAATGCCTTTATCATTTTATCATCAATCAATGTCATGCGTTCCAAGAGAGAATTCAAACAAGTGTTAGCAATACAAATGACAAGTGGACACTCAAGCAAAAGAATATAAATGCAAAAGATGTGCATAAAAGCTCAAAACTCACTTGGTGTGGTAGAACATAATAAATCTCAAGTAAAGGTATCCTCAATGCACCTACTTGTACTCAAAGCATGAAGACCAAATCATCTTACACCTAATCATGACCTTCTAATTTCATGCACAATTCAAATAAGTCTACTAGCTTCACCTTGCTAGTGTAAGTGTGTGAACAAGAACTTTAGCAAATCACTTCTCAAACAAAAGCTAATGGATCATAAGATTATCATAGCATGCAAGGGTGCATCAAGCAACTAGCAATCAATTAACAAGACTAGAATACGAAAAGAACTCTTTTTGTGATTTTTTCATTTTTTAATTTTTTTGGATTTTTCAATTTTTACTATTTACACTAAAAACCCCCCCATACCTAAATCATGCATTGTCCTCAATGTATGCAAATGCAAAAGAAAAGAGAAATGAGAAAGGATAAAGAAATGCAGAAGAAATGAAAAAGGAGAAAGTTGAGGAAATACCTGATAAGGGATGACGGAGATTGAAAAAATTACTAGAAATTATGAAAGAAAACAACTCACACACACAACTCCTCCCCCATACCTACATTCTACTATGGGAGGTACAAAACAAATATTTACTAACCAATACCTGCTCTCGGAAAAACTATTTTTGTTATACAACCAACATATTTCAGAAACTCACCCACGAAAATAGCATAGACCACTCGAACGATCCGATTAGGCGCAAGAATAAAACTCATATTCCTAACTTCATCCATAGACCACGAGGATGCTTCTTTTTGTTGTTTAAGCAAATTAATTACGATAAGATGTTGGTCATGAATATCATGAGTTTCGATGAAAGATGGAGCACGAGTGGAAAATGAAGAAATAGAAACAGGTGGGGGTGGCTCTTCGAAAAATGTTTTACCAACAGAATTAGGATCACAAGAACTATCCTTATGTTGGGTTTCCCATTTGGAACAAATATTCTTCATCTCTCCAAACATCTCTTCCGAGGTCAAATCCTTAAAAGATTCGTGAAGCTCTCGATTGGAATTTTAATGCAATTGAAAATCTTGTTTAAGAAGAGACTCAATCTCATGATCGTCCAAATTTTACCTTGAAACAACCTCCTTAACTAGATTAGATGCTATTGGTTGAGTATGAAGTTCTTTGGGTTTTTCAGGAAGAGGTTTGGAAGATGAAAGGAAAAGTTCACTAGAAGAAGATGATGGTTGTCTAGGTGAAGCCACAAACTCAGAATCATCGGGATTCTTCGTTTGACCTAGAGAAAGAATGATGTCAGCATTAGAATCTTCTTCGTGTGAATCACCACCGAAAGGAGTGTCAACTTGAACATTAGACCTAGGAGAAATGATATCATCGAAAGTATCGATAGGTCTTTGAGTGATAAGAAATTTAGGGTTGACCTCGGGTGGATTCCGGGTGGTTATCATCTCACGCTCGCACATGGTGGCTAATTGATGCACTTGAAATTCTAACTTAGATAAGGCTTGAACATTAGAGTTCAAAATTTGCCTATCAGAAGTTATGGTTCGCATGAAGTTTGCTTGAGAAATCAATAAAGCCTCGATACTCTTTTCTAAGGTGTCAAGTTTCCTACTCGAATCATGAAATCCGGGTGGGTGGGCGGGTATTTGAATTGAACTCGAATAAGGAACTTGACTCGGAATTGGATAAGAGTTCGGTTCTTGAAAATGTGGAGGCGGAGTTTGATAGCTATGACCTTGGTTCCATGAGAGATCGGGATAATCTCTCCAACCGGAATTAGAAGACGATGTAAAGTGGTCATTTCGACAGGTTGGTTGAAACATGGCATTGACTTGTTGAGAGTCGGGGCCATGTTGAAAATCGAGACTTGGAGAGTTGAAATTTGGGTCCCAAGACGTGTGTGAAGGGCCACTAAGGGTTTCTAAGGCTTCGAGTCGTCTAGTAAGAGCATCTAATTCAGAGTCGATTGCAATATCGTTTTTACTATATTGCCAATCACTAAAAGTACTAGACGACTCGTTATATACACTAGGTTCCCTAGTTGACTCACACCACATCGTATTATCCGCTAACTCCTCGTCAAAATCCCAACCTTGGTAATAACGCTCCCTAAATTCTACGGACATGGTAAAGATTGATCAAGGATAAAACCACGTAGCACGTAAGTGCGAAAATGAAACACACAAAATAAATGGTGAAAAATCAAAAGAAAAATCTAACCTAGGTTCCCTAAATAAAATAACTAGACATTGCTCATGACGTTAAGACACACTAAAAATTCTGTAAATTAAGAATTATTCAGACCGATTCGGCCAAATTTGAGCAGGCATTGCCAAGAGGCCAAACTCGTCACTTAGACACCGAATCTTAACAGCCAGGCGAACCTTAGACACTGAAGGTCGTGAATAAGTCTTAATTACGTTTATTTTTAGGCACCTTTCTAATTGAGCGCGAAATCCTAGGGGCAAATGTCTAATTAATTTTATTAAAAGGCTAGGGGATGCAAAATGTTGAAAATTAATTGTTGTGGGCCAAAGAAAGAGTGATTAAATCCCTTCCCCCATGTTGCAAGAGGATTTGCCCTTAAGATTTATTTACAAATGAATGCAACAAACAACGAGATATAAAAAAACTATAAACATTTATGGATGCTTTAAACTACGTGTTCTAAACTAAAGAAAAGAAGAATTTAACGTACCTTGGTCCGCCAGCGATAACCACAATTTAAGGTACGAAAATTTTTTAAAAAAAAAAAAAAAAAAAAAAATAAAATCTAGCATGATGTGCACCTACGTGATGAATGCATGATGCAACAATTATGTATTTACAACTAATTTTTTTTTTTTGGATTTTTGATTTATCAATTTTTTTTGTGATTTTTGAATTTTTTTGAATTTTTTTTTGTTTTTCTAAAAATAAAAAGGGCAAAAAGAGTGAGATACGGTTACCGAAGCAAGCTTTCCATAAATTCCAATTTTCCACGCTTCTTGAGAAGAGTTCCGAAATCTCACAATTTCCTAAAAAGAACGAAATAAAAATAAGACAAGAAATAAAACTAACTCGAAAAATTAAAAATTAAGGCGCGAAAAATAATTAGTCCCCGGCAGCGGCGCCAAAAACTTGTTGTGCTAGAAAAATAAACATTCGAATCGCAAGCGCACAATTCGTTTCGTTGTAAAATTTGTGATTCGTTCCTCGGAGACTAATATTTTCGCAAACCTTGATTTCTAATTTAATCGAATTAGAACAATTGATTTGAAAATTGGATTTTACTAATTAATTTCGAAATTTAATCTAATTTTAAAAGGAAACTAAATTTTATTCTAAATCTAAACTAATTAATAAAAAGTAAAATGAGCAAAATTTATTCTAACAATTATGGAAAATAAAAATTTTAATTAAACTACAAAGTTGGATTTTTTTGAAGAATTCGGATTTTTACTATTACTAAAAAGAAGTTTAAACTACTAAATTAATTCTAATTAATTAATTGAAAATTAAAAGAACAAAAACTAAATTATTTAAGGATTCTAAATTTGAATAAAAAAAACTGAATTTTAAAGAAAATTTGACAGGATGCATTTGGAAAATTCACTAGCAAAAAACAAGTCAATTTATTTAAAATCCCAAGCAACAATTTACTGCAAAAATAAAAAAAAAATTAAAACATCAATAAAAACCACAAACTAAAACTCACAGCTCACAGAACTCGACCATACTCATACACAAAGGCTGCGAATTAAAACCCAGAATACAGTAAACCACTGAAAACCCAAACAAAATTCAGACTAATAACACGAAAAGAATTCGACCAGACAAGAACTCCTAAACTCGCCGATTACAACCCAGCCATTTTACTCGATTTTAAACTACGACTCAGCAACATTTTACAACTCAGCAACATTCATAAATCGATGACAGTAGACTCAGAGAAGATAGAAACAACAACGAAATCATCATAAAAAAAAACTCGGTAACAACAGCAATAACATCACCATTTTACAAACTACATGGAAACCACACGGGAACCCACTAACAAACTCAGTGATGAACTAATTCAACCCAAATGCTAAAACTCTGAACTCAGCGACTTATCAACAACTCAGACAAGAGTTTCAACCAACACAAACCAGTCACAGAACAACTAAAACTCGAGAATACTTATGTGTGGACCTCGTAAATAAACCGACAGAAACTTGAGAGAGAGACAAGCGGAAAGAAAAAAAAAGACAGAAAAGGTAAACTTAATTCGCAGCAAGGGAAACAGGGGCATTGTATTCGTGTATGTAATTCACAAAATAGATAATAAGGACATGGGTTGGGCTTGTGCAAAAGAGAAAAAAGAAGGGGGAATTTGTGCGATTTAGTTGAAGAAGAAGAAAGAAACGGAGAGAGATAGGTGTATGCGTGAATCAAAATAAAAAAAAAAGAGTGAAGGAAAAAGAGGAAGGTTTTGTTTTGCTAAGTTTTGGGCCTGTGAGTATTAGAGAAAGGAGTAGGGGAATTTTAAAAATAAAAAGCTTGGAATTAACAAATTAAAGGCAGGTAATTTACGTACTGAAAATTTTAATTTTTTTTTTGAAAACTAACTGCAGAAATAAAGAAATTACCTCTGAAATTAAAATTATTACTAAACTAAAACTAAGATTTGGAATTTAATGGCCCACAATAAAATTGAAATTTAAAGGGGCAAAATTATGATAATTAACTAAGAACAAGGAATTAAAATTTCGTTACTTTCAATCCATAGTGGTTAGCTTTCGCTACTTTGTCCACTACTTGGATTTACGAAAATAACGAAAGCAAAGTAAAATAAATGAGGGAGCAAGACAGGAAGTAAAGAAAATAAAAATTGCATTAATTATAATAGGAGTGTTTACAAGATTTGAAACTAATTAAAGAAAATACAAGAAATTAAAACTACCCTAAAATCTAAGTTACAAAATACAAGGGGGGTGAGGGGGTATTTATAGGATAGGAATTAGGGTTAAGGGGGGTGTTGGGTAAATCCCCACCATACATTTGGGTTGTGTGGTGGTGAAATCCTAGCCATCTATTTGTTTCCTTCCCCCTTAAGCTTTGAAGAGTTGATCTTGGCCATACACTTCTCTAATGTGTTGGGATGATCTCCACCTTCCACTTGTCTTGAAATATTCCTTTTCCTCCAAGCTCCTAATTCTTTTCCTTCTTTCATTTTTGGTTCTTTTTTGTTCCTCTTTTTCCCTTCCTTGCACTTTATTTCTTTATTTTGTCATTTCTTTATTTATTTACGAATTTCCTGAAATGCAACAAAATAAATTATTAAAATACGAGTTCAAGTAAATAAATAGGTAATAAAAATATGCAAAAATATGCACTTATCATGTATGTTTCTGGATTAGGAGGAGATGAGGTGGGTATATTATGGAGTGAAAATAAAGGGATGATTGAGGGAAAGAAGCATCGAATAAAAAGTAAGAATTAAGAGAGAACAGATGAGTGTTGAGAGAGAAGAGGTGTGTGCATATTCCTTCTAATAATATTGTTTATAAAAATGGAGTTTTTAAAACACACAATAGAGAAGTTCTCTATTAGTGCACCTTAATGGATGAAAAGTTTATGTCAAAATAACATTGTATACAAATTTTTATTATATTTGAAATAGTGGAGCATCACTTTTATAATAACTAGCATTTTACCCGTGCTACGCACCGAACGCACAATTCTAAAAAATATTAAATAATTACCAAATATATATATAAGTATAAAAAATAAATTATTTTGTTATTTCATTTTTTAAAATAGTTTTATGACATTTTATGCTCTCGTCACGCTTATCTTCACATCCCTTCATCATTAGGAATTTTTGAAAACATCGAATTTCTGACAAAAAGAGAGTTAATAAAATGAATGGGCGTCAAACATGAATATAAGCTGGGTTTGTTTGATGAAACTTTTATAAAGGAATTTAACCGAGAGATCAATATGATCTTTGAACTATCTTCAGGTTGCATTTGTCACTTGGTTAACCACCACAGTACATAAAGATGGCCAGTCTTTAGTACACATGACAAACACAATCAGTGGCGTCCCACTGGACTCCTACCACAAAGATAAGATGTCCCTGAATCCCCTATCTCCATAGGTTGTTCATCTCAGCTGGAATAGAGAAAATCAAGTATTCATGGAAAATGGTAGGGATTCAAGAGTTTCAAAAATCTTCATGTAACGTTGGATCAAGTGCCCTCTGAAAATATAGATATTTCTGAAGAAAATGAGATTGAATTCGAATAAATCTGATATACAAAACTCATCATCGATTGATGAATAGAAAACTTTCAATAGATACTTTATTGATTGATCAAGCAAACATTCAAGAAATTCCTAATTATTCATAACCTCACTCTTGTCGGCTAAGTACTAATATATTTAGCTACCAAAACCGGCTTGACTATAATGAGTTGAATAAATAAGAAGATCTCAATTCATTCTCGATTGTGAACCGTCACTGCGCAACGAATGCCTCAGCAATGATACCAACCGGGAATTAATTTACAACAATTCAAAGAAAGAATAGGAAATTTCTTCAGGTAATAACTTTGAACGAATCAATAATTAGGGGTGCACAATTATGCTTAACCTTCAATCCTTGCTAATACTCGCTTCTCACTTTGCATTCTTAACCTTCTCGAATCATCTCCGAAACGTTCACATCGAAACTAATATCGTGCAATGTCCTAAATTTTGCGAAAAAATCTCGAGATAACGTTCCCCGGACTGATAGCACCAGCTGCCCACTTAGCTTATGCCACTCCAGGTTCGCTGTTTTGCTAATAGCTCAATCCTTAAACGATTCGAACTTCTACTCGCGCGATATGCCGAAGGGCCGATTAACGTTGCGACGCTTGTCGAAGTATCCTAACGCGATCCTTATCCTAAACCGTTCTACCCGACGTCCATCTTATACTCGTACCCTAACCCTCCTAATCTGTTTAAGTGACCATAACCTGTAGCTCTGATACCAACTTGTAGCATCCCAAAATCCGGGGTACAGATATGGGGCCACCAACCATGAACAATATATACATCT
This sequence comes from Saposhnikovia divaricata, assembly GCA_036435485.1. Taxonomy (NCBI): domain Eukaryota; kingdom Viridiplantae; phylum Streptophyta; class Magnoliopsida; order Apiales; family Apiaceae; genus Saposhnikovia; species Saposhnikovia divaricata. Next base: position 154,023,503 of record CM071600.1, on the reverse strand, counting down.
CTTAATCCAAACAACATTTAATAATAAAAACCCCTTAAACCAAGATCACATACAGGTTATGGTATGAAACAAATTATCGAAATACATTACTACAACTCAATCTCAGAATAATAAAAATATACATTTGTGAATAAGTGAAATCACTATCTAACTATATCTTCAACCTTGTAAATTCGCAATCCACTGTCTAGCGAAATCTATAACTTGACTGCCTCTTCTCGCTGCCCGGGGATCAATACTCACTGTCCACTACTAGATTTACTTAACTCCACTATTAACTGAGGAAAACAAACAAAAGTAAGAGTGAGACCACAATGCTCAGCAAGTGCAAATAGTGATGACAATTTCAATACTAATGACATTTCTGATAAACAAAAGAGCTTCATCTCGTTCTATGAAAGGATCAATTATATCGACTTTTCGATTGCCACGAGAGCCAATAATTCACCATTCATAAGGTGCATCAGAAATTAGAATTGATAAGAATTCCGATATCAAAATATTATTCAAATAGACTTCCAAGAAGTCAAGAACTGAACATCTCATAGTATAGATTAGAATTGGAATTTTTTTTTATTTTAAAAAAAAATCATCAAGGTTAGGCTGCTGATCAGTCACGCACTAACCCCGGACAAACGCACACAGCAATGTCCTTAATTGGATCCATGGCACACATTGTCCTTAACTATTTCTGACCTTCACGGTCCACATTTTAAAAACAATCTGACCTTCACGGTCCACATTTTAAAAACAATCTGACCTTCACGGTCCACATTTTAAAACATTTCCAATTCTAAATCAACTGCACTAGGTGTCGGAACAATCGACAACCCTCATCAACCAACCAACTGGAAACTCACGTTCCAAAATAACTCATAATTCAAGAGTCAATGTAAGATTCAAGATCAACAAGTGTCGACAAGTTCGACACGATAAAAAGGGTGATAAATATATATAACAACAATCTCAAACGGTATTGACAAGTTCGATACAACTGTTTAGGGTGATACCGATTAATCAAGATCTTCAATAACACCGACAAGTTCGATGATAAATGGGGTGGAGAGTATAAAGAATGATAATTCGAATAAATACCGACAAGATAGATATTAGTAATTGGAGTCTTAATATCATTAGCTTAACTGACGAGAAAACTCACTTGAGCAAGAGTAATAAATATAAATTGCAACAAGAATATCAATAACTGAATCTCAAGGTTAGAGCAGGGACATGATCAGGCACATCTAATAAAATTTTACAACACGTTGAAGGGTTTGGATCAACATAAGTGAATAAAGTCGTTTACAAACAATTATTTGCAAAAATAATTTCAGGGTGAGTAATAGCGGTTCAGTTTAGAGAAAACATTTTCAAAAAGGGAATCCATTAATGGAAATATGCTAAAAACCAAGAATTCCATTAACATGTATTTATGGGGATTTAAAACTTGGATTCTCTCTATATAGAAAATCCCTCAAACATTTTTCAAAGAAAATAAAAGAAATGGCATTCCATTGAGGAATCCAATGACATACCATGAGTAAATATTTCGCGAAAAAGGTTATTGGTAAGATCCTTTGAAAATTTGGTATTTGAACCCTGGATGGGGAACATAAACATTTTCAAGCTAACTGAAGAAGCTTTCCGTTCACCCGCACTGCTCTTAGCCAAGTTTCCTACTCGAACCTTTACAAGATCAAATACGGTTTCAGTACTAATTCAAGCAAAACCTTTCGTTTGCTTTATTCTACCCATGCGCGTCCTATAACGCTTACATATATAATACATATAGACATATTCATTCATATTAACAGAATAGTCTTACTATAATCAACTAAGTCACATAAACACATCACATAACCATTTCAGAACAACACAACCATTTAATATTAAAACCCCGATATATTCTCAAAATAATCCACTGATACATATACTTAAACCATTAGTAATCATAACACACCTTCAAGTATTGAAATTAAATAAGTTAAATAGGTTTTAAATAGATTTGCAGGGGAATTTAAAAAATTTCGGCATGAAGTATTCGTTTATCGGACTATGGGCACAGCCCCTCAATATCAATCAAACACAATTCAACCCTGTTTTTACAAAATAAAGCTGCCTCAACTTGCAGCAACATAAAAGTAAACAAGTAAGAAAAGTACCCGCCCAGACATGCGGCACCTAGCACATAATAATTTACATTACACTACTACTTACGCTACACCAATGATCGTATTTCTCACGCATTTTAATGATACACGTGACAACCAATCATTGATATTCGTAAGCCCTAGGGAACAACCCCTACCATTAACTATTACTTACGCTATATCGATGATCACATCACTCAAGTATATTAATTATACTCGTGATAGTTAATCATGGATATTCATAAGCCCTAGGGATTAGTCGAAAAGAATTACACAAGTCCTTTAAATATTGACATTTAAAAACTTGTGATCTTCTCATAACCCCTAGCACAATTCTAATTATTATAAAATTGTAACATTTAACATGTAACATTCATAATTAGTAAAGCCATTAAACACTACAACTCACTTTATACCACTTAGAACATAAACATTTCCGACACTATATGCAACTAGCAACTCAAATAAACTTTTAACATGCCTTATACGGCAATAACAATGATTAGCAACTAACAATCACCAAAACATATTATCGGTCTCATAAGTAATCCCAGAATCATAACTAACAATTACAATTCGAACTAACTAACAATTAGCAATTAGTAGTTAACAATTAACAATTAATTAACCAATAACCATCACAAAAACCTGAGCACATAACCGGCTCACAATTAGCAATTAATCACTAAAATTAACCACTGTACTCTCCGAATTAATCATGGAGCTTAAACGATAACTCGCAATTTAACTATAATACTTTCCGAATCAAAATACGGAAATTAAACCAAAGCTCTCAATTTAATTAAAATACAACAATATAATAATTAAGAACAAAATACGGGAGTATACCGTTTCGATTTCGACCCACCAAAGATCGAACCATCGGAACCAATCTCCACCATCCTTCTCTTCTCTTCTCTCTCTCTCTCTCTCTCTCTCTCTCTCTCTCTCTCTCTCTCTCTCTCTCTCTCTCTCTCTCTCTCTCTCTCTCTCTCTCTCTCTCTCTCTGCTACAGTTCCCGCGGCTGGTACCACGCCACCAGGCCCTCACCACGCCACCCCTCTGCTGCTGCAACTCGCCGGCGTCGCCACTGCTCCGGCCGACCACCGCTGCTGCTCTCCTGCCGCCAAACCACTCCACCAGTTACACCCATAACTACACACACCGAAGCACACATACACACTCACGCTCATATATATATATATGTGTGTATATCTCATCTATTGACCCTCAATTTCTCTCCCCTCTCCCCAATTTCTTTCCCCCTTTCTTTCTTCTCTTCCTCTTTTATTTTTCTTCCTCTCTTGCGTTTTTCACTCCCTCCCGACCTCTCCAAAACTCTCTACTACTTCCTATTTTTTTTCTAATTGGGCTTAGGTCCACTAACAACAAACCACTACTACACCTCACTTCAGCCCAAATAATACTCTTAAACGACTCTAATAAATCGAAATCCAATAAAATATTCGAAAAATTAAACTTTTTATTTTTAAAATAAAAAAACATAAAATTACGAGCACCCACATATTTTAAAAATATTTTTTGGATCAAAAATGAATTAAATATGAATTTTACAAATCTTGATCCTTTAAATACAATAAACTCTTTAAAATCATTTTAAAATACCCAACCACCCAAATTAATCCACCCAACAATTTTAAAAACTCAATAAATATATAAAGATAATTTTACAAAAGATTTCATGATTTTTAAGCCCTCCGATAATTTTATAAAATTTACAGAGGATCAAAAATACATGATTTAAATATTCTAAATCCTCAAAAATACAAATAAAAATACACCGACCTTCATAACTCACACAAATCATCATATAAACACATAAACACAACTTCACATGTTTTTCACCTTTACAACAATATTCACATAATATAACTCATAAATTATAATAAATAAATAATTCTAAATTCGAAATTTTCTAGGTCGTTATAATAGGTGAGGAGTGGTGTTATAGGAGACTCACCAGTTGTAGTTCTAGGGGTGGTGTTATACGACCACAAAACTCCTGGAAGCTCCTCTGGCCAGCTTCCTTTTTTCTCTTCAAGCCTTGCCTTCAACGTATGCTTGATAATCTTGTTTACAGCTTCAGTCTGTCCATTGCTCTGTGGATAGTACACTGCTGAGAATGCCTTCTGAATTCCAAACTGTTCACACAATCCTTTAAGCTCTTTTCTGTCAAACTACTTCCCATTATCAAAAATCAGTTTCTGAGGAATACCAAACCTGCAAACAATAGCTCGAAAAACAAACTCAGTTAGTTTGGAAGCTGTGAACTTAGCAAGTGGTTCTGCTTCTGCCCACTTTGTGAAATAATCAACTGCAACCACTGCATATTTAACTCCTCCCTTTCCTGTTGGGAGCTCGCCAATGAGGTCTATCCCCTAGATGGCAAATGGCCAAGGGCTGACAATCTGCTTGATAGGTGCCACAGGCCTGCTATCAAAATTTTCAAACTTCTGGCAATTACTACATGCTTGAACAAACTTATGAGCACCTGCTTTGAGGGTTGGCTAATAATATCCTTTTCGAAGGACCTTCATGGCTAGAGAACTACCCCCGAGTGATTTCCACACACTCCTTCATGTATCTCTTCGAGGATATACCTACACTGTTCTCCAGCTATACACTTGAGCAATGGTTGATTAAATCCTCGTTTGTATAGGATTCTATCATAGATTACATACTTAGAAGCATGATACTTCAGCTTCCTAGCTTCATCCTGATTAGGAGGCACTTCTCCCTTATCCAAGTAATTGTAGATTGGTGTTATTCATGAGTCTTAAATTGGAAATTCAATGTCCATGACCTCTTCTTTAACAACACTAGGCTTCTCTTGAATGAGGAGTGGAATTATATAACGCCTTAGAAAATTTGTAATTATGAATATTATTATTTAATTTTAAATGTGAATTATATGGTGTTAAATTTTTATTTGTTTTTTTAGAAGGTTAAATATATGTGATGTCATGCTTACATGCTTATATGATGTATATGTGAAATGTGAGTCATTATATTTTTTTTATTTGAATTATTATGATTAAAATCCATTTATATCGTGCATTATTGATCTTCTGAGATTTTTATAAAATCATTGAAGTTGACAAAAATCACGAAATCTTTTGTTATATCCTCTTTATATTATTATTTAGTTTTTAAAATTTTTGGAAGAATTTGTTTGGGTGTTTGAGTATTTTAAAATGATTTAGGAGTTTTATTGTATTGAAAGGATCAAAACTTGTAAAATTCATATTTAATTCATTTTTGATCCTAAAATTATTTTTAAAATATGAGGATGTCTGTAATTTTATATATTTTGTTTTAGAATTGTTAAATTTATTTTTCTATTTAATGTCGATATTAAAATGATTTAAATCAGTTTTTATTTGATTTTTAACTTTTGTGCATTTACTAAAATTACCCCTATTTTATCTAAAAAGAGGCAACAGCCTCTCTTCTTCCCCATTTCTCTCGAATCTTCTCAGCTGATTTTTTTTGTTCCTCTCTCGGTTCTCTTTACAAATTTCAATCTCTAGCAACCTCTCTCCCTCTCCCTTAAATCTCTTTCTCTCCCTCTTAATCTCTCCCTCTTTTTCTCCTGCAGCAAAATCGTGTGTGTGTGTGGGTAAAAAAAAAAAAACAAAAAAAAAAACAAACCGCCGACTGTGTGTGGGTGTGTACATGCCCTCTTGCGATTCTGTTGAAACCCCACGCAAATCCTTTAATCCTCCTGGTATGAGCTCAATTCCGAGCTTATTTTTTTGTTGTGCAGTGTCGACTGAGCTTGCCGAATGTGTGTCACGTCCCGTGTGCGTGTGTATAGCGATTGTGTGGTTATAATTGGTGTTCCCCTCTTCCCCTGTTCATTGTTACTGTTGCGATACGTGCGTGTGGGTGCGTGAGTTACCGTGTGTTTTGTAATCGTGCAGTGATGTGTGTAAATCAGTTGGGTGTGTAAGTATATTAGCGTCTTTGATGATGAAAATCTTGGTCTTGTTCGTGTTGTAGCTCGGCTATTGTAATAGTCCAGTAATTGGATTTTCTTCGTTGTTTGGTTCGGGGTGCTATGTATTCGGTGCTTGGTGTGCGTGTTATATATATAATTATAAATCGTGTATGTATGTGCTGATTTCCTTCCCCTATTCTTGCGGCATCTGTGGGTGTTGGTATAGTCCTGTTTTGCTGAAGAAAATCTAGGTCACCGGAAATTGGCACTGTTGGGGACTATATGCAGTGTGGACTTGTTTTGGTTGAGTTTTACTCGGTGATGGTGGTGGAATGAAGTGAAATGAGTGTAGAGGTTGAAGTAGAGTGTGTTGGAGCTGTGGTGATGGGTTCAAAGTATATGGAATGTTAGTAAAGTTGTGGGATTGAGGAAAGTAGTCAGGGGAGACAGGTGGGAACATTTGGAGGCAGTGTATGTACCATACGTGAGGGTGTGGTTAATGCAGAGCAAAGAAACCTGTGGTTGTGGGGAGTGTGGATATGTAAAGGCTTATGTGCCGTGTGCTCGTAAATGTTACGGTTGATGGGGTACGAATGTGGTCATGGTAAGTTTGTGGCGTGAAGTCGAAGAAGGAAGAAACAGGGGTGTGTGTGGTGTATTCATGTTTGTGTACCTGCCGTAGGTGTGGGTATTTATATATATAGGTGAAATGGTGTGTGGTTGCAGTGCAAAGCAGATAGTGAGCCAAAGGAGAGAGGAAATATAGGGTAAAGGCTTAGTGGACATGGAGGTGATATATCGAAAGAGTGGTAGTTATTGATGGTTTTAATTGGGAAAGTTGTCATTCATGTTATAATTAGCATATGGGTGTAAATGCTAAGAAATTGATGGGGTTATTTATACTTAAAATGATGGCGAGGTAATAGCTTAAAATCGGAATTGCTAGTCAAATGCTAGTGGTTGTATGGAGTATGTATTGCAAAACAAAAATTTGATTCAAGCTATATAAAAGATGAAAGGCTTAGTTGATGGATTATATGGGTCGGTTATACTTTGATAGGTAGTATCTTAATCAAACAATCTGCTATAATCTAAGTGTTCATTTTAAGTGATATTTGTTATGTGAGAATATATGTTACATGTATACTTGAGTTATCTAGCTATACTAGAAGTATTTTATAATTATGACCTAATGCGTTATACGTGAACTAGGGGACGTATGGGTAGATTAAAATAAACAATAAGGTTTTGATTGGATTTGTACTGAAGTCGTGCTTACCTTTATACAGGTACGAGTCAGAGGCCAGTTAAGAGCCAGCGTACGTAAGGACAAAATCTTTTAGAAAGGAATTGTGTATCAGAATTGTCGAGTGTATTCAATTAGAGATTGATGAATTATGGAGGAAGGGTGAATGTTAGCCGGGCAGAGGCCAAAGTATAAAGAAGTGGAAACAGAATGTAAAGCGAATAACGAGTTGGTGTGTTAGAATCGGAAACTTCGTGTACTGAGGCAAGTTTACTATCCCTCACTTATTGTTCAAGTGATGTGAAACCTTTTGTATTATTTATTGTTCTTTCGAAATCCCTTCCTGCAAGCGATTATATTCTTCATTTTTACTCTAAATAACGTGAAACTGTCCTGTTAATTATACGATTATCCTTTCAAATCATTTTGTTAGTGCCTATACTTTTCATTTTTATTCCAAGTGACATTTTCTTCTATAAAATTACAAATATTTATTCTCAAATTATTCTGTCATTGTTTATTTTCCCCACATATCGTTCAGGTGTTGACTTATTTTAAAATTAAAATTATTTCAATATTCCTCGTCTATGCTGATATGCTTCAAAGTATATTTTCTTTCAAATTTATGTAAACTAATTCGAGGTTTATACTGTTGCTGAGGCATGTGTTGCTCAGTGACGGTTAAAGCCAAGAATGAATTGAGATCTTCTTAATTATTTAAACTCATTATTGTCATGCCGGTTCTGGCAGCTGAAGCCTATGAGTGCTTAGCTAACAAGAGTGAGACCTTAAATAATTGAGAATTTCTTAAATCTTTGTTTTAAGATATTTGAATCTCTCATTGGTAGTTCAAACTTGGTAATGGATTTTCACCAATGGACCCCTTTAGGAGAGGCTTTCTTCAAACTGTCCTACAATTTAATTGTCCTGGAGTTATTTTACAGATGATCATTTTAAAACTACTTAATTTGCTTATGTTGATTCAACTTGACAATTTGTTGGTAAATTTGTTAAATGCTTAGCACTTGACTATACCCTTGCTTTATCTTATAATTACAATTGTTGTTATTCATGTTGCAAGTAAATCATTTCACTCAAATGAACCATGTTTTTCGTCATTTGATCATTATATTAATTCGATTTGTCATTGATATTATTGCTCTTAAATTTTCAGTAAATATGAATATCTGTTTATCATATTCCCATTCAATAGTGCTGAAATTGTTGTCCCTGTTTCACTGATATATTATGGAATAATACCCTTCTCTATATCGAACTTGTCGATATCTAGGTCAGAATTTTACTAGACCTCATTTCTTCTTGAGATTTGAGTTGTTAACCTGGAACGTGAGTTTCCAGGGTGCTTGGCTTGTCGAGGTGGTCGATTGTTCCGACACCTGACGTTCAGATTATAGGATTGGACTGTTGTTTTTTTTTTAAAATGTGGACCGTAAAGGGTCGGACCAGATTCGTGGTCAGAAGTTATTAAGGCCAATGTGTGCCGTGGATCCATTAAAGGACATTGCTGTGTGCGTTTGTCCGGGGTTAGTGCGTGACTGATCAGCAGCCTAACCTTATTGTTTTTATTAATAAAATGCAAAATAGTCCAATTCTATTCCATTTCCTGAATTAAATAAAATGTTATATCTTTAAAGTTCTTGAGCTTCTGAAATTGTGAATTATTCCTTTGAGATAGGTTGGTCAGTGATATGTTCACCAATGAATCGTTGTAGTATTATTGTTTCACTATACTATTTGCTTGCTGAGCATTCTTTGGCTCACTCTTGCTTCATTTTCTCTAATCTTTCAGTTAGGAATAAGGGTGGATGTCTACATCGTACGAGTCATATGAGATCAAGGAGGCAGCCTTTACAGGATAGATCTCGAAGCTAAAGCGGGTAAGCACGGATTGGGGTTAAGCTACAGATTAAACGGTATAGTTATTGAAATCTGAATAGTAGAAGAAATTGTAATAATTTGTATGGTTTAGATTCTTGTTTCATACCATAACCTGGAATCGATCCCGGTGAGGAATCGTTGGTGTATTAAGTGTAATTGTTAAATTGGAATTTGGTTTGGGTTGAATTACAGGTGGATAGTCCGATTTATGAATACTTCATGCCGAAATTTTCTAAAATTTCCCTGTATCAATGTCTATTTTATTATAAAATATATATTTTCAGTATTGGGAAGTTGGGGCGTTACAGGTTGGTATCAGAGCGACAGGTTATGGTCACTGAAACAAGTTAGGATAATTAGGTATACGTATTTAAGTGGGACGTTAGATAGGACGATTTAGGATAAGATTCGCCTTGGGATATTAGGACGATTGTTGAGGCGTTATTTGGTATTCCGACATAATGCGCGAGCAGGAATTTGATTCACCCGAAGATTTGATTTCGGACGAGGCAGCTAATTCGGAGCCGCTTAAGCTAATTAGACAACCAGAGCTACCAATTTGGAAGACGTTACATGTAGACTTTCATGTACCTTTTAGAATTTCTTTTGTGATTTTAGTTATACCGTGTACGTTATAGAGAGTACGAAAAGATGGTAAGTAAGATGCAAAATGTGATTTCTGGCATGTGTTGGAGTATGGGCGTTACATAACCATCCTTTCTTTTCTTTCTTATTTTGATAGTACCCTATCACCTTTGTTAATCAACTATGCTTCAGCTCATGATGAACTTCTTATATCAGATTTGTTTAAACCCATTTCTATTCTTTCAGAGACACCTCTATTTTTCAGAGGTTATTTAATTCAAAATTATACTCATAAACTTTTGAAACTCTTGAAATTTTTCTAATTTTCCTTGAATACTTAACCTTCTTTAATCAAACTGGGATGAACAACCTTATGTATGTAGGGGATTCAGGGACATCTTATCTATGTGATAGGAGTCTGGTGGGACGCCACTGATTGTGTTTGTCATGAAAGTACAGAAGGCTGGCCCCCTTCTTGTGCTATGGTGGTTTACCTAAGTGGCAAATGCAACCTGAAAACAGTTCAATGATCATATTGATCTCTCGGTTAAATTCTTTTACAAAAATTTTCTTATCAAACAAAACTCAGTATACATTCCTACATGCTTACACCTGTCCATTTTATTGAATTCTTTTGTTGTAAACCCTTGTGATTCCTAAAATTATTAGTGATTGAAAGCAGTAAAGATGGAGACGATGACATTTTGAGTGGTCCAAGCTACATTTACGTTGACTGAGAATTGGATGATCAGGTTTGAGAATTGATGTTAAAGCAGGGATTGAATGTCAAGTTAGATTACTCATTGGATTGACAACACACGTACAAGATTCAATAATACGGAGAAACTGCTTATAGTTAAGGAGCAGATGATAAGGACATGAAATGATAATTTTTTTTTATGGTCGGAAATAGAATGATGATTGATATAACTGCTATGGGATGATTATCGTGAAGGAAAGATTGTTGTAGAACACTTGTTTATTATATATTTTCGCTGTGGATACAGTAGATAAAATATTATAAGAATTTGGATGTTGAGATAAATTGTTAAATATAAAAGTTTAGAGACGGAATGGGATAATTTGAGCGAAGCAGAGTAGAGCTATACAGTTGTCTTTAAGAATTTCATCAGGAATGGAAGTTTTGGATAAGGAAGTAAAGTGATTGTGTGGAGTTAATAACTTGTGCGAATATAATCCAAGGATCACTAATATTAAGATTAAGAGTGAGGTTAAGCAGATGGAGTGAGACGGTAAGAAAAAGGAAGACAGGGAACTAGGAAATTTTCAAGAATGGTGTTAACAGAGGATGTAAAATTTGGATGGAAAGGAATGTAAGATCTAGGAGATTTTGAAAACCAGGATAAGGATGGAAGATAACTATCTATAGGATATGAATTACTGAGACTAGCAGGACCACCATTATCGGAAGGTAAGATTTTGAGAGGAAGCCTACTTTAATTGTACTAAGATTAATATGAAGAAGATGAATGTGATGGCAGTTAAAAGAGCTGAATGTGAGTTAGGATTGGATTGTATAGTTAAATATAAAGTACAGGCAAGATGTGAGGAAAAGAAGGTGAAATTATGATTTTTAAGAGATATGTAAGTTATCTTTCAAGTCAGAAAGTGGATAAAGGAGTTTTAATGGTTACGCAGACTAAAAGGTTATTTTATGTATGTGGGAGATATCGATAAGAAGATAATTAAAGTGAAACATATTTCAGTGGTCAAGACTTCTCGAATATGTGGCTTGATGAAATATCAGGATTATCACCAGATAGAGAGATAAAGTTGATTAACTAATTACAACCAGGAATGTAATCAGTTTCGAGGATTCAAGATAGGAAGACATAGCAAGATATTTGAGGACATAAGAAGAACATCCATAAGATTTCTAAGTACGAGCTTTGGAATTGGAAAAAAAATTAAAATTTAAATGTAATCTTCAGGATATGACGAAGGGATCAAAGTGAACTATGAGAAGAGGAGGCGGTAATTAATCGGGAAAGGCCTAAGATGCCAGCAGAGATCAAAAGTTTTGAAGGATCAGCTAGGAATTTCCTTAGATTGTCAAAGATTTTACCAAGATAGTTATAGCAGTGGACAAGACTATAAATCAAGAAAATGAATGGATAAAGGTGAAGAGAGCTTTTAGGAGTCAAAGAAGAGATCGAAAACTGCTCAAGTGTCAGTGGAACCGGATGAACCAGGAAAGATTAAATAGGCATACAATGCTCAAGTAAATGTTCAAGGAATTTGGGAAGTTATAGATGGAAGATCCAAAGGTCTAGATTATTGCAAATGAATTATTAGAGGAAATTGAGAAGTACCAAGATGAGATGATTGAAGCAGAATGTGAAGGAGTGGACTGTAGAAGAATGGAATTGTTCAAGGAAATGAGTGGTTGATATGGGCAAAAAGTAAGCCCTAAAGACACATTTAATGTGGCATTAATTAGGCCAAGAATGGTCCAAACGTGGGGCCCACCAGGTGGGCCTAAAACCCCAATTATAATATTAATTTCGTAATTAATATTGGGGGTAATAAACAGCTCAGCAATAAAAGTTGGATAAGGATATTTATCCCACCAGACTTAGCCACCAAGGCATCCAATTCAATATGGAAACTGATTCCTACAAGGAATAGATCTAGAACCTTCCCCAAAGACTTGTCTACCAAGTCTCCTATTCCTACCATAATTCTAAGGCTTCTCAGCCTATATAAGGACCTGCTCCTTCACCCTCAGAACTACGTTTTTGTGCAGAGCTCAATACGTCACTGACGTTTTGGATACAGCTCCATACGTTACCCACCACGTTTTGGCTTAATCCTCGAATAAGGACATAGAAGCCACTGCGTCCTAGGTGAGCTCTCACCACCATAGCCTCGAGGGCACCATCACCTAGAACTACGTTGGCTTGATTCTCAATACGAGATACGTAGGCACTCTGTGAGGACCGATTACAGTCTCGAACGCAGAAACAGCCATTAAAGCGCGAAGCTCAACCACCCTAGCAATAATAACAAATCGTAATCGAGATTTAGATCCACAACATTTGGCGCCGTCTGTGGGAAGACAACATCAACCATGGTTAGCACACGAAGAACTGCACCAGGCTCTACCGAAGCTTTATCAATCAGCTCCGCTCCGCCTCTTACCTCTGGGACAACCACGTTTGAACAAGGGACGATCCCCCAAACTTAAGTTTCTCAGCCTCCAGGGACGAATCCCCCTGCTGGGAGTACGCTACCTATGGTTGTCCATCCAGAACAAGAAACTAACCCTCTTCAGATGGTGGTTTCTCCTCTTGATAGCGCTGGTCGTACGCTGCCTCCGGGGGTACAGATCCACACCACGGATCTCCCTTTGAATACCAACCCGATGTATGGGCTGCCTAACTATCCCCCTCAACACAGGGAACCTGGACCGAGCGGTCATGCCTTACAGATTCGAGATCGAGAGTACGATAATTACTCTGGTCCCTATACTGATGATTCAACGTCTGAGGATGACAACGATGATCGTGATGAAGCCCCGAGGAGGCGACGTGCTAGTAGAGAACCTCGAAGGAGGTCCCGAAGAATCCATGATGGACCTCCACAAACGACTGAGGAAATTATCAAGGCTCATGAGGCTGAGATCCACAGGCTAAAAGATGACGGCGCCAGAGAACAAGCAAGGCAGAATCAAAGTCTGCATCGACCTCCTCCAATCTCAGGAAGGGTTCCCATCATAGATCTGGAGAGGTCGTCTAGGAGACGAAGAAGGGCCGAAGCCCCAACTGAAAAATCGACAAGGGTGGAGAACCCCAAAAGTAACCCTAGGGATCTGATGCCCTTTGGGGATCCTGATGATCCTACACCTCCGTTCACTGAAGAGGTAATGAATGCTCGCATCTCAAGGAAGTTCAAGATGCCGACGATTAAGGCTTATGACGGAACGGGTGATCCCGCAAATCACGTTAGGACGTTTTCAAACGCACTGCTGTTGCAACCTGCAAGTGACGCCTTGAAGTGTAGGGCGTTCCCTCAAACCCTGTCGAGTATGGCTCAAAGATGGTACGGCCGCTTACCTGCAATCTCGATTGGCTCTTTCAAGGAGTTAAGCGCTGCCTTTGTGAGTCAATTGATCAGCGGAAGAGTTCATGAGAAAAGTTCTACATCCCTCATGTATGTGGTACAGGGGAAGAATGAGAATCTGAGAGATTATCTCAAGAGGTTCACCAAGGAGACGTTGAACATCACCGACTTAGAGAACAAGGTGGCCATGGTAGCCCTGGAACATGGCACTACTGACCTGTACTTTAAAAGGTCGTTGGCAAAGCATCCACCTGAGAATATGGATGAACTCCAACGGAGGGCTGATAAGTATATCAAGGCCGAGGATAGTACCAAAAAGGATGTCGTGATAAACAATGGCAAGGGTAACAATGATACAAAAAAGCGAAAGCAAGACCATGAGTATGATGACCACGAGAATGATGCTAGGGACAAGTATCCCCGAACTAGCGAGGACTCCGGCTATGCCCCTAAGAAGAACCAAGGACGGAGGTTCACTGATTATGCAAGGTTGAATACTTCTAGAAGTCGAATCTTGTTTGACATTGAAAAGGATAAGGATTTCCGATGGCCGAAGCCACTCAGGGGTGATCCCTCGAAGAGAAACAAGAATCAGTATTGCAGATTCCACAGAGATGTGGGGCATGACACTGATGATTGCAAGCAACTCAAAGATGAGATCGAGTTTTTAATCCGTAGAGGGAAATTGAGCCACTTCACTAAGGGTGAAGATCGTGTTAATCAAATTAGAGATTATAATAGGAGGGATGACGTTCACGATCGCAACCCATAACCCCGAGGGCCAGTAATCAACATGATCTCAGGAGGCCCGACTGCGGCCGGCACAACAAGGAATTCTCGGAAGGCTTATGCCAGAGAAGCGATACACATCGTGGGAGAGGCCCCGAAGCAGGCTAGGACTGAAATCGCAATTGGTTTTGACGATTCTGATCTTGAAGGGGTGAAGTCCCCCCACGACGACCCGTTGGTCATAACTCCTGTGATTGGAAACTCGGAGGTGAAGCGAGTCTTGATAGACAATGGAGCTTCCGTTGACATTCTGTTTCATGATGCGTTTGTGAAGATGGGATACACTGGTTCTCAGTTGACCCCCAATAACATGCCAATTTACGGATTTAATGGAATTGAGTCCAAAGTTGAAGGGACTATTCAGTTACCCATGACAATTGGGCAAGAACCTAAAGAGGCTACTCAGATGCTGAATTTTCTGGTGATCAAAGCATCCTCGACTTATAACGCAATCCTGGGAAGGACTGGACTTCATGCGTTCAAGGATGTTGCGTCTACTTATCACATGAAGATTAAGTTTCCAACCGGAAACGAAATTGGAGAACATAAAGGTGATCAAAAGATGGCACGAAGCTGTTATGTAGCCTCGTTAAGGCCTGATGGAGTCGGGGGGCAAGTATCTCCAATTGAAGACGTGGATGTGCGCAGAGGTAAGGAACACCAAGAATGGCCAGCAGAGGACATCACACAGAAGCCTTGGACAGCCATTGAGGCTAAGGCGTTAACTGACTTCGTGGTTGAATGTAACATTGGCAACCAAGAAGTCGGGGGGCAGGAGGTAGTACCCCAAGCAGGAAGTGAACTTCAGAATAAGAATGAGGATACCAGAAGGAATGGTGGACGCTCTATTTTGATGGAGCATCAAAAACAAAATCAAGTGATGCAGGCCTAGTCTTGCAATGCCCCGATGGGCTCAAGTTATCCTAGTAGGACTTAGCTTCATCTAGTAGAAGTAGAAATAAGGTTCATGGAAACCATTGCAGAGCATGTTGCTCCGAGTAGGACAATAGTACTCTATCACCCGATGAGTGCAAGTCAAGGATGAACGAGTACCGAAAATAAAAGAATAACGAATGGAAAACAAACAAATGCATAGGTGAAGATCCCGAAGGGTCAAAGCCATGAAAGGCCGAGGATGTTAAGGACTAGCTACTCTTCAGTACTTATTAAGGACCTGGATTAAGGATCCAAGGATGAAGGCCAATAGATAACCTTAAGCAAGGATTAAGAAGTTCAAGCAAGCTCTCGTCTTAGAAGTTTAAAAGGCAAGAAGCCAACGGGATTGTATTTATCGAAATCTATATCGAGGAATTAACCCTGAATCCTAGGTTGAAGAACAGAAGCTGTTAGCCATGAAGGCCAAGGTTAGTTATGAAGGCCAAACTTGAGGGGGGTCGTGAACCTCCAATTAAGATCCAAGGTTGAAACTTCATGATTGACTTGAAAACCTCCTAGAGAAGGTTCAAGACCTCGTGGGGCTAATCAGAAACCCCTTGGCCTTGGGCCAGCAGCTCTGATAGATATTTCGGTGATTTAAAACACCATTGAGATTGAAAACCCTTGATTTCAAACTTTGGGGTTCAACCTTTGAACATCGACGTTCGACACCCAAGACCAAGACAGACATTGAAGCCATGACGGCCAAGTGAACTGAGAAGTTACTTATATGGGAGCATCTTTGAAAGAACCCCTGAAGGGCAAGTTGATAGCATTCTTGCAAGAAAATAGCGATGTGTTTGCTTGGACTGTAGCTGATATGCCAGGGATTGATCCCCAACTCATAACTCACAAGTTGAATGTTGATCCGGGGCGGAAGATAATAGAACAGAAAAGAGAAATTTTGCTCCTGAAAGGCAGGAGGCCCATTAAACAAGAAGTTGAAAAGCTTTTAGAAGCTGGGTTTATTGAAGAGATTCAGTTTCCAGAATGGTTGGCTAACCCTGTGATGGTCAAGAAAGCCAACGGTAAGTGGAGGATGTGTATAGACTTCACCGACTTGAATGACGCATGCCCTAAGGATTGCTTCCCTTTACCAAGGATAGACATGTTAATAGATGCCACAGCAGGACATGAGATGCTGAGCTTCATGGATGGTTTCAGCGGCTACAATCAGATTAAGATGCACAAGGATGACGTCCCTAAGGTATCTTTCATAACTGACTTTGGTGTTTTCTGCTATATTGTTATGGCTTTTGGTCTAAAGAATGCAGGAGCTACTTACCAACGACTGGTGAATAAGATATTCGCCCATCTGATTGGAAAAACCATGGAGGTCTATGTTGATGACATGTTAGTCAAGAGCCTACTCAAGGCATATCACATTAAGCACCTCAGAGAGGCATTCGAAGTGCTGAGGCACCACAAAATGATGTTGAATCCAGCCAAGTGTGACTTTGGCGTTGGGTCTGGAATGTTCTTGGGTTTGATGGTTTCGAAAAGAGGCATGGAGGCCAACCCTGACAAGATCAAGGCGATCTTAGACATGGAGCCACCACGCTCTATAAGAGATGTGCAGAAGTTGACAGGCCGGGTAGCGGCTTTAGGAAGATTCATCTCCAAGTCTGGTGATAAGTGCTTGCCTTTCTTTCAAGCATTGAAGAAGGTGAAAAATTTTGAATGGACTAATAAAAGCCAAGAGGCCTTTGAACAGTTGAAGAAGTACATGGTCGAAGCCCCGTTGCTGGCCAAACCTAGTCCCGGAGAGACTCTTTATCTGTATCTAGCAATGTCTGACCAAGCATTGAGTGCCGTCCTCGTTAAGAAAGAGAACAAGGTTCAGAGGCCTATCTACTACGTAAGCAAGGTGCTCCACTGAGCCGAGTTGAATTACTCTCCCATTGAGAAGTTCACCTTGGCATTGATAACAGCCTCGAGGAAGTTACGCCCGTACTTCCAGGCACATAAGATTGAAGTCCTGACGGACCAACAGTTGAGAAACATATTGCATAGCCCGAAGGCTAGTGGAAGGCTAATCAAGTGGTCGATTGAACTTGGAGAATTTGACATCACGTATGAGCCTCGAATAGCCATTAAGGCCCAGGCATTGGCTGACTTCGTGGTTGAATGTACCATTGGCAACCAAGATGTCGGGGGGCAGGATATAGTAACCACCCCTGGAAATGAAGAAAAAGATGAAGAGCCTGTACCTGATCAGAATGAACATTGGGTGCTCTATTTTGATGGAGCATCAAAAACAAAATCTAGTGATGCAGGTTTAGTCTTACAAAGCCCCGATTGGTTTACAGTCGAGTATGATTTAAAATTGGACTTTCCGACAACTAACAACGAAGCTGAGTATGAAGCCTTGATAGCCGGTTTAGGCTTGGCTAGAATAGTGAGAGTCAAGAATCTCAAACTACGGCAAAGTACTTGAAAGTCGTGAAGGCCATGATGACTGAGTTTGAGTGAATGGTATGAGAAGCACATTTCGAGAGAACAGAACGTTAAGGCTGATGCCCAATCTAAGTTTACTTCTTCTGAGATAGAGAACTACGCCGGAAGAGTTTACTTTCAGGTCTTGAAGGCCCCATCTATTATTTTAAATTGATAGCACCAATTGATGTAAGCTGAAGGATAGACCCTCATAAAAGCTCACCCTGAGACTGGTTGGCTCCCTGATAATGCCTTGAAGGCACAGAAACTGTTAATGAGAATGTTGAGATAAGAGGTCCTTTGTCATTCCTTACTTAATCTGGAATCTCAAATTCCGATACAAATGTTTAGCCTTGATGGCCAAAAAGGCTGTCTGTCTCCAATCGAGATGGCCAAAAAGGTTGTCTGCCTCCAATCGAGTTCGTCGTTTGAGTTTAAGGACTTGAATCAAGAGCCGTCAATCGAATTCAAACCAAAGGAAGGTTGGAAACCTAGAATCAAGATAAAGGGTTGACAACCAGATAACGATGCAAACCAGACTTGAAGTCGAGTGCTCAGTGGAAAAGAAACTTATTGAACGATCAAACGGGAAGCAAGACCTCCACCATATTAAACAAGGGGGGCAAGAACTAAAAAGCTTCATCACAAGCTCCACATCTTAGAACAAGAAAGAGAGATTAATTATGCCTTGAAAGGAGGTATACAACATTCATGATCAAGGACGTGATTCTAGAACGAGACTCCAGGCATTGCGAAAAGCTCCGAGAGGCACGACACAGCAACAATGGAGCACCTGTCGGGCGATCAAGAAGCACCCGGCAGGCAACTTGGCTCTCCTGGTAGCCGACCAGGTGCATCAAGGAAGGGTCTGGCCGACCTGGCTCTCCTGGCAGCCGACCAGGTGCATCAAGGAAGGGTCTGGCCGACCTGGCTCTCCTGGCAGCCGACCAGGTGCATCAAGGAAAGGTCTGGCCGACCTGGCTCTCCTGGCAGCCGACCAGGTGCATCAAGGAAGGGTCTGGCTGACCTGGATCTCCCGGTAGCCGACCTCATGAATCCCTAGGATCAGGATCGAGATCGAGATTGAGGTTCTGGATCCCTAAAATCGAGATTGAGGTTCTGAATCCTTGAAAGTCACGGGTGACCAATATACTAAATTAGAGATCAAGATCGAGATCGAGATTGAGGTTCTGGATCCCTAAGATCGAGATTGAGGTTCTGAATCCTTGAAAGTCACGGGTGACCAATATACTAAATTAGAGATCAAGATCGAGATCGAGATTGAGGTTCTGGATCCCTAAGATCGAGATTGAGGTTCTGAATCCTTGAAAGTCACGGGTGACCAATATACTAAATTAGAGATCAAGATCGAGATCGAGATTGAGGTTCTGGATCCCTAAGATCGAGATTGAGGTTCTGAATCCTTGAAAGTCACGGGTGACCAATATACTAAATTAGAGATCAAGATCGAGATCGAGATTGAGGTTCTGGATCCCTAAGATCGAGATTGAGGTTCTGAATCCTTGAAAGTCACGGGTGACCAATATATTAAATCGAAGATTAAGATCGAGATCGAGATCGAGATTTTGGATCCTTGAGAGTCATGGGTGACCAAAACACTTCCAAACAACTTGAGGCACCTGTCGAGCGATCAAGAAGCACCCGACAGGCAACCAGAAGCACCCGGCAGGCAACCAGGATCTCCTGGCAGCCGACCAGGTGCATCAAGGAAGGGTCAGCCGACCAGGATCTCCTGGCAGCCGACCAGGATCTCCCGGCAGGCAACCAGGATCTCTCTTGTCAGCCGACCTCACGGTGTTTGGGCCATATCTTGAGCTCCTGGTATCAGATTTGGGCGATCTTACAGTCCACGCGAAGGTCTTGGAGTTTTCTACAACCTTGGAAGGTCCTTAGCGGACTAGGATCTCCTGGCAGCCGACCAGGTGCCACAGAGAGGGTCTGGCCGACCAGGATCTCTCTTGTCAGCCGACCTCACGGTGTTTGGGCCATATCTTGAGCTCCGGGTATCAGATTTGGGCGATCTTACAGCCCACGCGAAGGTCACAGAGTTTTCTACAACCTTGGAAGGTTCCATCCGACAAGGAACACCCCCTGGCCGACCAGGATCTTTTGGCAGCCGACCAGGATCTCCTGGCAGCCGACCAGGATCTCCTGGCAGCCGACCAGGAGCACCTGACAGCTGGCCAGGACCCTTGTCGATGACTCGCTGCCCGGAAGAGGTTACAATTGTCCCGAATCTCCGCCGTTAAACGTCGATTAAGTGCCGATAAGCACCGTTAGTGCCGATTAGCACCGTTAGCACCGTTAGTGCCGATAAGCACCGATTAAGTGCCGATTAGCACCGTTAGTGCCGATAGCACCGTTAGTGCCGATAAGTACCGATTAAGTGTCGATTAGCACCGTTAGTGCCGATAGCACCGTTAGTGCCGATAAGTACCGATTAAGTATCGATTAGCACCGTTAGTGCCGATAGCACCGTTAGTACCGATAAGCACCGTTAGTGCCGATAGCACCGTTAGTGCCGATAAGCACCGAATAAGTACCGATAAGCACCGTTAGTGCTGATAGCACCAGTAATATCGTTAGCACCGACAGTGTCTTCTAGCACCGTTCAGTGTCGTTTAATGCCGGTTGGCGTCACTTAAACGTTGTTTAAGTGTCGTTTAAGGCTAGTTAGTACCGTTTAGTGCCGTTTTATGCCGTTCAACGTCGTTTAAACATTGTTTAAATGTCGTTAAGGCTGATTAGTGCCGATTAGCATCGAATTAACATTGTCGTAAATGCGTCGGTCGCTCCACGCTTTACATAAAGACAATACTCGTGAAACACTAGTGTATAAAGATGAACCCTGACCCGAGTCTTGGAAAGGACCGTTAAAACTTCAAGGAAAACCTGATCAGTTTTCCTAGAAGTTGGGGGGCAAATGATATGGGCAAAAAGTAAGCCCTAAAGACACATTTAATGTGGCATTAATTAGGCCAAGAATGGTCCAAACGTGGGGCCCACCAGGTGGGCCCAAAACCCCAATTATAATATTAATTTCGTAATTAATATTGGGGGTAATAAACAGCTCAGCAATAAAAGTTGGATAAGGATATTTATCCCACCAGACTTAGCCACCAAGGCATCCAATTCAATATGGAAACTGATTCCTACAAGGAATAGATCTAGAACCTTCCCCAAAGACTTGTCTACCAAGTCTCCTATTCCTACCATAATTCTAAGGCTTCTCAGCCTATATAAGGACCTGCTCCTTCACCCTCAGAACTACGTTTTTGTGCAGAGCTCAATACGTCACTGACGTTTTGGATACAGCTCCATACGTTACCCACCACGTTTTGGCTTAATCCTCGAATAAGGACATAGAAGCCACTGCGTCCTAGGTGAGCTCTCGCCACCATAGCCTCGAGGGCACCATCACCTAGAACTACGTTGGCTTGATTCTCAATACGAGATACGTAGGCACTCTGTGAGGACCGATTACAGTCTCGAACGCAGAAACAGCCATTAAAGCGCGAAGCTCAACCACCCTAGCAATAATAACAAATCGTAATCGAGATTTAGATCCACAACAGTGGTGGACGCGTATCTTATTTTGCTTATTCGGTTATTGATAAGTATGGGAGTTATAGTGTTTAGAGTTTAAATTCTAACGATTTGTAAGATATGTACAGTAATGATTCCGAAGTCGAGTTTTGATATTAAGGGATATTAGAGTTGGAAGTTAATTGCATTAAACGTTCGATTTTAAATGGTCTTGAGGGGCAGCGACCCCGGGATAGTTTGTATTGTGAATAAGATATATACGTTTCAAGGTAAAAGGTTATTAGTTTCGAAAAGGTTACTCAGTAAAACAATGGGATTTCTTGATATTCTTTTTCTCAAAGTTTTTTTCTGAACCAATCTGAGTTATGAGTAGGAGCGTGGAAGTGGTAATGATTGTTTTACTCGCGTGGTTTTCGGTTTAAAGATTTAATTATTTACCTGTTAACTTCAAGTCAAGGCAGATTTGCCGCGTATATGGTTGATGCAGGTTAATGCAGGTTTTGTTTTGGTGTTATATATGAATGAATTGTTATGGATGATTGGGTAAGTGATTGAGGTGTTTTCATACAGGGCATAGTCCATTATACGAATAAGTCATGTCCGATTTTCGATGAAAAGGGAAAGTCACGTACGAGTGATACGTATATAGAATTAACGAGACGTGTAAACCAAGGTTTAAGTTTATGTTGGAATTTACGGGCTTACAAGAAGAACCTAACGAGATATGAATGGATATAAAGGAATTCTAGGATGAAAGAAATGACTTGGAAATTGAAAGAGAAATGTTTGAGAATACCGTCTTATCTTTTCTTAAGATTGATTCTGAGGACAGAATCCTATTAAGGGGGGAAGGATATAACGCCTTAGAAAATTTGTAATTATGAATATTATTATTTAATTTTAAATGTGAATTATATGGTGTTAAATTTTTATTTGTTTTTTTTAGAAGGTTAAATATATGTGATGTCATGCTTACATGCTTATATGATGTATATGTGAAATATGAGTCATTATATTTTTTTTATTTGAATTATTATGATTAAAATCCATTTAAATCGTGCATTATTGATCTTCTGAGATTTTTATAAAATCATTGAAGTTGACAAAAATCACGAAATCTTTTGTTATATCCTCTTTATATTATTATTTAGTTTTTAAAATTTTTGGAAGAATTTGTTTGGGTGTTTGAGTATTTTAAAATGATTTAGGAGTTTTATTGTATTGAAAGGATCAAAACTTGTAAAATTCATATTTAATTCATTTTTTATCCTAAAATTATTTTTAAAATATGAGGATGTCTGTAATTTTATATATTTTGTTTTAGAATTGTTAAATTTATTTTTCTATTTAATGTCGATATTAAAATGATTTAAATCAGTTTTTATTTGATTTTTAACTTTTGTGCATTTACTAAAATTACCCCTATTTTATCTAAAAAGAGGCAACAGCCTCTCTTCTTCCCCATTTCTCTCGAATCTTCTCAGCTGATTTCTTTTGTTCCTCTCTCGGTTCTCTTTACAAATTTCAATCTCTATCAACCTCTCTCCCTCTCCCTTAAATCTCTTTCTCTCCCTCTTAATCTCTCCCTCATTTTCTCCTGTAGCAAAATCGTGTGTGTGTGTGGGTAAAAAAAAAACAAAAAAAAAACAAACCGTCGACTGTGTGTGGGTGTGTACATGCCCTCTTGCGATTCTGTTGAAACCCCACGCAAATCCTTTAATCCTCCTGGTATGAGCTCAATTCCGAGCTTATTTTTTTGTTGTGCAGTGTCGACTGAGCTTGCCGAATGTGTGTCACGTCCCGTGTGCGTGTGTATAGCGATTGTGTGGTTATAATTGGTGTTCCCCTCTTCCCCTGTTCATTGTTACTGCTGCGATACGTGCGTGTGGGTGCGTGAGTTACCGTGTGTTTTGTAATCGTGCAGTGATGTGTGTAAATCAGTTGGGTGTGTAAGTATATTAGCGTCTTTGATGATGAAAATCTTGGTCTTGTTCGTGTTGTAGCTCGGCTATTGTAATAGTCCAGTAATTGGATTTTCTTCGTTGTTTGGTTCGGGGTGCTATGTATTCGGTGCTTGGTGTGCGTGTTATATATATAATTATAAATCATGTATGTATGTGCTGATTTCCTTCCCCTATTCTTGCGGCATCTGTGGGTGTTGGTATAGTCCTGTTTTGCTGAAGAAAATCTAGGTCGCCGGAAATTGGCACTGTTGGGGACTATATGCAGTGTGGACTTGTTTTGGTCGAGTTTTACTCGGTGATGGTGGTGGAATGAAGTGAAATGAGTGTAGAGGTTGAAGTAGAGTGTGTTGGAGCTGTGGTGATGGGTTCAAAGTATATGGAATGTTAGTAAAGTTGTGGGATTGAGGAAAGTAGTCAGGGGAGACAGGTGGGAACATTTGGAGGCAGTGTATGTACCATACGTGAGGGTGTGGTTAATGCAGAGCAAAGAAACCTGTGGTTGTGGGGAGTGTGGATATGTAAAGGCTTATGTGCCGTGTGCTCGTAAATGTTACGGTTGATGGGGTACGAATGTGGTCATGGTAAGTTTGTGGCGTGAAGTCGAAGAAGGAAGAAACAGGGGTGTGTGTGGTGTATTCATGTTTGTGTACCTGCCGTAGGTGTGGGTATTTATATATATAGGTGAAATGGTGTGTGGTTGCAGTGCAAAGCAGATAGTGAGCCAAAGGAGAGAGGAAATATAGGGTAAAGGCTTAGTGGACATGGAGGTGATATATCGAAAGAGTGGTAGTTATTGATGGTTTTAATTGGGAAAGTTGTCATTCATGTTATAATTAGCATATGGGTGTAAATGCTAAGAAATTGATGGGGTTATTTATACTTAAAATGATGGCGAGGTAATAGCTTAAAATCGGAATTGCTAGTCAAATGCTAGTGGTTGTATGGAGTATGTATTGCAAAACAAAAATTTGATTCAAGCTATATAAAAGATGAAAGGCTTAGTTGATGGATTATATGGGTCGGTTATACTTTGATAGGTAGTATCTTAATCAAACAATCTGCTATAATCTAAGTGTTCATTTTAAGTGATATTTGTTATGTGAGAATATATGTTACATGTATACTTGAGTTATCTAGCTATACTAGAAGTATTTTATAATTATGACCTAATGCGTTATACGTGAACTAGGGGACGTATGGGTAGATTAAAATAAACAATAAGGTTTTGATTGGATTTGTACTGAAGTCGTGCTTACCTTTATACAGGTACGAGTCAGAGGCCAGTTAAGAGCCAGCGTACGTAAGGACAAAATCTTTTAGAAAGGAATTGTGTATCAGAATTGTCGAGTGTATTCAATTAGAGATTGATGAATTATGGAGGAAGGGTGAATGTTAGCCGGGCAGAGGCCAAAGTATAAAGAAGTGGAAACAGAATGTAAAGCGAATAACGAGTTGGTGTGTTAGAATCGGAAACTTCGTGTACTGAGGCAAGTTTACTATCCCTCACTTATTGTTCAAGTGATGTGAAACCTTTTGTATTATTTATTGTTCTTTCGAAATCCCTTCCTGCAAGCGATTATATTCTTCATTTTTACTCTAAATAACGTGAAACTGTCCTGTTAATTATACGATTATCCTTTCAAATCATTTTGTTAGTGCCTATACTTTTCATTTTTATTCCAAGTGACATTTTCTTCTATAAAATTACAAATATTTATTCCCAAATTATTCTGTCATTGTTTATTTTCCCCACATATCGTTCAGGTGTTGACTTATTTTAAAAATTAAATTATTTCAATATTCCTCGTCTATGCTGATATGCTTCAAAGTATATTTTCTTTCAAATTTATGTAAACTAATTCGAGGTTTATACTGTTGCTGAGGCATGTGTTGCTTAGTGACGGTTAAAGCCAAGAATGAATTGAGATCTTCTTAATTATTTAAACTCATTATTGTCATGCCGGTTCTGGCAGCTGAAGCCTATGAGTGCTTAGCTGACAAGAGTGAGACCTTAAATAATTGAGAATTTCTTAAATCTTCGTTTTAAGATATTTGAATCTCTCATTGGTAGTTCAAACTTGGTAATGGATTTTCACCAATGGACCCCTTTAGGAGAGGCTTTCTTCAAACTGTCCTACAATTTAATTGTCCTGGAGTTATTTTACAGATGATCATTTTAAAACTACTTAATTTGCTTATGTTGATTCAACTTGACAATTTGTTGGTAAATTTGTTAAATGCTTAGCACTTGACTATACCCTTGCTTTATCTTATAATTACAATTGTTGTTATTCATGTTGCAAGTAAATCATTTCACTCAAATGAACCATGTTTTTCGTCATTTGATCATTATATTAATTCGATTTGTCATTGATATTATTGCTCTTAAATTTTCAGTAAATATGAATATCTGTTTATCATATTCCCATTCAATAGTGCTGAAATTGTTGTCCCTGTTTCACTGATATATTATGGAATAATACCCTTCTCTATATCGAACTTGTCGATATCTAGGTCAGAATTTTACTAGACCTCATTTCTTCTTGAGATTTGAGTTGTTAACCTGGAACGTGAGTTTCCAGGGTGCTTGGCTTGTCGAGGTGGTCGATTGTTCCGACACCTGACGTTCAGATTATAGGATTGGACTGTTGTTTTTTTTTAAAATGTGGACTGTAAAGGGTCGGACCAGATTCGTGGTCAGAAGTTATTAAGGCCAATGTGTGCCGTGGATCCATTAAAGGACATTGCTGTGTGCGTTTGTCCGGGGTTAGTGCGTGACTGATCAGCAGCCTAACCTTATTGTTTTTATTAATAAAATGCAAAATAGTCCAATTCTATTCCATTTCCTGAATTAAATAAAATGTTATATCTTTAAAGTTCTTGAGCTTCTGAAATTGTGAATTATTCCTTTGAGATAGGTTGGTCAGTGATATGTTCACCAATGAATCGTTGTAGTATTATTGTTTCACTATACTATTTGCTTGCTGAGCATTCTTTGGCTCACTCTTGCTTCATTTTCTCTAATCTTTCAGTTAGGAATAAGGGTGGATGTCTACATCGTACGAGTCATATGAGATCAAGGAGGCAGCCTTTACAGGATAGATCTCGAAGCTAAAGCGGGTAAGCACGGATTGGGGTTAAGCTACAGATTAAACGGTATAGTTATTGAAATCTGAATAGTAGAAGAAATTGTAATAATTTGTATGGTTTAGATTCTTGTTTCATACCATAACCTGGAATCGATCCCGGTGAGGAATCGTTGGTGTATTAAGTGTAATTGTTAAATTGGAATTTGGTTTGGGTTGAATTACAGGTGGATAGTCCGATTTATGAATACTTCATGCTGAAATTTTCTAAAATTTCCCTGTATCAATGTCTATTTTATTATAAAATATATATTTTCAGTATTGGGAAGTTGGGGCGTTACAAATTACACCCAACAAGGTTGACTCTCTCTGTGAGCCAAATTTAGCTAATGCATCTGCGTTGGTGTTCTTTCCTCGTGGTATCTGATCTAGCTTCACTTCTCTAAACTTTGAAAACAGCTCTCGTGATGAGTACCTCAAGTACAGTATACGTAAGTTCGTGGACCTCTCACCTGGAATCCACCACGAATCTGCCAAACTACCAGCATCGAGTCACTGAATACTCTAATACTCTCCACTTTCATCTCCAAAGCTAGCTTGAGACCTACAATCAATTCTTCATACTCTGCATCATTGTTAGTGGCTCTAAAAGCAAAATGAATAGAACTATGAAGTCTATGTCCTTCTGGGCTAACTAGCTCTATGCCTTCTCCGGCTCCATTACCGTTAGCAGCTCCATCTACATATAGTGTCCACCAAGGAGCGCAATAATCATTTTCTATCTGCTCTTTCATAGATTCCCTTCGTTCCTCCTGACCAGTAACTTCCATATGTGGTGGAAACTCAATCAAAAAATTTGCTAAAGCTTGAGCCTTGATCGCTGTTTTTGGTTTGTATTCTGTATCAAACTGTCCCAATTCCACATCCCATTTTAACATTCTGCCTGATGTTTCTGGTCTGTGCATCACCTGTCTAAGTGGATACGAGGTCCTCACCTCTATCTTGTAAGCCTGGAAATAAGGTCGTAATTTCCTGGATGCTAGAATCAAAGCATAAACTAGTTTCTCCATTCCTGTGTATCTTGTTTCTGCATCAAGCAATCTTTTACTAACATAGTAGATTGGGCTTTGTTGTCCATCTTCTTCTCGAACTAAGACTACACTTATAGAATATTCAAATATAGCTAGGTAAAGTGTCAATGTCTCTCCATCAACTGGTTTATCTAGCAGTGGGGGGCTTCCCAAATGTTCTTTTAATTTTCCAAAGGCTATCTCACATTCTTCTGTCCACTCAAACTTACTTCCTTTCTTAATGGCTTTAAAGAACTCTTGACACTTATCTGTAGACCTTGAGATGAACCTGTTTAAAGCTGCAACTCTACCATTAAGGGACTGAACCTCTCTCACAGTCCTTGGTGACTTCATCTCAATTAGTTCTTTAGTCTTGGCTGGATTAGCTTCTATACCTCTATGATTCACCATGAATCCTAAAACTTCCCTGATTCTACCCCAAACACACACTTTTGGGGGTTCAGCTTCATCCTGTACTTTCGTAAGATTCCAAACATCTCCTGTAAGTGCTTCACATGGTCAGTAGCTTCCTTTGACTAGACTAATATAGCATCCACATATACTTCCATGGTATCACCAATTTGATCTTTAAACATCATGTTTACTAACCTTTGGTACTCCAGCATTAATCAATCTAAATGGCATACAAACATAGCAATAAAGACCTCTATCCCTAATAAAAGAAGTATATTCCTGATCAGGTTCATACATAGGGATTTGATTATAACCTGAATGCGCATCCATGAAGCTGAGCAGAGCGTGACCAGCTGTTGCATCTACTAGCTGATCAATTCGTGGTAGTGGGAAGCTGTCTTTAGGGCATGCCTTGTTGAGATCTATGAAGTCCACACAAGTTCTCCATTTTCCATTAGGTTTCTTCACTAAAACAGGGTTTTCTAGCCATACTGGATAGAAGGATTCTCTGACTAAACCTGCTTCCAGCAACCTATCAACTTCTTCCTTCAATGCCTGTGCTCTCTCTCCACTAACTGGTCTTCGTTTCTGTCTTATACCTTTCTTCTCTGGATCAATATTCAACTTGTGGCACATAACCTTTGGATCTATTCCTTCCATATTCGCATGGCACCATGCAAATAAGTCTAAATTCTTGCTCAAAAAGGAAATAAGAGATTCCTTCAAATCTGGTTCTAACTGAGCTCCAATTTTCAAAACCATTGTAGCATCCTTGTCATTTATCTTTACTTCCAATGTCTCAACAGCTGGTCCAGCCTTGACCACTGTTTCTGGCATTCGAGGATCTAAATCTATATCCATCTCACTTGTTGGCTCTTCTTGAGGTTCGTGAACAGCAGGTGATACATACTCTTCATGCATGACATTCCTCCTCTTAGCTGTTGGCTGACTATCTTCGCTGCTTCCACTCATTTTTCGATTTTCATCATTCCCCAATTCATCTGTCATACACACATATCCATCTTTATCTGTAGGGGGTACACTTTTCAACAACAAATATGGGGTATCTGGTCCCCGAAAAACTGGAATCTCAGCATGAGGTTCCTCTTCTATGACTTCTTCAACCCTCACTACTCTACAGGAAACTGACACGAATCCTTCCAATGGTTGACTACAAAAATCAACTGTTATATCATTTGGGTTCTTTCCTAGAAAATCATCTGGAATCTCATTCATTGGCACTGGAAGCTTAGCAGCTTTAGCAGCATGTTGTAAAGCTTTAGTATAACATTCTCTGGACTCATACTGGCATTCTCGAACTATACCAATACCATTTGGTGTTGGGAACTTCATGGTCAGATGATAAATTGAGGTAACCACCCCAATGTCCTTCAAGATTGGTCTTCCAAGAATAGCATTATAGTTCATATTGTCCTCAATAACAATGAATTCAGCCAACTGTGTAATACAACGAGGTTTATCACATAAAGTTACTAGCAAACGAATCCTACTTTTAATAGGTACTTGATTGTTTGTGAAGCCATACAAGGTATCCTTCGTTGGAGTCAAATCTCTATCTAGAAAATCCATTTTCTTGAAAGCTGAGTATGATAACAGGTTCACTGAGCTTTCATTATCTATCAGTACTCTATGAACTTCATAAGACCCAATCCCCATCTATATTACCAAAGCCGCAGTATGTGGATGGTGTACCCAGGAAGCATCGTCTTCTGTGAAAGTAATATCCGCATCTTCTCCTTCAAACAACTTTGGAGACCACTGTGACAGGTTACAGACATTCGTCAAAGGACGCTCTTTAGCTTCACGAGTATATCTTTCCATGGCATTTCTGCTGTTTCCTCCAATGTGTAGTCCTCCTATAATGGTGCGTGTACACCCAGCTTTAGGTGGCCCTTATATCAAAACAGGTTCTGGTGCTTTTTGAGTGTTCTCTTCTCTATACTTCTTCCCTTCTTGAGCCACCCATTCAGTTAACTGCCCTTGCCTAATTAGAGTTTCAATTAAATCTCTCAGATGGCGACAGTATACAGTATTATGCCCATTATCATCATGAAAATCACAATATGGATGCTCATTCTTATTTCCTGGAGGACCCGTTCTAAAGGGTTTTTTGAACCATGTAGACTTCTCATTCATTGCATATATGTGATCTATCACAGCTACTAAAATGGTGAAAGATTCGTAGTTGGGCCTCTCTCGTCGATTGTAAGAAGCTGGTGCTGGAACTTGATTCATAGCAGGTCTAGTAGGATTTACAGCTTCAGCTTCCCGCTTTACCTGGGATGTGCGACTGATAACCTTCTTATTATCACGGTTATTAGGACTTCTAGGCCTTGTCCTCATGTTTCCTGACCATCCACCTTGCATCTCAAACTCTGGATCTTTCTTCAAATCAGCTAAAGATTCCTCCACAAGATGAAAAGATTCTGCTTGAGAGAAAAGTCTGCCAACGTGTCAAGTTCCTTCCCTTGCAACTCTTTCCAGAAATCTGAACCTCTCCTGACTCCAGCAATTAAGAAATTCTTCAAAGTCTCCTCAGATGCTTTCCTAAACTTTGGAACCTCTGCATTAAAACTCTTGAAATATTCTATGAGTATTTCATTAGGTCTCTGCTTGATATTGGCTAAAGTATTGGTAGGAGGTGCAAACGTTACAGATGCCCTATACTGAGTGACAAAAAGCTTTCCCATACTCTCCCAGGAACCAATAAAATCAGCAGGTAACCTCTTAAACCATTGATGAGCACCACCTGCAAAGTTGCTGCCAACAACCTACATCTAGTGGCTTCCTTAACCTGATAAACGTCCATCTCTGTATCGAAGCAACTTAAGTATTCGACTGGATCAGTGGTTCCATTGAACTTCAACTCATTTGAAGGTCTATAGGATGTAGGTAATGATGACTTTCTAACCTTCTTAGTAAAAGGAGAAGAATCTATTGGTTTTGCTGCAAGATACTTCTCATCCTTAAGTTTAGCCAGTATCCTCTTAACATCTTCAACAGTTACCTCTCCAGTAGCTTCTGTCTTCATTTTTTTACTCGTTCCTCCATCTTCCTCTGACTCCGCAGTACTAGATTCATCAGTATTTTCCTCCGAATCTATTTCATCATCCTCAATTATCTCAACAGATGGGTCCTTATCTTTTTTCTTCTTCTGCGAGGAACCTACTGCTTTGACCTACTTCTTTCCCTTGGACTCCGTATGAACCTCGGACTGTCCCTTTTTGGTAGGAGTTTGATTTTTCTCAGGATTCTCTTGTCCTTCATTATCACCATCCTGCTTTGGTTCTTCCTCGTTCTCCTCAAACTCATCCTCAGGTTCAAGTCCCTTCTCCTCAAAGTTCAATTATTTTGGGGTAACCTTGGACTTTTTACCCTTCTTCGATTTCTTCTTCTTTTTGCTTGACGCCTGTTCCAGAGTTGACAACCTTTCTCCAATGGACTTAAGGGCTTCAAGCACATTTGCTGGGGTGATCTTCTTTACCTGATGAGTATGTTCATCTTCGTTGGGTGTTTTCTCCACAGAATGGGTTGCTTCGCTACCTGAGTCACCTGCCATCTTTCCACTCTTAAGATGTTAACTCCCCTCCTTCTAGCGCCAATGTTGATGAGTGGATTTCGTAACAACTTTTTTAGAGGTTTTCAGTGAGTTGTAAGGCTAACGATCAACTGTTCTATGAAAGATTTGGATTGTGTTTATGGGGGTGAGCTGAGCTTGAGAGTGCCTCCAATAATCTCAGGTTCCTTTAGAGAGAATTAGGGAGATAAAATCCATCCCCTCTCAAGGTGCCTAGGTATCCTTTATATAGGAATCAAGCTCACGTAGTTCTAATGCTAAGCTGATTCTGCTTGACCAGCTGTACAGGGTAATCTAGTTCGTGTTAGACTCAAGTTCCTTTAGAGCTTACCACGAACTGGTTGGCTAAGTAGAATAGAACTCGAGTTCGTATCCTACTATAAATCTGACATTTATTATAAGCAATCTAGAATCAACTGCATCCTAGAAGTACACTTCAATAATAAATTTATATCTATCTAGACAACTTCTAGATCTTTCTGTCGGCTAATCTTAGGAACCTGGTGCTCAGGAACCTATATCTTAGGAGCCTGTTTCTCAGGAACCTCCTTATCTTGGAACCTGTCGCTTAGGAACCTCTCTATAGGAATCTGTACCTACACAAACAACAAACTTATTAGACTAGAAAGCTTCTCTGGTGTCTCTATATGTTCTTGACTGTCTCTATGGTTATTGCCAGGCTGACTTGAGCTCTTCTATGAGGAGGAACCTGGTTCATTTGTAATTTGTTTAGCTTTCAGTTCTTCAGGAACCTCTTGATCATCTTCTCAGCTAGTGCTCACTTCTTCATGTCTGGTCTCTATATCTTGTAATGGATCTATCTTCTAGCTTGTATGGATTGGACCCTATAGCTTAATGGGCCTAAATTCAGCCCATGATATTTTTGGGCACAACAGGGATTAATCAAGTGTTTTCTTTACTTTGTTTAGATTATCGGACACCTTCACGAGCCCCTACTACATCTCAAGTACCAGGCAAGTTTTCCAAACTTATACTTTTGAGATATTGTTGTAGAATACTGTTTTTGCCATGAATAAGTGTTATACAGATTTTGCGATAAATGTTATATCGTGTTAAGATTGAGTTTGACTTTTGGTTTATATACGAGCTTTCGAGATAAGTAGTTATAAACCGGTATAACTTGTAGCGCTAGAGTATATGAGCATGTTCATTGTTTTCGATTCTAGACCGGGAACCGATATTATACGAAAATGAGATTGTGATGGGAACCGGAGGGATCCCAGAGGCAGAGTATTTTTTATTTTTAAGAAATGTTTTGGTAAACATTATTTATATTTCCAGAAGGTATTAATGACTTGGAAATGATTTGAGAAATATTATTTGGGTATTTATTTATTCACAGAGAATTATTTTTGAATAATTATTTATTCATGAAGATTTACCTAATAAATATTTATTAAATATTTATTAATTACCTTTTTGGGGATTTAAAAATCGTATTAATTATTTTAAAAATCATTGAGGACTCTAAGAGTTATTTTTTGAAAATATTATTTGAGCCATAGTTATATTTTCAAAAATTACAGGGATTCCCAAATATTTATTACTAATTATTATCAGCTCTTTTGAGCCATCTTAGCGTAGTCAAATCCATCGAGAACTGGGAATCCAGAGTTTTGGGAGTCATTCTCATTTTTCTCTTCGTTAATATCTTAAAGACTATTCTGGGATATAGCCCTATTATTCAGGGGTCCCATTTCATAACAAGAGTACAAGATTTAATCTTGATTCATGAGGACTATTCGTCGTTCACTTTGAGATTTTGGCTGAGGCCAATGAGTAATTATCGGTTAGCTTCCATTTGATTCCAGAAGTAACCAGAGGATACGAGTAAGATCTATGAACGGGTGGGGAACTCGAATTCGTTTCAGTTCCAAGGTCAGCAGATTCCGTGACAAGAACTGGGAAAAACGGTGTAAGAACTGGGAATTCG
Organism: Saposhnikovia divaricata; assembly: GCA_036435485.1. Taxonomy (NCBI): domain Eukaryota; kingdom Viridiplantae; phylum Streptophyta; class Magnoliopsida; order Apiales; family Apiaceae; genus Saposhnikovia; species Saposhnikovia divaricata. The sequence continues at coordinate 153,989,765 of CM071600.1, read as the reverse complement.
ATCTGCAGCTTTTGTTAGTCTACTTTATATATAAGTATGACTTGTGTAAAAGGATAATGAGAACCAAACGGTTGAGCAACTAGCGCGCCTTCACTTAGGGGTTGGATCAGTAGTTGATTCAGTAAACATTTGGGTATTGTAATAACTATATTTTATTCCGTAGATAATGTAGTGTGTCGTTTCTAATACTTTAACCTGTGTGTGTGTGTATGTATGTGTGAGATTATATATATATTGTGGGGTCATGAGCAGGTGAATTGCATATATTGTGAGTAATATAGGTACAGCGAGGGATAAATGGATCGTGACTACCCTAGATCCCAGACCCCGGGTCTGGGGATGTCACAAAGATGGTATCAGAGCGTTAGGTTGTAGTCCTCAGAAATGAAAGTAGATCGAGTCTAATAATACCCTTAATAATAATGATAATACCTAGAGCTCAGATCGAGTTCGTAGTCAGGTTGTCGGATATAGCCCTGACTGTTTAAGATTAAGCCCGCGTAGGAACTTCTTCTTGAAAACCCTGCTTCTTATTGAGAACTGACAGTTAGTAACACATTTTCGTTTGGTGTATAGATGTAAGCCCCCAGAGTTTCACGGAAATGCTGACCCAATGGATGCTAGAGCTTGGCTTAAAGAGATGGAGAAATCGTTTGAAATACTAAGTGTTGTAGAAAATCAGAAAACGGTGTTCGCCGCCTATCTTCTGAAGGGAGAGGCAAATTACTGGTGGGAATCTAAGAAAATCTTAGAGGGGAATGGTGTTGTGACTTGGGAGAGATTCAGCTTGCTATTTTTAGAAAAATATTTCCCGAGGTATATAGAGAACCAAATGGAAGTGAAGTTTCTAGAGTTAAAACAAGGGATCATGACTCTGGCAGAATATGAGGCCAAGTTTTCAGTGTTGTCGAGATTTGTTCCGGAGTTTGTGAACATAGATTTGAAGGGAGCCCGTAGGTTTCAACTAGGGCTGAAATAATGGATTCAAAACCGTATGGCGATGTTGGAGCTAAAAGATTACACTATGCTAGTGCAGAAAGCGTCAATTGTAGAAGCTGGCAGTGATCAGATCCAAAAAGAGAGAGAAAGGAAGAAGAGAAAGTGGAATAGTCAGAGAGGAGCCTCCGCAGGTGGGATTCTTTCCAATAAGTTTAACTGAGGGGCAGTATCTGAGCCCTGCCAGAATGTTGGACTTAAGAAAGCGGAAAGTTGGAGCATGGGCCAAGGCGGCCGCAGACCGGGGTATCTTATTCCAGTCAATCTAGACCCCCGCTGCCAGAGTGTAAGAAATGCGGAAAGAAGCATCTGGGCGTGTGCAATGCGTCAACTGGGAAGTGTTTTAAGTGTGGACGAGACGGGCACTATGCCTCAAGTTGCCATGTGAACAACTATAAGTGCTTCCAGTGTGGGAAAGAGGGACACATGAAGAAAGATTTCCCCATTGTATACCCGATTGTGTCGAGAGCTAGTGGAATTGCTTCCAATCGACCACCCACTACTAGGACTTTCAACATGACTATACAAGATGCCGTAAGGAAAAGAGATATGATAGCAGGTGCCCTTCTACTTAACTCAACTAGTGTTAATGTTTTATTTGATTCTGGAGCCACTAAGTCGTTTATATCACAAGATTTTGCTTGTCGATTAGACCTTAGGGCTGAACCCCTAAAAGAGCGATTGCAAGTAGAGATAGCCAATCGAGAGATTTCTCCCGTGAAATCTGTACACCCGGGTTGTGACCTATAAATAGGAGGTTGACATTTTTCAATAGACTTGATTCCGTTCAAATTGGGAGAATTTGATATTATAATAGGGATGGATTGGTTGACATCTAATAGAGCCCAGATTGATTGTAAACGAAAGAAGATAACTTTAGAAGTACCAGAAGAAAAGAAAGTAGTATTTAAAGGGCAGCTACAGATTCAGAAATTCTTGAGTATAGTGCAAACTAATAGATTATTGCGCCAGGGATGCGAGGCTTACTTAGCTTATGTGGTTGATACCAAGAAGGAGACACCTAGTATAAAAGCAATCCCAGTGGTTAGGGAGTTTGAGGATGTATTTCCAGAGGAGCTTCCCGGATTACCCCTAGACCGAGAAATAGAGTTAGTTATTGAGTTAGCCCCGGGCACAACCCCAGTTTCAAAGGCACCATATCGATTAGCCCCAGTGTAAATGAAAGAGTTGGCGACTGAGTTACAAGAGTTGCTGGATAAGGGTATGATAAGACCCAGTGTAGCACCGTGGGGAGCCCCGGTGTTGTTTGTGAGAAAGAAAGATGGTAGTATGAGACTGTAAATCAACTATCAAGAGTTGACAAGATTACCATTAAAAATAGGTACCTGATAGGTCCATATTTCATCATATTTTTAATACCTATTTTATGTCCATTTTCGTAATTTTATTAATTAATAAATTGTTTTATTTTGTTTTGTAGGAAAATAAATAAAAAATAGATTTCTAGTAGGAAAAGGTGCAAAAAGGGAAAGGAGGTGGAAAATTCTTAAAGTCAAAGAAATTGGAGGAAAAATCGAATACTTATCCGAGAAGAAAAGGAAATTGAAGAAATTATATTCAAGATCGGATAGTAATCAAAGGGGCCAAACCTATTATTTTTCCCTATATATATGGCCTTCTCTCTTGTAATTTAGACACCTAGAATTTTATAATTATTTATTCTCTGTTTTAATGTCGTCAGTGATTAATTATCCGGTAATGCTCCTTTGTTCCTTGCAATTAATACATTAATTTCATATTTTTCTATTAAGTTTTTTTACCACGCGCTTCTTCCATCTACTTTTGTCCACTCCTGTGTAGATTATCCTAGTTTAGTAATTGTTTTGCCATCCATTTGCTTTCTAGTTTCTAGTGCCATGCATAATTGATATTTTATATATTCATTATTATAACCATCAAGTTCATCTTGTACTTGCACAATTACATAAGAGTCAATAGTTTTATTAGTATATTAAATCAACACAGGTTCTATAATATTAGTTCCTATATTACGTGTTTCGTTATTTAATAATCATGTTTAGCTAAATCTCTTACCCTAGGATGATGATGAAGTTAATTTAATAACTCTTGATTTCTTCTCGTTCATATTAATTGATTCTCATTATTTTTCTTGGTGCTTAATTGTTCGATTGACAAAGTGATTTTGATATATTATTGTTACCGGATTTATTTTTCATAGCCTATGCTTGCTCCTTGAAGTTTTGATAGGTTATTGTTAGATAACAAGTTTCATAGTATATGCTTGTCTCGTTAATTGATATATCTTATTTGTGAAGAAAAGAGAGTTGCATTTTAGGGCGAGTTGATATTAATTGTGATTGATTAATGGATTTGGATTCCTAGGTTTTCCATATTATTTGATAATCTTTGCTAATTAGGTTAATTAAAACTCATCTCAAACCTATTTGTCTAGTTCGCCTGATTTAATTATTAGGGTTTTAAAAATTCGTAGTCTTTGTGGATCAACCTGTATTTGTTACAATTAACCACTGTGCGCTTGCAGTTATTTTACACATCAAGTTTTTGGCGCCGCTGCCGGGGATCGAACCCGGGTATCTTTTTCTCCTGGTCAAAAAGTTCTTTTATACAACACTAGGCTGCATTTATTTCCTGGCAAATTGAGATCTAGATGGGAGGGCCCATATGTTGTTAAAATTGTTTTTCCTCATGGTGCTATTGAAATTGAAAATCCTAAAACTGGTGAAACATTTAAAGTTAATGGTCAACGCCTTAAACCATGTTTAGAACTGCCAGTTGATTATGAGGAGGTGATCCACCTCCTTGATACGTGACTCAAGTAAGTTACCTTGTTGTATATAGTAGTTAGTTCTATTCCTCCATCTTGCCTTTATCAGGTATTTTCGTCCTTTTACTTTTTCATTTTTCTCTCATTTGCATACATTGAGGACAATGCATGATTTAGGTATGGGGGAGGGATTTAGTAGTATTATTTTTTATTAAAAAAAACCCAAAAAAATTGAAAAATCAAAAAAAATCAAAAAATAATTCTAGCCTTGTGAAATGATTACTTGTTATAAGTTGGCTTGATGCACCCTTACATGCTATAGTACTCTTGTGTTTCTGAAGCTTTTGATTGAGAAGTGATATGCTAAGTTCTTGTGCACACACATACACTAGCAAGTTGAAACTAGTAGACTTATTGAATGTTGTAAGTAATTAAAAGGACATGAATATGTGCAAGAAGATTTGTTTTCTATGCTTTGAGTACAAGTAGGTGCATTAAAGAGATTTTTGCTTGGGATTGATTATGTTTTGCCACCAAGTGAGATTTTGAGCCTATATGCATATCTTTTGCATTTTATATTCTTTTGCTTTAGTGTCCACATGTTGTTTGCATTGCTAGCACTTGTTTGAAACCTTTCTTAAAGCGCATGACATTATTTGATGATAAGATGATAAAGGCATTTAGGAATAACCAATTATTATCCAAATTACCACACCCTTTATATATGATCAATTAGTTACCCCTTTGAGCTAAATCCTATTTTTTCGGTGACACACCCACCACATTACTTGCCTAGACCTTTTTCTTGTGCAGCCTTACATATACTTGTTCCCAATTGTCAAAGGCTAGTCGGAAGTTGAGGGAGTAATAAGGTGTGTGAGATGGGTTTACTTTTGATCATTATTTTTTGGGAAATATTGGGTTTTGTTGCTTACTTGTTAGTTGTTGTTCAAGAAATTTTTGAAGAAGGATTGTGGTTACTTATATATTTATATTATCTATGTTAGCCTCCAAAAAAAAAGAGAAAAAAAAAAGAAGAAAAAAAAAACCATAAAAAAAAGTTATATGAGAGCATACTTATGTTTCTGTGTGATCCTTCTTCATTCGACTAGTCAAGGATTTTTTTTGAAAGGAAATTAGAAAATCCATGTGTGGGGAGGAAGTATGGTGTTGTGTATGATTTATTATGGTTTCTACTAGCTTTTGACACTTCACCTTATTTGGCTTTACTTGACATACCTTGTCCCTAGCCCCGATACAACCCAAATAAAGACCTTTTGATTATCATCTTTAACGTATGTTGTGTTAAAGTTAGATTGATACCAAGTGTCAAGCATGCTTATGATTTTGTTGGAATGGAGTGAAATACTTACCCATGTTCTTGAGTGAATATTCTTTTGTGAGTGAAAGGTGAGTTATTGCTTGTTTTTGCATATGAGATCCCAAGTTTTGACTCTAAGGTGTACTCTTGTGTGCTTAGCATGGTTACCAACTTATTTTTACACTTGACGTGGACTTCTAATGACCTCTGCATATTTCTTTGAGTAGACTATATGAATACTTGCACCTTACACACCAAGACATTGCAAATTCACTTTGATTTCTTAAGTTGATGTAGCATGAGATGACTTGTATGTGTTGTGTTGCATTGACCAATCTTTTACATAATCTAGATGGATTTTGTGGGTACATTCACTATAGGCCCTCACGAGACCTCACTCGTCCACTAGGGCTGCCTAGGGGTTTAAAGGGCTTGTTGCATATGCCAAATGCAACCGTGATCACCTACGGAAGTGGTATTATCTATTATATAGTAGTTTATATTATATTAGTTTATATTATATTAGTTTATATTATGTGGTATTATCCACATAAGTGGTATGGGGGCATTTGATAGGTCCATATTTCATCATATTTTTAATACCTATTTTATGTCAGTTTTCGTAATTTTATTAATTAATAAATTATTTTATTTTGTTTTGAAGGAAAATAAATAAAAAATAGATTTCTAGCAGGAAAAGGTGCAAAAAGGGAAAGGAGGTGGAAAATTCTTAAAGTCAAAGAAATTGGAGGAAAAATCGAATACTTATCCGAGAAGAAAAGGAAATTGAAGAAATTATATTCAAGATCAGATAGTAATCAAAGGGGCCAAACCTATTATTTTTCCCTATATATATGGCCTTCTCTCTTGTAGATTAGACACCTAGAATTTTATAATAATTTATTCTCTATTTTACTGTCACCGGTGATTAATTATCCAGCAATGCTCCTTTGTTCCTTGCAATTAATACATTAATTTCATATTTTTCTATTCAGTTTTTTTACCACGCGCTTCTTCCATCTGCTTTTGTCCACTCCTGTGTAGATTATCCTAGTTTAGTAATTGTTTTGCCATCCGTTTGCTTTCTAGTTTCTAGTGCCATGCATAATTGATATTTTATATATTCATTATTATAACCATCAAGTTCATCTTGTACTTGCACAATTACATACGAGTCAATAGTTTTATTAGTATATTAAATCAACACAGGTTCTATAATATTAGTTCCTATATTACGTGTTTCGTTATTTAATAATAATGTCTAGCTAAATCTCTTACCCTAGGATGATGATGAAGTTAATTTAATAACTCTTGATTTCTTCTCGTTCCTATTAATTGATTCTCATTATTTTTCTTGGTGCTTAATTGTTCGATTGACAAAGTGATTTTGATATATTATTGTTACCGGATTTATTTTTCATAGCCTATGCTTGCTCCTTGAAGTTTTGATAGGTTATTGTTAGATAACAAGTTTCATAGTATATGCTTGTCTCGTTAATTGATATATCTTATTTGTGAAGAAAAGAGAGTTGATTTTAGGGCGAGTTGATATTAATTGTGATTGATTAATGGATTCGGATTCCTAGGTTTTCCATATTATTTGATAATCTTTGCTAATTAGGTTAATTAAAACTCATCTCAAACCTATTTGTCTTGTTCACCTGATTTAATTATTAGGGTTTTAAAAATTCCTAGTCTCTGTGGATCGACCTATATTTGCTACAATTAACCACTGTGCGCTTGCAGGTATTTTACACATCAGTACCCGTTACCTAGGATAGATGATTTATTTGATCAGCTAAAAGACGCTGTGTGTTTCTCCAAGATTGACTTGAGGAATGGATATCACTTGTTAAAGATTGAACCCGAGGATATAACCAAGACTGCGTTTCCTCCTAGGTATAAGCACTATGAGTTTTTAGTAATGTCATTTTGGCTGACTAATGCACCTACAACCTTTATGGATTTAATGAATCGAGTGTTCAAGAAGTATCTAGATGAGTTTGTTATTGTATTTATTAATGACATCTTGATCTACTCACAAACGGAAGAAGAGCATGCCAGGCATTTGAGGATTGTGTTAGGGATATTATGAAAAGAACAGTTGTATGCCAAATTCACGAGGTATGAGTTTTGGATTAAGGAAGTCCAATTTCTAGGACATGTGGTTAGTAGCCAAGGAGTGTTTGTGGATCCCGCCAAGATAGAAGCTGTTTCGAATTGTGAGAGACCAACTACGCCAACGGAAGTGAGGAGTTTCATAGGTTTTGCAGGTTATTATAGAAGATTCGTGCAAGATTTTGCTAAGATAGCAGCACCATTAATATGATTTACTAGAAAGATCGAGAAGTTCGAATGGGCCCCAAAGTGTGAGGAAAGTTTCCAAGAATTGAAAAAGAGATTGGTGTCATCCCAGTGCTGGCCCTACTAGATGATAAAGGAGACTTTGTGATTTATAGTGATGCTTCTCATAAAGATTTAGGTTATGTTATGCAGCACGGTAGGGTAATCGTGTATGCATCGAGACAGCTAAAGGATTACGAGACGAGGTACCCCATCCATGATCTAGAATTAGCAGCGATAGTTTTCACCATAAAGATTTGAAGACATTATTTATATGGAGAAAAGTGCGAGATCTATACTGATCATAAGAGCCTGAAGTATAAATTCACCCAGAAAGAGCTAAACATGAGACAAAGGAGATGGCTAGAATTGATCAAGGATTATGACTGTGAGATACATTACCATCCAGGGAAGGCCAATGTGGTGGCCGATGCCCTTAGCCGTAAAGAGAGACTTAAGATGATAACCACGTCAGATGAATGGACCAAAGATCTTGAGAGAATGGAGATTGAGGTATAGATACCGAAAGAAGGCTAGGAAGGCCTAGTGGAAATCAGTGTCCGACCACCGTTGTTGGAAAAGATTATGTTGTGTCAAGAGAAGAAGATGGAAGAGGAGGAGAAATCCTCTGAGGAAATAATGATGGGAGAAGAGATCAAATGTGAGTGAGATGGAAATGGAATAATGAGGTACGCATCGAGAATATGGATTCCTAATGTGCAGGAATTAAAGGATGAGATTTTACACGAGGCCCATAGTTCAAGATATTTTATTCACCCGGGCGGCACCAAAATGTATACAGATTTAAGGGAGTACTATTGGTGGCCTAATATGAAAAAGGATGTCGCTGAATGGGTAAGCAAATGTCTAACGTGCCAGCGAGTGAAAGCCGAGCACCAGAGACCCAGTGGATTGTTACAACCCTTAGAGATTCTCGACTGGAAGTGAGAACATATCGAAATGGATTTTGTGGTAGGATTACCAAGACGAAAGGGAACCATGATGCAATATGGGTGATCATTGACCGACTGACTAAGTCAGCACACTTTCTTCCAATTAACGAGAGATACACTGTTGATAGATTAACAGATATTTATATCAAGGAGATTGTGGTGCGACATGGAGTCCCCGTAACTATTGTGTCCGATAGAGACCCGAGATTTAACTCCAGATTTTGTAAGAGCTTCCAAGATTATGTTGGAAACCAGTTGAGTATGAGCACTGCCTATTACCCACAAACAGACGGACAGAGTGAGAGGACCATCCGAACCATTGAGGACATGTTAAGAGTCTGTGCAATAGACTTTAAAGGAAGTTGGGATGACCATTTACCATTGATTGATTTTGCTTATGACAACAGTTACCATGACAGTATAGGGATGCCCCCTTACGAGGCTCTGTATAGAAGGAGATGCCGCTCTTCCTTGTGTTGGGAAGTGGTTGGCGAGAGGAAGATATTAGGACCCGAGCTAGTCCAACAGACAAGAGAAACGATAGAGCTTATCAGGAAACGGCTAGTGACAACCCAGGACAGACAGAGAAAGTATGTGGACCAAGCCCGCAAAGACAGAGAATATGAGGTGGGAGATTTCGTGATGCTAAAAGTATCCCCGTGGAAGGGATTGATGAGGTTTGGAAAGAAAGGAAAGTTGAGCTCGAGATTCATTGGGCCATTTGAGATTCTAAAACGCGTCGGGAAGGTAGCCTACGAGCTAGCCTTGCCCCCAAATCTACAACATGTTCATAATGTGTTACATGTGTCAATGCTACGCTAGTACAATGCAGATGCCCGATATGTGATAGAGTACGAGCAGGTAGATATTCAACCAGATCTAACTTATGAAGAACAACTTGTGAAAATCATGGATAGAAAATAACAAGTGCTGAGGAACAAGATTGTTCCGCTTCTGAGAGTACTGTGGAGAAACCAGAATGTCGAAGAGTCGACCTGGGAACTAGAAAGTGCAATGCGCGAGAGATACTCTCAACTGCTTACCAACTGATTCCGGGACGGAATCCTTTTAAGGAGGGGAGACGGTAATAACCCTAATTTTTGTACTTGAGAAATTTTTTTTTTTTGGGGATGAATAGTGTTTTGCATGTGTGAATAGTGATTTTGTGGACTAAGAAATTTTCATGCCACCCTATGTACGGGACGTGGTATGGATATTTCGAAGTCATATTAGTAATTCACGGTGTAAATAAGTGTATGTAAACGCGATCGGTATTTAGAAAATCAAAGTTTATTTTTATGGAATATTTGACCAGGCTATAAAGAGCATATCAATGCGATCAAGACAAGTGATATATTTAAATTGAGGATTCAAGGATTTTAATTTTTTTTTATTTTATTTAATGTGATTTAAGGATTTAAAAACGAAAAGCCCAGAGTTAGTGCAACGAACGTTCTAGAAATCGATAGAACTTTATAACGAGATTAAGCGATAAAGCGAACGAATTATGGATTTTGGAACGATCCCAAAACAAGATTAAACACCATGCATGATCACCGAGAACATCATATCAAGTGGATTAAAGGATTGAATCCAAGGATTAAATCAAAACAATTCAAGGATAAAGTGATTTAATCACTTAAATCAAAACCAAAATCAACCAAGCTTATCAAATACTCTTTGCACAAGAAACTAGGAGCATCAAGTGGATTAAAATCTGATACTTGTCCATTTCTTACATCATCACGCCAAAGTTGAACAAGTCAAATAGATCAAAAAGCAAAAAGAAGATCAAGAACACCATGAAGAGCACCATTCAGCCCTTTCTTTAATTCAAGGATCAAAACCCTAGCTCCCAAGCTTTTTTTTTTATGGTCTATAGCTTAAAAGAAAGGTATTGAAGAGAAATAGGTATAGTTAAAATCTTAGCTTCAAATATTATTCCTAGCTATGTCAAAAGACCATCCAAAGAGGAGGATGAATATTAACTTAACTTGTTTTTCATGTTTTGTTCTGAAGGTTTAAGCTTTGTAAGGACTATCTAAGGCTTGTTAACTGATTCTAAGCACTTTTAAGTGTTGTTAGAGCATCAAGAAAGGTAAAACCCTCATCCAACCTTTGAGTTTTTATGAGTTTTAGTGGAGTTTTGATGTTAGTATAAAGATGAGTTCATATATATATATATATATATATATATATATATATATATATATATATGTTGAGTGGTGGTCAATTGACCTTACCACTGACCTTAGAGGTCTTGTATGAGTGTTGGTTTATGATATTAGAGTATGGGTTGCCTTGTATGGCTTGTTTGAGATGAAACAAAAATGGAAATGCTTGATTTAGAGCTGTCGTAATGCCCAAATTTTTCATACCACTTGGACAGTAGAACCCCGAGACCATAAAATTGTTTAAAGGTTAACCACTGCATATGTTTGTGTAGCTTTTGGTTTCTAGTTTATGTGGCCTCAAGAATCGTGTCAAAAGAGTTTACGGTTTGTGAGATATGACCATTTTAGTGAAAGTGATTCGAGGAATGAAGTCGTAGAAATGTACCAACTTTATGGCTATGTTTGAGACCGGTGTTGAACTAGAGTATGGTATTTTGAGGATAAATGCTAAGGTCAGTTAGCAAAGTACGTGCGAAGGTTTCGAGTCCAAAAGATTATTTTTCAATTTTATAAAAATGCGTTAGCCGAGGTTGCGCAAGTAAAAACCACTAAGAACAAGACTTAGAAACCAATGTTGTAAATGGTTAAGTATAACTTGAATTCGAGGATCGATTTCGAACCAAACTTATGACTTAAGTAATTATCGATCAACATGGACATAGTATGTGTCTAAAAGAGCCAATAGTGCCATAATTGTGATTTGCTTACATTTTTAAGCATCGAGTTATAAGTGGATCGTATAGGGAATTAATCAAGTGTTTTCATAATTTTGTTTAGATAATCGGACACCGTCACGAGCCCCTACTACATCCCGAGTACCATGCAAGTTTTCCAAACTTATACTTTTGAGATATTGTTGTATAATACTGCTTTTACCATGTATAAGTGTTATACAGATTTTGCGATAAATGTTATATCGTGTTAAGTTTGAGTTTGACTTTTGGCTTATATACGAGCTTTTAAGATAAGTAGTTATAAATCGGTGTACCTTGTAGCTCTCGAGTATATGAGCATGTTCATTGTTTTCGATTCTAGATCGAAAATCGATATTTTACGATAATGAGATTGTGATGGGAACCGAAGGGATCCCAGAGGCAGAGTATTGTTTATTTTTTAGAAATATTTTAATAAACATTATTTATATTTCCAGAAGGTATTAATGACTTGGAAATGATTTGATAAATATTATTTGGATATTTGTTTATTCACAGAGAATTATTTTTGAATAATTATTTATTCATGAACATTTACCTGATAAATATTTATTAAATACCTTTTTAGGAATTAAAAAATCATATTAATTATTTTAAAAATCATTGAGGACTCTGAGAATTATTTTTTTTAAAATATTCTTTGACCTACAGTTATATTTTCAAAAATTACAGGGATTCCCAAATATTTATTCCTAATTATTATCAGCTCTTTTGAGCCATCTAAGCGTAGTCAAATCCATCGAGAACTGGGAATCCAGAGTTTCGGGAGTCATTATCATTTTCTCTCTTCGTTGATATCTTAAAGAGTATTCTGGGATTATAGCCCTATTATTCAGGGATCCCATTTCATAACAAAAGTACAAGATTTAATCTTGATTCATTAGGACTATTCGTCGTTCACTTTGAGATTTTGGCTGAGGCCAATGAGTAATTATCGGTTAGCTTCCGTTTGATTCCGGAAGTAACCAGACGATACGAGTAAGATCTATGAACGGGTAGTTACCCAGGGAACTCGAATTCATTTCAGTTCCAAGGTCAGCAGATTTCGAGACAGGAATTGGGAAAAACCGTGTAAGAGGCGAGAGTAACGCGTCATCCAACCACGACCCGTATGAGGTCAAGGCAAGAAAACGAGGAGCAAGAATTGTCCTCTACATGTAGAAAGTAATTGATCAAGAGAGCGCTAAGCATATCGACTGATCATCGAACTAAGGGTGTGCCTGAGAATTCTCGACACATAGTTCAAATAAAATTTCTCCTATATATGGAGTTCACTGTCTTATCTGGCAGTATCTAAGAACTGCTAAGCGTTATTTACCTAGAGCAGGGTTTTCGCATCAAAAATTATCAAATCCCAAATAAGGGGAAATATTCAAGTTTTTCAATAAAGGATGCATGTCATTATAAATTTCTACGGCAAATGTGAGTTTCATATATCTTTCGTATAAAGATAGTATTTGATAATTAAAGTACTGACGTAGTACTATTTTCGAATATTTTACGATAAAGAAATAATTTCAGTTTTGAGATATTTTGACAATTATTGTCTTATACCAAGTTTTATACTGGGTTTCATTGAAAGGTAGATTTTTGCCATGCTTTTATTTTCTTGCTGAGCTTTCGCTCACTCTTGCTTTGTTTTATATATTGTATAGCAGCTAAGCAGGATGCCAAGGATCCGTCACACATCCCGCAAGCAAGTGGGAAATGCAAGGCGTTTCCGTGAGCAGTTCATGGCAGCGATCCCTTAGATAGTAAGGACTAGTTGGATCGGTCTGCAGCTTTTGTTAGTCCGCTTTATATATAAGCTGATGCGCCTTCACTTAGAGGTTGCATCAGTAGTTGATTCAGTAAACATTTGGGTATTGTAATAACTATATTTTATTCCGCATATGATGTAATGTGTCGTTTATGAGACTCTAACCTCTGTGTGTGTGTGTGTGTGTATGTGTGAGATTATATATATTGTGGGGTCATGAGCAGGTGAATTTCATATATTGTGAGTAATACAGGTACAACGAGGGATAAATGGATTATGACTACCCTAGATCCCTGAGCCCGGGTCTGGGGGTGTCACATTAGACTTGAGATCTTTAATGATAAATATAGGATTTAACCCTCCCATTATTAGGAGAGATATTATTGGCCTCTTGATTGAGTGAGACTATGAAAATGCATGGCCATGCTTAAATATTGTTTTTTTTAATAGTCTACTCATTGATCAGGAAACCCAGATTAAATGTTGAAGAGGATGACTACTTACATGCCTCGAGTTTAATCTATAATATTTGGTTAAAGGGATTATATTACACGACAACATTATATTACGAAAGGTTTAATTGAATCACCAATTATTATTACTTTTGTAGTAATGATGTATTACTCGATGCCGCTCATTGTTTATAGTTTTATTATTTGATATAAAAATTATTGCCAACGTAATAATAACATAAAGGGTCACACACTTAGAACGTTTAAACGGAACCTTATTTAAATTACGAATTTAAATAAATTATTATTATTATTTCGAATTTTAGAATTGATTAAGTGGGACTTGACTAATTACAATATAATTCGAATTAATATTAAAACCAAAATCAGATTGGGTCATAGAAAGCCCAAAACGGATTTAGGGTTTTAAGCCCAAACTCTCTCTATAAATACATAAGGATGTATTGTTTTAGGGTTATCTTTGCAAAATTCGTTTTAGCAAAAACCCTAGCAGCTCTACATCAAGAGAGGCTAGAGAGAGAGAGAGAAAAAAAAAAAGATTGAGGGCTATTTTTGGCTAATACAAACTCCGGTGATTGTTGGACAATTGCACATTCGTGTGGACTGATTAGAGACGCAGATCTTTTTTTTTTTTTGCTAATTAAAAAAAATTTATACCATAGACAAAGATTACATCTCTAGGGGCATACTCCGCGATAAGTAACATAACTGCCTAACAGAACAACAGAGAAAAGAACATCAGTAATGCTAGATAAACTAGCAATCAACAACAAACAAAAACACCTAGGTGCTACCTAACCTAGTCTTCAGGTTTGTACCAGCCAAGCCTACCCTGGCATCGTCTTCATTAGCATCCCCAACAGGACCCTAAGAGGTCTACCCTCTGCATCCGCAGGATCACTTCTCATGGCATTCCTGAACTGGACAAATCTAACCAATAGAGCATTGCCGCGACTGCCCTCAGTATGTATCCACTGCATGAGAGTTGGCCTCCAAAAAAGCACCTTAACGGCTAACTTTTCGTTGGAAGGAGAACCAGCCCCCAGCTGGTGAATAATGGCCATATGACATCCCAGATTTGTCCTAGGCACACAATTGTTAACAGCTCTATTCAGTAACAGTTTATCACAAGATCTATGCCAAGAAATAAGTAGATAAGATGATCCTTTAGGATCACAACTTTGAAGTTTAAACCCCAACTTCTGCATCCACTCCCCAACCGCAGCCTCCAGACTTTCCCAAACCGAAAACGCATGGCTCCAGCCATGCATACAACAATCACCATCATTCCTACTAATTAACTCCTGAAATTGGCCAGTACCACAAGCCGACCTGCCCATCATCAACAGCATTAAAGCCAAACTCTTCTCAAATTTATCTCGATCAGTATCCATGAGCTTAGAAGGAGAGCTCATCGCATAATCCATTCCTTTTGCGATAAAGGCCCAAAACAATCGGCCATCACCAGGCCCCAGTCTTTGCTTAATTACCAGATTCATTATAAGCAAGTGACCTGGGTCAAATGGAACAAAACCAAGGACTTGCAGAATATGCGTTTCAACGCCACAGAATAAGACCACACCTCCTGGCCCGCTCGAGTGTCTAATACCATTCAGGTGCCAACATTCATAATGCCAATCACCACGTTGATTCGCAATCTTATGCCATATATCTAACTTGTATTTACACAAGTGACCATTCGAGACATGGTAGACATAATCATAACCAATAAGCTCCTCCTCAACATCGGCAACAAAATCAATGAGACCTTGTGCACCAGCCTTCTCATTAACATCTCCAGTTGCACAACCCCGGTACATGAGATACTCATCCTCACTAAGCTTATCCCTCAAGCGCATCAACATGACAAATACCTTGTCCTTTTTCGATTTTCCCATTACAACAGACCGATTGTAGCCCTCCAAGGTTACAATCATCACCAAAAGATGTCCCATAAAGGGAACATGTAAATCACACACTAGATAGGAATCCACGCCAATACCTCTAATTCCAACAAACCTGATAATTTGTGCTTCATAAAGCTCCAGAAGACCAGGAGAGGGGAAGAACTCATTTCCAAAGAAGCTAATAAACCCACCATCACGTTCATTACAATCAAGAATTAGGGAAAAAACCCCTCTCTCTTTTGAAGACCTGCAAACTCCTTGGACATTCTCCAATTTGAACTGCATATTTGTACACAATGTAATTGCCTCCAAAGAACCCTTTGTCTCCTCCTTACGAAGCTTAGACAAAGTCCAGCTTTCCCAGCAACAAGACTTGTAGTCTTCCACATCAAACACAGTAGAGGCTAACAAGTCTCCATCTAATTCCTGAATACCAAAGCAAAATAGACCAAGCTCACCGCCAAGTCTATCCTCCAGTGTCTCAAGCAAACCAACAAGCAGGTTGGACACATCAAGCGCTTTCGATATGTCAAAGACATCTTCCTAAGAAGAAATTTCCCCTATCAAATCAGGGAAAAAGGCTTTCCCTTCAAACAAATCTGGATGAAACCCCTCACTCTTAAAGATCAGAAGCATATCTCCCCCCCCCCCCACAGAAAATTGGATGTCTCCAATATAATCAAATCTGCAAGAACTCGTTGAGCCATTTTATCAAACACCATAGATGCATCTACACAAGAGTGTAGAGTGTCCTTTTCCCCAGAGATGTGAGAAAAGGGAACCTCTAAAAAGGTCATAAGACATTTCGCATCTTGCAAAGACCCATTGCAAAACACTAGCACACAAAGTAGAACGGAAAAAACCCCGTTGCTTGGAGCCAACATGCATAAAAACTCCCCGACAACGAGTACCAGCGGAGTATAAAACTGTAAGGATGACCCATCTCTCAAGAACAGAGAGAGAACCTCAAACAGAGGCAGATCCCAAAACCCGACCAACACCAAAGGTCGAACGGGAAGAAACACCAAACGAGTGGCCAAAACTAAATATATCTTATAAGAATTATGTGTAAAGGTGAGAGGAGAGGGAGAGAAGGTGGATTCATGGAGGTAGAATATAGATCTGATGGTTATTGGGTGTAGAGCGGATGATTTGAGTAGCGGCTGGCAAGGGTTACCTAGAGAGAAAACGACTCTCATGAGATTTTTTCCATTCCTCACTTGTATGAGACGCAGATCTTGCATCAAGGGCTGCGTGGTGATTGCATCTAAGGACCTCCATCTTTCTGAAATCGTAAAGCTCATAAAAGGTATGATCTCGTTTCTCCATAATCAGCCATGTCTTGTACACGGATCCAAGGGTTAGGGTTTTGAATTTTTTAATGATTTACCACTTTTTCGCTGCATTTTATGCCTCGAAACCCAATAGATGGACCCCCAATGACAATTGCAGAGAGAATCAATGCTCATAACGCTGAGATTCGTAAGTTGAGGAAGACATAGCAAGAGATCAACAGAGAAGGGCAGAGGCCCCAAAAGGTGGAAGTACGAGGGCAGAAGTCCCCAAGGGTGATCCTCAAGATTTGATGCAACTTGGAGATCCTGATGATCCCACACCGCCATTCACCGATGAGTGATGAATGCTCATATCTCTAGGAAGTTTAAGATGGCTACTATAAAGGCCTATGATGGAACGGGTGATCCCGTAAACCACGTAATGGCGTTTTCAAATGCACTGCTGTTGCAGCCTGCTAGTGACGCTCTCAAGTGTAGGGCATTCCTGTTGGTCCCTTTGGATCATAGTGATTTGTGTGTAACCCGTTTAATGATTACAAAGGGGGTTAAAAAGATTTACCTTAATCGCTACGGCGCAAGCGATTCAAATCCACGATCTTCTATTGTATTCCCTTACTCCCTTGAACGAAGTGTGGCCTTCGGTCCTCCAAGGTTTAGCCTCCAAGCTGTAGAATTCAGAACCCTTATTCTTGGAGACATCATGAGTATTTATAGGCTACAATAGGGATCAAGGAGTAAATTATGTCGGGCCTTCTAATGATAACTTGGGTCGAGCCCACTATCATTAATATTAATTAATTCCACTAAATAATTAATATTGCACCACCCACCTAATTCCGGTAATTTAATTAATTAAATCGGCTCCTTTATTATTTGCTTATTAAATTCCCCATCTTTAAAATATCGCATGTCAATTAATTAAATAAATTACTGATAATTCATTTAATTAATATCTTTTATCCTTGATCATCCACGTAACCTTTATTTAATTGTGCCGGAATAAGTCCACCTGCAGGGTTTCACATAATTAAATCTTTTTGAGCTTTCAAGGGGACATCATTAACCCGAATATTATCAGGACATGGATTCCTTCTATAAATAATATCTACCATGTATATAATTCCATCACCCAAAATATAATGATATAATTCAAAAGAATTATTTCATATATAAATCAAAGCATGTAAATAATATACACGTGTCAATTACTATATCTGGATTAAGAACCTAAACATTAATAATAACATAGAATCTTAGTTCACCTTCTTAATCAGTATAAGGGAACAATTCTAAATTTGATCCTGTTCAATATACACAAAGTATACTAGTATTATTTATTAGTCAATATAAACTAATCTAAATAATACTATAGCCATTCCAGTGGATTGTCCAACACCACCTGTGCTATGAACCTTATTATATTATATAAACCGTATTTAACAATCTAATATTCTGTATCCCATTTGATACCAGATTGTCCACAATATATAATATTAGATAGCATGTAAACATTTAAATGATTCTCAATAAAATAGGCCAGAGATAAATGTATATTTCAAATAGATATTTTCAGTATACACCAACAATCTCCCACTTATACTCAAAATATTCTATGAGTACATCAGTGTTTATTTAATCCACTATTACACAAAAAACTATGTGTCCATCCATTTGACTCCTATCGCTTCCACATGCCTGTCCAAAACCTTAGCTGGCAAGCTCTTTGTGAAAGGATCTACCCGGTTGTCTTCTGATGATATGTGAGCCACAACTATATCTCCTCAATTTACGATTCCTCGTATGAGATGATACTTACGTTCAATATGTTTTGCTGCTTTGTGGTCTCGCGGTTCGTTCGAATTTGCCACAGCACCAGTGTTATCACAATACACTGTCAAACTCCTAGGCAAATTAGGTACCACATCCAAGTCCAAAAGGAAGTTCCTGAACTATACAGCCTTCTTTGCAGCCTAAGAGGCCGCCACGTACTCGTTTTCCATGGTAGAGTCTGTAATGCATTTCTGCTTTACATTCCACCATATAACGGCTCCACCTCCCAAAGTAAAAACATATCCCAAGGTTGATTTCCTCTTATCCCTATTTGATTGAAAATCTGAATCAGTATATCCCAAAGGAAATAGATCTGAGGCCTTGTAAATTAACATATACTCCTTAGTCCTTCTCAGGTACTTGAGTATAGTTTTTACTGCACTCCAATGTTCCTGACCTGGGTTTGACTGATATCTATACTAACCATGCCTACAGCAAAGCAGATGTCAGGCCTCATGCATAACATAGCATACATTAAGCTTCCACATGCCGAGGCATAAGGAACTGCTTTCATGCTCTCTATATCCTTAGGTCTCGAAGGACACTGCTTATTAGATAGAGCAACTCCATGCTTAAAAGGTAGAAAACCTTTCTTGGAGTTCTGTATGTTAAAACGAGCTAATAATTCATCAATGTAGGGCTCTTGAGATAAAGCCAACATCCTTTTCTTGCGATCCCTTATTACTTTGATCCCAAGGATGTATACCGCTTCACCTAAGTCCTTCATGTCAAATTGTTTGAACAACCATGCCTTTACTTATGACAACATCTTAACATTGTTTCCAATGAGTAAAATGTCATCTACATATAGTACTAGAAAAACCACTGCATTACCCTCACTTCTCTTATACACGCATGATTCGCTTGGACTTTGATCAAATCCATATGACTGGACTGCATGATCAAAACGAATATTCCAGTCCCTAGAAGCTTGTTTTAGTCCATAAATAGACCTCTTAAGCTTACATACCAGATGCTCATGGCCTTTCTTAATGAATCCTTTTGGTTGCTGCATATAGATGGTTTCCTCAAGACTTTCATTAAGGAAAGCTATCTTGACATCCATTTGCCAAATCTAATAATCGAGATGAGCTGCTATAGATAAAAGAATCCGGATCGACTTAAGCATAACAACCGGCGAAAAGGTTTCCTCATAATCCATCCCTTCTTTCTGAGTATACCCTTTCACAACAAGTCGAGCTTTCCAGGCTTTCACCTTTTTGTCAGATCCTCTTTTCTTCTTGTAGATCCACATACATCTAATGGGTTTTACACCTTTGGGTGGTTCCACGAGCTCCCAAACTTGATTGGAATATATAGATTCTATCTCAGATTCCATTGCCTTTTGCCATAGATCTGCATCTTTATCTAGAATTACCTCTTCGTATGTCCTGCGATCCTCATCATGTTCACGAGAGACCAAGTCTGAGGACTCTCCCAAAAACATGAATCTATCTGGTTGTTGAACATCCCTCCCACTATGACGAGGCACTGGTGCAGTATTAGTGTTAAGTTGTGCATTTTCTTATGGTTGTTCTACTTGTACTATTGGCACTTGGGGATTATCTGTCTTTCCCACTAGTTCTTCTAAAATGATACTACTCATGGGTTTATGATTCATAATATAGTCTTCCTCTAAGAATCTAGAATTGGTGCTAACAATGACATCTCGATCTATAGGACTATAAAATGAATAACCTTTCGTTCCTATGGGATAGCCTACAAACAGCCTTACTTATGTACGAGATTCTAGCTTGGTTGCGTTTTTGTTCAGCACATGTGCTGGACAACCCCAAATCCGAATATGTATTAGACTTGGTTTGCTACCAGTCCACAATTCTATTGGAGTCTTGGGAACCGACTTAGAAGGTACCAAGTTCAGAAGGTACGTCATTGTTTTATAGCATTCTCCCCAGAACGACTTAGGTAAATCTGAATAACTTATCATCGATCTAACACTCTCTAAAATAGTCTGATTCCTTCTCTCTGCTACACCATTCTGCTGAGGTGTGACAAGTGTAGACAACTGGGATGTAATCCCATTTTCTGATAAATATTCCCTAAATTCTCCAAGCAAGTATTCGCCACCACGATCTGATCGTAGTGACTTGATACATTTTCCAAGATGTCGCTTCTCCGCACTTGCTTTGTACTCTTTGAATTTTTCAAAGCACTCAGACTTATGGCGCAACAAATAAATGTACCCATATCTAGAATAATCGTCAATGAAAGTAACAAAATACTCATAACCTCCTCTTGCTTGGATACTCATAGGTCCACATAAATCAGTATAAACAAATTCTAATACTTCTTTGGCTCTATTCCCCTTTCCTTTAAAAGGTCTATTAGTCATCTTACCTTCCAAGCAGGTTTCACAAACCGGAAATTGCTCCAGTGCCAACGAGCCTAATGGCCCATCTACTACCAGTCTTTGAATCCTTCTCAAGTTAATATGACCTAATCTTAAGTGCCAAAGATATGTTTGGTTCAATTTAGAAGGTTTCTTTCTTTTATTTGTGCTAGAAAGAATGTTATTAGTTTCCTTTTGTTGCAGCACTGGTTGGATAGGTTTAATAATATATAAATTGTCTTGCAATGTACCAGAACATATAACTCATTTATTCATCATAATAGAAACATTATGATCTAAATAAACATTATAACCATCCATAGCAAGTTTAGGAACCGAAATCAAATTCCTTCTAAACGAAGGTACATAATGACAATTGTTCAAAACCAAATTCCTATCATCTCTAAAAGATAAAGTAATTATTCCAACTGCAACTACTGCTACTTTCGTATCATCTCCCATGAACACATATATCTCGCTATCTCTAAGCATTCCGGTATGCTGGAACCCCTGCATAGTGTTACAAACATGGTCAGTGCTCCTGTATCTGCACACCAAGTGCTCGTAGATATAGCCGCTATATATGTTTCTGTAACTGGAGAAAGAGACATACCAGTAATGTTTGTCTTCTTAGGAAGAGGATAATCCTGTTTCCAGTGACCTGACTGCTTGCCCCTGAAGCACTTGCGCTTAGGCTTTTTCACAGCACCTTGAACTCCCACTACATTAGCAACCATTCCAGCTTTCTGTGTTTGAGTCTTTTTCTTCTTCTTTTTGCCTTTTGGCTTAGAGGAAGAAGCTTTCTCAGCCACATTCACTTGAAAATTCTGTTTAAAGAGTCCTTCAGCTGCCTGAAGTTCTGTCAGAAGTTCCGCGAGACTATACATCCTTTTGTTCATGGTGTAATTCAAGCGGAACTGCTCAAAACTTTTGGGCAGACTCATAAGGATGATATCAATCTGGGTTTCCCCATTAATATCAGCACCAAGGATCTCCATCACATTCAGATGAGACATCATCCTGAGAACATGATCCCATACAGGTGTTCCTTCAGCCATCTGAGTGTTCATTAAAGCCTTCATTGCTACTTGCCTAGCAGCCCTATTCTTTTCCCCAAAAAGTTCCTTAAGATTAAAGAGCATATCTGAAGCAGTGGCCATAGCCTGATGTTGATGCTGCAAAACACCCGACATTGCTGCCAGAATGTAACATCGTGACATCTCATCAGCCTTAACCCACCGCTTATAATACTCCTTCTCACTTTCAGGAGTGTCTTCAGCAGGCTGATCTGGCTTGGGTTCATAAGTGCAAAATTTGTACTCCTCAGCAGTCAACACTATGTCCAAATTACGTTCCATTCAATATAGTTTGGTCCAGTAAGTTTGTTATCCTTAAGTATGGTGAATAGTGGATTAAATCCCATTCTATCATGAGGATCATACACATAACACATAATTAAAGGGTTGCACAAATCTTAAAACCTACTGGTTTCCTCTAACAATTAATTAAAATTAATGCACCAATATTTAAACACCATGAGTATCTAGTACGCCACGATGGGTGAAATATATACCACTTAAATTCGTTTAAAAATTACTTCGATCCTATTACTAAATAATACGCCATGTTAGGGTGGACTATATATTATTTTTCATAGCTAAGTGTATACCATTATCAAATCTTAAATTACTAAAACCAAATACATTTATTTGATATATTAATGGATAATTCCCAGGTCTCGGAGGAGTCACAACGACCTCGCTTAATACCTAATTTCTAGACAGAATTCTCCATACTCAACATTAAAAAGAGTATTCAATTTTCGTAACGAATTCTATGAAACTTGGTACGTCACGTTATGGTGATCTATATACCTTTCAATATTCATGATTAATTTAAGAAGTTTGCTCTAGTAATATCCATAACACTACCTGACACCATAAATTATACGCCACGATGGGTGGACATGTATACAATTTATAGTCGCCTTGGTGTTAAATTACATACAAACAATGATGGAGACCATGGGATTCAATTCCAAATTAATTCCCTCTCCCACTTAGTATTTTACCGTGAGGATTTTATTTATCTACATGCATCGCCCTATGTTAATTCTTCGAGGTCCACATGTTATCATAATAACAATACAAAGAACACATAACATAGCATAGCATGATGATCAACATAATTAAAGCATAGTATAAACAACCCTATGTCCATGTCGTTCTAGAATACTAAGGTTAGTATTGCATGACATGAAAATCACGTAATGCATATATAATAGCATTAATTAAAATTAATAGCAGAAAAATTAAAATAAAAAATAAATCCACTATTATGGCCCAAAAAAATTTTTGCCCGAAAATCTTTCAAAAACTTCAACTCGCTGTTTGAGGGTCTAAACGAGCTCGAATGGCAGCTCGTTCCCTTTCCGAAAAGGTATTATGCGTCCAAATATAACACCGTCGGCTCCTTTATTATTTGCTTATTAAATTCATCATGTTTTAGATATCGCATGTCCATTAATTAAATAAATTACTGATAATTCATTTAATTAATATCTTTTATCCTTGATCATCCACTCAACCTTTATTTAATTATGCCGGAATAAATCAACCTGCAGGGTTTCACATAATTAAATCTTTTTGAGCTTTCAAGGGGACATCATTAACCCGAATATTATCACGACATGGATTCCTTCTATAAATAATATCCACCATGTATATAATTCCATCACCCAAAATATAATGATATAATTCAAAAGAATTATTTCATATATAAATCAAAGTATGTAAATAATATACACGTGTCAATTACTATATCTGGATTAAGAACCTAAGCATTAATAATAACATAGAATCTTAGTTCACCTTCTTAATCAGTATAAGGGAACAATTCTAAATTTGATCCTGTTCAATATACACAAAGTATACTAGTATTATTTAATAGTCAATATAAACTAATCTAAATAATACTACAGCCATTCCAGTGGATTGTCCAACACCACCTGTGCTGTGAACCTTATTATATTTCATAAACCGTATTTAACAATCTAATATTCTGTATCCCATTTGATACTAGATTGTCAAAATATATAATATTAGACAGCATGTAAACCTTTAAATGATTCTCAATAAAATAGGCCAGAGATAAATGTATATTTCAAATAGATATTTTCAGTATACACCAACAATTCCCTCAAACCTTGGCGAGCATGGCTCAAAGATGGTATAGTCGTCTGCAAGCAAACTCAATTGGCTCTTTCAAGGAACTAAGCATGACTTTCATCAATCAATTTGTTAGTGGAAAAGTCCATGAGAAGAGCTCTGCATCCCTTATGCAGGTGGTACACGGGAAGAATGAGAGTTAAAGGGATTATCTCAAGCACTTCACCAAAGAAACGCTGAACATCCCCGATCTAGAAGAGAAAGTAGCTATGATAGCCTTGGAGAATGGGACGTCGAATGTTTTCTTTCAGATGTCGTTAGCAAAGCACCCCCCTGAGAGCATGACTGAGCTCCAAAAGAGGGCAAGCAAGTATATAAAAAGCTAAAGAGAGCATGAATAAAACAGAGGTCTCCACCGAAAGTGGTGGAAACGGGACCTCTAAGAAGCGAAAGATAGAGCAGGAGTATAATGGTAGGGACAAGTATCCCCGAACTAGCAAGGACTCTAACTCTGCTCTAGGACCGAGGTTTGCTGAGTATGCATGGTTAAACACTCCCAGGAGTCCAAACTTGTTGGATATTGAAAAGGATGAGGATTATCGATGGCCGAAGCCACTCAGGGGTGATTCCTTAAAGGGAAACAAGAATCATTATTGCAGATTCCACAAAGATGTGGGGCATAACACTGACGATTGCAAGCAACTCAAAGATGAGATTGAGTTTTTGATCCGTAGAGGGAAGCTGAGCCACTTCACTAAGGGTGAAGATCGTGGTAATCAGAGAAAAGAGTATGATAGGAGAAACGATGATCGAGATCGCAACCCACAGCCCCGAGGGCCAGTAATCAACATGATCTCAGGAGGCCCAACCGTGGCCGGGACAACAAAGAATTCTCGAAAGGCTTATGCCAGAGAAGTAATGCACATTGTTGGAGAAACACCAAAACGTGCAAAAATTGAGGTAACAATCGAGTTTGATGATTCAGACTTGGAAGGGGTGAAGTTCCCCCATGACGACCCGTTGGTCATAACTCATATGATTGGAAACTCAGAGGTGAAGCGAGTCTTGATAGACAATGGAGCTTCCATCAACATTTTGTTCCATGATGCATTCGTGAAGATGTGATACAACGACTCTCAATTGACCCCGTCTAACTTGCCTATATACGGATTCAACGGAGTAGAATCTAAAATTGAGGGAACTATTCAGTTGCCCATCACCATCGGACAGGAGCCAATAGAGGCCACTCAGATGCTGAACTTTTTGGTTATCAAAGCGTCTTCCACATATAATGCAATCCTCGGGAGGACTAGTCCACGCTTTTGAGGCTGTGGCTTAACCTACCACATGAAGATCAAGTTTCCAGCCAGGAATGGTGTAGGAGAACAAAAAGGTGACCAGAATATGGCACGAAGCTGTTACATAGCCACGTTAAGGCCTGATGAAGTCGGGGGGCAGGTCCTCCCAATTGAAAATATGAATGTCCGTGTTGACGAAGACATAGAAGCCTCAAATATTATTATGCATTAATATTTATTAGGAGAAGTAGAAATAAGGTTTGATGAAACCATTCCAGGGCTTATTGCCCCGAGTAGGACAGTAGTACTCTATGTAAGGGTTGAACCCATTTCAGATTATTAATACAAGTTTGTTTTGATTCTATGATTTTATTTATGTGTCAAGCACCTGATGTATGTAAGTCAAGATGACCAAGTACTGAAAATAAAAGAATATATGAATGGAAACAAACAAATTCATAGAAAAAGATCCCGAAGGATCAGCAGTTAGATTACAATATAACCGAATTAAAGTGTAACAGCCCCAGATCCGAGGTCGGGGATCCGATCGTTACGGACTCATTATCCATCCACAAAACCAAAATAATTAAATTACAACCTTGTGACCCAAAACAATAACATAAAACACACCAGTTATAGTCCCAGAGATGATATCAGAGTAACTATCAAATATTATTAATCACGAGCTTGAGTTATTACAACCCAAAAGAATTACAATTTTAAATTACATACTCTTTTCCATCCATTTACATAAGTCATACTTGTCATTACATCGGATACTCAAGAGTTAATAATTAGGCTACCAATAGCTTCCTCCTCAGCAATGGTAACTAGGGTATCAGCGGGTAACCCTCTGACGGCTGTCAACTGATTGCGTTGAGTGCGTCTTGTGCGAGCCATCAGATCTAGCTGTTGTTGTGATATAATAAATAAAGCAAGGGTGAGCAATAGCCTACCAAAAGTAATATATAACTGAAAAATAATATATATAACAGTTCAAAAGTATTTTGGAACCATATGCCATGCATTAACGAACAAAGTGCCTCAGAGTACTTTTAGTTCTGAACAGTTTAAAAACCCTGTCAACACGAGTGATATTTCATGTTACAGAAAATAAATAGATTTGGATGATGGACCAATGCTGGATTATGTCGCGCCGAATGACACCACCTTACGATGATCAGTCGCAGGTCGTGCATCTCAAAATTTGTTTCTCTACATGTAGAAGGAAGAACATATGGACACCACCATACGCCAGATCTCCCTATCCATCTTTGGGCTTAGTCGGGGCCAGCGCCACTCGGACCCTATTTCCAAGATGGACTATCCCACAGCCTTTTATACAAGTTTACAATGAAGGACTGTCCCACAGCCTCTTACACAAATACTCCTAGTTCGAGTATATCCATGACTCTGAAACGTAAAGCTCGTCCCCCTTTCCTGTAAGAACCAAGATTTTGGGTGGAATTAAAACTTTTATGTATTTAATGATGTAAGAACGAATAGTGGTTATGGCTACAATGTAATAATTGATATTTGGAAAGAATGAATGGAATTCGACTTTATTATGTTTATGTCTTGAAGAATGCTAAAGGGTGACAACATAGGTAAGAATAATCTATCTTCTAAGGGAATAAGATATGGCAACTTCAAGCAAGAGAATACTCTCATGTCATCCAGATCGATAACGATTAATCCAGTAGTTCCGTAAAAAGGTTAAGGAACGATCGAAAGAGAATACGGACAATCATACAACCCTAAGAGAACAAGTAAAGAATACAGAATGAATAGTGTTTTGGTGGGAGTATAGAATAATATGAGACGACACTATATAGAAGCATTCGGAACGGATTTCCGAGTTCGTATTAGTGATCCAGGGGGAAAATAAGTGTATGTAAAAGCTGTCGGATTCTGAAAAACCGCACTTTTATTTTCTCCGAGAGTTCCCTGGACACTGATAGCCTTAAATATTTAACGAATGGATTTAAGGAATATAAATTGGAAAGTTAGAATGAAAGATGAAGAATGAAAGTATTAATATTAAAAAAAAAAAAAGGATTCCCGGTAAACCCTAATTAGAAATCTGTGAAATATTCCTACGAACGATCAATCGAAACGGGCAATAACCGGACACAGAAACCAGCAGAGGAAGCAAGAGTCTTGTGCAAGCTACTAGTATAAAATATCTAGTAACCAAACTAGAATCAAGGAACTAGCACCCTAGAGAATGCAACTAAGTACTTAGCAAGGCAACCATGTAGTTAGGCTAAAACCACCACATTTTCAACACTTGTCATGGTATTTCCTCATCCAACACCTCACTACTTTAATAAAGTAGCTTTATACAAGATATTATGTTGTAATTGGATGAGAGTGGATGAGATTAAATCATAGAAATCAAAAGAAACCAAGCAAAATACTCCACCCTTGCAAGAAAAACATCCATTCGGCCCTTCACTAATTCCAAAATCAAAACCCCTCTTCCCACCATCTTTTGATCTTGTAAAAATTATGGTGAGTCTTACATTTCATAAAAGTTATCCCATAAAAATTTCAAAGCCAAACTCTCTTGTTTCCATTTTCAAATAATTCATCAAAGAGGAGGATGAATAGTGGTTTTATGAACTAATCTTGTTTTTTCTTGTTTTTCATGGTGGATTTAGCTAGCTTAGGATCATCCAAGGATAGATCAAGGCTTAGGAAGGTTATACTACTCTCTAAGGAAGGAATAAATCATTTCAAACCCTAAGCTTTACTTTTAGTTTATGCATGATTCATGGTGATTTTGGATTAAGTGATATTAGTAGTATTCTACCACCATGTTAGCATGATTTTGTGGTTAGATTAGCTTATGATGATATATTAATGAAGCATGATATTCTTGAGCTTTTAAGAGATGATTATTAACTGTAGTAATTGATTAGATGCCCGATGTGGCTTGGTTGTTGCGTAATGAATTTTAGAACGCCTGATTCGTAGCCGTCGTAATGCCCGATTTTCATTAACACTAAGAAACCGAACTGGTCAGTAGCCATAACTCTCTGTTCTTGGCAAGTTAATGAACCCTACTAATAGATTTTTGAACATAGAACACTTTGGCGAAAGAATCGAAGCATTTCGATTTACGGTTTAGGAATTATGACCAAATTACTAAAAGTAGTTCGAATCCGTAAACGAAAGTTCGTAACTGAAATTGAACCCTCGTAAACCATGTAACGTCATGGCGAATCTTGGTAAATAAATACTAGAGGTAAAAAGGAAGGTGTGAAAGAAAACCGTATATCAAAAGGATCATTTTTCGATTTATTAAAAATGTTCGAGTCGAGGTTAAACGCGAACGAACCCCTAAAAGACGACTGTTTTATAACTTCGGTAAAACACTTAGAAAACGGGCGATAAAACTCGGAGTATAATATTGGTTCGTAACGATCGACCTTAGAACTCATATGACTTAAGTATGTCCCAAGTATAAGTACAGTGACATGTCGTATTAACGAACGAATGTCGGGTCGGATCAGTGATAAAAAGGAATCCACTAAAAGGGGTATAACGAGATAACTCGAGAACGTGTTTCGAATTAAGTATAACTTAACTTTTAATGTGTTAAGTGATTAATCCCGAATGCCTTGGCTATTTATAGATCACCAAGCTGAACCGGGACCCGCTACCACTACCCCTTACCGTACTCGACTACCAGGCAAGTTTCAATTCCTTTCTTTTAGGCTGTTGTTGTGATTGAATAAATATGTATATATGTTTTCTGTTATACATATGCCATAGCATGCATGCCTACTTTCAAGTTATATCATTATGCTTGTTCCATGATTGTTATTGGCTTATAAATTAGAAAGCTATCGTATCAACTATAAGCCGGTTATTGTAAGACCCTCATAGAAGGGCGTATACATCTTATTCATCAAATATAGACCGGGAGTCAATATTTCTTGATATATCGAGATTACCTCGAAAGAAAATATCTAAGTAAATATTTTCCATTATTCGGGCGACGAATATTATTTGAATATTCGTTCGAGATTATTTATTTAACTATCCTTACTTCAAATAATTATTTGAACGTAACTATTCGACGAATAATATTATTTTTTTCTATATTCATTCAGAGTCGAATTATTTATCGATTATTATTTCAAATATTCTTCTCAAGATGAGACTACTAAATGAATATTATTTGGATATTCATTTAGAATATTATTTTATTAAATAAATATTACTTTTGAAAATTCATTTAAGATATTAATTACTTGATGAATATTATTTTAAATATTCATCTGAAGCCTGATTTATTTATCGAATATTATCTCAAATATTCCTTTAGGGCTTGGATTACTAAATGAATATTAATTGATATTCATTTAGAATATTATTCATTAAATGAATATTACTTTTGAATATTCATTTAAATTCCTAATTAATTATGAATATTGTCTTAAATATCCTTTTCAGGTCCTATTAAGTAATGAATATTATTTTGAATATTCATTTAAATATTTATTTATTCAATAAATATTCTCCTGATATTTCTTCGAGGATTATTTTGAAAAATACTCTGATTAAAGATATTCTTTCATATTCCTAAATATCCTTAAATATTTTTGATTCAATAAATATTCTCTGAATATTTATTCCATACTTAGAATAATCTCAATAAGGTTCATCTTCTTCGATTATTACGAAAAATATTTCGGAGTCATATTATTATTAATCTTATATCAAGAAAGGTTCTCAGACATCATTCTTCTTTGAGTCTATCTCCCTAATAATAAGGGAACCTTACTTGGAAAATGTTATTTATCTTGTCGACTTCCCGGTCATAAAGTATTCTCTTCACTCGCAACTCGGGTGCTGTTGACTTATTAAGTCGTTGTTTACCTTCTCATCTTTCGAGAGGTAGGATTGTTGGAACAAGTTGATATTCGATACCAAGCCACAGCTTGGAAGTTATTGGTGAATTTTCCTTTCCAACTAGATACGACTACCTTGTAGAGTCTTATCAACAAGTATTATACTTGGGGAAAGGGGGACGAACGTTACATTCAGAATCATGAATTCTATTTGAACTAGGAGTCGTGTAAGAGGCCGAGTAGCGCCGGTCCATCCCCTTTGGCCCAACCGTTGGACGGGGAGAGCTAGTAAGGCGGTAGACAAGTAAAGCCGTCAGTTCTTCCTTCTACCGGTAGTAAATCTAAATTGAGCTGTACGATCTCGACTGATCATCAAGATTGGAACAGCGGGCGCGGTGAATACTCCATCATTGGTTCATCATCCAAACTTATTTATCTCCTGCAACATGATTACTGTTGGCAGAGCTGGAAAAGTGTTCATAATTGGAATTGCAACCTTTTCATGCAAGTTCCTCTTCTTAATAACAATGAGAATATCTCGCTTACTTTTGGTGTAGCAGATATTTCTACAAACAAATACTTTAAGTTACCTTGTAACTTCATCGTTCATATTATACTGGCATCATTTCCGTAAATGCATGGCATATGGTTTGAAAGATAATTTTTAACTGTTATATATTATCGTTCAGTTATATATTATTGTTGGTGGGCTTTCGCTCACCCTTGCTTTGTTCACATTATGTCACAACAACAGCTAGGACAGATGGCTCGCGTCAGGCGCACTCGGCGCAAGCAGGTTACCCGACCCACCGGACTACCCGCTGAGATGCTAGCCGCCATTGCTGAGGTAGCTTGGTTAGACAGCTTTTGTTTCCTGTTTAACTATATCTATAATTAATGTAATCAACGGCAAAACTGTTAACTTATGATGTTATCCTTTTGGGATTGTAATAACTTTTATTCGTAACCCTTTTATGTAAGACTTATTTCAATTTCATCTCTGGGATTATAACTGTTGTGTGTGTGAGTGGAATTTTTTGTGGGGTCACAGCATGTGATTTATTTATTGTGGACTCAAGTCAAGTATTATGAATGGATGTATGACCGTAACCACCAGATCCCTGACCCCGGATCTGGGGGTGTTACAGAGATGGTATCAGAGCAAGAGTTATATATCCCAAGAGATGATACGACGTTATATAATAATAAATTCAATAATATAATAAGAACCCTTGCCATGTTCACCTAAAACCCTTAAGGGAACTTTTTAAGTATCATGATAGTAACATAGTTCGTCTTGTGTCGGCGAGCGACATGTCGGCCCAGGAGGCAACTGTGAGACAGCATGATGAGGACATGTTCCGGACTAGGGACCCGTACTATGAGCACTTGCCTGAGGAGGATACTGAGCCTGAGGAGGAGGGCACTGAGGAGGTCCAGGTTGATGCTGATACTGATGTGATCGAGTCTGAGGAGGAGGACCCTGAGGAGGTCCAGGTTGATGCTGACATAGATGTTGTTGAGACTGAGGGGGAGGAGGACCCGGAGGGGATCCAGATAGGACAGGATGCTGAGTTAGTTGTTGAGGATGATGATTATTGGGTTGTGTCTGAGATCAAGACTTTGGGAGATGACACTGACATGACCACGGATCAGGTGGTGCCGATAGATGAGGGTGTTGAGGGAGATATAGATGAGCCAGTAGTTGGTGCTGTAGGGAGTTCTGGACTTTTTGTGCCACTCCTCTCTGATGAGAGAGCCCCTACCCCACCACCACTACCTGTGAGCCCATACCCCGATGAGTTTGAGGAGCTTACCCCAGAGCCCCAGCAGACAGAGACTGCCGCTCCAGATGAGCCATCCACCCCACCTCATGCCCCGATAGGAGGAGTCCCAGTATGTGTTCACAACTTGATTGTGAACGGGCTTTATAGAGAGTTGTCTGTGGCAGATGCCAGGTTGGCAGAGTCTAGGAGGGAGTTAGCAGCAGAGAGAGCCGCCCGGATGAGGTTGCAGGGCAGGAGGACTATCAGTGACAGGGTTGGGTATAGGGTTGTGACCCGCATCGAGCTGAGGGCTCGGGTGAGGGTGCGACAGTTGCCTACTGATGGGCATGGTAGGGTAGACAGAGCAGAGGTTGAGGAGGTTTTCCGCATCGCCATGGGGAGGGTTCGGAGGATGTTTCGTCGTGGCAGCTGATTTCAGATGTAGTGATGCAGTGGTCTAGTTGTCTAGTCATGTACGGACATAGTAGTGCCGGCTTTTGTAGGGATGGTTTTCTTGTACTTGTTTTCCCTTTTTGCAGACTAGACAGATAGACAGCGTATTTCACTTTTGACTTGTTGTTGTTGTTAGGATGGCTGTACTTTAAACTATTGTTGTAACTCGGCTGTTGTACCTTTTCGGTACCTGGTATATATTTGTTTCCCTTTCAGTCATTACAATTTTGTTGGGATGTGATCACGAGTTTATTAGCATATGTATTACTTTTCGATTAAGTTGCCATGAGATATAAAACTGTGGGATTTTAAACCCAATCATGTAAAGAATTATGCAAGGAAAAAATCCTTTAAAACAGGTAAGTGGACCTAATGTATAATTTTCCAAATTTTCAGTAAAATGCCTCCAAGACGAATGGGCACTAGGGCTAACCCCCGAGAACCTACTGACCAAGAGAGTCACAACCAACACGAGGAAAACCATGAAAGTAGTGAAGAACAAGATCAGGATTATAATGAGCAAGAAGATTCCCAGTATGGAGCAGAGGATGAACCCCTGTACTCTGAAGAATTTGAGGGGGAAATCGAGGGTGGAGAAACTGAAGTAGAACAGGAAGGGGAGAACCAGGGCGGAAATCCCATGGGCCAGTTTATGGATCTACTTAGGCAGAATTTGAACCAATACCCCCAGCCACCACCAGGCAACAACACTTCAGTGGCAAATTCCTTTAGGGCCTTTAAGTCCCTTAAGCCCCCAGAGTTCCACGGATCGGCTGATCCCGTTGAGGCGAGGGCCTGAATCAAGGAAATGGAAAAATCTTTTGAAATTCTGAGTATCAATGAGGCTCAGAAGACTGTTTTTGCTATTTACCTACTAAAGGGAGAGGCCAATTATTGGTGGGAAGCCAAGAAGAACATGGAGACTGATGCTGTCACAGCCTGGGAAAGGTTCAAACAATTGTTCCTGGAGAAGTATTTCCCGAAGTTCATGAAAACCCAGATGGAACTTAAGTTTTTGGAACTGAAACAGAACAATATGTCAGTGGCGGACTATGAGGCCAAATTTACTGAGCTATCAAGATTTGTGCCAGAGTTTGTAGACACAGAAGAGAAGAAAGCTAACAGGTTTCAACAAGGGCTGAAGCAGTGGATCCAAAATAGGGTGGCGGTTTTAGAGATTACAGATTATGCCACATTGGTGCAGAAGGCAACCATTGTGGAGGCTGGTAGTGATCAGATGCAGAGAGAGAGAGAAAGGGGGGGATAAAGAGAAAGCATGTTAGTATGGGCGGAAGATCCGCTGGAGGAAAACCCCCAACCAAGTTTAATCGAGGAGCGGTTTCCCTACCAGGGAGGAATGTAGGGTTTAAACCATCTGCGAGTGTAAGTGTGAGCCAAGGCGGCCATCAATCAGGAATGTCCCGTTCCAACCCTTCTCGACCTCCATTGCCATTGTGTGCTACTTGTGGGAAGAGGCACTCCGGGGTGTGCAACCTGAAGCAGATAAACTGTTATAAGTGTGGGCGAGCTGGGCATTATGCTACCTCTTGCACCACGGTCATCCCTAACAGCACAACCTGTTTCCAGTGTGGACAGCGAGGGCACATGAGGAAGGATTGCCCAAGGAGCAAACCAGCAGCATCTAGAGCAAGCAAGGTTGCCTCAAATAGGCCACCAACTGCTAGGACTTTTAATATGTCAGTACAAGATGCCGTGAGGGACACAGATGTGATAGCAGGTACTTTTCTCTCAATTCAGTCAGTGCAAATGTCTTATTTGATTCAGGAGCAACTAAGTCTTTTATATCTAGAGATTTTGCGCGTAAGTTGAAAGTTAAAACCCAGCAACTAAGAGATTCCTTACTAGTAGAAATAGCTAATCAGGAAATCGTACCGGTTAATCAAATCCACCCCGATTGTAAGCTAGAAATAAATAGGAGGACGATCCTTCTATGTCGATTTAATTCCTTTTAAGCTAGGGGAATTCGATGTCATTTTGGGTATGGATTGGTTGTCTCGCAATGATGCGCGGATAGATTGTAAAGGGAAAAAGGTTAAGTTGAAAACCCCAGGGAAGAAAGAAATAGTGTTTAAGGGGATGCGACAGACCCAGAAAATTCTGACCATGGCGCAAACCAAGAGATTGTTACGAAAAGGGAACGAGGCTTATTTAGCTTACGTTATAGACACTTAGAAGGAAGTGCCAAGATTGCAAGACATTCTGGTAGTTAATGAGTTCGAGGACGTGTTCCCACAAGATCTTCCCGGACTACCACCTGATAGGGTAATTGAGTTTGCCATTGAGTTAGCCCCGGGGACGGCGCCGGTTTCGAAGGCCCCATACCGACTAGCCCCAGTAGAAATGAAGGAGCTAGCTAAACAATTACAGGAATTGTTGGATAAGGGCATGATAAGGCCCAGTGTGTCGCCTTGGGGCGCACCAGTGTTGTTTGTTAAGAAAAAGGATGGGAGTATGAGGTTATGCATCGACTACAGAGAATTGAACAAGCTAACCATAAAGAATAAGTATCCATTGCCCAGGATAGACGATTTGTTTGACCAGCTAAGAGGCGCTGAATACTTCTCTAAGATTGATTTGAGAACGGGATATCACCAACTGAAGATCAAACCTGAAGATATCCCGAAGACTGCATTCCGTACCAGATATGGACATTATGAGTTCTTAGTTATGTCATTTGGATTGACCAACGCCCCAGCAGCCTTCATGGACCTAATGAATAGAGTGTTCAAGGAATATTTGGACAAATTCGTGATAGTTTTCATTGATGATGTTCTCATCTACTCAAAGACAGAGGCAGAACACGCTGAACATTTAAGGATAACCTTAGAAATACTCAGGAAGGAGCAGTTATATGCCAAGTTCTCCAAGTGTGAGTTTTGGAAAAATGAGGTACAATTTTTAGGGCACGTGATCAATAGAGAAGGAGTGTGGTTGACCCCTCCAAGATAGAAGTAGTTTCAAACTTGGAACGGCCAACTACTCCAACCGAGGTGAGGAGTTTCATTGGACTGGCCGGATATTACAGGAGATTTGTCCAAGACTTTGCAAAAATCGCAGCTCCATTAACTCGACTTACCCGTAAAATCGAGAAATTTGAATGGACTGAGAAATGCGAGAAGAGTTTCCAAGAGTTAAAGAAGAGGCTGGTGACAGCCCCAGTGCTGGCATTACCTGATGGAAAAGGAGATTTCGTGATTTACAGTGATGCTTCGCATAAAGGACTGGGATGCGTGCTTATGCAGCACGGCAAGGTAATAGCGTATGCGTCTAGGCAATTGAAGGATTATGAGGTCAGATATCCCACGCATGATCTAGAACTAGCAGCCATAGTCTTCGCTTTAAAGATTTGGAGACACTACCTGTATGGGGAAAAATGCGAGATTTACACTGACCATAAGAGCCTCAAGTACATTTTCACTCAGAAAGAGCTTAACATGCGCCAGAGGAGATGGTTAGAGTTAATCAAGGATTACGATTGTGAAATTCGCTATCACCCGGGCAAAGCCAATGTGGTGGCTGACGCCCTTAGTAGGAAAGAAAAGCTCAAAATGATAACTTCAGAGGAAGAACTAGTGAAAGATTTTGAGAAGTTGGAAATCGAGGTTAAGTTACCTGAAGAGGGCCAAGAAAAGTTGATGGAAATTAGAATCCAACCTCCATTGCTAGAAAAGATTAGACTGTGCCAGGAACGGATGATGGAGGAAGAAAAGAACTCCACAGAAGAGCTAATGACCGGGGAGGAAATTAAGTGCGAAAGAGACAAGGAAGGGATCATGAGGTACACATACTGGATATGGATCCCAAATGTTCAGGAACTCAAGAATGAGATTTTAAATGAGGCACACAACTCAAGATACTCAGTGCACCCCGGTAGCACCAAAATGTATAGGGATTTGAAGGAGTATTACTGGTGGCCCAACATGAAAAGGACGTAGCAGAATGGGTAAGCAGATGCTTGACCTGCCAACGAGTGAAAGCAGAGCACCAAAAGCCCAGCGGACTTCTACATCCCTTAGAGATTCCAGAATGGAAATGGGAACACATAGCCATGGATTTCGTAGTAGGTTTACCAAGGACCAAGGCTAATCATGACGCCATATGGGTAATTGTAGATCGACTGACGAAATCAGCTCACTTTCTCCCGATCAACGAAAGGTACACGGTCGACAGACTAGTGGACATCTACTTAAAAGAGATAGTGGCGCGACATGGAGTCCCAATCGCAATAGTATCCGATCGAGATCCTAGATTTAACTCCAGGTTTTGGAGAAGTTTTCAAGAATGTGTAGGGACCCGGCTGAACATGAGCACAGCCTACCACCCCCAGACAGATGGGCAAAGTGAAAGGACCATCCAAACGCTAGAGGATATGTTGAGAGTCTGCGCGATAGACTTCAAGGGAAATTGGGATGATCACTTGCCATTGATTGAGTTCTCCTACAATAACAGTTATCATTCAAGCATTGGGATGCCACCTTATGAGGCCCTTTATGGAAGAAAATGTCGATCTCCCTTGTATTGGGATGAAGTTGGAGAGCGAAAGATGCTCGGGCCCGAAGTGGTCCAACGAACTAAAGATGCAGTAGATCTAATCAGAGGACGGTTGGTAGCAGCCCAGGATCGACAAAAGAAATATGCTGACTTAGCTCGGAGGGGCAAGGAATACGAAGTAGGGGACCTAGTGTTCTTGAAAGTGTCACCTTGGAAAGGTTTAATGAGATTTGGGAAGAAAGGAAAGCTGAGTCCTAGATACATTGGACCATTTGAGATCTTGAGACGGATTGGGGAACTAGCTTATGAGCTCGCATTGCCCCCGAATCTACAGCAGGTGCACAATGTGTTCCATGTTTCGATGCTGAGGAAGTATAATCCGGATGTTAAGCATATTGTAGAGTATGAGCAAGTGGACATGCAACCAGACTTGACCTATGTGGAGCAACCTGTGGAAATCATAGACCGGAAAGAACAAGTGCTCCGAAACAAGGTCATTCAGCTAGTCAGAGTTTTGTGGCAGAACCACAATGTAGAAGAATCCACCTGGGAACTTGAAAGCGCAATGCAAGAGAAGTACCCCCACTTGTTTTCAAACTGATTCCGGGACGGCATCCTTTTAAGGAGGGGAGACTGTAAGAACCCAGATTTTGGGTGGAATTAAAACTTTTATGTATTTAATGATGTAAGAACGAATAGTGGTTATGGCTACAATGTAATAATTGATATTTGGAAAGAATGAATGGAATTCGACTTTATTATGTTTATGTTTTGAAGAATGCTAAAGGGTGACAACATAGGTAAGAATAATCTATCTTCTAAGGGAATAAGATATGGCAACTTCAAGCAAGAGAATACTCTCATGTCATCCAGATCGATAACGATTAATCCAGTAGTTCCGTAAAAAGGTTAAGGAACGATCGAAAGAGAATACGGACAATTATACAACCCTAAGAGAACAAGTAAAGAATACAGAATGAATAGTGTTTTGGTGGGAGTATAGAATAATATGAGACGACACTATATAGAAGCATTCGGAACGGATTTCCGAGTTCGTATTAGTGATCCAGGGGGAAAATAAGTGTATGTAAAAGCTGTCGGATTCTGAAAAACCGCACTTTTATTTTCTCCGAGAGTTCCCTGGACACTGATAGCCTTAAATATTTAACGAATGGATTTAAGTAATATAAATTGGAAAGTTAGAATGAAAGATGGAGAATGAAAGTATTAATATTAAAAAAAAAAAGATTCCCGGTAAACCCTAATTAGAAATCCGTGAAATATTCCTACGAACGATCAATCGAAACGGGCAATAACCGGACACAGAAACAAGCAGAGGAAGCAAGAGTCTTGTGCAAGCTACTAGTATAAAATATCTAGTAACCAAACTAGAATCAAGGAACTAGCACCCTAGAGAATGCAACTAAGTACTTAGCAAGGCAACCATGTAGTTAGGCTAAAACCACCACATTTTCAACACTTGTCATGGTATTTCCTCATCCAACACCTCACTACTTTAATAAAGTAGCTTTATACAAGATATTATGTTGTAATTGGATGAGAGTGGATGAGATTAAATCATAGAAATCAAAAGAAACCAAGCAAAATACTCCACACTTGCAAGAAAAACATCCATTCGGCCCTTCACTAATTCCAAAATCAAAACCCCTCTTCCCACCATCTTTTGATCTTGTAAAAATTATGGTGAGTCTTACATTTCCTAAAAGTGATCCCATAAAAATTTCAAAGCCAAACTCTCTTGTTTCCATTTTCAAATAATTCATCAAAGAGGAGGATGAATAGTGGTTTTATGAACTAATCTTGTTTTTTCTTGTTTTTCATGGTGGATTTAGCTAGCTTAGGATCATCCAAGGATAGATCAAGGCTTAGGAAGGTTATACTACTCTCTAAGGAAGGTATAAATCATTTCAAACCCTAAGCTTTACTTTGAGTTTATGCATGATTCATGGTGATTTTGGATTAAGTGATATTAGTAGTATTCTACCACCATGTTAGCATGATTTTGTGGTTAGATTAGCTTATGATGACATATTGATGAAGCATGATATTCTTGAGCGTTTAAGAGATGATTATTAACTGTAGTAATTGATTAGATGCCCGGTGTGGCTTGGTTGTTGCGTAATGAATTTTAGAACGCTCGATTCGTAGCCGTCGTAATGCCCGATTTTCATTAACACTAAGAAACCGAACTGGTCAGTAGCCATAACTCTCTGTTCTTGGCAAGTTAATGAACCCTACTGATAGATTTTTTAACATAGATCACTTTGGCGAAAGAATCGAAGCATTTCGATTTACGGTTTAGGAATTATGACCAAATTACTAAAAGTAGTTCGAATCCGTAAACGAAAGTTCGTAACTGAAATTGAACCCTCGTAAACCATGTAACGTCATGGCGAATCTTGGTAAATAAATACTAGAGGTAAAAAGGAAGGTGTGTAAGAAAACCGTATGTCAAAAGGATCATTTTTCGATTTATTAAAAATGTTCGAGTCGAGGTTAAACGCGAACGAACCCCTAAAAGACGACTCTTTTATAACTTCGGTAAAACACTTAGAAAACGGGCGATAAAACTCGGAGTATAATATTGGTTCGTAACGATCGACCTTAGAACTCATATGACTTAAGTATGTCCCAAGTATAAGTACAGTGACATGTCGTATTAACGAACGAATGTCGAGTCGGATCAGTGATAAAAAGGAATCCACTAAAAGGGGTATAACGAGATAACTCGAGAACGTGTTTCGAATTAAGTATAACTTAACTTTTAATATGTTAATTGATTAATCCCGAATGCCTTGGCTATTTATAGATCACCAAGCTGAACCGGGACCCGCTACCACTACCCCTTACCGTACTCGACTACCAGGCAAGTTTCAATTCCCTTCTTTTAGGCTGTTGTTGTGATTGAATAAATATGTATATATGTTTTCTGTTATACATATGCCATAGCATGCATGCCTACTTTCAAGTTATATCATTATGCTTGTTCCCTGATTGTTATTGGCTTATAAATTAGATAGCTATCGTATCAACTATAAGCCGGTTATTGTAAGACCCTCATAGAAGGGCGTATACATCTTATTCATCAAATATAGACCGGGAGTCAATATTTCTTGATATATCGAGATTACCTCGAAAAAAAATATCTAAGTAAATATTTTCCATTATT
Organism: Saposhnikovia divaricata; assembly: GCA_036435485.1. Taxonomy (NCBI): domain Eukaryota; kingdom Viridiplantae; phylum Streptophyta; class Magnoliopsida; order Apiales; family Apiaceae; genus Saposhnikovia; species Saposhnikovia divaricata. Next base: position 153,949,636 of record CM071600.1, on the reverse strand, counting down.
CGGGCGACGAATATTATTTGAATATTCGTTCGAGATTATTTATTTAACTATCCTTACTTCAAATAATTATTTGAACGTAACTATTCGACGAATAATATTATTTTTTTCTATATTCATTCAGAGTCGAAATATTTATCGATTATTATTTCAAATATTCTTCTCAAGATGAGACTACTAAATGAATATTATTTGGATATTCATTTAGAATATTATTTTATTAAATAAATATTACTTTTGAAAATTCATTTAAGATATTAATTACTTGATGAATATTATTTTAAATATTCATCTGAAGCCTGATTTATTTATCGAATATTATCTCAAATATTCCTTTAGGGCTTGGATTACTAAATGAATATTAATTGATATTCATTTAGAATATTATTCATTAAATGAATATTACTTTTGAATATTCATTTAAATTCCTAAATAATTATGAATATTGTCTTAAATATCCTTTTCAGGTCCTATTAAGTAATGAATATTATTTTGAATATTCATTTAAATATTTATTTATTCAATAAATATTCTCCTGATATTTCTTCAGGGATTATTTTGAAAAATACTCTGATTAAAGATATTCTTTCATATTCCTAAATATCCTTAAATATTTTTGATTCAATAAATATTCTCTGAATATTTATTCCATACTTAGAATAATCTCAATAAGGTTCATCTTCTTCGATTATTACGAAAAATATTTCGGAGTCATATTATTATTAATCTTATATCAAGAAAGGTTCTCAGACATCATTCTTCTTTGAGTCTATCTCCCTAATAATAAGGGAACCTTACTTGGAAAATGTTATTTATCTTGTCGACTTCCCGGTCATAAAGTATTCTCTTCACTCGCAACTCGGGTGCTGTTGACTTATTAAGTCGTTGTTTACCTTCTCATCTTTCGAGAGGTAGGATTGTTGGAACAAGTTGATATTCGATACCAAGCCACAGCTTGGAAGTTATTGGTGAATTTTCCTTTCCAACTAGATACGACTACCTTGTAGAGTCTTATCAACAAGTATTATACTTGGGGAAAGGGGGACGAACGTTACATTCAGAATCATGAATTCTATTTGAACTAGGAGTCGTGTAAGAGGCCGAGTAGCGCCGGTCCATCCCCTTTGGCCCAACCGTTGGACGGGGAGAGCTAGTAAGGCGGTAGACAAGTAAAGCCGTCAGTTCTTCCTTCTACCGGTAGTAAATCTAAATTGAGCTGTACGATCTCGACTGATCATCAAGATTGGAACAGCGGGCGCGGTGAATACTCCATCATTGGTTCATCATCCAAACTTATTTATCTCCTGCAACATGATTACTGTTGGCAGAGCTGGAAAAGTGTTCATAATTGGAATTGCAACCTTTTCATGCAAGTTCCTCTTCTTAATAACAATGAGAATATCTCGCTTACTTTTGGTGTAGCAGATATTTCTACAAACAAATACTTTAAGTTACCTTGTAACTTCATCGTTCATATTATACTGGCTTCATTTCCGTAAATGCATGGCATATGGTTTGAAAGATAATTTTGAACTGTTATATATTATCGTTCGGTTATATATTATTGTTGGTGGGCTTTCGCTCACCCTTGCTTTGTTCACATTATGTCACAACAACAGCTAGGACAGATGGCTCGCGTCAGGCGCACTCGGCGCAAGCAGGTTACCCGACCCACCGGACTACCCGCTGAGATGCTAGCCGCCATTGCTGAGGTAGCTTGGTTAGACAGCTTTTGTTTCCTGTTTAACTATATCTATAATTAATGTAATCAACGGCAAAACTGTTAACTTATGATGTTATCCTTTTGGGATTGTAATAACTTTTATTCGTAACCCTTTTATGTAAGACTTATTTCAATTTCATCTCTGGGATTATAACTGTTGTGTGTGTGAGTGGAATTTTTTGTGGCGTCACAGCATGTGATTTATTTATTGTCGACTCAAGTCAAGTATTATGAATGGATGTAAGACCGTAACCACCAGATCCCTGACCCCGGATCTGGGGGTGTTACATTTCCCCAAGTGTAATAATTGTTGATAGGACTCCACAAAGTAGTCGTATCAAGTTGGAAAGGAAAATTCACCAATATTTCCCAAGCAGTTGCTTGTTAATGGATATTGACTTGTTCCAACAATCTTACCCCTCGAATGATGAGGAAGTAACACAGAGACTCGTCTTGATGAAAAGCAACCAAGTTGCGAGTGAAAAGAATAGTTTTAACAGATTTATGACTGGGAAGTCAAACAATTAAATAACAGCTTTCAAGTAAGGTTCCCTTCTAATTTGGAAGATAGATTCGAATGTAGAATGGATTTTTTTGAGAACCTTCCTTGATAAAAAAATAATAATAATAATAATAATAATAATAATAATAATAATAATAATAATAATAATAATAATAATAATAATAAGACTCAAAAAATAATTTACATAGTATTTGAAGGTCAAGGATAATTTTTGAATAAAATAATATATTTTAACACTAGTTAAAAGAATTAAATAAATATTCAAAGAATATTTATTATCTCATAAATATTTAAAGAATATTCTTAATTATAAAATATTGCTCATAGTAACCCTCAAATGATTATATAAAATATTCACGAAATAAATAATTCCTCGAATGAATATTCTAAATAATATTCAATAAATAAGTAAGACCTCAAATGGGTTTTCAGAATAATATACCGTACAGAAATAAAGCTCAAATGAATATTCCAAAATAATATTCATCTAAATCAATATCCTCAAATGAATATTCAAAATAATATTCATTAAATAAATAATCTCGAATGAATATTCAAATAACATTCCTCGAATAATTTCCAAGTAATTAATACTTATGGACATATAAATAATGTTCATAAATAACATTCCTCAAATAATTTGTCACTGGAATCCCTCCGGGTTTCCATGACTATCTCTATATTTAATACTAGTATATCATATCTATCTTATAAGCCAACATCAATTCATGGAACAAGTATCACAATATAATTTGAAAGCAGGCGTGCATGCTATGGCATATGTATAACAACAATCAATCATATATATTATCACAACAACAGTTCCAAAGTATTGGAAACTTGTCTGGTATTCGGGTAGGGGTAGCGTGTCCTGGCTCAGTCCGGTGATCTATAAACAATCAGAATGTTCGAGATTAATCATTTAACGCTTTTGAAAGGCTAAGTATACATTTAACTTAGGTCAAGACATGTTTTCAAGTTATCTCGTTATACACCCTCTAGTGTAACTCTTTTTATCACCGTTATGATCCGACACTTGCTCGTTATCAAGGCATGTCATTACGCTTACACTTGGTAGGTACTTATGCCACAAAAGTGCTAAGGTCGGTCGTTTACTAATAAAGATTATACCTCGAGATTTATTGATCGTTTTCTAAGTAATTTTTCAAAGTTATAACCACTTGTTCTTTTTAGGGGTTCATTCGTACTTAACCCCGATTCGAACATTTTTATAAAATCGAAAAACGATCCGTTTGACATGAGGTTTTCACTCACACCTTTCTTATGATCTCTAATATTTAATTATCAAGATTCGCCACTGAATTAATAATATCATGGGGGTTCAAGTTCAGTTACAACTCGCATTTACGGTTTCGAACCATTTTTACGATTCTGACCATAACTCCTAAACCGTAAGTCCGTTAGCTTTGATTCTCACGCCAAAACGATCTAAGACTCGAGATCTACAAGGGTAGGTTATATATACATCAAGGCCAGAAATTTAACCCAACTGTTATGCACGAATTTTAAAGGTTTAACGAAATTTCGGCATTACAACGGCTATAAATCGAACGTTTCTAAATTGATAACATCACAACCCAGCCACACTGGGCATACCATCAATCTAATACACATAATATTCATCTCATAAGTCTATGAACATCTTACTTAACCATCATTTGAACCATAGCCCTTAGATCTACTAAAACAACTACATAATCACTTATACATGCTTATAACAACATCATATCTCATCCAAGATCATCAAAAACTTAACATAAGTGCTAGGGTTTCTTGAGATGATTACTTTCCTTGGAGTGTGGATGACCTTAATAAACCTTGTAACCCTTATATAACCTAAGCATAGCTTGGGTCATTCAAAGAAACAAGAAAACTAAAGTTAGATCTTAAAAGTTACTATTCATCCTCCACTTTGATGATTTATTTAAATATGAATGAAGTGGAATCTAATGCTCAAATTTTGAGGATAACTATGATATGAAATGTAGTACTTACCATAAAAATTTGGAGATTAAACAACGGTTGGAAGCTTGATTTTTGTTTTGGAATTTTGGCAAAAGCCGAATGGGAGAGAGGATGAGAGAGTTTGGTGTTCTTGGCTTGTTTGCTTGCTTGATCCTTGCATAAAGTGATGTCTCTTGATAATATCTATCATAAAACTACTTTAATAAAGTGCTTTGGTCATGGATGATGCATTCAAGTGGACTTGTTGATGTTTTAGTGGTAGGATGAAAAGATTAAGCTAACTAATTGGTTTGATTGCTAATGTTGCTAGTTAGCTTGAAACTACTTAGTTCCTCGATCATATCCACTTGCACATGCATGCATCTTAGCTCTCTGCTTGCTCTTTTGTCCCGTTATTGCTCAATTTCATTGATCGTTCGGAGGAATATCTCGAGTACTTCTTGTTAGGGTTTTACCGGAAACCTCCTTGATATTTTTGCTAACATCTTTAATTCTCCTTTATAATTCTTGGATTTAAATTCCTCAACTCTCTATCTTAAATCCTTAAATCCTTCAGTGTCTAGGAAAATCTCGAAGAATATAAAAGTGCTATTTTTCTGAATCTGATATCGTTTACATACACTTTTATTGCCTATCGGTCATTAATACGAACTCAGAAATCCGTTCTGAATACTCCTATATAGCGTCGTCTGATAATATTCCAATTTCCACAAAAAACACTATTCGTTGCTTATTTTCTCTTTAATTATTATAATTAGAAAAAATGTCCTCGCGCTCTCCCGAGCGTTCCTTAACCCTTTTTCGGAACCCCTTGACTTATAACAAATATCGATTTGGATGACATGAGAATAACCTTCCTCGTTGGAATTTACTATATCTTACTTCCCAGGAGATATATTATTCTAATCTAAGTTGTCAACCAATTGCAGCATTCATAGCATTTAAACATTTGAATCCAAATCCATTCAACGTTCATTCTTTCAACCACTAATACAATGTAGTCGTAACCACTATTCATGCATACTCCAATACATAATAAAAGTTTTAATTCCTACAAAAATCTGGGTTCTTACAGTCTCCCCTCCTTAAAAGGATTCCTTCCCGGAATCAGGTAGGAAACAAAGAGTTGCTTGTCTGTCGTATCACTTTCCAGTTTCCCGGTCAATTCTTAATCATTCAACCCTTTCTCAGCACATATACTGGTGCTACAATACACACTTTATCCTTTTTCCATCAACTTTGCTACTTTTCTTACAACACACTATCCGGGTTATGCTCTTACTCAGTCCTATACTATTATCCTTTTTGATATCTGTAGTGACTTGGGTATCACTATCTCATTGCGAATTCGGAGATAACCTCACTCGCACTATGCATTTCCTGATCGCTTTAATCTTCGCAATCTCGATCAATACAGAGAAGTGGAAAGATTTATTGAGAGATCACTATGATCAATGAACATTTGTTATATTGCATAGTTAGTACAGAAGGGGGCCAGCCTTTAGTACTTGATAAGCAATTAAACAAGTTATGGTATTCCACTTAGACTTCTATCACACAGACAGATAGTCACGTAGCAGTACCTCCCCTACTTAAAGGGTTGTTCTTCTCAATTCAAAAAGAAGATGAATAAGGGAGAAGAAAAGAAAAGAATTTCAAAGAATCATAGGAGTTTTCATGATTGCAAGATATCATACTTAGAATTTACCTCTGAACTATAGAGGTTCATTAGAGAATAAAATAATTGTAATCGTATTAAATACTACTTATCGTGTTCTCACGTGTCAACATATCCTCGCTGCTCTGTCCATCATTCTATGGACCTATATTCTTGTTCAATCTTAGCACACTCATTTTTGGAAAATCTTTCAACCTTTCAGGTTAAATCTTAGATTTCTCGCTTGACATCATTGTTACTGATATTCCACGCCACACTACTAGCTTTTTCATATTCATAATACTAACACTATCAGGTTGTCATCCCGTGAATTTGTTAGAAAGCCCATTCGTCAATCTATTCATAACATTCCTTGCTTTCAATTCCGTAATTACTTTTTCAATCTTTTCTTTATCAATCACATTCTTCGTATTATCTGATTTTTCTTTACTTCCGTTATTTATCTCCACCGTCATCTCATTATTGGGATGTCCTTTGTACTTGGTATTTCCCTATTGGTATCCCGTCACATGTATTCAGTAAGCATCACATTCTTGAGGTCAAACTTTCCTTTTTTTCAACCATCTAAATTCTTACCTTCTCGATCCATTGGTCTTCTTAGTACTCAATCAGTCTATTCCAAATTTCTTCGAATTCTCCCAACTTAAAGGGAGTTAATCTGTATGTCATTTATACTTTCAATTTCAACTTTCCGTTGTGACCAACAACCTTTGCCATATACTTTTCTAGCTTCATTGCTGGGGTTTCTCAGGAGTCCGCATATCAAGCTCCCTTATTGTTCCTCAAACTTTATCCCCTTTATGTCCTCAACCTTACATTTCTTTCATCAGTCATCTTGTTTTTATTTCGACTATAATCTCTTTATGAACCATCATACCATTATCATTTATTTCAGACATCACGTCATTCCAAAATTAAACCATTCAAAATGAACCTTGACGATTTCTCTAACTTGGATCCAATACAACCTATTTTTGTTTTTCATTCTGACATCTCCACAGTCGTTATCATCTAATTTCTCAGAAGAAGCACCACTACTTTAATGTAGTCCATTGTTAAATCACCATCATTTATCGTTGACGTAGTGCTTTAATAGCTAATCAAACGGGTTCATAATTGTCAGATCAAAATTCTCTAGGAAGACAAAATAATCACTATTCTTTATCCATAAGGAATACTTCCTGAACTTGATGTAGATATTAATGATTAAAATTGCAGAAGAGTTTCAAGCACAACAACTATGACAGGTTGATGGGATTATTAATCACATGTCTTCAGTAAAAGACTGGAAACTTAACGGTCTACTTAGTCAATTTGTATCATGGTCCTGGTTTACCTCAAAATAGGACCTTCTAAAGTATGTAATATGCTTAGAACGATATTAGGAATCGAATATTTACTTAAACTATTCTTATAGTTGATTCTTGCACAATTATCAGAAGGAATGTAAATTCCTCCACTCCAATATGACCTTCAAGGTCCTTCCAAATATCATTCTGTTTCTTCGGTATGAGCATTTATAATTACTCCTCTATACTTAAAGTGTCGGCCACCTCATTGGCCTTTCCTGATAATAATAATTTCTTGTAATCAATGTTCTCTGGATCTATTCCAACTCAAATTTTTCTACCTCATTCCCATCACTGTTGGGTGAAAGCATTCTCCCTTAAGCTCTGCTGAAGGAGAAAAATATATCTATCAGTCTTTTTCCATAAGTCATTGCTTCCACCATTCCGGGTGAACTTTATCACAGTTACTCTCAATCATACCTAGGATATTTATTCTCTTAGTTCTTTCTTGTTTTATGATGATCTCAACCTTCATTGGTTCAATCCATACCTACTTATGGTTTCACACATGCCTCGTCTGGCATTATTATTATTATATCATACATTCCCTACCAAACTTCCATTTTGAAACTCAGAATATTACCTTTTTCTTTATAAAATCTCTTAGATCATCCTCATAACTCCTTTTGTATTTTCTAGATACAGGGTATATCAAAATATCATTCATTGATCCTTTAAGAAAATTCGGTCTATGTTCTTTCCGAAACTCCTTTCAATAAATCCCTAAAGATTATTGATGCCTTGGTCAATCCATCTTATACCATCTGAATTCATAATGTCTTTATTAGGGGTAATGCCATCCTTTGTGCATCCCCAGGGTTCACTCTAATTTATGGATATACTATCCTCAATTATATTTTCAAGAAATACTTACATCCTTCAGTTAACAATCACTTCATATTTCCTTAATAAGGTCTCTTTTCAATCATTCACATCTTGATAATCTATATGTAGCTTCATGCTAACCTTCTCTTTCAAACGGATGTTAGTCTACAAGACCTTCCAAAAGACAAAATATGACGATCTGCTCTTCTTACAGAACTTGGTAATAGTAGCAAGGATGTTCCGGAAGATATTGATCGTGTTCAACGTGAATCCATTAGTACTTATTACTCTTCTTGAGGATACTAAGTTTTAGTTAACATTTATGCATCATACTGTACCATCACTAACAATCTTCATAAACCTTCATTAATCACTTTCCTCAGTCATAGGACATCCATGGTATTTATAAAATCTCATCATCATGTATCCCAATTCACTTTACTTCTCTTTCTAGTTCATAAGCTGGTCAATCATATATTCCTAAATCACTTCACTTATATCAAAAGTTCTCGCGGTTGGCGCTTGGTCAGAAGCACCCTGCTTTGTCCCTACATTGCTTGTCTAGTCACTTTATAATTCTTTGCCACATGGCCCAAAATGGCCACGCCACAGTATGTGAGTTTTAGGGTTAGCCAATGGTATTACTTTTCTAGCAATTGCCGGCATAGCGCCTCCTTCGTCCATAGCGAAGATAACTTATCTAGGGTAGGTTACGCTTATCAATATAATTTTTCCCGCGTACTCTTAAACTTTTTCTTTTTGCATTTGTTCACTGCTTTCCCTTACACAGCAAATCTTAGGTACCAGAGTAGTATAGTAACTCAACTCGAGCACTGCCATTCTTCGTTCATCCCTTTTTCCTCGATACCTTCTGATCTTTTCAAAATTTTACTCCATATAAGTCTCGATCGACTTCTCGGTACCACCTCCGGTCACCTTTCCTTTATTTTTTATTTTTTCAACTTTTCTTATCAATCCCACTTGCTATATGAGCTTAACACCTTTCGCATAATAGCCTTTTTATTTAAGTCAATCCCGGAATTTCTCAATCCGTTTTGGTCCTTAAATACATCTCCCGTTTTACCGTCCAATCATTTTATCAGTTATAGAAATCAGGGTCTTTCCACCAACCCATATAGCGGATACCTTACCCAATCCACATGGTTCACTCCAGTTTCTACTCTCTTTAGTGACGTCCTCTGATAATCAGAAAGACAAGGTTTGTCAAAAGTTGTTGAATTTCCTTCCAGAATCAGGAAAATTTTGGTTAATCTATCCACCCACTGGTAGTACTAAGAAGATCAATTTCGAAACCTAAAGAACAGTTCTATGAACATCCAAGTAGGTAGAATCGTAAGTAGTTATATAAAGGAATGATTGACATAAAGTTGGAAGTTTAACCACTGGAAAGGAATCAAATATGCATCCCATAGAAGGGAAATCAGAAGTTTCAAACTGAAACATGCCACATCTTCCTGATACATATACGTCCTAATAGTTGATACTACCAAATGTTAGTCTACCTAACCACCAGTCTCAGAAGGAACACTACCGTCGGTGTTAGTCGTTCCACAAAATTGGCACTACCAAGGCCATCCGAATCTGGTGAACCGTGCTGTCCGAATACATCCGCAATTACTCTACCGTGCCGCATAAGCACACCACCTAAAACTATATGAGGTGCATCATACTATATCACAAAGTCTTCCTTCTTCCATTAGGCAATGCCAACGCTGGGCCGCCTCCAATTTCCTCTTTAGCTCCAGGAAGATTTTCTCACATTTTCCTATTCATTCAAACTTCTTAGTCTTTCAATTAAGTCGAGTTACGGGACTACAATCTTTGTAAGGTCCTGCACAAATCTTTAGTAATACCTGGTGAATCTTATGAAATTTCTCACCTTTGCTGGGGTGGTTGGCCTTTCCCAATTGAAACTGCCTTTAACTCGGTGAGGTCAACCAACACTACACGCTATTTTATCGCATGTCCTAATAACTAAACTTTATCTCATCAGAATTCATTCTTCAAGAACTTGGCATGCACTTGCACTTTCAGGTTTCATCTCAAAACATTCTCCATTACCTCTTAACCACTGATCGTATACTTGATCCATTTATGATCCAGCGTCGGAGTAAACTTAATGTAACTACTATAATCCATTCAAGGAAAAGAAAGAATTTAATATTCCTCTGAACCACATGCATCTAATGTTTCTGGTTCATCATTTCACTGAGTTGAAATAAACCTATACTTAGTCCCTGACAGTAGTCTTATTACGAGTTTATCATAGGCTCATTAGTCTTTTCCTCTTGTAAATTCTAAGATCATTGTCTCGCTTACCACTTCCTTATATAACTTTATCCAATCATGCCAGGGTGCGCACGAACATGCTGAAAAATCTGATTTTCTTTCCCTTTTCGAATTGAATTGTCGTTATATGACTTTTCTTCCTGGAAAAGACTTCTATTCAGATGAATAACTTAGAAACACACATAGAGAGCCAGAACTAGAGATTCAGACTTGGAGACAGATTTCGAAGGAAGTGACAGCAATCGGAGTTCTAAGATCTACTTTTGTATTCTTCTAAATTAGGCGATACTCTGGATTCTAGATTTGTTTTCTCAACTCTTTATTCTAATATTATTACTACTTTCATTCATACTTTGTTTTATATCATGTTTTCATCAAATCCCATGGTGACGAACAGTTCGATTATGAACTAATCGTTGTCATGGGATTCTAACGGATTTATTTATGGAGCTTTAGTATTTTGACGCTTTAAAGGTTTGTGTGTGATGTATATCTGATATCCTCGTATGGTTATGCTTAATTGTTAGATGCGTTGCTAACATCTAATCTGTTAATCTCTTGTGAAGTGAAAGTGGATCTTGAGATTTAGAACTTGCCATGCTAGCATAGGTTCATGATTATTTATCAACATGATTTGTAGCATAAATAGAAATATATTATGTTGCCCTATGTGATCTTTATGGATAACTTTTTCCGCAACCGTTATGTTTTCAAATTCTATAGACATAAAGGGTCTAAGCATAATTGGTTTCTATTCATCTTCTATCTCTTTTGTGGATGTATGGGTAGTTTGGTATACGTATGCTGACAGGTAGCATGTACTTGTTTCGTGTTATTCGATCAGATATCATAGCCATTGCATATAGTGATTAAAGGCGTCAGATCTAAGCGAAGTATTTAATGAAGTTAGGATCCCATGTTTATTCTCATATAAGTAATTCGATTTTGATTCTCAGTAGTAAAGTAATTCTTAGTTGTGTTAATTTGCTTCTTAGATAATTTTAGTTAATCAAAACCTCAATTTGTTAATTGTCTTAGCAGTGAGTAAAAACCATACATTGTTGCATAGGTACAATAACTGAATTAAAACCTAAACCAGATCTCTGTGGGAACGAACTTAACTTATATCTATATTACTTGTGACCACGTACGCTTGCGTGTATTAGTGCAAACAAGTTTTTGGCGCCGCTGCCGGGGATCATTGGGGTTTTATTTTAGTTTATGTGCTTGTCATCAGTGGTCGTTTTTTTTTTTGCTAAATAAAAAATTATAAACCGAAGAAAGCGAATACATTTCTAGGGGCATACCCCGCGATAAAACCGCTAACCAACGGAACAACAAAGAACAAAGGGAACCATTACAGAATCACAGGGGCATACCCCCGTCCTCAGCTTACACAAGAACTAGACCTCAAAGGGTCCACACATGCATCCAATCAAAAGCTAGCAATTAGTAAATAAGCAATACAAGAGAGGGGTCCTTTTGCGCCCATTTTTTAAACGAAGAACTAGAAAACAGTTTCTCCCTCACATACATCTTCACATTCGAGATGAGCACCGTTGTTGGGTGGCCTTGCCTTGCATTATGATTTCTGAAGTTCCGTTCCTTCCAAATACTGTAAACCGTGGTGGTCAAATAAACTCCTGCAATAAGTTTCAACTTTGCCGTTAATGAGCTTTGGAAAAAATCACCTTGCTGCCATCTAATCCAGTCTGCATTCATTTGAAAAGGGATGACCCGCTTCACAAGGTTAGTGTATGGGCAAGAAGTAAGGATATGGCTTATCGTTTCCATTCCAGTACCACAAAGCAGGCATGTAGGATCCACATTCATACCAAATAGATTCATACGATCACGAGTAAGTAACCTGTTCTTAACAGCAAGCCAGGTAATAAAAGAGCATTTTGGGATATTGAAAGAATTCCATACCAAGTCACACCATCCCACTGCCTGGCCCGAGTCAAGAATAGACTGCCATATAGCTAATAACTTAACAAGCTTGGGCTGAAGGCCATCCCAGGAGATACAATCACTGCTATGAAGTTGAACTGGATTTGCCCTATTTCTCACCTCAATAACGTCCATGTGATTTGACCGAGGCAATCTCCACACACCTTCATTAATATAATCTCTAACATGTACCATGGACGATGACTCTGCATTGGAAATAACTGAAGGGGAGATAAGAGCCAAGGGCGCTTTATTAGCCCATGGGTCGTGCCAGAAAAGGAAGTCAGAGTTAACACCAACTTTGAATGACAGAAAAATCATAGGCTGGGGTCTAGCATTAAAGATTTTCCTAGCAATCCAACTGCACCGATAGGGCATTTTGGCAGTCCAGAAACCTTTATTACGTAACAAAACCATGTGAAACCAAGCAATCCAAAGTGAATCAGCTGAGGGTTGGAGCAGGCGCCATAGCTGGTGTAACACCGCTACCTGGTTCCATTCGAATAGATTTTTGATCCCCAACCCCCCTTCTGATTTTGGCTTACAACAGTCTTCCCATCCCACCTTGTAGTGGCATCTTCCAGAATCCTTATAGAACCCTCCCCATAAGAACTTGAAGAAAAGGCTATTGATATTTTTCAAAACAGCCTTGGGTAAAAAAATATACATACTCCAGTAGCCCACAATACTAGCCATGATTGCCTTGATCAACATGAGACGGCCAGCAAAATTAAGAAATCTAACCATCCAGGATTCCACTTTGCTACAAAGCTTGGCCACCAACGAAGAGCAGTCCCTACTGTTCAGCTTCCCAGTAATGAGTGGCAAACCCAAGTAGGTAATAGGAAGGACACCCCTCTGAAACCCAGTGACCAAAAGTGTGTCTCTCACAACTGTTTCCCTCACATTAGCAAAGAAGCAAACAGATTTCTCAGAGCTTGGAACCAAGTTTGACCACCTTGAAAACACCCTTACTCCCTCCATGAGCCTAGCAACCGAGTTGGGATCGCCATGACTGAACAGGAAAACATCATCTGCAAAGATTATATGGTGCAATTTCACCTCCTTAGTCCTCCAGTGAAATTTAAAGTCAGTGGTCTGAGTAGCTTTGTTCAGGCTAGTTGTAAGGGCTTCCATTGCCATGACAAAGAGATAGGGAGAGATTGTGTCGCCTTGCCTCAAACCTGATTCACCCTTGAAGAACCCCTCCAAGCTACCATTAAGTTTGACAGAGAACATTGTAGTTGTAATGCAAACTGGAATCCATTCCACAAACCTTGGAGGAAAACCCATCCTTCCATGAATCGAGAAAATGAAGCTCCAGTTCAAGGAGTCAAAAGCCTTATGAATGTCAAGTTTCACTGCACATCTAGGCTGACCTGAGTTCCTGTTGTAACCCTTACATAAAGCTTGAGCTAGGAAGATGTTATCACCAATAGATCTTCGAGCCACAAAAGCAGATTGGTGCTTAGAAATCAAGGAGGGTAAAACAGCCTTAAGCCTGCCTGCAAGCATCTTAGAAATACATTTGTATAGAACATTACAACAGGAAATAGGGCGAAAGTGTTGCATTTGAGAAGGGTTGTCATGCTTAGGCACCAAGCAAATAGAAGCCGCATTCACAATTTTAGGCATTACAAGAGATTCAAAAAAATAAAGAATACCTCTAGTAACATCATTACCCACAATATGCCAAGTTGCCAAATAGAATTCCACAGAGAAGCCATCAGGCCCCGGGCTCTTATTCTTACCCATCCTTTTTAACGTTTTGAGAACATCACTGGCCAGAAAAGGACTATTCATTATGTTTGCCTGAGTTTCATTAATACTAGGAAGAATTACATCACTCGGAAGTTGCTCAACTTCGCCTCTATGACCAAGCAGGGTCTAGTAATAGTCTACAGCAATAGAAGCCATGTCTTCATGAGTTGTCATAGTATCGCCATTAGGAGTGGAAAGGGACAGCACCTTATTCACATTCCATCTTCCTCTACATGCATTGAAAAAATACTTGTTATTGTTGTCCCCATTCTTTAACCAATGAACCCTAGATTTTTGCTTGAGAAAACATTCTTCCATTTGTAAGGCCTTAGAATATGCATCAGTCAATCGTTTCTCTTCCTCAAACTGGGACAAAGTTGGGGAGACTGGAAGGGCTCTTTGGAAAATCATCAACTCATTTCTAGTATCCTGAACCACCTGTTGTAGATTTCCAATCGACCTATTCAGCCCCTTAAGGGCCTGCTTGACCCTCTTCAACTTTGACGTTAGCAGAAACCAAGGGTCCCCTGTGACTGCCCCCTCCTACGCACTCTCCACCAACACAGGGTCATCAATAAGGTGGTTAAAGAACTGGAAAGGCTTCTTTATAATAGGCCTTTCCAATCCTAAAGACGTCAAAGCAGGGCAATGATCCGAGAGGCCTCTAGGCAAGAAAACAGAGGCTGAGCAAGGGAACACATTATGCCAATGCGCATTCACCATTACCCTGTCCAGCTTCCTGTACTTTGGCTGATGGATGCTGCAATCCCACCAGGTGAAATGACTACCTGTACTACGCAGATCAGTCAAGGAAGTGGCTCGGACAAAGTCCTTGAAATCAGTCATGTCTGAAGTCCAGTTTGTAGCTCCTCCATGCTTTTCCTCTATACGGAGGCAAGTATTTAGGTCCCCAGAAATAACCCAAGCTTCATTTACGATTGTTCTGGATAAACCCAACAAATCATTCCATAGCACCCGCCTATCAATTTCTTCATTAGAACCATACACAAAAGTGATCACAAAAGTAATGTTAAATTGTAATAAACTAACTGAGCAAGTAATATGCTGAGTAGAGGAAGTCAGCACCAAAACTTTCCAAAAATCAGGGTTCCACCCCAGCCATATACGGCCACCCGGATGGTGCTCGTAGTTGAAAAACCATTGAAACCTCGGGTTTATCTTCTTAGAGATAATCTTAGCAGCGTTCTTATGCACATGAGTTTCCAAAATACTAATCAAGGATAATTTATTAGCAATGATAAAATCCTTGACAAAATCAACCTTATTGTTGAGGCCACGGACGTTGTAAGAACAAAAAATAGTCATAAAAACTGAATTAAGATTTCGAAGGAGGGCCACCTGACCCCCACTTCGCTCGTTTAACACCCTTTGAGTTAGCTCTCTTACCACCCTGTTTACGAGCAACTTCATCCACTACCACATGCTTGAAACTTTGAGAGGGCGGAGTCCTAGTCGACACAGTTGGCGAAATAAGAGGCTTACGCTTTTTTACCTCTGTCCAGCCTTCCCCATCCCCAGGGTCCTGTCTCCCCCCTGTAATAGGAGTCAAAAAACCATCTGTTCCATCCACTACCTTACCATTCTCACTCTTCTCAGCTTCATTTACTTCTAGATTACCACCCTCCACCACAATCTCCTTCTCTTTTCCACTTTCCTTTCCCTGAGTCTCAGAAGTAACCCCCTTCTCCTCAGATACCTTCGATGATTTCCCCATCTCAGAATTAGGTTTACGTGCCCAGTCCCTTGGAGCCAACGGACACGCATTAATGAGATGACCTAGGGAGTTGCAATGAGAGCACAATAGCGGTTTGTTTAGGTATGAAACTTTAACCTCCACATTTGCTTTATTATAGTCCATCACTGAGATAGAGTGTAGGAGAGGATCTCCCACTTTGTATTGAACACACATCTTAGCAAAAGGCAAAATTTCTAACTGTGAGGTTAATGTATCAGCCCCTAGAGGAACACCAATCACACTAGCTATGCGACTCAGTCCTTCTTGGGTCCAGTAGCAGTCGGGCAGATTGCTAAATTTGACCCATAACGGCATGGAGGAGATAGAGTTCCCTCCACCAGATGAGCACCAGTCCGTAACAACAAGAGGCCGTTGATCAAAGTACCAGGTTCCTTTAGAAAGGGCAGCATTCTTGTCGTTAAGGGACAGGAATTTGAAGACATAAGTGGTTTCATTACGCTGGGAGACATTTGCCAGGCCCTTTTTCCATACTAAGTGCGCAATTTCCTTTACACGTCTGAACGGCAATGGAGCTTTAGTAAACTTCCCAACAATACAACACTTGAATTTTTCAGCCCCCTTTTGCAAAATCTCAATAGGAGGGTCCACTATAGTAGAGCCTGTTGGGGGGGAACATAGTCAAAGCTAATACCCACCATGGGAGTAGGGGCAGCTTTCAACACCGAAGTCCACGACCTTTTCTCATTCTTAGCCTCCCCCAACACCCCCTCAACTTTACCATTCTCCACTTCTTTCCCCTCATCCTTAGTCACCCCTGAGGACTCCCCTTTTGTCAATGCAACACCTTTACCTTTACTCTTTAAGATACCCTTAAGGGTGGGGTTATCCATTTCAACCTTCCCATCCTCCACCTTATCCCCTGCACTACCATTAGAAAGAATAGGCAAGCCAAATTCATCCCTACCAGTGATAAAGCTAAAGGAGTTACTCAAACCCACATTAAAATCAGCTTGAGCTGAAAGATTTTCCTTTTCCATCATAGACATGGATAGCCCTTTAGTTTTGAGAAAATCATTTACCTCCATCAATTTCTTCCGAAGCCTTACGAGCTCCTCCCTTTCATTCTTGTTATTTGCTGCTACAACAGTCGCCACTCTAGTAATGGCATCTCTCTCCATTGCATCTCGCACATCTTCATGGTAAACCTCTTCTTCACTAGAAGAATCAACCTTATTTGAGGTCTGAATGTCCCCTGAGCTAGATGGGGCCAACTTCTCAGCTGTCATTAGCACCGGAAAGTCTTCCACCTCCCTACGAGCCAACATTTCATTAAAACTGTCATCACTCATGTCCTGCATATACCCCGGAAGCCCAGTCTCCGAATCAGCATTAGAACCTTGACTCACCATTAGAACCGACGAAAAAACAGGAAATAAGATATATAAATAAATATAAGAAATATAGTGTTTAGGTTAGAGGAAGAAGAGAGTGGATTTAAGGAAGGAATTTAGTCTTTAATGCTGGAGAATGTGAGTAAGAAAGTAAATCTGAGTATTTAATAAGTGGCGGCTAACTAGGGTTTCTAGTGAGAAGGAAGAGCTTCTCTCTCTAAGACTCATTTTTTTAGTCCAAAATGAGGTTTTTCGTCATCATTGGTCGTTAGAGTTCACTGACTCGGATTTTTTTTCTTACATAGTTGTTTGTTTCGTTTTGTTTCAGGTACTTGAACGTGTATGCGAACACGTTCTCAGACTCGTAAATTGGAAGAAGAAAAACTTGCAGCAGCTAAGAAGATGGGAGAAACAGTGGGAGCAGCAGCAGCAGCTAAAGCTTTGAAGGACTATTCTCAACCGAAGATCAATGACATTCAATCTAGCATTATCAGGCCAGCTAACATTTAAGTAATCTTACTTTTAAGATTAAGCCGAGCACAATTCAGATGGTGCAGAATTTGGTTCAGTTTGGGGGTGCTTCAACGGAAGATCCTAACATGCACATCCGGGACTTTATCGAGATTTGCGACACTTTCAAGTTCAACGGTGTGTCGGAAGATGCTGTAAAATTGAGACTTTTCCCATTCTCTTTGAAGGATAAAGCTAAGGGCTGGTTACACTCTTTACCAGCTGGTTCCATTACTACATGGGAGGATCTTGCTCATAAGTTTCTTACTAAATTCTTCCCCATGGCTAAAACTACAGCAATAAGGAACGCTCTAACACAGTTTGCACAACAGTTAGGTGAATCTTTGTGTGAAGCTTGGGAACGCTACAAGGAGATGCTTAGGAAGTGCCCTCATCATGGTATGCCAGACTGGATGGTCATCAATTCTTTCTAAAATGGGCTGGGACCAAAGACGAGACCTATTCTAGATGCAGCTTCAGGCGGAGCTTTATGGGCAAAGAGTTACGAGGAGGCTTATGAGCTAATTGAGATGATTGCTGCTAATGAATATTAGAATCCAACTCAGAGACTTTCTTAAGGCAAGGTAGCAGGAATTCTGGAGGTTGACACAGCTACAGCCATAGCAGCTCAGTTGAAGGCTCTAACTATGAAGGTGGATTCTCTTACCAACTATGGAGTTCAGCAGGTTGCTAGTATTTGTGAGTTATGTTCGGGCGCACATGAGATGAATCAGTGTGCTATCTCTTCTGAATCAGCACAGTTTGTGAGTAATTTTCAGAGACCTACTGCACCAGTTCCAGCCACCTATCATCCGAACAACAGGAACCATCCTAATTTCAGCTGGAGCAATAATCAAGGTACTCAACAACCGCAACCTTATTAGCCGTTTCAAGGTCAGCAATATGGAGTGAGGCCATTCAATCAAGACTATCAGTAGCAGTATGCTCCAAGGTAACAATTCCAACCTCCGAGTTTTCTGCAGCAACAGTCTCATGAGAATGCTGGTTAATCTTCCAATGAAAAATCTGAATTGAATGAATTGAGGTTGATGGTTAAAAGCCAGGCGGTATCTCTCAAGACATTGGAGAATCAGATAGGGCAGATTGCGAGTGCCTTACTGAATAGGCCGCAAGGAACTCTTCCTAGTGATACGGAGCCTAATCCAGGCAAGAGGGAAGTCCATGAATAGGTGAAAGCAGTAACTTTGAGATCGGGAAAGGTTACAAAAGATCAGCAATATGAAAAATCTGCAATGCCCGAAATTGAAAAATCTGACTTGGTGGCTGACCAGTTGGATGGTGAAGCGGAGAAGAGTAAGAAACCTATTGAAAAAGCCTCTATAGAGCAGTCTATAAAGAACGATCAGATCTATCCTCCTCCTCCATATCCTCGATGCTTGCAGAAAAGTCAAGAAAATCAATTTCAGAAATTTTTGGACGTCTTCAAGAAATTGTCCATTAATATTCCTTTTGCAGAAGCCTTAGAAATGATGCCGAGCTATGCCAAGTTCATGAAGGGGATTTTATCAAGGAAGTTGAAGCTTGAGGAATTAGAGACCGTTGCTTTGACGGAAGAGTGCAGTGCCGTTCTGCAGCAGAAATACCGAAGCTTAAGGATCCAAGAAGCTTTACTATTCCATGCACTATTGGTAATCTGTCTTTTGAGAAGTGCTTGTGTGACTTGGGAGCTAGCATAAATCTGATGCCATTGTCTGTTTTCATGCAACTTGGTCTACCTGATCCGAAACCTACAAATATCTCGTTACAGCTGGCTGATCGGTCGATCACATATCCTAGAGGTATAGTGGAGGATGTCTTGGTAAAGGTGGATGAGTTTATCTTTCCTGCTGATTTTGTCATTCTTGACTTTGAGGAAGATAAGAAGATTCCCATCATCTTGGGAAGGCCATTCCTAGCTACCGACCGAGCTTTAATTGATGTGCAAAAAGGGGAGCTAATTATTCGGGTTCAAGATGATAAGGCAATCTTTAATGTGTTTGCTCCTACGAAGATTTCAGATGATCCAGAAGTGTGCTTTTCTGTGGAATCCCTTGCATTGTCTTTCCAAGAAGAAAAAGGTAATTTGAAATTGGATGCATTGCCTAGTGTTACAAATTTTTCGGAGGACTCTCACTCAGTTAAGATGTTCGGGAAAAGTAATGATGATAAATCTTCCACTCAAGATCTCTCGAATGTAAAGCTCGAAAAACTTCCACCGCATTTGAGGTATGTCCTTCTGAATGATGAGTTAGTGATTTTTGAAGAGGGTCATGATAATGTGTTAAGAAGGTGGATAGTTGATGATGAGGTGGAAGAGTGTTCTGTTCAGTCGGCTGAGAGGAATAAACACCTTAGATGTGTGAGGTAGAAAAAGAAGGCGAAGAAGTCGACGGGTGGAAAAATCAAGGTGAAGAGTGAAAGAAAAGTTGTGTTGGGAGTAAGCAATCAAGATGTCAACTTTCGTATGAATGGTCTTTTTGTTGAGGACGGTTCGGTTATTTTCTTGAAACCGCAATGAAGTGAGGAAGCAACGTCCGGCTAAATGACGTCAACGACAACGCTTCGTGGGAGGCAACCCACGCTTTTCGGCATTTTTATTTAGGTATGTTCTCTACTATCCTTTTTATTGCCTTCAATTCAATGAGGACATTGAATGTTCTAAGTTTGGGGGTGGTTTGGGGATAAGTAGTGTGTAGTAGTTATTGTGTGTCGTTGTGTTCATATAGATATCATATATTGCATATTAGTGGTAGTTCATTCATGTTTTGTTCGAATTTTTCATGTTTGTTTCATATAGGACATTTTGTTATTTAGTTTTTATGCCATGAGAGTCCATTTTAGTTGCATAGCATGCATATTTCATGATCCCTTAGGATGAGCTAATTCTGATTGGTAGGTAGATGTCTATTTGAGTGTGATAATGATGAATAGAGGGTTGATTTATAGTTCTTATGAAATTGACTTGCATGCATCAGAAACACAATTTTTACGCAGCCTCATCGTTTGCTTTTGGGCTAGGTTGAGGTCATGCTTGTATGGTTGTTTTAGATTTAATCACTTGATTATATTTAGAATTTTCGTTATTCCCTTGATGGTGTAGGAGCACTAAAGTCTAAGTTTGAGGGAAAACAGGGATTTCATACTAATTGTTAATAATTGTCAATAATGGCTAGGCGTCAAATGGCTAGTAGCCGACTCATATTTATATGAGTAGTCTAGGGTTGGAATTGAGAATTCTCATTACAGATTGCATATAGAAAAAGAAGAAA
Source organism: Saposhnikovia divaricata (assembly GCA_036435485.1). Lineage (NCBI taxonomy): Eukaryota > Viridiplantae > Streptophyta > Magnoliopsida > Apiales > Apiaceae > Saposhnikovia > Saposhnikovia divaricata. The sequence goes on along the minus strand of CM071600.1, from coordinate 153,928,647 downwards.
AAAAATCAAAAAAAAAGAGTCAAAAGTGTTAATTGTTAAATGCAGAATTAACCAGGGTGAGCTCTTTAATACTCGAGCAATTAAGTTCGCGGGAACTTTGTGCCTAGTGACCTAAGGCTTTTATAGCCAACACTCGCTACATGGGTATTATTGTATAAGCCTTTTGGGGTCTCATCCATTGCACGGTTAAATAAGCATGCTTGTATATTATGTGTCGTAGTTGTTGTTTAGTAATAAAGCATGGATTTCTGGCTAACTCAGATGATGATGGAGGTGTTCCTAGGTTATGAAGTGTTTACAGTCTATTCTATTTATAAACCTGCGATTGTCTTGGCGAAGAATAGGTATGATTTTGATCTAGTTTTGGGAGTAATTCTGATGAGCATCGCACACACGCATGTTTTTGTCATGTACTGTTAGAGTACGGAGACTTAGTTGAGCTCTATTTGGATTTAGTTGCATTCTTTGGGATATTTTCTTGCTAGTTGGTTTTGGTTAGTTTAAGGGGATCGTTGCATTTTCATATTAGTTTCATTCATACATTGCATTGTTTTTGCATTGTTTAGTTAGATGGATTTTGTGGGTACATTCGCTATAGGCCCTCACGAGACCTTACTCGTCCACTAGGGCTGCCTAGGGGTTTAAAGGGCTTGTTGCATATGCCAAATGCAACCGTGATCACCTACGGAAGTGGTACTAGTTAGTTAGTGTCTAGTTGTTAATGCATGAGGACAAGCATCGGTTTAAGTTTGGGGTGTGATAAGTGGATTTTATATCCACTTGGATCGCTTCATTTCGGCTTAAATTGATTCACTTGGTCTCAAGTTTGTTGTATTTTTGATGTGTTTTGTGTAATTGTGCAGGATTAGTTATTTCGGCAAGGGTAGGCATTTTCCGTCAATTTTGGAGTTTAAAGTTAGCATTGGAATGAAGAATTGGAACTTGCTTTAAGCTTCCATGAAGATTATAACGCTAAACGATTGAAGACGGGAGCTAGCGGAAAAGAAACGGGAGAAATCGGAGTTAAAACGAAGAAAAACGAGCAGAATCAGCATCCGGGCAGAATTCAAGTGGGCAGACTGCGCAGAAACTAGGCAGACTACGCAGAAATCAGAAACCAAGTGCGTAGGGTGCGCGCCTAGTGTGCAGGGTGCGCACGAACATGCTGAAAAATCTGATTTTCTTTCCCGTTTCAAATTAAATTGCCGTTTTATGACTTTTCTTGCTGGAAAAGACTTCTAGGACCTATATAAACACATCCCTTCATTGTAATTCAGATGAATAACTTAGAAACACACAGAGAGAGCCAGAACTAGAGATTCAGACTTGGAGACAGATTGCGAAGGACGTGACAACAATCGGAGTTCTAAGATCTACTTTTGTATTCTTCTAAATTAGGCGATACTCTGGATTCTAGATTTGTTTTCTCAACTCTTTATTCTAATATTATTACTACTTTTATTCATACTTTGTTTTATATCATGTTTTCATCAAATCCCATGGTGACGAACGGTTCGATTATGAACTAATCGTTGTCATGGGATTCTAACGGATTTATTTATGGAGCTTTAGTATTTTGACGCTTTAAAGGTCTGTGTGTGATGTATATCTAATATCCTCGTATGGTTATGCTTAATTGTTAGATGCATAGCTAACATCTAATCTGTTAATCTCTTGTGAAGTGAAAGTGGATCTTGAGATTTAGAACTTGCCATGCTAGCATAGGTTCATGATTATTTATCAACATGATTTGTAGCATAAATAGAAATATATTATGTTGCCCTATTTGATCTTTATGGATAACTTGTTCCTCAACCGTTATGTTTTCAAATTCTATAGACATATAGGGTCTAAGCATAATTGGTGTCTATTCATCTTCTATCTCTTTTGTGGATGTATGGGTAGTTTGGTATACGTATGCTGACAGGTAGCGTGTACTTGTTTCATGTTATCCGATCAGATATCATAACCATTGCATATAGTGATTAAAGGCATCATCAACATTCACTAAGTTTTTGAAAGTCTGAGGCGGGGTTCTCCCCTTCAATCTTAATTTTTCTCCAAATTATGATTGATTTTTGTTCTTTCAATGTTCGAGGTCTCAATAATAAATGCGCTTTTGTTAAAGATTTTTTGATGAATAATAAACTTTCGTTTGTAGGGCTGCTTGAGACTCGTGTTAGTCCGGACATTGCAAAGATTATCTCTACGGAGATATCACCGAGGTTCTCTTGGTTTTTTAATTACAACTCCCACCCTGGAGGGCGTATTTGGGTAGGATGGAATCGTTCCTTATGGGATGTTAGGGTATTATCTTCCTCTGCTCAACATGTCTCTTGTGAGGTTACCTATTTGCATACTACTGAGCCTTTTATGGTTACTTTTCTGTATGGCCTGCATACAACTGTGGATAGACGGAGTTTATGGTCCGAGCTCGAGGTGCTCGCTTCAACTATTGGAGATAAACCGTGGACTATATGTGGTGATTTTAATGCTATCACTGATTTGAGTGAAGCTGTGGGTGGGGTTCCTCGTTGGAATTCTAGCATGGTAGAGCTTAAAGATTGTATTTTGAAGCTTGGCCTGGTTGATCTGCGTAGTATTGGAACACATCTTACCTGGTGGGACAGTAGTGTCACTAATCCGAAATATCGCAAATTGGATAGAGTACTTGTCAATCACAAATGGCATGACTCTTTCCCTTTGTCTTTTGTGGACTTCATGCCTCGAGGAGTTTCGGACCACAGCCCTGCAGCTATTTCTCTGGGCCTTAATGTGCAGACCCACCCGAAACCGTTTCATTTTTTTCACCATCTTCTGAACCATCCACAGTTTGTAAGCAAGGTGGAGGAAGCTTGGTCTGGCCACATCTCTGGTGACCCCTGGTTTATTGTTACTTCTAAGTTGAAGAAGGTTAAAACAGCTCTAAAGCAACTTAATTCAAGATTTGGGAGTGTTCATATAGCTGTTGACACTGCTCGTTCTGCGCTGAGAGATTTTCAGTTGCACATGCCTAATACGCCCACTCAATCTCAGCTGGAGGAGGAAAGGGTCTTGATAAATAGTTTTTCAGAAGCTCTAGCTAGTGAAGAGTGTTTTTTAAAGCAAAAATCTCGTGTGCGATGGCTTCAACAAGGCGACGGCAATAGTAAGTTTTTCTTTAATAGATGCAAGGGGAGATGGAACTCTAACAAGATTTTAACTTTAGAAGATGATTCTGGAGTTTCTCATAATACTCATGAAGGGATGGCTTTAGTGGCTACTTCATTTTTTCGGAACCTGATGGGTCAAAGAAAACAGGTCTCCCAGTTGCCTTCGACTTTGGAGCTGCCTTTCCTCGACACCTCTTCGATAGATCTCTTGCAGAAACCTTTCACCCAATCTGATGTGTTTAAAACTCTTAAAGGAATGGCTAAAGGCAAAAGCCCAGGTCCAGATGGGTTTACAGTGGAGTTTTATTTACATGTTTGGCATATAGTAGGTGGAGATGTTACTGCTGCTATCCTCCACTTTTTTGATAATCTGTCTCTGCCCCGTATGATAAATTTGGCTGCTATCACTCTGGTACCAAAGATGCAGAATGCAATGAAAATGTCCCAATTTAGACCAATTTCGTGTTGCAATGTGCTCTACAAATGCATATCTAAGATGCTTGCTCAAAGGCTAAAATGGGTGATTTCGAGTATTATTTCACCTGAGCAATCTGCTTTTGTGCCTCGCCGTTCCATTGGTGACAATATCTTCTTATCTCAAGCTTTGTGCCGTGACTATCACCTCCATGATGTGCAGCCTCGATGCGCCATAAAGTTGGACATTCACAAAGCCTTTGATTCGCTGGATTGGAGTTTTCTATTTGAAGCAATGCAGAGAATGGGTTTTCCTAATACTTTCTTGAATTGGCTGCGTCTGTGTGTCACTACTTGAATGTACTCAGTCAAATTGAATGGTTCCTTGGAGGGGTATTTCAAAGGAGAATCGGGTCTAAGGCAAGGTGACCCCATTTCTCCCTATCTTTTTGTTATAGCAATGCAAGTTCTGACTGCGAGTCTAAACAAAAGTGTGGGAGAGGCTGCCGAGTTTAAATACCATTGGCGTACTAAGGAGCTTTCTTTACACCATCTAATCTTTGCAGATGATGTGTTTCTATTTTGTCGAGGGGATCTTTGCTCAGTCCAGGCCCTTATGAATGGTGTGAATGCTTTTGCTGGTTACTCGGGGCTGCATCCTAACCAAGTAAAGTCGCTGTGCTTTTTTAGTAATGTCCCAGATCCTGAAGCCAATTCCATTTTGAACTTAACTGGTTTCCAGCGTGGTGAATTTCCCATTTGTTATCTTGGCATTCCCCTAATCACGAGTAAGCTTAATGCAACAGATTGTGCCCCCTTGGTTCATAAATTGTGCGCTCGCATTGAAACATGGACATGCAATTTCCTAAACTTTGGCGGACGGTTACAGCTTATAAAAGTTGTTATCTCGGGTATTATAGGTTATTGGAGCACCTTTCTCTTCCTTCCAAAGTATATCTTGAAAAGAGCTAATGCCTTGATGTTCAAATTCTTATGGGGTGGCTTTTATAAGCAGAATGGTAGGTGTCATTACAAGGTCAGTTGGATGGAATGTTGTAAGACTAAACCTGAAGGAGGCTTAGGCATTAAGAATATTTTTGAATGGAATTCAGCTGCTGTTAATTATCAACTCTGGAGAATTCTTCAACCTGATGCTCAGTCTATTTGGATACGTTGGTTTCATTCTTGCTTCCTCAAAAAGAAGCCCTTCTGGACCTGCAATATTCCGTATAAATGTTCGTGGTCTGCGAGGAAAATCATGAATGCTAGGCCTCGTGTCAAACCCATGCTCAATTACAGTGTTGGAAGGGACTCGAATTTCTTCATGTGGCATGATCCCTGGCTCTCTCATAGGTCAGTTCTTGACCATTTTTCTCAGCACATTGTCTCCCATGCGGGTCTGGGAAACTTCGCCCGTGTGGCAGCTTGTATCCAAAATGGAGAATGGCGCCTACCATTTTCAAACTATAATGATCTAATTACACTTAGAGAAATGGTGGTAGATATCCCCATTCAAAACCAGGACTGTATATCTTGGGATGGCCTACCTCCGAAGCAGACCTCTCTATCATCTATTTGGCACTCTAATCGCACCATTGCTGGACTCTCACCATGGTTTGAGGTTGTGTGGAATTCTGCATCGATTCCTAAATGCTCATTTACCATTTGGTTGGCACTGAAGAACAGGCTTCTTACTAAGGACCGTATGACCACTTTTGGGATGAATGTTGACAGAGTATGTGTCTTATGTCATAGCGCTAATGAATCTTTGCATCATTTGTTTTCAGACTGTCCTTATTATGATCGAATACGCAGCGCCTGTCCTTTTGATTTACAACTCGACTGGGCTAGATGCCAATCTGGTGACTTCTTCATTAGTAATCTCAGGGGAATCAAAAAGCAAGTGGCTGGGCTTTATTTATGCATAGCAATTTATCAAACATGGCGAGAAAGGAACTACAGAATTCACAACCCTGGACCAGGCCACCCTACTTTGGCTATTGTTCGAATAGTAAAGCGAATGATGAGGGAGAAGCTGTTTACTTGTAAAAGTTTTACTACGGCTGCTGCTAGAGATAATTCTCTTTTTCCTTTGATTTATTAAGGGCTAGGGTCGTTTTTTCAACCTGTATCTTGCATTTTGTAGTGTGCAATTTGTTTCTAATGAGAGTTGACCATGAGTGACTTTTCTTTGTATTGGGGTATGCCCCTCTTATTCATGTAGTCCGTTTCGGGTTTATAAAATTTTTTATTTAACAAAAAAAAAAAAAAAAGGCATCAGATCTTAGCGAAGTATTTAATGAAGTTAGGATCCCATGTTTATTCTCATATAAGTAATTCAATTTTGATTCTCAGTAGTTAAGTAATTCTTAGTTGTGTTAATTTGCTTCTTAGATACTTTTAGTTAATCAAAACCCCAATTTGTTAATTGTCTTAGCAGTGAGTAAAAACCATACATTGTTGCATAGGTACAATAACTGAATTAAAACCTAAACCAGATCTCTGTGGGAACGAACTTGACTTATATCTATATTACTTGTGACCACGTACACTTGCGTGTATTAGTGCAAACAAGTTTTTGACTTCCAAATGTCTTTACTTTCTAAGCTGATCCATTCATAAAATGAACATTCCCCTGAATTAAACCACCTCATCAATCTCAATTTGGCTTCGTAATTTATAACCTATGAAATCTGCCTTCTCATGGCGAATTACCATTGACAATATTCACACTAATCCATTTATCAAATGATATGGTACTTGCTACCTCTATCTCAACTGCTCCTGGAGACTCTGCTCCCTGTCCTATATCGATATCTTTGATAATCATGCATCATTCTAACTCTTTTCTCATTAATTTGAAAGTCTCCATGGATTCTTATCTATCCCCATATAAGATCCCAAGTAATTCTTCCAATCCATCGTACTTGCTGGTACCACATCCGGTAGTCCGGCTTTGAATCCAATATGCATCTTCAGTTCTCTTAATAATATCTCAGTTCTTTATGCCCACTTCTCTAAGCACTATACCTTAACTTTTACAGTCTCTCTGGCTGCAGCCCTCATTTCCTCAAGGTAAACTCCTTATCCTTCATAGGTTTCACCTTCTTAGCTGGAACCTCCTACGGGTTCTCAGTAGGGTACTCTATCGAATCTACAAGCCGATCGTCGGTCATATAATAAAGCCTCATCGTGCTGCTGCTCGTAAGCCTCAAGATCTGTCGCCTTGCTTGTCGATACGATATCGAGCTAAGTTACTATTATGATACTTAAGAGTTCCCATAAGGGTTTTTGGTGAGCTTGGCAAGAGTTCTTATTATCTTAGTGAATGTATTGTTATAACGTCACCTCATCTCTAGGATATATAACTCTCGCTCTGATACCATTTTTGTAACAGCCCCAGATCCGGGGTCGGGGATCCGGTCGTTACGGACTCATTATCCATCCACAAAACAAACATAATTAAATACAACCTTGTGACCCAAAACAATAACATAAAACACACCAGTTATGTCCCAGGGATGAAATCAGAGTAAATATCAAATATTATTAATCACGAGCTTGAGTTATTACAACCCAAAAGAATTACAATTTTAACTTACATACTCTTTGCCATCCATTTACATAAGTCATACTTGTCATTACATCGGATACTCAAGAGCTAATAATTAACCTACCAATAATAAATAAATAAAGCAAGGGTGATCAATAGCCTACCAAAAGTAATATATAACTGAACAATAATATATATAACAGTTCAAAAGTATTTTGGAACCATATGCCATGCATTAACGAACACAGTGCCAGTATAATATAAACGATGAAGTTTTTTTTTTTTGCTAATTAAAAAATTTATACCAGAAAGGAACAACAATTACACATCTAGGGGCATACCCCGCGATAACCAACTAAACAGAACAACGCAAATTAGATAACCTAATTTGCAACTGCAATCACCAAAAAACCTAAATAAACTAGTTAAACACTAGCTTAAAAACATCAAGCTTGAACAAGTTAACCAACAAACCCAACCTAGTCACTCATCAGTAAATAGACCCCTCCTAGGACTATCGCCCAACAACCAAACGAAGCACACAGTACAAGCACTATGCAACAATCATAACGATCCCAAGCAAAAAACCAAGTCTTTTTAAAATGAAAAATAAAGTTCCATTTCTTCATTTTGCAAGCAGCGTGATTTGATTTAACCTCACCAAGCTGACCATATTCCTTGAGGGAAAAACTCCCACTTCTTCTATCCGCATACTGAGGACAACCTTGATAGTCAACCGAGACCGGCGCATGATAAGCCCCAACAGTTCCCATAATGAAATTAACCAGTTTAATCAGAAGCATAGGCAAATAAATGGAACCATATACATCAGCAACCCCTTTAGTGTCCACATCAATCGAGAAGACTCCTATGTCCTCCTTCGCATTTCTACCCTTGTCACGACCAGGGACAACATTTGACCATATGAGCCTTAATCCACTGACATACTCCGTTAATTTCATCACGAACATCAGCAAAACAGACCAACATGGCCCTTCATGGAATACACCATTTACAACTCCCACTGTAACAACATGACGAGATAAGACTTTATCACCTAGCATCCCAAAGATGAGCAACATCCTCCAAATAATCCACCCAGATTCACACATCTTAGCATCAGTGGTAAGAAGCAAGCTACCTGACTTCATTGCAAGCTTTACATTTCCTGCACACATCTGATGAGATAATCCTATATGCTTAGAACCAGCACTCTGAAGAAGGGCCCAACCAACCAAGTCACAAGTTACGGTGACTTCACAAGTCATATTCAGATCAATGGCAGATTTATCATCCACCCCCCTGAATGGCAAAGCCCCCTGAATGTACACAGGGCAAATAGGCCATACACCACAGCTCACATTGTTCACAAGCACTCTGCTTCAACGAGTTCCAGCAGCAAGGTTGTCACAACCCCATCCCAGTGTTCCATCACAAGAAAAGCATGGAACCAGGAAACCATCAAATTCACACTTCAAAGAATTCTCAAAAAACTGCGAGACTACTTGGCAGGCCATCCCCTGCACAACAAAGGCACGAAAGGAAATACCCCCCACCTGGGTATCCTTCCTCCGTTGGAGCATTTCATCAAACACTGGAAAGACATTGTTGTCATCTCCAATCATAGCTGTGACCACCTCCAGTACTCCATCTAAAGCCCCCAGAAGCACTAAGAAACGCCATCTCGCAGTTTCCAACGCCTCGCAAGGCTTCTCAACTTCTGCAAATTCAACAATAGTCACAGAGACGACTTTCATGACAAGCTCGAAGGGAATGACCCCTGCAATCACTATAGCTCCACCCAGCTTTAGTAGATACTCTCCATTCCAAAACCCATTTCTCTTTGACAAACTGACAAACACTTGACAGTCATAACGACTATCTTGGAACTTCCTTGACCATGACCGACATGGATGAACATAGTACCACCCATTAATATCTCCGATAGAGATAGCATACACAATACCAATCGTGTCTTGTGCAAGACCTCCAGTGCTGTCACATACCATTGTCAAATAATCAGTGTTGACACCAAATCGCACTAGCAGTGCAGATCCTCCCATGAAATCCTTGTTAGAAAACTTCCCCAACAAAAAATTCTCCGAAACAAACAGCTGGGAATTGTCATCAATAATGAAAGAGGTAAAACCCACCTCCTCTCTCACCAGTTGGATGCTAGGAACAGACCCCATGTTGATGGCAAGGCCATCATACTCATTAATTGAGTCAACATCGTTATTATCAGAGAACTTTCCACCATTCTCCGAACCATCCAATTGAAGGAGGACCCCAAAGAAGGCAACCGAATTACCATACATAAAACCGACATTAGCCACTTCAAAAGTGGTGATAACCACAGAGCTCAACAAATCTCTACCAGAGGAAAGAGACTCATTTAACAATCCATCGGATGTAGAAGGAACAACCTCTAGACATCCCCAATAGAAACCCATATTAAATATAAGTAAGAAATATAGTGTGTAGGTGAAGGATTAAAGATGGAAGGTGGATTAGTGAAAGGTTGCTATGTAAAAATGAATGAGAGATGGCGGCTAGAATTTTTTAGAGAGATGTTAGAGAGAAGGCAGAGAAAACGACTCTCATTTTTTAACAAGAAAATTAATTTAGCTTCATTTTTAACATACTAAATGATGAAGTTACCAGGTGACTTAGATTACTTTTAGTTCTAAACAGTTTTCAAACCCTGTCAACACGAGTGATACTTCATGTTGTAGAAAATAAATAGATTTGGATGATGAACCAATGTTGGAGTATGTCGCGCCGGATGACACCACCTTACGATGATCAGTAGCAGGTTGTGCATCTCAAAATTTGTTTCTCTACATGTAGAAGGAAGAACATATGGCCACCACCATACGCCGGATCTCCCTAGCCATCTTTGGGCTTAGTCGGGGCCGGTGCCACTCGGACCCTATTTCCAGGATGGATTGTCCCACAGCCTCTTATACCAGTTTACAATGATGGACTGTCCCACATCCTCTTACACAAAGTTTCAATGATGGACTATCCCACAGCCTCTTACACAAATACTCCTAGTTCGAGTAAATCCATGACTCTGAAACGTAAAGCTCGTCCCCCTTTCCCCAAGTGTAATACTTGTTGATAGGACTCCACAAAGTAGTCGTATCTAGTTGAAAAGGAAAATTCACCAATATTTCCCAAGCAGCTGTTTGTTAATGGATATTGACTGGTTCTAACAATCTTACCCCTCGAATGATGAGGAAGTAACACAGAGACTCGTCTTGATGAAAAGCAACCAAGTTGCGAGAGAAAAGAATAGTTTTAAAAGATTTATGACCGGGAAGTCAAACAATTAAATAACAGCTTTCAAGTAAGGTTCCCTTATAATTTGGAAGATAGATTCGAATGAAGAATGGAGTTATTTTATAACCTTCCTTGATAAAAATAATAATAATAAGACTCAAAAAATAATTTACAAAGTATTTGAAGATCAAGGATAATTTTTGAATAAAATAATATATTTTAACACTAGTTAAAAGAATTAAATAAATATTCAAAGAATATTTATTATCTCATAAATATTTAAAGAATATTCTTAATTATAAAATATTGCTCATAGTAACCCTTGAATGAATATATAAAATATTCACGAAATAAATAATTCCTCGAATGAATATTCAAAATAATATCCACTTGCACATGCAGGCATCTTAGCTCTCTGCTTGTTCTTTTGTCCGGTTATTGCTCAATTTCATTGATCGTTCGGAGGAATATTTCGAGTACTTCTTGTTAGGGTTTTACTGGAAACCTCCTTGATATTTTTGCTAACATCTTTAATTCTCCTTTATAATTCTTGGATTTAAATTCCTCAACTCTCTATATTAAATCCTTAAATCCTTCAGTGTCTAGGAAAATCTCGGAGAATATAAAAGTGCTATTTTTTTTAATCTGATATCGTTTACATACACTTATATTGCCTATCAGTCATTAATATGAACTCAGAAATCCGTTCTGAATACTCCTATATAGCGTCGTCTGATAATATTCCAATTTCCACAAAAAACACTATTCGTTGCTTATTTTCTCTTTAATTATTATAATTAGAAAAAATGTCCTCTCGCTCTCCCGAGCGTTCCTTAAACATTTTTGGGAATCATTGGACTTATAACAGATATCGATTTGGATGACATGAGAATAACCTTCCTCGTTGGAATTTACTATATCTTACTTCCCAGGAGATAGATTATTCTAATCTAAGTTGTCAACCAATTGCAGGATTCATAGCATTTAAACATTTGAATCCAAATCCATTCAACGTTCATTCTTTCAACCACTGATACACTCTAGTCGTAACCACAATTCATTCATACTCCAATACATAATAAAAGTTTTAATTCCTACCAAAATCTGGGTTCTTACATAAAGTTTGAGTATCCTTTGAAGATTCGTAGCCCAAAAGCTAATGGAAGGCTGATCAAGTGGGCAATTGAGCTCGGAGAATTCGATATCAAGTATAAGCCTTGAACAGCCATCAAGGCTCAGGTGTTAACTGACTTCATGGATTGAATGTACCATTAACAACCAAGAAGTCAGGGGGCAGGAGATAGTACACTAAGAACCAGAAGGAAGAACTTGTGCTAGAAGGAAGAACTTATGCGTGATCAAAAGAAGTATTAGGAGCTCTATTTTGACGGAGTGTCAAAAACAAAATCTAGCGATACAGGCCAAGTCTTGTAGAGCCCCGATGGATTTATGATCGAGTATCCTTTGAAGTTGGATTTTTTGACTACGAACAATGAAGCAGAGCATGAAGCCTTGATAGCTGGTTTAGGCTTGGCCAGAGCCGTGAAGGTCAAGAATCTCAAGATTTGTGGAGACTCAAGGCTTGTAGTAGCCCGAGTAAATGGAAAATTTGAGGCCAAAGATGAAATCATGGCCAAGCATTTGAAGACTGTGAAGGCTGTAATGGCTCAGTTTGATGAATGTATTGTTGAACACGTTCGAGAGAGGAAAATGTGAAGGCCGATGCCCTTGTCTAAGTTTGCTTCGTCTAAGATAAAAAACTTCTTATCTTGATCTGATGATCTCAATTGATGTTTTGGAGGTTAAAAACACCTCCTATTGACCTGAAACCTCGTGTTGGTGGTCCAGAACACCCCCAACCTGAATTAAGGTGTTGGTGATTGATTATGAATACTTATTAGAAAAACTAATAAGAAAGGTTGATACCTCAAATTGGAAATTGAAAAATCAACTTGGGATCCTGGGTCCTTGATCCAGAACACCAATGTTGAACATAGGTACACCAACGTTGAACATGTGAACATCAACCTCGGATCCTAAGTGGAGAAACATGAGATATTAGCCATGAGGGCCAAGATTAGCTAAAAGGCTAATAAGTTATGATAGAAACAAAGAAAAGTCACTAGAATATATTCCAAGGCTAAGGATTAAAGTCTTGAATTTCAAACACTACACCATAGATGGCCTGCAGCAACGCTTTTTTTTGGTGTTGCCTTGAAAAATGTTGTAGTAGCTCTAAACTTTCTACCTACTGCAACATTGTTTTTTTTATGTTGCTGTATACATAACATTGTGTTGCCGTAGCTATAAGAAACGTAGCAAGTTTCAACCCTTGTGAAATGTTGCCGTTAATATGCTTTAAACACAACCTTTTTAACAAAAATTGAAATGAATAATTATTGTGAATTAAAATTAATTAATTTGAAAAACAAATAATTTAAATTTTCAGAGTTTGTTATTAGAGTCAATATTGGAATTTTTATAAAATATAACATTTTTTATAATTTGAAAATAGACCAAATTATTAAAAAAATGAAACAAATTAATTTTTTTTTGAAAAAATATTTATTTTCCAGAAAATGAATAAAGTTTGAGAAATAATGTTAAGTTTGATATAAATAATTTGTATGCATTATTGAACTAAAATATAACATTTTTTATAAATAAAAATAACATATCTTCTTATAAATTTAATTAAATTGAAGAAATTTTCAAATAAAAAATTAATAAAACAGAAAAATAAAATAATTGTACGCAGTTGTTCACAGTTGTTCAGTACTATTGGGCTTTTGCTTTTGGCGCTGTCCAACTTTTTATATGTCTTAGAGCGCGGCAATTTTTCCGCCCTGCAAAAAACACACTAATGCGCCGCTCACTCTAATTAGTAAAAAAGAAAACACACTCACTCCCTCTCTTTCTATGTCTCTCTCCCCCTCTATGTCTCTCTGTCTCTGTCTATGTCTCTCTCTCTCTCACTCTCTCTCTCTCGGTTTTTATAAATATGCTAATTCAGTTTTACAGTGAAGGAGAGTCATGACTCATGAGTACTGGTGAGCCAGGCTGCAGCTAGGTGAGTCATCAGAATATTATTCCAACTAGGTGAATCTTTTAAGCCTACGAAATCAAGCTTTTACTAAATATTTTTGCTGCTGTATTGAGTATTGGACACTGTATTGCTCACTATCAATAATCCTCCAACAAGACTCATAATTAGCATAGAGAAATTATTTCTGGTTTGCCCTTTCAAGTTACTGCAATATTGATTAATTGTCAAAAGCTGGTTGTTGCTAATGTTGGGGACTCTCGGGTTGTCATCTGCAGGAATGGAGTGGCAATATATGTTCTACTCTTATTGAGAAGTTCATAGTTTGACTACATTCCAGACTTTAATGGGTGTCCGCCATTCACAGCTTCATCAGTGTGTAACTTTTTTTTTGCTCTGTTATGTATATAAAATTACGTTTATGCTTATTGCAGGTGATGTTGCTCGTGCTGATGGGGAGTTAGCAGTAGCCAGGGCATTTGGCAATAAGAGCCTGAAGGAACACCTTAGCTCAGAGCCTGATGGAAGGTGGGTCTTCTACATTTGATGGCATGATGTGCCATGTTAATCAAAAAGTTTATTCAGGGTATCATTCTCTATATTTATTCTGTAAAGCATAGTTCACAATGGTAACTGTATATAAGTATATACGGGTCCACAGATTTCAATTTCTTAGGAGCTTGCAATATGTTTTATATAGAAGGGAGTAATTAATAGACAAAGACGACAACTTTATTTTATGATACAATATGTTTTATGTACAACAATGAGTATAGATGATACAACTTTAGGCTAGTAACCACCCTGAAATAACAATATAAAGTGTATATTTTTCTTAAGATGTATTTTTATCATCCTCTCTGTATTTTTTATCATGTTTTACCCATATGCATCATTTTGCCATTTCACCGTCTTTTGTTTTTTCATTAAATATTAAATCATATTACGTTTATGGCTTGACTTCTGTTCTTCAATTTGGGACTTAATGTTACTTTGGTTGTATGCTTGTATAACTTCAATGTGGTAATTAAATTGTTAAGCTAGTATAGCCTTGAAATGTGTTTTTTGCAGGATTGGATGAATTGGCCTTCATATTTCTTCCTGCATAACAGGTTGTGATTAAAGAATTGGTACCATGTCATGCTACATGTGATAAAATAAAAAAACTACGCAATAATGTCCATGTTTATATATTAATTTAATAGTTAAAACTGGCTATGCTGATTCAGGTTGGTGGCATTGATATTAAAAGTTTAACAGGGTGGCATTGATATTGAAAGTTTAACAGTTACAAATATGGCTGGATCAGTGCATATTAGAAACTTGTGGAGTGTAATCTTTCTTGCACCAGGATACTCAAATGGTGACCCTTAAAATTGCTTAAGAAACTTGTTTCCATTACGGCCTCTGTGATGTCTGGCCCCATCTATATATTATGTAGTCATTTGCTCTTTTAACTTAGAACATCTATATCAGGGGTCTTAACAATAAGATAGCTTTTGCAAAAGATTTTCTTAGTGTACATAAACTTAGCCTTTTTGCCCTTCTTGAGACTCGTGTCAAAGAAAATATGGCTTCAACCATTTCTGGCCAGTTATCTATGCGTATGAGTTGGAAGTTTAACTATAATGCTCATAATAATGGCCGAATTTGGGTAGGATGGGACTCTACAGTCTGGGATCTCTCATTCTTATCGAGCTCATCTCAGCAAATCAGTTGTAAGGCTTGTAATTTGGCTACAAAGGAATCTTTCTATTTATCCTTTGTGTATGGTCTAAATACTTACATTGAAAGAAGGGAACTTTGGTCAGATTTGAGGATTTTGCAAGACCAGATGGAAGATAATGTTCCTTGGTGCCTAAGTGGGGATTTCAATGTCTGCTTAGGCCCTCATGAAACTAACAATATTCATCACTGGACGAATGGTATGCTGGAATTCAAGGATCTTATGGCTGATATTGCAGTTACGGATCTCAATAGCACAGGTAACCTTTTCACTTGGTGCGATAGTAACCACACTAACCCAATATTCAGAAAACTTGACAGGTGTTTGGTGAATAGTGCGTGGCTTGATGCTTTCCCTTTATCTCGTGCTCAAATCATGGAGAAAGGTCTTTCAGACCATAGTCCTATAGCTGTCTTCATTGGCATTGCTAGAGAAATTATCTACAAACCTTTTCAAGTCTTTCAACATCTTATAGATAATCCTAAGTTCCTGGAAACTGTTGACACTGTCTGGAGAACTGAAGTTACAGGTGACCCCTGGTTCCTTCTGACAAATAAGCTGAAGAAAGTCAAGACTGCTCTAAAGCAACTTAATAGGGAGAAGGGTAATCTTCATGCTAATGTCGATCTTGCTCGTAATGCTCTGTTGGATTATCAGAGTTCTATGCCTCAATATCCAATGCAACATCATTTTTTGGAAGAAAGAAAGCTTTGCCAGGTTCTAAAGAATGCACTGCAGGAGGAGGAATCATTTCTGAAACAGAAATCTCGTGTCAATTGGCTTAGAGTGGGAGATAACAATAATAAATATTTTTACAACTCTTGCAAGGGTCGTTGGAATTCTAACAAGATAATTGCTTTAGAAGACGAGCATGGGGTGATTCAGACCTCTCATAGAAGTATTTCTGATGTTGCTGTTAAGTATTACTCTAATCTGCTTGGTCAAGATCATTTAGTTGCAAACTTCCCAGATCATCTTCAAGTTCCTACTCTCTCAGAAACTCAAAGCAGGTACTTGTCTACTCCTTTTTCTGAGGAAGAGGTCTTTAAGACTTTTAAATCTATGCCCAAAGGGAAATCTCCGGGACCTGATGGCTTCACATCAGAATTTTTTATAGCAGCCTGGACTATTATTGGAAAGGATGTCATTAGAGCTATTTTGCATTACTTTGATACCTTGCACATGCCCAGAATCATCAACTCTGCTGCTCTTGCTCTTATTCCGAAGCATGCCTCTGCTTCTTCGATGAATAACTATCGCCCTATTTCGTGCTGTAACGTCCTTTACAAATGCATATCTAAGATGCTTGCTGCTCGTATGAAGAAGGTCTTGCCTGGCCTCATTTCTAAAAATCAAACAGCATTTGTTCCTAAAAGATTAATCGGTGATAATGTTCTTCTTGCTCAGTCCTTATATAGGAATTACCATCTGAATTCTGGTGAACCTAAATGTGCTATCAAATTAGACCTACGCAAGGCCTTTGACACTATCAGCTGGTCCTTTCTAAGGAAAACTTTGGAGAAAATGAACTTCCCTTTGATTTTTATTAACTGGATCATGACTTGTATTTCTACAAGCATGTTATCAGTTAAAATTAATGGTGCCCTTGAAGGTTTTTTCTCAGCAAAATCTGGTCTTAGACAGGGAGATCCTATCTCTCCCTATCTTTTTGTAATTTCTATGGAAATCTTGACTGCTTGTTTGAGTACTGCCACTACGAATCCAAACTTTAAATCTCACTGGAAAGCCTCAGACCCTGCTATCTCGCACCTGATTTTCGCTGATGACATCCTTCTTTTTGCAAGAGGTGAGACTAAATCCATTCAGATTCTTATGAGTGAGATTCAAAAAATTTCTGACTACTCTGGGCTATGTGTAAATCCTGATAAGAGCTCCTGCTTCTTTGGGAATGTGACTAATACCGTGGCTAATGAAATCATTCAACTTACTGGGTTTTGTCGAGGTTCGTTCCCTGTTACGCATCTAGGCCTTCCCCTCATAACTTCGAAGCTTAAAGCCCGGGACTGTATGCCGCTTGTTCTCAAATTATGTAATAAATTCGAGAGTTGGCTTAGTAGATTTTTGAGCTATGCTGGTCGCCTCCAACTGTTGAAAGTTATTATATTTGGCACTCAGAGCTATTGGACGACACATCTCTTTCTTCCTCAATGTATTTTGAAAACTATCCAGTCGATGAGCAATAAGTTTCTTTGGGGTGGTTCTCACACCTCCTCAGCTGCAGTCAAAGTAGCTTGGAAAGATTGTTGTCTCCCAAAGGAGGAAGGGGGTCTTGGTCTTCGAGATTTTATAGAGTGGAATCAAGCTTCTATTCTAATGCAACTGTGGAGATTAATTAGACTTTCTGAAGATTCTCTCTGGTTATCTTGGGTGCATAACAATTTCATTAGAAGCAAATCCATCTGGACTATGAAAATTCCGTACAATGCATCTTGGTGTCTTAAGAAAATTCTGAAAGCAAGGACAGCTGCTCTTAACCACACTTCTATACGTGTTGGGCCTCAGTCAACCTTCCTATTTTGGCATGATCCATGGTTCGAAAACAGGCCTCTTATTGAAAGATTTAATAGAAGAATCATCTCCATTTCAGAAACTTCAGAAATGTCAAAAGTGGGCGACTTTATTCGTAATAACAGCTGGTATCTTCCCCCTTCTAACCACATGTTAGTCATTGATCTTCGAAGCTTATTACATGAAGCTCCCATCCATACTCATGATATTCTAGCTTGGGATTCCACACCTGCGTCTAAAATCAAAATTTCTGATATTTGGCATTCTATTAGAACAAGGGGCAGCAATTATCCTTGGCTTGAGGCTGTTTGGCACCGTCTTTTAATTCCTAAATGCTCATTTCTTCTATGGCTTGCTTTTAGAAACCGCCTGTTTACTAAAGATAGAATGGCACGTATGGGTATGCATGTGGATCAACTTTGTGTTATGTATGACAGTGGTCAAGAATCAGTTCAGCACATTTTTGGCACTTGTGCATTTGCAAAAGAAGTTCTTCAAGACATGGTTCTGTCAGGATGCTGGGAAGACTACAATCTGGGTAACTTTTTTAAGATTGGGAATGTCTCTAAAGGTCAGAAATTACTTGCTTATCTATTCCTCTCGGTAGCAGTTCATTCTCTTTGGCGAGAAAGGAATGAGAGAATTCATAATGCGGGGAACAGGCACACAGCTCATCAAATTCGGCAAAAAGTTCTGAACATGGTTAGAGAGAGATTGGCTTCAAGCTCGTGGTTTGCTAAATGTGTTCAAGCAGAGCCATTACTCACAGTTGATCTTTTCTAATTTAGTCGGGGCATTTTTTTTTAGTATCATTGTCTAGCTGCTAGCTTAGTGTCTGGCTCTTTTTGTAAGACGATCTTTTTGTAAGTTGCTATCTTTTTGATGCAATAAAATTTTTTATTTAGCAAAAAAAAAACATCTATATCAGGTAATGACAAATCAAGAAGCTGTGGACTGTATCAAGGACATCGAGGATGCTCAAGCAGCAGCAAAGTGCCTTGCAGAGGAAGCGGTGGCGAGGAATAGCGGTGATGATATTTCAAGCATGGTTGTGAAGTTTTACTGAAAATAGGAAGGTCTCTGAACCATCTCTGATATTTGTAGACTGTCGTAATTCGTATCTTGTTTCTGTTACGTGTAGAAACCTTTTTGTCAGTCGTGAGATGTTTGAATTTTTATGTTCAGTTTATTAGAATCTATGGAAGAGACATTTGACAACATCCTAGAATATGTAATAATTTTCGGTGAAAAATTATATGCGGTAATTTGTAATGTAATATTTGTATCAAAGTTCAGTGATATGATTGTACTATGAACTGTAAATTGATATATTACTATTATATGTTGAAATTATTATAGGTGGGACCCACATGTGGTGGGTCCCAATTTTGCTAAATGTTAATAGCTACTGCAACACTAGTTTAATGTTGTAGTATACTATGTTTAATGTTGCCATAGAAATTTCTGGTAACAAAAGTATTGGTGTTGCTGTAGTGAACAAAAGTGTTGCCGTAGACCCCTATGGCAGTTGTGAAAAATGCAACGCTGAAAAAGCGTTGCCGTTTTTTTTTTGCGCTACAGCAACGTTTTTTTGGCTTGCTGCAACATTTTGAAAAGGTTGCTTCAAGCCATCTATGGCGTAGTGAAATCTCAACACAAAATTTAAGCCCTAATGGCCAACAAGGTTGTCTACCTCCAATCGAGCTTGTCATTTGAATTCAAGGCCTTTAATTAAGAGCTGCCAGTCAAATTGAAACCTAAGCAAGGTTCTATGAGCATAAGAAAAAGGTTGGAATCCTAGAATCAAGATAGAGGGTTGGAAACCAACCAAGGGACACCAGACTTGAAGTCAAGTGCTGAGTAGCAAGTGAACTTCTTGAACGATCAACCGAGAAGCAAGACCTCCTCCATATAAAACAAGGGGCAAGAACTAAAGAACTTCACCATAAGTTCTACATCTTAGAATGAGAATCAAGGGTTGATGATAACCTTAAAACCAAGGATTTAACAAGCGAGTTAAGGCCTAGAAGGTCCCGAAAGCTATGAAAGCCAATTTGAAGTCAAGGATATTTGTTTGGTCATCGACTTTAAATAATGACATTCGATGATCGAATACTAGCGTTGAGGTCAGAATATCGATGTTCGAATACTGACATTGAGGTCCAAATATCGACGTTCAAAGACTGATGTTGAGGTTCAAGGACCGAGCAATGGCCGACCAAGGCCCCTAGAAGGGCTTCAGCCGACCGAGCAACAGCCGATCGAGGCCTTGAAAAGGGCTCCAACCAACCGAGCATTGGCCGACCGAGGCTCCGAGAAAGGCTCCAGCCGATCGACGAACGGCCAACCGAGGTGACCCTAAGCACGTTAGCCGATCGAAGCCCTGAGGAGGCCCCTCGCCGACCCAGAGCCGGCCGACCAAGCTCCGGAAGAAGGTTCCAGCCGACCGACCTTCAGCCAACCGAGCACCAATGAAAGGCTTCGACCGACCAACATTCAGCCAACCGAGAGCCGGCCGACCGACCTCCCAAGGAAGCCGATTGAGGGTGATGATCAAGTTTTGAAGTTGATGTATGAAATGTGATGTTCAATATGATAAACCGAGAGCCGGCCGACCGACCTCCCGAGGAAGGCTCCGGCGACCGAGCTCTCGCTCCAACCGATTGAGGATGATGATCGAGTCTTGAGGTTGATGTTCGAGGCCTCACCTTGATGATCGACCTCCAGCCGACCGAGAGCCGGCCAACCGACCTCCCGAAGAGGCCATCATCCGACTAAGGTTGATGATCGAGTCTTGAGGTTGATGTTCGAGGCCTCACCTTGATGATCGAAACGTGAAGCTGAAGCAAAAATCAATTATCGCCAATTAGCGCCGATTAGCATCGTTTAGCGCCGATTAGCGCCGTTTAGCACCGATTAACACCAATTAGCTTGGTCTAGCGCCGTTAAACGCCGTTTAACACAGATTAAATGTTGTTTAGTGCTGTTTAGCACTGTTTAGCACCGTTTAGTGCCATCTTAGCACCGTTTAGCGCCGTTTTAGCGCCTTTCAGCACCATTTAGCGCCGTTTAGTGCCGTTTTAGCACCGTTTAGCACCATTTAGTGCCATTTTAGCACTGTTCAGTGCCGTTTAGCACCATTTAGCACCGTTTAGTGCCATCTTAGTGCCATTTAGCATCGTTTAGTGCCATTTTAGCACTGTTTTAGCATCGTTCAGCACCGTTTAACGCCGTTTAGCATCGTTTAGTGCCGTTTTAGCACCGTTTATCACCGTTTAGTGCCGTTTCAGCACTGTTCAGTGCCGTTTATTGTCGTTTAGCACCGTTTTGTGCCGTTTAGCACTGTTTATTGCCGTTTAGCATCGCTTAACATTGTTTAAGCATCGTTTAAATGATGCTAGCTGCTTAGTGTCGTTTAGCATCATTTAAACATCGTCGTAAATGCGTTGGTCGCTCCATGCTTTACATCAAGACGGTATTCGTAAAACACTAGTGTACAAAGATAAACCCTCAGCCTCGAAAAAGGCAGTTACAACTTCAAGGAAAACCTGATCAGTTTTCCTAGAAGTTGGGGGTAAATGATATGGGCTAAAGGTATGCCCTAAAGACACATTTAATGTGGCATTAATTAAACCTAGTATGGTCCAAATGCGAGGCCCATTAATGAGGCCCAAAACCCTAATTCAATATTAAAATTTGTAATTAATATTGAGGGTGATTAACAGTTCAGCAATAAGAGTCAAACAAGGATATTACCTCTACAAGAAGTCGCCTCAAAGGTACCGAATTAAACATGGAAATAGACTCCTACAAGGTAGAAGTCTAGAACATTCCTCAAGGAGGCGACTTGTCCATCAAGTCGCCTAACCCTACTCTAAATCTTAGGCTCCTGACGCCTATATAAGGGCCAGACCCCTGAATCTCAGAACTATGTTGGCTTAATCCTCGAATAAGGACATAGGTGTGCCCTCGCCGCCACAGCCCCGAGGGCAAACACCAAGAACTACATCTTGGCTTGATTCTCAACTCTGAGATACGTCGGCATCTTATGAGGACCGCTCAGTCTTAAAACGCAAGAACAACCATTAAAGCTCGAAGCTCACCAACCCTTGTATTTAATACATACAAACCCTAGCCGTAATTTATAAACCCTTATTTTTATTCTATAACATTTGGCGCCTTCTGTGGGAAACCACATCAACCATGGTTCAAACACGAAGAACAACACCAGCCTCAACTGAGGCTACCATAGTTATATCTGCTCTGCCCGTCATCACTGAACAAGGGTATGTACCCCCATTAACAGAAGCAACCACTCAACCTCAAGTTTCTTAACATATATGGACGACTCCCCAAGCTGAGAGAACTCTACCCGTGGTTGTCCATCCGAACCAAGAGACCAACCCTCTTCAGATGGTGGTCTCTCCTCTTGTCAATCGTCCACTAATTTCAGGAGCACAAATCTCCACCATAGATCTCCCCGCAAGCACGAATCCGGCATACTGCTTGCCTAATTACCCCCCCCCCCCGAATAATCGAGGTATTGGACCAAGCGGCCATGCCCTGAAGATACAGAAGCCATATCACCCTCTTTACATTAGAGGCTTGGGCACTGATCAAGGATATTATGACTACTCCGATCCTTATACTGATGATTCATCATCTGAGGATAACGATCGCGATGAACCCCTGAGGAGGCGACGCGCTAACAAAAAGCCTGGAAGCGAACTCTAAGAATCCATGATGATGATAGTGTTAGTGCCCTAGAGACAATGTAGTTGTGCTTCTAGGAAAGACTATTTTGTTATTTAATTATTATGTTCCATCGATTACTCTAAGTTGATTTATTACGTCTTTAATTACTGTGAAATAAATGTTAGAATAATAAATGTACTTGGAATAAGTAACACGCATTCTATATCTTTAAGTATGTGACTTAAAAATGAGATTATATTAACAGTGTTTATATTCCTAAATATCCCCAATCGAGCATTAATAGTATGGGACAATTATATTGCATAAAGATTAGTATGTTTGTTGACTGATGACCACATCTCATTGGTCATAGGTATAGTGATACTAAATTCAAGAACATAGGTGCATGTAATATTTTACATGGCACTAGATCGACCCACAGTGAGATTCTACATGTTGATAATGTCATTAGAAAGACTCAGAATGATAATGGTGTAATGATCCTTAGACTTGAGATCAGTATATTTTTGTACGAGGATTAATATACTTTGACAACATTAAAAGACTCACAGTAATAATGGTGTAATAAATATTTAAGTAAGGATAATCAACTAAAAAAATCAAGTTTGAAAATGAGATATTTTAGTTAGAAAATATATTACCTCTTAGTTGGAAAAGATAATTAGTTAGTTATTAGTAACTATAATATTATTAGTTTATTTCATTAATTAGAACGAACATATTTTTGGAAAGAAGATATTTTAGTTTGAAAAGTTAGAAAGGATAATAGCTGAAAAAGGTAATTGGTTAGTTATCAAAAAACAGGTACAAAAACTTTCAATTAAGAAAAAATTGTGTTTTGTTTTTTAGTAATTAGGTAAAATAATTAAGGGTAATAAAGTAAAATAATTAAATAAGGTAAGTACCATACTGTACCGTACCAAAACTTTTAATGTTTCGTCTTTAGTTAGAAAAGTTAGAAAAGGTAATAGCTAAAAAGATAATTTATTAGTTATTATTTAGGAAAAGTGTTGGGAAAAGGTGTTGGAAAGAACTACGTGTAATATTAATTTAAACAACCATATTTTTATAAAGAAAAGATTTTAGTTAGTGTTGTGGAATAAAAACGAGGGTTTGTATGTATTTAATGTTAGGGTTCGTGAGCTTCATGTTTTAATGGGTGTGTCTGCGTTCGAGACTGATCGGTCCTCACAGAGTGCCTACGTATCTCAAGGTCGAGAATCAAGCCAAAAACGTAGTTCTGAGAATGAGGGGTCAGGCCCTTTATATAGGCTGAGAAGCCTTAGTTTTAGAATAGGGCTAGGAGACTTGATGGGCAAGTCAGCCTTGAGAAGGTTCTAGACTCCTACCTTCTAGGAGTCTGTTTCCTTGTATGATTGTACGCCTTGGAGGCTACCCATAAAGATATTGTTTCCTTGTTTGACTCTTATTGCTGAGCTGTTTATCACCCTTAATATTAATTACGAAATTAATATTTAATTAGGGTTTTGGTTCTCGTAAATGGGCCCCACGTTTGGACCATGCTGGGTCTAATTAATGCCACATTAAATATGTCTTTAGGGCTTACTTTTAGCCCATATCATTTGCCCCCCAACTTCTAGGAGAACTGATCAGGTTTTCCTTGAAGTTTAACTACCTTTTTCGAGACTCGGGTCAAGGTTTATCGTTCTACACTAGTGTTTCACGTGTATCATCTTTTGATATAAATCGTGGAGCGATCGACGCATTTACAAAGATGCTAAACGGCACTAACTAGCCTTAAATGACAATTAAACAATGTTAAGCGACGTTAAATGTCATTACACAGTGCTAAACGGCGTTAAACGGCACTAAACGGCGCTAAATGACGCTAGACGGCACTAAACGACGCTAAACGACACTAAACAGGTTCAAGGGCGGCAGCCCCTTGGCGGGGTCCAAGGTGCGGCAGCCCCTGGCGGGGTCCAAGAGGTAGAGCAGATCAGCTTGGAAATTTTTTTTTCCAAAGACCAGTGTTGTTCAGAAATTATCATTTCGGCTTGAAAATCAGCGATAAACGACCTCGATCTTGAAGCTTGTTGGAGGTGTTCGAATGTTGATGGAGGTGTTCGAAAGTCGTTGAACATGTTGGAATATCGTCAGAGGTGTAAGGATCATCAAGTGACCAACCAACCGACAGGAGGTCGGCCGAAGCCTCCCCTACCAGCTGGTCGGCTGCCAAGAGGTTGGCCAGGCCTTCCCCTGGCACCTACTCGGTTGCCAAGAGGTCGGCTAGGCCTTCCTCTGGCGCCTGGTCGGCTGCCAGGAGGTCGGCCAAGGCCTTCCTCTGGTGCCTACTCGGCTGCCAAGAGGTCGGCCAAGGCCTTCCTCTGGCGCCTGGTCGGCTGCCAGAAGGTCGGCTGGGCCTTCCTCTGGCGCCTACTCGGCTAGCAAGAGGTCGGCTGGCCTTCCTCCGGTGCCTTGTCGTGCCTCTCGGAGCTTCTTCGCGATGTTTGCATCTTCTTTATCAGCATTCAATCATGCCTTCAATATTTGGTTGTTGACTATCAACCCTTCTCTAATTCAAACATAATTAATCTCTTGATTAGCACTGCTAATCTTTGGTAATCTGGCTTCTTTAAGCGTAATTAGCTCTTAAAACTCAGTTAAGTGCTCTGGCGTAACCAGATGCTGCATATTCGTTTAAATCGATCTTTTTTTTTCCAAAATCGTATAAGTTGTTATGATTCTTTTCACCTATAACAGATGAATTCCTTCTTTTTATGTTTATAAATGATAGATGACCTGCAAACACGAACCAGGCTGCATTTCAACCTGGTATAGCAGGTCATCCCTTTTCTATAAAAGAGTTGGGGGAGCCTTCATTTTACTTCACTTCTCTTTTAGACTTATTAAGTACTATGGGGGAAGCATTCCCTAACAGCTCAGAGCTAGATTCGTATCATTGTCCATGTAAATTGAGTAAGCTTCAAGTTGAGCAAATTTCCAACACATACAGTTTTCTAGACGTGATCAAGGTTTGCTCTCCGGGTTTGGCCGACAGAACCTGTAACTAGCACCCGGAGAGGCTGTGTGTCATCAAAGGTGCTCTTGAGGCGGGTTTGAGGTTTCCCGTTGACCCGTTCATCATCAGGCTACTAGCAGAACTCCAGGTTCACCCTTGCTAACTGTATCCGAATTCCTGGCGATTTGTCAATATCTTTATAATAAGGTGCCGAGACTTGG
Source organism: Saposhnikovia divaricata (assembly GCA_036435485.1). Taxonomy (NCBI): domain Eukaryota; kingdom Viridiplantae; phylum Streptophyta; class Magnoliopsida; order Apiales; family Apiaceae; genus Saposhnikovia; species Saposhnikovia divaricata. The sequence goes on along the minus strand of CM071600.1, from coordinate 153,903,025 downwards.
GCATTCCCTTAAGCACCACGATGTTCCGGAGCATATATATATAGTGAAGAATTCCGCTGATACTAGAAAGGGTGGATCAACATACAATACAGAACCAACCTTCTTCACATGGTGAACACCCTCTCCATCCCGGATTCCCACCATTTTTGGCCACGAGAGTTTGTAGTTCTCAGGTGGAAAGGGGGTGACTGGGGTTAGTTCTTCGTGCCAAAATTTTGTGAAGTGAAGGATAGTTCACACTTTGTGTATGATCTTAATGAAGAAGAACTCCTAAATAAGGCTACTAGCGGACGATGGTCACACCCACTACAAAACTTTCTTGAATGAGAGAAAGCTTGTCCAAGCTAGCCTCAGCTTTCTTTCATTCGAGGGTAATTTATCTTTGTTGTGCCCTATGAACTTCATTTGTTCTTATTCCGATATCTTTTTTGTTTCTACATTTCAGCTGCTGAAGAGTTGGACAACCGTCCTGAAAATCAGCCGATCACCACCAAAAGGATGTTGAAGAAGACTGAGGCTTTGGCAAACCCTGCTGACCCGCAGATTCCTCAGTTCTTGGCCGGATGCTCTCAGAAGAGGTCCCGAAATGCTGACGGGGGTATAAGAGCATCTCCAATAGGGGTTGCCAAGAGGTTGCCAAGTCCTATGTGGCATGGCACTCTTGATTGCCCACCTATTGGAGTATCAATGTTGCCAACAAGTTGCCAACCAAAGTTGCCAAAAGTTGGCAACTTCCTCATTTGGTTAAAACACATACAACTCCTTAAAAATGTATATAACTTTACCCTTTTTTATATCTCTCATATTTTAAATGTATCTATAAGATAATAAAAATTTATGTATGGGACCACATTGGCAACTTTTAAAGTTGCCAACTATTGGAGTAGATTTGTAGCAAAAGTTGCCAACAATGAAATGGAGGAGAGAAGAAATAAAAAATTAATATATATGATGATGTGTTAGAAGTTGGCAACTATGTTGGCAACCACTATTGGAGATGCCCTAAGATCCCCTTTTACTCTACATTGGGGCATCTACGAGCAAGACTCTCTCTTGGGGTGCCCTACTATGGCCCTAGATTGGTCTCAATGCTCAATCACTCCTACTGACCTAGCAACGGTGTGCGCTGGGGACAAGATTGAAGAGTCTGAACGCCTTGGAGCTCAGGCTTTGTATCAGGTATGACACTCATGCTTTACTAATTTGGCGTTATTACTTACTTTATCACTATGAATGCCTTATCCATTCCTCTATTTTAGGGGAACGCCTACTTTCAATCCGCTGCTCGTCAGGGTAGAGCCTTCAGGGATGACAACGTGGCTTTGGGAATGGAGAAGGCAAGGTTTCAAGAGGAGAAACTAGACTTGGAGTCTAGGATCATCCGCGCTGAGGCAAGCGCCCGATCATATCAGAAACAATACAACTCCTTGCACAGAAAGAAAGCAGTTGAATTCAACAAGGCAGTTGAGGCCTATCAGCAGTCGGATGCCTTTTTGGACTTCATAGATGACCATGATGATGAGGTGCACCCTGTTAACATGTCTATCGGGTGGGATAGAGCTATTAAGGCCGTGAGCAACAAATATCTAACTGTTGTCGACCCCAGCAACTTCCCTTGCCCTAATTGGGCTGCTAGCGGGAAAAGCCATGTTGATCTTGCCTCCGGCTCTGAGGTTAAAACTGTTCCTCAGATATCAAGTTCCGGCTCTAAGAGGGCAACTCGTATTGTTGGCTCTGACTCAGCTTCCTTAGGTTCTTGTGGGAAGAGGCCCATGGCAAAGGAGAGAAAAGAAGCGACTATTAGGCAGTCCCGTAGCGAAATCACCGAAACCTCCGATGAGGAGGAAGAAGAGGTGGAGAGGTTAGTTGAGCAGCCGATGGTGGTAGTTGCCGAAGAGGGAAGCGGCTCCGATGAAAATGATTCGGATGATGATGACTCTGGCGAAGAGGGAGAAGAGTGTTGGTGTATACTGAAATTATTTATTTAAAGTATATACATTTATTTCTGGCCCAGTTTTATTGAGAATCATTTAAATGTTTACATGCTGTCTAATATTATATATTGTGGACAATCTAGTATCAAATGAGATACAGAATATTAGATTATTAAATACAGTTTATATAATATAATAAGGTTCACAGCACAGGTGGTATTGGACAATCCACTAGTATGGCTGTAGTATTATATAGAACAGTTTATATTGACTATTAAATAATACTAATATACTTTGTGTATATTGAACAGGATCAAATTTAGAATTGTTCCCATATACTGATTAATAAGGTGAACTAAGATTCTATGTTATTATTAATGCTTAGTTTCTTAATCCGGATATAATAATTGACACGTGTATATTATTTACATGCTTTGATTTATATATGAAATAATTCTTATGAATTAAATCATTATATTTGGGGTGATTGAATAATATATATGGTGGATATTATTTATTGAAGGAATCCATGTCCTAATACTATTCGGGTTAATGATGTCCCCTTAAAAGCTCAAAAAGATTTAATTATGTGAAACCCTGCAAATGGATTTATTCCGGCATAATTGAATAAAGGTTGAGTGGATGAACAAGGATAAAAGATATTAATTAAATGAATTATCAGTAATTTATTTAATTAATGGACATGCGATATTTTAAACATGGGGAATTTAATAAGCAAATAATATTTGAACCGAATTAATTAATTAAATTACAGTATTAGGAAAGGTAGTGCAAATATTAATTTTTTAGTGGATTGAATTAATATTAAATGACATTAGGCTGGGCTCGGAATGTCATTGGGAGGCCTAACCTAAATTATCCATGATCCCTATTGTAGCCCTATATATATTCTTATTCTCTTCTTGCTAGGGTTGGTCAAGAAATTTTGTAGCCACCCAGGAGCAAGAAGAGAGGTTAACTTGAGAAGACGAAGGCCACACTTTGTTCAAGGGAATTTGGGAATACAATAGAAGAGCGTGGAATCAACCGTTAACAAGGTGACTTTTCTATTCGTACTCGTTAATTAATTGTATCAAAAATCGCAGGGCCACGATCTGATTGTCCCAACAATTGGCATCAAGAGCCTGGTTCTATGGTTCTGCGATTTTTGATACGATGTCCATGTCGTAATTATATATGCATGTATATAGTGGTAGGCTTGTATAATTCTTTTTTGCAGGTTGTTATCCACTATTATGGCCATGTCTTTATAATTATGTGATTGGATCCCACGTGGTTTAATCGTGGTTAATTTTTAGTTTTGGTTTCCACGTGGTTTATCGTGGTTGTAAATCACGATGGTTGATCGTGTTAATAGATTTTACAAAATTAGATTTGTATTAGATCTATTTTTCTTGTAATTGTTTGTTGGATTCTGTATAAATCCAGATATTTTAAAACAATTGTATGCGATCGGAAATCAAAACGCAGAAAAGAATTTCTTCCGCTGCGACACTTTGAAGGCTGCTGTTACAGTTGAAGACGACAGAAGAAGCTGGAGGAGGGCGCGTGTGATAAAAAACTGGTAAAAAGGCAGTAACGCAGGTGCAGCCTGCGTTACTAGTGAAAACTGGTGTTGCGCAGGCTGCGAATGCGTAACAGGTGCTTTCTTTTGTATAACGCATGCGCGTCATGTGTAACACGGCTTCCAGGACTGTAACGTTACTACAAGCTGCGCAACAACAGTTTTTGGTGGAAAAAAATGTTTTTTCAGTAGATTACAGGGTTGGAATTTTTTTTCAATGGGCCATAATAGTGGAATTTTTTTTTCACTGATTTTTGATTATTGCTTTACTTAATTAATTATGTGTGTTGTTAATTATATGTGTAATTATTTTTTAATTGCATGTTTAACATAATTAGGACGACATGGACATTGTATTTATTTATTATGCTTTAATCATGAATAGCATGCTATCATGCTATGTGTTTTGTGTATTTTGATACATGTGGACTGTGATTAAATAACATAAGGCGATGCATGCTAGATAAAATTCCTCAATTTTAAATAAAAATTCTAAGTGGGTGAGGGAATTAATTAGGAATTAAATCCCACGGTCTCCATTATTTTGTATGTAATATAACCTTTTAAATAATGTAGATGGTATATATGATCACCTAACGTGGCGTACTATTTACGGTATTTTAAAAGGTTGTAGAAATTACTAGAACAAAATTCTTAAATTAAATTACGAATATTGAAAGGTATATAGATCACCCTAACGTGACGTACCAAGTTTCATAGAATTCGAAACGAAAATTGAATACTCTTTTGATGTTGACTATGGAAAATTCTGTCTAGGAATCGGGTATTAAGCGAGGCCGTTGTGACTCCTCCGAGACCTGGGAATTATCCATTAATATATCAAACGGATGTATTCGGTTTAAATAATTTAAGATTTAAATAATGGTATACACTTAGCTATGAAAAATAAGATATAGTCCACCCTAACGTGGTGTATTATTTAGTAATAGGACCGAAGTAATATTTAAACGAATTTAAGTAGTATATATGTCACCCATCGTGGCGTACCAGATACTTATGGTGTTTAAATATTAGTGCATTAATTTTAATTAATTGTTAGAGGAAATCAATAGGTTTTAAGATTTGTGCAACCCTCTGATTATGTGTTACATGTATGATTCTCAGGATTAGATCATTATGGGCTTTAATCCACTATTAACCATACTTAAGGATAACAAACTTACTGGACCAAACTATATTGAATGGAAATGTAATTTGGACATAGTGTTGACTGCTGAGGAGTACAAATTTTGTACTTATGAACCCAAGCCAGATCAGCCTGCTGAAGATACTCCTGAAAGTGAGAAGGAGTATTATAAGCGGTGGGTTAAGGCTGACGAGATGTCACGATGTTAGATTCTGGCAGCAATGTCGGGTGTTTTGCAGCATCAGCATCATGCTATGGCCACTGCTTCAGATATGCTCTTTAATCTCAAGGAACTTTTTGGGGAACAGAATAGGGCTGCTAGGCAAGTAGCAATGAAGGCTTTAATGAACACTCAGATGGTTGAAGGAACACCTGTAAGGGATCATGTTCTCAGAATGATGTCTCATCTGAATGAGATGGAGATCCTTGGTGCCGATATTGATGGGGAAACCCAGATCGATATCATCCTTATGAGCCTGCCCAAAAGTTTTCAGCAGTTCCGCTTGAATTACACCATGAACAAAAGGATGTATAGTCTCGCGGAACTTCTGACAGAACTTCAGGCAGCTGAAGGACTCTTTAAGCAGAATGTTCAAGTGAATGTGGCTGAGAAAGCTTCTTCCTCAAAGCCGAAAGGCAAGAAGAAGAAAAATGTTCAGACAAAGAAAGCTGGAAAGGTTGCTAATGCAGTGGGAGTTCAAGGTGCTGTGAAAAAGCCTAAGGTCAAGTGCTTCAGGTGCAAGCAGTCAGGTCACTGGAAACAGGATTGTCCTCTTCCTAAGAAGACAAACAATACTGGTATGTCTCTTTCTCTAGTTACAGAAACATATATAGCAGCTATATCTACGAGCACTTGGTGTGTAGATACAGGAGCCACTGACCATGTTTGTAACTCTATGCAGGGGTTCCAGCAATCCAGAATGCTTAGAGATGGCGAGATATATGTGTTCATGGGAGATGCTACGAAAGTAGCAGTAGTTGCAGTTGGAATAATTACTTTATCTTTTGGAGATGATAGGATTTTGGTTTTGAACAATTGTCTTTATGTACCTTCGTTTAGAAGAAATTTGATTTCGGTTTCTAAACTTACTTTGGATGGTTATAATGTTTGTTTGGATCGTAATGTTCTATTATGATGAATAAACGAGTTATATGTTCTGGTACATTACAAGACAATTTATATATAATTAATCCTAGTCAACCAACATTGCAACATAAGGAAACTAATAACATTCTTTCTAGCTCAAATAAAAGAAAGAAACCTTCTGAATTGAACCAAACATATCTTTGGCACTTAAGATTAGGTCATATTAACTTAAGGAGGATTCAAAGACTGGTAGTAGATGGGCCATTAGGCTCGTTGGCAGTGGAGCCATTTCCAGTTTGTGAATCCTACTTGGAAGGTAAGATGACTAATAGGCCTTTTAAAGCAAAGGGGAATAGAGCCAAAGAAGTGTTAGAATTAGTTCATACTGATTTATGTGGACCTATGAGTATCCAAGCAAGAGGAGGTTATGAGTATTTTGTCACTTTCATTGACGATTATTCTAGATATGGGTACATTTATTTGTTGCGCCGTAAGTCTGAGTGCTTTGAAAAATTCAAAGAGTACAAAGCAAGTGCGGAGAAGCGACATCTTGGAAAATGTATCAAGTCACTACGATCAGATCATGGTGGCGAATACTTGCTTGGAGAATTTAGGGAATATTTATCATAAAATGGGATCACATCCCAGTTGTCTGCACCTGGCACACCTCAGCAGAATGGTGTAGCAGAGAGAAGGAATCGGACTCTTTTAGAGAGTGTTAGATCGATGATGAGTTATTCAGATTTACCCAAGTCGTTCTGGGGATATGCTATAGAAACAGCGGCTTACCTTCTAAACTTGGTACCTTCTAAGTCGGTTCCCAAGACTCCAATAGAATTGTGGACTGGTAGCAAACCAAGTCTAAGACATATTCGGATTTGGGGTTGTCCAGCACATGTGCTGAACAAGAACGCGACCAAGTTAGAATCTCGTACAGAAGTAAGGCTGTTTGTAGGCTATCCCATGGGAACGAAAGGTTATTCATTTTATAGTCCTAAGGATCGAGATATCATTGTTAGCACCAATGCTAGATTCTTAGAAGTAGACTATATAATGAACCATAAACCCATGAGTAGTATCGTTTTAGAGGAACTAGTGGGAGGGACAGATAATCTCCAAGTGCCAATAGTACAAGTAGAACAGCCACAAGAAAATGCACAACTTAACACTAATACTGCACCAGTGCCTCGTTGTAGTGGGAGGGTTTCAACAACCAGATAGATTCATGTTTTTGGGAGAGTCCTCGGACTTGGTCTCTGGTGAACATGATGAGGATCCCAGGACATACGAAGAGGCAATTCTAGATAAAGATGCAGATCTATGGCAAAAGGCAATGGAATCTGAGATGGAATCTATGTATTCTAATCAAGTTTGGGAGCTCGTGGAACCACCCAAAGGTGTAAAACCCATTGGATGTATGTGGATCTACAAGAAGAAAAGAGGATCTGACAAAAAGGTGAAAGCCTGGAAAGCACGACTTGTTGCGAAAGGGTATACTCAGAAAGAAGGGATCGATTATGAGGAAACCTTTTCGCCGGTTGTTATGCTTAAGTCGATCCGGATTCTTTTATCTATAGCAGCTCATCTCGATTATGAGATTTGGCAAATGGATGTCAAGACAGCTTTCCTTAATGGAAGTCTTGAGGAAACCATCTATGTGCAACAACCAAAAGGATTCATTAATGAAGGCCAAGAGCATCTTGTTTGTAAGCTTAAGAGGTCTATTTATGGACTAAAATAAGCTTCTAGGGACAGGAATATTCATTTTGATCAGGCAATCCAGTCATATGGATTTGATCAAAGTCCAAGCGAATCATGTTTGTATAAGAGAAGTGAGGGTAATGCAGTGGTTTTAATAGTACTGTATGTAGATGACATTTTACTCATTGGAAACAATGTTAAGATGTTGTCATCAGTAAAGGCATGGTTGTTTAAACAATTTGAAATGAAGGACTTAGGTGAAGCGGCATACATCCTTGGGATCAAAGTAATAAGGGATCGCAAGAAAAGGATGTTGGCTTTATCTCAAAAGCCCTACATTGATGAAGTATTAGCTCATTTTAACATGCAGAACTCTAAGAAAGGTTTTCTACCTTTTAAGCATGGAGTGGCTCTATCCAAGGAGCAGTGTCCTTCGACACCTAAGGATATAGAGAGCATGAAAGCAGTTCCTTATGCTTCAGCATGTGGAAGCTTAATGTATGTTATGTTATGTACGAGGCCTGACATCTACTTTGCTGTAGACATGGTTAGTAGATATCAGTCGAACCCAGGTCAGGAACATTGGAGTGCAGTAAAAACTATACTCAAGTACCTGAGAAGGACTAAGGAGTATATGTTAATTTACAAGGCCTCAGACCTATTTCCTTTGGGATATACTGATTCAGATTTCCAATCAGATAGGGGTAAGAGGAAATCAACCTCGGGATATGTTTTTACTTTGGGAGGTGGAGCCGTTATATGGAGGAGTGTAAAGCAGAAATGCATTGCTGACTCTACCATGGAAGCCGAGTACGTGGCTGCCTCTAATGCTGCAAAGGAGGCTGTATGGTTCAGGAACTTCCTTTTGGACTTGGATGTGGTACCTAATTTGCCTAGGAGCTTGACAGTGTATTGTGATAACAATGGTGTTGTGGCAAATTGAAGGAACCGCGAGATCACAAAGCAGCTAAACATATTGAATGTAAGTATCATCTCATACGAGGAATCGTAAAGCGAGGAGATAAAGTTGTGGCTCACATATCATCAGAAGACAACCGGGCAGATCCTTTCACAAAGAGCTTGCCAGCCAAGGTTTTTCACAGGCATGTGGAAGCGATAGGAGTCAGATGCATGGACACATAGTTTTTTGTGTAATAGTGGATTAAATAAACACTGATATACTCATAGAATATTTTGAGTATAAGTGGGAGATTGTTGGTGTATACTGAAAATATTTATTTAAAGTATATACATTAATTTCTGGCCCAATTTTATTGAGAATCATTTAAATGTTTACATGCTGTCTAATATTATATATTGTGGACAATCTAGTATCAAATGGGATACAGAATATTAGATTGTTAAATACGATTTATATAATATAATAAGGTTCACAGAACAGGTGGTATTGGACAATCCACTGGTATGGCTGTAGTATTATTTAGAATAGTTTATATTGACTATTAAATAATAGTAATATACTTTGTGTATATTGTACAGGATCAAATTCAGAATTGTTCTCATATACTGATTAAGAAGGTGAACTAAGATTCTATGTTATTATTAATGCTTAGGTTCTTAATCCGGATATAATAATTGACACGTGTATATTATTTACATGCTTTGATTTATATACGAAATAATTCTTATGAATTAAATCATTATATTTTGGGTGATGGAATAATATATATGGTGGATATTATTTGTTGAAGGAATCCATGTCCTAATACTATTCGGGTTAATGATGTCCCCTTGAAAGCTCAAAAAGATTTAATTATGTGAAACCCTGCAGGTGGATTTATTCCGGCATAATTAAATAAAGGTTGAGTGGATGATCAAGGATAAAAGATATTAATTAAATGAATTATCAATAATTTATTTAATTAATGGACATGCGATATTTTAAACATGGGGAATTTAATAAGCAAATAATATTGGAACCGAATTAATTAATTAAATTACGGTATTAGGAAAGGTAGTGCAAATATTAATTCTTTAGTGGATTGAATTAATATTAAATGACATTGGACTGGGCTCGGAATGTCATTGGGAGGCCTAACCTAATTATCCATGATCCCTATTGTAGCCCTATATATATTCTTATTCTCTTCTTGCTAGGGTTGGTCAAGAAATTTTGTAGCCACCCAGGAGCAAGAAGAGAGGTTAACTTGAGAAGACGAAGGCCACACTTCGCTCAAGGGAATTTGGGAATACAATAGAAGAGCGTGGAATCAACCGTTAACAAGGTGACTTTTCTATTCGTACTCGTTAATTTATTGTATCAAAAATTGCAGGGCCACGATCTGATTGTCCTAACAAAGAGGTGGTAGAAGAATCCTCTGAAGAGGTGACTCTCGCCAAGAGCCTTGCATGGCTTTAGTAGCCGTATGTGGCTTTATTTTATCAGTTTTCATTCAGGGTCCTTCGGGACTTAACTTTATTCGACTGTGTTTGTAATCTTAACTTTAAACCTAAGCCCTCCGGGGCACTTTATTTATGCACTTGTTTTCCTTCCATTCGTATGTTCTTTTATTTTTGGTACTTGGCCATTCTAGACTTACACTCGACAGGTGCTTGGTATATAATTAAAATCACAGAATCATAGAATGGAAAACAACTTGCATTAATATTGGAAATGGGTTCAACCCTTACATAGATTACTACTGTCCTACTCGGGGCAATGAGCCCTGGAATGGTTTCATTGAATCTTATTTCTACTTCTCCTAATAGATAGATAAAAAGCTAAGTCCTTACAAGAATAGCTTAAACATAATAAATAATAAACCTTCTTGTTCAAAGCATGTCAAGTGCGAAGCACCTCGTTTCCATCCAAGGTTTCCAGCTTGGAGGATCCTCATCCTAGTGTCTTCTTGACTCGATACGGCCCTTCCCAGTTGGGGGCTAGCTTTCCTTTCTGACCAACTCCAGAGGCCTCTATCTTTCTCAAAACTAGGTCACCCTGTCGAAAGAACCTCTCCTTAACCCTCTGGTTATAGTTAAATGATGCTCTTTTCTGATGCTCTGCATTCCTGACATTCGTTTCATCCCTAACCTCATCAATCAGATAAAGGGCAAGTCTCATGCCTTCTTCATTAGTCTCCTGTTCGAATGCTTCCACCCATGGAGACACATGTAAAATCTCTAAGGGCACAACTGCCTCGGCTCCATAAACTAACAAGAACGGGGTTTCTCCAGTCGTCACTTTATAGGTGGTATGGTATGCCCAGAGTATAGGCAACAACTCATCCACCCAAGTGTTTCTCAAGCGTTCGACCCTCTTCTTAAGTCCATCGAGGATGATCCGGTTTGCTACCTCTGCCTGTCCGTTAGCTTGAGGATGAGGCACTGAAGTAAAACGAAGCTCAATAGCATTCTCCTCATAATATTTCTTGAACTCTTCATTATTGAATTGTGTCCCATTATCCGTCACAAGGATTCGGGGGATACCATATCTGCAGATTATGCTTTCCCAAAAGAACTGAGTGACTTGCTTGGTGGTTATCTTGGCTAAAGGCTTAGCCTCAATCCACTTAGTGAAGTAGTCGATGGCCACTATCAGGAACTTTCTTTGTGCTGAGGCTACGGGGAAAGGTCCAAGTATGTCCATTCCCCACATTGCGAACTGGATAGGAGAGTTAATCGAGGTTAACATCTCAGACGGCTGCCTAACAATTGGAGCATGCTTTTGGCACCTGTCACACCTCTTGACATAATTTTGTGCATCGGCCAACATCTCCGGCCAATAGAATCCCAAATGAGTGATCTTGTGAGCTAAGGCTCTGCCCCCCAAGTGTTGCCCACAGATCCCTCCATGAACTTCCTCTAATGCTTCCTTTGCCTCCTGGGGCCTCAAACATCTCAAGTATGGGATGACAAAAGACCTTTTGTAAAGGACGCCTTCAATCAAGGCATATCTCAATGCTCTCACCGACAGCTTCCGTGCCTCCTGGGCATCGTCAGGGAGCCATCCAGTTTCTAAGTGATCTTTGATTGGATCTATCCAACAGCTCCCCACATCAATTGGTGCCACCAATTTTTAGTTGATGGCCGGGGCCTTCAAGACCTGGAAGTAAACACTCCCTATATAATTCTCTATCTCTGAAGAAGCAAACTTGGACAGGGCATCAGCCTTAATGTTCTCTTCTCTCGGAATGTGCTCCACATAGCACTCATCAAATTGAGTCATAATAGCTTTCACAACTCTCAAATATTTTTCCATAGTCTCATCCTTGGCTTCAAATTCACTGTTCACTTGCGAGACGACCAGCCTTGAATCTCCATAAATTTTAAGGTTTTTGACCCTCATAATTCTGGCCAAGCCCAATCCGGCTATCAAGGCTTCATACTCAGCTTCATTGTTGGTTATTGGGAAGTCCAACTTCAAAGCATACTCAATTGTGAACCCATCAAGGCTTTGCAAAACCATTCCTGCACCACTAGATTTTGTTTTTGATGCCCCATCAAAATAGAGCACCCAATATTCCTTCTGATCTGGTAATAGCTCTTCATCTTTATCCTTACCTCCAGGGGTGGGCACTATCTCCTGCCCCCCGACTTCTTGGTTGCTAACGGTACATTCAACCACGAAGTCAGCCAATGCCTGAGCTTTGATGGCTGTTCGAGGCTTGTATGTGATGTCAAATTCTCCAAGTTTGATCGCTCAATTAATCAGCCTTCCACTTGCTTTTGGGCTGTGAAATATGTTTCTCAGCTACTGGTCTGTCAGGACTTCAATCTTGTGTGCCTGGAAGTATGGTTGTAGCTTCCTCGAGGCTGTCACCAATGCCAAAGCAAAATTTTCAATGGGAGAGTAATTCAACTCAGCTCCATGCAACACCTTGCTCACGTAGTAGATAGGTTTCTGAACCTTGCTTTCTTCTCGGATGAGGACGGCGCTCAATGCTTGTTCAGATGTCGCCAAGTATAACTACAATGTCTCTCTAGGATTAGGTTTGGCCAACAACGGGGCTTCAGCCATGTACTTCTTTAACTGTTCAAAGGCCTCTTGGCTTTCAGGCATCCACTCAAAGTTTGTCACCTTCTTCAATGCTTGAAAGAAAGGCAAGCACTTATCACCAGATTTGGAGATGAATCTCCCTAAGGCTGCAACTCGGCCTGTCAATTTCTGCACATTTCTTACAGAGCGTGGTGACTCCATATCCAGAATTGCCTTGATTTTATCAGGGTTGGCTTCTATGCCTCGCTTTGAAACTATCAGACCCAAAAACTTTCCTGATCCAAAGCCAAATGCATACTTGGCTGGATTCAACATCATCTTATGGTGTCTCAGCACTTCAAATGCCTCTCTAAGGTGCTTAATATGGCCTTCCTTGATTAGGCTCTTGACTAACATGTCATCAACATAGACCTCCATGGTTTTCCCAATTAGATGAGCGAATATCTTATTCACCAATCGTTGGTAAGTAGCTCCTGCATTTTTTAGTCCAAAAGCCATAACAAGATAACAGAAAACACCAAAGTCAGTTATGAAAGATACCTTTGGGATGTCATCCTTATGCATCTTAATCTGATTGTAGCCACTGAAACCATCCATAAAACTCAACATCTCATGCCCAGTAGTGGCATCTATGAGCGTGTCAATCCTTGGGACATGCATCATTCAGATCAGTGAGTCTATACACGTCCTCCATTTTCCATTCGCCTTCTTGACCATCACAGGGTTAGCTAACCATTCAACTTCTTTCTTAATGGCCTCTTGCCTTTCAGGAGCAAAATTTCTCTTCTTCTGCTTTATTGTCTTCCGCTTTGGATCGACATTCAACTTGTGAGTTATGAGTTGGGGGTTAATCCCTGGCATGTCGGCTGATGTCCATACAAACACATCACTATTTTCTTGTAAGAAAGTCGTCAACCTGCCCTTCAACAAGGGTTCCTTCAAAGAAGCTCCAATATACGTAACCTTTTCGGGATCTCCGAGATCTAGAGGTATAGGAACCAAATCTTCTGCCAGCTTCCCTCGGTGTTCATCATCACCTAGAACATCCATGTCTTCAATCGGAAGGACCTGCCCCCCGACTCCATCGACTCTCAAAGCAGCTACATAACAACTTCTAGCCATTTTCTGACCTCTTCTTTGTTCTCCAACGCCATTACGGGTTGGAAACTTAATCTTCATGTGATAGGTAGATGCCACAGCCTTAAACGCATGAAGCCCAGTCCTTCCCAGGATCGCATTATATGTTGAGGCTGCCTTGATTACTAAGAAATTCAGCATCTGAGTAGCCTCCTTAGGTTCCTGCCCAATAGTCATAGGCAGCTGAATGGTTCCTTCAACCTTGGATTCAACTTCATTAAATCCATAGATAGACATGTTGGTGGGGGTTAGCTGAGACTCATTATATCCCATCTTTACAAACGCATCATGAAACAGAATATCAACAGAAGCACCATTGTCTATCAAGACTCGTTTTATTTCTGAGTTCCCAATCACAGGAGTTATGACCAACGGGTCGTCATGGGGAAACTTTACCCCTTCCAGGTCTGAATCATCAAAACCAATCACTAGCTCAGTTTTCTCATGCTTCGGGGCCTCTCCCACGATGTGCATCACTTCTCTGGCATAAGCCTTTTGAGAGTTCCTTGTCATGCCGGCAGCTATCGGGCCTCCCTAGATCATATTGATAACCGGCCCTCGGGGTTGTGGGTAACGATCACGGTCATTATCCCTACGATCATTATTCTTCCTGTCATAATCCCTTCTTTGATTTCCACGTTCTTCACCCTTCGTGAAGTGGCTTAGTTTCCCTCTTCGGATCAAGAATTCAATCTCGTCCTTGAGTTGTCTACAATCGTTGGTGTCATGCCCCACATCTTTGTGAACCTGCAATACTGATCCTTGTTTCGCTTTGAAGGGTCACCCCTGAGTGGCTTCGACCATCGGAAGTCCTTATCCTTCTCGATCTCTAACAAGATCTGACTCCTAGGAGCATTCAACCTTGCATATTCAGAAAATCTTGGTCCCAGACTCTTCTTAGGTGTAGAGTCAGAGTCTTTGCTAGTCCGGGGATATTTGTCCCTAGCATCGTACTCTTGCTCTTGCTTTCACTTTTTAGAGTCGTTGTTGTTCCCTCCATTACCTACTATGGCCTCTTTCTTCATGCTATCCTCGGCTTTAATATACTTATTAGCCCTTCGTTATAGCTCAGCCATATTCTCAGGGGGATGCTTTGCCAATGACCTCTTAAAGAAAATATCAGTAGTTCCATGCTCCAGGGCTACCATGGCCACCTTGTTTTCCAAGTCAGTGATATTCAGTATTTCCTTAGTGAATCGCTTAAGGTAATCCCTCAGATTCTCATTCTTTCCTTGCACCACATACATAAGAGATGCAGAGCTTTTCTCATGAGTTCTTCTGCTAATGAATTGGCTGACAAAAGCGGCACTCAACTCCTTAAAGGAGCCAAACGAATTTGCAGGTAATCGGCTGTACCATCTTTGAGCCATGCCCGACAGGGTTTGAGGAAATGCCCTACACTTTAGAGCATCACTTACAGGCTGCAACAACAGTGCGTTTGAGAATGTCCTGACGTGATTAGCGGGATCACCCGTCCCATCATAAGCCTTAATTGTCGGCATCTTGAACTTCCTAGAAATACGAGCATTCATAACATCCTCAGTAAACGGGGGTGTGGGATCATCAGGATCTCCAAGAGGCATTAGATCTTTGGGGTTTCCTTTTGAGGTTTCCATCCTTGTTGTTCTTCCCATAGGGGCATCAATCATTCGTTGCCTCCTTGAAGACCTTTCCAAATCAATAAGGGGAATCCCTCCTGTAGTCGGAGGAGGTTGATTTTGATTTTGTCTCGCCTGTTCTCTTGCCATGTCGTCTTTCAGTTTTAATATCTCGGCCTCGTGAGCCCTTATCCTCTCAGCAGTTGTCAAAGGGGGTCCATCATGGATAGTTTGTGCCCTCATTTGAGGTTCTCTGCTAGCGCGTCGTCTCCTCAAAGCTTCATCATGATCATCGTCCTCAGTTAACGAGTCGTTAGTATAGGGGCCAGAGTAGTCTTCGTATTCCTGATCTTGGCCTAACCCCCTATTATAAGGAGGCTCTCGAATTAGCAAAGCATGACCGCTTGTTCCAACACCTCGAGTAGCAGGAGGGTAGTTAGGCAGACCATACATCGGGTTGGTATTTGCAGGGAGATCCGTAGTATGGATCCGTACCCCTGGGGGTAGTGTGCGATTAACGTTATCAAGAGGAGAAACCACCATCTGAAGAGGGTTATCTTCTTGGCTTTGATGGACGACCACCGGTAGAGTTTCCTCAATATGGGGAGTCGTCCCTCGGGGTTGAGAGACTAGAGGTTGAATGATCGCCCCTGTTGATGGGGGTATTGTCCTTCTTCAGTAGTGATAGGCGGATCAGAAGTGGCTGGTGGAGCAGAGCTAAGGGGTATGGCCTCAGTCGAGGTTGATGTTGTTCTTCGTGTTCGAACCATGGTTGATGTTGTCTTCCCACAGACGGCGCCAAATGTTGTGGAATAAAAATGAGGGTTTGTATGTATTTAATGCTAGGGTTCGTGAGCTTCATGCTTTAATGGTTGTGTCTGCGCTCGAGACAGATCGGTCCTCACAGAGTGCCTACGTATCTCAAGGTCGAGAATCAAGCCAAAAACGTAGTTCTGAGAATGAGGGGTCAGGCCCTTTATATAGGCTGAGAAGCCTTAGTTTTAGAATAGGGCTAGGAGACTTGATGGGCAAGTCAGCCTTGAGAAGGTTCTAGACACATACCTTCTATGAGTCTATTTCCTTGTATGATTGTGTGCCTTGGAGGCTACCCATAAAGATATTGTTTTCTTGTTTGACTCTTATTGCTGAGCTGTTTATCACCCTTAATATTAATTACGATATTAATATTTAATTAGGGTTTTGGGCCTCGTAAATGGGCCCCACGTTTGGACCATGCTGGGTCTAATTAATGCCACATTAAATATGTCTTTAGGGATTACTTTTAGCCCATATCAATTAGAAAAGTAAAAAAGCTAATATGTGAAGAAGGTATTTGGTTAGTTATTATTTAGGAGAAGTGTTGGGAAGACATGCATGTAATATATTGAGAAAATATTGTATTTTTTTTATAATTAAATAAAATAATTAAGAGCAATAAAGTAAAACAATTAAATACCAATAATAAATATTTAAGTAAGAATAAGGTAATCAACTAGTTATTAGTAATTCTAATTTTATTAGTTTATTTTATTAAATAGAATGGCCCGTGATATATTTGGAAATGGGATGTTTTAGTCAGAAAAGTTAGAAAAGATAATGTGTTTTAGCTGAAAAGGTAACTGGTTAGTTATTAGGAACTATAATATTGTTATTTTATTTCATAAAATAGAATTACATGTTTTTAATGATCGAAAGATATGATACGATTGATGGTTTTAGTTGTTTATAAAAGGTAATATGTTTAACTAAAAGTAAATGTGAAAAAGGCAATCGACTAATTACCATTAATTTTATTATACTAATGTGAAAAAGGCAATCGACTAATTACCATTAATTTTATTATGTTAATCGACTAATTACCATTAATTATAACGTGTTTTAATTCGAAAGAAATACTAATGATGGAAATATATGATACGATTGATGTTTTTATGTGTTTAAAAAAGCTAATATCTCGACTAATTACCATTAATTATATTATGTTATTATTTATTTTAGGTGTATTTATTTTTCTTTATAATGAAGGGTAAATAAGTACATTCACTTAGTACCAAAAAACAGGTACCAAAACTTTCAATGTTTCGGCTTTTATATAATAGTATAGATTTAAGTAAGGATTTTTAAGTAAAAAATCCAAGCTTGAAAATGAGATATTTTAGTTAGAAAATATATTAACTTTTAGTTGGAAAAGATAATTAGTTAGTTATTTGTAACTATAATATTATTAGTTTATTTCATTAATTAGAACAATCATATTTTTGAAAAGAAGATATTTTAGTTTGAAAAGTTAGAATGGATAATAGCTAAAAAAGGTAATTGGTTAGTTATCAAAAAACAGGTAGCAAAACTTTCAATTTAGAAAAAATTGTGTTTTGTTTTTAGTAATTAAGTAAAATAATTAAGGGTAATAAAGTAAAATAATTAAATAAGGTAAGTACCGTACTGTACCATACCAAAACTTTTAATAATAATAAAAAATTTAAAATTTCATGATGATGTCACTGATGACGTCAGCATGACGTCAGCATGAACAGTAATTTTTTTAAAAAAAATTTATTGTTTTTTGTTGGATGGATAGAGGGTAAAAAAATAACAACTTTTTGTATTGAGTACCCCTGGCAGGGCCATTGGATCTATATTTTTTTATATAAGGGTGTTCTTTATGGAGGAATGACCTATATATATATATATATATATATATATATATATATATATATATATATATATATATATATATATTAAAATTTACTTCATATTATTATTTATATAAAAGATTAACAAATTTTATTTGAGCATTATAACTCTTATTCAAATTTAAAATATTAAGTATATGTATAAAACTAAGATTATTTTCATGTAAATTAATGACTTAAAATTGTTCCCATTGCATCATTTTTTATTACATGTTGAAGATTTTTGCAAGCTTTTTTCAGACAAGTGTAGGACAAACAATCTTAACTTCTCAAACAATTTTTTATCACTAATTGTGGAAATCATTATAAGTTATGGAAGTATAATCTTTTGGTTAAAATCTAGAATTTGTATAAAATAATATTGACAACTTTTTTATTTTTTACATAATAAACTTAATCATTTTATTGATCAATTAAGTCGATAAAAATGTTATACACATGTTCTTTCATTATATTGTGTGAAAATAAATTAATATTCTTATTACATGAATTTTTATGTTATTATTGAGTATGTATGTTATGAGAGGGTGTCGGCTTTCAAAACGTTATTTAGTAATATTTAATATTGTAAGTGTTATTTTTCATATTTATGATATTTTTAAGATTATTAAATTTTTTGATATATAATGAGAGTATTATTCCAACTAATAACTCATACAAACTATTTTAAATCACTTTTTTAGGGAATTTTTAAAATGCCGGTTAATTTTTATAAACAATAAAAATTAATTTATCTATTTTTATTTTTAGTACCTAATAATAAAAATTTATTAACCGCGCGAAGCGCGACTAAATTGCCTAGTATTTAATTAAAATATAATTACCATACCCACACTTTATCTACCTTTGTTGCATCAAATGCCAGAATGGGAAATATATATTTTCACCATCCCAGTTTATATTGATCATTAATCAAAAAATATGTATTTAATAATTATGTGAAAACTTTTAAACTAAATCTTAATAATTTTTATATTTTTTAAAAAATTAGAATATTTAAAATTAAATTTGGTTTAATAAAAAAAATGTGATCAATACTTTCCCGAAAATGTAAAAAAAGAATTATAAAAAATATAAACAGAATAAAGAAAATAATATTTATGTAAAAATAGATAGTCACAACTAGTGCTGGCCAGTGGTGCGGGCCGTGACTCACAACTCACACCTGCAACACTCGAGTTGTTTGGTGCATGACTGCATGGAACAACTAACCAAACCAATCATTCACTTGGTGCATCTACTGATATCTACGTTATAAGACCAAGGAAGTCAAGTTTCAATCTAGTGGGTCGATTAATTAAATTTTTTGTCCAGCTGTTTAAAGGTTTAAAATCTCCTTTCTGCCATGGACTAAGTACTGTAATTGTTTTAGTGGTCTTAGATAAATGGACAGTCAAATCAAATGATACACGGCCACACGTCACGGGTACTTACACATATTTAAAGGAAGGGGTCCGTTCTTTCGCAACTATTTTCCAAAAAACTGTTACACAACAAACGATTGTGTAATCGTTGGATTAATTATTCAACGGTCCTATTCAACGGTCCTGATTTAAAAATATATATATATATTGTATTGTAAAAACTTTTCGCGATACGGGTAAATTACCAAAATGCCCCCACTGTTCACGTACCGCAGAAACTTTCTGTGGTACGTCAACAGATACGTGAACAATAGATTTTTGATGTGAAAACATGGAGCATTTTGGTAATTTACCCGTATAGCGAAAAGTTTCTGCGGTACAGTGCAAATTTTTTTAAATCAGGACTGTTGAATAATCGATCCAAATTGATCCAACACGGTGTAAAAATCGTTTGTTGCCAAACAATTACATGACAAACAGTTACCAATGAACGCCAGCCTTAAACGAAAATGCTAATCCTCATCATGAATCACAGAATTTGCGTGGGTGATTATACAGCCGTGTCAGTGTGTGTATGTAGCGTTACGAACTGGCGCATGCCTCTTCGGACTATCACTAGAGTCGGCCAAACGGGCGGTTCAGCCCGGCACGCCCGTGGATTATTCGTCAAAAAGCACGTTCAGCACGACACGCGAATAAAAAGCACGCAGTCCGTTCGGCCCGCTCTAATTGACGTGCCGTGTGCGAGCCAAAGATCTGTGAACCGTAACCGGCACGGCACGACACGTGGGGAACCGTTTTTAAATAAAAAGCACAGCACGGCACGGCACGGCCCGTTCGTTCGGCAAGTCAAACTTAGCATTTGTACAACACTTAATTCAGATATACAGAGACATGATGTAAAATGTAAAATGTAATTTGATTGGAATTACAAAACTAATAATATTAAAATTACATATAATCTTGTAAGATATAACTTTATTTAGTAAAATTATAAAAAACCATTCATGTTTTCGACAAAAAAATTAAAAATACGATAAAAATTAAAAACAATTACATTTTAATTGTAACAAAATTGACATTTAAATCTTTTAAATAGTGTGTACTATGTAGAAATAATAAAAAAAAAACAAAAATGTAAAAACAAAACAATTGCTTACAGAAATGGAAAAGAAAAGTGGCACGCGGAACCGGCCCGCGTGCTGTAGATATGAAACGTTTCATATTTGATGCACTGTTGTAACTTCTATGTAGATCAAAGAATATGATTGATTACTTAATTTAAGATCAAAGCCTTTGAGAATTTAACATGTCGCCAGAATTTTATATGATTGATCAGCACGTGGAACCGGCCCGGCACGCGGAACCGGCCTGCGTGCTGTAAAAGTGGCACGCAGAATTATTTCCATCGAAATGTTTCATATTTTGAGAATATTAAAAGTAAATATTAAATTAATAAAAAAAAATTCAAATTTTTTGTACAATTTTTTAGTAACCTTCAAATTTTCCTAAAAAAAAAACCCTCCAACCCGCACAAGCCCGCGTGCCGTTCACGGGCTGAAAGCTTAAAGAACCGGCACGGCACGTCCCAAACATGCGTGCGTGCCCGTGCCCAACATTACTTAGCACGGCACGTGGCCAGCCCGACACGCCCCGCACGGTTGTCCCCCTCTAACTATCACCAATGCATGAGATTATTGTACTAACTACGTTTATCAAAGGAAATTAATGTACATATTATCGTGTCGTGAATGAAATTACGTATTCTAGACTGCTCTTTTACTTGCATTGTTACACATACGTCTACGTAGGTTCTGTTGTGCTAGCATATTTGTTTAATTTCCGTGGGATAAGAAATTATCCGGTATGGAGAAAGGTAAATGAGTGGGGGAAATCATATGTCACTTTCTGCTTTACCATTCATATCGAGACACTAGGCTCGTTCAACTTCAACTTGAACACAAAAAAGAATTGCTCAATGGAAAAACATCGGTTGTATATATTTTAACAAAACATTGTGGGTGATTTGCATGACTGTTGTTGATATTGATTTTAATTTATTATGTAACTAATACCAAAGTAAAACGGAATAGTAATGTAACTATTTGATGTGAAACTACTACACACGTGTCTATTCGATCGTCAGGTAACAACAAGAATGTCATACGAGTGTGCCCTATCATAAAAATCGAAAGATAAATTTATTCGTAAAAGTTAGCTTTGATATCCGAGAAAAATTTCCAAGTATTCAGTAAGATTTTTGGTCCTTGATAAATGATTAACAAAACCTTAAAACAAAATTTAGGAAAGCTTAAATTTAGCGAGTTGAATAAAAATAGATATTCCTTCGTTCATATTTATTTTTAAACTTTTTTATATTTCTCCCAATTTTTTACATTTCAAAACCTTCTAAATATAAAAGAATTTTATAATATTAAAATTAATTACATTCATTATTTTTCTTCACTATACTCATTTTATACATTAAATATTAATTGAACTCCAACTTAACTCACTTTTCTACACACTATTTTACACATTTTTTCTGTTCAACTCATATCTATACTATACTATTATATGCAAAACAAGATATATTTGATTAGTTGATTGTTTGGTTAACGTCTTTCAAAAAAATTGTTAACATCTTCCACAGGATAACATGTTAAAAAAATGATATAAAAAATATAAATTTATTTATTATAAACAACAAATTTACCAATAAGGCACAAAAAATATTTTTAAAAAATTGAAAAAACGTGTTAAAAATTCCAAATTCAATTAAATTATATTTAACTTATAAAAAATAAAAATCACATGTTTTATAGAATTATAAACGTTTTCATTTATATCCAAATTTGAATCATCGTCCACACACGCTTATTTTTATGACTTTTTCTTCTACGATTTTAAATTACACTAAATAAATTTTTAAACATATCTATTGTATTCTTAAGATATTTAGCAAAAATTTTATTGTTGGCTCGTTGGTTAACATTCTCCTAAAAAAGCTGTTGACACCTTCTAAAATAAACAAAATAAATCATATATAATTTATTAAAAATAAAAACAAATCACTATTATATACTATATTATAATGAGTAAAATGGTGTATAATTTATAATTTGGTTAACCCCTATTTTTGGTTATCCCCTCATTTTTTGTTATTCCTTGTTCATAATCGTTAGATCTTCAACTCAAATAGATCACTGTTAGATACAATAATACTAAAAGTTATTATATACAGTGGTCTAAGGTTCGATTCTCGCCAACAATATATAAATTTATATTTAATACTAAAAATCATTATATACAAAGATCTAAGGTTTGAATTCTTCCAATAACATATTAAAATTAATATGTATAATATTACTACATTATAAATAAATTATAAAAAAATAAAAAGTAATCGTGTTTTGCAGAGGCTATAAGTTAGTATATATGATAAACGCAACACTGATCTTATCCATAAATTTAGTCACTACACTCAAAATAGTCTCAACCGTCGAATTTAATATTTACAAAAATAGACGATCAAGATTATATCATATTAAAAGAATAAGCTAATAAGAATATAATTAGAAAATGTTGCAATAGAAATGAATTTTTAAAAAGAAAATTATAATTTAGAAAAGATATAATTAAAAAAGATTGTGTTATAATTGAATTTTAAAAAAAAAATATAATCTTAAAAGGATATAATTAAAAAAGGTTGTATTATAATTGAATTTTATTTATTTTTTTATTAGTATTGGAAAAAATAATCATATTTACTACTTTTACTCTATCTTGAGATCTAGAAACCATATTTGGATGATTTTACAATCCACGCGAAACTCATAAAATTATTTTTAATTTATTGATATTTTAATAATTATTATTCAAATGAAAACACTCAGAATCTCAAGGGAAAATATAATTACGAATTTTTACATTTAATCATATTCAATGTAAAAGTCCTACAATGATAATGTGATTCAATGTAGAAAATCTAATTATATATGATTTAAATCATTGATATACACCTTTTCGTATTTCAATATAAATAGTATAAAAATATTATTTTATTCTAAATTCAACGGTTTTCATCTATTTATTTTAAGATCTAACGGTTCTTATTTTTTTTATCGTAGAGAGAACCAAACTACCGATTATCAAAATTTTAGCAAAATCCCTCTTACACTTATTATTAAAACTAGTTTTATACCCGTGTGATGCACGGGTAACTTTATTAATATTTTTTAGTATAATTTTGATTATAATTTTTTTCTTGTAAAATTAGCTTTATAGCACTTTTAATAGTTTGCTTTTACTTTATTTATAATAATATATATGTTATAGGTTTGTACTATACATTTATTTTTTTCCCCTTGTAAATGGCTTTTCTATAATTTATATTTCAAAATTAATTAGGCTAACATATTTTTTAGTATTTTATAATTATTTTTGATTTTTTTATTTTATTAGATTACATATGATATACATAAAACATATAGGTACTATATTCATGTAACAAATTTTTTTTAATCTTTTTGATTATGTAATTTAATGATTATCTTAAAATTTTTAGATTTTTGTTATAGTGTTTCTTATAGTTTTTCAAGACATTTTTTTAACTTTTTTTAAAATATGTGTGGTATTAAATTTTTTTATTTGTTTGAATATTGTTATTTTTTCATGTAAATTTTATATTTTGCCATGTTTGGTGTTTATTATGTGTTTTTGTTTAAAGTAATTTTAGGGGTTTTTATGTTGTATTATATTTAGATATTAATATAAATTATTTTGTGTGTGTTTGAATTGCTTTCTAATTTAAAATATGTTCATTTATTGATTTGAGTTCACTTTTTTAATTTAAATTTTTTCTTTGCAAAATAAGAATTTGTTAATATGTTGATTAGTGCTCACATTTTTTAATTTAAATTTTAGAAACATATTTGTTGTCAAACCTAAAAATAGAATATTTAATGAGTTTTGCTAAAATAATTTTTTCTTAAACCACTTTTATTAGAATATATACAATATACTTTAGACATGTATAAACGTATTGGTTTAACTAATCTTTATATATATGTGTGTGTGTGATTATATAATTGTGAACACACAAATTTGTACTATATTTTTATATTTTTGTGTTGATTTATATTTGTTTTAAGTGTATTATATTAAAGTTTATTATTGATTTTAGTTTTCTAAAGTTAGATATTTTTTGAATTGTTGTTTTTTTTGTAGATTACATTTTGTTGAATTTTGGTGTCATTTCTAATTATGACATATTTTTATTTAATATCTTATTTTACCATATATTTTCTTAAAGACTTTTTTTTATTTTGTAATTAAATGTAAATTCTTGTTTTTTAAAAAATTATTTTGAATTGAAATTCTGATGGTATGATTTGTTTACTTTTGTTGTTATATATAAAGAATGAATTTGAGGCTTATTTTTAATTATGATATTTGCTATTTTGTTATTGTTTCTTAATTTTAGAAACATATTTGTTGTCAAACCTAAAAATAGAATGTTGAATAATTTTTATTAAAATAATATTTTTCTTAAAACACTTTTATATGATAAACGATTTTTTTTTTCTAAATTATATTTTAAAGTTTAGCCTAACATATATTTTAATGTTATTTTTGGCGTGTTTTTTCTTTTTATTAGAATATATGTAATATAATTTGGACATGTGGAAACTTATTATAATTTAACATATCATTTCCAATTATGACATGTTTTTGGATTACTTTTTAATATCTTGTTTTACCTTATATTTTTTCAAAAAAAAAATTGTTTTGCAATTAAATGTAAATTCTTGTTCTGTAAAAAAAAATTGAATTGAAATTCTGATGGTGTTTTTTGTTTACTTGTTTATTATATATAAAGAATGAATTTGTGATTTATAAATTTTGTGCTACTACAACTCTTTTTCCTAGAATTTACTTGTTTTATGACTTTTTAATAATTAGGTTTTCTTGAAACTCATTTTTCTGTTAAGGTTTTTTATGAAATTTAATTAAATTATTATAGGATTTTTTGTGGTTATTATATTTAGAATCTCTATAAGTTATTTTATTTTAGATTTTCAGATTGTTTTTTAATTTATTTACAACTTTAATACCGAATCTAGAATCTTTGTAAAATAATAAAATGTTAATTTATTAATTTATGTTGACTTAATAACCTTTTTTTAATAATTTGGTTTTTTACATGTGTTATTTAAGTTTATTTAAGTGCATTCTTTTTTAATCTGTTTGTTTGGTCTTTTAAATCAATACTCTGGCCCAAGCCCATTTCTAATTTCTACTAAACTTACTTTTTTAACCCTGACAACCTGATCTCCACCTAAACCTCCTTACGTCAAAAAATAGAAACTTTAATGATTTTAATCAAAATAATTTTTTCTTAAAGCACTTTTATTTGTTAAACGATTTCTTTTGTAAATTATATTTTAAGTTTTAACCTAACATATATTTTAATATTTCATATTTTTTGGGAAGTTTTTTTCTATTTTATTAGAATATATATAATATACTTTAGAAATGTGGGAATTTATTGGTTTAACTATTCTTTATATATGTATATTTGATTATGTGATTGCGAAAGTTTGTACTAATTTTTTTATGTTTTTGTGTTGATATATATTTGTTTTAAGTGTATTATATTAAAATTTATTGTTAACTTTAGTTTTCTACATTTTGATCTTTTATTTGAATTATCGTTTGTTTTGTAGATTATATTTTGTTGAATTTTGGTGTCACATGTTTTTTGATTACCTTTTTATTATCTTATTTTACCATATATTTTCTTAAAAACTTATTTTTTGTTTTGTAATTAAATGTACGTTTTTATTTTTTAAAAAATTGTTTTTTAAATTGAAATTATGATAATATGCTTTGTGTACTTGTTTATTATATACAAAGAATGAATTTGCGACTTATTTTTAATTATGATGTTTTGTAACTTTTAAATTATAAAATTATTATAGGATTTTTTGTACTTATTGTATTTAGATTCTCTATTAATTATTTTATTTTGGATTTTCAGATTATTTTTAATTTATTTAAAATTTTAGTACCGAATCTAGAATTGTTGTAAAATAATAAAATGTTGATTTATTGATTTGTGTTGACTTTTGTTAGTATAAATTTTTAAAACATGTTTGTTGTAAAATCTAAAAGTAAAATTTTTTATGACTTTTTTTAAAAAATAGGTTTCATTGAAACTTTTTTTTGTGGTAAGGTTTTTTTTAATTATATTTGAAACTTTAGTATAAATTATTTTTGTATTAATTTTAGTTAATAATAATTTTTTCAACTTTAATTTTTTCTGTTTTATCATATGTTATTTATTTTAATGCATCCTTTTTTTATCTTGTTTGTTAAATTAAAAATACCATTTAGCTTTTTTGTTAGGGGCATAGTTTTAGCTTTTAAACCAATATTCTAGCCCAACTTATTCTCTAGCCCATTTCTAATTTTTAATGAACTTACCTTTTAACCGACCAGACGACCACCTAAACCCCTTACGCCAATTATATATAAGATATAATAATAACGTTTTTTTAATAATTTAATTTATTATTAATTTATTTGGTCTTTTAAATCAATACTATGGAATTCTTTAAACCATTAAGAGGCACATACCTGCATGTGCCTCTTAAAATTTGATTCTGCCTTGATGACTTGATATTCTGTTTGGTTTGTTTGTTTCCTCTTAATATGTTATTGTATTATTTGTTTTTTTTCTTGTAAATGGTTTTTCTATAATTTATATTTCAAGGCTAACATATTTTTTAGTATTTATAATTATTTTTGATTTTTTTAATTTTATTAAATTACATATGATATACTTGAAACATATACGTACGTGTATTTTTTTTTATCTTTTTGATTATGTAATTTAATGGTTATCTTAAAATTTTTATATCTTTTGTTATAGTATTTTTATAGTTTTTAAAGGCATTTTTTAACGTTTTTGGAAATATGTGTGATATTAAATTTTTTATTTGTTTGAATATATTTTTCATGTTAATTTTATATTTTTTCCATGTGTGGTGTTTATTATGTGTTTTTATTTAGAGTAATATTAGTGGTTTTTATGTATATTTAGATATTAATATAAATTTATTTTGTGGGTGTTTGGATTGCTTTTTAATTTAAAATATGTTCATTTATTGATTTGTGTTCATTTTTTTTAATTTAAATTTTTTCTTTGCAAAGTAAGAATTTGTTTATTGGTTGATTTGTGCTCACATTTTTTTAATTTAAATTTTAGAAATATATTTGTTGTCAAACCTAAAAATAGAATCTTTAATGATTTTAATTAAAATTATTTTTTCTTAAATCACTTTTATTTGGTAAACGATATTTTTTTGTAAATTATATTTTAAGATTTAGCCTAACATATAGTTTAATATTTCATATTTTTTGGGATGTTTTCTTCAATTTTATTGGAATATATATAATATACTTTATACATGTGGGAACTTATTTATTTAACTATTCTTAATATATATATATATATATATATATATATATATATATATATATATATATGCTTTTGCTCAAATACAAACCACTATTAAAATGAGAACTACAAATCAACACAAAATATATTATATTTCATATATTCTAAGGGCCCCGCCAGGGGCACTTTCACAAAAAAGTCTTATAATTCAACCATCTATCCATTCATCAAAAAAAAAAATATAATAAAAAAATAAAAAAATAAACAAAAAACTTCAGCCACGTCATCATTTTTTTAAAAAAATTATATATATATATTTTTTTTGATGAATGGATAGAGGATAGAATTATAAGATTTTTTCGTATTAGGGTACCCCTATTTTGGTTATTAGATTAGCTTAAATGTTGGATTAGAATTTGGTTTTTAGTTTTGTATTCTAAGGAGGTTTGTATGGGATTGACCCTATATATATATATATATATATATATATATATATATATATATATATATATATATATATATATATATATACTAGCTTATAACCCGTGCATTGCACGGGTTTCTTGTATTATATTTTTATTTAATATTATGATCATGTTTTTATATAATCATTATTTTTAATAAGTATTTTAATTTTAATTTGATATAATATAATATACTCATGTTTACGGATTATACTAATATTTCGTTATTATAAACAATGTATAGGATTTTTAATATATTTTATTAATAATTGAGAATTAATATGGTGAGATATTTTCGAATATATATTAAAGATTGTAAGATTCGTTGTAAATTAAAAAGGTAATGTGTTTAAATTCTAAAGGAAATATTAATGATTGAAAGATATGATACGATTGATCTTTTTAGGTGTTTATAAAATGTTATATCTTCAAATAAAAGTAATTGTAAAAAAGGCAATCGACTAATTACCACTAATTATATTATGTTATTATATATTCTGAGGTCTTATATTTTTTTTGAAAATTATAGTGTGATATTTTCGGGTATATATTAATTATTGTAAGATTTGTTTTAAATTAAAAAGGTAACGTGTTTTAATTCAAAATAAAATATTAATGATCGAAAGATGTGATACGATTGATGTTTTTAGGTGTTTATAAAAGGTAATATGTTCAACTTAAAGTATGATTGATGTTTTTAGGTGTTTATAAAAGGTAATATATTCAACTTAAAGTAATATGAAAAAGACAATTGACTAATTACCTTTAATTTTATTATGTTAATCGTTTAATTACCATTAATTGTAACATATTTTAATTTGAAAAGAAATATTAATGATGTTTTTAGGTGAAAATATTAATGATTGAAAGATATTAGGTGTTTATAAAAGGTAATATGTTCAACTAAAAGTAATATAAAAAAGACAATCGACTAATTACCATTAATTTTATTATATTAATGTGAAAAAGGCAATTGACTAATTACCATTAATTTTATTATGTTAATCATTTAATTACCATTAATTATAACGAATTTTAATTCGAAAAAAAAATAGTAATGATGGAAAGATATGATACGATTGATGTTTTTAGGTGTTTATAAAAGGTAATATCTCGACTAATTACCAAAATTGTATTATGTTATTATTTATTTTAGGTGTATTTATTTTTCTTTATAATGAAGGGTTAATAAGTAAATTCACTTAGTACCAAAAAACAGGTACCAAAACTTTTAATGTTTCGGAATTTATATAATAGTATATATATATATATATATATATATATATGCGTGTGTGTTTATGTAATTGTGAACATATATACATTTTTACTTTTTTAAAAGAAAATATGTAATATTTTTTTATTTTTTTGTTTTGGTTTATATTTGTTTTAAGTACATTATATTAAAGTTTATGGTTGATTTTAGTTTTCTAAATTTACATTTTCTTTTGAATTGGCGTTTGTTTTGTAGATTATATTTTGTTCAATTTTGGTGTCATTTCCAATTATGACATTTTTTTATTACTTTTTAAATATCTTTTCCATATATTTTTTAAAGACTTTTTTTTTGTTTTTAATTAAATGTACTTTTATTTGGTAAACGATTTTTTTCTAAATTATTTTTCAAGGTTTAGCCTAACATATAATTTAACATTTCATATTTTTTGGCATGTTTTTTTTTTCTATTTATTAGAATATATATAATATATTTTAGACATGTGGGAACTTATTATAATTTAACATACAATACATTTGTACTTTCTTTTAAAGAAAGTTTATACTATTTTTTATATTTTTGTGTTGATTTTTATTTATGTTAAGTGCATTATATTAAAATTTATTGTTGATTTTAATTTTTTAAATTCAGATTTTTTTGAATTATCGTTTGTTTTGTAAATTATATTTTGTTGAATTTAATTTGGTGTCATTTCCAATTACATGTTTTTTGATTACTTTTTTAATATCTAGTTTTACCATATATATTTTCTTTTAAAAAAATTGTTTTGTAATTAAATGTAAATTCTAATATTTGGAAAAATTATTTTTTGAATTAAAATTCTGATGGATATGCTTTATTTACTTGTTTGTTATATATAAAGAATGAATTTGTGATTTATAAGTTTTGTGCTACTATAACTCTTTTTTCTATAACTTGAATTTACTTTACGACCAAACCATATCAACCTCCTTATGCACGGATTGTTTTATTAATCTTTTATAATGAATTTTTCATTATGAATTTTTTTGTCAAAAGTAGTGTTTATAACATTTTGAATTGTTTTTTTTAATGGTAATAAATTAATAATATGCATGTATTTTGTACTTATATATATACTAAAACTATTATGGAAAATATGTTAGCTTATAATAATTAATTAAGTTAATAATGAATACTTTATTATTTTATTCTTTATTAATTTACTTTAAATTTTATTATTGATGAAATGTAATATTTTTGTAACTTTTAAATTATTAAATTATTAAAAGATCTTTTGTGGTTATTATATTTAGATTCTGTATAAATTATTTTATTTTGGATTTAAGATTGTTTTTAATTTATTTACAACTTTAGTACCGAATCTAGAATCTTTGCAAAATAATAAAGTTTTAATTTATTGATTTGTGTTGACTTTGTTAATATAAATTTTAAAAACATAAAAAAACATAACACAACGTACGCAGTATATCCCGCATGAGCGGGGTCTGAGGTAGGATGTACGCAATCATGCCCCTACACAAAGGTTGAGCCGTGACCTCACGGTTCACGGATTGGGCACTTACCACTGTGCCAACTCAACCCCTTATAAATTTTAAAAACATGTTTGTTGAAAGGCATATGACACAGCATATTTGTAGTTCGAGGATTCAACTCAACTTAAACTTAGTTTGTAATAAGTAAATAACTTTAACTGTCACAGGAATCTCAGGAGGTACTATCTATCAGAAGAAAAACCCTAAAGTCAATCTATAGTTTTGATGTTTTACACTGGAAGAAGTTCAGATTGCTGATCAAGCCTCAGTATAGCATCAAAGAAGTGGATTTATTTCTAAGACAGAGATTTCTAGAGTGACAGGTTCAGACAGTATACAGTGAAGTACAAGAAGGAGAAAGAGATGAGAAGTAAACTGAATCACATTTTTAATGTGAAAATTAAAGGACAGTCATTGAGGTTAGTCGTTCATGAACCAGACAGTACATGGAACGTCAACAAAATATTCAGTGATATTCCTTTATTACTTTCAGTGATTCAGAAAAGAATTAAGACAATCCAAGGATATATAATTATTTTTATTTAATTAATTTAAATCAAGTAGTCAATTTAATTAATTAATTAATTCATCTTGAATTAATTCTTTAATTAAATTAATTATTAGATTAATTAAATCTGATTAATTATTTAAGTAAGAATAAATTAAAATGATTATTTGTTAATCAATTTTAATTTAATTCTGAAAAATGAACTAGCAAGACAATCCCTGATTGTCTTGCCGATTGTCTTGAAGGTTTAAATCAGAACAGCAAGACAATAGGAGATTGTCTTGCCGATTGTATTGGAGAAGAAATCAATAAAGCAAGACAATTCCTGATTGTCTTGCCGATTGTCTTGATAATGATTTTGTCTGAAAAGCTTTTGAAAAGTAGAATAAAAATTTAATTTGATTGTCTTGACGATTGTCTTGGCAGTTCAATTTGATTGTCTTGATAATGATCAAAAAGAAAAAGCTTCAGACAGAATGATAATTTTGATAAAGTAAGACAAAGATATCAGAATTTGATTGTCTTGCCGATTGTCTTGGAAGAACCTGATTGTCTTGACGATTGTATTGCCTATTGTCTTGGCAGTACAAAACTGGTTGTCTTGGAAGAAGAAATTGTATTGAAGATTGTCTTGATAGTTATAATTGAAGATAAAGATGCAGAGATTAATATATATCAAGACATCTCGACAGAAGCAATCAGTAAGACAAGAACACAGAAAATATTACATTCAAGAACAGAATTCTCTCTTCTCTCTCATCAAGAACACAGCACAAGAAGCAGAAAATTATTAAAAAAATCAAGTTCATCTTATTTTTAATATCTGATCCGATAGAACTGATTTCCTTGATACTCTTGTACTATTAGCGAGTTTTTACTCCTAATCTATATCTTGATTTTTATTAACAAATCTAGAAAAATTCATGTCGAATTTTCTAATTTGTTTTTATTAACTAGATATAAATTCTGTACTGTATTTGTAACAAACCCCTCAAGTTAATATAATTTTATATTCAACTTGAATTTTGTTTCATTTAATTCCGCTCAAATTTGTCAAAATATAAATTAAATTATCCGGACAAATTTCGATAAAACAGTACTGTTTGTATTCAACCCCCCCTTCTACAAACATATTGGACCTAACATTTGTTGTAAAATCTAAAAGAAAAATTTTTAATAAATAGTTTTTCTTGAAACACTATTTTGTGGTAAGATTTTTTAAAAATTATATTTTAAACTTTAGTCTAAAATATCTTTGTATTAAATTTAGTTAACAATAATTCTCAACTTTAATTTTTTACTGTTTTATCATGTGTTATTTTAGTACATTCTAATATATTAGATTCTTTATAATTTTTTTTTGGATTTTTGGATTGTTTTTTATTTATTTACAACTTTAGTACTGAATTATAATATTTGAAAAATAATAAAATGTTAATTTATTAATTTTTGATGACTTTGTTAGTATAAATTTTAAAACATGTTTGTTGTAAAATCTAAATTTAAAATTTTTTATGGTTTTTTTTAATAATTAGATTTTCTTGAAACACTATTTTGTGGTAAGGTTTTTTTAATTATATTTTAAACTTTAGTCTAAAATATCTTGTACTAATTTTAGTTAAACATAATTTTCTTAACTTTAGTTTTTTTCCGTTTTGTCATGTGTTATTTTAGTGCATTATTTTTTGATCTACTTATTTGTTAAATTAAAATTACCATTGATTAGTTAGTTGGTAGCATGGTTTTAGATGGTTTTTAAAATCAACTCTAGGGTCCAACTCTCTGGCCCATTCCTAATTTCTACTAAACTTACTTTTTTAACCCTGACGACCAGACAACCACCTAAACCTCCTTATGCCAATTATATATAGGATATAATCGTTTTTGGTTGTTAGTAGAACTATATTCAAATAATAACAAGAGTATTTTGATAATCAAAACGAATTATAAGTAATTCATAAATCGAATAGAATTTTTAACGTAAAAAAAAGTTAATTTCTTCACTTTTTGTTTGTGCGTAAATTTAATTGGAAAATAATTGTTAAACCATCACTAAATTAAAGATTATTTTGTTAATTTCACGTGGGTCGTAAAATCGTCCAAATCAAATTTTAAGAATTTAAGATGGAGTACAAATATTAAATCGAACGTGTAAAATTTTATAAATATCAGTTTTTTAACAACAATTTGATATGTATTCTTCAAAAAAAAAACAATTTGATATGTAAATTAATAACATATAAAATTTCAAAAAATTAATATAATAATAAATATTAAAAAAGGAATCGTGTATTATACGGGTTATAAGTTAGTGTAAATAAATGAGAAATACAGAGGGAATACGTTCTAAAGAACTAGGATGAGTTGAAATGCGATTATTATTCAAATAATAATATTGAATAATGCTTCTTCATTTCAAAATAAGTATCGTTTTAATTTGTACACGTATTTTAAGGTATATTAAAAAGTGATTTTCAACTATTATTTGTACTTTATCCTTTTTTTGAATAAAAATATAATATTTAAATTTTTATTGAGAAAATTAAGAATAAGTTGATTACAGGATTACTGGCTATAATTGTGTGATGAGATCTCTCTCACCCGAATGGTGAAAAATTTTGTTGGTGTTATAGATATAATATATATAATAGAGAGAAAGAGAAAGAGCTACATAATAGTGATAGAGAGAGGACCAAGCAATGTTAATATTCATATGTGAAGAACAAATACAAGCAAGGCTTTATATAGCCCAAGTAGATATAGGTTACAATGGAAGTGAAAAGCCAAGAGGTTGTGCACTAATTAGGGTAAGGTGAAAAGCTAAGAGTCATCCATAATTATATATAACACTCCCCCTTGGATGACTCGTACAAACGTCATGCCTCGTTAAAATCTTACTAGGAAAAACCCAGTGGGAAAAACCCTAGTGAAGGAAAAAGAGTACATGTGTTGTACATTTAATAAAGTGAAGAGTGTACCATATCTCCCCCTCATTTTAACATGACTATGAATATCATCACATATCTCGAAGTTTCCGCAACCCAATCTTGTATACCAATTTTTCAAATGAAGAAGTAGGAAGTACTTTTGTAAACAAATCTGCCGGATTTTCACATGAGCGAATCTGACAAACATCAATTTCTCCTCTTTGTTGAAGTTCATGGGTGAAGAAGAATTTTGGATCAATGTGCTTCGTCCGATCTCCTTTAATGTAGCCTTCACGAGTCTGAGTGATACAAGCTTAATTATCTTCGAATAGAATAGTAGGACTTCCTTTATCGACTAAAAGACCACATGATTCTCGAATATGATGGACCAAAGACCTTAGCCACACGCATTCTCGACTAGCTTCATGTAGTGTAACACCCCCAGATCCGGGGTCCGGTCGTTACGGTCTCCATTACTGTTCACAATACTTGAACTTACTTCAACTCAAAATAAATTACGTCTTTATGACCCAACACAACAATATAAAACACACCCGTTATAGTCCCAAAGATGAAATCAGAGTAACTACCAAATTTTATTAAGCACAATATGAGTTCTTACAATCCAAAAGAAGTTCAATATGAATACATACTCTTTGCCATCCATTTGCATAAGTCATACTAGACCATATACTTGGTACTGAAAGAATAAATCTATCCTACCAATAGCTTTCTCTTCGGCTCTGGTAGTCTCATCGTCCTCGCCAGCGTCGAGTGCGCCTTGTGCGAGTCATCTGGTCTAGCTGTTGTTGTGATATAATAATAAAGCAACGGTGAGCAATAGCCCACCAACAATAATATTTAACTGAACGATAATATATAACTGTTCAAAAGTATCTTTCAAACCATATGCCATGCATTTACGGAAATGATGCCAGTATAATATGAACGATGAAGTTACGAGGTAACCCAAAATGCATATATATGTGGGAATATCTGCTATATCGAAAATAAGCAAGATATTATCATTTATCATATAAAGAGGAACTTGCAAGGAAAATATTGCAATTCCAGTTATTAACATTTTTTTGAAGTCCTACAACCTGAAAGAAGTCTCTTCGATACGTGTTGCGGAAGACCCCACCAACCTGAAAGAAGTCTCTTCGATACGTGTTGCAGGGAATTCCCAATTTGGGAGATGAACCAATACTGGAGTTATCACGCGCCAGCTGTCCCACTCTCTGATGATCAGTCGGGGATGGTATAGCCCAACATAGTTTACTACCGGTAGAAGGAAGTACTGGCGGCTCCACTTGTTGATTGCCTTTAATAGTAACTCCCTGGCCAATGGTTAGGCCTTGTGATGGACCGCGCGACTCGGCCTCTTACACACGACTCCAAGTTCGAATAAATCCACATCATTGAAACGTAGAGTTTGTCCTCTCTTCCCCAAGTGAAATACTTGTTGATAAGACTCCAAAAAGTAGTCGTATCTAGTTGGAAAGGAAAATTCACCAACATTTCCCAAGCTTTTGCTTGTTAATGGATATCAACTTGTTCCAACAATCTTACCCCTCGAATGATGAGAAGGTACACACAGGCTTAATGAGTCCATAGCAACCAAGTTGCGAGTGAAAAGGATAAATTATGACCGGGAAGTCAACAATATAAATAACATTGCTCAAGTAGGTTCCCCTATAATATGGAAGTTTGAGCGAGCATTTAAATCCTTTTAAGATAGATTTAAATGAAAAATAAAAAGAATTGGGAACCTTTCCTTGATAAAATAGTCGTAAAAAAAAGACTCCGAAATATTTTACATAATATTTGGAGGTGAAAGGTAATCTCTGAATAATATAAATCATTTTAAAAAGAGCTTAAAAGAATTAAATAGATATTCCGAGAATATTTATTAACTCAATAATAATTACGGAATATTATTAACTCATAATATTGCTCGTAAGTAATCCTCGAATGAATATATGGAATTATTTACTAAATAAATCCCTCCTTAAATGAATATTCGAAATAATAATCATTAAATAATTAAACTCCAATAAATATTTAAAATAATATTCAATAAATAAGTCAAACCTTAAATGAATATTTGAAAATAATATTCATTTAATAAATAATCTTCTAAATGAATATCCAAATAATATTCATTTAGTAATGAAAACTTTAAAGGAATAATCGAGATAATATTCCTTAAGTAAATAGAACTTCCAATGAATATTTTAAATTAATATTCATCAAGTACATAAAACCTTAAATGAATATTCGAAAGTACTATTCATTTAATAAATAACATTCTAATGAATATCAAAATAATATTCATTAAATAATCAACTCTAAGTGAATATTCGAAACTAACATTCATTTAATATCTCTTGACTGAGATAATACTCGAATAACATTCCTCGAAATATTTCCAAGTAATTGATACTTTATGGAATATAAATAACGTTTAACAATAACATTCCTCAGATAAATAATAATCTATCGTTGGAATCCCTCCGGGTTTCCACGACTATCTATATCTGAAAATACCGACTCCCGGTCTATATTTAGAATGAATATCATATGCCCTTCGCTAAGGGTCTTACCAAAACAATCCGACTTATCACTGATAATTCGTATCTAGTCTATAAGCCAATATCAATTCAGGGAACAAGTATCACAAAAACCAAAGTCACAATATAATTGGAAACAAGCATGCATGCGATGACATATGTAAAACAGAAATCATATACATATATTATAACAACAACAGGTTCAAAGGTTTGAACACTTGCCTGGTAATCGGGTGTGGGTGGAGATAGCGTGTCCTGGGTCTACTCGATGATCTACAAACAATCAGAACATTCGACGTTAACCACTTAACACCTTTTAAAAGTCTAGGTATAACTTCACTTAAATCGAAACACGTTTTCGAATTATCTCGTTATACACCTTTTAGTGTAACTCTTTTTATCACCGATACGATCCGATATTTGTTCGTTATTAAGACATGTCATCATACCCACACTTGGTATATACTTAAGTCGTAAAAGTTCTAAAGTCGATCGATTACGAACCGAGATTATACCTAGAGTTTTATCGTTCGTTTTCTCAGTTATAACCAAAGTTATACTTTTAAGGGGCTTTGTTCGCATTTAACTTCGATTCAAATTTTTTTATAAAATCGGAAAATGATCCGTTTGACATGTGGTTTTCTTTCATACCTTCCATATGACCTCTAGTATTTATTTACCAAGATTCGCCACTGAGTAACATGTTTTACGAGGGTTCAATTGAAGTTACGAACTTTTACTTACGGTTCCGAACCAATTTTAGTAATTTGACCATAACTCCTAAACCGTAAGTCGGAATGTTTCGATTCTCACGCCAAAACGATCTATGGCTCGAGATCTACAAGGACCAGTCAAAATATCAACCAGGTCAGGAATTTATACCAACTGTTATGAACTGATTCTTAAGGTCTAACGAAAATTGGGCATTACAACGGCTATAAATCGATCGTTTCAAAATTGTTTTCAACACAACCAAGCCACACCGGGCATCCATACATCTTATACACATGTTATACACCTCAATAAGTCCAGAAATATCATACTTCATCATCATGTGCATCATTTTACTTAAATCACTAAACCACTAACTAATCATGCTTATAACATTACCATAATCATAACTAAGTTAAAATCCATCAAGAACATGCATAATCTCAAAGTAAGGGCTAGGTTTTCATGAGTTCCATACCTTCCTTGGTGTGTGTAAGACCTTACTAAACCTTGAATAATCCTTGTAAAACCTTAACCAAGCTTAGATCATCCAAGAAATCAAGAAAAACAAAGTTAGTTTCTTGAAAGTTACTATTCACCCTAAACTTTAAAAATCATAGAAAATCGAAAAATAAGAGTTTGGCTCTAAAATTTTTACCACATCTTGGCCTCTTCATAAGTTTTGTTTTGAGTCCTAGTTCATCAAATTTGAAGCTTCCTAGCTAGGGTTTTGAGCCCCCTTTTTTCGCTGGACAGAAACTGTCAAGAACAGGGCAGTTTGGTTTCTTCAACTTGGGGAGGAGATTTGACTAGGCTATACTCATTAGATTGCCATGAAATTTTGAGCGAATATTGCCCATGGAGTGGAGAGGCTGAGGTCAAAATTTATGATTTTATCATGGATAGAAATGGAGATATGAATTTTCTTCTTTGAGGTTGTTCTGCTGGGCAGTTTGAACAAAATGGAGAGAATGGAGTTTTTGATCTTTGTTTGCTTGGTTCTCTTGCATAATACACCTCATCTTGATAATATCTAGCTAAAGTAGCTTTATTAAAGGTGGTGTGGTCATGCATGATGTATTTTGGAGGGACAAGTGTTGATCTTTAGTGGTGATTATGCTAACTAAGTAGTTTGATTGCTAAGTACTTGTTCATTCCATAACCAAGCTAGTTACTTGAGCCCACTTGGTTGCTAGATATTTTCTACTGGCTTATGCATAACTCTTGCTTCCTCTTCTTGTTTCTTTTGTCCGGTTATTGCTCGTTTCGATTGATCGTTCGTAGGAATATTTCACGGATTTCTAATTAGGGTTTACCGGGAATCTTCTTAATATTAAAACTATCATTCTCCATACAATCGATAATTACCGGGAATCTTCTTAATATTAATATTAATACTTATTTGTATGTAGATAATAACCCCGCAATAATAACACATCACACAACTAGTTATAGTCCCAGAGATAAAATTGAAATAAGTATCTACATACAATCGATAATTGATTTGCCTATAAATCAGCTATACAAATGTTATCAATTATGATTGCTACACATCTCCTAAGTCAACTCAATCTCTTTAACAGCTATCCAATCTGTAAAGATATTGCTTCCATAATTATCTTCTATTAATCTTTAATCACCGTTGACTGGAGACGCGCTTCCTCCAGACAGAGTTTAACCAAACTCTGTCGAGCTTCCAATGTCAGCGTATAGCAATCTCTGTCAAGCTTCCAACTGTCAGAGTTTAACTAAACTTTGACTACTTCCTGTTTCAAGTTAAACTCTGTTTTTCCCTGTAAAACTTAAACACTGATATTAACCATATCAATTATATTTAACAATCTCCCCCAACTTGTTCATTAGTAAAAATGCACAAGTTAACAATAATTGATGATGTCAAAACAATTTCATACAAACACAGAGCAGAGTTTAAACTTGACTTAACAAAAATCTACAGAAAACAAGAAAAATTCTTACAGACTTTAATCTCTAATCTCCTCAAGATCTGGTGTTGTTCTGAGATAATCTATAAGCAATCGTCTCTCTGCATTCTCAAGTTCAATCTTCATAGCTTCCTTGATCTCTCTCAACTGAGGATCACTCTCATCAGTTTGATAAATAGCAGATCTTAGATCATAGATTTTGTTCCTCCTCATCTCATTTCCCAGTCTGATAAATTTTACTTCCTCTGACTGTGAATTGAAGTCAAGTACTGTGATTTCCAGATCAGTCTTCAGCTTTGCAGTACCCTTCTTCATTTCAATGAGATTTCCATTCCAGTCTCTGTACTTAGGAACATATCTGCTGTTGCACTTCATTCCTCTAATTGCCAAATTCTGGAGCATTTTCTGTCTGAGCACATTTGCAACTGATTGAGTTCTTCGACTGTTCACCTTGAAAAGATACAGAACATGTTCTAGTTCTTCCTAATATTTCAAGCCAATATCATGCTCACCAATTTTAAATACTGTTCCATCAGCCATAAAGTATAAGAGAAAATCTTTCTTTAAACTCTTCTGATGAACTAACTGTACTGATTCCAGTCTGTCCAAACTCTCTTGAGTGACACGACGACCTGGAACAGCCAGTGAAGAAGGATCTCTAGGACCAGTATGTTGCCTTCTATCTCTGTGTGAGCCTAGACCAGCTTTATTATTTCCAATCTTACCAGACAAGGCTCTTCCATCAGAAAAATCCATAGGAGCTCCAGATACTAGATTTGGATCATGAAGTGTTCCTTTACCAAAAACTGATTTCAACTGAGAAGATAGAGGTCTAGACACAACTTGTGTAGCAACAGAGGTTGTGTTTTCTTTCTTTTGTACAACTTGTGTAGAAACAGAGGTTGTATCTTTCTTCTTTGAATCTTCTCCTTCCATAGCAATGTCTTTTAGCTTGAGTTTAGCTTCAGCTTCTGTTGATTTCTTAGATAAATGTGATCATTGATCAGCAACAACATTTTCCTTGATCACAATGCCTTTAAGAACAGGCCTAGGAGCTTTTTCTTTCTTTTTAAACTTTCCAGACTTTAAAGCTTTCTGATGTTGTTCTTGTAGATTCTTTTCTTCAGCTTTAATATCTTCAATAGTAGCTCCTTCTTCATTTTCTTCAATAAATAATTTAGCAGCCAACTCCTCATCAGTCTGTGGATTAGAAGATAATACCAGACTCTTGGTCTTTGAAGTACCTTGAGTACCAGTGTTTATTCTAGCAAACTGTGATTTAGAAGACTTGTTAGATTTCAGAGTTTGACGTTCTACAGCTTTGCCCCTGCCTTTATTACTTGCTCCTCCATCTCCAGCATTATCCTTTCTGATCAGAGTTTGAGATTGCTGACATTTGTCTTTAGCAACTCTCGCCCCCTTTTTGACATCATCAGGCATGAGAATAGAGGTGATTAACTCCAGAGAGGTAGCAATAGAATCAATCTTTAAAGACATTGCATTTTGATTTTCTTCAACTTTGCTCAGCCTGTAAGACAAAGTTTCTTGATTCTGGGAAAGATATTGAAACTTGTTCTTGCTATCGAGTTTAAGCATATCATCTCCTCTAACAACTTCACCTCGAACATCAGAAATGGCCTTTTGACAATGATCAAATCTAGAATTGAGAGTCTTCACTTGGACAACAGTAGCCTTGAGACAAGATAGAATCTCTGGATTTGTGATTGTTCTGGATGTTCTCTTGACAAATTCAGCTGCTCTTGCAACAGGAAAGATGCAAGTTTCTTTGTACCAATCAGCTGAAAATTGTTCAAAGTGTTCTTCTTCAACATCTGCTTGATTTGAAGGGCCAACAAAATCTTTAACTTTAGCAGAAGTCTGTACAGTTAAACTTTGAGAAGAACTTGACTCAGTACTCCCTTCAGTTTCAATTTCAATTTCAGATTCAATATGATCAGTTGATGCAGGAATTGGACGAGACTCATCAACAGTTTCTGCAACAGTGTCTGCAGTATGTTCAACATTCTCTGCAACAGGCTCTACAACATCCTCTGCAGGTTGTACAATAGGATCAACAGACTTTGCACATTGAACTTGTTCAACCTCTTCACCTTGGTCAGAAACCTGATGAGCATCAGAGATTAACTCAATGTGAGAAGCCACTGTTCCTTCAAGTACCACAGCGGTTTGATTTACTGCATCAGTTTCTTCAGAGAAAACAGCAGGTGAAGAGATTGGAATGTCCATGTTCTCAGAGAATGGAAACAATGGCTCAAGAATTTCATCCATTGTAGCATCAGCATTACCATCTCTGGCTATCTCAACAGCAGGTATTTCCTTAGAAATATCCTCTGGAGCTTCAAAATTCAATTCTTCATCAGATTCTTCAATAATTAGTCTCCTTCTTTTAACTGGAGGATTCACTTCTGTTCTCTCTTCTTCTGAGATAGAATCATCTAGAATAGATGGAGATTGAGGTCTGTTAGCCCTTTCCTTTCTAGCTCTCTTTGGCTTAGAAGCTTCAGCAGTCCTGTATTTTCTTGGTGGCCTTATAGCCCTGCTTTTCTTTGGTTTTCTTGGTTTGGATTGTGGTTGAGGTTGAGGTTGTGATGAAGATTGAGGTTGTGAAGTAGTAGCAATGGTGGGTGGAGATGTAGGTTTAGAGGTTGGTTCAGTGTTTGTGGTTATTGAGGTTCAGTGTTTGTAGGTTGAGGAGGTTCAGTGTTTGTAGGTTGAGGAGGTGACTGTGGAGGTTCAAGGATTGGTTCAGGTTGTGGTGCTTGTGGTTCTTGTGGTTGATTGAGAAAGTTTCTGAGGGCAAGTGGATAGATAAACTCTGGAACTTGCTCCTTGTTAGCATCTTTATTTGTCAAGTCAGAGAACATTCTCTTATGGACTTGAAAGTATTGAATAACATCCTCATTAGAAATTACCAAATTAGATAAACAAGCAGAGAATAAACATTGACAAAAACGTGAGAAATAAACAGTTGTTTTAGACTCTGCTAGTTTTTCACCTAAATTCATAAGAAATAATCTACCAAAATCAAATTACTCCCATTAAGAAGAGAATACCCGATTTGAAGACTATCAGTGGGAATTGCATCCCAGTTGGTGACTTTCTTCCCAAATGCTCGAGTGATGCAGTCAAAGAAAAAGCTCCACTCCTTCCTGAGCCCTGGCCTTTTAACATTCCCATGCTTATCCAAAGGGCTCGAAAACTGCAGTTGCTGTAACATTTCTTTCAATTGATTCTCACCAGCCACAGCGTATGAGGTGTGAGTATCAAAATCCAAAACATCTCGAACAGTTGCAGGAGTGATTACAAACTCTTGATCTTCATGAGTAAACACAATAGATGGAGTCCCATTCTCTCCACCATCATCATAAATAGAGTTTCTCCAGAAAGTAGATATTTGTGTGTCAGAGAGTTTTTCTGGTTGAACAAGAGCTTGACCAATTTCAGAATCTCTTAAGAAGTTCTGAATCAAATGAAATGGTTCTGGGGCTTTATCAGTGTTTAGAATTGCTGCATAGTTGTTAGGAACGAAAGATAATCCCTGAGCCACAAAAGTCTTGGTTGCCATTAGAACAGATTGTTAGAAAAGAGAGTGTGTGGAAAAGTGTTTGTGAAAATGCTTAAGTGAAAAGAACAGAGAAATTGTGTGTAATGTTGTGTGTTCGTGGATGTAAAAGTGAGAAAGTGAATAATGAAATGAGTTTGATTAGATCTGTAATTGAAAATTAAAACCGAATCGTTTTAGACATTAAACACGCAACCAATTTCTTGTTAAGTGTGTGAGTGGAACACGTGTCACGTAAATAGTGAAACAATCATGTACACGCGCAGTAATAATGCCTATTATTACTGCTATTCTCTCTCCTATTACCAATAAGCTTTAACTGTCTGACACCATTAAACAACTGGCACGTATCACATGCAAATTTTAAAAACACTTTGTACTCCAAGTATATGCTCTAACTGAAATAAAATATTACCTTAGAGTACTCAACAAAATCCAACAGTGTTTATCAATTCTCCAACTTAATTACTGTTATCCTTTCAAACACTGCACAGTTGTGAATATGAGTGTGTGTAGAGTAGAGTTTACTAAATCAGTATTTAGAGCATCTAGTATTTCATAAAATCCATAAAATAAATCAGTAAACATTGGATGTACAAACTCTCATAGTAAACACTGAATGTATGAAGAATGCTAAACTCTGTAGTAAACTATTTATATACAGTAACATTTAATTAATCTATAACCCCCCAATTTTTTTTTTTTGGTTTTCTCCAGTAATCAGAGGTTGGAGCTAGTCACCAAAAATCCTATAATTTTAGCCCTTATCAGTTTGATAAGTTCTTGGATCTTCCTAGTTTTCGACTAGTCCCCAAAAATTATAGAATTTTAGCCCTTACTAATTACCAGTAAGTTCCTGGGTCGTCCTAGTTACAAACATGATCTCAAAGGAGTTCTAACAGTCTATATATATATATAAGCTTTGGGGTTATTCTAATAACAAAATCTAATTTAACAGTGTATAACTAACAGAGTTTAGAGCCCATCAACATCAGAAATTATTTATGAGAGGCAATGCACACAGTATTTACAGACTCAGAGTTTAGGATAAATAAACTAAGAGATGCTATAAATATGGAACAGTATCATGCTGTGTTAACTTACTGCACAGTTTAAGATTAGATCACAGATAACTTAGAAGGATTCATGACTAATTACTGAGAATAATGTTTCATACATGTATCTTCATCGGTGTTTATGTTCAGAAAGAAACATTATCAGAGTTTCTCAGAGTTTATCCAACAGTCAACAGTGTATTACTTACAGAACATGCTAACAGAGTTTAACAATCATTGAGCAGAGTTTGCATAGCAGAGTTTAACATACCATAGAAATATGAGCAACACAGTACATAAGTAGAGTTTTGAGTCTAACCAATATTTCTAGTCAAAGCCAGAGACCATTCCTAGTTCATTTACCAGCCTTGTAAATACAGCTTCACTCAATGGCTTGGTGAAGATATCTGCAAGCTGTTGTTCTGTAGACACAA
Organism: Saposhnikovia divaricata; assembly: GCA_036435485.1. Taxonomy (NCBI): domain Eukaryota; kingdom Viridiplantae; phylum Streptophyta; class Magnoliopsida; order Apiales; family Apiaceae; genus Saposhnikovia; species Saposhnikovia divaricata. The sequence continues at coordinate 153,858,412 of CM071600.1, read as the reverse complement.
AATGAAGCTCAATATTCCCTTCCTCTACATGTTCTCTGATAAAATGGTACCTTATGCTGATGTGCTTGGTCATTGAATGCTGTACTGGATTACCTGTCATGGCAATAGCACTTTGATTATCACAGTAAATAGGTATTTTACTGTACCTCAATCCATAATCCAGTAATTGATTCTTCATCCACAGAATCTGTGCACAACAGCTACCAGCAGCAATATGCTCTGCTTCAGCTGTAGATGTAGAGATTGATTTCTGTTTCTTGCTGTACCATGAAACAAGTCTATCACCAATAAATTGACAACTTCCACTTGTACTTTTTCTGTCTATCTTACAGCCTGCAAAGTCTGCATCAGAGTAACCAAGTAACTTGAAGTCTGATTCTCTTGGATACCACAATCCTAAAGTTATGGTTCCCTTAAGATATTTGAAAATTCTTTTTACAGCTGTTAGATGTGGTTCTCTTGGATCTGCCTGAAATCTTGCACAAAGACATGTTGCATACATGATGTCAGGTCTGCTAGCTGTTAGATAAAGAAGAGACCCAATCATTCCTCTATAGTTTGTCATATCCACTGGTGAACCTGTGTCTCTATCCAACTTTGTTGCTGTTGCCATGGGAGTTGTTGCAGATGAGCAGTCAAGCATGCCAAATTTCTTGAGAAGATTTCTGGTATATTTTGCTTGATTGATAAAGATTCCACCATCTGTTTGCTTTACCTGTAGCCCTTGAAAATAACTGAGCTCTCCCATCATGCTCATTTGATACCTGGACTGCATGAGCTTGACAAACTTCTTACAGAGTTTATCATTAGTAGATCCAAAGATTATGTCATCTACATATATTTGAACTAATAACAGATCACCACCAAGATTGAAGTAGAACAAGGTTTTATCAATTGTACCTCTGTTGAACCCACTTTCTAAAAGAAATTGAGCCAGAGTTTCATGCCATGCTCTTGGTGCCTGCTTAAGTCCATAGAGTGCCTTGTCACGCCTGTAGACATAATCTGGATACTTGGGATCTACAAATCCTGGTGGTTGTTCAACAAACACTTCTTCTTCAAGTTTTCCATTCAGAAAAGCACTTTTCACATCCATCTGAAAAACCTTGAATTTCTTGTGAGAAGCATATGCTAGAAAGATTCTTATTGCCTCCAACCTTGCAACTGGAGCAAAAGTTTCATCATAGTCTATGCCTTCTTGCTATGAATAGCCTTTGGCCACAAGTCTGGCCTTGTTTCTTGTAACAACCCCATCACTGTCAGTTTTGTTTCTGAAAACCCATCTAGTACCAACAACAGATCTATTCTTTGGTCTAGGTACAAGGGTCCATACTTCATTTCTCTCAAATTCATTTAACTCCTCCTGCATTGCTGTTATCCAGTCAGCATCTTGAAGATCTTCTTCCACTTTCTTTGGTTCAGATTTGGATAGAAATGCATGAAACAGACATTCATTTGTTGTAGCACTTCTTGTCCTAACTTTTGCATCTGGATCTCCAATTATTAAATCAAGTGTATATGATTTTGTCCATTTCCTAGCTGTAGGTAAATGACTTCTGTCAACAGTTGATCCTCCCCCTTGATCAATGTTCTCCTGATTATCTTGATGCCTTTCTTCATTCTCTGAGGCTCCCCCTGAATTTGATCGCTCAGAGTTTGAACTGTCAGAATTTGGACTTTCAGAGTTTGAGTTTGATCCAGAATTTTCAGTTGACTCACTATCAGAGTTTGAGTCATCACTATGATCATGCTCCCCCTCAACTGGTTCTTCTCTTTGTTCTGACTGTACTATTTCTTCTGTGTGTACCAGTAGAGGTTCAGAGTTTGCATCAACAGAGTTTGTTGGATTAGTGTTATCAGAGTTTATTTCATCAGAGATTAGATCTTCATTTTCGAAATGCAACTGATCATGTTCATCAACATCTTCAAGTCCAGTGATTTTCTTGCCATCAAATGACACATGAATAGATTCCATAATCACCTTTGTTCTCAGATTATAAACTCTGAATGCCTTGGTTGACACTGGATAGCCAACAAAAATTCCTTCATCTGCTTTCAACTCAAATTTGGTCAACTGTTCAGAGGATGATTTTTCAACACAAAGCATTTGCACCCAAAAATATGAAAATATTTCAGGTTTGGCTTCTTTTCCCTCACCATCTCATATGGTGTTTTTCCATGCTTGTTGATCAGTGTTGCATTTTGAGTAAAACAAGCAGTTTGAACTGCTTCTGCCCAGAAATAGGTTGGCAATTTTGCTTCATCAAGCATAGTTCTAGCAGCTTCTATCAAGGTTCTGTTCTTCCTCTCAACTACACCATTTTGTTGTGGTGTACCAGGTGCAGAAAACTCTTGCTTCAAGCCTCTGTTTTTGCATAATTCTTCCATTGTTGCATTTCTGAATTCAGTTCCATTATCACTTCTGATTATTTTGACTTTGTGTTTTGATCCTTTGTCCAGTAGCTTTACATGCTCCATCAGAGTTAATGCAGTTTCATCCTTCTTTGCTAGAAAATACACCCAAGTGTATCTGGTATATTCATCAACAATGATTAGAGCATATTTCTTCCTTCCAATTGACAAGACATTTACTGGTCCAAAAAGATCAACATGTAACAGATGATATGGATCAACAATTGAAGATTCAGACTTGCTCTTGAAAGAGGTCTTCCTCTGTTTGGCCTTCTGACATGAATCACACAGACCATCAACATTTAACAAAGACTTTGGAAGTCCTCTAACAAGATCCTTTCTTATCAGCTCATTGATGTTGTTCAGATTCAAATGAGAGAGTTTCTTATGCGACTTCCAACTCTCTTCATTGGACATTCTTGTTGACATGCACATAGTTTTTCCATCAGGGTTTGTCAACAAGCTTGCTTCATAGATATTGTTGCGCCTCTGTCCAACTAAAACAACTTTCCCTATGGTTTTACTGATAACCTCACAGTATTCAGGTTGAAAATCTACATGAAAACCTCTGTCACAGATTTGAGTCACAGATAGCAGATCATGCTTGAGTCCTGGAACCAGAGCTACATTTGTGATGATGACACTTCCAAGATTAATATTGCCATATCCCAGAGTATGTCCTATGTTGCCATCTCCATAGGAAACTTTTGGGCCAGCCTTTTTCACATACTCTGATAGCAGGGCTTTATTTCCAGTCATGTGTCCTGAACATCCACTGTCCACGACTAGGATACTTTCCCTGATGCCCTGCAATCACAAACAATTACTGAGGATTAGATTTAAGGATCCAGACTTGCTTGGATCCTTTGGCTTTCTTAATTTTGTTAGCTTTAGCAGCGGAATTTACACTATCAGAGTTTAAGCTAACTTTATCAGAGTTTACACTTGCAGAATTAACTCTAACCCATTTCAGATTAGGTTTTAGTTCATAGTAATTGTGATAAATAGCATGATAATTTCTGCAAGTATAAATAGAATGCCAAGTGCTTCCACAGTGTTTGCATAAAGTCTCTGGCCTAGTTCTAACATTATCTTTCTTTACTTCAGACTTGGAAGGTAAAGAATTAATGTCTTTGTTCTTCCTGCAAAAACTAGCAAGATGGTTAGTGCTACCACAGTTATGACATGTCTTTCTTGGAGCTAAAGTAGCAAGCATTGGATAATTACCTTGAGTGATGCCTACTTTACCATTTCTGTTCTTTCTAGACACTTTCTGTTTCTTAATAGATTTTAACTCCTTAAGCTTATGCTTAAGTTGTTTATCTGTCATTAAACCAATATTAGCCTGTTTAACACTAGTTTTTACTGGTTCTATCTTAACAGCTTCTTTTCCACCTTCAAACCTAGGTTCACTTATTCCATTAACAAATGTTCCAAATTTCTTAGGTGGAAGAGGTGGTCTAATCTTGACTGTATTCTGAAACCTAAGTTCATCTTCCTCAGAGTAACCTAGACCTACAGTGTCAGATTGAAAAACTTCTTGAGTGTCTTTTCCAGAGTGAGTCCAAGTTTTAATAATATGATTTGCCTTTTCCAATTCAGATTCTAGTTGTTTATACTTACTTAACAACTCTTGTTCAAGATAGACAGCATCATCTCTCTCCTTTTGAACTTGCTGCATGTTAGCAAGTTTCTCTTCTACAACCTTATTTCTCTCTTTGAGTTCAGAATTCTCAGTTTTGATTCTCTCATTCTCCAAAGTCTGATCCCTATAATTGATATGCAAAGCCTTAAGATATATTCTTAATTCAGTTATATCATCAGTATTATAAGCATAGGTAGTTAGAGGTACCTTGTTTTCAGAATCTTCAGCTTCATCAACAGTAGTAGCCATGAGAGCATAGTTCACATCCTCATCTAAGTCAAAGGTGTCTGCCCAATCTCTGCCTTTAGTGAAGAGTGCCTTCTCAGTTTTACCCTTCTTGCACTCAAGAGCATAGTGACCCATCTCCTTACACTTGTAGCATTGAATCTCAGACTTGTCTCTTTTCCCAGATTTGGTATCCTTTCTCTCAGATTTGCTGAAATTCTTCCTGTCAAACTTTGAATCATTCTTGGAGAATCTCTTTCCTTTCTTGAAGTTCTTGAATCCCATCTTCTTGAAAGTCTTTACCATCAAAGCAGCCATTTGCATCATTTCCTCATCATCTTCAGAATCAGATGATCCACCTGTATTTGAGTCAACATCAGAGTTTGATGACTTACTTTCAGAATGAATGACCAAAGCTTTTCCTTTTGCCTTCTTCCTTGATGCTTCCTTCTTTGAGAGTCTTTCTTCAACTCTTAGAGCAACAGATTTTGACTTTCTGCCTGATCTTCTGCTTCTCTGTTCCATTTCTAGTTCATGAGTCTTGAGCAACCCATAGATCTCATCAATATCAGTATCAGCCAGATCATAGTTGTCTCTAATAGTGGTTGTCTTAACATCCAACTTTTCAGGTAGAGAAAGAAGAAACTTGAGATTTGAATCTTCTAGATCATATTCTTTATTAACCAGTGACAGATCATTGAGTAGCTTACAGAATCTGTCAAAGGTTTCTGTCATTGATTCTTCAGATTTAGCCTCAAAGTGTTCATACTCCTGTGTGAGTATGTTCATTCTATTCTTCTTGATTGCAGCAGTTCCCTGACATCTAACCTCTAGAGCATCCCAGATTTCTTTTGCAGTTTTACAATTGATCACTTTGCTAGACATAACATTATCCAATGAACTATGAAGCAGATGTCTAACCTTTGCATCCTTACCAATGGATGAAATGTCCTCAGGAGTCAAATCTTTCTTCTCCTTTGGAATTGATTTAGCTTCCTGTCCAGCAGCAACAATAGATAATTTATTAGGCTTATGAGGGCCTTCATAAATTCTGTCAAGATATTCTGGATCTGTAGCCACCAGAAACATAGCCATTTTCACCTTCCAGGTTGAGTATTCTGCTGGCTTAAGAATAGGAACCCTGATTGTTTCATATCGACTCACAGTTGCAGGTTGAGCCTTCTCACCACTAGAGCCTGATGTTGGAGGAGGAATTTCTGCCATTGATTATAGTTGTGTGTGTGTGGATCTTAAACTGTATTAAATTAACAGATTACGCTCTGATACCAATTGTTAGGTCAAATACACACTTATAATCAACTAAGTATGAGAGAATAACAATAAGTTCTTTAAAAGCTTTAAAAACTGTTTGGAATTAACTTCTCTCTCAGTGATGTAAAATATCACAGAGAGCTGCTTAGGTTACAATGAAAAATATTGTATTACACGATCGATACCCTTCTAGGGTTAACCTAACTGTATTTATATGATATACAGCTACATAAAATCGATAATTGATTTGCCTATAAATCAGCTATACAAATGTTATCAATTATGATTGCTACACATCTCCTAAGTCAACTCAATCTCCTTAACAGCTATCCAATCTGTAAAGATATTGCTTCCATAATTATCTTCAATTAATCTTTAATCACCGTTGACTGGAGACGCGCTTTCTCCGGACAGAGTATAACCAAACTCTGTCGAGCTTCCAATGTCAGCGTATAGCAAACTCTGTCAAGCTTCCAACTGTCAGAGTTTAACTAAACTCTGACTACTTCCTGTTTCAAATTAAACTCTGTTTTTCCCTGTAAAACTTAAACACTAATATTAACCATATCAATTATATTTAACACTTACTAACTTTCGAATATATATTCCTTAAATCCCTTCGTTAAATTCTTAAGTCTATCAGTGTCCAGGGAACTTTCGGAGAAAATAAAAGTGCGGTTTTTCAGAATCCGACAGCTTTTACATACACTTATTTTCCCCCTGGATCACTATTACGAACTCGGAAATCCGTTCCGAATACTTCTATATAGTGTCGTCTCATAATACTCTCTTTTCCACCAAAAACACTATTCATTCTTTATTCTTTACTTATTCTCTTAGGGTTGTACAATTGTCCCTGATCTCTTTCAATCGTTCCTTAACCTTTTTACGGACCCACTGGACCAATAACCGATATCGATTTGGATGACATAAGAATAATCTTTCTCCTTTAGAATTATCAAATCTCAATTCCCTAGGAGATAGATAATTCTTATCTAAAGCGTCAACCAATAGTATTCTTCATGGCATATAAATTTGTGAATCCAAATCTATTCCTTTCGTTCATTATCTCAATCGTGACATCGTAGTCGTAATCACTATTCACCATTACCTCAGTACATAATAAAAAGTTTTAATTATATCCAAAATTTGGGGTTCTTACAGTCTCCCCTCCTTAAAAGGATTCCGTCCCGGAATCAGGTAGGAAGCAAAGAGTCGTTTGCCTGTCGTTCACTTTTTAGCTTCCCGGTCAATTCTTAGTCGTTCTACCCTTTCTCAGCACATCTTCTAGTGCTACAATCCATACTTTATCCTTTTTCCATCAGCGTTGCTAATTTTCGTACCACACACTATCCGGGTTATGCTCTTACTCAATCTTATCCTTATTGATACCTGCAGTAACATTGGTATCTCTATCATACTGCGAATTTGGAGGTAACCTCCCTCGTACTGTGCATTTCCTGATCGCTTTAATCTTCACAATCTCGATCAATATAGAGAAGTGGAAAGATTTATTGAGAGATCACTATGATCAATGAACATTTGTTATATCGCATAGTTAGTACAGAAGGGGGCCAGCCTTTAGTACTTGACAAGCAATTAAACAAGTTATGGTATTCCACTTAGACTTCTATCACATAGACAGACAGTCACTGTTAGTCACAGAGGCATGCCTGAATACATCTAATAACAAGCCTAAGTATGTGTAATGCTATGCATTACCTACATGACCTCTTAACTGAGGGAACCTCTAGTTGTAGAGTTTCTATTTGTTCTGTACTTGTAATAGGCATCAAATTCTAGTTGTGTTACTGTAACTATAAAGTCAAGAATAATGCTTGAAAGAAGTTCCAAGGTTCATGCCTCAAGCAAGGAGATAGAGACTACCAAATAATCACAGTTGGGATTTGAAGAAATGAAGAATTTGCCTAAGTACCAATTCGAGAAGTACATTTGTCTATTCGAGAAGTCTAGCATTCGAGAAGTCAGAGATTCGATATCTCAGAAGACACTATTCGATATCTCTGAATACACTGTTCGATATCTCATTCGATATCTCAGAGATTCGATATGTCTATTACTCTATTCGAGAACTCATGGATTCAACAAGTCAAAGCATCATTCGAGTTCTCTAAGAGTCAACAAGTCAATGATCTATTCGATATCTCAAGGACTAAAGAAGCTATTCGACATCTCAGGGATTTGATATGTCAAAATGCTCTATTCGATATCTCAAGGAGTCCCAGAGAAAAGAGCTATTCGAGAAGTGATTCGATATGTCAATATAACACTATTCGAGAACTCAGAGTTATCGATTAAGTCAATTCGAGTTCTCGAATCAATCACTTAGCCACTTCTCGAATACATTCTTGGAGACAAAATACTGAAGAATTGTACAAGTCAGAAACCTGCAACAAGCCAAGAAGCTTTATTTGACTATGTACTATAAAGCAGATTGGAAAGCCTACAAAGAAGCTTGGAGAGATAAGACAAAGGGACAAGGAGCTAAAGAAGTGGATCTGAACAGGCTTTGCAAAGTCAAATCTGTAACCGTTTGGACTCTTACTCAAATAAGATAGACAGACTGGAAAGTATTTTGTTTACCTACCTTATTTGTAGTAAGTAGGTGTATCCATGTCTATAAGGATACAGCCTCACTTCCTTAGCTAAAGAGAGAGAGAGTGATAAGTTTTTCAATATACATCTCAAGAAATATCTCTCTAAGAAAAAAAACGAAGCTGAGAATACTACCATTTGTATTCACAGATTGTAGCAAAATCTTTATCTAATAAAATATTAGATTAAAGTGATATTGTGTTGTGTTTGTCTTTGTTATCTGTACTTACATATCTCACACATTCAACACATATCTTGCTGCAAAGATTCAAGAACAAAGAAAAGTTCAAGAATCCATTCACCCCCCCCTCTGTATTCTTTTACCGTATTCAATACTCAACAAGTGGTATCAGAGCAGGTTGTTTAATCTAAACAGGAAACGATCATGAGTTCGAATACACCAAAGACTACAGGTACGGTGAAGGTCCCTAAGTTCGACAAAGAGAATTACAACCTCTGGAAAATAAAAATGCTGTTGTTCATCAAAGCTGCCAATCCTCTCTATCCTGACATCCTCAAGAATGGTCCATTTGTACCACAACAAGAAATTGCTGAATCTACAGTGGGCACAATAGTCATTCCTAGATCATATGTTGCAAAAGAGCCATCCAAATGGACGGACTTAGAGAAGGAGAAGGTTGCCCTAGACAGTCATCTCATGTTGCTGATCATAGACTCCATGGATATGTCGATGTTTGCTAATATAGCATCATGCACATCAGCCAAGGACATGTGGAACCACATCGAGGTGTTATGTGAAGGGACAGAGGAGGTAAGAGAAAATAGGAAACAGATACTGGTCACACAGTATGAAGCTTTCATGGCACAGTCCAAAGAAAGTATTACTGATATGTTTGAGAGATTTCAAAAACTGGTGACTGAGCTTCAAATGAATGGGAAGGTTTACAGCACTAAGGAATTAAACATGAAGTTTCTACTATCTGCACCAAACCATCTAGAGCAAAGGGTCATATCTCTAAGAGAAAGAGATTTGAACAAAGTCACATATGATGTGCTCTATGGGGTTTTAAAAACTCATGTGCTTGAGTTGCTTCAGAAGAGGGCTATCCAAGCCAACCAAGGCAGAATGATAAACACATCCTGTGCCTTGATTGTCAACAAATCCATTAAAGACCTGGAAGCATCTACAAGTCAACTGAGAATAGAAGAGATAGTGGATGATGAAGAGACTAAAGAAGAAGTGACTAAACCTGTTGATGAAAAGGAAGAAGATGAGTTCTATACTCTTGAAGAGTTGGATGCCATGGAAAACACTTCATATGCTTTTATGGCTAGAAAATTCCCAAACATCAGATTTAAGAGGAATCAGCCCTTCAAGTCTAGATCTCAAAATCATTCATTCAACAAGAGCAAGGCACCTGTGAAAGCAAACAAAAACAAATTCAAAACCAGCTGTGTGGATAGGTCATCTGTGAGATGTTATAGATGCAATGACCTAGGGCATTTTGCCAGTGAATGCAAGAAGCCTAAGAAGAAGGATAAGGAGTTTCTTGAGCTTGAAGCTAAGTATGAGGCTCTGCTAAAGAAGCATGCACCAGGTAAGGCCTACATAGCTGAAGGGAAGTGTTGGGATGATTCTGATAGTGATGGAGAAGAACAAGAATTCTGCAACTATGCCTTGATGGCCAACTCCAAGGAAGAACCATCTGAATCAGACTCTCAGGTACCATCCCTCACTACTATAGACATGTCTGTTTCTGAATACAAATCTATGGTTGAACAACTATCTGTTGAGATGTTTAATATTCATACTAGTATGACTGCTGCTAATGAAGAGATTGCTAAACTGTCCACTAAGAATGAACTGTTAAACAAAAGAAATGAGGAACTAGAACTAACTGCTATGCAAATAGAAAACCTTAAACAAGAAATCGAATATCTAAAGAATAAGGTTCTATGTGCTAGTCAAGTTGAGAAAGCTCTTAGGGATGAACTAGCTGAAAATGAATTTAAATTGAAAACATTCAAGAATTCCTCTAGTCTATTGCAGTCCTACCATGAGAAAAATCTAGCTAGACCTAAGGCTGCTATTGGACTTGATTATGACACTCTCAAGCAGAGGAAAGGCTATGCAGTCATTGAAGATGACATTGTTGTTCAAGAGGAAGTGCCTCAGGTTTTGAAAAAGGCTGAGACCCCATTATTTAAAACACCAACACTTCATATTGATGAGGATGCCTTACTCATTAAGCAAATGTTGGATGATGAAGATAAGGCACAATCAAGTGAACAACAAGCATCCTCTAAGAGTGAGAATGTCAAAACCAAAGCGAAGGAGTCAGTAGGAGGTAAACCTAGACTTGAGAAATTTGTGAAGTTTGTTTCAGCTGGGAATAATGAGTTTGAGAAGAAAGTGGCTAAAAAGAAACAAAACAGGAATGGCAAATTAGGGATTAACAAGGACAACAACTATGCTTATGTGCCCAATGCCCCTATGAAAGTTTGTCAAAATTGTTTTAGCACTAATCATTAACTCATGCCTGTAAGAAACCATCTGGTAGTGTTGCTAAACCGTTCTATGATTGCTCTGTGCCTTTAAGACACAGAGACTCTCCCTTCTGTGATAAATTTGATTGTATGCCATGTAACATGAATGTAATGACTAGTTGCTTTAATTTGAGAAGACAATTCATGGAAGGATGCATCAGTCACAATGTTCACACACACTACACAAGAACAAAGTCTTCAAGTCCTCCTAAAGTTAGGAAGGTGCCTCTGTCACCTAAGTCTAAGAACCCTGATTCTAAGACTTCTAACAGTGACAAGAAGACTAACATCAAGAAAATTGATAAGTATGCTGTTTATGATAAGACTGTTGCTAAGCCACATGGACCCAAACTTGTTTGGGTACCAAAGGAGAAGTAATACCTTTGTGTTTGCAGGGCAAAGAAAGTGAAAGAAAGGTCATGTGGATTTTGGACAGTGGATGCTCAAATCATATGACTGGTGATATGGCCCTGCTATCACAGTATGAGGAGAAGGCTGGCCCAATGGTTGCTTTTGGAGATGACAGCATTGGCAACACAATGGGATATGGCAAGTTGGAAATTGGAAATGTCATCATTGAGAATGTAGCACTGGTCAAGGGACTCAAGCACAATCTACTGAGTGTTGGTCAATTTACTGATAGAGGCTTCAAAGTGAATTTTGACAAAGATGAATGTTTGATCACCCACAAAAAGACTGGTGACTTTGCTCTATCTGGAGTAAGGAAAGGAAGCCTGTTTGTAGCCAATATGAACTCTGCAAACAAGGACAAAATTTTTTGCTTTTACTCAAAAGCATCAAATGAAGATAGTTGGCTGTGGCATAAGAAGCTATCACACTTGAACTTCAAAGGCATTAATTCTCTAGTCAAAAGAGAGTTAGTAAGAGGCATGCCCAAACTTGAATTCTGTCAAGAAGGAGTGTGTGAGGCTTGTCAAAAGGGAAAAATGAAAAGATCAAGCCACAAGTCAAAGACAGTGACATCAATCACCAAGCCCCTACAACTAATTCATATGGACTTGTTTGGGCCTGTCAATATTATGTCACTAGGAAGGAAAAAGTATGCTCTGGTGATGGTTGATGATTTCACAAGGTATACATGGGTAGAATTTCTGGCATCAAAAGATGAGGCTCCCCAAGTAATCATTGAGCATATAAAGAAAATTGACAAGGAAGCGAAGGCCAACAATGCAAGTGTGATTGCATTAAGGAGTGATAATGGAACAGAGTTCAGAAATGCCATGCTTGAAGCATTCTGCAAAGAAAATGGTATTTCTCAACAATTCTCAGCTCCAAGGACTCCACAACAAAATGGAGTTGTTGAAAGAAAGAATAGAACTCTGATTGAGGCTGCTAGAACAATGTTACTTGATGCAAAGATGCCTACATGTTTTTGGGCTGAGGCTGTGAGCACTGCTTGCTATATCCAAAACAGAACCCTCATCAACAAAAACACTGGAAAGACACCTTACAACTTGATGACTGGAAAGAAGCCCACCCTAAAGTATGTTCATACTTTTTGAAGCAAATGCTTTGTTTTAAAAGACAACTCAGAATATGTTGGAAAGTTTGATGCAAAAGCATTTGAAGGAATTTTTCTTGGCTACTCTATGGAAAGAATTGCATACAAAGTTTATGTCATCACTCAAAAGAAAGTTATGGAAAGCACATATGTGACATTTGATGACAGCAAACTACCTGGATTAGAAGAAGCCAATGATGAAGATAAAGATCCTTTGAAGTTTGACAATCTAGATGATTCTGATGAGGAGATTGAAACTGAATTTGAGCCCAAAATTCAACAAACTCAAGTGAATGAAGAACCTGTGTCAACCAACAATGAAGAAACAAGCATCCAAGACACACCTGTGATTAGTGGAAACTTCACAGGGGGGGGGGGGAAATGTAAATGATCATGATCTGCATGATGAAGCAACATCAAGGCTGAGAAATCAATCTGAACATACAAGGAAATGGGATAGATCACATACTGCAGATCAGATAATTGGAGATCCAAATACAGGAGTGAGAACAAGGAGAGCAACTCTAAATGAATGTCTCTATGGTTGCTTTCTATCCCAAGTTGAGCCTAAGAAACTTGAAGATGCATTGTTGGATCCTGATTGGATAATTGCTATGCAAGAAGAGCTAAACCAATTTGAAAGAAGCAAAGTATGGGAACTTGTGCCTGCACCAAAGGATAGATACATTGTTGGAACAAAATGGGTTCTAAGGAATAAGATGGATGAAAATGGTGTAGTCATAAGAAACAAAGCAAGGTTGGTTGCAAAAGGATACTCTCAACAGGAGGGCATTGACTATGATGAGACTTTTGCCCCTGTTGCCAGACTAGAGGCCATCAGAATTTTCTTGGCATTTGCTGCACATTCTAATTTCAAGGTCTATCAAATGGATGTCAAGATTGCATTTCTGAATGGGGAGTTGGAAGAAGAAGTATATGTGCAACAGCCACCTGGCTTTGAGGATCCACAATTCCCTCACTTTGTCTACAGATTGCTTAAAGCATTGTATGGACTTAAGCAAGCTCCTAGGGCATGGTATGACACATTGTCACAATTTCTACTTGAAAATCAATTCACTAGAGGCACACTAGACAAGACACTGTTTTACAAGAAACATGGCGATGATATTATCTTAGTTCAAATCTATGTGGATGATATCATATTTGGCTCTACAAATGAGAAGCTGTGTAAGAAATTCTCTAAGCTCATGCAGAGTTGATATGAGATGAGTATGATGGGAGAATTAACATTCTTTCTTGGGCTGCAAGTGAGTCAAAGGAAGGATGGAATTTTTATAAGTCAAACCAAATACATCAAGGATCTATTGAAGAAATTTGACTTAGAAGAATGCTGTAACACCCTCACTAGCCAACAATAATATTATAAACTCTTATATTCAATTAAACATTAATATAGGAGAAATTTTAGAAATTTCGGCATGATGTAATCATAAACCGGACTAATCACCTGCTCAAGCAACTAAGTATAACTAAAACAGTCCACATGCACAAGATATACTAAACCATAAGGAAATAAAACCATACCAACCCAGACCGCACACAGGTCACTGTATGAAACAACTACCAATAGTTATTACAACCCAGAACTGAATCAAATAATATACAACCCATTAATTATGATAATCTGCCTACGAATACAGACATATTATAAACAAAGATATATGCTCACTACCCATCCAACCACCTCAACCCTCTGACTGCCTCGGTGACTACCCCAACCAGACGGGCCACTTCTTCTAGACATCTTCTGGCTTAGCTGAGGAAACAGAATTAGCAAGCAAGTGAGCCAAAGTGCTCAGCAAGTATGTATATATATATGATTAAAACAATAACAACTGAAATGTCTGCAAGATTGTCAAGAATTAACAATCAACATTATATAAGCTCGACTGAAAGTTCATCTTTTGTCTGAATCGTAAAATAGAAGAGGATTGGACTATCATGCATTTTATAAATAAAAACAATTATAAGGTTAGGCTGCTGATCAGTCACGCACTAACCCCGGACAAACGCACACAGCAATGTCCTTAATGGATCCACGGCACACATTGGCCATAATAATTTCTGACCACGAATCTGGTCCGACCCTTACGGTCCACATTTTAAAAAAAACTAACAGTCCGATCCTAACTAAACATCAGGTGTCGGAACAATCGACCACCTCAACTGCCAAACACCCTGGACACTTTCGTTCCAGGTTAACATCTCAAATCTCACCAAATAGAATAAGGTCGGGTAATCTCTGAATTAAATATCGACAAGTTCGATATGGCAAAAAGGGGTATTGATTTAAGTCAAGCTACTAAAAGGATCAACGGAAACGATATAATCAACTTGGGGTATAACAATTGAATATTCAAAATAAATGGAAATTATCAGAGCAGTCATATCAAGGATAAATCGAATGCATAAGAATCAGGTTATGATAGTCATAATTCGCTGAAAATATAAGTGAAGTGATTTACTTGAAAGAGAAGTGGAATAATATACTTGCAAGGAATATGGATGTAAATCAATTCATTAATAGCATCAACAACCCAGTAGAATCAATTTTGGGGTATAACAATTAAGTATTCGAAAATTCGGGAAATTAACGGAACAATTATAGCAAGAGTAATTTGAATAAGCATATGAATCAGGTTTTTATAATCATAACACATTTAACAGATAATTGAAGCAATTTACTTGCCTTAACTAGAAAATCACATAATCCGAAGTGTCTTTACGTCCTCAGCTTTAGCCTTCCCTTTATCCACGGAATCTACACACAATATAACACTATTTTAGAATCCAGTCTAATACTCGCTAATCAATATAAACATTTCACTAGTCTACCCCTGCGAATAGTCCCCTAATCGCATTTATATACTTATATATTAGCAATATATATATATATATATATAAGCCACGTATAGCAGCATTTAATCATATTGGCACATTAACACGTAATACATAGATTTTAAAATATGAAGCCCGACTCACAACTCGTATAAATTGTATAATTATACATACTCATTCCAAGAAATGATTTTTTTAATATATATTTTAGGAAAATTTTGACGGCATCCCCTTTATACGGGGGACTGCCAGTCGGGATACAGCCGACACAACCAACGTAATCATCAATTAACAATTAAATCCATATTTCAAATAACGTTCCCAATTCATTATAATCTCAATCCATTACAGTTTAAATAATTAATACTAAATCGATAATAATAACAATTTATTAGATAATTAACAAATATTAAATATTAAACAATTTTTGGCTCAGAAAATAATCATCATCGCCAAATTCCATCGACTCAATTTATTTTAAACATCACTGTCGATGGGGCAAAATCCCGAGGGTGCCCTTATTTTGGGTCTCCAACTCGAGACTCCGCACATATAATTTTATTTGGACAATTTACAATTAATCTCATGAAAACAGTCAAAGTATTGATTAAATCCTCATATGTTCTGAAATGCCAAAGCCACCATATTCGAACATGAATTAACAGGACTCATCAACATTGAGCCAACAACAACAATTACTCGACCACATAACCACAAACAGGAACATGATCGAACCACAATTAAACAGAGTAATGGACATAGCAGTAGTACCAAATTGATACTAACTCAACACAAGGAATTTTACACCCCGAATTGGCAGGATTTCAAGGCTCAATAACCGGCTTTTTAATCACATCAACACAACAAGGACAACAGCAAGAACAGTACAGGGAAAACGAAATGGGGAAGGGGGAAGGAACCGGTTACAACAAGAGAAGCAACACACCCACACAGTAATTTGTACCACACACACGCTGCACACAACGCAGCACATATACGAACACATATAAGCACAGCCATAACAACCTCTGTAAACACTTGCTTCGAGCTATCAACAACACAAGGGAACGATCCAAGAAAGCTTAAAACAGAGCTACACTGGTGGTCGAAGGTTCGACCGAGAGAGATGCTATGAGAGATTGACTAGGGAGAGAGGGATCGAATGAGATTAGAGAGGGGAGAGAAGTCTCTAGAATGGGTCAATTGAACTGAACCTGGGAAATTAGGGATTTAGGGGGGGGGTTAAATGAATTTGGGGGGTTTTAAAAAATAACTCACAATTTCTTTTCTAAATGATGCTAAATTAATCCCTAATTTCACAATAAAAATAAAATAGGGTGGAATATTAAAATTTAAAGTTTTAAAATGAAGTATGAAAAAAATTACGATCACCCACATATTTTTAAAATATTTTTAGGATCAAAAACGAATTAAATACGGATTTTACAAGATTAATCCATAAAATGAAACATAATTCATAAAAATCATTTTAAAATCCTTAAAAATCAAAACAAATCCATATAATATTTTTAAAACTCAAATAAACTAATAAAGTTAATAATACAAAAGATTTCATAATTTTTACTAATTCCGATGATTTTATAAAATTCTCAGAAAGTAAATATAACGATATTAATTAGGAAATAAATTCCAAAAACATAATTAAAAACAGTCGGGCTTACATAACATATATAAAACATCAACCAAACCTCCAAACATTATTCCACAATATAATACTTCCTCAACCAATTCACACACCACATAATTTATTTAATATAAAATAGATAACTTTAGTAATTAAATATTCTGAAATTTCTAAGGCATTATAACCTTCCCCCCTTAAAAGGATTCTGTCCCCAGAATCTCACCTAAGAGAATAATTGAGGATACTTTTCCAGCATATCGCTTTCCAACTCCCAAGTTGATTCTTCCACCTTGGGGTTTCTCCACAAAACTCTCACTATAGGAATTGTCTTATTCCTCAAAACCTTTTCTTTTCGATCTAGTATTTTGATAGGCTGCTCCACATAAGATAAATCTGGCTGAATCTCTATCGGCTCATATTCAATGACATGTTTAGAATCCAGATGGTATTTCTTAAGCATGGATACATGGAACACGTTATGGATATGTTGCATATGAGGCGGTAAAGCTAGCTCGTAGGCGACTTTCCCGACTTTCTTCAATACCTCAAAAGGCCCAACAAATCTTGGACTTAATTTTCCCTTCTTGCCAAATCTTACCAACCCTTTCCACGGAGATACTTTTAACAGTACTTGTTCTCCTTCTTCGAACTCCATATTCTTTCTGGCCAAATCAGCATACTTTTTCTGTCGATTCTGAGCCGTCACTAACCGTTTCTGAATAAGTTGAACTACTTCCTTGGTTTGCTGAACTAACTCAGGTCCGAGTATCTTTCGCTCACCAACTTCTTCCCAGTATACTGGAGATCGACACTTTCGTCCATATAACGCTTCATACGGTGGCATACCGATGCTAGCATGAAAGCTATTGTTGTATGAAAATTCCACTAACAGCAAGTGTTCATCCCAACTTCCTGCAAAATCCAACGCACAAACTCGGAGCATATCTTCAATTGTTTGAATCGTTCTCTCACTCTGTCCATCAGTCTGAGGATGGTAAGCAGTACTCATTTTTAATTCAGTGCCTAAACATTCTTGAAAACTTCTCCAGAATCTCGAATTAAATCTTGGATCTCGATCTGAGACTATTGATACTGGAACTCCGTGTCGCACCACAATTTCTTTTATGTATAGATGAACTAATTTGTCTAATGAAAACCTCTCATTTATTGGGAGAAAGTGTGCAGATTTCGTTAAGCGATCAACAATTACCCAGATAGCATCATGGTTAGCTCTCGTCCTCGGCAATCCAACCACAAAGTCCATTGCAATATGTTCCCATTTCCACTCGGGAATCTCTAATGGTTGTAGCATCCCACTTGGCCTTTGATGTTCTGCTTTTACTTTCTGACAGGTCAAACACTTACTCACCCATTCGGCAATATCTCTCTTCATATCCGGCCACCAGAAGTTTCTTTTCAAGTCTCGATACATTTTCGTACTTCCTGGATGAATCGAATATTTCGAGCTGTGGGCTTCCTGTAGAATCTCATTCTTCAACTCTGTCACATTGGGTATCCAAATACGTGAAGAAAATCTCAATATCCCATTGTCATCTACCTGTGTACATATCTCCTCACCTGTTAACTTGTTCACATCCCCGCTCATGACTTCCTCCTGGCATCTGCGAATCTTTTCTAGTAATTCTGGCTGAAACGTCATAGTGTACACCGTATCTGTACTACTTGCAGGCATACATACCTCTATCTCCAATCTTTCAAACTCTTTGTATAATTCCTCAGGCATTGTCAACATACTGATTTTCTCCTTCTTACTTAAAGCGTCCGCCACCACGTTTGCCTTCCCAGGATGATAGTTGATGGTACAATCATAATCCTTGAGTAATTCTAACCATCTTCTCTGTCTCATATTTAACTCTTTCTGGGTGAAAATATACTTTAAACTCTTGTGGTCCGTGTAAATTTCACACTTTTCCCCATACAAATAATGTCTCCAAATCTTCAAGGCGAAAATAATCGCGGCTAATTCTAAGTCATGAGTAGGATATTTCTGCTCGTGAGGTTTCAATTGTCTCGAAGCGTAAGCAATTACCTTACCGTGCTGCATTAGTACACATCCCAAACCTTTGTGAGATGCATCACTGTAGATCACAAAATTTCCTTTTTCATCTGGAAGTGTCAATACAGGTGCAGTCACCAATCTCTTCTTCAATTCCTGGAAACTTTCTTCACACTTCTCATTCCACACAAACTTTTCATTCTTCCTTGTCAACTTTGTTAGTGGGGTGGCTATCTTCGCAAAGTCTTGAACAAATCTTCGATAATATCCCGCCAATCCTAAGAAACTTCGAACTTCTGTGGGTGTTTTAGGTCTGTCCCAATTCATCACGGCTTCAATTTTAGCAGGATCCACCTTAATCCCTTCTCTGCTGATGACATGCCCTAAAAACTGCACCTCTTTCAACCAAAACTCACATTTGGAAAATTTCGCATACAATTTCTCTTTCCTCAACGTTTCTAAGGCTATTCTCAAATGCCCTGCATGCTCTTCTTCGGTCTTCAAGTATATCAGAATATCATCTATAAACACAATCTCAAACTTATCTAAATACTTCTTGAAGACTCTATTCATTAGGTCCATGAACGCTGCTGGTGCATTAGTTAGCCCAAAGGCCATTACTAAGAACTCGTAGTGCCCATACCTAGTCCGAAACGCTGTTTTTGGAACGTCTTCCGGTCTAATCTTTAATTGAAAATATCCTGACCGCAAATCAATTTTCGAGAAACAAGTTGCTCCTTTCAGTTGATCGAATAAATCATCAATTCTTGGCAAAGGGTATTTATTCTTAATGGTCAACTTATTTAGTTCCCGATAATCGATACACAATCTCATACTTCCATCCTTCTTCTTTACAAATAATACCGGAGCTCCCCACGGCGATACACTAGGCCTAATAATACCTTTCTCCAGAAGATCTTGCAATTGAACTGCCAATTCCTTCATCTCTACAGGTGCCATTCGATAGGGAGCCTTTGACACTGGTTCAGTTCCTGGGGCTAAATCGATGGTAAATTCTATTTCTCTATCCGGAGGTAAACCGGGAAGTTCATCTGGAAAAACATCAAGAAATTCATTCACCACTGGAATTTCCTCTATCTTAGGCACCTCTTGACTAGTATCCATGACATAAGCCATATAGCCCTCACATCCTTGCCTCAACAACCTCTTTGTTTGAATGATCGACAAAAATCTCTTAGTCTGCCTCTGACCCCTAAAGGTAACTTCTACATTATCAGAGGGTTTAAGGATCACCTTCTTATTCTTACAATCAATTTGGGCATTATTCTCTGTTAACCAATCCATTCCTAAGATAACATCAAATTCACCTAACTGAAAGGGTATCAAATTAGCGTAAAAACAATGCCCTGAAATATCAATCTTGCAACGAGGACACACTTGAGTAACCGGAATTCGTTCTGAATTAGCTATTTCTATAACTATAGCCTCACGTAACATGCATACCTCACAATTTAACCTTTGAACAAATTCTTTGGATATAAAGGATTTCGTAGCCCCGGAATCAATTAACACTTTAGCTTGAACAGAATTTACAGGGAGCGTACCTGCTACCACATCCGAATTCTTAATAGCTTCGTTCAGAGTCATGTTGAAAGTCCTCGCCACTGGTCTGACACTCGCTGTTGGGGGTGCTTCAATGGCTTGCAGTATCGGATTAGCCAGAACTGGAGGTTTCATTACAGGTACTTTACAGTCTCTCATTATATGCCCTGGCTTCCCACAACGGTGACACACAATTCCTGCCTTGCATTCCCGAGCATAATGACCTTTTTGATTACATTTGAAACACGTCACCTCCAACTTTGTACACACCCCCGGATGCCTTTTCCCACAAGTCTTGCACTCTGCCAAGGGTGGCCTAACCAATTTCTGCTGACTCGCATCTTGAATTTTATTTCCTTGGCCCCCATTCCCTGATCCCGGCTTCTTAGGGTTCCCATACTTTCCTGGCTGGAATCCTGGCTTTTTATTTGGCACATTCTGAGAACTGCCTTGCTCTTGTCGTTCCCCCACTGACCCAGCCTTTCTTTTCTTTCCTTCTTTTTCCTTGAAGTATAATTCGCTTTCTCCTTCAGCTATCATGGCCTTCTGCACCACCGCTGCATAAGTCTCCAGCTCCAAAACTGCTAGTTTAGTACGAATCCATGGTTTCAATCCTTGTTGAAACCTCTTAGCCTTCTTCCTCTTCGTGTCCACATAGGCCGGAGCAAACCTAGCTAGTTCAGTAAACTTGGTTTCATATTCTGTCACCGACATTTTCCCCTGTTTCAACTCCAAAAACTTCATCTCCATCTGGTCTTTCATATAGTCGGGGAAATACTTTTCCAAAAATAGCTCCGTAAACCTTTCCCAAGGAATCACCTCAGTAGCTTCCAACATCTTCACCGACTCCCACCAGTAAGTAGCTTCATTCTTCAAGAAATAACTTACATATTCGGTTTGTTTGTCTGCTGGGACCCCCACCAGTGCAATGGCTTTTTCCATCTCTTTTAACCAAGATCTCGCCTCCACCGGGTCCGCTGTTCCTTTAAACTCAGGAGGTTTAACTGCCTGGAAAGACTTAAAAGTGACCACCGGAGGAACAGGTGGCTGCTGCTGCTACTGTTGTTGCTGTTGTTGCTGTTGAGCCAACAACTGCTGCTGTAATTGCTGCTGTTGCTGTGCCAGAGTAGCAGTCTGCTGAACAAGAGTTTGTAATATTTGTGCTAAGGCAGGGTCCATCTGACCAGCAGGAGGTGGATTAGCTTGTTCACCCTGATCGGGGGTTCGGGTATTTTGTTTCTTCTTTTTGGGAGGCATATATCTGAAATCAATGAACAATTATATTAAATTCAGGTTCAGAAAATAATAGCTAAAAATGATCCATCTTAAACAAACAATGCATATATTGCTGAAAAGTAATTCAAGGTCTCCGACCAAAATTCCGGTCAATAATTGATTCACAGGGTGCAATAGGATATCAATCCAAGGTTACACAAGGTGTTCACAAACGTTCAGTAGGTACCATAAAGAAACAATAGTCATAGTGCTAAGGTCAACATAGTATCGAAAGTAAAACAATGCTAGAAGGAAATGGTGCTGAAAGTAAATATGAAACGAGCAGTAAATAAGATGCTTAAGTAGATGACAGTGTAAGGAAATTTAACACAGTTCTGCAAAAGTGATAATGATATATATAGATAGATCTGATACAAGCGTAAGAACAACGCTTCGATAAGGGTAAAACATAATACTAAAAGAGGAGACTGCTAGCATCTAGTCACAGTACAACAGATATATACAACAAAACTGGTTGCACTTCAAATCCTGACGTATTACTACTACCGTAACATGCCTCTATATACCACATCATCATACTACCCTAGTCATCACTGGTCATCATCGTCATCCGACTCTCCCCGCCAAGCTGATCCCAGAATGCTCTCCAGCTCTGCCGTCACCAGACCTAGAGTCACCTGCTGTGTCACGAATGCCGGCTCATCTCGGGATCTAATCCGTCCCCGCCTAATGACAACACGTCTAAGAGCTCGTACTCGCCTCCGGACATCCTCCAGCTCAGCTACCGCTCTATCTCGATCTCTAGCCCGGTCCTCCTCCCCAGCCCTCATAGCCCTCAACTCTGCCATCTGCCCTCAACGGCTGCATAACCCCTGGGGAAATCTGCTGCGGTACAGAAGCCCCTCCTTCCGGATCCTCGTCCGGGTCTGAATCGGAACCAGAAGCAGGTGCCTGAAGTATACATATATATATATATATATATATAATTAGACTTCCTATCTCTCGCGAAACAATCCTAACCTTTCTTATAACTCTACCCCGACTCCCCACCTAATTGTTTCAGTGACTGTGACCTGTGGCTCTGATACCAACTTGTAACACCCTCACTAGCCAACAATAATATTATAAACTCTTATATTCAATTAAACATTAATATAGGAGAAATTTTAGAAATTTCGGCATGATGTAATCATAAACCGGACTAATCACCTGCTCAAGCAACTAAGTATAACTAAAACAGTCCACATGCACAAGATATACTAAACCATAAGGAAATAAAACCATACCAACCCAGACCGCACACAGGTCACTGTATGAAACAACTACCAATAGTTATTACAACCCAGAACTGAATCAAATAATATACAACCCATTAATTATGATAATCTGCCTACGAATACAGACATATTATAAACAAAGATATATGCTCACTACCCATCCAACCACCTCAACCCTCTGACTGCCTCGGTGACTACCCCAACCAGACGGGCCACTTCTTCTAGACATCTTCTGGCTTAGCTGAGGAAATAGAATTAGCAAGCAAGTGAGCCAAAGTGCTCAGCAAGTATGTATATATATATGATTAAAACAATAACAACTGAAATGTCTGCAAGATTGTCAAGAATTAACAATCAACATTATATAAGCTCGACTGAAAGTTCATCTTTTGTCTGAATCGTAAAATAGAAGAGGATTGGACTATCATGCATTTTATAAATAAAAACAATTATAAGGTTAGGCTGCTGATCAGTCACGCACTAACCCCGGACAAACGCACACAGCAATGTCCTTAATGGATCCACAGCACACATTGGCCATAATAATTTCTGACCACGAATCTGGTCCGACCCTTACGGTCCACATTTTAAAAAAAACTAACAGTCCGATCCTAACTAAACATCAGGTGTCGGAACAATCGACCACCTCAACTGCCAAACACCCCGGACACTTTCGTTCCAGGTTAACATCTCAAATCTCACCAAATAGAATAAGGTCGGGTAATCTCTGAATTAAATATCGACAAGTTCGATATGGCAAAAAGGGGTATTGATTTAAGTCAAGCTACTAAAAGGATCAACGGAAACGATATAATCAACTTGGGGTATAACAATTGAATATTCAAAATAAATGGAAATTATCAGAGCAGTCATATCAAGGATAAATCGAATGCATAAGAATCAGGTTATGATAGTCATAATTCGCTGGAAATATAAGTGAAGTGATTTACTTGAAAGAGAAGTGGAATAATATACTTGCAAGGAATATGGATGTAAATCAATTCATTAATAGCATCAACAACCCAGTAGAATCAATTTTGGGGTATAACAATTAAGTATTCGAAAATTCGGGAAATTAACGGAACAATTATAGCAAGAGTAATTTGAATAAGCATATGAATCAGGTTTTTATAATCATAACACATTTAACAGATAATTGAAGCAATTTACTTGCCTTAACTAGAAAATCACAGAATCCGAAGTGTCTTTACGTCCTCAGCTTTAGCCTTCCCTTTATCCACGGAATCTACACACAATATAACACTATTTTAGAATCCAGTCTAATACTCGCTAATCAATATAAACATTTCACTAGTCTACCCCTGCGAATAGTCCCCTAATCGCATTTATATACTTATATATTAGCAATATATATATATATATATAAGCCACGTATAGCAGCATTTAATCATATTGGCACATTAACACATAATACATAGATTTTAAAATATGAAGCTCGACTCACAACTCGTATAAATTGTATAATTATACATACTCATTCCAAGAAATGATTTTTTTAATATATATTTTAGGAAAATTTTGACGGCATCCCCTTTATACGGGGGACTGCCAGTCGGGATACAGCCGACACAACCAACGTAATCATCAATTAACAATTAAATCCATATTTCAAATAACGTTCCCAATTCATTATAATCTCAATCCATTACAGTTTAAATAATTAATACTAAATCGATAATAATAACAATTTATTAGATAATTAACAAATATTAAATATTAAACAATTTTTGGCTCAGAAAATAATCATCATCGCCAAATTCCCGAGGGTGCCCTTATTTTGGGTCTCCAACTCGAGACTCCGCACATATAATTTTATTTGGACAATTTACAATTAATCTCATGAAAACAGTCAAAGTATTGATTAAATCCTCATATGTTCTGAAATGCCAAAGCCACCATATTCGAACATGAATTAACAGGACTCATCAACATTGAGCCAACAACAACAATTACTCGACCACATAACCACAAACAGGAACATGATCGAACCACAATTAAACAGAGTAATGGACATAGCAGTAGTACCAAATTGATACTAACTCAACACAAGGAATTTTACACCCCGAATTGGCAGGATTTCAAGGCTCAATAACCGGCTTTTTAATCACATCAACACAACAAGGACAACAGCAAGAACAGTACAGGGAAAACGAAATGGGGAAGGGGGAAGGAACCGGTTACAACAAGAGAAGCAACACACCCACACAGTAATTTGTACCACACACACGCTGCACACAACGCAGCACATATACGAACACATATAAGCACAGCCATAACAACCTCTGTAAACACTTGCTTCGAGCTATCAACAACACAAGGGAACGATCCAAGAAAGCTTAAAACAGAGCTACACTGGTGGTCGAAGGTTCGACCGAGAGAGATGCTATGAGAGATTGACTAGGGAGAGAGGGATCGAATGAGATTAGAGAGGGGAGAGAAGTCTCTAGAATGGGTCAATTGAACTGAACCTGGGAAATTAGGGATTTAGGGGGGGGGGGTTAAATGAATTTGGGGGATTTTAAAAAATAACTCACAATTTCTTTTCTAAATGATGCTAAATTAATCCCTAATTTCACAATAAAAATAAAATAGGGTGGAATATTAAAATTTAAAGTTTTAAAATGAAGTATGAAAAAAATTACGATCACCCACATATTTTTAAAATATTTTTAGGATCAAAAACGAATTAAATACGGATTTTACAAGATTAATCCATAAAATGAAACATAATTCATAAAATTTTTTTTAAAATCCTTAAAAATCAAAACAAATCCATATAATATTTTTAAAACTCAAATAAACTAATAAAGTTAATAATACAAAAGATTTCATAATTTTTACTAATTCCGATGATTTTATAAAATTCTCAGAAAGTAAATATAACGATATTAATTAGGAAATAAATTCCAAAAACATAATTAAAAACAGTCGGGCTTACATAACATATATAAAACATCAACCAAACCTCCAAACATTATTCCACAATATAATACTTCCTCAACCAATTCACACACCACATAATTTATTTAATATAAAATAGATAACTTTAGTAATTAAATATTCTGAAATTTCTAAGGCGTTATAAATGCTCAATTGCAAAGACACCCATGGCCACTGCCACCAAGTTAGATGAAGATAGTAAGGGCAAGAAGGTAGATATCTCAATCTACAGAGGCATGGTTGGTTCTCTACTCTACCTCACTGCCAGTAGGCCAGACATCATGTTTGCAACATGCTTGTGTGCAAGGTTTCAATCAAATCCAAAGCAATCACATATGATAGCAATAAAGAGGATTTTCAGATATCTGAAGGGCACACCAAACTTGGGGTTATGGTATCCTAAGGACTCAGGGTTCAATCTGGTTGGTTATTCTGATGCTGATTATGCTGGATGCAGAGTGGATAGGAAAAGCACCTCAGGTAGCTGCCAGTTTCTTGGACAAAGGTTAGTCTCTTGGTACAGCAAGAAACAACAATCTGTGTCAACTTCCACAGCTGAAGCTGAGTACATAGCTGCTGGAAGTTGCTGTGCTCAAGTGCTTTGGATCAGAAACCAACTTAGAGATTATGGACTTGTGTTGGAAAGAATTCCAATCATGTGTGACAACACAAGTGCAATCTCTATATTTTCCAATCCTGTCAATCATTCTAGGACAAAGCACATTGACATCAGATATCACTTCATAAGGGAGCATGCAACTAATGGAACCATTGAGTTACATTATTTTCCCACAGAGAAACAACTAGCTGACATATTCACTAGTCATTAGATGAAGCCACCTTCACAAGGTTGGTTAGTGAGATTAGAATGCTGAATTCTTCAAATTCTGGCTGAGTGAATATATCAACTAGATTGTTGCAGCAGTAAATACTTACTTTATCAAATGCTCAATATTCCTAAAGTAAGTATTGGCTGGATTATGATTTATAAATATTCCACAATGTTGCATATGTTGGAAATCATACATCTTTAGCTTGAAATTTTTGTGAAATTTTGAGAAAATCACTATTTAATTTAGTAGAATATTCTTCAATGAATATTTCTGGTAAATTTTAAAAGATAGTGAAAATTGAATTTTATGAGTGAAAAGTATAGTTCGATAAGTCAGACTTCTCGAATGGTTCATTGTTTTGTCATGGCTCGAGTTCTCGAATAGGCCTATCAAGAACCCTCCTGAGTTCTCGAATAGTGTCTTTTGAGAAATCGAAAAGCACACTTTGAGTTCTCGAATAGAGTATTTTAGTTCTCTAATGATGGAGTTCTCGAATACTGTATTTGAGTTATCGAATCATTTGGAAAGGCTGATTTCTCGCTGAAACTTAATCGCTTTTTGGATTTATATTCAAAATTTCATCTCACTCATAAAAACATATTTTATTTAGCTTAGAATTATTTTCTGAGTTAAATAACTGCCAGCTGTGAGTTACAAACTGCTTGAGATATCGAATAAGCCTTTCTTGACTTATCGAATAGTTGTTTTATACTTCTCGAATGACTGACTTGTCGATACAAAACCTATATCTAATCGACAACTCAAGTCACTCACATATATACAATTCCACAACTCTTCAAATCATTTCATTCGATTTCTCAGGTAGCTAAAATTCCAAAACCTCTATAAACCCTAACGTCAAAAGCTAAATTTCTTCTTCAACCTTCATTCTCTTCTCATCTCTCTGTGTAACAATGGCAAATACCCAACTCACAATTCCTAAACACACCAATTTCATAGCAATAACCAACGATGTTGAAGCACCCAATGCAAACTTTAAGTGCTTCGTTCGATGGATGGCTGAATCATACATCAAGGATGCACCCTCAGCTAACCCAACTCTGTATCTAGATTTACTAGAACAGTTTTGGAAAACTGCTACTGTGGAGGTCGTGGCCCTAGAGAATGCAATAACTTCATACGTAATATATTGCAAGATTCAGGACAAGGAAATCACCATCACTACTGAAAATATGAATCAAGCACTGGGGTTACAACAAGGAGTGTGTGACAGTCAAGCAACTGATCAGGAATTGGAAGATTTCTTTGATTTTATCAACTACTCAGATAGAATCAAGCTTGGAAATTTGAATAGGAAGTACTTGAGGAAGGAATGGAGCTATGTCTTTGCCACTCTTCTTCAAGTCTTCACAGCAAGGAAGTCCAGCTTTGATCAAATCAGCACACCTGTTCAACAAATAGGATATGCTCTAGCATATGGGAGAAAGATTGATGTTGGTTTGATCATAATGCAAGAATTGTATGGGAGACTTGGTAAGAACTCAGCCAAGAGAGGTAATGAAATTTTCTTCCCTCGCTTTATTCAATCTGTACTTAATTTCATAGATGTTAAATTGATTAAATTGCCTGGGTTAGACAAAAATAGAATAGGCTATCCGAAATCCATGACCAAACTCATTTTTGGTAGCTTGGAGACTAGGAATGATGTGGATGTAAGCCTCAAAATAACTCCCCTTATGGAGAGTTTATTTAGAACTTACCCCCACAACATGCCAATATGTGCCTCAAAATCTGAGTTAGCTAGGCCCAAGCAAGTAGAGCAAAATGCTAACCCAGGGCCTGCTAACCAACCCTCTCAGCCAAACACTTTACCAAACACAGAGACAACTGCATCATCCTCTCAAAAGGGTGATGTTAGTAAAAAGAAGAGAAAACAGGTTGCTTCTGAACCTCTAAAAATCTTAACTGAAGCAGCCTTGGCTGTAGAATTAGGCATAGCAAGTGAGGAACCTGAGTCACCCTTACTAAGGCCAAAGAAGAAGAAGAAGTCTAAAACCACCTCCTCAGTCACCCAAATGGCTGAAGTTGTAAAATCAGGGGCAAACAGCTCATTAGGTGTATCCTCTCAACAGGGTGCATCTATAGAATCAAGCATTCTCCCCAATGCACCTACTTGTACAGAGTCAGCACATGGGAGTGATAAGGCTGGCATAACACTGAGTGGAGAGCACATCACAATTGAAACTCCCTCTATCTCTCAGGGGGAGTTGCCAAAATCTAATCTACAACACACTTCTCTTCCAGAATCTACTACTCATATTTCTTTGGAGCCTGCAACTCAAGCAATTGAGGAGCAAGGCATTGATCATCAAGAATTCTTTTCTCTTGATGAGCCAATGGATTCAAGTGACTTGGTGCGTTACACCTTGCTCACCACCCAGGTACCACATTTAGATGGTCAGGGAATGCATGCTGGGGCATCTCCTAATGACACCATCACAAACACAGAGGATTCACTAGTTTTAACTAGAGACTCTGTGCCTGTGTCAACTACTGTTGTAACTCATCCCACTTCTGTGAAGACAACAGTAGCAGAGTCTTTTCATCCGGTTACAGAAGTTGCATCTGTAACTGAGGAGTCTAGCTTGCCTAGCTCTAGCTCTCACTTTTTGTCTCAATGGCTGAAGCCTGTGCAACATGACAGTGCTTCAGGATCAGGGTCTGTTCCACCACAAATGTCCATTGACGCTCTCCAAAGCTATGTTGTGGATCAGATTCCTGAGTTTGTCAAAATAGCCCAGAACCTTGTCACCTCCAACATCTCAAATCCAGATTATGAAGCCATCCTACTATGTCATAGGGATGATGTGGAGATGCAGATGGCCAAGATTATTGATGATGCTGAGAGAGATGGCAATGTAGATGCCTGGATGCAAGGAAAGTATGATGTAACTCTCAGTGAAGCACTTCAATATCTTAGAGAGGAATACATCACTTCACTGGGTTCAAATGCAAAATCCCTGTCCCCTAGTGAAGTGTATGAAGCTGTCAATGATTCCTACAAGGGTTTCCACAAGGCTGCACACTATCTTGGCAAGGGAGTCAAAACTGAAGTCAACAAGGTGAGTGACAAGACAGCCACTTCAGTAGAAGAGATCAAGAGGGCCTTTGATGCCAAATTTCCTCAACTAGACAGTGTGGTCAAAGATATCAGACACTGCAACACCACCTGCACAAAGATGGATAATAGTCTAGCTCTCCTTAAAGATACAGTCACAGGTCTAGGAAGCAAATTTCAAATTCTATCTGATCAAACTACAGATGCCAATGCCATGCTTAGGACACTCTTTGCAAATCAATATGGAGACAAGATGGTAACTGAGGTTCCTGTGCATGAGCTGTCTAGATTTGAAGTGCAGAGACTTAAAGAACAATCCCTGTCTGGCTTCAAATCTACTGCATTATTCAGTAAGGTAGATGCACTTGAAAAGGAGGTAGCTACTCTCACTCAGTCCAATGCTCATCTTACAGACAAGGTACAAACTCTAATTGAGCAGCTGAACACTCAAGCCACCACCACAGCTGATGTTCTTCTGCATCAACAATCAATGTTGTCTGCAATGATGAAGCACATGGGTCTCCCTCTACCTGAAGAATCTTCAACTCCAAAGGTCAATACTACAGCCTCTGTTCCTGACAATAAGCCTAAGGGGGAGAAGAGGACATCAAGGAACTCAAATACAAAGGGGGAGAAACCACCAGTAAAGGGCATCAAAATCACTGAAGGTGCTCATCAAAGAACTTCAAAATCTCTAATTCATGTGCCTGGCAAAGGAAAAGACAAAATTGATGAGCCTCCTACTTCTCTGCCAGTTGTCACTCTACCAACTGTGCACATCACTACTTCCAGTGGTCAAAAGCAAACTATCACAACCACAGTGGTTGCAGGGAGTATGCCATCTGATAAACCTTCACTCTCCATATCTAAAAGTGCCAAGCCTGTAGAAGTGAAGGTGGTCACTGAGGCCAAGCTACAAGAAATTTCAAACTCAAATGTTTATCATGATAATGCATTCTTGGTGTTTCTGAAAGTCTCAAGAGAACAGGCTGGTGACACTCAACTGTATCTAAGGAGCTTGAAGGATCAGATCGATTACTTCACTGTGGTACCTAGAAAAGTTAATAGCTCATGGCTCAAGGAAGTAATGATGGTAGCAAAATCCAGAATCTGTCATCTAACCTACAAAACTCTACATGCCCTGAAACATTCAGAGATAGATGCACTGATAGAGCTCATAGAGAAGAGGAATGTAAATGAAAACAATAAGAGTCTGTATGATGACTTGAGGAATGGTCAACCTTCAAGGCTGCCAGAAGTGATTAAGAAGCCATGGACCATCATCTATCAGTCTGGCACCAGAATTGAAGAGATTAAACAATTGGTCATTCCCAATGATCTCACTTCTCGAAATCACAGACTCATTATTGCCATCATTGATCTACTGTAAAAGAAAAAGGGGACAAGTACTGCTGAAGAGATAGAGGCACTGCACATTCTCAGATCATTCATTGCAACTGGTGTAATTCCAGAAATGGCCAAGCCAAGGAGGAATAAGGATGATGAAGATGAAGACAAGAGTGATGGGAGGAGAAGTCATCACATGAGTGATAAGGGGGATGAGGATAAGAAGAAGAAGAAAGACAGCAAGGATAAGAAGGATGATGACCAAGGCAAAGTCTATGAGAGGAAGAATGGAAAACAGCAAGCCTTAGGCATTGCTAGCAGTAATCTCACCACAACACAAGACTCTAAGTCTAGGGTGAATGCTGTTAGTAATGACCTACCAAAATCTAATCCCATGGCTTCTGCAACTGTTTTACCACCTCAAGAAGAGAAGAAGATTCAAGTCAAGAAACCATCTGTACATTTCAAAAAGCATACTGCTAATGGAATACTACAATGGTCCACAAACAAAGGTCACATGCTACTGCCAGGCAACCATGTCAAAAGGATCAAATTCAAACAAGCTGCAAGGAAACCAAAGCTATCCAAGTCAAGGACTCTGACAATCTATCCAGGCTTAAAACTCCAACCACTAGATGAAGATTTTGATGAAGACCAACTGCAATTCTTACAAGATCAAAGAATCTATCATGTTGCCATTGTTGATAACCGCCTTGAGATCAAATATACTGATGGAAGGGAGGAGAAATTCAAACAAGGAGGATGTCAACACTGGGGCAAACTACATGACATAGAAAGAATCATTGCATTGTTGTGCTCAGAAGATAAAGTGGAAAGAGTATGGAAGCTGGAGCTAATTGATTTTGTAAAGATGAAGAGAGATCACAAGGAGAAAATCAGAAAAGAGTGTCTTGAAAAATGGCTAGCAAGGGAGAAAGAAATTGAGAGACTGGAGATTGAAGCAGAAAAGCTAAGGGCAAAGGGATTGTGTAGAGTTCAGTTTAACCCCTATGTGGTGAAGTATAGGAGGAGAAATGGGGATCAGCTCCACATCAGAATGAATCTACTCAACCACTATCCTGTAAACATTCTGAAACCAGTACTTGAAGATTTCAAAGACTCAATTTTGCTTGAGGAACTGGATGCTATGACAGAAATATTAAAAGCTATGGATGAGCATACAAGGAAGGAGAAAGAAAGAAGACAGAAAGCATATGATGATTTGCAAGCCAAAGCTATGGAAAGGGAAACTAATGACAATGGCTAGTACTTCATTATAGGCTGTAAGATTACTCACCCTGTAGTTCTATTCACATTGCTGATCAAAATTCATACATGTACTGTCA
The DNA here is from genome assembly GCA_036435485.1 of Saposhnikovia divaricata. Lineage (NCBI taxonomy): Eukaryota > Viridiplantae > Streptophyta > Magnoliopsida > Apiales > Apiaceae > Saposhnikovia > Saposhnikovia divaricata. The sequence continues at coordinate 153,826,049 of CM071600.1, read as the reverse complement.
AGTTTTATCTTTATGTATGTTAGGCTTGTTATCAGACATGATTGTGACTAAGGGTCTTACTCACAATTTTGGGGAGATTGTTAGTCACAGAGGCATGCCTGAATACATCTAATAACAAGCCTAAGTATGTGTAATGCTATGCATTACCTACATGACCTCTTAATTGAGGGAACCTCTAGTTGTAGAGTTTCTATTTGTTCTGTACTTGTAATAGGCATCAAATTCTAGTTGTGTTACTGTAACGATAAAGTCAAGAATAATGCTTGAAAGAAGTTCCAAGGTTCATGCCTCAAGCAAGGAGATAGAGACTGCCAAATAATCACAGTTGGGATTTGAAGAAATGAAGAATTTGCCTAAGTACCAATTCGAGAAGTACATTTGTCTATTCGAGAAGTCTAGCATTCGAGAAGTCAGAGATTCGATATCTCAGAAGACACTATTCGATATCTCTGAATACACTGTTCGATATCTCATTCGATATCTCAGAGATTCGATATGTCTATTACTCTATTCGAGAACCCATGGAGTCAACAAGTCAAAGCATCATTCGAGTTCTCTAAGAGTCAACAAGTCAATGATCTATTCGATATCTCAAGGACTAAAGAAGCTATTCGACATCTCAGGGATTCGATATGTCAAAATGCTCTATTCGATATCTCAAGGAGTCCCAGAGAAAAGAGCTATTCGAGAAGTGATTCGATATGTCAATATAACACTATTCGAGAACTCAGAGTTATCGATTAAGTCAATTCGAGTTCTCGAATCAATCATTTAGCCACTTCTCGAATACATTCTTGGAGACAAAATACTGAAGAATTGTACAAGTCAGAAACCTGAAACAAGCCCACTTTATTTGACGATGTACTATAAAGCAGATTGGAAAGCCTACAAAGAAGCTTGGAGAGATAAGACAAAGGGACAAGGAGCTAAAGAAGTGGATCTGAACAGGCTTTGCAAAGTCAAATCTGTAACCGTTTGGACTCTTACTCAAATAAGATAGACAGACTGGAAAATATTTTGTTTACCTACCTTATTTGTAGTAAGTAGGTGTATCCATGTCTATAAGGATACAGCCTCACTTCCTTAGCTAAAGAGAGAGAGTGATAAGTTTTTCAATATACATCTCATGAAATATCTCTCTAAGAAAAAAAACGAAGCTGAGAATAATACCATTTGTATTCACAGATTGTAGCAAAATCTTTATCTAATAAAATATTAGATTAAAGTGATATTGTGTTGTGTTTGTCTTTGTTATCTGTACTTACATAATGCAAGAATTGTATGGGAGACTTGGTAAGAACTCAACCAAGAGAGGGATGAACACTTGCCGTTAGTGGAATTTTCATACAACAATAGCTTTCATGCTAGCATCGGTATGCCACCGTATGAAGCGTTATATGGACGAAAGTGTCGATCTCCAGTATACTGGGAAGAAGTTGGTGAGCGAAAGATACTCGGACCTGAGTTAGTTCAGCAAACCAAGGAAGTAGTTCAACTTATTCAGAAACGGTTAGTGACGGCTCAGAATCGACAGAAAAAGTATGCTGATTTGGCCAGAAAGAATATGGAGTTCGAAGAAGGAGAACAAGTACTGTTAAAAGTATCTCCGTGGAAAGGGTTGGTAAGATTTGGCAAGAAGGGAAAATTAAGTCCAAGATTTGTTGGGCCTTTTGAGGTATTAAAGAAAGTCGGGAAAGTCGCCTACGAGCTAGCTTTACCGCCTCATATGCAACATATCCATAACGTGTTCCATGTATCCATGCTTAAGAAATACCATCTGGATTCTAAACATGTCATTGAATATGAGCCGATAGAGATTCAGCCAGATTTATCTTATGTGGAGCAGCCTATCAAAATACTAGATCGAAAAGAAAAGGTTTTGAGGAATAAGACAATTCCTATAGTGAGAGTTTTGTGGAGAAACCCCAAGGTGGAAGAATCAACTTGGGAGTTGGAAAGCGATATGCTGGAAAAGTATCCTCAATTATTCTCTTAGGTGAGATTCTGGGGACAGAATCCTTTTAAGGGGGGAAGGTTATAACGCCTTAGAAATTTCAGAATATTTAATTACTAAAGTTATCTATTTTATATTAAATAAATTATGTGGTGTGTGAATTGGTTGAGGAAGTATTATATTGTGGAATAATGTTTGGAGGTTTGGTTGATGTTTTATATATGTTATGTAAGCCCGACTGTTTTTAATTATGTTTTTGGAATTTATTTCCTAATTAATATCGTTATATTTACTTTCTGAGAATTTTATAAAATCATCGGAATTAGTAAAAATTATGAAATCTTTTGTATTATTAACTTTATTAGTTTATTTGAGTTTTAAAAATATTATATGGATTTGTTTTGATTTTTAAGGATTTTAAAATGATTTTTATGAATTATGTTTCATTTTATGGATTAATCTTGTAAAATCCGTATTTAATTCGTTTTTGATCCTAAAAATATTTTAAAAATATGTGGGTGATCGTAATTTTTTTCATACTTCATTTTAAAACTTTAAATTTTAATATTCCACCCTATTTTATTTTTATTGTGAAATTAGGGATTAATTTAGCATCATTTAGAAAAGAAATTGTGAGTTATTTTTTAAAACCCCCCAAATTCATTTAACCCCCCCCCTAAATCCCTAATTTCCCAGGTTCAGTTCAATTGACCCATTCTAGAGACTTCTCTCCCCTCTCTAATCTCATTCGATCCCTCTCTCCCTAGTCAATCTCTCATAGCATCTCTCTCGGTCGAACCTTCGACCACCAGTGTAGCTCTGTTTTAAGCTTTCTTGGATCGTTCCCTTGTGTTGTTGATAGCTCGAAGCAAGTGTTTACAGAGGTTGTTATGGCTGTGCTTATATGTGTTCGTATATGTGCTGCGTTGTGTGCAGCGTGTGTGTGGTACAAATTACTGTGTGGGTGTGTTGCTTCTCTTGTTGTAACCGGTTCCTTCCCCCTTCCCCATTTCGTTTTCCCTGTACTGTTCTTGCTGTTGTCCTTGTTGTGTTGATGTGATTAAAAAGCCAGTTATTGAGCCTTGAAATCTTGCAACGGCTTAATAAGTCAACAGCACCCGAGCTGCGAGTGAAGGGAATACTTTATGACCGGGAAGTCGACAAGATAAATAACATTTTCCAAGTAAGGTTCCCTTATTATTAAGGAGATAGACTCAAAGAAGAATGATGTCTGAGAACCTTTCTTGATATAAGATTAATAATAATATGACTCCAAGGTATTTTCTGTAATAATCGAAGAAGATAAACCTTATTGAGGTTATTCTAAGTATGAAATAAATATTCAGAGAATATTTATTGAATTAAAAATATTTAAAGAATATTTAAGAATATTAAAGGATATCTTTAATCAGGGTATTTCTCAAAATAATCCCTGGTGAAACATCAGGAGAATATTTATTGAATAAATAAATATTTAAATGAATATTCAAAATAATATTCATTAATTAATAGGGCCTGAAAGGAATACTTAAGATAATATTCATAATTAATTAGGAATTTAAATGAACATTCAAATAGTAATATTCATTTAATGAATAATATTCTAAATGAATATCAGGTAATATTCATTTAGTAATCCAAGCCCTAAAGGAATATTCGAGATAATATTCGATAAATAAATCAGGCTTCAGATGAATATTTAAAATAATATTCATCAAGTAATTAATATCTTAAATGAATTTTCAAAAGTAATATTTATTTAATAAAATAATATTCTAAATGAATATCCAAATAATATTCATTTAGTAGTCTCATCTTTAGAAGAATATTCGAAATAATAATCGATAATCAATTCGACTCTGAATGAATATTGAGAAATATTATTCGTCGAATGGTTACGTTCAAATAATTATTTGAAGTAAGGATCGTTAAATAAATAATCTCGAACGAATATTCAAATAATATTGGCTATAAATCGGACGTTCCATAAATCGTAATCAACAACCCAAGCCACACCGGGCATCTAAACAACTTATACACATAATAAGCATCTCAACAAGTCCAGAAGCTACTGATCTTAGCATCAAAATCATCATGTTAATCAAATCACTAAATCACTAACTAAGCATGCTTATAACATGAACATAATCATAACTAAGCTAGATCCATCAAGAACATGCTTAAAACTCAAAGTAGATCTAGGGTTTTCAATTCTTATACCTTCCTTGGAGTATGTACTAGCCTCACAAATCTTGGTATGGTCCTTGGATAGCCTTAAGTTAGCTAGGATCAACCATGAAAACAAGAAAAACAAAGATTAGTTCTTGAAAACACTATTCATCATCATCTTTGATGATTTATTTGAAAATGGAAAAAGATGAATTTGAAGCTGAAATTTCTAGGGGATCTAAGCTATGATATGAAGTACTCACCATAAATATTTCAAGATCAAATGATGGTTGGAAGCCTTACTTCTAGCACCTTGGCAGAATTTTTCAAGGAAGAAAGGAAAATGGAGAGTTCTTTGTGTTTGCTTGGTTGTTTTGATAATAATTCATAAAGTGATGAGCCTTGGATGATATCTCATCTCTTTTTACTTTATTAAAGTGCTTTTGGAATGAATGGTGAGATTTGAAAGCATGTGTAGCACTTGGATTGATTTATGGCTAACTAGAGTTTGATTTGGCTAACTACTAGTTCAATCCTTAACATGCTAGTTACTTAGCCCACTTGGTTGCTAGATATTTATCTAGTAGCTTATGCATGACTCTTGCTTCCACTGCTTGTTTCTTTTGTCCGGTTATTGCTCGTTTCGATTGATCGTTCGGGCGAATAACTAAGTAGTTTCACCTCTAGGGTTTACCGGGAAATTTCTCGATATTCATAATACCTTCCCCAATCCTTAATATAATCCTCGTGATGACCATGTAGGATATTTAATCTCGATACGAACTTAATCCGTAATCTAGGATTCGTTCGCTTTATTGATTAATCACGTTATAACGTTTTAGCGGTTTCTAGAACGCTTGTTTCACTGCCTCAGTGGTTTCCTACCTTCATTCTTAAATCAAATATAATAACATCCCAAAATATCAAATCCTCAAAGTTAATATCTCAATTCTTGGATTATAATAATATTTAATCCACTGTCCGGTCAAATATTATATCGAAAAAGAATTTGGAATTTCTGAATTCCGATCGTCTCTGCATTCACTTATTTCCTCCGCGTATTACTAATATGACTTCGAAACATCCATATCACGTCCCGTACATAGGGTGGCGTGAAAAGTTTTCCAACTTACAAATTCACTATTCATCCACCAAATTACTATGCACGTACAGGAAACACTATGCACGTACGGGAAACACTATGCACGTACGGGAAATACTATGCACGTATGGGAAACACTATGCACGTACGGGAAACACTATGCACGTATGGGAAACACTATGCACGTACTCATTTCCCTTCAAGGATCCATTAGCTCCTTTCTGGATGGTAGATTATTCTTATCTAGGTCCTCAACCATCGAATTACTCTATTCTGACAATATACCAATGCATCAGGATCATTGTCCAAAGCAATATCCATTCATTACAATCATTGTTCTTTGAAACCACCATTCATTAGAGCTGGTGACCTTGTTGTCGGAATCATTGTTCCTCATTTTATCATTACTTAATAAAAAGTTTTAATTATATCCAAAATTTGGGGTTCTTACAGTCTCCCCTCCTTAAAAGGATTCCGTCCCGGAATCAGGTAGGAAGCAAAGAGTCGTTTGCCTGTCGTTCACTTTTTAGCTTCCCGGTCAATTCTTAGTCGTTCTACCCTTCCTCAGCACATCTTCTAGTGCTACAATCCATACTGTATCCTTTTTCCATCAACGTTGCTACTTTTCGTACAACTCACTATCCGGGTTATACTCTTACTCAGTCTTATCCTTATTGATACCTGCAGTAACATTGGTATCACTATCACCCTACGAATTTGGAGGTAACCTCGCTCGTACTGTGCATTTCCTGATCGCTTTAATCTTTGCAATCTCGATCAATATAGAGAAGTGGAAAGATTTATTGAGAGATCACTATGATCAATTGAACATTTGTTATATTGCATAGTTAGTACAGAAGGGGCCAGCCTTTAGTACTTGACAAGCAATTAAACAAGTTATGGTATTCCACTTAGACTTCTATCACATAGACAGATAGTCACGTAGCAGTACCTCCCCTCCTAAAAGGGTTGTTCTTCTCAATTCATAAAGAAGATGAATAAGAGAGAAGAAGAGAACAGAGTTCTAAAGGATTATAGAAAGCTTTCATGATTGTAGAATATCATACTCAGAATTTACCTCTGAACTATAGAGGTTTATCAAAGAAGAAATTAATCATAATTATATCCAATACTATTTGATCGCAATCTCACGTGACAACATATCTTGCTGCTTTGTCCATTATTCTATGGACAAATACTCTTGTTCAATCTTAGCGATACTCACATTCGGGAAATCCTTCAACCTTTCAGGTTAAATCTTAGATTTCTCACTTGACATCATTATTACTGACATCCCATATCATGTTACTAGATTTTTCATAACTATAATATTGACACTATCAGGTTGTCATCCTGAGAATTCATTAGAAAACCCATTCATAACATTCCTTGCTTCTCATTCCATAGTTACTTTCCCAGCCTTTTCTTTATCAATCACATCCTTCTTATTATCTGATTCTTACTCATTCCTATTATTTACTTTCACTTTCACCTCTTTATTGAGACACCTTTTTGCACTTGGTACCTCCTTATCGGTATTCCGTCACATTTATTCTATAATCATCACGTTATTCCAATTTAAACTTTCCGAAATGAATCTGGCCCGATCCCTTTAACTTAGATTCATATAATCTACTTCTGCCAACCTTGTTTCTCATCACTTGTTCTTTTCTATCCGTGGTTTTCCACAAGTTGTCTTTCGTAAGTCAGACCAGGTCGTATATCTACATGCTCGTACTCCTATCATCTGTTGAACATCTACATTTTACTGGCGAAGCCTTGCCACATGAAAACCCGTTATGACCGTGCTATAAGTTTTGGGGGTAAGGCTGGCTCGAGAACACTTTTGAACTCTCAAATGGCCCAATAAGTCTCGGGCTCAACTGCCCTTCCCTCCAAGTCTCATTAATTCTTTCTACGGGAATACATTTGGCATCATGAATCATCAACCTCATATTCTCTATCTGGTTTGCGCAGAAATACACTAACACAAACTTGCTTGTCATTCATCAACATGCCATTTAGTTTATCAATAGCAGCACTTTCTTTATCTTTACGTTGTCATCTACTTTCTTAGAAGAATCACCATCGCTTGTTGTTTACGTAGTGCGTTAATAGCTAACCCTACGGGGTTCAAATCCCTTAGGGAGACAAAGTAATCACTATTCCTTATCCATAAGGAACACTTCCTGAACTTGATGTAGATATAATATGAAGTAGATAGAATTGCAGAAGAGTTTCAAGCATCGCAGCTAGGTCCGGTTGATGAAACTAACACTTATGCATCTTCCATAAAAGACTGGAAACCTAACGGTTTACTTCATCAATTTTTTTTTGTACCATGGTCCTGGTTTGCCTCAAAACGGGACCTTCTAAGGTACGTAATATGCTTAAGACTCCATCAGGAATCGAATCTTTACTTAAACTATTATTACCGTCAATTCTTGCACAGTCATCAGAAGGAATGTAAATTCCTCCATTCCGATATGACCTTCAAGGTCCTTCCAAATATCATTCTGTTTCTTCGGTATGAACATTTGTAATTATTCCTTTATACTTAGATTGTCGGCCACCTCATTGGCCTTTCCTGATACTAACAATTTCTTGTAATCCATGTTCTCTGGATACATTCCAACTCAAACTTTTCTACCTCATTCCCATCACTGTTGGGTTAAAGCATTCTCCATTAAGCTCTGTTGAAGGAGAAAATATAACTATCAGTCTTTTTTTTTTTCCATAAGTCATTGCTTCCACCTTCCCGTGGGAACTTTATCAAAGTTACTCTCGATCATACCTAGGATATTTGTTCTCTTAGTTCTTTCTTGTTCTAGGATAATCTCAACCTTTGTTGGTTCAATCCATACTTTCCCATGGTTTCACACATGCCTCGTCTGGCATAATTATTTCTATGTCATATATTCCCTACCAAACTTCCATTTTGAACTTCAGAATATTACCTTTTTCCTTGTAAGGTTTCTTAGGTAATCCTCATCATTCTTCCTGTATTTTCTGGGTACAGGGCACATCAAAATATCAGTAATTAATCATATAATAATTCTGTCTATATACCTTTCAAAACTTTTTTTTTATAAATCCTCAAAGTTTGATGTCGCCTTAATCAATTCAATTTATATCATCCAAATTCACAATGTCCTTTATAAGGGGTAATGCCATCCCTTGTCCATTCCCCAGGGTTTGCCTTACTCTATGGATATCTTATCCTTAATTCAACTGCCAAGGAATTCCTGCATCCTATAATTGGCAATCAAATCATGTATCCTTAATAAGGGTCTCTTTTCAATCATTCTTATTTGATAATCGATCGGTAGCTTACTGCTAATTTCTTCTTTCAGATAGTGGTCAACCTATTTGACCTTCCAAAAGACAACGTATGTCTATCTTCTCTCTTACAGAAATTGTTAATGGTAGCAAGGATGTTCTGAAAGATATTGGTCGAGTTCAACGTGAATTTCCTAGTGCTTATCGTTCTTCGCAAAGGTACTTGCCTCAGAGAAAATTCCTACATCATATTGTTCAATTTCTGACCATTTCTATACTCTCTTCATATACCTTCATTGTTTACTTTCCTCCGTCATAATATATTCATGGTATTCATGATACCCTAACATCATACATCTCAAGTCATTATACTCCCATTTTACTCGTAATCTTGGACAACCATATACACATGAGTCACTTTAGTACGGGTGACCCCATCCCAAAAAGGTCTAGTGAATTCCCAATCAAAACATGGGCTGTTCAGCAGAAGATTCCTACGATCTCATTAACGTTTCCTTTATATCAGAAGGCCTTGCAGTCGGTGCTTTCTTAGAAGCAACCCTGCTTTGTCCTTTCATTGCTGGTCTAGTCACTTGATAATCCTTTGTGACTTGGCCTCAACTGGCCACAAAAAAAAAAAAATATATATATATATATATATATATATATATATATATATATATGATTTTAGGGGTTTGCTAATAGCATTACTTTTCTAGCAATTGCCGGCATAGTGCCTTCTTTGATACCTTTCTACCTTTCTAAAACTTTACTTCATATAAGTCTTAATCGACTATTCGGCACCGTATCTGGTCACCTTTCCTCTATTTTTATCTTTTCAACTATTCTTATCACTACCACGTGCCACGCAAGCTTACCATTCCTGGCATAACAGCCTTTTCATTTAAGTCAATCCTGGAATTTCTCAGTCCGGCTGGTTTCTTACTTACATTTCCTGTTTCCGTCCAATCTCACTTCATCATTTTATCTCTACCATCGATTGTAATACTCAGGGTCCGTCTACTAACCCATATATGACGGCAACCTTACCCAATCCATAGGGTTCGCTCCAGTTTCCATTCTCTTCAATGATGTTCTCTGATAATCAGAAAGACAAGATTTGCCAAAATTCGATGAATTCCTTTTTTTTTTTTTTTGAATCAGGGAAATTTTGGTCAATCTATTCACCTACTGGTAACATTAAGGAGACCAATTTCGAAACCTGAAGAATAGTTCTATGAACCTCCAAGCAGGTAGAACCATAAGCAGTCATAATTAACGAAATAATCGTCATCAGGTTGGAAGTTTAACCACTGGAGAGGAACCAATTATATACATCCTTTAGAGGGGAATCAACAGTTTCAAACTGAAACCAGTAACAACTTCCTGATACCTATATGTCTTGATATTCAATATTACCAAATGTTAGTCTACCCAACCACTAGTCTCAGCAGGAACCTTACCGTCGGAGTTGGTTGTTCCAAAAAATTTGGCACTACTAAGGCCATCCGAACCTGGTGAACCGTGTTGTCCAAATGCATCCGCCAGTACTTTGTCATGCTGCGCAAGCACACATCCTAATCCTTTATGTGAAGCGTCGTTGGAAGCACAAAGTCTCCTTTTTCCATTAAGCAATGCCAACTCTTGGTCATTACCACTTTCATCTTTTAGCTCCAGGAAGATTTTCTCACATTTTTCCCTTTAATTGCTGATCGTATTACTTGATCCATTATAATTCCGTGTCGGAGTAAACTTAAGGTAACTACTATAATCCATTCAAAGAAAAGAAAGAATTTAATATTCCTCTGAGTCACATGCATCTAACATTTCTGGTTCATCATTTCACTGAGTTAAATTAACCCTATACTTAGTCTCTGACAATAGTCTCATTACGAGTTCATCTTGACTCACTGGTCTTATCTTCCGGTAGGTTCTGAGGTCATTGTCTTCCTTACTACTTCCTTATATAACTTTATCCAATCATGCTGTCACTTCCCAATGTTTTCACTTTCTAACTAATTCATTCATAAAATGGACATTTTCCTGAATAAAACAACTTCATCAACCTCAATTTGGTTCCATAAATTACAACCTATGACATCTGCCTTCTCACGGCGAATTATTACTGACAATATTCATACTTATTCATTTATCAAATGATATGGCACTTACTGCCTCTTCTCAACTATTCCTAGGGACTCTGCTCCTCGCCTTATATCGATGCCTTTGATAATCATACATCCTACTAGCACTCTTTTCATTAATATGAAAGTCTCTAATGATTCTCATCTATTCCCGTATAAGATCTCAAGTAATTCTTCCAATCCGTCTTACTTGCTGGAACTACCTCCAATAGTCCAGCCACGAATCCAACATGAATCTTCAGTTCTCTTGCTAATAGCTTAATTCTTTATGCCCACTTTTCTGAGCTCTATACCTTAATCATCTCAATCTTTTTGGCTACAGCCCTCATTCCTCGAGGGTAAGCTCATTATCCTAACAAGATATTCCTTATCTTCTGGAACCTCTTCCGGGTCTCCAGTAGGGTACTCCATCGAATTACCCGCTGATCTTCAGCATATAAAGCATCATCGCGCTGCTGCTCATATGCCTCAAGGTCTGTCACCTTACTCGTTGATACGATATCGAGCTAAGTTACTATCATGATACTTACGAGTTCCCATAAGGGTTTTATATGTCATCACTACATTAAGTAGTCCGACTATGAACTTGGCAAGAGTTCTTATTATCTTATTGAATTTATTGTTTTAACGTCACCTCATCTCTGGGGTTTATAACGTACGCTCTGATACCACTTCTGTAACACCCCCAGATCCGGGGTCAGGGATCAGGTGGTTACGGTCTTACATCCATTAATAATACTTGACTTGAGTCCACAATAAATAAATCACATGCTGTGACCCCACAATAATATCCACTCACACGCACAACAGTTATAGTCCCAGAGATGAAATTGAAATAAGTCTTACATTAAAGGGTTACGAATAAACGTTATTACAATCCCAAAAGGATAACATCATAAGTTTAACAGTTTTGCCGTTGATTACATTAATTATACATATAGTTAAACAGGAAACAAAAGCTGTCTAACTATGCTACCTCAGCAATGGCGGCTAGCATCTCAGCGGGGAGTCCGGTGGGTCGGGTAACCCGCTTGCGCCGAGTGCGCCTGATGCGAGCCATCTGTCCTAGCTGTTGTTGTGACATAATATGAACAAAGCAAGGGTGAGCGAAAGCCCGCCAACAATAATATAACTGAACAGTGATACATATATACAGCAGTTCAAAATATCCTTTGAAACCATATGCCATGCATTAATGAGGTTATTGCCAGTATAATATAAAGGATGAAGTTACCAGGTAACTCAAAGTATTTGTTTGTAGAAATATCTGCTACATCAAAAGTAAGCGAGATATTCTCATTGTCATTAAAAAGAGGAACTTGCATGAAAAGATTGCAATTCCAGTTATGAATACTTTTCCAGCTCTGTCAACAATAATCATGTTGCAGGAAATAAATAAGTTTGGATGATGAACCAATGATGGAGTATTCACCACGCCCGCTGTTCCAATCTTGATGATCAGTCGAGATCGTACAGCTCAAATTAGATTTACTACCGGTAGAAGGAAGAACTGACGGCTTTACTTGTCTACCGCCTTACTAGCTCTCCCCGGCCAACGGTTGGGCCAAAGGGGATGGACCGGCGCTACTCGGCCTCTTACACGACTCCTAGTTCAAATAGAATTCATGATTCTGAATGTAACGTTCATCCCCCTTTCCCCAAGTATAATACTTGTTGATAAGACTCTACAAGGTAGTCGTATCTAGTTGGAAAGGAAAATTCACCAATAACTTCCAAGATGTGGCTTGGTATCGAATATCAACTTGTTCCAACAATCTTACCCCTCGAAAGATGAGAAGGTAAACAACGACTTAATAAGTCAACAGCACCCGAGTTGCGAGTGAAGAGAATACTCTATGACCGGGAAGTCGACAAGATAAATAACATTTTCCAAGTAAGGTTCCCTTATTATTAGAGAGGTAGACTCAAAGAAGAATGATGTCTGAGAACCTTTCTTGATATAAGATTAATAATAATATGACTCCAAGGTATTTTCTGTAATAATCGAAGAAGATAAACCTTATTGAGGTTATTCTAAGTATGAAATAAATATTCAGAGAATATTTATTGAATTAAAAATATTTAAAGAATATTTAAGAATATTAAAGGATATCTTTAATCAGGGTATTTCTCAAAATAATCCCTAGTGAAACATCAGGAGAATATTTATTGAATAAATAAATATTTAAATGAATATTCAAAATAATATTCATTAATTTATAGGGCCTGAAAGTATTTTAAGATAATATTCATAATTAATTAGGAATTTAAATAAACATTCAAATAGTAATATTCATTTAATGAATAATATTCTAAATGAAAATCAGGTAATATTCATTTAATAATCCAAGCCCTAAAGGAATATTCGAGATAATATTCGATAAATAAATCAGGCTTCAGATGAATATTTAAAATAATATTCATCAAGTAATTAATATCTTAAATGAATTTTCAAAAGTAATATTTATTTAATAAAATAATATTCTAAATGAATATCCAAATAATATTCATTTAGTAGTCTCATCTTTAGAAGAATATTCGAAATAATAATCGATAATCAATTCGACTCTGAATGAATATTGAGAAATATTATTCGTCGAATGGTTACGTTCAAATAATTATTTGAAGTAAGGATCGTTAAATAAATAATCTCGAACGAATATTCAAATAATATTCGTCGCCCGAATAAGAGAAAATATTTACTTAAATATTTTCCTTCGAGGTAACCTTGATATATCAAGAAATATTGACTCCCGGTCTATAGTTGATGAATAAGATATATACACCCTTCTCTGAGGGTCTTACAATAACCGGCTTATAATTGATACGTTAGCTGTCTAATTTATAAGCCAATAAACAATCAGGGAACAAGCATAATGATATAACTTGAAAGTAGGCATGCATGCTATGGCATATGTACAACAGAAAACATATATATATATATATATATTCAATCACAACAACAGCCTAAAAGAAGGGAATTGAAACTTGCCTGGTAGTCGAGTACGGTAAGGGGTAGTGGTAGCGGGTCCCGGGTCAGCTTGGTGATCTATAAATAGCCAAGGCATTCCGGATTAATCACTTAACATCTTAAAAGTTAAGTTATACTTAAATCGAAACACGTTCTCGAGTTATCTCGTTATACCCCTTTTAGTGGATTCCTTTTATCATCGATCCGACCCGACATTCGTTCGTTAATATGACATGTCATTGTACTTACACTTGGGACATACTTAAGTCATACAAGTTCTAAAGTCGATCGTTACAAATCAATATTATGCTCCGAGTTTTATCGCCCGTTTTCTAAGTGTTTTACCGAAGTTATAATCAAGCGGGTTTTTAGGGGTTCGTTTGCGATTAACTTTGATTCGAACATTTTTATAAAATCGGAAAACGATCCGTTTCACATGAGGTTTTCTCTCGCACCTTCCTTTTTACCTCTAGTATTTAATTACCAAGATTTGCCACTGACTTACGTATTTTACGAGGGTTCAATTTTAATAACGAACTCGTACTTACGATTTCGAACGTCTTTTAGTGAATCGGCCATAATTCCTAAACCGTAAGTCCGTTTCACATGATCTTTATATCAAAACGAAGCTTATAACATGATCTATCTTGCCATGGCAGAACATGATACTGGACAGTGACGTATGGCTACTGTCAAACACGATTTCTTAATGTTAACAAAAATTGGGCATTACGATGGCTATAAATCGGACGTTCCATAAATCGTAATCAACAACCCAAGCCACACCGGGCATCTAAACAACTTATACACATAATAAGCATCTCAACAAGTCCAGAAGCTACTGATCTTAGCATCAAAATCATCATGTTAATCAAATCACTAAATCACTAACTAAGCATGCTTATAACATGAACATAATCATAACTAAGCTAGATCCATCAAGAACATGCTTAAAACTCAAAGTAGATCTAGGGTTTTCAATTCTTATACCTTCCTTGGAGTATGTACTAGCCTCACAAATCTTGGTATGGTCCTTGGATAGCCTTAAGTTAGCTAGGATCAACCATGAAAACAAGAAAAACAAAGATTAGTTCTTGAAAACACTATTCATCATCATCTTTGATGATTTATTTGAAAATGGAAAAAGATGAATTTGAAGCTGAAATTTCTAGGGGATCTAAGCTATGATATGAAGTACTCACCATAAATATTTCAAGATCAAATGATGGTTGGAAGCCTTACTTCTAGCACCTTGGCAGAATTTTTCAAGGAAGAAAGGAAAATGGAGAGTTCTTTGTGTTTGCTTGGTTGTTTTGATAATAATTCATAAAGTGATGAGCCTTGGATGATATCTCATCTCTTTTTACTTTATTAAAGTGCATTTGGAATGAATGGTGAGATTTGAAAGCATGTGTAGCACTTGGATTGATTTATGGCTAACTAGAGTTTGATTTGGCTAACTACTAGTTCAATCCTTAACATGCTAGTTACTTAGCCCACTTGGTTGCTAGATATTTATCTAGTAGCTTATGCATGACTCTTGCTTCCACTGCTTGTTTCTTTTGTCCGGTTATTGCTCGTTTCGATTGATCGTTCGGGCGAATAACTAAGTAGTTTCACCTCTAGGGTTTACCGGGAAATTTCTCGATATTCATAATACCTTCCCCAATCCTTAATATAATCCTCGTGATGACCATGTAGGATATTTAATCTCGATACGAACTTAATCCGTAATCTAGGATTCGTTCGCTTTATTGATTAATCACGTTATAACGTTTTAGCGGTTTCTAGAACGCTTGTTTCACTGCCTCAGTGGTTTCCTACCTTCATTCTTAAATCAAATATAATAACATCCCAAAATATCAAATCCTCAAAGTTAATATCTCAATTCTTGGATTATAATAATATTTAATCCACTGTCCGGTCAAATATTATATCGAAAAAGAATTTGGAATTTCTGAATTCCGATCGTCTCTGCATTCACTTATTTCCTCCGCGTATTACTAATATGACTTCGAAACATCCATATCACGTCCCGTACATAGGGTGGCGTGAAAAGTTTTCCAACTTACAAATTCACTATTCATCCACCAAATTACTATGCACGTACAGGAAACACTATGCACGTACGGGAAACACTATGCACGTACGGGAAATACTATGCACGTATGGGAAACACTATGCACGTACGGGAAACACTATGCACGTATGGGAAACATATGCACGTACTCATTTCCCTTCAAGGATCCATTAGCTCCTTCCTGGATGGTAGATTATTCTTATCTAGGTCCTCAACCATCGAATTACTCTATTCTGACAATATACCAATGCATCAGGATCATTGTCCAAAGCAATATCCATTCATTACAATCATTGTTCTTTGAAACCACCATTCATTAGAGCTGGTGACCTTGTTGTCGGAATCATTGTTCCTCATTTTATCATTACTTAATAAAAAGTTTTAATTATATCCAAAATTTGGGGTTCTTACAACAAATGTCCATTGACGCTCTCCAAAGCTATGTTGTGGATCAGATTCCTGAGTTTGTCAAAATAGCCCAGAACCTTGTCACCTCCAACATCTCAAATCCAGATTATGAAGCCATCCTACTATGTCATAGGGATGATGTGGAGATGCAGATGGCCAAGATTATTGATGATGCTGAGAGAGATGGCAATGTAGATGCCTGGATGCAAGGAAAGTATGATGTAACTCTCAGTGAAGCACTTCAATATCTTAGAGAGGAATACATCACTTCACTGGGTTCAAATGCAAAATCCCTGTCCCCTAGTGAAGTGTATGAAGCTGTCAATGATTCCTACAAGGGTTTCCACAAGGCTGCACACTATCTTGGCAAGGGAGTCAAAACTGAAGTCAACAAGGTGAGTGACAAGACAGCCACTTCAGTAGAAGAGATCAAGAGGGCCTTTGATGCCAAATTTCCTCAACTAGACAGTGTGGTCAAAGATATCAGACACTGCAACACCACCTGCACAAAGATGGATAATAGTCTAGCTCTCCTTAAAGATACAGTCACAGGTCTAGGAAGCAAATTTCAAATTCTATCTGATCAAACTACAGATGCCAATGCCATGCTTAGGACACTCTTTGCAAATCAATATGGAGACAAGATGGTAACTGAGGTTCCTGTGCATGAGCTGTCTAGATTTGAAGTGCAGAGACTTAAAGAACAATCCCTGTCTGGCTTCAAATCTACTGCATTATTCAGTAAGGTAGATGCACTTGAAAAGGAGGTAGCTACTCTCACTCAGTCCAATGCTCATCTTACAGACAAGGTACAAACTCTAACTGAGCAGCTGAACACTCAAGCCACCACCACAGCTGATGTTCTTCTGCATCAACAATCAATGTTGTCTGCAATGATGAAGCACATGGGTCTCCCTCTACCTGAAGAATCTTCAACTCCAAAGGTCAATACTACAGCCTCTGTTCCTGACAATAAGCCTAAGGGGGAGAAGAGGACATCAAGGAACTCAAATACAAAGGGGGAGAAACCACCAGTAAAGGGCATCAAAATCACTGAAGGTGCTCATCAAAGAACTTCAAAATCTCTAATTCATGTGCCTGGCAAAGGAAAAGACAAAATTGATGAGCCTCCTACTTCTCTGCCAGTTGTCACTCTACCAACTGTGCACATCACTACTTCCAGTGGTCAAAAGCAAACTATCACAACCACAGTGGTTGCAGGGAGTATGCCATCTGATAAACCTTCACTCTCCATATCTAAAAGTGCCAAGCCTGTAGAAGTGAAGGTGGTCACTGAGGCCAAGCTACAAGAAATTGCAAACTCAAATGTTTATCATGATGATGCATTCTTGGAGTTTCTGAAAGTCTCAAGAGAACAGGCTGGTGACACTCAACTGTATCTAAGGAGCTTGAAGGATCAGATCGATTACTTCACTGTGGTACCTAGAAAAGTTAATAGCTCATGGCTCAAGAAAGTAATGATGGTAGCAAAATCCAGAATCTGGCATCTAACCTACAAAACTCTACATGCCCTGAAACATTCAGAGATAGATGCACTGATAGAGCTCATAGAGAAGAGGAATGTAAATGAAAACAATAAGAGTCTGTATGATGACTTGAGGAATGGTCAACCTTCAAGGCTGCCAGAAGTGATTAAGAAGCCATGGACCATCATCTATCAGTCTGGCACCAGAATTGAAGAGATTAAACAATTGGTCATTCCCAATGATCTCACTTCTCGAAATCACAGACTCATTATTGCCATCATTGATCTACTGTAAAAGAAAAAGGGGACAAGTACTGCTGAAGAGATAGAGGCACTGCACATTCTCAGATCATTCATTGCAACTGGTGTAATTCCAGAAATGGCCAAGCCAAGGAGGAATAAGGATGATGAAGATGAAGACAAGAGTGATGGGAGGAGAAGTCATCACAGGAGTGATAAGGGGGATGAGGATAAGAAGAAGAAGAAAGACAGCAAGGATAAGAAGGATGATGACCAAGGCAAAGTCTATGAGAGGAAGAATGGAAAACAGCAAGCCTTAGGCATTGCTAGCAGTAATCTCACCACAACACAAGACTCTAAGTCTAGGGTGAATGCTGTTAGTAATGACCTACCAAAATCTAATCCCATGGCTTCTGCAACTGTTTTACCACCTCAAGAAGAGAAGAAGATTCAAGTCAAGAAACCATCTGTACATTTCAAAAAGCATACTTCTAATGGAATACTACAATGGTCCACAAACAAAGGTCACATGCTACTGCCAGGCAACCATGTCAAAAGGATCAAATTCAAACAAGCTGCAAGGAAACCAAAGCTATCCAAGTCAAGGACTCTGACAATCTATCCAGGCTTAAAACTCCAACCACTAGATGAAGATTTTGATGAAGACCAACTGCAATTCTTACAAGCTCAAAGAATCTATCATGTTGCCATTGTTGATAACCGCCTTGAGATCAAATATACTGATGGAAGAGAGGAGAAATTCAAACAAGGATGATGTCAACACTGGGGCAAACTACATGACATAGAAAGAATCATTGCATTGTTGAGCTCAGAAGATAAAGTGGAAAGAGTATGGAAGCTGGAGCTAATTGATTTTGTGAAGATGAAGAGAGATCACAAGGAGAAAATCAGAAAAGAGTGTCTTGAAAAATGGCTAGCAAGGGAGAAAGAAATTGAGAGACTGGAGATTGAAGCAGAAAAGCTAAGGGCAAAGGGATTGTGTAGAGTTCAGTTTAACCCCTATGTGGTGAAGTATAGGAGGAGAAATGGGGATCAGGTCCACATCAGAATGAATCTACTCAACCACTATCCTGTAAACATTCTGAAACCAGTACTTGAAGATTTCAAAGACTCAATTTTGCTTGAGGAACTGGATGCTATGACAGAAATATTAAAAGCTATGGATGAGCATACAAGGAATGAGAAAGAAAGAAGACAGAAAGCATATGATGATTTGCAAGCCAAAGCTATGGAAAGGGAAACTAATGACAATGGCTAGTACTTCATTATAGGCTGTAAGATTACTCACCCTGTAGTTCTATTCACATTGCTGATCAAAATTCATACATGTACTGTCAAGTTTTATCTTTATGTATGTTAGGCTTGTTATCAGACATGATTGTGACTAAGGGTCTTACTCACAATTTGGGGGAGATTGCTAGTCACAGAGGCATGCCTGAATACATCTAATAACAAGCCTAAGTATGTGTAATGCTATGCATTACCTACATGACCTCTTAATTGAGGGAACCTCTAGTTGTAGAGTTTCTATTTGTTCTGTACTTGTAATAGGCATCAAATTCTAGTTGTGTTACTGTAACTATAAAGTCAAGAATAATGCTTGAAAGAAGTTCCAAGGTTCATGCCTCAAGCAAGGAGATAGGGACTGCCAAATAATCACAGTTGGGATTTGAAGAAATGAAGAATTTGCCTAAGTACCAATTCGAGAAGTACATTTGTCTATTCGAGAAGTCCAGCATTCGAGAAGTCAGAGATTCGATATCTCAGAACACACTATTCGATATCTCTGAATACACTGTTCGATATCTCATTCGATATCTCAGAGATTCGATATGTCTATTACTCTATTCGAGAACCCATGGAGTCAACAAGTCAAAGCATCATTCGAGTTCTCTAAGAGTCAACAAGTCAATGATCTATTCGATATCTCAAGGACTAAAGAAGCTATTCGACATCTCAGGGATTCGATATGTCAAAATGCTCTATTCGATATCTCAAGGAGTCCCAGAGAAAAGAGCTATTCAAGAAGTGATTCGATATGTCAATATAACACTATTCGAGAACTCAGAGTTATCGATTAAGTCAATTCGAGTTCTCGAATCAATCACTTAGCCACTTCTCGAATACATTCTTGGAGACAAAATACTGAAGAATTGTACAAGTCAGAAACCTGAAACAAGCCCACTTTATTTGACTATGTACTATAAAGCAGATTGGAAAGCATACAAAGAAGCTTGGAGAGATAAGACAAAGGGACGAGGAGCTAAAGAAGTGGATCTGAACAGGCTTTGCAAAGTCAAATCTGTAACCGTTTGGACTCTTACTCAAATAAGATAGACAGACTGGAAAATATTTTGTTTACCTACCTTATTTGTAGTAAGTAGGTGTATCCATGTCTATAAGGATACAGCCTCACTTCCTTAGCTAAAGAGAGAGAGTGATAAGTTTTTCAATATACATCTCAAGAAATATCTCTCTAAGAAAAAAAAAGAAGCTGAGAATACTACCATTTGTATTCATAGATTGTAGCAAAATCTTTATCTAATAAAATATTAGATTAAAGTGATATTGTGTTGTGTTTGTCTTTGTTATCTGTACTTACATATCTCACACATTCAACACATATCTTGCTGCAAAGATTCAAGAACAAAGAAAAGTTCAAGAATCCATTCACCCCCCCTCTGTATTCTTTTACCGTATTCATTACTCAATAGTCACGTAGCAGTACCTCCCCTCCTTAAAGGGTTGTTCTTCTCAATTCATAAAGAAGATGAATAAGAGAGAAGAAAAGAAAAGAATTCTAAAGGATTATAGAAAGTTTTCATGATTGTAAAATATCATACTCAAAATTTACCTCTGAACTATAGAGGTTCATCAAGGAAGAAAATAATCATAATTATATCAAATACTATTTGATCGCAATCTCACGTGTCAACATATCTTGCTTCTTTGTCCATTATTCTATGGACCTATGCTCTGGTTCAACCTTAGCACACTTACTTTTGGAAAATCTTTGAACCTCTCAGGTTAAATCTTAGTTTCTCGCTTGACACCATTGTTACTGACATTCCATGTCACGCTACTAGCTGTTTCATATTTATAATATTAACACTATCAGGTTGTCATCCCGAGAATTCATCAAAACACCCATTTATTAATCCATTCATAACATTCCTTGCTTCTCATTCTCTAGTTGCTTTCCCATTCTTTTCTTTATCAATCACATCCTTCTTATTATCTAATTCTTATTAACTTTTGTTATTTACTTCCACCTTCATCTCTTTATTGAGACATCTTTGCACTTGGTACCTCCTTATCGGTATTCCGTCACATTTACTCTATAATCATCACGTTATTCCAATTTAAACTCTCCGAAATGAATCTGGCCGATCCCTTTAACTTAGATTCAATATAATCTACTTCTGCCAACCTTGTTTCTCATCACTTGTTCTTTTCTATCCGTGATTTTCCACAGGTTGTTCTTCGTAAGTCAGACCAGGTCGCATATCTACCTGCTCGTACTATTATCATCTATCGAGCATCTGCATTTTACTGGCGTAGCCTTGCTACATTAAAAACGTTACGATCATGCTATAAGTTTTTGGGGTAGAGATGGCTTGAATGCCACCTTCCGAACACTTTTAAACTCTCAGGTGGCCTAACAAGTCTCGGGCTCAGCTGCCCTACCCTCCAAGTCTCATTAATTCTTTCTACGGGAATACATTTAGCATCATGAATCATCAACCTCATATTCTCTATCTTGTTTGCGCAGAAATACACTAACACAAACTTGCTTGTCATTCATCAACATGCCATTTAGTTTATCAATAGCAGCACTTTCTTTATCTCTACGTTGTTATCTACTTTCTTAGAAGAATCACCATCGTTTGTTGTTTACGTAGTGCGTTAATAGCTAACCCTACGGGTTTCAATCCCTTAGGGAGACAAAGTAATCACTATTCCTTATCCATAAGGAACACTTCCTGAACTTGATGTAGATATTACATGAAGTAGATAAAATTACAGAAGAGTGTCAAGCATCGCAGCTAGGTCCGGTTGATAAAACTATCACTCATGCATCTTCCATAAAATACTGGAAACTTAATGGTTTACTACGTCAATTTTGTATCATGGTCCTGGTTTGTCTCAAAACGGGACCTTTTAAGGTGTGTAGTTTGCTTAAGACAATATTAGGAATCGAATCTTTACTTAAAACTATTATTACCGTCGATTTTTGCACAGTCATCAGAAGGAATGTAAATTCCTCCACTCCGATATGACCTTCAAGGTCCTTCCAAGTATCATTCTATTTCTTCGGTATGAACATTTGTAATTATTCCTCTATACTTAGACTGTCGGTCACCTCATTGGCCTTTCTTCCCAAATGCTCGAGTGATGCAGTCAAAGAAAAAGCTCCACTCCTTCCTGAGCCCTGGCCTTTTAACATTCCCATGCTTATCCAAAGGGCTCGAAAACTGCAGTTGCTGTAACATTTCTTTCAATTGATTCTCACCAGCCACAGCGTATGAGGTGTGAGTATCAAAATCCAAAACATCTCGAACAGTTGCAGGAGTGATTACAAACTCTTGATCTTCATGAGTAAACACAATAGATGGAGTCCCATTCTCTCCACCATCATCATAAATAAAGTTTCTCCAAAAAGTAGATATTTGTGTGTCAGAGAGTTTTTCTGGTTGAACAAGAGCTTGACCAATTTCAGAATCTCTTAAGAAGTTCTGAATCAAATGAAATGGTTCTGGGGCTTTATCAGTGTTTAGAATTGCTGCATAGTTGTTACGAACGAAAGATAATCCCTGAGCCACAAAAGTCTTGGTTGCCATTAGAACAGATTGTTAGAAAAGAGAGTGTGTGGAAAAGTGTTTGTGAAAATGCTTAAGTGAAAAGAACAGAGAAATTGTGTGTAATGTTGTGTGTTTGTGGATGTAAAAGTGAGAAAGTGAATAATGAAATGAGTTTGATTAGATCTGTAATTGAAAATTAAAACCGAATCGTTTTAGACATTAAACACGCAACCAATTTCTTGTTAAGTGTGTGAGTGGAACACGTGTCACGTAAATAGTGGAACAATCATGTACACGCGCAGTAATAATGCCTATTATTACTGCTATTCTCTCTCCTATTACCAATAAGCTTTAACTGTCTGACACCATTAAACAACTGGCACGTATCACATGCAAATTTTAAAAACACTTTGTACTCCAAGTATATGCTCTAACTGAAATAAAATATTACCTTAGAGTACTCAACAAAATCCAACAGTGTTTATCAATTCTCCAACTTAGTTACTGTTATCCTTTCAAACACTGCACAGTTGTGAATATGAGTGTGTGTAGAGCAGAGTTTACTAAATCAGTATTTAGAGCATCTAGTATTTCATAAAATCCATAAAATAAATCAGTAAACATTGGATGCACAAACTCTCATAGTAAACACTGAATGTATGAAGAATGCTAAACTCTGTAGTAAACTATTTATATACAGTAACATTTAATTAATCTATAACCCCCAAATTTTTTTTTTGGTTTTCTCTAGTAATCAGAGGTTGGAGCTAGTCACCAAAAATCCTATAATTTTAGCCCTTATCAGTTTGATAAGTTCTTGGATCTTCCTAGTTTTCGACTAGTCACCAAAAATTAGAGAATTTTAGCCCTTACTAATTACCAGTAAGTTCCTGGGTCGTCCTAGTTACAAACATGATCTCAAAGGAGTTCTAACAGTCTATATATATATATAAGCTTTGGGGTTATTCTAATAACAAAATCTAATTTAACAGTGTATAACTAACAGAGTTTAGAGCCCATCAACATCAGAAATTATTTATGAGAGGCAATGCACACAGTATTTACAGACTCAGAGTTTAGGATAAATAAACTAAGAGATGCTATAAATATGGAACAGTATCATGCTGTGTTAACTTACTACACAGTTTAAGATTAGATCACAGATAACTTAGAAGGATTCATGACTAATTACTGAGAATAATGTTTCATACATGTATCTTCATCGGTGTTTATGTTCAGAAAGAAACATTATCAGAGTTTCTCAGAGTTTATCCAACAGTCAACAGTGTATTACTTACAGAACATGCTAACAGAGTTTAACAATCATTGAGCAGAGTTTGCATAGCAGAGTTTAACATACCACATAAATGTGAGCAACACAGTACATAAGTAGAGTTTTGAGTCTAACCAATATTTCTAGTCAAAGCCAGAGACCATTCCTAGTTCATTTACCAGCCTTGTAAATACAGCTTCACTCAATGGCTTGGTGAAGAAGATATCTGCAAGCTGCTGTTCTGTAGACACAAAATGAAGCTCAATATTCCCTTCCTCTACATGTTCTCTGATAAAATGGTACCTTATGCTGATGTGCTTGGTCATTGAATGCTGTACTGGATTACCTGTCATGGCAATAGCACTTTGATTATCACAGTAAATAGGTATTTTACTGTACCTCAATCCATAATCCAGTAATTGATTCTTCATCCACAGAATCTGTGCACAACAGCTACCAGCAGCAATATGCTCTGCTTCAGCTGTAGATGTAGAGATTGATTTCTGTTTCTTGCTGTACCATGAAACAAGTCTATCACCAATAAATTGACAACTTCCACTTGTACTTTTTCTGTCTATCTTACAGCCTGCAAATTCTGCATCAGAGTAACCAAGTAACTTGAAGTCTGATTCTCTTGGATACCACAATCCTAAAGTTATGGTTCCCTTAAGATATTTGAAAATTCTTTTTACAGCTGTTAGATGTGGTTCTCTTGGATCTGCCTGAAATCTTGCACAAAGACATGTTGCATACATGATGTCAGGTCTGCTAGCTGTTAGATAAAGAAGAGACCCAATCATTCCTCTATAGTTTGTCATATCCACTGGTGAACCTGTGTCTCTATCCAACTTTGTTGCTGTTGCCATGGGAGTTGTTGCAGATGAGCAGTCAAGCATGCCAAATTTCTTGAGAAGATTTCTGGTATATTTTGCTTGATTGATAAAGATTCCATCATCTGTTTGCTTTACCTGTAGCCCTAGAAAATAACTGAGCTCTCCCATCATGCTCATTTGATACCTGGACTGCATGAGCTTGGCAAACTTCTTACAGAGTTTATCATTAGTAGATCCAAAGATTATGTCATCTACATATATTTGAACTAATAACAGATCACCACCAAGATTGAAGTAGAACAAGGTTTTATCAATTGTACCTCTGTTGAACCCACTTTCTAAAAGAAATTGAGCCAGAGTTTCATACCATGCTCTTGGTGCCTGCTTAAGTCCATAGAGTGCCTTGTCAAGCCTGTAGACATAATCTGGATACTTGGGATCAACAAATCCTGGTGGTTGTTCAACAAACACTTCTTCTTCAAGTTTTCCATTCAGAAAAGCACTTTTCACATCCATATGAAAAACCTTGAATTTCTTGTGAGAAGCATATGCTAGAAAGATTCTTATTGCCTCCAACCTTGCAACTGGAGCAAAAGTTTCATCATAGTCTATGCCTTCTTGCTATGAATAGCCTTTGGCCACAAGTCTGGCCTTGTTTCTTGTAACAACCCCATCACTGTCAGTTTTGTTTCTGAAAACCCATCTAGTACCAACAACAGATCTATTCTTTGGTCTAGGTACAAGGGTCCATACTTCATTTCTCTCAAATTCATTTAACTCCTCCTGCATTGCTGTTATCCAGTCAGCATCTTGAAGAGCTTCTTCCACTTTCTTTGGTTCAGATTTGGATAGAAATGCATGAAACAGACATTCATTTGTTGTAGCACTTCTTGTCCTAACTTTTGCATCTGGATCTCCAATTATTAAATCAAGTGTATGTGATTTTGTCCATTTCCTAGCTGTAGGTAAATGACTTCTGTCAACAGTTGATCCTCCCCCTTGATCAATTCTCCTGATTATCTTGATGCCTTTCTTCATTCTCTGAGGCTCCCCCTGAATTTGATCGCTCAGAGTTTGAACTGTCAGAATTTGGACTTTCAGAGTTTGAGTTTGATCCAGAATTTTCAGTTGACTCACTATCAGAGTTTGAGTCATCACTATGATCATGCTCCCCCTCAACTGGTTCTTCTCTTTGTTCTGACTGTACTATTTCTTTTGTGTGTACCAGTAGAGGTTCAGAGTTTGCATCAACAGAGTTTGTTGGATTAGTGTTATCAGAGTTTATTTCATCAGAGATTAGATCTTCATTTTCGAAATGCAACTGATCATGTTCATCAACATCTTCAAGTCCAGTGATTTTCTTGTCATCAAATGACACATGAATAGATTCCATAATCACCTTTGTTCTCAGATTATAAACTCTGAATGCCTTGGTTGACACTGGATAGCCAACAAAAATTCCTTCATCTGCTTTCAACTCAAATTTGGTCAACTGTTCAGAGGATGATTTTTCAACACAAAGCATTTGCACCCAAAAATATGAAAATATTTCAGGTTTGGCTTCTTTTCCCTCACCATCTCATATGGTGTTTTTCCATGCTTGTTGATCAGTGTTGCATTTTGAGTAAAACAAGCAGTTTGAACTGCTTCTGCCCAGAAATAGGTTGGCAATTTTGCTTCATCAAGCATAGTTCTAGCAGCTTCTATCAAGGTTCTGTTCTTCCTCTCAACTACACCATTTTGCTGTGGTGTACCAGGTGCAGAAAACTCTTGCTTCAAGCCTCTGTTTTTTCATAATTCTTCCATTGTTGCATTTCTGAATTCAGTTCCATTATCACTTCTGATTATTTTGACTTTGTGTTTTGATCCTTTGTCCGGTAGCTTTACATGCTCCATCAGAGTTAATGCAGTTTCATCCTTCTTTGCTAGAAAATACACCCAAGTGTATCTGGTATATTCATCAACAATGATTAGAGCATATTTCTTCCTTCCAATTGACAAGACATTTACTGGTCCAAAAAGATCAACATGTAACAGATGATATGGATCAACAATTGAAGATTCAGACTTGCTCTTGAAAGAGGTCTTCCTCTGTTTGGCCTTCTGACATGAATCACACAGACCATCAACATTTAACAAAGACTTTGGAAGTCCTCTAACAAGATCCTTTCTTATTAGCTCATTGATGTTGTTCAGATTCAAAAGAGAGAGTTTCTTATGCGACTTCCAACTCTCTTCATTGGACATTCTTGTTGACAGGCACATAGTTTTTCCATCAGGGTTTGTCAACAAGCTTGCTTCATAGATATTGTTGCGCCTCTGTCCAACTAAAACAACTTTCCCTATGGTTTTGCTGATAACCTCACAGTATTCAGGTTGAAAATCTACATGAAAACCTCTGTCACAGATTTGACTCACAGATAGCAGATCATGCTTGAGTCCTGGAACCAGAGCTACATTTGTGATGATGACACTTCCAAGATTAATATTGCCATATCCCAGAGTATGTCCTATGTTGCCATCTCCATAGGAAACTTTTGGGCCAGCCTTTTTCACATACTCTGATAGCAGGGCTTTATTTCCAGTCATGTGTCCTGAACATCCACTGTCCACGACTAGGATACTTTCCCTGATGCCCTGCAATCACAAACAATTACTGAGGATTAGATTTAAGGATCCAGACTTGCTTGGATCCTTTGGCTTTCTTAATTTTGTTAGCTTTAGCAGCGGAATTTACACTATCAGAGTTTAAGCTAACTTTATCAGAGTTTACACTTGCAGAATTAACTCTAACCCATTTCAGATTAGGTTTTAGTTCATAGTAATTGTGATAAATAGCATGATAATTTCTGCAAGTATAAATAGAATGCCAAGTGCTTCCACAGTGTTTGCATAAAGTCTCTGGCCTAGTTCTAACATTATCTTTCTTTACTTCAGACTTGGAAGGTAAAGAATTAATGTCTTTGTTCTTCCTGCAAAAACTAGCAAGATGGTTAGTGCTACCACAGTTATGACATGTCTTTCTTGGAGCTAAAGTAGCAAGCATTGGATAATTACCTTGAGTGATGCCTACTTTACCATTTCTGTTCTTTCTAGACACTTTCTGTTTCTTAATAGATTTTAACTCCTTAAGCTTATGCTTAAGTTGTTTATCTGTCATTAAACCAATATTAACCTGTTTAACACTAGTTTTTACTGGTTCTATCTTAACAGCTTCTTTTCCACCTTCAAACGTAGGTTCACTTATTCCATTAACAAATGTTCCAAATTTCTTAGGTGGAAGAGGTGGTCTAATCTTGACTGTATTCTGAAACCTAAGTTCATCTTCCTCAGAGTAACCTAGACCTACAGTGTCAGATTGAAAAACTTCTTGAGTGTCTTTTCCAGAGTGAGTCCAAGTTTTAATAATATGATTTGCCTTTTCAAATTCAGATTCTAGTTGTTTATACTTACTTAACAACTCTTGTTCAAGATAGACAGCATCATCTCTCTCCTTTTGAACTTGCTGCATGTTAGCAAGTTTCTCTTCTACAACCTTATTTCTCTCTTTGAGTTCAGAATTCTCAGTTTTGATTCTCTCATTCTCTAAAGTCTGATCCCTATAACTGATATGCAAAGCCTTAAGATATATTCTTAATTCAGTTATATCATCAGTATTATAAGCATAGGTAGTTAGAGGTACCTTGTTTTCAGAATCTTCAGCTTCATCAACAGTAGTAGCCATGAGAGCATAGTTTACATCCTCATCTAAGTCAGAGGTGTCTGCCCAATCTCTGCCTTTAGTGAAGAGTGCCTTCTCAGTTTTACCCTTCTTGCACTCAGGAGCATAGTGACCCATCTCCTTACACTTGTAGCATTGAATCTCAGACTTGTCTCTTTTCCCAGATTTGGTATCCTTTCTCTCAGATTTGCTGAAATTCTTCCTGTCAAACTTTGAATCATTCTTGGAGAATCTCTTTCCTTTCTTGAAGTTCTTGAATCCCATCTTCTTGAAAGTCTTTACCATCAAAGCAGCCATTTGCATCATTTCCTCATCATCTTCAGAATCAGATGATCCACCTGTATTTGAGTCAACATCAGAGTTTGATGACTTACTTTCAGAATGAATGACCAAAGCTTTTCCTTTTGCCTTCTTCCTTGATGCTTCCTTCTTTGAGAGTCTTTCTTCAACTCTTAGAGCAACAGATTTTGACTTTCTGCCTGATCTTCTGCTTCTCTGTTCCATTTCTAGTTCATGAGTCTTGAGCAACCCATAGATCTCATCAATATCAGTATCAGCCAGATCATAGTTGTCTCTAATAGTGGTTGTCTTAACATCCAACTTTTCAGGTAGAGAAAGAAGAAACTTGAGATTTGAATCTTCTAGATCATATTCTTTATTAACCAGTGACAGATCATTGAGTAGCTTACAGAATCTGTCAAAGGTTTCTGTCATTGATTCTTCAGATTTAGCCTCAAAGTGTTCATACTCCTGTGTGAGTATGTTCATTCTATTCTTCTTGATTGCAGCAGTTCCCTGACATCTAACCTCTAGAGCATCCCAGATCTCTTTTGCAGTTTTACAATTGATCACTTTGCTAGACATAACATTATCCAATGAACTATGAAGCAGATGTCTAACCTTTGCATCCTTACCAATGGATGAAATGTCCTCAGGAGTCAAATCTTTCTTCTCCTTTGGAATTGATTTAGCTTCCTGTCTAGCAGCAACAATAGATAATTTATTAGGCTTATGAGGGCCTTCATAAATTCTGTCAAGATATTCTGGATCTGTAGCCTCCAGAAACATAGCCATTTTCACCTTCCAGGTTGAGTATTCTGCTGGCTTAAGAATAGGAACCCTGATTGTTTCATATCGACTCACAGTTGCAGGTTGAGCCTTCTCACCACTAGAGCCTGATGTTGGAGGAGGAATTTCTGCCATTGATTATAGTTGTGTGTGTGTGGATCTTAAACTGTATTAAATTAACAGATTACGCTCTGATACCAATTGTTAGGTCAAATACACACTTATAATCAACTAAGTATGAGAGAATAACAATAAGTTCTTTAAAAGCTTTAAAAACTGTTTGGAATTAACTTCTCTCTCAGTGATGTAAAATATCACAGAGAGCTGCTTAGGTTACAATGAAAAATATTGTATTACACGATCGATACCCTTCTAGGGTTAACCTAACTGTATTTATAAGATAAACAGCTACATACAATCGATAATTGATTTGCCTATAAATCAGCTATACATATGTTATCAATTATGATTGCTACACATCTCCTAAGTCAACTCAATCTCTTTAACAGCTATCCAATCTGTAAAGATATTGCTTCCATAATTATCTTCAATTAATCTTTAATCACCGTTGACTGGAGACGCGCTTTCTCCAGACAGAGTATAACCAAACTCTGTCGAGCTTCCAATGTCAGCGTATAGCAAACTCTGTCAAGCTTCCAACTGTCAGAGTTTAACTAAACTCTGACTACTTCCTGTTTCAAGTTAAACTCTGTTTTTCCCTGTAAAACTTAAACACTAATATTAACCATATCAATTATATTTAACACTTACTAACTTTCGAATTTATATTCCTTAAATCCCTTCGTTAAATTCTTAAGTCTATCAGTGTCCAGGGAACTTTCGGAGAAAATAAAAGTGCGGTTTTTCAGAATCCGACAGCTTTTACATACACTTATTTTCCCCCTGGATCACTATTACGAACTCGGAAATCCGTTCCGAATACTTCTATATAGTGTCGTCTCATAATATTCTCTTTTCCACCAAAAACACTATTCATTCTTTATTCTTTACTTATTCTCTTAGGGTTGTACAATTGTCCCTGATCTCTTTCAATCGTTCCTTAACCTTTTTACGGACCCACTGGACCAATAACAGATATCGATTTGGATGACATAAGAATAATCTTTCTCCTTTAGAATTATCAAATCTCAATTCCCTAGGAGATAGATAATTCTTATCTAAAGCGTCAACCAATAGTATTCTTCATGGCATATAAATTTTTGAATCCAAATCTATTCCTTTCGTTCATTATCTCAATCGTGACATCGTAGTCGTAATCACTATTCACCATTACCTCAGTACATAATAAAAAGTTTTAATTATATCCAAAATTTGGGGTTCTTACAGTCTCCCCTCCTTAAAAGGATTCCGTCCCGGAATCAGGTAGGAAGCAAAGAGTCGTTTGCCTGTCGTTCACTTTTTAGCTTCCCGGTCAATTCTTAGTCGTTCTACCCTTTCTCAGCACATCTTCTAGTGCTACAATCCATACTTTATCCTTTTTCCATCAGCGTTGCTACTTTTTGTACCACACACTATCCGGGTTATGCTCTTACTCAATCTTATCCTTATTGATACCTGCAGTAACATTGGTATCTCTATCATACTGCGAATTTGGAGGTAACCTCCCTCGTACTGTGCATTTCCTGATCGCTTTAATCTTCACAATCTCGATCAATATAGAGAAGTGGAAAGATTTATTGAGAGATCACTATGATCAATGAACATTTGTTATATCGCATAGTTAGTACAG
This sequence comes from Saposhnikovia divaricata, assembly GCA_036435485.1. Taxonomy (NCBI): domain Eukaryota; kingdom Viridiplantae; phylum Streptophyta; class Magnoliopsida; order Apiales; family Apiaceae; genus Saposhnikovia; species Saposhnikovia divaricata. Next base: position 153,794,748 of record CM071600.1, on the reverse strand, counting down.
AAGGGGGCCAGCCTTTAGTACTTGACAAGCAATTAAACAAGTTATGGTATTCCACTTAGACTTCTATCACATAGACAGACAGTCACTGTTAGTCACAGAGGCATGCCTGAATACATCTAATAACAAGCCTAAGTATGTGTAATGCTATGCATTACCTACATGACCTCTTAACTGAGGGAACCTCTAGTTGTAGAGTTTCTATTTGTTCTGTACTTGTAATAGGCATCAAATTCTAGTTGTGTTACTGTAACTATAAAGTCAAGAATAATGCTTGAAAGAAGTTCCAAGGTTCATGCCTCAAGCAAGGAGATAGAGACTGCCAAATAATCACAGTTGGGATTTGAAGAAATGAAGAATTTGCCTAAGTACCAATTCGAGAAGTACATTTGTCTATTCGAGAAGTCTAGCATTCGAGAAGTCAGAGATTCGATATCTCAGAAGACACTATTCGATATCTCTGAATACACTGTTCGATATCTCATTCGATATCTCAGAGATTCGATATGTCTATTACTCTATTCGAGAACTCATGGAGTCAACAAGTCAAAGCATCATTCAAGTTCTCTAAGAGTCAACAAGTCAATGATCTATTCGATATCTCAAGGACTAAAGAAGCTATTCGACATCTCAGGGATTCGATATGTCAAAATGCTCTATTCGATATCTCAAGGAGTCCCAGAGAAAAGAGCTATTCGAGAAGTGATTCGATATGTCAATATAACACTATTCGAGAACTCAGAGTTATCGATTAAGTCAATTCGAGTTCTCGAATCAATCACTTAGCCACTTCTCGAATACATTCTTGGAGACAAAATACTGAAGAATTGTACAAGTCAGAAACCTGCAACAAGCCAAGAAGCTTTATTTAACTATGTACTATAAAGCAGATTGGAAAGCCTACAAAGAAGCTTGGAGAGATAAGACAAAGGGACAAGGAGCTAAAGAAGTGGATCTGAACAGGCTTTGCAAAGTCAAATCTGTAACCGTTTGGACTCTTACTCAAATAAGATAGACAGACTGGAAAGTATTTTGTTTACCTACCTTATTTGTAGTAAGTAGGTGTATCCATGTCTATAAGGATACAGCCTCACTTCCTTAGCTAAAGAGAGAGAGAGTGATAAGTTTTTCAATATACATCTCAAGAAATATCTCTCTAAGAAAAAAAACGAAGCTGAGAATACTACTATTTGTATTCACAGATTGTAGCAAAATCTTTATCTAATAAAATATTAGATTAAAGTGATATTGTGTTGTGTTTGTCTTTGTTATCTGTACTTACATATCTCACACATTCAACACATATCTTGCTGCAAAGATTCAAGAACAAAGAAAAGTTCAAGAATCCATTCACCCCCCCCCCTCTGTATTCTTTTACCGTATTCAATACTCAACAAGTGGTATCAGAGCAGGTTGTTTAATCTAAACAGGAAACGATCATGAGTTCGAATACACCAAAGACTACAGGTACGATGAAGGTCCCTAAGTTCGACAAAGAGAATTACAACCTCTGGAAAATAAAAATGTTGTTGTTCATCAAAGCTGCCAATCCTCTCTATCCTGACATCGTCAAGAATGGTCCATTTGTACCACAACAAGAAATTGCTGAATCTACAGTGGGCACAATAGTCATTCCTAGATCATATGTTGCAAAAGAGCCATCCAAATGGACGGACTCAGAGAAGGAGAAGGTTGCCCTAGACAGTCATCTCATGTTGCTGATCATAGACTCCATGGATATGTCGATGTTTGCTAATATAGCATCATGCACATCAGCCAAGGACATGTGGAACCACATCGAGGTGTTATGTGAAGGGACAGAGGAGGTAAGAGAAAATAGGAAACAGATACTGGTCACACAGTATGAAGCTTTCATGGCACAGTCCAAAGAAAGTATTACTGATATGTTTGAGAGATTTCAAAAACTGGTGACTGAGCTTCAAATGAATGGGAAGGTTTACAGCACTAAGGAATTAAACATGAAGTTTCTACTATCTGCACCAAACCATCTAGAGCAAAGGGTCATATCTCTAAGAGAAAGAGATTTGAACAAAGTCACATATGATGTGCTCTATGGGGTTTTAAAAACTCATGAGCTTGAGTTGCTTCAGAAGAGGGCTATCCAAGCCAACCAAGGCAGAATGATAAACACATCCTGTGCCTTGATTGTCAACAAATCCATTAAAGACCTGGAAGCATCTACAAGTCAACTGAGAATAGAAGAGATAGTGGATGATGAAGAGACTAAAGAAGAAGTGACTAAACCTGTTGATGAAAAGGAAGAAGATGAGTTCTATACTCTTGAAGAGTTGGATGCCATGGAAAACACTTCATATGCTTTTATGGCTAGAAAATTCCCAAACATCAGATTTAAGAGGAATCAGCCCTTCAAGTCTAGATCTCAAAATCATTCATTCAACAAGAGCAAGGCACCTGTGAAAGCAAACAAAAACAAATTCAAAACCAGCTGTGTGGATAGGTCATCTGTGAGATGTTATAGATGCAATGACCTAGGGCATTTTGCCAGTGAATGCAAGAAGCCTAAGAAGAAGGATAAGGAGTTTCTTGAGCTTGAAGCTAAGTATGAGGCTCTGCTAAAGAAGCATGCACCAGGTAAGGCCTACATAGCTGAAGGGAAGTGTTGGGATGATTCTGATAGTGATGGAGAAGAACAAGAATTCTGCAACTATGCCTTGATGGCCAACTCCAAGGAAGAACCATCTGAATCAGACTCTCAGGTACCATCCCTCACTACTATAGACATGTCTGTTTCTGAATACAAATCTATGGTTGAACAACTATCTGTTGAGATGTTTAATATTCATACTAGTATGACTGCTGCTAATGAAGAGATTGCTAAACTGTCCACTAAGAATGAACTGTTAAACAAAAGAAAGGAGGAACTAGAACTAACTGCTATGCAAATAGAAAACCTTAAACAAGAAATCGAATATCTAAAGAATAAGGTTCTATGTGCTAGTCAAGTTGACAAAGCTCTTAGGGATGAACTAGCTGAAAATGAATTTAAATTGAAAACATTCAAGAATTCCTCTAGTCTATTGCAGTCCGACCATGAGAAAAATCTAGCTAGACCTAAGGCTGCTATTGGACTTGATTATGACACTCTCAAGCAGAGGAAAGGCTATGCAGTCATTGAAGATGACATTGTTGTTCAAGAGGAAGTGCCTCAGGTATTGAAAAAGGCTGAGACCCCAATATTTAAAACACCAACACTTGAGATTGATGAGGATGCCTTACTCATTAAGCAAATGTTGGATGATGAAGATAAGGCACAATCAAGTGAACAACAAGCATCCTCTAAGAGTGAGAATGTCAAAACCAAAGCGAAGGAGTCAGTAGGAGGTAAACCTAGACTTGAGAAATTTGTGAAGTTTGTTTCAGCTGGGAATAATGAGTTTGAGAAGAAAGTGGCTAAAAAGAAACAAAACAGGAATGGCAAATTAGGGATTAACAAGGACAACAACTATGCTTATGTGCCCAATGCCCCTAGGAAAGTTTGTCAAAATTGTTTTAGCACTAATCATTAACTCATGCTTGTAAGAAACCATCTGGTAGTGTTGCTAAACCGTTCTATGATTGCTCTGTGCCTTTAAGACATAGAGACTCTCCCTTCTGTGATAAATTTGATTGTATGCCATGTAACATGAATGTAATGACTAGTTGCTTTAATTTAAGAAGACAATTCATGGAAGGATGCATCAGTCACAATGTTCACACACACTACACAAGAACAAAGTCTTCAAGTCCTCCTAAAGTTAGGAAGGTGCCTCTGTCACCTAAGTCTAAGAACCCTGATTCTAAGACTTCTAACAGTGACAAGAAGACTAACATCAAGAAAATTGATAAGTATGTTGTTTATGATAAGACTGTTGCTAAGCCACATGGACCCAAACTTGTTTGGGTACCAAAGGAGAAGTAATACCTTTGTGTTTGCAGGGCAAAGAAAGTGAAAGAAAGGTCATGTGGATTTTGGACAGTGGATGCTCAAACCAAATGACTGGTGATATGGCCCTGCTATCACAGTATGAGGAGAAGGCTGGCCCAATGGTTGCTTTTGGAGATGACAGCATTGGCAACACAATGGGATATGGCAAGTTGGAAATTGGAAATGTCATCATTGAGAATGTAGCACTGGTCAAGGGACTCAAGCACAATCTACTGAGTGTTGGTCAATTTACTGACAGAGGCTTCAAAGTGAATTTTGACAAAGATGAATGTTTGATCACCCACAAAAAGACTGGTGACTTTGCTCTATCTGGAGTAAGGAAAGGAAGCCTGTTTGTAGCCAATATGAACTCTGCAAACAAGGACAAAATTTTTTGCTTTTACTCAAAAGCATCAAATGAAGATAGTTGGCTGTGGCATAAGAAGCTATCACACTTGAACTTCAAAGGCATTAATTCTCTAATCAAAAGAGAGTTAGTAAGAGGCATGCCCAAACTTGAATTCTGTCAAGAAGGAGTGTGTGAGGCTTGTCAAAAGGGAAAAATGAAAAGATCAAGCCACAAGTCAAAGACAGTGACATCAATCACCAAGCCCCTACAACTAATTCATATGGACTTGTTTGGGCCTGTCAATATTATGTCACTAGGAAGGAAAAAGTATGCTCTGGTGATGGTTGATGATTTCACAAGGTATACATGGGTAGAATTTCTGGCATCAAAAGATGAGGCTCCCCAAGTAATCATTGAGCATATAAAGAAAATTGACAAGGAAGCGAAGGCCAACAATGCAAGTGTGATTGCATTAAGGAGTGATAATGGAACAGAGTTCAGAAATGCCATGCTTGAAGCATTCTGCAAAGAAAATGGTATTTCTCAACAATTCTCAGCTCCAAGGACTCCACAACAAAATGGAGTTGTTGAAAGAAAGAATAGAACTCTGATTGAGGCTGCTAGAACAATGTTACTTGATGCAAAGATGCCTACATGTTTTTGGGCTGAGGCTGTGAGCACTGCATGCTATATCCAAAACAGAACCCTCATCAACAAAAACACTGGAAAGACACCTTACAACTTGATGACTGGAAAGAAGCCCACCCTAAAGTATGTTCATACTTTTGGAAGCAAATGCTTTGTTTTAAAAGACAACTCAAAATATGTTGGAAAGTTTGATGTAAAAGCATTTGAAGGAATTTTTCTTAGCTACTCTATGGAAAGAATTGCATACAAAGTTTATGTCATCACTCAAAAGAAAGTTATGGAAAGCACAGATGTGACATTTGATGACAGCAAACTACCTGGATTAGAAGAAGCCAATGATGAAGATAAAGATCCTTTGAAGTTTGACAATCTAGATGATTCTGATGAGGAGATTGAAACTGAATTTGAGCCCAAAATTCAACAAACTCAAGTGAATGAAGAACCTGTGTCAACCAACAATGAAGAAACAAGCATCCAAGACACACCTGTGATTAGTGGAAACTTCACAGGGGGAGGAAATGTAAATGATCATGATCTGGATGATGAAGCAACATCAAGGCTGAGAAATCAATCTGAACATACAAGGAAATAGGATAGATCACATACTGCAGATCAGATAATTGGAGATCCAAATACAGGAGTGAGAACAAGGAGAGCAACTCTAAATGAATGTCTCTATGGTTGCTTTCTATCCCAAGTTGAGCCTAAGAAACTTGAAGATGCATTGTTGGATCCTGATTGGATAATTGCTATGCAAGAAGAGCTAAACCAATTTGAAAGAAGCAAAGTATGGGAACTTGTGCCTGCACCAAAGGATAGATACATTGTTGGAACAAAATGGGTTCTAAGGAATAAGATGGATGAAAATGGTGTAGTCATAAGAAACAAAGCAAGGTTGGTTGCAAAAGGATACTCTCAACAGGAGGGCATTGACTATGATGAGACTTTTGCCCCTGTTGCCAGACTAGAGGCCATCAGAATTTTCTTGGCATTTGCTGCACATTCTAATTTCAAGGTCTATCAAATGGATGTCAAGATTGCATTTCTGAATGGGGAGTTGGAAGAAGAAGTATATGTGCAACAGCCACCTGGCTTTGAGGATCCAAAATTCCCTCACTTTGTCTACAGATTGCTTAAAGCATTGTATGGACTTAAGCAAGCTCCTAGGGCATGGTATGACACATTGTCACAATTTCTACTTGAAAATCAATTCACTAGAGGCACACTAGACAAGACACTGTTTTACAAGAAACATGGCGATGATATTATCTTAGTTCAAATCTATGTGGATGATATCATATTTGGCTCTACAAATGAGAAGCTGTGTAAGAAATTCTCTAAGCTCATGCAGAGCAGATATGAGATGAGTATGATGGGAGAATTAACATTCTTTCTTGGGCTGCAAGTGAGTCAAAGGAAGGATGGCATTTTTATAAGTCAAACCAAATACATCAAGGATCTATTGAAATTTGACTTAGAAGAATGCTCAGTTGCAAAGACACCCATGGCCACTGCCACCAAGTTAGATGAAGATAGTAAGGGCAAGAAGGTAGATATCTCAATCTACAGAGGCATGGTTGGTTCTCTACTCTACCTCACTGCCAGTAGGCCAGACATCATGTTTGCAACATGCTTGTGTGCAAGGTTTCAATCAAATCCAAAGCAATCACATATGATAGCAATAAAGAGGATTTTCAGATATCTGAAGGGCACACCAAACTTGGGGTTATGGTATCCTAAGGACTCAGGGTTCAATCTGGTTGGTTATTCTGATGCTGATTATGCTGGATGCAGAGTGGATAGGAAAAGCACCTCAGGTAGCTGCCAGTTTCTTGGACAAAGGTTAGTCTCTTGGTACAGCAAGAAACAACAATCTTTGTCAACTTCCACAGCTGAAGCTGAGTACATAGCTGCTGGAAGTTGCTGTGCTCAAGTGCTTTGGATCAGAAACCAACTTAGAGATTATGGACTTGTGTTGGAAAGAATTCCAATCATGTGTGACAACACAAGTGCAATCTCTATAGTTTCCAATCCTGTCAATCATTCTAGGACAAAGCACATTGACATCAGATATCACTTCATAAGGGAGCATGCAACTAATGGAACCATTGAGTTACATTATGTTCCCACAGAGAAACAACTAGCTGACATATTCACTAAGACATTAGATGAAGCCACCTTCACAAGGTTGGTTAGTGAGATTGGAATGCTGAATTCTTCAAATTCTGGCTGAGTGAATATATCAACTAGATTGTTGCAGCAGTAAATACTTACTTTATCAAATGCTCAATATTCCTAAAGTAAGTATTGGCTGGATTATGATTTATAAATATTCCACAATGTTACATATGTTGGAAATCATACATCTTTAGCTTGAAATTTTTGTGAAATTTTGAGAAAATCACTATTTAATTTAGTAGAATATTCTTCAATGAATATTTCTGGTAAATTTTAAAAGATAGTGAAAATTGAATTTTATGAGTGAAAAGTATAGTTCGATAAGTCAGACTTCTCGAATGGTTCATTGTTTTGTCATGGCTCGAGTTCTCGAATAGGCCTATCAAGAACCCTCCTGAGTTCTCGAATAGTGTCTTTTGAGAAATCGAAAAGCACACTTTGAGTTCTCGAATAGAGTATTTTAGTTCTCTAATGATGGAGTTCTCGAATACTGTATTTGAGTTATCGAATCATTTGGAAAGGCTGATTTCTCGCTGAAACTTAATCGCTTTTTGGATTTATATTCAAAATTTCATCTCACTCATAAAAACATATTTTATTTAGCTTAGAATTATTTTCTGAGTTAAATAACTGCCAGCTGTGAGTTACAAACTGCTTGAGATATCGAATAAGCCTTTCTTGACTTATCGAATAGTTGTTTTATACTTCTCGAATGACTGACTTGTCGATACAAAACCTATATCTAATCGACAACTCAAGTCACTCACATATATACAATTCCACAACTGTTCAAATCATTTCATTCGATTTCTCAGGTAGCTAAAATTCCAAAACCTCTATAAACCCTAACGTCAAAAGCTAAATTTCTTCTTCAACCTTCATTCTCTTCTCATCTCTCTGTGTAACAATGGCAAATACCCAACTCACAATTCCTAAACACACCAATTTCATAGCAATAACCAACGATGTTGAAGCACCCAATGCAAACTTTAAGTGCTTCGTTCGATGGATGGCTGAATCATACATCAAGGATGCACCCTCAGCTAACCCAACTCTGTATCTAGATTTACTAGAACAGTTTTGGAAAACTGCTACTGTGGAGGTCGTGGCCCTAGAGAATGCAATAACTTCATACGTAATATATTGCAAGATTCAGGACAAGGAAATCACCATCACTACTGAAAATATGAATCAAGCACTGGGGTTACAACAAGGAGTGTGTGACAGTCAAGCAACTGATCAGGAATTGGAAGATTTCTTTGATTTTATCAACTACTCAGATAGAATCAAGCTTGGAAATTTGAATAGGAAGTACTTGAGGAAGGAATGGAGCTATGTCTTTGCCACTCTTCTTCAAGTCTTCACAGCAAGGAAGTCCAGCTTTGATCAAATCAGCACACCTGTTCAACAAATAGGATATGCTCTAGCATATGGGAGAAAGATTGATGTTGGTTTGATCATAATGCAAGAATTGTATGGGAGACTTGGTAAGAACTCAGCCAAGAGAGGTAATGAAATTTTCTTCCCTCGCTTTATTCAATCTGTACTTAATTTCATAGATGTTAAATTGATTAAATTGCCTGGGTTAGACAAAAATAGAATAGGCTATCCGAAATCCATGACCAAACTCATTTTTGGTAGCTTGGAGACTAGGAATGATGTGGATGTAAGCCTCAAAATAACTCCCCTTATGGAGAGTTTATTTAGAACTTACCCCCACAACATGCCAATATGTGCCTCAAAATCTGAGTTAGCTAGGCCCAAGCAAGTAGAGCAAAATGCTAACCCAGGGCCTGCTAACCAACCCTCTCAGCCAAACACTTTACCAAACACAGAGACAACTGCATCATCCTCTCAAAAGGGTGATGTTAGTAAAAAGAAGAGAAAACAGGTTGCTTCTGAACCTCTAAAAATCTTAACTGAAGCAGCCTTGGCTGTAGAATTAGGCATAGCAAGTGAGGAACCTGAGTCACCCTTACTAAGGCCAAAGAAGAAGAAGAAGTCTAAAACCACCTCCTCAGTCACCCAAATGGCTGAAGTTGTAAAATCAGGGGCAAACAGCTCATTAGGTGTATCCTCTCAACAGGGTGCATCTATAGAATCAAGCATTCTCCCCAATGCACCTACTTGTACAGAGTCAGCACATGGGAGTGATAAGGCTGGCATAACACTGAGTGGAGAGCACATCACAATTGAAACTCCCTCTATCTCTCAGGGGGAGTTGCCAAAATCTAATCTACAACACACTTCTCTTCCAGAATCTACTACTCATATTTCTTTGGAGCCTGCAACTCAAGCAATTGAGGAGCAAGGCATTGATCATCAAGAATTCTTTTCTCTTGATGAGCCAATGGATTCAAGTGACTTGGTGCGTTACACCTTGCTCACCACCCAGGTACCACATTTAGATGGTCAGGGAATGCATGCTGGGGCATCTCCTAATGACACCATCACAAACACAGAGGATTCACTAGTTTTAACTAGAGACTCTGTGCCTGTGTCAACTACTGTTGTAACTCATCCCACTTCTGTGAAGACAACAGTAGCAGAGTCTTTTCATCCGGTTACAGAAGTTGCATCTGTAACTGAGGAGTCTAGCTTGCCTAGCTCTAGCTCTCACTTTTTGTCTCAATGGCTGAAGCCTGTGCAACATGACAGTGCTTCAGGATCAGGGTCTGTTCCACCACAAATGTCCATTGACGCTCTCCAAAGCTATGTTGTGGATCAGATTCCTGAGTTTGTCAAAATAGCCCAGAACCTTGTCACCTCCAACATCTCAAATCCAGATTATGAAGCCATCCTACTATGTCATAGGGATGATGTGGAGATGCAGATGGCCAAGATTATTGATGATGCTGAGAGAGATGGCAATGTAGATGCCTGGATGCAAGGAAAGTATGATGTAACTCTCAGTGAAGCACTTCAATATCTTAGAGAGGAATACATCACTTCACTGGGTTCAAATGCAAAATCCCTGTCCCCTAGTGAAGTGTATGAAGCTGTCAATGATTCCTACAAGGGTTTCCACAAGGCTGCACACTATCTTGGCAAGGGAGTCAAAACTGAAGTCAACAAGGTGAGTGACAAGACAGCCACTTCAGTAGAAGAGATCAAGAGGGCCTTTGATGCCAAATTTCCTCAACTAGACAGTGTGGTCAAAGATATCAGACACTGCAACACCACCTGCACAAAGATGGATAATAGTCTAGCTCTCCTTAAAGATACAGTCACAGGTCTAGGAAGCAAATTTCAAATTCTATCTGATCAAACTACAGATGCCAATGCCATGCTTAGGACACTCTTTGCAAATCAATATGGAGACAAGATGGTAACTGAGGTTCCCGTGCATGAGCTGTCTAGATTTGAAGTGCAGAGACTTAAAGAACAATCCCTGTCTGGCTTCAAATCTACTGCATTATTCAGTAAGGTAGATGCACTTGAAAAGGAGGTAGCTACTCTCACTCAGTCCAATGCTCATCTTACAGACAAGGTACAAACTCTAATTGAGCAGCTGAACACTCAAGCCACCACCACAGCTGATGTTCTTCTGCATCAACAATCAATGTTGTCTGCAATGATGAAGCACATGGGTCTCCCTCTACCTGAAGAATCTTCAACTCCAAAGGTCAATACTACAGCCTCTGTTCCTGACAATAAGCCTAAGGGGGAGAAGAGGACATCAAGTAACTCAAATACAAAGGGGGAGAAACCACCAGTAAAGGGCATCAAAATCACTGAAGGTGCTCATCAAAGAACTTCAAAATCTCTAATTCATGTGCCTGGCAAAGGAAAAGACAAAATTGATGAGCCTCCTACTTCTCTGCCAGTTGTCACTCTACCAACTGTGCACATCACTACTTCCAGTGGTCAAAAGCAAACTATCACAACCACAGTGGTTGCAGGGAGTATGCCATCTGATAAACCTTCACTCTCCATATCTAAAAGTGCCAAGCCTGTAGAAGTGAAGGTGGTCACTGAGGCCAAGCTACAAGAAATTTCAAACTCAAATGTTTATCATGATGATGCATTCTTGGAGTTTCTGAAAGTCTCAAGAGAACAGGCTGGTGACACTCAACTGTATCTAAGGAGCTTGAAGGATCAGATCGATTACTTCACTGTGGTACCTAGAAAAGTTAATAGCTCATGGCTCAAGGAAGTAATGATGGTAGCAAAATCCAGAATCTGGCATCTAACCTACAAAACTCTACATGCCCTGAAACATTCAGAGATAGATGCACTGATAGAGCTCATAGAGAAGAGGAATGTAAATGAAAACAATAAGAGTCTGTATGATGACTTGAGGAATGGTCAACCTTCAAGGCTGCCAGAAGTGATTAAGAAGCCATGGACCATCATCTATCAGTCTGGCACCAGAATTGAAGAGATTAAACAATTGGTCATTCCCAATGATCTCACTTCTCGAAATCACAGACTCATTATTGCCATCATTGATCTACTGTAAAAGAAAAAGGGGACAAGTACTGCTGAAGAGATAGAGGCACTGCACATTCTCAGATCATTCATTGCAACTGGTGTAATTCCAGAAATGGCCAAGCCAAGGAGGAATAAGGATGATGAAGATGAAGACAAGAGTGATGGGAGGAGAAGTCATCACAGGAGTGATAAGGGGGATGAGGATAAGAAGAAGAAGAAAGACAGCAAGGATAAGAAGGATGATGACCAAGGCAAAGTCTATGAGAGGAAGAATGGAAAACAGCAAGCCTTAGGCATTGCTAGCAGTAATCTCACCACAACACAAGACTCTAAGTCTAGGGTGAATGCTGTTAGTAATGACCTACCAAAATCTAATCCCATGGCTTCTGCAACTGTTTTACCACCTCAAGAAGAGAAGAAGATTCAAGTCAAGAAACCATTTGTACATTTCAAAAAGCATACTGCTAATGGAATACTACAATGGTCCACAAACAAAGGTCACATGCTACTGCCAGGCAACCATGTCAAAAGGATCAAATTCAAACAAGCTGCAAGGAAACCAAAGCTATCCAAGTCAAGGACTCTGACAATCTATCCAGGCTTAAAACTCCAACCACTAGATGAAGATTTTGATGAAGACCAACTGCAATTCTTACAAGATCAAAGAATCTATCATGTTGCCATTGTTGATAACCGCCTTGAGATCAAATATACTGATGGAAGGGAGGAGAAATTCAAACAAGGAGGATGTCAACACTGGGGCAAACTACATGACATAGAAAGAATCATTGCATTGTTGTGCTCAGAAGATAAAGTGGAAAGAGTATGGAAGCTGGAGCTAATTGATTTTTTAAAGATGAAGAGAGATCACAAGGAGAAAATCAGAAAAGAGTGTCTTGAAAAATGGCTAGCAAGGGAGAAAGAAATTGAGAGACTGGAGATTGAAGCAGAAAAGCTAAGGGCAAAGGGATTGTGTAGAGTTCAGTTTAACCCCTATGTGGTGAAGTATAGGAGGAGAAATGGGGATCAGCTCCACATCAGAATGAATCTACTCAACCACTATCCTGTAAACATTCTGAAACCAGTACTTGAAGATTTCAAAGACTCAATTTTGCTTGAGGAACTGGATGCTATGACAGAAATATTAAAAGCTATGGATGAGCATACAAGGAAGGAGAAAGAAAGAAGACAGAAAGCATATGATGATTTGCAAGCCAAAGCTATGGAAAGGGAAACTAATGACAATGGCTAGTACTTCATTATAGGCTGTAAGATTACTCACCCTGTAGTTCTATTCACATTGCTGATCAAAATTCATACATGTACTGTCAAGTTTTATCTTTACGTATGTTAGGCTTGTTATCAGACATGATTGTGACTAAGGGTCTTACTCACAATTTTGGGGAGATTGTTAGTCACAGAGGCATGCCTGAATACATCTAATAACAAGCCTAAGTATGTGTAATGCTATGCATTACCTACATGACCTCTTAATTGAGGGAACCTCTAGTTGTAGAGTTTCTATTTGTTCTGTACTTGTAATAGGCATCAAATTCTAGTTGTGTTACTGTAACTATAAAGTCAAGAATAATGCTTGAAAGAAGTTCCAAGGTTCATGCCTCAAGCAAGGAGATAGGGACTGCCAAATAATCACAGTTGGGATTTGAAGAAATGAAGAATTTGCCTAAGTACCAATTCGAGAAGTACATTTGTCTATTCGAGAAGTATAGCATTCGAGAAGTCAGAGATTCGATATCTCAGAAGACACTATTCGATATCTCTGAATACACTGTTCGATATCTCATTCGATATCTCAGAGATTCGATATGTCTATTACTCTATTCGAGAACCCATGGAGTCAACAAGTCAAAGCATCATTCGAGTTCTCTAAGAGTCAACAAGTCAATGATCTATTCGATATCTCAAGGACTAAAGAAGCTATTCGACATCTCAGGGATTCGATATGTCAAAATGCTCTATTCGATATCTCAAGGAGTCCCAGAGAAAAGAGCTATTCGAGAAGTGATTCGATATGTCAATATAACACTATTCGAGAACTCAGAGTTATCGATTAAGTCAATTCGAGTTCTCGAATCAATCATTTAGCCACTTCTCGAATACATTCTTGGAGACAAAATACTGAAGAATTGTACAAGTCAGAAACCTGAAACAAGCCCACTTTATTTGACGATGTACTATAAAGCAGATTGGAAAGCCTACAAAGAAGCTTGGAGAGATAAGACAAAGGGACAAGGAGCTAAAGAAGTGGATCTGAACAGGCTTTGCAAAGTCAAATCTGTAACCGTTTGGACTCTTACTCAAATAAGATAGACAGACTGGAAAATATTTTGTTTACCTACCTTATTTGTAGTAAGTAGGTGTATCCATGTCTATAAGGATACAGCCTCACTTCCTTAGCTAAAGAGAGAGAGTGATAAGTTTTTCAATATACATCTCAAGAAATATCTCTCTAAGAAAAAAAACGAAGCTGAGAATAATACCATTTGTATTCACAGATTGTAGCAAAATCTTTATCTAATAAAATATTAGATTAAAGTGATATTGTGTTGTGTTTGTCTTTGTTATCTGTACTTACATATCTCACACATTCAACACATATCTTGCTGCAAAGATTCAAGAACAAAGAAAAGTTCAAGAATCCATTCACCCCCCCTCTGTATTCTTTTACCGTATTCATCACTCAATAGTCACGTAGCAGTACCTCCCCTCCTTAAAGGGTTGTTCTTCTCAATTCATAAAGAAGATGAATAAGAGAGAAGAAAAGAAAAGAATTCTAAAGGATTATAGAAAGTTTTCATGATTGTAAAATATCATACTCAAAATTTACCTCTGAACTATAGAGGTTCATCAAGGAAGAAAATAATCATAATTATATCAAATACTATTTGATCGCAATCTCACGTGTCAACATATCTTGCTTCTTTGTCCATTATTCTATGGACCTATGCTCTGGTTCAACCTTAGCACACTTACTTTTGGAAAATCTTTGAACCTCTCAGGTTAAATCTTAGTTTCTCGCTTGACACCATTGTTACTAACATTCCATGTCACGCTACTAGCTGTTTCATATTTATAATATTAACACTATCAGGTTGTCATCCCGAGAATTCATCAAAAAACCCATTTATTAATCCATTCATAACATTCCTTGCTTCTCATTCCCTAGTTGCTTTCCCAGTCTTTTCTTTATCAATCACATCCTTCTTATTATCTGATTCTTATTAACTTTTGTTATTTACTTCCACCTTCATCTCTTTATTGAGACATCTTTGCACTTGGTACCTCCTTATCGGTATTCCGTCACATTTACTCTATAATCATCACGTTATTCCAATTTAAACTCTCCAAAATGAATCTGGCCGATCCCTTTAACTTAGATTCAATATAATCTACTTCTGCCAACCTTGTTTCTCATCACTTGTTCTTTTCTATCCGTGATTTTCCACAGGTTGTTCTTCGTAAGTCAGACCAGGTCGCATATCTACCTGCTCGTACTATTATCATCTATCGAGCATCTGCATTTTACTGGCGTAGCCTTGCTACATTAAAAACGTTACGATCATGCTATAAGTTTTGGGGGTAGAGATGGCTTGAATGCCACCTTCCGAACACTTTTAAACTCTCAGGTGGCCTAACAAGTCTCGGGCTCAGCTGCCCTACCCTCCAAGTCTCATTAATTCTTTCTACGGGAATACATTTAGCATCATGAATCATCAACCTCATATTCTCTATCTTGTTTGCGCAGAAATACACTAACACAAACTTGCTTGTCATTCATCAACATGCCATTTAGTTTATCAATAGCAGCACTTTCTTTATCTCTACGTTGTTATCTACTTTCTTAGAAGAATCACCATCGTTTGTTGTTTACGTAGTGCGTTAATAGCTAACCCTACGGGTTTCAATCCCTTAGGGAGACAAAGTAATCACTATTCCTTATCCATAAGGAACACTTCCTGAACTTGATGTAGATATTACATGAAGTAGATAAAATTGCAGAAGAGTTTCAAGCATCGCAGCTAGGTCCGGTTGATAAAACTATCACTCATGCATCTTCCATAAAATACTGGAAACTTAATGGTTTACTACGTCAATTTTGTATCATGGTCCTGGTTTGTCTCAAAACGGGACCTTTTAAGGTGTGTAGTTTGCTTAAGACAATATCAGGAATCGAATCTTTACTTAAAACTATTATTACCGTCGATTTTTGCACAGTCATCAGAAGGAATGTAAATTCCTCCACTCCGATATGACCTTCAAGGTCCTTCCAAGTATCATTCTATTTCTTCGGTATGAACATTTGTAATTATTCCTCTATACTTAGACTGTCGGTCACCTCATTGGCCTTTCCTGATAATAATAATTTCTTGTAATCCATGTTCGCTGGATACATTCCAACTCAAATTTTTCTACCTCATTCCCATCACTGTTGGGTGAAAGCATTCTCCCTTAAGCTCTGCTGAAGGAGAAAAAATATAACTATCAGTCTTTTTTTCCATAATTCATTGCTTCAACCTTCCCGTGGGAACTTTATCAAAGTTACCCTCAATCATACCTAGGATATTTGTTCTCTTAGTTCTTTCTTGTTCTAGGATAATCTCAACCTTCTTGGGTTCCATCCATACCTCATCATGGTTTCGTACATGCCTCATCTGGCATTATTGTTATTGTGTCTTACATTCTCTACCAAACTTCTATTTTGAAACTCCGAATGTTAACTTTTTCCTTGTAAGGTTTCTTAGGTCGTCCTCATCATTCCTCCTGTATTTTCTAGGTACAGGGTATATCCAAACGTCATTGATCAATACTCTAATAATTCTATCCATGTTCTTTCCAGAACTTTTTTTTTATAATCCTTACAGGTCATTGTTGCCTTAGCAAATCCAACTAATATCATCTGAATTCACAATGTCTTTATTAGGGTTAATGCCATCCCTTGTGCATTCCCCAGGGTTTGTCTTAATTTATAGATATCCTATCCTTAATTCAACTGCCAAGGAATTCTTGCATCCTATAATTGGGAATCAGATCATGTATCCTTAATAAGGGTCTCTTTTCCATCATTCTCCTTTGATAATCGATCGGTGGCTTAATGCTAACCTCTACTTTCAGATAGTTGCCAGCCTCTTCGACCTTCCAAAAGACAACGTATGTCTATCTGCTCTCTTACAGAACTTGGTAATGGTAGCAAGGATGTTTTGGAAGATATTGGTCGAGTTCAACGTGAATCTCTTAGTATTTATCGTTCTTCGCGAAGGTACTTGCCTCAGACAAAATTTCTACAGGATACTGTTCAATTTCTGACCATTTCTATACTCTCTTCATATACCTTCATTGTTTACTTTCCTCCATCATAATATATTCATGGTATTCATGATACCCTAACATCATACATCTCAAGTCATTATACTTCCATTTTTACTCGTAATCTTGGGCAATCATATACACATGAATCACTTTAGTACGGGTGACCCCATTCCAAAAAGTCTAGTAAATTCCCAATCCAAAACATAGGTTGCAAAGGGTTCAGTAGAAGATTCCTACGATCTCATTAATATTTCCTTTATATCAGAAGCCCTTGCAATCGGTGCTTACTTAGAAGCAACCCTGCTTTGTCCTTTCATTGCTGGTCTAGTCACTTGATAATCCTTTGTGACTTGGCCTCAACTGGCCACACTAAAATAAAAATATATGATTTTAGGGGTTTGGCTAATAGCATTACTTTTCTAGCAATTGCCGGCATAGTGTCTTCTTCTTTGATACCTTTCTACCTTTCCAAAACTTTACTTCATATAAGTCTTAATCGGTTACTCAGCGCCGTCTCCGGTCACCTTTCCTCTATTTTTATCTTTTCAACTATTCCTATCACTCCCACGTGCCACGCAAGCTTACCATTCCTAGCATAACAGCCTTTTCACTTAAGTCAATCCCGGAGTTTCTCAGTCCGGCTGGTTTCTTACTTACATTTCCTGTTTTCGTCCAATCTCACTTCATCATTGTATTTCTACAATCAATCGCGATAACCGGGGTCTGTCCACCAACCCATATAGCGGCTACCTTACCCAATTCACGGGGTTTGCCCCAGTTTCTACTTTCTTCCATGACGTTCTCTGATAATCAGAAAGACAAGGTTTGCTAAAATTCGTTGAAGTTCTTTCCAGAATCAGGGAAATTTTGATCAATCTATCCACCTACTGGTAACATTAAGGAGACCAGTTTCGAAACCTGAAGAATAATTCTATGAACCTCCAAGCAGGTGGCATCATAAGCAGTCATAGTTAACGAAATAATCGTCATCAGATTGGAAGTTTAACCTCTGGAGAGGAACCAATTATATACATCCCTTAGAAGGGAATCAACAATTTCAAACTGAAACCTGTCACAATGTCCTGATACCTATACGTCCTGATATTCAATACTACCAAATGTCGGTCTACCTAACCACTAGTCTCAGAAGGAACATTACCGTCGGAGTTGGTTGTTCCACAAAATTGGCACTACTAAGGCCATCCGAACCTGGTGAACCGTGCTGTCCGAATGCATTCGCAAGTACTTTGTCGTGCTGCGCAAGCACACATCCTAATCCTTTATGCGAAGCATCGTTGGAAGCACAAAGTCTCCTTTTTCCATTAAGCAATGCCAGCTCTTGGTCATTACCAATTTCACCTTTTAGCTCCAGGAAGATTTTCTCACATTTTTCTCTTTAACTGCTGATCGTATTACTTGATCCATTATAATTCCGCGTCGGAGTAAACTTAAGGTAACTACTATAATCCATTCAACGAAAAGAAAGAATTTAATATTTCTCTGAATCACATGCATCTAACGTTTATGGTTCATCATTTAACTGTGTTGCGATAACTCTATACTCGATCTCTGACAATAGTCTCATTACGAGTTCATCTTGACTCACTAGTCTTATCTTCCGGTAGGTTCTGAGATCATTGTCTTGCTTACTACTTCCTTATATAACTTTATCCAATCATGCTGTCACTTCCAATGTTTTCACTTTCTAACTGATTAATTCATAAAATGGACATTTTCCTGAGTAAAACAACTTCATTAACCTCAATTTGGTTCCATAAATTACAACCTATGACATCTGCCTTCTCATGGCGAATTATTACTGACAATATTCATACTAATTCATTTGTTAAATGATTTGGCACTTACTGCCTCCTTCTCAACTATTTCTAAGGACTCTGCTCCTCGTCCTATATCGATGTCTTTGATAATCATACATCCCTCTAGCTCTTTCTTCGTTAATATGAAAATCTCTAAGGATTCTCGTCTATTCCCGTATAAGATCTCAAGTAATTCTTCCAATCCGTCTTACTCGCTGGTACTACATCCAGTAGTCCGGCTACGAATCCAACATGAATCTTCAGTTCTCTTGCTAATAGCTCAGTTCTTTATGCTCACTTTTCTGAGCACCTACCTTAATCATCACAGTCTTTCTGGCTGCGGCCCTCATTCCTCAAGGGTAAGCTCTTTATCCTAACAGGATTTTCCTTATCTTCTGGAACCTCTTCCGGGTCTCCAGTAGGGTACTCCATCGAATTACCCGCTGATCTTCAGCATATAAAGCATCATCACGCTGCTGCTCGTATGCCTCAAGGTCTGTCGCCTTACTCGTCGATACGATATCGAGCTAAGTTACTATCATGATACTTAAGAGTTCCCATAAGGGTTTTATATGTCATCACTACATTAAGTAGTCCGACTATGAACTTGGTAAGACTTCTTATTATCTTAGTGAATTTATTGTTTTAACGTCGCCTCATCTCTGGGGTTTATAACGTACGCTCTGATACCACTACTGTAACACCCCCAGATCCGGGGTCCGGGATCCGGTCGTTACGGTCTCCATTACTGTTCAAAATACTTGAACTTACTTCAACTCAAAATAAATTACGTATTTATGACCCAACACAACAATATAAAACACACCCGTTATAGTCCCAGAGATGAAATCAGAGTAACTACCAAATTTTATTAAGCACAATATGAGTTCTTACAATCCAAAAGAAGTTCAATATGAATACATACTCTTTGCCATCCATTTGCATAAGTCATACTAGACCATATACTTGGTATTGAAATAATAAATCTATCCTACCAATAGCTTTCTCTTCGGCTCTGGTAGTCTCATCGTCCTCGTCAGCGTCGAGTGCACCTTGTGCGAGTCATCTGGTCTAGCTGTTGTTGTGATATAATAATAAAGCAAGGGTGAGCAATAGCCCACCAACAATAATATTTAACTGAACGATAATATATAACAGTTCATGTTGCCCAGTAATTAACAACTGTAGAAGGGGGCTTGAATACAATTGTATAATATTTTCGACTTAAACAGAAATAATAACACAAGTATGAATATATAACAGCTTTATTAACTCTGATATAAAACTGTTACAAACTCTCTCAAGAAATTCTTATGTTCTTGAGAGCTGTTAGGTTACAAGATAATTCGTGTAAGCGATTACTCTTAAGTAAAACCTAAACTGTGTTTATATACAGTACACAGATACACTATCAATTACAAGATATATCAAATCAATTACATACGTTTCTTAATACATATCTTGAATGATAGCTGCATTCCTATAAATCAGGAATTGACATGTCAATCTTCCTAGATTCCTGGACTGATGTATATCCTCATGAAATCCTGATCAGCTTCCAATCCTGATGACAACACAATCCTGACGGTGCAATACTGATGACGTCAGCATCAGTATCTGATCAGTAGTCCAAGTCCTGATCATCACTTGAATCAATATCTAACAATCTCCCCCAATTTGTACTTTGTGCAATAAAGCACAAATTCCTTGATTCAGTGATGTCAAAAACTCAAAACAAAATATTACAAGAAATCCTCAGTCTTAGTCTCAGAAATTCTCACAAAGAAATTACTCATCTGCAAGAAATTTGATAATAACTCTTCTTCTTTATCACAGAGAATTTGAATTAACCTTTTCTTCAGATTTCTGAGTTCTTCATCACCTTTACCAATCTGATAAATTCCAGCTCTAAGATTCTGAATTGAGCTTCTTGGTAAATCTAACTCTCCCAATAGTAAGTATGCAAGATCTCTTCCACCAGGATTCAGAGATAATTGTTCTTGATAAAATATCACTTCTTTAACAGCTGAACCCTTTTGCATTTCAACTTCTTGTCCTTCTGTATTCAAGTACATGGGAGTGTAATTACCATCATACCTTGATCCTCCTTCTAAATATCTGGACTTGATTGTTCTGAAGATCATGGTACACCAGTTATTGTAAACACTAGCTTCTTTATCAGGGATCTGTCTATTTTCAAGCAAATAGAGAACATATTTTAACTCTTTTGTTGATTTGCACAACACCTTATGAATAGACAGCTTCTTGACACTTTTGTCTTTCATGAAATACAGCAATTTCTCTATCTTCTTTGAGTCCACATTGTAAGCAACAATAGCAACAGATTCCAGTTCCCAAAGATCATCAACAGTTAGTTCATCACCAATCCTCTTAACAAGAAAATGTTGATCTGTTTGAGATATAAAAACAACTTCTGCATTACAAAATCCAATACCTCCTCTTGTTCCAGGTTCTAAACCCCTCAAACCAGATTGCATACTCGTCCACAATGACAGAGATTCAGCAGTAGATGGGACTGTTGTATCCTGAAAACCTGCATTCAAAGTAGAAACAATTCCTAAATCTCTCTGTTTTTGTAAAGTGATCTCATCACTTCTCACAACATTACCTAAGTTACTTTCAATAGTAACTACTACCTCACCAGAAGTTTGAAACTTCTCACTCTTTTCTACCTCTCCTTTTGCCAATTCAGGAGACTGCCTCTCTTCACTCTTCTTTTTCTCTAAATGTTCACTCTCTTTCTCACAAGAAAGGTTCTGGCTCAACAAATGCAAAGAAATAAGAGGTGGCTGAGAGGAGTGGACTGAAGTCATACAGATAGAGGTATCCCTTGTCTCAGGTCTATCTGTAATCATACTATCAGTAAGAGAAGCAGAAATAGAAGTATTACCTGATGAAGTTGAGATAGATTCCATTGGTCTTAAAGAAAGTGGTTCAATGAGCAGTGGAATATTTGGATCAGAAATACTTTCATCAGGATGGACATCTGCAACTGGAGAATGACTTGCATCAGTATTTACTACCAATGGTTCTTGTGTAGTCTGAGGTTATGAAGCTGCTTTAACACTTTGAGTCAAAGGTTCTTGTGTGCTTCCCTCAAATGCAGTGTTAGAAATCTCCTGTGCTGATGTGAGCTTGCCTGCATCTTCACTTTGAGAAGATGGTTCTTGTGGGGCAGGAATGTTCTTGTCTTCACTTTCCCTTTGAGAAAGTGGTTCTTGTGGGACCATTCCTTCAGAAATGTCTGCACCCACACTTTGAGTGGGTGGTTCTTGTGTGACTGGATCTTCAATAGATTCTGAACTCCTTTGAAGTTCAGGTTCTTGTGGGCTTGATCCTTTTAGAGGTGAAGTGATCCTCTGTTTCTTCAGTATGCTAAAAACCTTTGCTTCAGCTTGTCTCTTAATCTGAAGAGGTGTTGGTTTATGACCAAGCTGAGCAGCAATAGCATTTACTTCATCCACAGACATCTCAATTATTCTTCTCTTAGGAGATGTAGGTGCTGGAAAATCAGAAATTTCAACAATCTTCACAGGTGATGTATCAGGAGTAGAGAGATCAGGAATGACAGATGTGTCAGGAACTAATGACTCATCAAGATCAATATCATCATTAAGCTTTTGCATATCTTCAAGAATAGAATACTGACTCTTGTTGACTATTCTTCTTCTCTTCTTTTGCTTTATTGGCTTAACCAATTCATCAACAACAGGAGCAGCAATTTCCTTTTTCTTCATGATTATAGAGATGGTCTTGTCATCATCACTATCAGAATCAGAGACATGTTGCAAAAACTTCCTCTTTTCACCTGTTTCTTTAGATGCTCCAGCCTTCATCAAAGATTCATCAATCTGAACTTCTTGGTTACCTCCTTGTGACTTCTTTTTAGTGAGGGTTGAAGTGGAGAAATCCTTTGATCCTGATTGTCTGCCAGACACATCAGATCTAGCTGATTTGTTTTCTTTTACAACTGATGTCTTTTGAGAGACACCAGAGGTGGTTGACTGTTTAGGTAACTGTTTCTGATGTGTGCTTGTGTCAGGAACAGAATGTGTTTGGTCCTATCCCATAGCACCTGTAGTTGGGCCATAAAGTTCAGGCAATCTCTTTTTCAAGAGAAGCCAGACCCCCTTAGGAATATAAGGATTTCCCTCAAAACCATTAGCCTTATCTGATTTAATCAAAGACTTGATATTGTTTTCTGAAATCTTACAGATAGGTAATACTGTATCATTTTCAAAATCAACATTGGGACATAAGTGAAAGAATATTAGTTGAAAAAATCTAATAAAACAGACATAACCACATTTATCTGTTTTCCTAGCATTTAATGCTCTCAATATGAAAGACCCATAATCAAATACAGTATCATGGATTAGAGAGTACCCAATGTGAACTGAAGCCGTCGGTAGTGCATCAAAGTTAGAGATTTTGTTCAAGAAGCACCTACTGATGGTATCAAAGAAGAAATTCCATTCCTTCTTTAGCTTAGTTCTGTATAGCTCTCCAAACTCTCTTGGATTTCCATTGTAACCAAGACTCGTAGCAAATTCCAACAATGAAGCATCAGAAATTATTGCTGGAGTCTTACCATTTAGAGAAGGTAAGTGCAGAGCTTCACAAACTACTTCTGGAGTAACTTGATGTGTAACTCCATTGTGCGTAAAGGTCATATTAGGTCTTCCTGAAGGTTCAAGAACACTAAAGACAGCAGTCTTCCAAACCTGCATCACACACTTGAAAGAGACTTTGGCGGGTGTCGTTAAAGCATAATGAATCGGACTAGACGCCAAGAAATCCTGAATGATATGAAAATCATTCGATTGTTCCTGATGGTCAAGAATAGCAACATAATTGTTGGGAGTAAAAGTAACACCATTGATAACAATCTTATTGTTTACAAATGATGAATTCTCCATTTTTGGTGTGACAAAGAGAGATTGAAATTTCGTGCAATTAGGGTTTATGTTCGCGCAGAGAAGAGAATAATACTGATAGTCTTGAGAATAATGAATCAATTTAATGAACTAAATTGATTTTAGACAACTAATAATTTCTCAAAACAGGTGTCAGTAATCGATTTGTGTGACGTGAGAGAGTGGTGTTAACCGTATATGACACGTTGTGTATCTATATGTATCAGTGAGTGAAATACACGCGCTCGTAATTTTAAGAAGTGCATTTGTGAATATAACAATAAAATATTTGATTTTAAAAAAAACCAAATAACACTCTATTAAAATACCTGGAACCATTAAAAACCAGAATACGAAGCGTTTTAGTACTTCGTTACTCACCCATCTCTATTTAATGCCTAGAGACTTGTTCACTATCCCTTTAATCCTTCATTCTCTCCTGAAAATCAAAAACCCTTCACACAACACACCGTTAAACAATGTCAAACCTTACCATCAAGGAAAAGAATCTCCATCTCGTAGAAAACAGAGATATCTTCAGTTATACTCGTGAAGAGTTTGATGCCTTTGACTGGGAAAGGTAGCTTGAAACTCTGTGGCTGCAGATGGATGCCAGTCTTGAAGAAATCGAGAGAGAAAAGCCTGCAAGAGTGATCGACATCGATGCTGCTCTTCAAGCAACATTAACATGGCTTTCCTCTAAGGCATCCTCATCCAACACCACCAACCATTGTTAATGAATATGTCAGCAAAAATAACATTATCTCTTCAACTTCCACCCAAACAAAGTGGCAAAGATGGGATCTGGGATGGCTGCTAACAATGTAGTAGTTTGGACTTCACTTTTTATTTTCCTGTTGAATAGATTAGTAGATAGAGAGAACAAAAAGATGTAATACTTGCATGTAATCTCTTTCTTATTATCAATGAAAAATCCTGTTTCTCTAATCTTATTCAATGTGTTCTGCAAATTTTATGTTTATGAATTGTTCTTCAAAGAATTAAATCAAAGAAAATGAAAACTAATTAAAGTAATCATGTAAGTAACAAATTCATCAACAATAACCACAGTTAAATCAGGAACAGAACAATTAGGGATTACTTGTAGTATACATATTGTACTGATAACCAAACCATTGCATCAGGATCTGATGTTTGACTGACGCCAGGATTGACTTTTCGTCAGTATTCGACATGCATCAGGATCTGACACTCATCAGTATTTGGTCTCCCCTTGTTCTCAGAAACTTTCATAGTTTACCATTCCTAATTCATTCACCAATTTTGTAAAAGTAGCTTCAGGTAGTGGCTTGGTGAATATATCAGCTAGCTGTTGATCAGTAGGAACAAAGTGGAGTTCGATTGTCCCTTCCAGTACTTGTTCTCTTATGAAATGATATCTGATACTGATATGCTTAGTAAGAGAATGCTGAACTGGATTTCCTGTCATAGCAATAGCACTCTGGTTATCACAATAAATAGGTATTTTTGAATATGACAAACCATAGTCCATTAGCTGATTCCTCATCCACATGATCTGAGCACAACAGCTTCCTGTAGCTATGTACTCAGCTTCTGCAGTTGACGTGGATATAGACTTTTGCTTTTTACTAAACCAAGAAACTAGTCTTCCTCCAAGAAACTGACAACTGCCTGAAGTACTTTTCCTGTCTATTTTGTATCCTGCAAAATCAGCATCTGAGTAACCACATAGATTAAAGTCAGACTCTCTAGCATACCAAAGGCCAAGTGATGGAGTGCCTTTCAAGTATCTGAAAATCCTTTTAACAGCAATGAGATGTGGTTCTCTGGGGTTCGCCTGAAATCTTGCACATAGACAGGTTGCATACATGATATCTAGTCTGCTAGCTGTTAGATACAAAAGTGAGCCTATCATACCTCTGTAGTTAGTTACATCTACCTCAATACCTTGATCAGGATCAAGCTTTGTAGCTGTAGCTATGGGAGTTGTAGCAGTAGAACTGTCTTGCATTTTAAACTTCTTCAATAGATTTTTTGTGTACTTTGACTGATTGATAAAAATTCCATCATCAGTCTGTTTAACTTGCAGACCTAAGAAATAGCTCATTTCTCCCATCATGCTCATTTGTTATCTAGACTGCATCAGTTTTGAAAATTTCTCACACAATTTGTGTAACACCCCCAGATCCGGGGTCCGGGATCCGGTGGTTACGGTTTCCAATTCTGTCCACAACAATTGAACTTTCCTTAACATAAAATAAATTACGTCTCTATAACCCAACACAACAATATAAAACACACCCGTTATAGTCCCAGAGATGAAATCAGAGTAACAATCAAATTTTTATTAATCACATTATGAGTTCTTACAATCCAAAAGGATTTCAATATAAATACATACTCTTTGCCATCCATTTACATAAGTTATACTGGACCATATTCTTGGTACTGAAAGAATAAATATACCCTACCAATAGCTTCTTCTTCAGCTCTGGTAGTCTCATCGTCCTCGCCCGCGTCGAGTACGCCTTGTGCGAGTCATCTGGTCTAGCTGTTGTTGTGATATAATAATAAAGCAAGGGTGAGCAATAGCCCACCAACAATAATATATAGCTGAACGATAATGTATAACAGTTCAAAAGTATCTTTCAAACCATATGCCATGCATTTACGGAAATGATGCCAGTATAATATGAACGATGAAGTTACAAGGTAACTCAAAATGTAAATATATGAGGGAATATCTGCTATGTCGAAAATAAGCAAGATATTATAAAGAGGAACTTGCAAGGAAAATATTGCAATTCCAGTTACGAACACTTTTCCAGCTCTGCCAACAGTAATCATGTTGCAGGAAATAAATAAGTTTGGATGATGAACCAATGATGGAGTATTCACCGCGCCCGCTGTTCCAATCTTGATGATCAGTCAAGATCGTACAGCTCAAATTAGATTTACTACCGGTAGAAGGAAGAACTGATGGCTTTACTTGTATACCGCCTTACTAGCTCTCCCCGGCCAACGTTTGGGCCAAAGGGGATGGACCGGCGCTACTCGGCCTCTTACACGACTCCTAGTTCAAATAGAATTCATGATTCTGAATGTAACGTTCGTCCCCCTTTCCCCAAGTATAATACTTGTTGATAAGACTCCACAAAGTAGTCGTATCTAGTTGGAAAGGAAAATTTATCAATAACTCCCAAGCTATTACTTGGTAACGGATATCAACTTGTTCCAGTAATCTTACCCCTCGAAAGATGAGAAGGTAAGCAACGGCTTAATAAGTCAACAGCACCCGAGTTGCGAGTGAAGGGAATACTTTATGACCGGGAAGTCGACAAGATAAATAACATTTTCCAAGTAAGGTTCCCTTATTATTAAGGAGATAGACTCAAAGAAGAATGATGTCTGAGAACCTTTCTTGATATAAGATTAATAATAATATGACTCTGAAATATTTTCTGTAATAATTGAAGAAGATAAACCTTATCGAGGTTATTCTAAGTATGGAATAAATATTCAGAGAATATTTATTGAATTAAAATATTTTACGGAATATTTAGGAATATGAAAGAATATCTTTAATCAGAGTATCTCTCAAATAATTCTTGAAGAAATATCGAGAGAATATTTATTGCATAACTAAATATTCAAATGAATATTCCAAATAATATTCATTAATTAATAAGACCTGAAAGGAATATTTAAAATATTTAAAATAATATTCGATGATTAAATAGAACCCTGGATGAATATTCAAAATAATATTCATAATTAATTAGGAATTTAAATGAATATTGATAAAGTAATATTCATTTAATGGATAATATTCTAAATGAATATCAAGTAATGTTCATTTAGTAATCCAAGCTTTAAAGGAATATTCGAGATAAGACTCGATAAATAAATCAAGTTTCAGATGAACATTAAAATAATATTCGATAGGTAATTACTGTCTTAAATGAATACTCAAAAGTAATATTCATTTAATGAATAATATTCTAAATGAATATCCAATTAATATTCATTTAGTAGTCCAACCTTTAGAAGAATATTCGCAATAATAATCGATAAATAATTCGACTCTGAATGAATATTAAAAATATTATTCGTCGAATAGTTACGTTAAAATAATTATTTGAAGTAAAGATCGTTAAAATAAATAATCTTGAACGAATATTCAAATAATATTCGTCGCCCGAATAATGGAAAATATTTACTTAAATATTTTCCTCCGAGGTAATCTCGATATATCAAGAAATATTGACTCCCGGTCTATATTTGAAGAATAAGATGTATACGCCCTTCTATGAGGGTCTTACAATAACCGGCTTATAACTGATGTATAACTATCTAGCTTATAAGCCAACAATAACATTCAGGGAACAAGTATATCAATTCAACTTGAAAGTAGGCATGCATGCAATGGCATATGTATATCAGCAATCATATATATATATATATTTATTCAATCACAACAACAGCCTAAAAGAAGGGAATTGAAACTTGCCTGGTAGTCGAGTACGGTAAGGGGTAGTGGTAGCGGGTCCCGGTTCAGCTTGGTGATCTATAAATAGCCAAGGCATTCGGGATTAATCACTTAACATATTAAAAGTTAAGTTATACTTAATTCGAAACACGTTCTCCAGTTATCTCGTTATACCCCTTTTTAGTGGATTACTTATTATCAC
Source organism: Saposhnikovia divaricata (assembly GCA_036435485.1). Classification (NCBI taxonomy): domain Eukaryota; kingdom Viridiplantae; phylum Streptophyta; class Magnoliopsida; order Apiales; family Apiaceae; genus Saposhnikovia; species Saposhnikovia divaricata. The sequence goes on along the minus strand of CM071600.1, from coordinate 153,766,441 downwards.
TGATCCAACCCGACATTCGTTCGTTAATACGACATGTCACTGCACTTATACTTGGGACATACTTAAGTCATATGAGTTCTAAGGTTGATCGTTACGAACCAATATTATACTCCGAGTTTTATCGCCCGTTTTCTAAGTGTTTTACCGAAGTTATAAAAGAGTCGTTTTTTTTAGGGGTTCGTTCGCGTTTAACCTTGACTCGAACATTTTTAATAAATCGAAAAATGCTCTTTTTGACATACGGTTTTCTTTCACACCTTCCTTCTTACCCCTAGTATTTATTTACCAAGATTTGCCATGACGTTACATAGTTTACGAGGGTTCAATTTCAGTTACGAACTTTCGTTTACGGATTCGAACTACTTTTAGTAATTTGGTCATAATTCCTAAACCGTAAATCAAAATGCTTCGATTCTTTCGCCAAAGTGATCTATGTTCAAAAATCTATCAGTTGGGTTCATTAACTTGCCAAGAACAGAGAGTTATGGCTACTGACCAGTTTGGTTTCTTAGTGTTAATGAAAATCGGGCATTACAACGGCTACGAATCGAGCGTTCTAAAATTCATTACGCAACAACCAAGCCACACCGGGCATCTAATCAACTTATACACATAATAAGCACCCCAACAAGACCAGAAGCCACTGATCTTAGTATCAAACTCATCATGTTAATCAAATCAGTAAATCACTAACTAAACATGCTTATAACATGAACATAATCATAACTAAGCTAGATCCATCAAGAACATGCTTAAAACTCAAAGTAGAGCAAGGGTTTTCAAGTCTTATACCTTCCTTGTAGTATGTAATAGCCTCACAAAGCTTGGTATTGCCCTTGGATGGCTTTAACTTAGCTAGGATCAACCATGAAAACAAGAAAAACAAAGATTAGTTCTTAGAAACACTATTCATCATCACCTTTGATGATTTATTTGAAAATGAAAGGAAGTGAATTTGAGGCTGAAATTTCTAGGGGATCTAAGCTATGATATGTAGTACTTACCCAAAAAATTATAAGAACAAACAATGGTGGGAACCTCCTTTTCTAGCTCCTTGGCCGAAACTTTGAAGAAAAGAAAGGAATGGAGAGTGTTTGCTTGGTTTCTTGCTTTTCCTTGGTCAATTTTGCATAAAGTGAATTTGGATAGATAATATCTCATCCTAGTTGTGTTAGTGGAGTGTGATGTCATGGATGAGGCAATTTGGAGAGACAAGTGTTATGTTTTGGATGGTGGAAGGCTAAGTATTGGTTGGTTTTTCTAAGTACTACTTCCATCTCCAAGTATGCTAGTTACTTTAAGCCACTTGGTTGCTAGATATTTATTCTAGTAGCTTACACAAGACTCTTGCTTCCTCTGCTTGTTTCTGTGTCCGGTTATTACCCGTTTCGATTGATCGTTCGTGAGAATATTTCACGGATTTCTAATTAGGGTTTACCGGGAATCCTCTTTAATATTAATACTTTCATTCTCCATCTTTCATTCTAACTTTCCAATTTATATTCCTTAAATCCATTCGTTAAATACTTAAGGCTATCAGTGTCCAGGGAACTCTCGGAGAAAATAAAAGTGCGGTTTTTCAGAATCCGACAGCTTTTACATACACTTATTTTCCCCCTGGATCACTAATACGAACTCGGAAATCCGTTCCGAATGCTTTTGTATAGTGTCGTCTCATATTATTATATACTCCCACCAAACACTATTCATTCTGTATTCTTTACTTGTTCTCTTAGGGTGGTACAATTGTCCGTATTCTCTTTCGATCGTTCCTTAACCTTTTTACGGAACTACTGGATTAATCGTTATCGATCTGGATGACATGAGGGTATTCTCTTGCTTGAAGTTGCCATATCTTATTCCCTTAGAAGATATATTATTCTTACCTATGTTGTCACCCTTTAGCATTCTTCAAGACATAAACATAATAAGGTCGAATTCCATTCATTCTTTCCAAATATCAATAATTACATTGTAGCCATAACCACTTCTCAGTGGTTTCCTACCTTCATTCTTAAATCAAATATAATAACATCCCAAAATATCAAATCCTCAAAGTTAATATCTCAATTCTTGGATTATAATAATATTTAATCCACTGTCCGGTCAAATATTATACCGAAAAGAATTTGGAATTTCTGAATTCCGATCGTCTCTGCATTCACTTATTTCCTCCGCGTATTACTTATATGACTTCGAAACATCCATATCACGTCCCGTACATAGGGTGGAGTGAAAAGTTTTCCAACTTACAAAATCACTATTCATCCACCAAATTACTATGCACGTACAGGAAACACTATGCACGTACGGGAAACACTATGCATGTACGGGAAACACTATGCACGTACTCATTTCCCTTCAAGGATCCATTAGCTCCTTCCTGGATGGTAGATTATTCTTATCTAGGTCCTCAACCATCGAATTACTCTATTCTGACAATATACCAATGCATCAGGATCATTGTCCAAAGCAATATCCATTCATTACAATCATTGTTCTTTGAAACCACCATTCATTAGAGCTGGTGACCTTGTTATCGGAATCATTGTTCCTCATTTTATCATTACTTAATAAAAAGTTTTAATTATATCCAAAATTTGGGGTTCTTACAGTCTCCCCTCCTTAAAAGGATTCCGTCCCGGAATCAGGTAGGAAGCAAAGAGTAGTTTGCCTGTCGTTCACTTTTTAGCTTCCCGGTCAATTCTTAGTCGTTCTACCCTTCCTCAGCACATCTTCTAGTGCTACAATCCATATTGTATCCTTTTTCCATCAACGTTGCTACTTTTCGTACAACTCACTATCCGGGTTTTATTCTTACTCAGTCTTATCCTTATTGATACCTGTAGTAACATTGGTATCACTATCACCCTACGAATTCGGAGGTAACCTCGCTCGTACTGTGCATTTCCTGATTGCTTTAATCTTCGCAATCTCGATCAATATAGAGAAGTGGAAAGATTTATTGAGAGATCACTATGATCAGTTGAACATTTGTTATATTGCATAGTTAGTACAGAAGGGGGCCAGCCTTTAGTACTTGACAAGCAATTAAACAAGTCATGGTATTCTACTTAGACTTCTATCACATAGACAGATAATCACGTAGCAGTACCTCCCCTCCTAAAAGGGTTGTTCTTCTCAATTCATAAAGAAGATGAATAAGAGAGAAGAAGAGAAAAGAGTTTTAAAGGATTATAGAAAGCTTTCATGATTGTAGAATATCATACTCAGGATTTACCTCTGAACTATAGAGGTTTATCAAAGAAGAAATTAATCATAATTATATCCAATACTATTTGATCGCAATCTCACGTGTCAACATATCTTGCTGCTTTGTCCATTATTCTATGGACAAATACTCTTGTTCAATCTTAGCGATACTCACGTTCGGGAAATCCTTCAACCTTTCAGGTTAAATCTTAGATTTCTCACTTGACATCATTATTACTGACATCCCATATCATGTTACTAGCTTTTTCATAACTATAATATTGACACTATCAGGTTGTCATCCTGAGAATTCATTAGAAAACCCATTCATAACATTCCTTGCTTCTCATTCCATAGTTGCTTTCCCAGCCTTTTCTTTATCACTCACATCCTTCTTATTATCTGATTCTTACTCATTTCTATTATTTACTTTCACCTTCACCTCTTTATTGAGACACCTTTTTGCACTTGGTACCTCCTTATCGGTATTCCGTCACATTTATTCTATAATCATCACGTTATTCCAATTTAAAATTTCCGAAATGAATCTGGCCCGATCCCTTTAACTTAGATTCATATAATCTACTTCTGCCAACCGTGTTTCTCATCACTTGTTCTTTTCTAACCGTGGTTTTCCACAGGTTGTCTTTCGTAAGTCAGACCAGGTCGTATATCTACATGCTCGTACTCCTATCATCTGTTGAATATCTGCATTTTACTGACGTAGCCTGGCCACATGAAAACCCGTTATGACCGTGCTATAAGTTTTGGGGGTAAGGCTGGCTCGAATACCACCGTCCGAACACTTTAAACTCTCAGGTGGCCCAATAAGTCTCGGGCTCAACCGCCCTTCCCTCCAAGTCTCATTAATTCTTTCCATGGGAATATCTTTAACATCATGAATCATGAACCTCATATTCTCTATCTTGTTTGCGCAGAAGTACAATAACATAAACTTGTTTGTCATTCATCAACATGCCATTTAGTTAATCAATGGCAGCACTTTCTTTATCTTTACATTGTCATCTACTTTCTTAGAAGAATCACCATCACTTGTTGTTTACGTAGTGCATTAATAGCTAACCCTACGGGTTTCAAATCCCTTAGGGAGACAAAGTAATCACTATTCCTTATCCATAAGAAACACTTCCTGAACTTGATGTAGATATAACATGAAGTAGATAGAATTGCAGAAGAGTTTCAGGCATCGCAGCTAGGTCCGGTTGATGAAACTATCACTTATGCATCTTCCATAAAAGACTGGAAACTTAACGGTTTACTTCATCAATTTTGTACCATGGTCCTGGTTTGCCTCAAAACGGGACCTTCTAAGGTACGTAATATGCTTAAGACTCCATCAGGAATCGAATCTTTACTTAAACTATTATTACCTTCGATTCTTGCACAATCATCAAAAGGAATGTAACTTCCTCCACTCCAATATGACCTTCAAGGTCTTTCCAAATATCATTTTGTTTCTTCGGTATGAACATTTATAATTATTCCTTTATACTTAGACTGTCGGCCACCTCATTGGCCTTTCCTGATAATAATAATTTCTGGTAATCCTTGTTCCTTGGATATATTCCAATTCAAACATTTCTACCTCATTCCCATCATTTTTGGGTGAAAGCATTCTCCCTTAAGCTCTGCTGATGGAGAAAAATATATATTTATCAGTCTTTCTCCATAAGTCATTGCTTCCACCTACCCGTGGGAACTTTATCACGTTTATTCCCAATCCTACTTAGGATACTTCTCTTCTTAGTTCTTTCCTTATCTTAGGATAATCTCAACCTTTATAGGTTCAATCCATACTTCCTCAGGGTCTCATACATGCCTCATCTGGCATTACTGTTACTATGTCATACATTCCTTACCAAACTTCCATTTTGAAGTTCGGAATATTACCTTTTTCCTTGTAAGGTTTCATAGGTCATCCTCATCCTTCCTCCTGTATTTTCTGGGTACATGGTATATCAAAATGTCATTGATCAATACTCTAATAATTCTATCTATGTTCTTTCCAGAACTCTTTTTAATAATCCTTACCGGTCATTGTTGCCTTAGCAAGTCCAACCCATATCATCTGAAGTCATAATGTCGTTATTAGGGTTAATGCCACCTCTTGTGCATTCCCTAGGGTTTGTCTTAATTTATGGATATCCTATCCTTAATTCAACTGCCAAAGAATTCTTGCATCTTATAATTGGCAATCAGATCATGTATCCTTAATAAAGGTCTCTTTTCAATCATTCTCATTTGATAATCGATCGGTGGCTTAATGCCACCCTCTTCTTTCAGATAGTTGTCAGCCTATTTGGCCTTCCAAAAAGGCAACGTATGCCTATCTCCTCTCTTACAGAACTTGGTAATGGCAGCAAGGATGTTTTGGAAGATATTGGTCGAGTTCAACGTGAATCTCTTAGTACTTATCGTTCTTCTCAAATGTACTTGCCTTAGACAAAATTTCTACAGCATACTGATCCATCTCTGACCATTTCTATACTCTCTTCATAAACCTTCGTTGTTTACTTCCCTTAGTCGTAATATGTTCATGGTATTCATGATACCCTAACATCATACATCTCAAGTCACTATACTTCCATTTTACTCGTAATCTTGGACAACCATATACACATGAGTCACTTTAGTACGGGTTACCCCATCCCAAAAAGGTCTAGTAAATTCCCCATCAAAACATGGGTTGCAAAGGGTTTAGTAGAAGACTCCTACGATCTCATTAATATTTCCTTTATATCAGAAGCCCTTGCAGTCGGTGCTTACTTAGAAGCAACCCTGCTTTGTCTTTTCATTGTTGGTCTAGTCACTTTATAGTCCGTTGTGACTTGGCCTCAACTGGCCACACTAAAATAAAAATATATGATTTTAGGGGTTGGCTAATAGCATTACTTTTCTAGCAATTGCTGGCATAGTGCCTTCTTCTTTGATACCTTTCTACCTTTCCAAAACTTTACTTCATATAAGTCTTAATCGACTACTCGGCACCGTCTCCGGTCACCTTTCCTCCACTTTTATCTTTTCAACTATTCTTATCAATCCTGCATGCCACACAAGCTTACCATCCCTGGCATAACAGCTTTTTCATTTAAGTCAATCCTGGAATTTCTCAGTCCGGCTGGTTTCTTACTTACATTTCCTGTTTTTGTCCAATCTCACTTCATCATTTTATCACTACCGTCGATTGTAATGCTCAGGGTCCGTTTACTAACCCATTTTACAGCATCCTTACCCAAATCACAGGGTTTGCTCCAGTTTCTACTCTCTTCCATGACATTCTCTGATAATCAGAAAGACAAGGTTTGCCAAAATTCACCGAATTCCTTTCCAGACTCAGGGAAATTTTGATCAATCTACCCACCTACTGGTAACATTAAGGAGACCAGTTTCGAAACCTGAAGAATAGTTCTTTGAACCTCCAAGCAGGTGGAATCATAAGCAGTCATAGTTAACGAAATAATCATCATCAGATTGGAAGTTTACCTACTAGAAAGGAATCAATTATATCCATCCCTTAGAAGGGAATCAATAGTTTCAAACTGAAACCCGTCACAACGTCCTGATACCTATACGTCCTGATATTCAATACTACCAAATGTCGGTCTACCTAACCCTTAATGCGAAGCGTCGTTGGAAGCACAAAGTCTCCTTTTTTCATTAAGCAATGCCAGCTCTTGGTCATTACCAATTTCACCTTTTAGCTCTAGGAAGATTTTCTCACATTTTTCTCTTTAACTACTGATCGTATTACTTGATCTATTATAATTCCGCATCGGAATAAACTTAAGGTACTACTATAATCCATTCAAAGAGAAGAAGGAATTTAATATTCCTCTAAATCACATGCATCTAACGTTTCTGGTTCATCATTTAACTGAGTTGAATTAACTCTATACTCAGTCTCTGGCAGTAGTCTCATTACGAGTTCATCTTGACTCACTGGTCTTATCTTCCGGTAGGTTCTGAGATCATTGTCTTGCTTGCTACTTCCTTATATAATTTTACCCAATCATGCTATCACTTCCCAATGTCTTTACTTTCTAAATGATTCATTCATAAAATGAACAATTTCCTTAATAAAACCACCTTATTAACCTTAATTTGGTTCCATAATTTACAACCTACGACACCTGCCTTCTCATGGCGAATTATTACTGACAATATTCATACTGATTCATTTATCAAATGATATGGCACTTACTGCCTCATTCTCAACTATTCCTAGGGACTCTGCTCCTCGTCCTATATCGCTGTCTTTGATAATCATACATCCCTCTAGCTCTTTCTTTGTTAAGATGAAAATCTCTAAGGATTCTAATCTATTTCCGTATAAGATCTCAAGTAATTCTTCCAATCCTTCTTTCTTGCTGGTACTACATCTGGTAGTCCGGCTATGAATTCAACATGCATCTTCAGATCTCTTAATAATATCTCGGTTCTTTATACTCACTTTTTTGAGCACCATATCTTAATCATCACAATCATTATGGCTGCGACCCTCATTACCCATGGGTAAGCTCCTTATCCTAACAGGATTTTCCTTATCTGCTGGAACCTCTTCCGGGTCTCCAGTAGGGTACTCCATCGAATTACCCGCTGATCTTCAGCATATAAAGCATCATCGCGCTGTTGCTCGTATGCCTCAAGGTCAGTCGCCTTACTCGTCGATACGATATCGAGCTAAGTTACTATCATTATACTTACGAGTTCCCATAAGGGTTTTATATGTCATCACTACATTAAGTAGTCCGACTATGAACTTGGCAAGAGTTCTTATTATCTTATTGAATTTATTGTTTTAACGTCACCTCATCTCTGGGGTTTATAACGTACGCTCTGATACCACTTCTGTAACACCCCCAGATCCGGGGTCCGGGATCCGGTGGTTACGGTTTCCAATTCTGTCCACAACAATTGAACTTTCCTTAACATAAAATAAATTACGTCTCTATAACCCAACACAACAATATAAAACACACCCGTTATAGTCCCAGAGATGAAATCAGAGTAACAATCAAATTTTTATTAATCACATTATGAGTTCTTACAATCCAAAAGGATTTCAATATAAATACATACTCTTTGCCATCCATTTACATAAGTTATACTGGACCATATTCTTGGTACTGAAAGAATAAATATACCCTACCAATAGCTTCTTCTTCAGCTCTGGTAGTCTCATCGTCCTCGCCCGCGTCGAGTACGCCTTGTGCGAGTCATCTGGTCTAGCTGTTGTTGTGATATAATAATAAAGCAAGGGTGAGCAATAGCCCACCAACAATAATATATAGCTGAACGATAATGTATAACAATTCAAAAGTATCTTTCAAACCATATGCCATGCATTTACGGAAATGATGCCAGTATAATATGAACGATGAAGTTACAAGGTAACTCAAAATGTAAATATATGAGGGAATATCTGCTATGTCGAAAATAAGCAAGATATTATAAAGAGGAACTTGCAAGGAAAATATTGCAATTCCAGTTACGAACACTTTTCCAGCTCTGCCAACAGTAATCATGTTGCAGGAAATAAATAAGTTTGGATGATGAACCAATGATGGAGTATTCACCGCGCCCGCTGTTCCAATCTTGATGATCAGTCAAGATCGTACAGCTCAAATTAGATTTACTACCGGTAGAAGGAAGAACTGATGGCTTTACTTGTATACCGCCTTACTAGCTCTCCCCGGCCAACGGTTGGGCCAAAGGGGATGGACCGGCGCTACTCGGCCTCTTACACGACTCCTAGTTCAAATAGAATTCATGATTCTGAATGTAACGTTCGTCCCCCTTTCCCCAAGTATAATACTTGTTGATAAGACTCCACAAAGTAGTCGTATCTAGTTGGAAAGGAAAATTTATCAATAACTCCCAAGCTATTACTTGGTAACGGATATCAACTTGTTCCAGTAATCTTACCCCTCGAAAGATGAGAAGGTAAGCAACGGCTTAATAAGTCAACAGCACCCGAGTTGCGAGTGAAGGGAATACTTTATGACCGGGAAGTCGACAAGATAAATAACATTTTCCAAGTAAGGTTCCCTTATTATTAAGGAGATAGACTCAAAGAAGAATGATGTCTGAGAACCTTTCTTGATATAAGATTAATAATAATATGACTCCGAAATATTTTCTGTAATAATCGAAGAAGATAAACCTTATCGAGGTTATTCTAAATATGGAATAAATATTCAGAGAATATTTATTGAATTAAAATATTTTACGGAATATTTAGGAATATGAAAGAATATCTTTAATCAGAGTATCTCTCAAATAATTCTTGAAGAAATATCGAGAGAATATTTATTGCATAACTAAATATTCAAATGAATATTCCAAATAATATTCATTAATTAATAAGACCTGAAAGGAATATTTAAAATATTTAAAATAATATTCGATGATTAAATAGAACCCTGGATGAATATTCAAAATAATATTCATAATTAATTAGGAATTTAAATGAATATTGATAAAGTAATATTCATTTAATGGATAATATTCTAAATGAATATCAAGTAATGTTCATTTAGTAATCCAAGCTTTAAAGGAATATTCGAGATAAGACTCGATAAATAAATCAAGTTTCAGATGAACATTAAAATAATATTCGATAGGTAATTACTGTCTTAAATGAATACTCAAAAGTAATATTCATTTAATAAATAATATTCTAAATGAATATCCAATTAATATTCATTTAGTAGTCCAACCTTTAGAAGAATATTCGCAATAATAATCGATAAATAATTCGACTCTGAATGAATATTAAAAATATTATTCGTCGAATAGTTACGTTAAAATAATTATTTGAAGTAAAGATCGTTAAAATAAATAATCTTGAACGAATATTCAAATAATATTCGTCGCCCGAATAATGGAAAATATTTACTTAAATATTTTCCTCCGAGGTAATCTCGATATATCAAGAAATATTGACTCCCGGTCTATATTTGATGAATAAGATGTATACGCCCTTCTATGAGGGTCTTACAATAACCGGCTTATAACTGATGTATAACTATCTAGCTTATAAGCCAACAATAACATTCAGGGAACAAGTATATCAATTCAACTTGAAAGTAGGCATGCATGCAATGGCATATGTATATCAGCAATCATATATATATATATATTTATTCAATCACAACAACAGCCTAAAAGAAGGGAATTGAAACTTGCCTGGTAGTCGAGTACGGTAAGGGGTAGTGGTAGCGGGTCCCGGTTCAGCTTGGTGATCTATAAATAGCCAAGGCATTCGGGATTAATCACTTAACATATTAAAAGTTAAGTTATACTTAATTCGAAACACGTTCTCCAGTTATCTCGTTATACCCCTTTTTAGTGGATTACTTATTATCACTGATCCAACCCGACATTCGTTCGTTAATACGACATGTCACTGCACTTATACTTGGGACATACTTAAGTCATATGAGTTCTAAGGTTGATCGTTACGAACCAATATTATACTCCGAGTTTTATCGCCCGTTTTCTAAGTGTTTTACCGAAGTTATAAAAGAGTCGTTTTTTTTAGGGGTTCGTTCGCGTTTAACCTTGACTCGAACATTTTTAATAAATCGAAAAATGCTCTTTTTGACATACGGTTTTCTTTCACACCTTCCTTCTTACCCCTAGTATTTATTTACCAAGATTTGCCATGACGTTACATAGTTTACGAGGGTTCAATTTCAGTTACGAACTTTCGTTTACGGATTCGAACTACTTTTAGTAATTTGGTCATAATTCCTAAACCGTAAATCAAAATGCTTCGATTCTTTCGCCAAAGTGATCTATGTTCAAAAATCTATCAGTTGGGTTCATTAACTTGCCAAGAACAGAGAGTTATGGCTACTGACCAGTTTGGTTTCTTAGTGTTAATGAAAATCGGGCATTACGACGGCTACGAATCGAGCGTTCTAAAATTCATTACGCAACAACCAAGCCACACCGGGCATCTAATCAACTTATACACATAATAAGCACCCCAACAAGACCAGAAGACACTGATCTTAGTATCAAACTCATCATGTTAATCAAATCACTAAATCACTAACTAAACATGCTTATAACATGAACATAATCATAACTAAGCTAGATCCATCAAGAACATGCTTAAAACTCAAAGTAGAGCAAGGGTTTTCAAGTCTTATACCTTCCTTGTAGTATGTAATAGCCTCACAAAGCTTGGTATTGCCCTTGGATGGCCTTAACTTAGCTAGGATCAACCATGAAAACAAGAAAAACAAAGATTAGTTCTTAGAAACACTATTTATCATCACCTTTGATGATTTATTTGAAAATGAAAGGAAGTGAATTTGAGGCTGAAATTTCTAGGGGATCTAAGCTATGATATGTATTACTTACCCTAAAAATTAGAAGAACAAACAATGGTGGGAACCTCCTTTTCTAGCTCCTTGGCCGAAACTTTGAAGAAAAGAAAGGAATGGAGAGTGTTTGCTTGGTTTCTTGCTTTTCCTTGGTCAATTTTGCATAAAGTGAATTTGGATAGATAATATCTCATCCTAGTTGTGTTAGTGGAGTGTGATGTCATGGATGAGGCAATTTGGAGAGACAAGTGTTATGTTTTGGATGGTGGAAGGCTAAGTATTGGTTGGTTTTTCTAAGTACTACTTCCATCTCCAAGTATGCTAGTTACTTTAAGCCACTTGGTTGCTAGATATTTATTCTAGTAGCTTACACAAGACTCTTGCTTCCTCTGCTTGTTTCTGTGTCCGGTTATTACCCGTTTCGATTGATCGTTCGTGAGAATATTTCACGGATTTCTAATTAGGGTTTACCGGGAATCCTCTTTAATATTAATACTTTCATTCTCCATCTTTCATTCTAACTTTCCAATTTATATTCCTTAAATCCATTCGTTAAATACTTAAGGCTATCAGTGTCCAGGGAACTCTCGGAGAAAATAAAAGTGCGGTTTTTCAGAATCCGACAGCTTTTACATACACTTATTTTCCCCCTGGATCACTAATACGAACTCGGAAATCCGTTCCGAATGCTTCTGTATAGTGTCGTCTCATATTATTATATACTCCCACCAAACACTATTCATTCTGTATTCTTTACTTGTTCTCTTAGGGTGGTACAATTGTCCGTATTCTCTTTCGATCGTTCCTTAACCTTTTTACGGAACTACTGGATTAATCGTTATCGATCTGGATGACATGAGGGTATTCTCTTGCTTGAAGTTGCCATATCTTATTCCCTTAGAAGATAGATTATTCTTACCTATGTTGTCACCCTTTAGCATTCTTCAAGACATAAACATAATAAGGTCGAATTCCATTCATTCTTTCCAAATATCAATAATTACATTGTAGCCATAACCACTCCTCAGTGGATTCCTACCTTCATTCTTAAATCAAATATAATAACATCCCAAAATATCAAATCCTCAAAGTTAATATCTCAATTCTTGGATTATAATAATATTTAATCCACTGTCCGGTCAAATATTATACCGAAAAGAATTTGGAATTTCTGAATTCCGATCGTCTCTGCATTCACTTATTTCCTCCGCGTATTACTTATATGACTTCGAAACATCCATATCACGTCCCGTACATAGGGTGGAGTGAAAAGTTTTCCAACTTACAAAATCACTATTCATCCACCAAATTACTATGCACGTACAGGAAACACTATGCACGTACGGGAAACACTATGCACGTACGGGAAACACTATGCACGTACTCATTTCCCTTCAAGGATCCATTAGCTCCTTCCTGGATGGTAGATTATTCTTATCTAGGTCCTCAACCATCGAATTACTCTATTCTGACAATATACCAATGCATCAGGATCATTGTCCAAAGCAATATCCATTCATTACAATCATTGTTCTTTGAAACCACCATTCATTAGAGCTGGTGACCTTGTTATCGGAATCATTGTTCCTCATTTTATCATTACTTAATAAAAAGTTTTAATTATATCCAAAATTTGGGGTTCTTACAATTTGGGGTTAGTTGACCCAAAAATGATATCATCAACATAAATCTGAACTAACAGCAAGTCCTTCCCGTGATTCAAATAAAACAAGGTTTTATCAATTGTACCTCTTTTGAAACCACTTTCTAGTAAGAATTGAGCTAGTGTTTCATACCAGGCTCTTGGAGCTTGCTTTAGTCCATAAAGTGCTTTATCCAATCTATAGACATGATCTGGATATTTAGGATCAATGAAACCAGGAGGTTGTTCAACATATACCTCCTCTTCCAATTCTCCATTCAGAAAAGCACTTTTAACATCCATCTGGAAAACTTTGAATTGCTTATGGGCTGCATATGCCAGAAAAATTCTGATGGCTTCTAGCCTTGCAACAGGAGCAAAAGTTTCATCATAGTCTATTCCTTCCTGTTGAGAGTACCCCTTTGCAACCAGTCTTGCTTTATTTCTCACAATAGTGCCATCTGAATCTGTCTTGTTTCTGAACACCCACTTTGTACCAACAATTGATCTACCTTTTGGTCTTGGTACTAGTTTCCAGACTTCATTTCTTTCAAATTCATTCAGTTCTTCTTGCATTGCTGTAACCCAATTAGCATCCTTGAGTGCATCCTCGACCTTTTTAGGCTCCTCCTTTGATAGAAAATTATTATAGAGACATTCATTTTGTGTTGCACTTCTGGTTTTAACACCTGCATCAGGATTCCCAATAATTAAATCAGGAGTATGGCTTTTGGTCCATTTCCTTGCTGATGGTAAATCATTTCTTGAGTTGGATGCTCCCCCTTGATTGGTGTTATCTTCAAAAGAACTAGAATTATTAGAAGCTCTCCCTGAGATAGTGTTATGTCCTCCTGAAGTGTTGTCAGGATTATCACTTGAATCTGTTTCTGATGATTCTCCTCCTGATGTTTGAGTTGTTTCAGTACTGATGGTATTTTGCTGTTGCTCCCCCTCAACATTTGCATTATTTGAATCATCATTAGTAACTGTTGTTTCATCAGGCATTGGTCGATCATCAGGATCTGATGGAGTATCAGTATCTGACATTACTTCATCAGAATTCTTGGTAGCTTCATTCGCAAAGATCAAACTGTCATGCGAGTCTTCAGCAATTCCTGTTATCTTCTTATCATCAAAAGAAACATTGATAGACTCCATGACTATCCTTGTTCTTAGATTATATACTTTAAAGGCTCTTGAAGTTGGATAACCAACAAAAATGCCCTCATCAGCTTTGGTTTCAAATTTTCCTAGCTGTTCAGGATGAGGTCTAAGAACAAAGCATTTGCAACCAAACACATGCAAATGTTTCAGACTCGGCTTCTTCTCTTTAATCATTTGATAAGGAGTGACACCATGTCTGTTGATTAGAGTAATGTTCTGAGTGTAGCATGCTGTGTTGACTGCTTCTACCCAGAAATATGTAGGTAGTTTTGCTTCCTCCAACATTATTCTACCAGCTTCAATAAGAGTTCTGTTCTTTATTTCAACTACTCCATTTTGTTGGGGTGTGCCAGGAGCAGAGAATTGTTGAACTATTCCTTTGTATTTGCGGAACTCTTCCATTATTGAATTCTTGAATTCAGTTCCATTATCACTTCTTAGAATCTTGACTTTGTACTTTGTGCCAGTTTCGATGAGTCTTACATGATCCAAAAGTATCTCTGCAGTTTCATCTTTTCTGTGCAGAAAATACATCCAGGTAAATCTAGTATATTCATCAACAATGACTAGAGTATACCTTTTCTTACTGATGGACATAACGTTGACTGGTCCAAACAAGTCAAGATGTAACATGTGATATGGTCCATCAATTGAGGATTCAGATTTACTCTTGAATGATGTCCTTCTCTGTTTAGCCTTCTGACAAGCATCACAGAGTCCATCAGGAGTATATAACGCCTTTGGTAATCCTCTTACCAAATCTTTCTTAACCAACTCATTGATATTGTTGAAGTTGAGATGAGAAAGCTTCTTGTGCCAATTCCAACTTTCATCTATTGTTGCTTTACTGATGAGACATGTTGAGGGACCATCAGTATTGGTGTAGACATTGGCTTCATAAATGTTACCACGTCTTTGACCAGTCAAGACAATCCTTCCAGATGTTTTACTGATCACTTCAAAGTGAGTATCATTGAAGTCGACATGATAACCTCTGTCTGTGATTTGACTCACACTAAGCAGATTGTGTTTGAGTCCGTTAACCAGAGCTACTTTTCCAATGATGACATTTCCAATGATTATATTGCCATATCCCAAAGTTTGTCCAATGTTGCCATCTCCATAAGACACTGTTGGGCCAGCTTTCTCCTCAAATTCTGATAGCAAGGTTTTTTTTCCCGTCATGTGCACAGAGCATCCACTATCCATGACTAACACATTTTTCTTTTTACCTTGCAATCAGAAACAAAGAGCTCAGTTAGAATTTTTAAGAACCCACACTTGTTGGGTTCTTTTTGCATGCAATTTAACACTATTAGCAGCAGAAGTCTTTTTAACAAAAGCAGTTCTGTCAGATTTAAATCCATCAGAATTTGCTTCGTCATTATCAGAATTAATAGATGCATGCTTAGTATTCAGACTCTTTGTTCTACCAGAATTTGCACTTTTATTAAATTTTGGCAAGGGATCATAATAGTTGTAGTACAAACTATGGTATTCTTCACATGTATAGATAGAATTCCATTTACTGCCACAGTGAAAACAAGGATTCTGTGGATTATAAAACACTGATCTATTCCTAATGTCAGACTTAGGAACTACAGTAGCCTTCTTTTTACTCCTCCTGCAATCAATAGCAAGATGATTAGAGTTACCAAAATTAAAGCATGTTTTCCTTGGTGTATTTGGAATATACTTATAATTATTCTCTTTGTTTATTCCAATTTTACCATTTCTATTCCTCTTAGCGGTAGTGGTTTTCTCTCTATCTGTCGCTTCACAGATTCTGTCTCTGAGTTGTTTCTTAGACAAAAGACCTATATTTTTGACAGATTTAGACTTAGAATTCTGTGTAGAAGTAGATCCCTTTTCTAAAGTAGAGTTGGGATTTTCTGGATACACATACTTGACAGGTTTTAATTTGGTCTTTGTTCTGTTCATTACATGTCTATAGGTTTTTGGATTTGTTGACTCATTCACAACAACTCTTCCTGATTTAGTTGTTTCAGCAGTAACAACTTCAACTTTATTTTTCTTTTTGTCCTCTGGTTTATAACCTAGACCTTCTTTCCAGTTCTTATCTGTGATAAGATCGTGTGTTTTCTTTCCAGAGTGTGTCCAGGTTATGAGTTTCTCATTAGCTTTATTAAGTTCCTTTTCAAGTGCAGTACATTTAAACTCCATCTCTAGCTTCATGTGCTTAGCCTTATCACATTCATTTTGTACTTCTTTCATGAAGAGTAACTCAGCTTCTAGATGATCATTTCTTTTAGTCAATTCTGACAACTCAGATATTATTCTAGCATTTTCAAGAGATTGACTTTTAAAGCTAATATGCAGAGACTTTAAGAAAGATCTTAACCCAGAGACATTATCAGTGTCAAAATCAAAAATAACTTCAGGTACCTTATTTTCAGGAGCAGCAATCTCATCCACATTTGCCATTAGTGCATAGTTCACTTTTTCTTCTTCAGAGTCTGAGGAAGAGTCCATCCAATCCTTTCTAGATGAGATTAGAGCTTTGGTTTTGGCCTTTTTGCATTCAGTTGCAAAGTGACCCATTCCATCACAATTATAGAATTTTACTTTTGACTTGTCAAACTTGCTGCCTTTGCTTTCATTCTTCTTGTACCTGTTCTTGTCAGTATTGACAGGTTTCTTCTAAAAGTTGCCTTGTCTCCTAGCCTTTCTAAACTTCATCTTCTTGAAACCTTTGACTATCATAGCAACCATTTCCATCATATCAGAATCAGTAGAATCATCATCAGTATCAGTATCAGGATTTGCATCAGGATCTGATGATGAGTCATCAGTATTGGACTCAACGACTCTACTTCTCCTTCTTGAAACCTCCACGCTTTTTCCTTTTGATTTTGATTCAGCATTCAAAGCAATAGCCTTCGCTTTGTTGGTCTTCTTATTCTTCCTCTGTTGAACCTCAAGATCATGGGTTCTTAGCATCGCATAGACTTCATCAAGAGATACAATATTAAGATCATACTGATGCCTAATGATAGAGGTTTGAGTATCCCACTCCTCAGGCAGAGCTCTAAGAAACTTGGTATTTGAGTCTTCTGGATCATACTCTTTACCCACCGGAGATAGATTATTCAATAGTGTCAGAAATCTATCATACAGATCAGTGAGACTCTCATCAGATTTTGCATCAAACTGCTCGTACTCTTGAATCAACAGAGCCCTTCTGTTTCTTTTGATAGATTCAGTACCCTGGCATTGAGTCTCTAAAGTTTCCCAGATTTACTTAGCAGTTTTACATGCTATCACTCTATTTGACATGACAACATCAAGACTATTATGAAGAATGTTCTTCACCTTTGCATCTCTGAGTACTTCAGCCTTTTCCTCAAGAGTCCATTCAGCCTTTGTCTTTTGAACATAGTGCTCAGGTATAGTATCTGTTCTAGCAACCAGTCTCTTAGGGATATATGGTCCATCATATATTCGATCGAGATAGTTAGGATCAGTTGCCTCCAGATACATCAACATCTTTACCCTCCATGTGGGGTATTCAGCCTTTTTGAGAACAGGGATTTTAATACTTTCATACTTTCTGATTGTAGTAAATCAGTTTGCTCTGATACCAATTGTTCAGTAATTAACAATTGTAGAAGGTGGGTTGAATACAATTGTATAAGATTTTCGACTTAAACAGAAATAATAACACAAGTATGAATATATAACAGCTTTATTAACTCTGATATAAAACTGTTACAAACTCTCTCAAGAAATTCTTATGTTCTTGAGAGCTGCTAGGTTACAAGATAATTCGTGTAAGCGATTACTCTTAAGTAAAACCTAAACTGTGTTTATATACAGTACACAGATACACTATCAATTACAAGATATATCAAATCAATTACATACGTTTCCTAATACATATCTTGAATGATAGCTGCATTCCTATAAATCAGGAATCGACATGTCAATCTTCCTAGATTCCTGGACTGATGTATATCCTCATGAAATCCTGATCAGCTTCCAATCCTGATGACAACACAATCCTGACGGTGCAATACTGATGACGTCAGCATCAGTATCTGATCAGTAGTCCAAGTCCTGATCATCACTTGAATCAATATCTAACAGTTCAAAAGTATCTTTCAAACCATATGCCATGCATTTACGGAAATGATGCCAGTATAATATGAACGATGAAGTTACAAGGTAACTCAAAATGCATATATATGTGGGAATATCTGCTATGTCGAAAATAAGCAAGATATTATCATTTATCATATAAAGAGGAACTTGCAAGGAAAATATTGCAATTCCAGTTATTAACATTTTTTTGAAGTCCTACTACCTGAAAGAAGTCTCTTCGATACGTGTTGCGGAAGACACCGTCAACCTGAAAGAAGTCTCTTCGATACGTGTTGCAGGGAATTCCAAATTTGGGAGATGAACCAATACTGGAGTTATCCCACTCCCTGATGATCAGTCAGGGATGGTACAACCCAACATAGTTTACTACCGGTAGAAGGAAGAACTGACGGCTCCACTTGTTGATTGCCTTTAATAGTAACTCCCTGGCCAATGGTTAGGCCTTGTGATGGACCGCGCGACTCGGCCTCTTACACACGACTCCTAGTTCGAATAAATCCACAGCATTGAAACTTAGAGTTTGTCCTCCCTTCCCCAAGTGAAATACTTGTTGATAAGACTCCACAAAGTAGTCGTATCTAGTTGGAAAGGAAAATTCACCAACATTTCCCAAGCTTTTGCTTGTTAATGGATATCAACTTGTTCCAACAATCTTACCCCTCGAATGATGAGAAGGTACACACAGACTTAATGAGTCCATAACAACCAAGTTGCGAGTGAAAAGGATAAATTATGACCGGGAAGTCAACAAGATAAATAACATTGCTCAAGTAGGTTCCCCTATAATATGGAAGTTTGAGCGAGCATTTAAATCCTTTTAAGATAGATTTAAATGAAAAATAAAAAGAATTGGGAACCTTTCCTTGATAAAATAGTCGTAAAAAAAGACTCCGAAATATTTTACATAATATTTGGAGGTGAAAGGTAATCTCTGAATAATATAAATCATTTTAAAAAGAACTTAAAAGAATTAAATAGATATTCTGAGAATATTTATTAACTCAATAATAATTACGGAATATTATTAACTCATAATATTGCTCGTAAGTAATCCTCGAATGAATATATGGAATTATTTACTAAATAAATCCCTCCTTAAATGAATATTCGAAATAATATTCATTAAATAATTAAACTCCAATAAATATTTAAAATAATATTCAATAAATAAGTCAAACCTTAAATGAATATTTGAAAATAATATTCATTTAATAAATAATCTTCTAAATGAATATCCAAATAATATTCATTTAGTAATCAAAACTTTAAAGGAATAATCGAGATAATATTCCTTAAGTAAATAGAACTTCCAATGAATATTTTAAAATAATATTCATCAAGTACATAAAACCTTAAATGAATATTTGAAAGTACTATTCATTTAATAAATAACATTCTAATGAATATCAAAATAATATTCATTAAATAATCAACTCTAAGTGAATATTCGAAACTAACATTCATTTAATATCTCTCGACTGAGATAATACTCGAATAACATTCCTCGAAATATTTCCAAGTAATTGATACTTTATGGAATATAAATAACGTTTAACAATAACATTCCTCAGATAAATAATAATCTGTCGTTGGAATCCCTCCGGGTTTCCACGACTATCTATATCTCAAAATACCGACTCCCGGTCTATATTTAGAATGAATATCATATGCCCTTCGCTAAGGGTCTTACCAAAACAATCCGACTTATCACTGATAATTCGTATCTAGTCTATAAGCCAATATCAATTCAGGGAACAAGTATCACAAAAACCAGAGTCACAATATAATTGGAAACAGGCATGCATGCGATGGCATATGTAAAACAGAAATCATATACATATATTATCACAACAACAGGTTCAAAGGTTTGAACACTTGCCTGGTAATCGGGTGTGGGTGGAGATAGCGTGTCCTGGGTCTGCTCGATGATCTATAAACAATCAGAACATTCGAGGTTAACCACTTAACACCTTTTAAAAGTCTAGGTATAACTTCACTTAAATCGAAACACGTTTTCGAATTATCTCGTTATACACCTTTTAGTGTAACTCTTTTTATCACCGATACGATCCCATATTTGTTCGTTATTAAGACATGTCATCATACCCACACTTGGTATATACTTAAGTCGTAAAAGTTCTAAAGTCGATCGATTACGAACCGAGATTATACCTAGAGTTTTATCGTTCATTTTCTAAGTTATAACCAAAGTTATACTTTTAAGGGGTTTGTTCGCGTTTAACTTCGATTCAAAATTTTTTATAAAATCGGAAAATGATCCGTTTGACATGTGGTTTTCTTTCATACCTTCCTTATGACCTCTAGTATTTATTTACCAAGATTCGCCACTGAGTAACATGCTTTACGAGGGTTCAATTGAAGTTACGAACTTTTACTTACGGTTCCGAACCAATTTTAGTAATTTGACCATAACTCCGAAACCGTAAGTCGGAATATTTCGATTCTCACACCAAAACGATCTATGGCTCGAGATCTACAAGGACTAGTCATAATATCAACCAGGTCAGGAATTTATACCAACTGTTATGAACTGATTCTTAAGGTCTAACGAAAATCGGGCATTACGACGGATATAAATTGATCGTTTCAAAATTGTTTTCAACACAACCAAGCCACACCGGGCATCCATACATCTTATACACATGTTATACACCTCAATAAGTCCAGAAATATCATACTTCATCATCATGTGCATCATTTTACTTAAATCACTAAACCACTAACTAATCATGCTTATAACATTACCATAATCATAACTAAGTTAAAATCCATCAAGAGGGCTACGGTTTCATGAGTTCTATACCTTCCTTGGTGTGTGTAAGACCTTACTAAGCCTTGAATAATCCTTGTAAAACCTTAACCAAGCTTAGATCATCCAAGAAATCAAGAAAAACAAAGTTAGTTTCTTGAAAGTTACTATTCACCCTAAACTTGTAAAAATCATAGAAAATCGAAAAGTAAGAGTTTGGCTCTCAATTTTTTTACCACATCTTGGCCACTTCATAAGCTTTGTTTTGAGTCCTAGTTCATCAAATTTGAAGCTTCCTAGCTAGGGTTTTGAGCCCCCTTTTTCCGTTGCACAGAAACTGTCAAGAATAGGGCAGTTTGGTTTCTTCAACTTGGGGAGGAGATTTGACTAGGCTATACTCATTAGATTGCCATGAAATTTTGAGCGAATATTGCCCATGGAGTGGAGAGGCTGAGGTCAAAATTTGGTGATTTGATCATGGATAGAAATGGAGATATGAATTTTCTTCTTTGAGGGTGTTCTGCTGGGCAGTTTGAACAAAATGGAGAGAATGGAGTTTTTGATCTTTGTTTGCTTGGTTCTCTTGCATAATACACCTCATCTTGATAATATCTAGCTAAAGCAGCTTTATTAAAGGTGGTGTGGTCATGTATGATGTATTTTGGAGGGACAAGTGTTGATCTTTAGTGGTGATTATGCTAACTAAGTAGTTTGATTGCTAAGTACTTGTTCATTTCACGGATTTCTAATTAGGGTTTACCGGGAATCTTCTTAATATTAATACTATCATTCTCCATCTTTCTTACTAACTTTCGAATTTATATTCCTTAAATCCCTTCGTTAAATTCTTAAGTCTATCAGTGTCCAGGGAACTTTCGGAGAAAATAAAAGTGCGGTTTTTCAGAATCCGACAGCTTTTACATACACTTATTTTCCCCCTGGATCACTATTACGAACTCGGAAATCCGTTCCGAATACTTCTATATAGTGTCGTCTCATAATATTCTCTTTTCCACCAAAAACACTATTCATTCTTTATTCTTTACTTATTCTCTTAGGGTTGTACAATTGTCCCTGATCTCTTTCAATCGTTCCTTAACCTTTTTACGGACCCACTGGACCAATAACAGATATCGATTTGGATGACATAATAATAATCTTCTCCTTTAGAATTATCAAATCTCAATTCCCTAGGAGATAGATAATTCTTATCTAAAGCGTCAACCAATAGTATTCTTCATGGCATATAAACATTTGAATCCAAATTTATTCCTTTCGTTCATTATCTCAATCGTTACATCGTAGTCGTAATCACTATTCACCATTACCTCAGTACATAATAAAAAGTTTTAATTATATCCAAAATTTGGGGTTCTTACATGTAGTGCCAATAATTCAGCATGATTCGAAGAAGTTGCAGCTAGAGTTTGCTTTGTAGACCGCCAAGATATTGCGGTATCACCATATGTGAATACATAACATGTTTGTGATCTACCTTTGTGGGGATCCGATCGATAACCTGCATCTGCATAACCAACTAATTCTACTTTTGAGTCTTTAGAATAAAACAAACCCATATCCATTGTACCTCGAAGATATCTAAATATTTGTTTCACACCAGTCCAATGTCTTCGAGTTGGAGCAGAACTATGTCTTGCCAATAAATTAACAGAAAAGGCAATATCAGGACGTGTACAATTGGCAAGGTACATTAGTGCACCAATGGCACTAAGATATGGTACTTCAGGACCAAGAAGTTCTTCTCCCTCTTCTCTTGGGCGGAGTGGATCCTTTTTCTTTTCAAGTGAGCGAACAACCATAGGTGTACTCACGGGATATGATTTATCCATAACAAATCGCTTAAGGATCTTTTCAATATATGATGACTGGTGGACAAAAATTCCTTTGGATAGATGTTCAACTTGAAAACCAAGGCAAAGTTTTGTTTTTCTTAAATCTTTCATCTCAAATTCCCTTTTCAAATATTCAATCGTTTCATGAAGTTCATTTGGGGTCCCAATGATGTTTAGATCATCAACATAAACTGCAATTATAGTAAACCCCATTTTTGTCCTTTTAATAAAAACACATGGACAAATTACATTATTAACAATCCATTTTTCAAAAGGTACTCGCTAAGGTGATTATACCACATTCGACCTGATTATTTCAATCCGTACAATGATCTTCGTAATTTAATTGAATAAATTTCTTGGGGTCTTGAACTATATTCTTCAGGCATTTTTAATCCATCGGGAATTTTCATGTAAATGTCATTATCTAGAGACCCATACAAGTAGGCAGTCACAACATCTATCAAATTCATTCGGAGCCCTTCTAAAATTGATAAACTTAGTAAAAATCTGAATGTTATTGCATCCATTACCGGGGAATAAGTCTCCTCATAATCAATTCCCGGTCTTTGTGAGAAGCCTTGTGCAACAAGGCGTGCCTTATATCTCACAACTTCATTTTTCTCATTTCTTTTGCGCACAAATACCCATCTATATCCAACGGGTTTTACACTTGCCGGTGTTTGCACAATAGGTCCAAAAACTTGACGTTTTTCAAGTGATTTCAATTCTGCTTCAATAGTATCTTTCCATTTTGGCCAATCATTTCTTCTTTTACATTCATAGATCGATCTAGGTTCATGATCCTCGATTTCTTCAGAAATGTCAAGTGCAGCTGCATATGCAAATATTTCATCCACGACAATTTCTTTTCTATTCCACCTTTTTCCTGAAATGATATAATTTATCGAGATCTTTTCATTGTCCTCAATTTCAGGTGTTTGATCATCCTTTGAAGACGTCTCAGTCTCTTCAGTGATCAATTCTATATCATTTGGAATGATGTCTTTTGATGTACCAGCTTGTTTATCAAGTTTCCTTGATTTTCTAGGATTTTTATCCTTAGATCCAATAGGTCTACCACGCTTCTGGCGTGCTTTAGACTCATTTGCTAGCATGATTTTATTTTCTTCATTAGGAAGTGTTATTTTACAAGGAACATTGATAGCCGGTATATGTGACTTTGTCACTGTCAGTAAATGAATCGGGCAATTTATTTGCAATCTCTTGTAGGTGGATAATCTTTTGAACTTCAAGTTCACATTGATTTGTGCGAGAATCATAATGAGACAGAGATGCTGCATTCCACAAAATTTCCTGTCTTTCTTTTTCAAATTTTGACTTATCAAATTTTGACTTATCTCCCCCTATTGCAGGAAAAACTGTCTCATGAAACTGACAATCAGCAAATCCTGCTTTAAATAAATCACCGGTCATGGGCTCCAAATATTTTATAATTGAAGGAGAGTCAAACCCAATGTATACCCCTAATCTTCTTTGGGGTCCCATTTTTGTTCGTTGGGGAGGAGATATCGGAACATAAACTGCACACCTAAAAACTCTTAAGTGAGAAATATTTGGTTCTTGACCATTTACAAGCTGCAATGGGGAATATTTATGATAAGCAGTCGGTCTTAACCGAACAAGTGATGCAGCATGTAATATTGCATGTCCCCAAGCAGTATTTGGTAAGTTTGTTTTCATAAGTAAGGGCCTAGCAATCAATTGTAGCCTCTTAATAAAAGATTCTGCTAAACCATTTTGGGTATGCGTATACGGAACCGGATGTTCCACATCAATCCCAATTGACATGCAATAATCATTAAAAGACTTAGAAGTAAATTCTCCTACATTATCCAACCGGATTTTCTTGATTGCATGATCTGGGAATTGTGTCCTTAATCGAATTATTTGGGCAAGAAGTCTTGCGAATGCAACATTACGAGTGGCCAATAAACTAACGTGTGGCCAACGTGTCGATGCATCTATAAGTACCATAAAGTACTGAAATGGTCCACTTGATGGTGTAATAGGTCCACATATATCTCCTTGAATTCGTTCCAAAAAGGATGGACATTCAATCGCAACTTTCACATGCGATGGTCTTGTTATTAGTTTTCCTTGAAAGCAAGCAACACAAGAAAAATCTCTGGACAATGGAACAATTTTATTCTTTAGAGGATGTCCATTTGAATTTTCTATAATTCTTCGCATCATTGTTGAACCCGGATGGCCTAAACGATCATGCCACATAAGAAAATTTTCCGGGTTTACTGATTTTTGGCTCATTACCATGTGTGTCTCTACTGGATTAATAAATGTAAAATATAATCCAGATTTATATGATGGGAGCTTTTCTAATATTTGCTTCCTCCTAGAGACTATAGACGTGATACATAAATATTCATCATCATTTTCGTTTGTTGTCTCAATATGATAGCCATTGTGGCGTATATCTTTGAAACTCAAAAGGTTTCTTTTTGATCGGGTAGAGAACATTGCATTCTCAATAAATAAATGTGTACCATTAGGTAACACTATATTTGCTCTTCCGGAGCCTTCAATAATATCTGATGCACCCGATATTGTATTTACATTAGTTTTAGCTAATATGAGATGCGAAAAATATTCTTTATTTTTCAAAATTGTATGTGTTGTTGCACTATCCGCCAAACAAAATGATTTCTCATCTTTCATAGAATATAATGAGAGAATATTGGCCATATTTCTTCACAAAGCAAATATATAATTGAGGATTAGAATAATATCCAAAACAATTCATTCATGATAAAAGAGAATTTCATAGAATGCATAAAGAAAAGCCAATCATAGCGAGCTTTATCATAGTTTTCTGGTGATCATATCTCTCTTTTAGATCCATCGAAAGGTTTAATGGACCCATAACAATCAAGTATTGAGTTTAAGCTTTCGTGAAGATGATGACAAAAAAAAAAATATCATGACATTTGCATTGTTTTGTTAAGATTTCACAATTTCTTTATTGTGTCTCTAATACCCATAGCATTAAGATTGATTTACATCAAGAATTCATATCAAATAAATATTTTCAAGAATATCAAAAGCGTTGAACTCAAATTTTATAAAATTTGACATTGCGGTGCGGCTAAATAAACAAAATATAAGTTAATTACAAATTACAAAGCATTCATATAAATATTTGTAAATTACCAACGTAAGTGGTATGCAAAGACATAATTTTCAATTTATCTTTTTTTTTTGAAATAAATTTTCAATTTATCTTACTATCACCTTAAGTAACAATATTCATTCAATAAATTTATTTTCGTATGTAAGCGAAAAATTAATATAGAATGAAATATTAGCATTAACAAAATAAAGAAAGGCCTAACATACAGAGCACACTAAAAATGTTCTGTGAAAAAAAAACATGTATAATAAAGACAAGCATGTCCAATTAATTATATATACATTTCGTGAACATATAAGACAGTGTAAATAAAGATATAATTAGCATTGCATTTAGGTCAGGTGTCGATTAAAAATATGTCAAAATCCCCTTTATTTTATGTTCATTATTGGTGAATAAATGAAGCAGTATTCCCATTAAATAAACAAAAAAAAAATCACATAATAGATAAATGGCATATAAAGGATATTTTACTTAATAATCTAAAAATATATATACATATATTATTAGACTTACCAACATATGGGAAATAATACCCGATAACATGTCAATCCAAACCTCAAACATTATATTCATCTAGGGTGACAAAAAGAAGCTTTCAGCTATGTATACAAGTTTATGTATTAATAAGCCAAAAAAATAAAAGTAAAATAATTAGTTATATGATTTTAGATCATAATAAATCATTAGAATAACCTGAGAGGCCAACAACTACATGTGGAATCTGTAATAACTGCAAATTTTCGATTAAATTTTCCTACTCGATTTTTTTTATTTTAATTAAGAGCGATGCACTAATATATTTTAATTAGCGCGTTTTGGTAAAATTTTAAAATTTTATATATTCATATGGAAGTAAATATTATTTTATATTTATTTGATTTTATTAAAATTTAGGAAAATAAGATTGTATTTTTTTAAACGAAATTAGAGTCTCGTTTTAATTAGTCAGCAGGGGGAAACAACATGATTGAGGGGTCAGCATTTTTTTTTACCAAACATGACACTAAGCAGGGTCATTATTTTGTCTCCCACATTTGTTTACTTTTAATCCCACTAGTAGAAAAAAAACCGGTTCAGTTTTTAGTTTTATATAAACAATCAGATACATCATTTACTTTCAAAAACAAAACACTACAACCATATTATATACACACAAAAACCGAGCATAAGTCACAGGTAGTTCTTTTATCTTGTACATTCTTTTCTTTCCATTTTCGTTCTGAACTAGTAGGCTAGAATTTATAGTTGTTGTATGTATGGGGTTCGGAGTATTGCAAAATGGAGTAATAGGGGTGGAACTGTTGTGTTATCGGGGAAGGGGTTTTGGGTTGTGTGGAGGCTGTTGTAGAGAGGGTGGAGAACAGAGAAGGAGAGGAGGCGCGAGAGAGAAGGAAAGAGAGGAGAGGCGGAAGAGAGGATGAGGGAGGTCGAGAGAGATATTATTGTAATTGTTGTGGGTGTTGTGTTGTTGTGGTCGGAGAGGAGGGAGAGAGACGGGGAGGAGGCAGAGAAACAAGGGAGAGAGATGATGGTTAAAGAGAGATTGAGGTTGAGAGAGAGATCGAGATCGAGAGAGATAGAGAGGCGGAGGAAGAGAGGAGAGGCGAAAGGGAGAAGAGAAAGAGATAAAGAAGAGAGATCGAGGGTGAGAAGAGAGGGAGGCGAAGGAGAGATTTCGGGGAGAGAGGTAACGAAAGATAGAGAAAGGAGGGAGAGAGAGAGAGATAGTCGGGAGAGAGTTTGAGAGAGATAGAGGGAGTCGCGAGAGAGTGTGAGAGAGAGAGAGAGATGTGCAAGAGAAAGAGATGCAGGGGAGGGGGTGGGGCCCACGATGGGGGATGAGGTGGGGCCCGCGCAAATTTTCTGTTAAATAACGTAATAATAAAACTAACGAGCGAATGTTATAATCGGGATGTTAAATTGGATTAAAATGAATAAAAATAGTTTGTTGTAAAATGTTTTATAAAGGATTTTGGGGGATTAATTAATATTTTAAATAGAAAATAGAAAAGAAAATGATTAAAATTTTGGATATTAATTGATTATTTGACGATTGGTGGAATGGTTAAAATTAGATTTAAGTGCAATAAAGGAAATGAATTATTTTATTTGGAGAATAAATAGAGATTATTTTATTATAATAGACTTAATTAAATTAGAGAAATTAGAAGTTAGTGAGAGTAATGATTATAGGTTTAATGTGAATAAAAATGGATTTTTGAATATTTTTTTTGTTATGAGATTAATATTAATTAAATTAGGGAATTTTTAGAGAATTTATAAGAGTTAATTTAAATTGGAAGTGCAATTTGAATAATTAATTGTTAGCAATATTTTGTGAATAATTGATCGTAATTTAATGCTTTAAATATTTATTGAGAGAATAATTGTGAATAAATAGAATTAATTTTGGTTTTATTTTAGAAAGCCGATATTTAATATTTGAGGATTTAATTATTTAATTCGAGGATTAATTGTTCTTGAGGATTTTATTTATTTAATTCGAGGATTAATTGTTCTTGAGGATTTTAATTATTTAATTCGAGGATTAATTGTTCTTGAGGATTTTATTTATTTAATTTGAGGATTAATTGTTCTTGAGGATTTTAATTATTTAATTCGAGGATTAATTGTTCTTGAGGATTTTATTTATTTAATTCGAGGATTAATTGTTCTTGAGGATTTTATTTATTTAATTCGAGGATTAATTGTTGATTTGAGGATTTATTTATTTAATTGGAGGATTAATTATTGTCTCGAGGATTAAGTGATTAATTATGGAATTATTAAAAATGGCGGAACATAGTGGGTTAATAAGGAAATGACTCGAGGAACCGTTTTGGGGTAGGATTTCGGATGAGTTGGGGGACTCGTTTGGAAAAACTTAAAGAACGAAAGTTGTAGAT
This sequence comes from Saposhnikovia divaricata, assembly GCA_036435485.1. Classification (NCBI taxonomy): domain Eukaryota; kingdom Viridiplantae; phylum Streptophyta; class Magnoliopsida; order Apiales; family Apiaceae; genus Saposhnikovia; species Saposhnikovia divaricata. The sequence goes on along the minus strand of CM071600.1, from coordinate 153,737,242 downwards.
ATGCAAAAGTACTATATAGCGGTGAATAGAAGTTGATTGAAAGGTGATTAGGAGTTGAGTTAATTAATGGCTGAAATAGGCCCGAGAAGGTGAAATGCCGGAGAACCAGAGACGTGGAGCAAGTTGGAATATCACACCGCAGAGCACAGGCAAGTTTACTAATTCGTACTCCATTGTTCGGGGTATTTATATTTTTAAGTATGCTGATTAAATTTTTCGATTTACATAATCAAGTATTCTTTCGAGTGATTTATACCGGATTTTTATTCATGCAATTTACCTTCATATATATTATTGCTGAGCTGTTATCCAGACATATTATTTAATGTGGTGTTCAAATTTATTTCATGAGTTGTTCCATATTCGTTGGGACGTTTATTGAGATACTTCATTCAAGTTTATATTTAAGAGTGGGAATATAGATAAGGTAAGTTATGTATACTGATATGGGTCACCTCATTTCGATTCCATAATCAGAACAGTTTTTCATAATATTTCCTCTACTCATTCAAGAGGGAAACTATATTATTGGTGTCTATTGTTCATTGCTTATGAAAGCAAAAGTGACCGGAGTAACGCACCGGCCCAACTGAGGAGTATTTAGGGTGTGTTCGAGACGTCGGTGCATCCTTCTATCGATAGAAAACGAGTAGTGATAATGGATTGATCATCCATTACTTGAGTAGGCGTTATGAGCAGAAATTTAATCATTGACATCCTATCGGTTAACCGATGCCTGTGTGGTTCTGTTAACTAGGGTGTTGATCTGAGCAGTTGTTATATTATATTATCAATGGAGTATTTTTGAGAAGTTATTGATTTATCTTCAAGCAGTATTTTGAGAAGTTATTGATTTATCTTCGAGCAGTATTTTGAGAAGTTATTGATTTATCGTCGAGCAGTATTTTGAGAAGTTATTGATTTATCTTCGAGTAGTATTTTGAGAAGTTATTGAGATATATTGGAGTCGAATTTCGAGATTTATAAGAATTTCTGAGTTGATCTCTTTTCAAAAGTAATTATATTTATAACTCTTATAGAGTAGTAAAAACATATTTTGAGTGAGTTGTGGTTGTATTATATGATATCTGTATATACTTGCTGGGCATTCTTTGGCTCATTCTTGCTATTTAAATATTATTAATCAGCGACATCTAAAGACGACTCTGGCATGGTGAATCGTGGCAAAAAGGGAAAGAGAAGGGCTATTAATTTCAACCCATTAGCCTTATAATATCAAAGGAGGGTACAAGATGGAATAAATTTGTTTAATGCTTTATTGTTGAGTGTTTTGTATGTTGTAATAATATTTCAGAGATTCTGGGAGGTGAGTTTGTATTGTAATAACTTTTGTATTTCGAGTGCTTGTTCTAAGACTATAACCTGTGGAGGATAAGAGGGAGTTTATCATGGATTTTGTTGTAAAGTACATTGTGATCAGGTGATTGAATATTCCGCAAGAGGTGTGGCGACCTGGATTCCTGTATGGGATTTGGGGGCGTTACATTAATGGTATCAGAGCAGTAGGTTATAAATCTTAGAACGAGTATAGGAGGAGTTATGACTATATAAGAGAGAGTTTAGAAGCCAAGGAACCGATAGGTATATATATATAGTAGGATTTCAAAGAGTTGTGGGGTGGAGGCATGATAGGTATAAGCGAAAAATTAATATAGAATGAAATATTAGCATTAACAAAATGAAGAAAGGCCTAACATACAGAGCACACTAAAAATGTTCTGTGAAAAAAAAACATGTATAATAAAGATAAGCATGTCCAATTAATTATATATACATTTCGTGAACATATAAGACAGTGTAAATAAAGATATAATTAGCATTGCATTTAGGTCAGGTGTCGATTAAAAATATGTCAAAATCCCCTTTATTTTATGTTCATTATTGGTGAATAAATGAAGCAGTATTCCCATTAAATAAACAAAAAAAAAATCACATAATAGATAAATGGCATATAAAGGATATTTTACTTAATAATCTAAAAATATATATACATATATTATTAGACTTACCAACATATGGGAAATAATACCCGATAACATGTCAATCCAAACCTCAAACATTATATTCATCTAGGGTGACAAAAAGAAGCTTTCAGCTATGTATACAAGTTTATGTATTAATAAGCCAAAAAAATAAAAGTAAAATAATTAGTTATATGATTTTAGATCATAATAAATCATTAGAATAACCTGAGAGGCCAACAACTACATGTGGAATCAAACTTAACAAAAGAACATAAAATAAAGAAGGCGTGAAATTAAATAAATACAGAGAGACATGTGTAAGCATAACTCAAGTTTTTGTACCACGCTCTTTTCCTTTTATAACATAAAATCAAAATAAAATGAAGGCAAAGGGAGTAACTAATTTTAAACATAGACAAAATTGTAGAAGGTTATTAGTTTACCTACGGATGAAGAAGAGATCTTGTAGACTTTTAACCGGAGTAACAAAAGTTTGCCTTTTCTATTATCCTCCAACATGTCTTGGATTTTAAATACTGCAACCACCTTCAATAGTTTTCTTTCGGAATAACTCAACTAGAATGATACTTATTTTTATACTTTTATGCTAACGTGTTATAGATATAATATATATAATAGAGAGAAAGAGAAAGAGCTACATAATAGAGATAGAGAGAGGAGAGAGCAATATTAATATTCATATGTGAAGAACAAATACAAGCAAGGCTTTATATAGCCCAAGTATATATAGGTTACAATGGAAGTGAAAAGAAAAGAAGTAATGCACTAATTAGGGTAAGGTGAAAAGCTAAAAGTCATCCATAATTATACATAAGAGTTGGTGATTTGGTCGGAGGAAAAATGAAAAATGCGAACCAAACAATTTGTGAACGCCTTTAAAATCTTACAGTACATATCTCAAGCAAACCCCAACCAAAATAAATAAATAAATAAATTCCACACGCACTTATTGCATGTTTGAATTATGAGAAGGTACCCGTCAAAAAAAAAAAAATATATGAGAAGGTGGGGTAATAATACAAGTATGAAAAGTAGAGAAATTGAAAGGGAAGCATGAGGTTATCATCACTTTGTAGCTCTCTCTGTTTACAACATTCCCTGCCTTCTTTAAATACAGCCTTTAGCTGCCACATCCCATCATTCATTTTCCTTGCACCATACCTCCCTTGTCCTTCCAAACTGCTACTGTACACAAATTGGTTACCATGTTTTTGTTACCCATCTTTTTGACAAGTTTTGAATTCTCGACATCTTCGTAGAGAGATACCGTCAAAGCAAAAGACCGTTTGTTTTTAATAGTCTTTAAATATTAATGTTAGGAAGTGAGGTTGGTGGCTATAAAGAGACTATTTCCATTTTATCATATACTTCCTTCCTTGCTCATCCATCTTCTTTCTTAAAGACCATACAGATACATCATCCAGAGGTAGGGATCAAAGATGGGGAATTGTCAAGCCATAGATAATGCAAGTTTGGTAATACAACAGCCTTCAGGTAGAGTAGATAAAATGTATGTGCCTGTTCCTGCTAGTGATATTATGAAGACCAACCCTGGCTATTATGTTGCTCTTCTTCTCACAACCACTTTGTATCCACCTTCCTCTGCTGCTGCCACAGCTGTGGCACCTACTATTACTAACAATGAACCCCTTCGTATTACTCGTATCAAACTTCTCCGGCCAACTGATAATCTTGTTCTTGGAAATACTTACAGACTTGTCAGCTCTCAAGGTATGTGCCTATTCTTTATCTACGTATCTATATTTATTTATGTTCTTGGTCATGTTCCACTCGGATCATTTTAGTCTAGAAACTCGACAAACCAGCTACAAATCACCTGTCACGCACTACAAACTTGGATCATTTGTGTCTAGAAACTCCACAAACTAGCTACAACTCTTTTGTCAAGATACTAGAAATTTGATCATTTTAGTCTACAAACTCGGCAAACTAGCTATAAATTACCTATGTAAATACTTGATTTTTGTTTCTCTAAGTTATCCTTAATTTTGTTTGGGATTTGTAGAGGTGATGAAAGGGCTGTGGGCTAAAAATTATGCAAAGAAGCAGAATAAACAAGCAGAACCAACTGGGAAGGAAGTGATTAACTCAAGCTCAAAGTTTGATAATATTGCTGCTGCAACAAAAAGTAACTTGGAGGAGAAAGCCAAACAGGTATAATTAGTTTTTTTTTTTTTTTGAATAATTAAACAATAATAATCTTTATCAAAAAGTATGCAGCTAGATACTTTTGCAATCACTAACAGAGATTTAACAAAAATGGAATCTTTTTCTTTTGAGACCTGCACCTGCCTCTCTTAAAAAGATTTATGCTTTATATACCCCTCTTGAAGCTTCTTGTTTTGCATCTCTTCTTTTTCCTGCTCAATCTGGATTAATAAATTGCATACAACTTTAGATAAATATATCACTTAGTTTTAGCCTGAAGGATGCTTTCCCTCTCAGTACAGCTAAAGAGAGCGTGACGGTGCCAGTGATAACTCGATTGTAGGGTGCGACTGTGTGAGTATTTAAATATCTAAGTATCAAAATAAAGAAAGTTGGATAAGTAAATCACATAAAGATTCCATGCTAATATTATCGAATATAATGATTAGTAGGAACTGCTACTATGAAGAGGATTGCAATCAGTTATCCTTTTCAATGATTTGCGGTCACATAGATATAGCAGATGCATAGACAATGGAGTGTGAATCTGCATAATAAGTCTGTCGAATATAATGATTAGTAGGAACTGCTACTATGAAGAGGATTGCAAGCTTTCACTTTAAAGTTTCAGATACCAATCAGTTATCCTTTTCAATGATTTGCGGTCACATAGATATAGCAGATGCATAGACAATGGAGTGTGAATCTGCATAATAAGTCTGTCAACCATATCTCTACTTCCTTTATAACTGATTCTATATTGAACATGATTTATGTGTAATTCAGGTGATAAAACATGATAGACATCGAACAAGGACATCATCATCATCCACAAACTCTGCAACAGCAATAGCTAGACCAAAAGGATGGCATCCCTCACTGCACAGCATCAGTGAGGCTGCGAGCTAATCAGCTGTGTCTTAACTTTCTATTAACGCAAAGCAGCAAATGTTAAAGCTTCATAAATCCGGTGAAAATCAATATAACAGTACATCCTGGATATTTTGACGTGTTTGGTGGTTGATGAGGTTTGTTCTACCAAGCCGAGGCATGTCGAAGATGACTTTGTCAATGGCCAATATTTAGTTTAGAACAATGTAAATCATAGTCAGGGTTGCTCAATTCGACATCCATGTAACTGTAATCTGCTACTGGTTTTTCTTAAAAACATATTTTCTTGTCCAGAACTGTATTTGCTACTATACCGAGAATATGCATATATTGTCTTGCACATAAGTACCAGAACTATCCTAAGATACTTGAAATTTCAGCAAGTAGTTAAATGAAAAATTGGATCCACAGGTATTTGAATATATGTAACAACAAATCTATAACCAGCAATACAGGATCATTCCATAAACAAATAAACTAATAGCTACTGAACTGGAGTCTAAACAAGTGTACTAAACCAATATGATATTAACTAAACAAACAATTTATTTTCACTGTCATTTGTCTTATTTATGTTGATTTCTGTCTTAGTACTAGTTCGTTATTGCACTGTGAAAACCACGGAGTCCAGAGTGCTTACGGAAACAGTCTCTCTTAGTTTAAACATAAGGTATGCATACATTTTACCCTCAATTCTACTACTCAATTCTACTAGATAGCGGGATAGACTTTAGAATGTATATGTGTTAATGTTTCAATAAGAGGTTGATATGTACATTACATTTATGCGATAATAATTTATATGCATTCTTTACTTGGTTAGCTTTCAGGAATAGATTGCTTACAAAAGAAAAGATGCTTCTGTTCGGTCTCCATACGAATCAGGCTTGTATCTTATGCAATGGGCAAGATGAAACTGTTGAGCATCTTTTCTCCTTATGCCCTTTCACTGTTACTATCCTTCAAGCAAGTCCAGTAGCCTTAAATTTGAACTGGGCGCGCTGGCTCCAAGGCGATTTCTTTACAGGTCGAGTTTCAAACTTAAGAAAGCACATTGGTTATCTCTTCATTTCAGTGGTGGTCTACTTAGTATGGCGAGAGAGAAATAACCGGATGCATCAGGGGGGAAACTCAAAGCAAAGTAACATGATGATTAGTGATGTTAAGAGTATGGTGAGGGAAAAATTGCACACATGCAAGGATTTTCAGCGAAGCTCTGCTAGGGATCCTCCTCTCTTAAGTAGTATTTTATACTAATTGATGTAATAGTTTTAGTTTCTTAGCCAGAGCATAGCCAGCATGGCAGTAATGTTTTCGAACATTTTTTTTGTTTGGTGCCCGGCCATTACAAATATAGAAATACAAATACAGAAAGGAAACCTAATACAAACTAAGAAACTCACACACACGCAGGAGTCGAACCCCTGACCTCCTTCAAAAGAGGCCAATGGCTCAACCACTGCACCAACATGTTGTTGGCTCCCATTATTAGCTAACTCTCTTTGATAAAGGGCATGCCCTTTGTCTCCCCCACCCCCATTTTTTCATTTATAAAATTTCGCTCAATTAGCAAAAAAAAAAAAAAGCAGACAAAACACAACGTGGAAAATGTGATGGCAGAAAATAGGGTTTCCAAGAAAATCAGAAACTAATAGCATAAAGATAAGAGAAAACAGACCATAATCATAAATCATGATCTTGTGCCACACCTAACATGCTTAACATTATTATTATGCTAAAGAATATTTTTCCGAAAAATAAAAATAATATTGTTCATGCTCAAACAAAAGAAGAATCATGAAACTGGAAACTGACAGAGACTAAATAGTGATACAAAAGAATATATTCCATATATGCAATTCCCTACAAGATAATTGATATAGTAAACAAAGAAATGATCATTATGCTTTAAAATCTTGAGTCTTAAGACAGGCATATCTAACACTCATCTAAACCTTGTGATTGAATTATTTTTAGACCCACAATGCCGTTGGATGATCCTTACACTTTAATATTTCTTCGAGTGGAAAATGTAAGATAGTCTTTTACTTTTTTTTTTTTTTTTTCTTTCTAATTTGTTTCTTTCGTTGTAAAACCGAAAAAAGTAAGTTGCACGATTGCTAAAAGGCTTGGAATAATAGAGGCTGAGACTACCATGGATTAGATTGCTAACAAGATGCTCTCAAATCTTTAGACTCTTAAGTATGATTATAGTATCTTACACATGGGTCCAAAGAGTTATAGATAAGTTGATAATATACATATAAAAATCGCATATGTTAAAAAACTCATGAACAACTTGCTTAAACTCAGATTAAATTAACTCTAATACACAAAGAGGATCAATCCCACTGGCAATACTAAAATGTCTTGCACATAGATGGCTTTTGGTAACATGTTACAAATTATAGACTATAGCCAAAATTTTAACCATAAATCAAGTCCAGTACTGATGAAAAAAAAAAAAAATTCAATTCAGCTTTTTATCTTGTTTTATACCTGTGCTGGGTAACAAGTAGCAGAAATTAATTTTATTGTCTCGTTTTATCTCACCAAATATGCCTTGCTTCATGACATCTACTCATTTCACAGATAGAATAAATGAATGGTCATTGTTTGATTAAATATGTGAGTTTCATACTGTGTCCAAAAAAAAAAACATTTGGTACCACTATATAGTAACATACCAGTCCATTTCAGTTTTTCCACCAAGTTCATGTTGCATCATAATTCATGTGGTACCACACTATATAATGACGTAGCTACATTATTTCAATTATTCCGCGGATCTTATTGCATCATAATATTATGTGGTACCATTATATAATGAAATACTGGTCCATGTCAATTCTTCTACTAGCTAGTTCCCACTGGGAAAGTGGTCCATTGACCCTGACAATGATCTAGGGACATTGACCTTGATGAAAAAAAATTGTCTTTCAGCTACCAGTAGTCATTGCACAAACAGTTCCCATCTTTGAAAGTGTGGAAACGAGTTCGGTCCCTAACTATAATTTCTCGACTAAAAACTTTTGAAATAGTCTTGAGAGCTGCATGACAATCTTCACAAGTTCTTAAGTTTTTTACTATTCTAATAGATGTCCCAGGTTCAGTACTCATCAGACCAAAAGCAATAGCAAGCTTCTCACTATGCCAAGCCATTGCTTGCTCTTTCTCTTCCTCGGTCAGATCAAACGAAACTGGCATAGTATTAGTTATGTAGCCTTCTATTCTTACTCTTCTTAGAATTTCACTCAGCTTGTCTTGAATCTCTAGAATTTGGGGGTGTAACTTGTCAGCAACTCTAAACTGGTGAACAACACCATTCACCTCGATCCAACTACATCCAATACTTAAATTATTCGTTCTCACACCCATTACTTTCCTCACTTGAGCGACTCTATCCCATCTACCAAGAGAAGCATATAAGTTTGAAAGCAACACTGCACCACCATCATGCCTACTGTAATCTAGTTGCTCAATTTGATTAATAATGAGCTCGCCAAGTTTAACATCACGATGGACTCTGCAGGCACTTAGCAAAGCCCTCCATATGACGATGTCGGGCTCCATTGGCATATTTTTGACAGCTCTGAATGCCCTCTCCAGGTAGCCAGCCCGACCAAGTAAATCAACGTAGCATCCATAGTGCTCAAGCATTGGCACTATCCCCCATAAACTTTCCATATTGAAGAAGATTGAAGAACCCTCCTTAACTAGGCCTGCATGGCTGCATCCATTTAGAACCCCAAGAATAGTAATCTCATTGGGTTTAACCTGTTTCGCTAACATTTGATTGAAGATACGTAAGGCATCGTTACTAAGCCCATGATTTGAAAACCCTGTAATCATACTTGTAAAATTCTGAACATCAGGACGAGAAAGCTCACAGAACACTTGACTTGCACAATCTATCTTCCCACATGTTGCATACATATCAATAAGAGCTGTCGAGATGTTTGAACTAACAAATATCCTAAATTTGTTTATAAAAAAATGTATCCACTTGCCATGGTCTAAAGCCCCAAGATGAGCGCATGCAGATAAAGCACAAACAAGAACAGCCTCATTAGGCTTCACATTACCATCATAACACAACATATCATGAAAATATCGAAGCGCTTCTACATACCTTCCACTTCCAACAAACCCTGAAATCATTACCGTCCAAGAAACCTCATTATAACTTGGCATCAAACCAAAAATTTCACAAGCTCTATCCATATCCCCTTGCTTTGCATAACCACCTACCAAACTAGTCCACGAGAACACATCTCGCTCCAACATACCATCAAACACCTTCTGTGCATCTCCCATTCTCACAAAAACACAATACAAATTTATCAACGAATTAGCCACATACAAATCAAACCCATACCCCTTTTTTATCGCCAGTGCATGAACACTTTGACCATACACAACAGACAGTTGTCGAGAACAAGATGTGATTACAAATGTAAAAGTGTACTTGTCTGGACAACAAAACCCCAACACCATTTTCTTTAATAAAGCTATGGATTCCGAAGACTCAATAAGTTTCGAATAAGCCCTTATCATCAAATTCCATAACAAAGTTGGTGGTGAGAACAAATAACAACAATAATTAAACAAGTATCTCGCAATTACAATGCTATTACAAGAGAGATAACAATGAATGAGAGAGTGGGTTAAATGTAAGTCTGATGTAAATGACTGGGTGATTGACAAAGCAAGAACTTGATTCAAAGGTATCAGAGGTGGCTTTAGCTTTAGTAACTGGGATATATTTTTTCGGCTTGGTACGATGAAATGTGAATTGTTTGATTCTGGTTTGCACAATGATGAGGAACAAAAGTACGATTTTACAGATTTGATTAGTTGAACAGAAGCTTTGCTATGTGTTACTGTTTTGGCCCTCAAACTTGCATGCATTTTTGTTGAAATGTTTCGAGCTTTGAGACTAAAGTTTATTACAACATCTAAACTCATACATTACACATGAAAACAGATCATCAACATTCTACACTCTGGAGTCTAAAGTCTTATTACAACATGTTTTCAACTGCTACGCAACTTGCTTTTCTTTGCTCTGATCAAGGTAAAATAAGCCTTGCTCAACTTTTTACAATCGTTGTTGTTTGTCTGTGACTGGGATCCTTATTAAGGAGGATGAAAACTCCTCGACAGCCATTTTTCTCATGCCATGCAAAGAAAATTGACTGCAATCTGACAAGTTTCTGTTCCTCAAACCGAACAAAGTTCTTGTTCCTCAAACCGAACAAACTTAAATCAGTTCTTGTTGGAAGTTCCTACCGAACCAGTGGCGGATCCAGGAATTTAGGTTAGGGTACTCGGAATCCAGGCTCTCGCGCGGAGTGCGAATTTTTTTTATGGTATAAACTAATGTTCTAAAACATTTAACCAAGATTTGTTAATTGGAAGCAAAATTTTAGCAATTTAAATGTATATATAGATGTTTGATGGATTTTACATTGATTTTCCATTAATATGGGACAAAATTAAAGCAAAAAATGTAAAAAATAAGCAAAAAAAAATTAAAAATGTTGGAGCTAGAAATCGAAACTAGGACCTCTTGCTACGCTTTTCCTTCACCAAACCAGCTGATCTAAGCTATTTCTATGTATATTATGCAACTTATTAATATATATACGAATTTTTTTTATTTTTTTTTTAAAAACCCAGGGTACTCGGTCGAGTACCCTCGGCATAAGGTAGATCCGCCACTGTACCGAACAATGTAATTAGTTCTTCAGATTTTACCCTATAATTAGTTCCTACTTGTTATAGGAAAATGAACGTCAGCCCCTAATCCGTTGATGGCAAAAAGAAAACACCAACGAAACCATGCCACCCCAATTGATATTATTATTGTTTTTTTTTTTTTTCAGATTTGGATGCAAATCTACAATCTTCAAAATAGGATTCTGGTTGATATATTGGGAAATCCATTGGAAGTAACATTGGCAAATTTGAGGGTACATGGCAGAGTTACTTGCGTATCATGATAGCTTCGTCCATTGAAACTTCAAGGCAGAAATTCACATAAAATATGAATGCCATTGGTCTTTATGTTAACTTTTGTGAGAAGCCTTTTAATTGGCCCAACGTCAATACAAGTTTACTATGGCCTTACCCATAACTCTTGTAAGCAGTTTCTTTTTCTTAAACAAAGATTACTGGATCACCAAACTAACATAAACACTACTATGTTGCAATCAACTTCGGCCAGGATCAGATGCTTATAACCTGAGTTTTAATAGCCTTATTCCAATAACAAACAAGATCCTAGCCCAGAAGCTTAAAAATTGAGGACTTCCCTAACCCAACAACAGTGTTAATAGAAAACTAAAGCAGTGAAAACACATCAAAAAAAAGAGGAATATCAAGGGCATTGTATGCACTTCCACCATATTATTTCTGCGTCGTAGCTCTTACATATATCTCATAGCAACATCCTGAAACAAACACCAATAGACATGTATTAGTAGCAGTACCAAGGTCACAACAATAAACTTTAAGCATATCAATAACAACAAACATAGGCAGCCGGCTGAGCACTTATCCCCGATTCACGGATAAGTCAGCCTCCTAGACATTTTTCCTAAAAATCATGCCTAGGCAGGTAGAACGAGAAAGCAATCAAACTACGCTGAATTAATAACAAAATTATTATTTATATTTCAAATAACATCAGCATAAACCAGATTATTGGTCCAATTAATCCCAGTTTACCCAATTAATCGCTAAAAGGTACCCTACCGCCTAGATTCGTCTAGCTGATTTCAGAACACTGCATGTTCCTCAATCAGTATGTTCCAAGAGCCACAGAGAGAATGTTAATGTTCACGATATAGCGAATATTTTAATGTTCATATGTTATAACAAAACTTTCTTGATGAAGGATAATGCTTGTTAGGAACAATTTGTACATGGACATAGGATAAAGAAAACAGCAGTGATCAAAATTTGCACAACGCTTAAAATTCAAGACCAAAGATACCTCCTGTGAGGCAGTAATCACAGTCAAGGGAAAACATAAGACACAACACTTAAAATTCAAGACCAAAGATACCTCCTGTGAGGCAGTAATCACAGTCAAGGGAAAACATAAGAGATCCTAACTTATGACTGGAGGATGATTGTTAAACTAATATCTTTATATCTGCCACTTGATGGAGCATTGATTATTCACAAAGAATGAGTTACTTGACAGCACAAAAAACTTATTCTACTTTTTGTACAATTGTAAAGCAATAATAAAGACAATCTTTTGTTTATAATGTAACCCTAATAGGATACCAGCAGCGACGACGACAGTCAGAACATCTCCTATCTTCTTAACGCGCTTTACACTCTTCTTGTATGATTTAAATCGATCTAGAGCAGGGTCAGGTGCTAATAACTGCAAAATAACAAGTCATGCACATCAATGGATGTTAAAGAACAAGAACCATAGAAACAAGTAAGTCCAATGAATCAAATATATATAATCCGACATGTCAAGAGTGTACTGAAAGATGCAAAGTCACAAAACGTGAACATAATCGAAGTAGGACACTAGCATCAATAAACCAAAGTTCGGCAACTATGCTTTAAAATCATTTAGCTCAATCTCGGGGACCCTCAAATTCATCTTTTCCACTTCATTACCTTCGTTAATTCAGTTGACAAACATATTTCATGAGTTTAAGTTTGAGGTGGAAGAGATCAGGTTCTGCTTTTCTTTCTGTCTCTAATAAGAGGTCACTTCAGCTTTATGCATATGTTTGCCATGATTTGTATATTCTTCAGTATAATTTTTGGTGACAAAAAACAAATTTCCAGAGTGAAAAGATTTCAAGCAAGCACTTGATAAATAAGAATTTGTGGTCCGAAACCCATCACTCTTTATGAGATTGAAAGAAAAGGTTATTCCTTCTGTGGATGTCATCTTCTATATCTCACTGATCTAATAATCTCTATGACATTGCTTCTAACGTCTAAAGCAAATGTCAAGTGTGAGATCTTGAAGATTAATTAAAGGGAGAGACTCAAAATAACCCCCTTTGATGAAGGTGCCCAAGCACAACCTTGCCAATCCTGCAAAAACACCGCAACCGGCATCTTTATTCCAATCATTAAGACCAGAAATGGCTTTAGGGAGTGCTTATGATCGGTATAATGCAGAGTAGTTACAACCACTTGACAGAGTGGCTCTATCTAGCTGTCATCGAGCAAGATGACATATGTATTAACATTGCCAAGATAAATTGTCATTCGCTCTACAAAGATCAGGAATCTATGAATGTCAATGAGACGTACTTCCAGATTTTTAAACTCATTTATGAAGTAACATGGAAAAAAACATACAGATTCTGGTCCAGTTCTTGAATAACCTGTTTTGCTCATAACAATGTTCCATTAGTTGGTTACCATCTCTCGTTATTTAAGTTCCATTTTATCAAATTGGAAACAACGAAAAAGCTTCATTTATCATAAATTAATAATAGTCATTACTAAACTAACAGAATAATGGTCGATCACTTAGTTTGCTTGTTATGTGTGTGTTTTGGTATTAATTCTCGATAAATAAAATTTAAGTGTACATGTTTCTAAGAGTTGAACTCCCAAAATTGTACGCATCACTACATTTTCAGGAGTTTTAAAGACTGATTAACATTTTCAGGAGTTTTAAAGACTGATTAGAGAGTATGGTTCAATTCAAGATTTTTGATTGGATGATATGTTTAACACTTCCAATGATAAACAGGTATTTCCAAAAAAAAAAAGAAGAATAAAAGGGGTTTAAATATGAAAAGCATGACTGATTGTATTCAGATATATCAAGTTGGTCACTAACTGAAAAAGTGACAAGATGTGATATTTAACCCAACAAAAAAGGATAGGCAGGGATGATAACTGTTAGGATAGCTAAGTATAGTAGCAGTATGTGTAGTGCAGTGTAATAGTATATTAGAATATGTCATTAAGGGTATTTTGGTCTTTTCAGCAGAAGTTAGTTACTGAACTGGTTCTATAAATACCAGATGAATGTTTGTCTTTCTGTAATGTTGAATATATGAAAACTGGCATTTTGCCTCCAACCTCTCTCTCTCTTTAACTGTCTTCTCTCTCTCTAGGGTTTCTCTCTCTAAAACCTTTCTTTCTCTGCAAGTTTATACTAAACTTGTTTTCTATCTGCTTCTCTACTCTATTTCTATCTCTCTGTTTCTCAGCTCTAATCAGCTGCACTTATCTCAAAACTATACAAAAACATCAAAAATACACAGAAAAGCTTGTTTAGGAACTTTGACTCCTGACAAATTGGTATCAGAGCTCAAATTTGATCCAATCACTGCTTCGAATTGTGTTGTGCTGGTGAAAACGTGTTGTGCGGTTCAAACATATCGGTAATCGCATCTCTAAGTCTCAAGCTTTACTCAAAACAGTCCAGGTACTCTATTTACTATTGTTCTTCATAGATCTGTGGTAGAAGGTGATATATCTGATCTCTTGTTGAATTCTGTTAGTTCTAGTTCGTTTTCAATTGTTGTTGCTGTTGAAGTGTTGATTTATAGCAGAAAATCACAAAAAAATCACAGAGATATTGATATTACTGAGTTGACTCAGTAATTTGGAGTTGTTAATTCAGTGATTTGAGGTGGTTGTGCTGCGATTTTGTGAGAGTAATTGTGTGAGTTACTGAATTTTGTTTGTGGTTGAATTGATTGGAAGTATACAGTCAGGTAATGTGTTAGTACTATGCTAAGTAATAGTAGTATAAACAAAATAGCAGTAGTAGTGTTCTGAGATGTTATATTCTGTACTAATTAGTAAGGGTATATTGAACATTGCAGAGTTAGTTACTTTGTATGCCTATAAATACCTTTGTGCTGTGTACTCTTTCTATTATGAATGAATATATGAAAATAAAATGTTTTCCACCACTTCTCTCTCTCTCCTCTCTCTCTCTCTCTCTCTAGGGTTTCTCTCTCAAATCCCTTTCTTCTTCTGCAAGTATGTTCTCTCTCTTCTTCTCTGATCTAATCTCTCTGCTTCTCTCTCTTATCTCTATCTAATCTCTCTGTTTCTCTTCTCTCTCAAGCTGTTCTATCTCTTATATAACAGAAAAAAACAAAAAAAGCAACAAACCTGTTCCGGAACTCACAAATCCTGACATATACCGAAAAACAAGCATTAAGATTGGAGTTGTTTTTGAAGGAGTGAAGTACAGCTTATAATTGATTAGTACAAGTGCTGGAAGCACAGAAGGTGTTTGATAAATTGACTGAGAGAAAGATTAGTTGTGAAATTGTTGACATCTGGTCAGATTTTCGTAAATTGTTAGATTTCAGGTGTAGATCTGTTCTTGTTGAGTTCACTTGGTGAAGTGCTGTGTAGTTCAGTAGTGAAGTTTGAGGCTAAGTGTTGAGAGTTGTTGCTTTGAACAGTTATGCTATTGAAGCTGAAGTTTGTTCAGCTAGTTAATTGTGTAGTGAAACTAGTATACAATCTTGTTGTCTGATCTTGTAAGTGGTGAGGATAATCGTTGCAATTACAGAAATTAGAAGTAGTGTGACATGTTGACCCCATATGTTAACTGAGTACTGTTAGAGGTACTACTTTTACTGATTCAGAGATTGTCACTTAGAAATGGAGGTAGTATTGAACGAAGAAGACAAAGCTTCAATGAGGCAGTACTTGAGGTGCAGCAACAAGTTTTATTGTGGAAGGAGAGAACTAGTCGTAAGTTTCAAAAACTGGAGGAATTGACTGAGCTAGCTGCACAAAAATTGAGTTTACTAATGAATATCAAAGCTAAACAGCAAGAGGAAGGTTTTGTTGATGCTTTCGGTTGGAAGGCCAAGGTCAAGCAAGATAGTAGTGGGCAACAACCGAGTGTTATACAAGATTCAATGTGTCATCTTGAGTTAAGACTCCCTAAGTTTGAAGGAGCTGCAGAATCCTCTGAATGTTTAAAGGATGGTGAGCACCAGTTGGCTGATTTTGGCAAAGGAAATATGACACAGGAATGGCCAAACCCTGCACTTGTTGCTTGGGAAGCTTATACAGGGGAACCTATCTATGACGAAGAACAAGGGGAGGGCCAGGATTGCTGGCCAGATCAAGAGTTCATCTTAGCAGCATTAAACAGAGGTAACCTAGAAGCACCTAATCCCCTGCAATCTGAAATCTGCAATAGTAAAAGATCAGAGGAGCTAGAAGATTATCAAGAGCATCCAAGGTACGATGAAGAACCTGGGGAGGACAAAGAGGATTGGCAATCGGAGGAAATCTTCTTGACAGTTTTGGAACTGGAGGCCCTTTCTCAACAGAAGCAGAACCTTGGAGGACACAATTCTAGTGTTGTTGAGGGATTGGATTGTACAACTGATGTTAGGAAACCATTTGCATCTGTTCCTAATGCAGTGGTTGCACATGTGCCAAAGAAGATACATGTTGAAAAAGTAGGTGAAACTAAGTTGAGAAGAACATCAATTGAGATTATATCTGTGTTATCAAAGAAGGTCTGAACCAACCAAAAGAGCTAAAACCAGAGTTTCAAGCTTCAAAAGACTTGACTATACAGGTGGATGGACCAAGGTTGCAATGTGATTCTTGCTTAATTTCAGCAAGTCAGGATAGGGTTTCAACAGAAGAAGTATCTGCCAAAGCAGTTGGTAGTACTCAGCAGCAACACTCTGTTGAAATTCTAATATATTACAAACCAATCACCATTTTTGATCCAAGGGGATGTCTAAGTTGTTTGTATGAGGTCAATTTGTTTGTTGGTGACCGCTGGAAGATTAAAAAGACCAAGTGCAAGATCAACCATGAGGGCATGGTTATTTTTCAAGGGGGGGAGGAATGTTAGGATAGCTAAGTATAGTAGCAGTATGTGTAGTGCAGTGTAATAGTATAGTAGAATATGTCATTAAGGGTATTTTGGTCTTTTCAGCAGAAGTTAGTTACTGAACTGGTTCTATAAATACCAGATGAATGTTTGTCTTTCAGTAATGTTGAATATATGAAAACTGGCATTTTGCCCCCAACCTCTCTCTCTATAACTGTCTTCTCTCTGTCTAGGGTTTCTCTCTATAAAACCTTTCTTTCTCTGCAAGTTATACTAAACTTGTTTTCTATCTGCTTCTCTACTCTATTTCTATCTCTCTATCTCTGAATCTCTCTGTTTCTCAGCTCTAATCAGCTGCACTTATCTCAAAACTATACAAAAACAAAAAAAATACACAGAAAAGCTTGTTCATGAACTTTGATTCCTGACAATAACACATCATAGAACTGCAATAAAGATAAAAAGTCGGAATAATACGTATTACATAAATTTACACACCATAGGCCCGTTATATGAAATATCAAACGAATGTTTTCCGACCTAAACATCAATAAGCTATATAAACCATATTCACGAGTTAAAGTCTAGCTGGTTACATGAAATATGAGTGACAGTTAGTATATTTATTGGAAGAAAATCAAAAACAGGATCTTGAGTCTAGAAAATCACATAATGTGATTTTAGAGCTTAAGCCCACCCCTGACTCATAATGTGATTCACATTATTAGACCAATTACCGTAAACTTTACTTTCAGGGGCGGATATATAATAGGGGGTTTAGAGCTTAAGCCCACCCCTGACTCATGAAGTAATACTATACGATATACATAGAACATGCCAGATTTCTAGGACAAATCATTTACAGGAGTC
This sequence comes from Saposhnikovia divaricata, assembly GCA_036435485.1. Taxonomy (NCBI): domain Eukaryota; kingdom Viridiplantae; phylum Streptophyta; class Magnoliopsida; order Apiales; family Apiaceae; genus Saposhnikovia; species Saposhnikovia divaricata. The sequence continues at coordinate 153,719,473 of CM071600.1, read as the reverse complement.
AATCAACCATATAACTTTCTTGTTTTCAATTTTTATTTGTACTTTGAATAATTATTTTACAATCCATTAAAACACAATTTAAACCATAAATTGATTTATAGGCGGTTTTAGGTGTTACGATAAAGAAGACCGGATATAAAACAGGTAAACAATTTTTCCCATTTTAATCAATTAATAAAAATGAGCCCTCTCTTTGTTGATTTTTGTATCGGCCACGGCTACAAATGACAAATTGAAAACCAGCCGTTGTCAATTATAATATAACAATCATTTCCCTCCTTTTCTACACTTCTTTTCTCTCTCCAAAACATAGTTGGAGTTCAAAATTATTATCATTATAATAATAAGGAAAAGGTACAAGGATTGTTGCTGGAGTCGATATATAAAACATTGTTCTAAATCACAAGGATCCATTTGTTTATTTATAAGGGAGCTATTAGCACACTACTGGACTTGCTCAAGTTGAATTCTAGCTAATTACATGAAAAACAAGTGTCAGTTCGTATATTTACTGGAAGAATAACAAACACAAGATCTAAAGTGTAAAAAAATTAAAAATCACATTAGTAGACTTTTCACCATTTACTAAAACCTTACTTTTCAGGAGCGGATACATCATGAAGTAATACCATATGATATACACATATAATAGATTAATAGGCCAGATTCCTAGATGACAAAGCATTTGCAGGACTCAATCAACCCTATTACATTTTAAGATTTTTCCCATAACTTTCTTGCCTTCGTTTTTTATTTTTAGTTTGAATAATTATTTTACATTCCACTTGAACACAACTTGTACAGTAAATTAAGTTATACATATCTTTAGGTGTTATCATTAACAAGTACTGGAGTATGTTTATACAGTAGTTTATCTGATTAGTAAAAATAAGCCCCCTTTTGTTGATTGCTGTATCCACCACGGCTCACTACACAATATGGTCTGAATTCTAACCTAATCCTTTGTCAATTATTCAAAACATCGAAAATGAATTCACACAAACTAATAAAATTACGAGAAACACATATAAGTGTAAAACAAAAAAGAAAATGGATTGATAAGAAAACTCACAGCCTTCTCGCGAGCACCTGCCTCCATGTGTATTCCACGCTTCAATTGACATAACGGATTCTCCGTTTTCTGTTAGAATTAGATACATGAATATATAAATTAGAGAAATAAATAGAAGTAAAATTGATAGAGAGAAATCCAGATTACACATATAAATAGAAGAAAAATTGACTGAGAGAAATCCAGATAAAATGTCAGATGGATCAGTTGTACAAAGTGAGAGAGAGAGAGAGAGAGAGAGAGAGAGAGAGAGAGAGAGAGGGAGGGAGGGAGGGAGGGAGGGAGGGAGGGAGGGAGGGAGGGGAGGATAGACCTGAGAGTGGGATCGGAGGTGAGATAAGATGGGTTTGTTGTAGAGGAAAGCCATGGGAGTAGTAAGAGCAGAGAGGTGAATCAAATTCAACTCTCAGAGCCTAATTATTGTTTTCTACTTCCCCAACCAAATCGACTACTTACCCTACTTTGTTCATTGAGATGTAGGCACTGTTTGGCATATATCACTAACTTATAAGTTACTTATTTTGAAAAAAAAATTACTTTTACATATTTGTTTTTACTTTTTAGAAAAAAATTGAGTTGTAAATGAACCGAACTCGGACGAATTTTTAACGAATATGAATAAAATCTTAACGAACCGAATAATGTTTGATAATCTTATCGGGTAGATTTTCTTGTCCATGTTCGTTACGCAGTGGAACGAACACCGAACTGTTCGCGAATATATCGAACCGAACCGAAAACGAATAATTCGTTAATATTTTATATTTTCAAAATTTTTGAACCTATTTTTAACTTAATTTAATATAAAAAAATAGCTCAACTATTATTTAAATATTTTTAACCCATACAATATCTATTTTAGACAATTTTATAATTATAAAATTAAAAAATACATAATATATGGATACTATATATTATATATACATATAATATTGTAAGTATTATTGTTTTTTATCACACAAATGCGAACGAACGCGAACTCGGACGAACTGGAACGAACTCAGACGAACTTTTAACGAACACGGACTTTTAACGAACCGAACCATCGAACTTATCGGACAGATTTTCTTGTCGGTGTTCGTTAAGCCGTCGAACCGACTTTAACGAACTCGAACACGAGCGAAATTACCGAACTGTTCGGTTCGCTGACAGCTCTAGAAAAAAATGTGTATAGATAGGGCTGTACAACTTTCCAGTCTGGATCGGTAAATTAGACCGGACCTGGTCTACCGGTCGAAGGACCGGACCGGGCCGAATATAACCGGTCTGGTCCCCCGGTCCATAAAATCAAAAAAATCAGGTCTTCGGTCCGGTCCGGTCCAAACCCTGAAAACACCCGGTCCGGACCGGATCGGACCGGATTTTATGTATATAGTTAATTTTACACTATTTTATCTTTTAAATTATATAGATTAATGATTAAATATTAATACATAACATATTTTAGCGATCTAAATTGGTAAATAATAAATTTACGAAATAGTATATATAAACACTATAATATAAATGATTAAATTTCATATTTCATACTATATATAATTTATAATTACGTTTACAATTTAATGTTACTTTACAAATAATATGACATTTACTTATTTTTAAAGTTAAATTAACTTACCAAATAATTTAAATATCAACAAAGAATGAAAATTAAATTATAAAAATTATTTTTTTAAAAAAAATATTAACTAACCGGTCCGGTTCCGGGTTTTTTCGGTCCGGTCCGGTCCCAAGACCGTTTATGACCGGTCCGGTCCCGGTCCATGAATTCAATAAAATCCGGTGTTTGGTCCGGTCCGGGTCGGTCCAGTACGGTTTTGAACCTTTGTGCAGCACTATGTATAGAGACTTTAACATTCATTATCTTGCAAAAATAAGTTACTTATTTCAGAAAATAGTACATTTATTTCAGAAAACAGTACATATTTATGGGGCTGTTTGTTTCCACTTATTCCATGGAGCTTATGGCTTATAAGGTCATAAGCACTTATGGGGGGTGTTTGTCAAAATAAGTTTTAGCTCAACTTATAACTTATAAACCCATAAGTTGAATGTTAAGAATCCTTAACTTTCAACTTATAACTTATAACTTATTCTCGATATACGCAATATATAATATCCTTCAAATCTTCAAAACCATATATCTCTCGATCCATTCATTAGAAAATTGATATGTATATATCAAATTTCCCTATTCATCGAGATCTATCCATTGATATCCATTGTTATATATAAAAAAACAATATTTTGAAAATTATAAAAAAAATGTTAACTTATAAGTTCTGATTTATCCAAACAGTCTACCTATTATAAGTTCTGATTTACCAAACACTCTACTGACTGCTCTACTTATCACTTATATGACATAAGTGCTTATAAGTCATAAGCTACTTGTTTTAAAATACCCCAAACATACACTATGTACCTTTTTCAGAATAAGTAACTTATTTCTGAGAAATAAGATTTAACAAACGGGACCGTAGTACTTTGCTTACCCCACTTTTTTCATTGAGATGTACTAGTACTTTTACCCCTTTTTTTGGCTAAATTACTTTATTTACCTAATTAATAATTACTACTATAATTATTCACGAATCATGCTAAAATGATTGATTATTATCCAGATGAATGATATACCAACATGAACATTAGATTAGTAAATTATAATTGAGAAAAGCCCCCCAATATCAAAATTTTAGAGTAATTGGTCCAAAATATCACAACTCAAAATATTCGTTTCAAATATTATACTAACACACATTATTATGTAGCATTTTTGTTTTTATTTATTTATTAATAACGCTACATCACTTGGCGTTTTGGGAAAGGATATTTTTTTGTTTTATAACACACATTATTTGGCGGGGAAGGGAGGGAGGACGCCACTTGAAGTGACGTTAGGGGTATAATATTTAATTTTTTTTAATTAATTTTTTTTTATTTTTATAAGTATTTCCTTTCGGGTTAAATCATTTTCATTTGGGGTTTAATGGGTTTCATTTGAGATTTAGAAATATTCAATTTTTTAATTAAAATTTTTAAATGTTATCTGTATTTCCTTGGGGTTTCAACAGTTAACCTTTGGGGTTCAATAATTCCATTTTGGGTTTAGAAATATTCAGAACGACGAATAAACCGTATACGAATTTAAGGTTTAGGATTGCAACCCCAACTTATCATAAATACAATTTGAATTGATTATTTAGTTATAAATTTTTTAATATTATTTGCAAATACATATTTAACAAAAAAATTGCAAATACATATTTAACGAAATTAATGAAAAAAAAAAAGCAAAAAGGGAAAAAAATATTAAAACACCCCAAACGCCCCTTCAAGTGGCCTCCCCTCCCCTCAACTCAACGCCACTTCAAGTGGCATCCCCAACAAAGACCAAACTTAAGATAGTGTTTTCAACCAAAAAAAACACTATACGATATAGATATAGTGTTTTAGTGTGATACTTGAGACCAACCTTTCAGATTGTAATATTTTGGGCCATTTAATTTAAAATAATCATAGATTGGGGCACCACCCACTATAATCCTTGCTACGCATGCTATGAAAGGTTTTATTTCATAATAATCATAATGTATAATAATAATGGCAAAATAAAAAAATAACTTTATATTTAACATCAAATAAATTAATTTTGAAGAAACAATATTAATAGAACATTATTTTTATATTTGTAAATATTATAATATATGCTATCAATGATAAAATTACTTAGATTTTCTACATATGTTATGTGATGCTATGTATTAATGAGTTCACAAAAATTAAACGATTTATTCAAATTTTCATTAATGATCTTACCATAAATATTTAAAAATATATTAGTACTCCCTCTGTCCCTCTCATTTCTTTACATTTTTTTTTTCACTACTTGACACGCATTTTAAGGCTTCTAAAAAATATAGTTCCATAAATTATTTTTAAAATATTCTTTTTTTATAAAAGTAGAACAATTCTATTTTTATACAAAAAAAGAAAATTTTAAAAATAAGTTACGAAACTATCCGCAAAATGCACCTTAAAATCCGTGCCAGAATTACGTCCCCCAAAGTAAAGAACCAAGGGGGACAGAGGGAGTAATATTTAAATTTTTATAAAACTTTCTTTAATTAACAATGGGTCAAATAATGTACTTGGATCTTTTTCAAACGTAATATGGATACCAAACCAAAAAATGGATTATCCAGTGGATCAAAATCAATGAAAAATCTTGTCAAAACCTAAATATGGATACCAAAAAGGACTATCTACTTAGGTTTTGACAAGATTTTTCATTGATTTTGATCCACTGGATAATCCATTTTTTGGTTTGGTATCCATATTACGTTTGAAAAAGATCCAAGTACATTATTTGACCCATTGTTAATTAAAGAAAGTTTTATAAAAATTTAAATATTATATATATATATATATATATATATATATATATATATATATATATATATATATATATATATATATATATATATATATAGATATCCCACGATTATTTAGCGAAACAGGCTTTTTCAATAGTTGACCTGCTATTTTATTAATTTTTTTTATAAATATTTGAATATTAATATTATACATAATTATTAAATGTAATTTAAAATATTTTAAATATCATAGTACATTTACAATTAAATGTTATACATAATTATTAAATGTAATTTCAAATATTTTAAATATCATAGTACATTTACAATTAAATGTTCTAAAATGAGTCCAAGTACATACTTTGATACATTTGTAACCAAATAAATACTCATTAAATCTATACTATTATATAAAAGCCGAAACATTAAAAGTTTTGATACTTGTTTTTTGGTACTTCGTGAATTTACTTATTTACCCTTCATTATAAAGAAAAAAATATATTAAAACACATAAAATAAATATTAAAATAATATAATTAATGATAATTAGTAGATTGCCTATTTCACATTTACTTTTAGTTGAAGATGTTACCTTTTATCATATCTTCCAATCATTAGTATTTCCTTTCGAATCAAAATACGTTACCTTTTATATTTAAAACTAAACTTACAATTATTAATATATATCCGAAAATATCATACCATATTTTTCAATTAAGAAATCCGTGCATCGCACGGGTTATAAGCTAGTAACAATTAAAATAAAATGAATATAAATCAAAATGGTATGCAATTATGTCATTTAGCAAATATTTCCTTCTTAGTTAACACCAAATAATATTATTATATTATATTATTACATGTTTATAGATTTTTCCTCCCAAAAAATTAAAGAACCTTAATATCCGTCTTAATTATTTACAATTAATTCATTCAAAACTTTTGATCGTTTGCATGTCCTTTATAGAGTATTTAATTTTTCGAAATAACATTCTTACCGTTTCAAAACAAACTTTAAGATAATTGTTAATACTCCTTCACCACTATCTACATTTTGAAATTACATATATCATCATATTTTCTTCTTGTTGAATTACTTCCCTTTCGTCCTTTTTTCTCCTCTGTTCCTTTAAGGTAAGTTTGACTTTAACTTTTTTTCTACAAATTTCGGCGTATTATAAATTAGGTTTTGTCCATTTGTTAATATCTCCACAATAAATTTTTATTGTTCAACATATTCATAACTGAATTGTTGATTGTAGGATGAATTTAACTCCCAGATTTGTAAAATTTCTCATTATTGAAAAATATTCTTCAAATCAAATGGTTAGTTTTGTTTTCATAAAGTTTTTGTTTTTGCATGTCGTGTTCAATTTTTCATAATTAAAGCCTTGAAGTGGTTTTAATTGTTGAAACAGGTTGTCCTAATGAGTTCTGTTCCAAATATGGATCCTTAATCCCTATAGGTATTATGTTGAAAGTTCGTAACGGTAATCAACTCTGGTTGGATTTCAATAAGATAATTCAACATTTTGTTGGCATGAGGAATTTTTTCAAAGACTTTAATTTGTGAGGGGGTCAAAGTTTATTATTCGATTAAGTTGGTGATTTCAGTTTCACTGTTGTGAGATTTTCAAGTTGTGATTCTGAGATTGAGCACCCACTTGTTGTCCATCATTTGCAGGATTGTTTACCTTGAGAAGGTATATGTTATATGTAAAAGTGATAGGAATGTTTTTGTGGTTGCATGTTATAAATTCTCAGTTGCATGTTTTAATCATTATTTTTTCGCAATTATGTTTCCTAGATGATGGTTGGAGTTTTATTAACTATAGGTATCCTGATCGTAACCCTCTTAATGAAGTTGTATGTAAATCGTAACATCTTACAATTAATTATATTTACAATTTATATTTTATGATACGATTTGTGTAATTAATATTTTAATATTTAATTATGAAAATTAATTTAAAATATATAAAAGTGTATTGTGATTTATTTCATATTATAATAGGGATTTTTTAGTAAATATTTTTGAATTAAAAAATAAGTATTATATGGATAATGTATTTGAATAGAAGTGTATTGTGATTTATTTCATATTATAATAGGGATTTTTTAGTAAATATTTTTGAATTAAAAAATAAGTATTATATGGATAATGGATTTGATAAATAAAATTTTTATTTTATTTAAATTAAAATTCTTAACTAAAGTAGGATGACAGAAAACTATTAATTTAGATGATTCGTCTACTTAATAGTAAGCTCTTATTTGTTCTAAAATAATTCATAATTTCATATTTCTCATTGACTGTCGTAGTTCAACTATAAGAAGAAGTACACCTAATTTACAATAAATCATCCATGTTTAGTTACCGGGTATCCAATAAACTGAGTTACCTGATCCTTTTTCTACATAATAAAGTAATAATACACATATAACTTCATCGTTTTAATTTTATGGGCAAGATGGGTAATGGTGTCAGCCAAAGCTGGATTTGTGTATACAATTGTAGATAAGATTTTTTTTCCCTTTCCGAATCGTACTAAAAAAAATAGATATTGTAGTAAACGAAATTTTAGGTCAGTATTACTTTCGGAATACATGAATCCTAATAATAATTCTAGTAGATGAACTTTTTACTATGTATATAAAATAAATTCATCATCAGAAATTATACAAGGTTTCATGATGAAACAAGAATCAGGGCAAAGCTCATGTGTTTACCAAATATATCCTGAATTTCACTTTCAGCCTACCGCCTTCGAAGTAATAGTTCATTATCTTCAACCCGAGGTTATTCAATTATCATACTATGAAGGTGTAATCAATGCGAATGTTGATCTTTATCGTAACGTTACTCCTGATCAGCCAAAAGGTGTGTAACTGCTCTGTAACCACTCTGTACATACGTTGATTCGTAACAAAATTCATGTACTAGTGCCAAATTACATGTGGAATATTTAGATCTTCTTTTCTATGTTCTTAATATAATGATTTTGTGGTTAATAAACTATAAACATGAATGCAGGTTCTGCAATTATTCATAGGGATGAATATATGCACTTTTTTACCGAGGTAACAAAAAAATATTTTTAATGACAAAAAGTACAACAGAATTGTTGTTGATGATCAAGGAAATTCACTATCACTAGAAGGCCTCCCAGAAGGGAACTGAAATCAAAGGTGTTAATAAAGTTCCAATTGGAGTCGAGACACGTCTAGTTTATTACAACATCAAGAAACGCAAGATCTCATGGCTTATGGTGGAATATAAGCTTGTGGACAATCCATATAACAAGGTACTTTGAAAATCGATATTAAAGTTATAACTGTAGAGTAAATATAGAATTTAATGCTTATTTTGTGTTAAATTGCTTAAATGGTTAATATAGCTTTTTTTCTAATATTTGATAAATGTAGAAGAATACAGAGTGGACAATCTGCAAAGTTTATGAGGGTGGTCGAACTAATCATGAAGGATCGTAACATTCGAATTTGATTTGCTTTGATTAATATTGTACATTCTCTGTAATTAGGTCCCAACAAACTATATTTGATAATCAAAACTTTTGTATTCAACTAATGTACTTTTTATATGATTTGATCACACTCACTAGACTGATTTTCAAATATTACTCATGAATTATGAGGATCAATATGCATAAATAAATATGAAACGAAAGACTTTCCCTGATAGGTACTATATTGCCCCTTTTATATCTATATTCAACAACAATTAAAATTATACAAAAGAAGGATATTATGTAATTCTACCCAACAACCAATTCTGCTAATAATAGTAGATGCAACTATGTTTCAAAAAAGTATATGCAACTTTGTGCTTCTTTAGAAGAGGGTTCTCTGTGTTGCTTGTTTATTCATCAACTGCCTTACCATGCTAAGCTAACAATTATAACTCTTCTTATGTATTTCACTCGGGTGGAAGTAAATTACAGGTGGAAGTAAATTACGGGTAAGCTATATGTCATACAAATCAGTTTGTCAAAAGTGCTCAAATATTTTAGAAAAAACCAGTCCATCTACTAGTAAACCAACCTAGGAAATTGAGCCCATTTTAGTGTATAGTCTATAAAAATGGGAACAAAAGAGCAGCATACGGGGCATGTAGTACATTTATAATTAAATGTTCTAGAATGTGTCTAAGTACATACTTTACATTTATAACCAAATAAATACTCATTAAATAACGATAAAAACAAAATGAAAATGAATCAAAATGGTATACCGTCATGTCATTTAGTAAAAGTGGGGTCCTTTAAAATTCTTACAGGTAGTCAATTAGGATATTTTGCCCGCTAGGCATGGGAGAAAATTAAGATAATTTTTATTTTAAATAAATTCATGAAATGACTTGTTCTATAATTAAATTGATCCGATTTGGTTCTTTTTTGTGTACCAAATTACATTTCAAAATTCGTTGAATTTACCCATTTGAGTTACCGTTTTAGTTAACACCAAATTATTACATTATATTATTATTCTTTTATAGATTTTTCCTCCCAAAATATTAAAGAATGATAACCATTAATATTTGTCTTACTTATTTACAATTAATTCATTTAAAACTTTTGATCTTGTGTATGTCCTAGATAGATTATTTAATTTTTTAAAACAACCTTTTTATCGTTTCAAAACAACCTTTAAGATAATAGTTAATACTCATTCACTACTATCTACGTTTTGAAATTGCATATATCATCATATTCTCTTCTTGTTAAATTACATCTGATATGGTTTAAAAATAAGCCGTAAAGACGTAATTAATGATGCATTAATTATATCTAGTTTGGTCCAAACAAGAAGCCCATTAGTGAGGCCCAAAATCCTAATTAAATATTAATTTTTAATTAATATTGAGGACTAATTAACAGCTGGGAAATAAGAGTCAAATATGGATATTACATATACAAAGAGTAGCCTCCAAGGCACACAATCATACAAGGAAACAGATTCCTAGAAGGTAGGAGTCTAGAACCTTCCCAAGGGAGGTGGCTTGCCCACCAAGTCTCCTAACCTTAATCTAAATCTTAGGCTTTCAATGCCTATATAAAGGGCCTGACCCCTCATTCTCAGAACTACATTTTGGCTTGATTCTTAACTCTGAGATACGTAGGCATCTTGTGAGGACCCTGTTACCCAGTAATAATCAATTGTAGAAGGGGGGTTGAATACAATTGATTAAGATTTTTGACTTTAGCAATAGTAATAACACAAGTATGAATAAATAACAGCTTTATTAACTCTGATATAAAACTGTTACAAACTCTCTCAAGAAATTCTGATGTTCTTGAGAGCTGCTAGGTTACAAGATATCTCGTGTAAGCGATTACTATTAAGTAAAACCTAAACCGTGTTTATATACATCACACAGCTGCCCTATCAATTACAAGATATGTCAAATCAATTAACAACTATTTATAATACATATCCTAACTAATAGCTACGATCCTATAAAATAGGAGTTGATAAATCAATCTTCCTTGATTTCTGGACTAATGTAAATCTTCATGTAAACCTGATCAGCTTCCAATCTTGATAGCAACCTAATACTAACGTTGCAATCCTGATGACGTCAGCATCAGCATCTGATCAGTAGTCCAGATCCTGATATTACTTGAATCAACATCTAACAATCTCCCCCAATTTGTACTTTATGAAATAAAGCACAAATTCCTTGATTCAATGATGCCAAAAACTTAAAACAAAATATCTTCTAGAAATCATCAGGAACAGTTTCAGAAATTCTTTGATAGAAAAGATTCATCTTCAAGAAATCTGATAACAACTCTTCTTCCTTGCTTTCAAGAATTTTAATTAGATTCTTCTTCAGATTCTTGAGTTCTTCATCTTCTTCATTAATCTGATAAATAGCTGCCCTGAGATTCTGTATTGAGCTTCTCGGTAAATCTAAGTCTCCTAACAGTATGTATACCAACTCCTTCCCATCAGGATTAAGAGACAATTGTTCCATACCAAAATTTTCTTTTTTAACAGCAGTGCCTCTCTGCATTTCAATTTCTTCGTCTCTTGAATTTAAGTACATGGGAGTATAGTTACCATCATACCTTGTTCCTCCATCCAGAAATCTCTATCTGATAGTTCTCAGAATCATACAAGACCAATTGTTGTAGACTTCTCTTTCTTTAACATTGATGTTTTTACCCTTGAGCAGATAAAGAACATATATTCAGTTCTTTTGCAGACTTGCATAACAGCTGTGGTGCCCCCAAATCCGAGGTCAAAGATTCAGGTCATCACATCACCATCCAACCATATCATACCTGTATTAACTTTACAACTCAACAATACATCCATCCAGACCTCAATCTTACGCACAAACAAGTTAGAGCCTCAGAAACGATAATCAAAAGTAACACTAAATATTACAATTCATCTGTACAATCCAGAATCTTACGCACTTCCACTTATACAACTATACTTGAAGACAAGTCTTACTATTACAGTTGAAAACCTATCAGACTTACTCTGTAGCATTTATCAGGAACTAAATCATCTTCGGGGTAAATCTTCTACTCCTCTTCTGCTGGTGCGGAGTTAATCGGCCAAATTCTTCTCTTTCTGAAAAGTTTTTATAAAGCAAGAATGAGCTACATAATGCTCAGCAAGTTCACCATTTTGAAAAATAATAATGTGGTTTATTTCGAAAACATTCCCAACTATATGGGTATATATCTCATATCTCAAAACATAATTGGGCAATATATATGTCCGAGTTTGAATAAAACATCTATACTCACTAAGGAGCTTTAAGAATAACATATGAACCCTTTATAAGGTTCCCATTTCAATATATCTCAAGTTTGAAAATATATACATATGAGTATATCATTTTCGGCAAAACACTCTACGGTTAACATACTGTACAAGGAATACATCATTGCAAACCTCTTTTCTTCCATTAGCTTAGAAGGTTTCTCATTCAAAAACATTTCATTCTTTGAAATAATTGCAAGAGTGCACTAACGCGTGCCAATCTTTATAGAAAATCTTGCAGTTCTAGATACTGCACGATGTCAATATTTTTCTTATCAAAAACCACACTATCGGCAACTTGGTACTTAGGCCCAAGAAGCAGTGTCTGAGTATTTTTCCAAAGTGGAGGATGGGATTGGAAGAAAACATAAAAAAACCTGACAAGGATTGACGATGATCAGTCGCCACAACCAAGTCCAACAATCCGCGGGTCTTCTCTACTAGTAGAAGGATAGAAACTACATCCGTAACTACCCTCGGGCGAAAACTACATCCGTAATCACCCTCGATGAAAACTACATCCGTAATCATCATTCGGCAACACCTGGGCCGGAATAATTGATGGACCGCCTAGCTCACGACCGCTTACACATCCAGGGAATCATTCGTCAACGATTCCCACACCTGACAGAGTCCCCTTTTTCTTTTCTTTCAAAAATCATTTTGATAGAAAATTCGAGTAGTTGAAGTTCGACCTCAGTCGACCGATAATTCTTGAAATACGTACAAGAAGTAAAACCTGATCGGGGGTTTTCGAAAATGTTTTGGGTTCGAAAGAGTTCGAGTTTGAAAACGCTAAAGGTATCTTGGATTAGTTTTGTCTTTAAAATGATGAACAATAATTAATAAATGATATTTTGAGATTTAATATCAATAATTAATAAAATAATTATTTAATTAAAATAAGCTTTTAATCCAAGATAGATATTTTTGAGTATTTTTAACAACGTAAAAATAATAAATACTTAAGTATACGGTACTTCCCGAATGACTCTTCGGGTTTTCGCAATTTAATCATGATACAATAATATACCGCTCCCGGTTAATAGTATATTTGGACCGCTACGACCTCTATTGCTAGAGTCGTTGTCCGAAGGAAACACTTTCATTCTAAGTTCAAGGGTGTACAAACACATATGCATAAATCTCAACTTCAACATAATCTCGTAAAGCATAAGCATATAATACGTTTGGAAGCTACAAACACAACAGTGAAAATCCTTATATATAAGTTTTGAAAAGTAAACTTGCCTTGGTTAGGGTGGGGTGGTCGAGCTTGCGACGTGGAACGAAGATCTATACATAATCAATATTCGTACGTTAGTACCTTAACAACACTACTTAATCGTAAGGTTTTAAAGGATGTTAGACCAACTTAACGACTCCAATTTGTGACAACTAACCCTCCCATATGACCATGTCATCACTTTATCACATTCGTTACCCATTCCACTCGAATCCATTCCTCAAACTTGAAACACAAGTGAGTACTCTTAAAACTACGTTAAACTAACCTCCTAGGTGATTTTTCACTCGCGCGCACTTCGCTTTAACATTTTTATAAAATTGAAAAATACAAATTTTACTCCAATTCTTTTTTGACAGCCTTCACAACTGTATAATCTGACTACCCTCAAATTTTCATAACACTAGCATAATTTTAAGGGGTCCTAACTCAGTTCACAAGTGGACAACACAGTGCAGTCCGAATTCCAGAACCACACTGCACTAATCCGGCCATAACTCAAAATCTATACATCACCTAGTCATGAACCTTATATTTCTGGAAACTACATGAGATTATCTTTCTACCCATATGCATTAGGACCTCAGAAGACAAGATTTAGGGGTTCAAAACCCTCCTACAAGACAGTACATGCTCCCAGAAATTTTACACAGCACATATCCTTTCTCAAACATTTAAGAACTCACTTTATACATCACATCTATCATCAAAACCACCAAGACTTGTCTCTATAGCATACATGGGGTTACATACTCTAAGTACAAGCCTTACAACCATCATAACAAGCACATAACTTCAAGATTTCATCATCTATAACTCATACTACCAAGATATGCACCAATACTTGTAGATCTAGCAATATGAACTATAAACAAGTCATGGCTAAGGGTTGAGAGAGTTTATACCTTCCTTGATGTGTGTAATAGCTTTCTAAACCTTGTATAATCCTTGTATAGCCTTGGGTAAGCTTGGATGATCAAAAGAAATGAAGAAAACAAAGTTAGTAATTCGGAGTTATTAGAATCCTACTGAAAGATCATGGAAAACGAGGCCCTTACCGAGCTTTTCTGATCGAGGCTTCTAAATGAGAGTTGTAGAGCATCTTCACAGATTTCTAACCATATAAAGAACACGAAATTCCATTGAGTAATGAAGGCTCTAGGCCCGTTTTACCGAGCTGCTGTTCTGCTGGGCAGAATGGGTGTTTTCTTCTGTTTGTTTTGTTTTGTTTGCTAAATAATGACTAATACATGTATTATATATCTATCTGATTTGGATGCATCTTCTTGTAATGTTTTGTCAACACCTCATTGGCTCACTTGGATTTCCTTATCCACAACAATTGCAACAAAGTCCTCATCTTTTGTTTCTTTCATATTAGTCCCTTGGTTTGTTTCCTTTTCCAACAATTTGATTTCCTTGTTGTCTCGTGAATAAAATTAATACGTTACAACTTATACTTTGCATATTATTGCTCTAATATGGCACAATACTTCGAATGAATATTAATTCCAACATCCCTTGTTTATTTCTCTTTATCTCAGAAAACGTTCTCCCGATTTTTCAAGCATTCTCTATTTCTCAATTCTAGGAGTTTATTCTCAATCCTCTTTCTTTCTCATAATATATCCTTCCTTGGACTCTTAATATACCATATCCTTAATCCATGCTTCGTTCGCTCAATCTCTTAATCTCATTGTAAAGTTTCAGCGGTTTCTAGAACGTTTGTTTCACTTCCTCAGTGGTTTTCGTTCCAAATTCTCAAATCACTTATAATAAAATTCCAAAATATTAACTCCTCAATTTCTCAAATTAAATATCTCATTTCTTGATATTACTGATATATAATTCACTGCTCGGTCAAATATTACATGAAAACAGAATTTGGAATTTCTGAATTCCGATCGCATTTACATACACTTATTTACTCCGTAGATTACTAGTATAACTTCGGAATATCCACACTACGTCTCGTACATAGGTGGTATGAAAAATTTTCTTAATCCTCAAAATCACTATTCATCTACCAAATCACTATTCATTGATGCACTTCATCATAATAGGAAAAGTTTTAATTCTACCGAAATTTTGGGTTCTTACAGTCTCCCCTCCTTAAAAGGATTCCGTCCTGGAATCAGTTTAGGAATCACTGGGGTCACTCCTTCTTTGTTTCACTCTTTCAACTTCCAGGTGGATTCTTCCACATCTTGATTTTCTCACAATTCCTTATTAGTTTGAAAACCTTGTTCCCCAACACTTGTTCTTCTCTATCCATGATTTCTACGGGTTGCTCCACATAAGTCAAGTCGGGTCATAGGTCCACTTGGTTGTACTCTATCACATGCCGATAGTCGGTGTGGTAGGGTCGTAACATAGACATATGAAACACATTATGAATTTGCTGCAAGCTTGGGGCAAGGCTAACTCGTAGGCTAACTTCCCAATACGCCTCAAAATCTCAAAAGGTCCAATAAACCTCAGACTTAGCTTCTCTTTCTTAACAAACCGCATCAATCCTTTCCAGGGGATACCTTTAGCATCACGAAGTTTCCCACCTCATACTCCTTTGATATCTCATAAAATTTGACCATTCGAAATAATGGGTTTCGTAAAAAAAACTAATGACTTTTACATACACTCGTCTGTACCGTAAAGACGTAATATCAATTCGAAATCTTCATTTAATAATTCGTACATATCGTGATTGCAAAATTTTCTCATCCACCCATAAAATTACTATTCATCCAGGTTCCGAATATTCACGAAAATTAGGGCTATTGCAGTCTCATCTCCTTAAAAGGATTCTATCTTAAGAACCTAAGGAAAATAGTTGTGGATACAATTCCAACTTTACCCTTTCCAACTCTCAGGTTGACACTTCAACCCTTTTGTTCTCTCACCTTGGTCTCACCAACGCTTTAATGTTGTTTCTCAATGCATACTCTCCTCGACCTGTATTCCTTATCGGTTGTTCTATGAATGAAAATTTCTATCCCAATACTTATACATTCCTCTACTACCTTGTTCATAGTATCCGTGTTGAGTCATTGTATCGTTGGCCCGTGAATACTTTGTGGTCGTGTTTTATAATCTGAGACAACGTCAATACACATGGTATTCCTCATATTCCTTGGCTTGATTAGCACGCATGTGTTGCCTCCCGTCAGCCGTTACCACTTGCTATGGATACTGTATAGTCTTCGGTATACGTCGAACCAGTTCAGCTACTATGTCCCTCGTTCATTGACTTCTTCGTGACGCAAGAAAAACGAAACTTCTTCTTTCGCAGTACGCTTTACAAGAGACGTCCTTACGTTCGTATGGTGACGATCGTGATAACAACATTCATTTCATGGATAAGTTTTTATTCTCGACTGCCCCGTGAAACCTAAGGCACGACACTAAATATAAATTCGATCGTCTGGACAATTCTTCTTCCCTGTCCGTCAGCCACAGATCAAATTAGTACATACGCTCAATCTCTTTGTTAAATATACTTGAAAGCACCTTCAATATTCGAAGTTTAACCTTAAGTCTTTATCTGACGTAATCGCTGCAGAAGTTTTATATTGCAACACCATCTCTTCCGTATATAAATCGATAATCTTCTAAATGGAAAGTCTCTCGTAGGTAAATCACTTGGTCCAACATTAATAAATCAACTAGGGCCATCTCTTGGCTCGGTCTTCGGCGACCTACTTATGAAATTCATTATAATTCTGTCCACGTTCAAGATTTTCTACAGGCGGAATTAATCCACTAGATCTATATCATTCTGCTTTTGACATGTCGCATTTGTACTTAATAGTTTTCCAATACCATTCTTCATATCCGTTTGCCAAACATTCTCTTAATTCTTTATACATCTTTGTCCTTCCCCATAATTTAGTCACTTTCCTCTAACATTATTATTTATTGTATATACTCTATTTTCTTGGTCAATACTGACTGAATTCCAACTTCGAATAATCCCTTCTATAGGTATCGGCCACCACACTGGCCTTTCCTGGGAAATAACAAATTTCTCCATTATACTCCCTGCTCCCTTTCGTCACCTTCTCTTTCTTATGTTTAGTTCTAATATGAAGATATACTTATGGCACTTGTGGAAAACTTTCACACTTTTCTCATAAAGTTAACGTCTCAGTTTTATGCGTGAACGCCATCATGACTAATCCCAGACTCACGGTTAGTATATCCTATCCCGTAACCTTTATGTTGTTTAGAAGTATAGGCTATCATCCCCTTTCTACTGCATCAGCACACCTCTTAAACTCTTGAAAGACGCATCATCGTGACCCTCAAAGTCCTCTTCTCATCATAAAGTATAGCTAACAACGAGGTTGTTACTAATCTCTCATATCATTCTTAAAACTTTATTTATTAACCCACAAGGGCTTCTGACTCACTAGTCAATCCATATGATACAACCAAAATTTATAATGTTTATATTAATGTGAAATGCCGACTTTGGTGCAGTACATAGGTCGATCTTGAGTTGGTGAAACCTTCCCTTCAACCTTATCTTTGAAAAACAACTACGCATTTTAAATAGTCAACAATTCCTCCATTTCCAATAAGGGTATCAGTTCTCGATGGTATATGTAAGATGTCATACGCTCGTCCTCTTTCACAACTGGTGCCAATCAGCCTGAGGCCTGCATGCTACTGCGATTCCCAATAAACTTGATTAGGTGGTAATCTCGAAGGATCATTGGGATATATCCATGCATCCATTTGCTATTAGGGGCCTTTTAAACTTTATATCTTTCTATGTGCATCAATCCCTTTAAGCTAAGTAAAGCTTCACATTCTAGCCACGATATTTCTTCCTTTCATGTCCATCTCACTTCCATGTTAGTTTCCTCTAAGGATATGTCTTACATCGCAATCGATTTGTATTTCTTGGATAAGGAAAAGGCTTGGTAACTCCAGAATTCATTAATATAACATCCTGACAACGGTTGGTAGGAGCGTACTCCCAACCACCTCATCATTTCTTATAACCTTCCTCACACTAATATTAAAGGTCCTTGTGGTATGCCCCGACATGTTGTTCCTACTTTAAATAATTACTCGGCATAACGCTCTGGTTGCACAATTACAACATTTGGTTTTTTTTGATCTCATATTGGTGCAATGGTTCACAATTGTACCTCCTGTTCACCTTAGAGTAATCACTTTTGAAAGGAATGGTTTCAAAATAACAAGGTCCAATAGATAATTTCAATAAGAATTCCACATTGGATGTTCCAAGAATGTTGATGGTTCCAAATTCTAGGAGTCTCGATTTTTGGAGATGTAAGGATGGACAGAAAGAATACCACAAGGTTTATTCCTCCATGTCCTGATAATTTTGTAATGTGATATCATAGAGAGTGTTGCACGAGGGCAATGATTGTGTGATACAAAAGTCATAAAGACGGTCTTTATACCATTCTTACATCTGGTGAATACTTTTCCTCAAAAAAAATAGAGGATCTAAAAAGTCCCATTGATAAAGGTCAACCGATCGAAAGCAATTCTACTCTTTGACATTAAAAAAAATGAAGCAGTTTATCATTCAAGTAATCTATGGTTTCAAATGAATCTTCATTATATGAATGAAAGAACAGAATATTCAAGTGACATAAAGTCTGATACGAAGATGGGTAGAATTCAAGTTGAGTGGGCGACCTCACTAGGTCTCAATCAAGTTATTCGTCAAAACTTTCATCATCATACTTTACCACATGCAAAATGCATTGCGGAATGAATTAAATTGGGAGTTGGACCAGTGAAACAATAACTAGTCCTTTTCAAGAAACACTAGCAACTAGCTAGACAAAATTTGCTAGTTCACCTGTTTGAGACATCACCACTAGCTAGGACAATTAGCTAGGTGTTCTTCACAACATTACAATTTTGACTAGTTAGAACAATCAACTAGTCATTCATATTGACATATCGACTAGCCAGTTTCAATTGGCTAGAACGGAATTTCAACATCGTAGCCACTGAAGAAACTTTAGGCTACTCGGACAACGAATGGAAATAAGAAGTTATTAAGTTTGAAAAAGAAAACTATAAAATCTGAAGAGAATGTTCTAGGTATCGGAACAATCGATAACCTCTCATCAAATATTACTTACCAGTGAAACGGTCCACCCAAGGGTGCCTCCGTACACATGCTTTATCAGATCCTACAATAGAATTAAATTCGAAATACCGATATCAAAATGATATCCTTACTATGATTTCAATGTACGATGTACAATCTCATCTTGAATAGAAGAAAAGAATTCATGAAGGATGTTTGGACATTAGATCATCCATGTCCTCAGTAATTTGTTAAATATTTATGAGCTCAACTGAAGAGTGCAAGTATGAAAGAAGCAATCAAATATCAATATTCGTTAAGTAATATTCATCGATTAATTAAGGAAATATTTGTTGAACCTTCCTTGGATAATTGAAAGAAAGTGTAAATAGGCCTGAGCCGAACAAGATCATCATAAATTTTTGAAAAGAATGTTCATGGATCAAATAAAATAACTTCGGATAAGTCCTGCTTTAGGGAAAGTATCTCACTGGTTGTTATTCCACAAGTTTGAAGTAGAAAGCTAGAAGGGTTACCTGATATAAACTAATCGAGGTAACAGGGTTAGTGAACAGTTTAAAATGAAGTAGTGCACCTGCCGGTAGTTACCAAAATAAGTTAATGATCATTCGTGCATCTCATTATCACCATTATGAGGGTAACTCCATCTCTTCGTCTTCGTAATACAAGACACCAACTAGTGCATCTCTCAATCATCATCTGAAAGTCATTTATCGAATTGGGGTTTCACAAATATATCTGTCATTTTCGTGCTTTATCTTGAAGACCAAGCTTCACATCATTTCGGGGACACCTGCTAAGTCCATAGGGTCCTACTTCATGCCTTCCGACATGAATCACAAGTGGCCAGTTCCCCTTGGGAACAGATCAAAGAGATCTCTCAGGGATCTCAGTGCAGTCCATAGGTTCAGTGGCGGGTGTGTGTATGCGAACATATACCAAAAATACTGAGGTCTGCAATACATATATACGTAGTCCCTGATAACATCTCTATCAAAGGATCCCACTCTAGACCCACTGGTCTTTTCTTTTGGTAGACTCTGAGATCACTGTATCGCTCGTTGCAACCATATTCAACTTCTCTTGAGTCCCTTTGTTAATTCTACTTGTTTGTTCTCTAAGTTAAACTACCATGCTCTAGCGTCCGAATCATGCATGGAATTATCTAGCGCACTCGTCTTATGATAACATTCTCGTATAACACATGTAAAATTCGCCATCAAGGGTAATGAAATCCACAACGACATAGTGACCAAGTTTCAGGTAAACCCGTTACATATCGAAAATCGGATCTTATAACCAAAGTAAAAGACTTTAATTATTCCAAGTACTAAGTACCCTTAATTATGTAGGGAAGTCTAAACTTCTTGATTCTTAAAATGCCGCCTCCTAAACTGTGGAGGACTATGGGCCACAAAATTTATGCCAGCCTAGTCATCCGATCATATTGGCAATATCGCCTCTACCTCAGCTGCTCTTGAGATTTCGCTCTGCTTCCTATATCATTACCTATGATAGGTCATGTACGACTCTCAAACCTCTATTCGTCATTCTGAAGGTCTCTAAGGATTCTATCGACCCTAGTATAATACATCCAGTAAACACTCCAGTCCATTCTACTCACCGGTACCTCTTCCGGTAGTCCAAAATAAGTTTACTACGATCTCGTATGTCATTCTCCTACTTAGACTTAACTCTCAACACTCTCGTTTCTGAGTACTGTAACTTATCGCTCTGATACCATTTCTGTGGCGCCCCCAAATCCGAGGTCAAAGATTCAGGTCGTCACATCACCATCCAACCATATCATACCTGTATTCTTGAAATACGTACAAGAAGTAAAACCTGATCGGGGGTTTTCGAAAATGTTTTGGGTTCGAAAGAGTTCGAGTTTGAAAACGCTAAAGGTATCTTGGATTAGTTTTGTCTTTAAAATGATGAACATAATTAATAAATGATATTTTGAGATTTAATATCAACAATTAATAAAATAATTATTTAATTAAAATAAGCTTTTAATCCAAGATAGATATTTTTGAGTATTTTTAACAGCGTAAAAATAAAAAATACTTAAGTATACGGTACTTCCCGAATGACTCTTCGGGTTTTCGCAATTTAATCATGATACAATAATATACCGCTCCCCGGTCAATAGTATATTTGGACCGCTACGACCTCTATTGCTAGAGTCGTTGTCCAAAGGAAACACTTTCATTCTAAGTTCAAGGGTGTACAAACACATATGCATAAATCTCAACTTCAACATAATCTCGTAAAGCATAAGCATATAATACGTTTGGAAGCTACAAACACAACATTGAAAATCCTTATATATAAGTTTTGAAAAGTAATCTTGCCTTGGTTAGGGTGGGGTGGTCGAGCTTGCGACGTGGAACGAAGATCTATACATAATCAATATTCGTACGTTAGTACCTTAACAACACTACTTAATCGTAAGGTTTTAAAGGATGTTAGACCAACTTAACGACTCCAATTTGTGACAACTAACCCTCCCATATGACCATGTCATCACTTTATCACATTCGTTACCCATTTGACTCGAATCCATTCCTCAAACTTGAAACACAAGTGAGTACTCTTAAAACTACGTTAAACTAACCTCCTAGGTGATTTTTCACTCGCGCGCACTTCGCTTTAACATTTTTATAAAATTGAAAAATACAAATTTTACTCCAATTCTTTTTGGACAGCCTTCACAACTGTATAATCTGACTACCCTAAAATTTTCATAACACTAGCATAATTTTAAGGGGTCCTAACTCAGTTCACAAGTGGACAACACAGTGCAGTCCGAATTCCAGAACCACACTGCACTAATCCGGCCATAACTCAAAATCTATACATCACCTAGTCATGAACCTTATATTTCTGGAAACTACATGAGATTATCTTTCTAGCCATATGCATTAGGACCTCGGGAGACAAGATTTAGGGGTTCAAAACCCTCCTACAAGACAGTACATGCTCCCAGAAATTTTACACAGCACATATCCTTTCTCAAACATTCAAGAACTCACTTTATACATCACATCTATCATCAAAACCACCAAGACTTGTCTCTATAGCATACATGGGGTTACATACTCTAAGTACAAGCCTTAAAACCATCATAACAAGCACATAACTTCAAGATTTCATCATCTATAACTCATACTACCAAGATATGCACCAATACTTGTAGATCTAGCAATATGAACTATAAACAAGTCATGGCTAAGGGTTGAGAGAGTTTATACCTTCCTTGATGTGTGTAATAGCTTTCTAAACTTTGTATAACCCTTGTATAGCCTTGGGTAAGTTTGGATGATCAAAAGAAATGAAGCAAACAAAGTTAGTAATTCAGAGTTATTAGAATCCGACTGAAAGATCATGGAAAACGAGGCCCTTACCGAGATTTTCTGATCGAGGCTTCTAAATGAGAGTTGTAGAGCATCTTCACAGATTTCTAACCATATAAAGAACACGAAATTCCATTGAGTAATGAAGGCTCTAGGCCCGTTTTACTGAGCTGCTGTTCTGCTGGGCAGAATGGGTGTTTTCTTCTGTTTGTTTTGTTTTGTTTGCTAAATAATGACTAATACATGTATTATATATCTATCTGATTTGGATGCATCTTCTTGTAATGTGTTGTCAACACCTCATTGGCTCACTTGGATTTCCTTATCCACAACAATTGCAACAAAGTCCTCATCTTTTGTTTCTTTCATATTAGTCCCTTGGTTTGTTTCCTTTTCCAACAATTTGATTTCCTTGTTGTCTCGTGAATAAAATTAATACGTTACAACTTATACTTTGCATATTATTGCTCTAATATGGCACAATACTTCGAATGAATATTAATTCCAACATCCCTTGTTTATTTCTCTTTATCTCAGAAAACGTTCTCCCGATTTCTCAAGCATTCTCTATTTCTCAATTCTAGGAGTTTATTCTCAATCCTCTTTCTTTCTCATAATATATCCTTCCTTGGACTCTTAATATACCATATCCTTAATCCATGCTTCCTTCGCTCAATCTCTTAATCTCATTGTAAAGTTTCAGCGGTTTCACGAACGTTTGTTTCACTTCCTCAGTGGTTTTCGTTCCAAATTCTCAAATCACTTATAATAAAATTCCAAAATATTAACTCCTCAATTCCTCAAATTAAATATCTCATTTCTTGATATTACTGATATATAATTCACTGCTCGGTCAAATATTACACGAAAATAGAATTTGGAATTTCTGAATTCCGATCGCATTTACATACACTTATTTACTCCGTAGATTACTAGTATAACTTCGGAAATATCCACACTACGTCTCGTACATAGGTGACATGAAAAATTTTCTTAATCCTCAAAATCACTATTCATCCACCAAATCACTATTCATTGATGCACTTCATCATAATAGGAAAAGTTTTAATTCTACCGAAATTTTGGGTTCTTACAACAGCTCATCAATAGCTATCTTCTTGACAGTCTTGTCTTTCATGAAGTACAACAATTTCTCCACCTTCTTAGCACCAGCATGACAATCAGCAATAATAGCAACAGCTTCAAGTTTCCACAGATGATCAGCCATTAATTCTTCACCAATACTGTCAACTAGAGCATATTGATCTGTCTGTGCAATAGAAATGATTTGAGCTTTACCAAAACCAATACCTCCTCTGGTTTTAGGTTCCAGTGCCTTCAAAGTAGATTGCATTCTAGACCAGAGTGGTGGAAGATTTTTAGACTCAACTTCATCAATTCGAGAAAATTCTGGCATTGATCCACCAGGTTGAAAAATAGCTGGTCCATTATAATTCCAATCACTGATCTTTTGCCATTTATCACCTTTCGTTTTGATTTGTGAGTTATCTTTTTGTTTCTCCTGAACTTGTCTTGTGGTATCATACCACAGCCTCCTGTTAGACTCTTTTCATGGTCCTCGGTTGTTTTAATTTCAGCATCCCTTGCTTTTTCTCTGATCTCCTTTTCTTTTTCAAATCTTCTGAATCTTTCTTTCAAGATATCAGCTTCTTCAGAATCAGGAGCATCACTTTGAGTAGTGTCAGGAGCTGTAACTTGAATTGTATCAGAAATAGAGATTTTATCAAGAATAATAGTTTGAACTATTTCAACAGCAACATTCTGTGCTTTCACAGCCATTTTACTCTTCCTTACTATCAACTGTTTTTCCTCTTCTTGTTCATCATCATGTATAGTAGCCTGCATAGAATGTTGAATTAATTTACTTGGAATAATAGAAATATCAACAGATATCTCCTCTATCCTTACTCCACTAGCCTTCTTTTGAGTAGGCTTTTTATCTCTCCCTCTACCTCTTCCTCCTCTGACTCTTCCTCTACCTACAGTAGGAGTCTTCTTGCTAAAACTATCCACAAGCTTTTTCTGTTCAATTAGAATTTCTTCTTTTGACAGAGTAGGAAAGTCTTCTTCAACTAGTACATAAAGAGCTGACTTTGCATTTGCTAGTTCAACTCTTTTATCTTTATGAAATAAATGAAGAACCTCACCAGTGCCAGTATCAAGTTCATGAAAGAAAGGTTTAGCAGCTTCTTTATTTTCATCATCAATGTACACATCATCCTCAGGAATTGTTGACAATTGACCTTGACCAGGTGTCAGAAACTGTTCTTCTGTCAGGACTTGAGATTGTACCATTGTCCTTACTGTCTTCTTTCTAGATCTAAAAATATGAGTTAACTGCCTTGTTTGAGTTTTAGATTGACTTTTCCTTGTTACCAGTGCACCATCAGAGGTTTCAGCTCCATGTGTCTGAGCACCACCATCATTTCCAGAAGTATCATCATCCTTTCTTACAACTAGATCAGGTGTGCATTTTGTTTTGACTACCTTCTCCCCCTTTTTGACATCAGGATCAGTCAATAAAGATAGAATAAGTTGGAGATAAGCTTCAATGTTGTCAACTTTTCTTTCAAGAGAATCAAGTCTCTTATTAGTTTTCTCAACCTCTTTTTTAGAATCCTAACCTGAGAACCAGTAGCAGTCAATTCAAACTTGTTCAGTAGCTCAGCTCGAGTATGTGCATGAGAATCCTTGACAGAAGCAATTTCAGTTTGAAGACCTTTAGAAAGAATAGTAGACATTTTCACAACATATTGTAGAGGAGCATTATCAGTCAAAGTTTTAGAAATAGAGTAAGCATGACCTTGAGCATTTTTAAAAGAAATAGTGTCTCTAGGATTAGCCCAGCTGTTATCCCATTCATAACTTCTGACATGGTCAGCATTATCTCCAGTTCCAGTATCACGAATGATCTCAGGATGTATCAAGCTTCCTCTATGTTTAACTATACCCTCTGTAGCTTTGCTAACAGGTTCCATAAACTTGCTGGAAGATCCATGAGTGGCACCAAGACTAGCATGAATAGCTTCTTTGAGCTGTGCTATCTCAGGATCATCCTCATCATCATCATCATCTGAGCTATCACTGTCATTAGCATTAGGAGCATCATCATGCTGATTATCATCAGGATTCATAATACCATTTAATTTCGAATCAGCAGAAGAAGTAGCTAAAATATTCTGAGGACCTGCATTTTGAACAGAAATAGTTCCTAAATCTCTTTGTTCTTTTAAAGTGATCTCATCACTTCTCACTATTTTGCCTAAGTTACTTTCAATAGTAATTGCTACCTCACTAGAAGTGATTAACTTCTCACTCTTATCTACCTCTCCTTTTACCAGTACAGGAGACTGCCTCTCTTCACTCTTCTTTTTCTCTAATTGTTCACTCTCATTCTCACAAGAAAGGTTCTGGCTTGACAAATTCAAAGAAATAAGAGGTGACTGAGAGGAGTGGACTGTAGTCATGTAAATAGAGGTATCCCTTATAGGGCTATCTACAACCATGCAATCAGTATTAAGAGTAGAAGTAGAA
The DNA here is from genome assembly GCA_036435485.1 of Saposhnikovia divaricata. Classification (NCBI taxonomy): domain Eukaryota; kingdom Viridiplantae; phylum Streptophyta; class Magnoliopsida; order Apiales; family Apiaceae; genus Saposhnikovia; species Saposhnikovia divaricata. The sequence continues at coordinate 153,692,964 of CM071600.1, read as the reverse complement.
ATAGAAGTGTTACCTGAAGAAGTAGATTCCATTGGCCTTGATGAAAATGGTTGCACCAGAATTGGTTGATTAACATCTTCAAGTATTGCAGCAACACTATCACCAGGATAGATGTTATCATCAGCAACTAGGCTTGCATCAGTATTTACTACTAATGATTCTTGTGGAGCCAGAGGTTTTGAAGCTTTTTCAACCCTTTGAGCTGAAGGTTGTTGTGTGCTTCCCTCAAATCCAGTTTCTTCATAAATAGCATCCATTTGAGCAATATGTCTGTCATGATCAGCCTTTTCTTTCAGATGTTGAGCAATGTCAATCTGAACATCAGAAATCTCTTGAGTAGTGTCAAAAAATTCCTGTGCTGATTTGAGAATGCCTGCATCTTCACTTTGAGGGGCAGGAACATCTTTGCTTTCACCCTCACTTTGAGAGAGGGGTTATTGTGTAGTCGTTCTTTCAGAAAAGCCTGCACCCATACTATAAGTAGGTGGTTCTTGTGTGGCTAGATCTACAGTAGCTGCTGAACTCCTTTGAAGTTCAGGTTCTTGTGGGCTAGATCCTTTCAGAGGTGAAGTAATCCTCTACTTCTTTTGTCTTTGAAAGACCCTTGCTTCAGCTTGTCTCTTCACTTGAAGTGGTGTTGGTTGTAGACTAAGCTGAGCAACAATAGCATTTACCTTCTCCACAGACATTTCAATAATTCTTCCTTTTGAAGAAAGAGGTGCTGGAGAATCAGAGATCTTAACAGTCTTGACAGGTGAATTATCAGGAGTGGAAACATCATGATTTGCAGAGGCAACAGTAATTGATGTACCAACAGGATTCACAAAGACATCAGGAATATGCTCTGTATCATCAGTAAGATTCTATATCTCCATAGGAATATAAAAACTACTTTTGTTGATTATCTTTCTTTTCCTCTTTGGCTGTTTAGGACTAGTCAAAGCTTCAGTAACAACAACAGCAACTTCCTTTTTCTCCATGATTTTTGAGATAGGTAGATTATCATCACCATCAGAATCAGAATCCACCTGTTTCAAAAATTTCCTCTTTTCCCCTGTTTCTTTATACACTCCAGCTTCAATCAGAGACTCAGCAACCTTAGGCACAACCTTTTCAACAACCAGGACCCCTTGTTCATCCCCTTGTAACTTCATTTGAGTGAGGGTTTGACTGGAGAAATTGTTTGCTCTAAATCACGCAAGCGTACGTGGTCACAAGTAATATATGAATAAGTCAAGTTCGTTCCCACAGAGATCTGGTTTAGGTTTCAATTCAGTTAATGCACATATGCAACAATGTATGGTTTTTATTCACTGCTAAGACAAATAACAAATTGGGGTTTTGATTATCTAAATTAACTAAGAAGCAAATTAACAAAACTAAGAATTACTTAACTAATGAGAATTTAAATCGAATAACTTTATATGAGAATAAACATGAGATCCTAACTTCATTAAATACTTCACTTAGAGTTGATGCCTTTAATTAATGCATGTGATGGTTTTGATATCTGATCGAATAACACGAAACAAGTACACGCTACCTGGTCAGCATACGTATACCAAACTACCCATACATCCACAAAAGAGATAGAAGATGAATAGACACCAATTATGCTTAGACCCTATATGTCTATAGAATTTGAAAGCATAAAGGTTGAGGAGCAAGTTATCCATAAAGATCACACAGGGCAGTATAAGTATTTTCATCTTACACTACGAATCACGTTGATAAACAATCATGAACCTATGCTAGCATGGCAAGTTCTAAATCTCAAGATCCACTTTCACTTCACAAGAGATTAATAAATTAGATGTTAGCTATGCAACTAAATACATGAATCACAACCATACGAGGATATCAAGAATTCACCATACATAAATCTTTAAAGCAATCAAACTACTCAGCCACATAGATAAATCCATTAGAATCCCATGACAACGATTAGTTCATAATTGAACCTCTCGTCACCATGGGAATTGATGAAAACATGATATAAAATAAAGTATGAAAGAAAGAAGACATAATATTAATAAAACAAAGAGTTGAGAAAACAAATCTAGAATCCAGAATAGCGCCTAAGAAAAGAATACAAAAGATGAAGTAGATCTAGATCCGTTGCTTGTCACGAGCGCTGAATCTTTCTCCCCTTTTCTCCCTTGCAAATCTATGCTATGATATGTAATTCTAAGTAATGATATGAATTACAAGGGTAGGATATGTTTATATAGGTCCTAGAATACTTTTCCAACAAGAAAAGTCCCAAAATACATCTAAAATTCGAAATAGGATAAAATTCAGCAATTTCCAAGAAGTTCGGGCACAGTCTGCGCAGCAGAGACGCAGTCTACGCGGCTAGTTCCTGTTCAGAATTATAGAAAATTTTCCAGGCTTCGCGTGGAAAGTAAGATCGCTGAAAATGGACTTCTAGAACTCCAGATATGGCCAAAACAGTGTAGACTGCGCAACCTACCGGAGAATCCGAATTTTAATCAATTTAACCTCCAACCCTTAGTTCTGCAAAACTCAATGAAAACACATTAAACACACCACATACTTTAGGCCAAGTAATCAATTTAAGCCAATAAGAAGCATTCCAAGTGGATATAAAATCCACTTATCACACCCCTAAACTTAAACCGATGCTTGTCCTCAATCATAAACAAATATAACTATATACAACTAACTAGAACCACTTCCGTAGGTGATCACAGTTGCATTTGGCATATGCAACAAGCCCTTTAAACCCCTAAGTAGCCCTAGTGGACGAATGAGGTCTCGTGAGGGCCTATAGCGAATGTACCCACAAAATCAATCTAACTAAACAATGCAATGCATGAATGCAACTAAATGAAAATGCAAAGATCCCCTTCAAACTAACCAAAACCAACTAGCAAGCAAATATCTCAAAGAATGCAACTAAATCCAAATAGAGCTCGACTAAGTCCCCGTATACTTACATTACATGAACAGAAACGTGCGTGTGTGCGATGCTCATCAGATATACTCCTAAAACTAGATCAAAACCATACTCATTCTTCGTCAAGACAATCACAGGTTTATACATAGAATAGACTGTAGACACTTCATAACCTAGAAACACCTTCATCCTTATTCAAATTAGACAGAAATTCATGCTTTATTACTAAACTACAACACATAATACTATACAAAACAACGCATGCTTATTTAACCGTGCAATGGATGAGACCCCAAAAGGCTTATACAATAATATCCATGTAGCGAGCGTTAGGTTAGTAGATCCCAGACCAGAAAAGTCTTAGGTCACTAGGCACAAAGTCCCCGCGAACTTAATTGCTCGAGTATTAAAGAGCTCACCCTGGTTAATTTTGCAATTAACAATTTACATATGACTTTTTTTTTCTTTTTTCTTTTTTTTTTCTTCTTTTTTCTTTTTTTATGCCATCTGGAATGAGAATTCTCATTTCCAACCCTAGACTACTCATATAAATATGAGCCGGCTACTAGCCATTTGACACCTAACCATTATTGACACTTATTTACAATTAAGCATGAAATCCCTAGTTTCCCCCAAACTTAGACTTAAGTGCTTCTATGTCATCAAGGGAATAACGAAAATTCTAAATATAATCAAGTGATTAAATCTCAAAACATCCAAACAAGCATGACCCTAACCTAGCTCAGAAGCAAACTAATGAGACTGTGTAAATATTTTGTTTCTGTAACATGCAAGTCAATTCCATAAGAACTATAAATCAACCCTCTATTCATCATTACCACACTCAATAAGACATCTACCTACCAATCAGAATTAGCTTATTCTAAGGAATCATGAAATATGCATGCCATGAAAATGCAACTACGTGAACTCACATGGTATACAACAAAATAACAGAATGTCCTACATGAAACAAACATGCAATAAGACGAACAATATGAATGAACTACTACTATCATGCAAAATATGATTTCCTACATGAACAAATGACACACTACTACATACTACTACATACCTAACACATGGGTTGCCTCCCACGAAGCGCTTGTTTAAAGTCAATTAGCTTGACTACGTCCAAAAACTTGTTTGCTCTAAATCACGCAAGCGTACGTGGTCACAAGTAATATATGAATAAGTCAAGTTCGTTCCCACAGAGATCTGGTTTAGGTTTCAATTCAGTGAATGCACATATGCAACAATGTATGGTTTTTATTCACTACTAAGACAAATAACAAATTGGGGTTTTGATTATCTAAATTAACTAAGAAGCAAATTAACAAAACTAAGAATTACTTAACTAATGAGAATTTAAATCGAATAACTTATATGAGAATAAACATGGGATCCTAACTTCATCAAATACTTCGCTTAGAGTTGATGCCTTTAATCAATGCATGTGATGGTTTTGATAACTGATCGAATAACACGAAACAAGTACACGCTACCTGTCAGCATACGTATACCAAACTACCCATACATCCACAAAAGAGATAGAAGATGAATAGACACCAATTATGCTTAGACCCTATATGTCTATAGAATTTGAAAGAATAAAGGTTGAGGAGCAAGTTATCCATAAAGATCACACAGGGCAGTATAAGTATTTTCATCTTACACTACGAATCACGTTGATAAACAATCATGAACCTATGCTAGCATGGCAAGTTCTAAATCTCAAGATCCACTTTCACTTCACAAGAGATTAACAAATTAGATGTTAGCTACGCATCTAAATACATGAATCACAACCATACGAAGATATCAAGAATTCACCATACATAAATCTTTAAAGCAATCAAACTACTCATCTACAGAGATAAATCCATTAGAATCCCATGACAATGATTAGTTCATAATTGAACCTCTCGTCACCATGGGAATTGATGAAAACATGATATAAAATAAAGTATGAAAGAAAGAAGACATAATATTAATAAAACAAAGAGTTGAGAAAACAAATCTAGAATCCAGAATAGCGCCTAAGAAAAGAATACAAAAGATGAAGTAGATCTAGATCCGTTGCTTGTCACGAGCGCTGAATCTTTCTCCCCTTTTCTCCCTTGCAAATCTATGCTATGATATGTAATTCTAAGTAATGATATGAATTACAAGGGTAGGATATGTTTATATAGGTCCTAGAATACTTTTCCAACAAGAAAAGTCCCAAAATACATCTAAAATTCGAAATAGGATAAAATTCAGCAATTTCCAGGAAGTTCGAGCGCAGTCTGCACAGCAGAGGCGCAGTCTGTGCGGCTAGTTCCTGTTCAGAATTATAGAAAATTTCGCAGGCTTCGCGTGGACAGTAAGATCGCTGAAAACGAACTTCTAGAACTCCAGATATGGCCAAAACAGTGTAGACTGCGCAACCTACCGGAAAATCCGAATTTTAATCAATTTAACCTCCAACTCTTAGTTCTACAAAACTCAATGAAAATACATTAAACACACCACATACTTTAGGCCAAGTAATCAATTTAAGCCGATACGAAGCATTCCAAGTGGATATAAAATCCACTTATCAGAAATCCTTTGATCCTGATTGTCTTCCAGACACATCAGATCTAGCTGATTTCTTTGCTTTTATAACTGATGCCTTTTGGAAGACACCAGAGATGGTTGAGTGTTTGGAAAGCTGTTTGGGTTTTGTGCTTGTGTCAGGAATAGAATGTGTAGTGTCCTATTCCATAGCACTTGTTACAGGACCATAATGAGTAGACATCCTCTTTTTCAAAAGAGACCATACCTCATCAGGAATGAAGGAATTGCCCTCAAAGCGATTGGTTTTATCAAAATTAACCAAAAATTTTACATTATTTTCAGATATCTTACAGATAGGCAATAATGTATCATCTGAAAATGTAACACTGGGATAGAGATGTGAAAACATCAATTGAAAGAATCTAATAAAACATACATATCCACATTTATCTAACTTCCTAGCCTACAGAGCCTTAAGTACAAAAGACCCATAATCAAAAGGAGTATCATGGATAAGAGAATACCCAATTTGAGCGGATCTTGATGGTAGAGCATCAAAGTTTGAAATCTTGTTCAAGAAGCACCGACTGATGGTGTCAAAGAAAAAATTCTATTCCTTCTTGAGCCTTGTTCTATATAGAGTAGCAAACTTCTTGATTTCACCATTATAACCCAACTTTGAGATAAAATCAAGTAGGGTCAAATCAGACACAACATCAGGAATCACACCATTTAGTGATGGAAGGTAAAGAGCTTTTTCAACAATTTCTGGAGAGACTTTGCATGTAATTCCATTACATTCAAAACACATAGAAAGCTTTTTTGATACACACTCCTGAGCAAACTTCATTGTATTCCAAACCTGCATCACAAGCTTAAACGGAACTTTTGCAGGTTGGGTTAGAGCAAAGGTCCTGAAGCTAGGAAATCCTGAATGATATAAAAATCATTAAGAAATTCCTGATGCTCTAACAGAGCAGTGAAGTTGTTTGGAGCAAAGGTAACCCCATTGATGATTGTTTGCTTGTTAATGAAAGTAAAAACCTCCATTGTAATTGAGTGATTTAGAAAACCTGAGAATTTGAAAAACTAGGGTTCGTGGTCGCACAGAGAGAGAGAGATAATGAATTATTGATGTAATGAGAAACAGTTACTCTCAATTACAGGTGTCAGTAACTGATTAGTGCACATAATTAGTGGACAACGGGCGTGGTAAGTGGTGATAACTACACGATTTTTAATTTGTATCTATATGTATGTATCTATAAGTAATACACACGCACTCTTACCAATGTCCAAAAAATATTTAAAACATTTTGTGATATTGATTAAAAAGAATAGCAATGAATTATTTAATTTGCAAAATTAAATAAATCAAATATCACAATGTTAAAATACCTGGTCCCGGTAACTAGAGAATATGAAATGTTCCATGTTCTCTAGAGTCTCTCACCTCTATATAACATGCTTGAGATGCATCCACTATGTTAACCTGTAAATCTCATACTTCCTTGAAAGAAAAATCAAAACCCTTCAACGAAAACACTTTAGTAAAGATGTCAAACTTGATTATCACGGAGAAGAACCTTCATCTCGTAGAGAATAGAGATATTCTCAGTTATACTCGTGACGAGTTCAAAGCGATGGACTGGGAAAGACAACTTGAGACACTATGGTTGCAGATGGACGCTTGTCTCGAGGAGATCGAGAAAGAAAAGCCTGCAAAAGAAATAGATATTGATGCAGCTCTCCAGATGACATTGGAATGACTTTCCTCTAAAGCATCCTCATCCAAAACCTCCAACCATTTTTAATGAATATGTCAGCAAAAATAACCTTATCCCATTAACCTCCACCCAAGCAAAGTGGCAAAGATGGGATCTGGGATAACTGCTAGCAATGGAGTGATTTGGAGTTTCCTTTTCCTTTAGCTGTTTGATAGATTAGTAGATAGAGAAAACAAAAAGATTTCATGTATGCATGTAATTTCTTTCTAATTATCGATGAAAAATTCTATTTATCAATTATGATGTTTTGTGTTGCTTCTGTTATTAACTGTTCTGATTAGCATGAAAAATTAAGAAAATTTAAACAGATGAATCAGAAGTTCAAAAACATTAATCAAAATCAAATCAAGAATACAAAACCATCTGTAAATCTTGAATTTCATCATACTGATAAATGAACCGTCGCGTCAGGATTTGACCAATTATCAGGATTTTGACCAAGTCAAGGTTTGACTTCGATAAGGATTCTCTCATCAGTAATTAATAATCATCAGGATATGATGATCATCAGTAATGTCTCTCTGTTTGTTTGCTCAGAAACTTCCATATTTCACTATTACTAGTCCATTCACCAACTTTGTAAAAGTGGCCTCAGGAAGTGGCTTGGTGAATATATCAGTTAGCTGTTGATCAGTAAGAACAAAATATAGCTCAATTGTCCCTTCTAGTACTTGTTCCCTTATGGAATGATATATGATACTGATATGCTTAGTAAGAGAATGTTGAACTGGATTTCCTGTCATAGCAATAGCACTTTGGTTATCACAATAAATAGGTATTTTTGAATATGACAAACCATAGTCCATTAGTTGATTTCTTATCCACATTATCTGAGCACAACAGCTTTCTGTAGCTATGTACTCAGCTTCTGCAGTTGATGTTGAGATAGACTTCTGTTTCTTACTGAACCATGAAACTAGTCTACCACCAAGAAATTGACAACTGCCTGAAGTACTTTTCCTGTCTATTTTGCATCCTGCAAAATCAGCATCCGAGTAACCACATAAACTAAATTCAGATTCTCTAGCATACCAAAGTCCAAGATATGGTGTGCCTTTCAAGTATCTGAAAATCCTTTCAACTGCAATGAGATGTGGTTCCCTGGGGTTTACCTGAAATCTTGCACATAGACAGGTTGCATACATGATATCTGGTGTACTTGCAGTTAGATATAAGAGTGAGCCAATCATACCTCTGTAGTTAGTTACATCTACTTCAGTACCTTGATCAGGATCAAGCTTTGTAGCTGTAGCTATAGGAGTTGAACCAGTAACATTGTCTTGCATGTTAGACTTCTTTAACAAATTCTTTGTGTACTGATTGACAAAAATCCCATCATCAGTCTGTTTAACTTGCTGACCTAAGAAATAGCTCATTTCTCCCATCATGCTCATTTGATATCTAGACTCCATTAGCTTTGAAAACTTCTCACAAAGCTTTGAATTAGTTGATCCAAATATGATATCATCAACATAAATTTGAACGAACAGCAAATCCTTACCATGATTCAAATAAAACAAGGTTTTATCAATTGTACCTCTTTTGAATCCACTTTCTAGTAGGAATTGAGCCAGAGTTTCATACCAGGCTCTTGGAGCTTGCTTTAGTCCATAAAGTTCTTTATCCATTCTGTAGACATGATCTGGATATTTAGGATCAATGAAACCAGGAGGTTGCTCAACATATACCTCCTCTTCCGATTCTCCATTGAGAAAAACACTTTTTACATCCATCTGGAAAACCTTGAACTTCTTGTGGGCTGCATATGCAAGAAAAATCCTGATGGCTTCTAGCCTTGCAACAGGAGAAAAAGTCTCATCATAGTCTATTCCTTCCTGTTGAGAATACCCCTTTGCAACTAGCCTTGCTTTATTCCTTACAATGGTGCCATCTGAATCTGTCTTGTTTCTAAACACCCACTTTGTACCCACAATTTACCTGCCTTTTGGTCTTGGTACCAGTTTCCAGGCTTCATTTATTTCAAATTCATTCAGTTCTTCTTGCATTTCTGTAACCCAATCAGCATCCTTGAGTGCATCTTCAACTTTCTTAGGCTCCTCCTTTGATAGAAAGTTATGATAAAAGACATTCATTTTGAGTTGCACTTCTGGTTTTAACACCTGCATCAGGATTCCCAATAATTAAATCAGGAGTATGACTTTTGGTCCATTTCCTTGCTGATGGTAAATTATTTCTTGAATTGGATGCTCCCCCTAGATTGGTGTTATCTTCAAAAGAACTAGAATCATTAGAAGCTCTCCCTGAGATAGTGCTATCTCCTCCTGAAGTACTGTTAGGATTATCACTTCAATCTGTTTTTGATAAATCTCCTCCTGATGCTTGAGTTGAATCAGTATTTATGGTGTCTTGATGTTGCTCCCCCTCAACATTTGCATTATTGGCCTCACCATCAGTAATTGGTGCATCATCAGGAATGGGTGGATCGTCAAAATCTGATAGGATATTAGTATCTGACGCAGATTCATCAGAATTCTTGGTAGCTTCATTTGCAAAAATCAAGCTGTCATGTGAGTCTTCAGCAATTCCTGTTATCTTCTTATCATCAAAAGTTACATTGATAGACTCTATGACTATCTTTGTTCTTAGATTGTAAACTTTAAAAGCTCTTGTAGTTGGATAGCCAATAAAGATGCCCTCATCAACTTTAGTCTCAAATTTTCCTAGCTGTTCAGGATGAGCTCTCAGAACAAAACACTTGTAGCCAAACACATGCAGATGCTTCAGACTTGGCTTCTTTTCTTTAATCATTTGATAAGGGGTCATACCATGTCTGTTGATTAATGTAATGTTCTGAGTATAGCGTGCTATGTTGACTGCTTCTGCCCAGAAATATGTAGGTAATTTAGCTTCCTCCAACATAGTTCTACCATCTTCAATAAGAGTTCTGTTCTTTCTTGCAACTACTCCATTTTGCTTGGGTGTGCCACGAGTAGATAATTGTTGAACTATTCCTTTGTATTTGCAGAACTCTTCCATTACTGAATTTTTGAATTCAGTCCCATTATCACTTCTTAGAATCTTGACTTTATGCTTTGTGCCAGTTTCAATGAGTCTCACATGGTCCAAAAGTATCTCAGTAGTTTCATATTTTCTGTGCAGAAAATATACCCAGGTAAATCGAGTATATTCATCAACAATGACTAGAGTATACCTTTTCTTACTGATGGACATTATGTTGGCTGGTCCAAACAAGTCAAGGTGAAGCATGTGATATGGTTCATCAATTGAGGATTCGGTTTTACTCTTGAATGATGTCCTTCTCTGTTTAGCCTTCTGACAAGCATCACAGAGTCCATCAGGAGTATACAATGCTTTTGGTAATCCTCTCACCAAATCTTTCTTAACCAACTCATTGATGTTGTTGAAGTTGAGATGAGAAAGCTTCTTGTGTCAATTCCAACTTTCATCTACTGAGGCTTTACTGATGAGACATGTGGAAGGACCATCAGTATTGGTGTAGATGTTGGCTTCATAAATGTTACCATCTCTTTGACCAGTTAAGACAATCCTCCCAGATGCTTTACTGACTACTTCAAAATGAGTATCATTGAAGTTAACATGATAACCTCTGTCTGTGATTTGACTAACACTAAGCAGATTGTGTTTGAGTCCTTTCACCAGAGCTACTTTTTCAATGATGACATTTCCAATGATTATATTGCCATATCCCAAAGTTTGTGCAATGTTGCATCTTATAAGACACAATTGGGCCAACTTTCTCTTCAAATTCTGATAGCAGGGATTTGTTTCCAGTCATGCGTACAGAGCATCCACTATCCATGACTAACACATTTTTCTTTTTACCCTACAATCAGAAACATAGAAAAATCAGTTAGAATTTTTAAGAACCCACACTTATTGGGTTCTATTTGCATGCAATTTAAAATTTTTAGCAGCAGAAGTATTTTTGACAAAGGCAGTCCTTTCAGGATTGAATCCATTAGAATTTGCCTTGTCAGTATCAGAGTTAGTAAATGCATGCTTTTTATTGACATTCTTAACTTTACCAGAAATTGTACTTTTATTGAATTTGGGCAAAGGCTCATAATAATTGTAGTACAAATTATGGTATTCTTCACATGTATAAATAGAATGCCATTTACTACCACAATGAAAATAGGGATTATGTGGTTTATAAAATACTGATCTATTCCTAATGTCAGACTTAGGAATAACAGTTGCCTTTTTTTTATTCTTCCTGCAATCAATAGCAAGATGATTAGAATTACCACAGTTAAAGCATGTTTTTATAGGTGCATTTGGAATATACTTATAATTATTCTCTTTGTTTATTCCAACCTTACCATTCCTGTTTCGCTTAGCAGTAGCTGTTTTATTTCTATCTGTGACTTCACAGATTCTGTTTCTCAGTTGTTTCTTAGATTAAAGACCTACATTTTTAGAACTTGTCATCTTAACAGTTTTAGACACACTCTCTGTATTTTGTTTAGTAGAAGTTGATCCCTTTTCAGTATCTGATTTGGAACTTTTACTATACACAAAATTGACAGGTTCAATATCAGATTTGGTTTTGTCTATAACATGTCTATAGGTCTTTGGACTTGTCTTTTCATCAACAACAATTTTCTGTTTTAATTTCTGATCATTTTCTGGCTTATAACCTAGATATTCTTTCCAGTTTTTATTAGTATTTATCTCATGAAATTTTCTACCAGAATCAGTCCAGGTTCTGAGTTTCTCATTAGCATAATCAAGTTCTTTTTCCAGAGAAGTACATTTCAATTCTAATTCAATTTGTATGTGTTTAGCCTTATCACATTCAGTTTGTACTTCTTGCATAAAGAGTAACTCAGCTTCTAGATGATCATTTATCTTAGACAATTCTGACATCTCAGATATGATTCTAGCATTTTCAAGAGATTGACTTCTAAAGCTAATATGCAGAGACTTTAGAAATGATCTTAACTCAGAAACATTATCACTATCAAAATCAAAAACAGTTTCAGGTACTTTATTATCAGGAGCAGCAATCTCATCAACATTTGCCATCAATGCATAGTTCACCTTTTCCTCTTCAGATTCTGAGGAAGAGTCCATCCAATCCTTGTTTGATGAGATAAGAGCTTTGGTCTTGGCCTTTTTGCATTCAGTTGCAAAGTGACCCAATCCATCACAGTTGTAGCATTTGACCTTTGACTTGTCAAACTTGATGCCTTTGCCTTCATTCTTCTTGTACTTATTCTTGTCAGCATTGAAAGGTTTCTTCTGAAAGTTGCCTTGTCTTCTAGCCTTTCTGAACTTCATCTTCTTGAAGCCTTTGACTATCATAGCAACCATTTCCATCATGTCAGAATCAGTAGAATCATCATCAATATCAGTATCAGTATTGGCATCAGGATCTGATGATGAGTCATCAGTATTTGACTCAACAACTCAACTTCTTCTGCTTGAAATCTCCACAACTTTTCCTTTTGATTTTGATTCAGAATTTAAAGCAACAGCCTTTGCCTTGTTGCTTTTCTTATTCTTCCTCTGTTGAACCTCAAGAACATGAGTTCTAAGCATTCCATACACCTCATCAAGACACATCATTGAGATCATACTGGTGTCTAATGATAGATATTTGAGTATCCCATTTCTCAGGTAAAGCTCTTAGAAACTTGGTGTTCGAATCCTCTGGATCATACTCTTTGCCTACTAGGGATAAATTATTCAGTAGTGTCAGAAATCTATCATACAAATAAGTAAGGCTCTCATCAGATTTAGCATCAAGCTGTTCATATTCTTGAATCAACAGAGCCTTTCTGTTCCTTTTGATTGATTCAGTGCCCTGGCATTGAGTTTCCATAGTTTCCCAAATCTCCTTAGCAGTTTTACATGCTATCACTCTGTTTGACATGACAACATCAAGGCTATTATGAAGAATATTCTCTACCTTAGCATCTCTGAGTACTTCAGCCTTTTCCTCAGGAGTCCATTCAACCTTAGTCTTCTGGACATAGTGTTCAGGAACAGTCTCTGTTCTAGCAACCAGTCTCTTAGGAATATTGATGTGTAAAATAACTGCAAGCGCACAGTGTTTAGTTGTAGCAATCACAGATCGATCCTCAGAGACTATGTATTTTCAAAACCCTAATAATTAACTCAGGCGAACTAGACAATAAGATTTGAGATGGGATTTAATTAACCTAATTAGAAAAATTATCAAATAATATAGAAAACCTAGGAATCCGAATCCGTTAATTAATCACAATTAATATCAACTCGCCCTAAAATCAATCCTCTTTCCTTCACAAATAAGGTATATCAATTAACGAGACAAGCATATACTATGAAACTTGTTATCTAACAATAACCTATCAAAACTTCAAGGAGCAAGCATAGGCTATGAAAAATAAATCCGGTAACAATAATATATCAAAATCACTTTGTCAATTGAACAATTAAGCACCAAGAAAAATTATGAGAATCAATTAATAGGAACGAGGAGAAATCAAAAGCAATTAAATTAACTTCATCTTTATCGTAGGGTAAAAGATTTAGCTAGACATAATTATTAAATAAATAAAACAATTAATATCTAACATGTAAATATGCGACTGAGCTGGTAAATAGAAAGAGATGGTACGCACCTTTATAGAACTAATAAGGTGGATGTAAACAACGTGTACACAAAATTTAAAAACAAAAGCAATAATAAACTATTAAACTAAAACATGCATACGTAAACATATGGTAACCAGCGGGTATTAACGGACAAGAAAGGAATTAGGAAGAAGCAGGAAGCACGAACAGATGATATGAAACGTAAGAATTTATATATTAATCACGTAAATAGAGTAGCTCGCAGGAAGAAATTTAACGAGAGAAAAATAATAAAATTCTAGGTGTCTAAATTACAAGGGAGAAGGCCATATATATAGGGGAAAATATTAGGTTTTGCCCCTTTGATTACAATCCGATATTGAATATAATTTCTTCAATTTCCTTTTCTTCTCGGATAAGTATTCGATTTTTCCTCCAATTTCTTTGACTTCAAGTATTTTCCACCTCCTTTCCCTTTTTGCACCTTTTCCTGCTTGAAATTTGTTTTTATTTATTTTCCTACAAAACAAAACAAACAATTTATTAATTAATAAAATTACGAAAACGGACATAAAATAGGTATTAAAAATATGATTAAATATGGACCTATCAAATGCCCCCATACCTATCTTTTGCTCGTCCTTGAGAAAAATATATAATAAAATACTATCTAATATATAATACCACTTCCGTAGGTGATCACGGTTGCATTTGGCATATGCAACAAGCCCTTTAAACCCCTAGGCAGCCCTAGTGGACGAGTGAGGTCTCGTGAGGGCCTATAGTGAATGTACCCACAAAATCCATCTAGCTCATGTAAAAGATTGTTCAATGCAACACCACACATACAAGTCATCTCATGCTACATCAACTTAAGAAATCAAAGTGAATTTGCAATGTCTTGGTGTGTAAGGTGCAAGTATTCACATAGTCTACTCAAAGAAATATGCAGCGGTCATTAAAAGTCCATGTCAAGTGTAAAAATAAGTTGGTAACCATGCTAAGCCCACAAGAGTACACCTTAGAGTCAAAACTTGGGATCTCATATGCAAAAATAAGCAACAACTCACCTTTCACTCACAAAAGAATATTCACTCAAGAACAAGGGTAAGTGTATCACTCTATTCCAACAAAATCATAAGCATGCTTGACATTTGGTATCAATCTAACTTTAACACAACATACATTAATGATGATAATCAAAAGGTCTTTTATTTGGGTTGTAATGGGGCTAGGGACAAGGTATGTCATGTAAGGCCAAATAAGGTGAAGTGTCAAAAGCTAGTAGAAACCATAATAAATCATACACAACACCATACATCCTCCCCATACATGGATTTCTAAAAATTTTCAACAAAATTCTTGAATAGTCGAATGAAGAAGGATCACACAGAAACATAAGTATGCTCACATATAACTTTTTTTTCTGTTTTTTTTTAGAGCTAACATAGATAATATAGATATATACACAACCACAATCCTTCTTCAAAATTTCTTGAACAACGACTAACAAGTAAGCAACAAAATCCAATATTTCCCCAAAATTAATGAACAAAAGTAAACCCCATCTCACACACCTTATTACTCCCTCAACTTCCTACTAGCCTTTGACAAATTGGGATCAAGTATACGTAAGGCTGCACAACAAAAAGGTCTAGGCAAGTAATGTAGTGTGTCACCGAAAAAATAGGATTAAGCTCAAAGGGGTAACTAATTGATCACATGTAAAGGGTGTGGTAATTTGGATAATAATTGGTTATTCCTAAATGCCTTTATCATCTTATCATCAAATAATGTCATGCATTTCAAGAAAGGTCTCAAACAAGTGCTAGCATTGCAAACAACATGTGGACACTCAAGCAAACGAATATAAAATGCAAAAGATGTGCATATAGGCTCAAAATCTCACTTGGTGGTAAAACATAATCAATCCCAAGCAAAAGTCTCTTTAATGCACCTACTTGTACTCAAAGCATGGAAACCAAATCTCCTTGCACATATTCATGTCCTTTTAATTACTTACAACATTCTATAAGTCTACTAGTCTCAACTTGCTAGTGTATGTGTGTGCACAAGAACTTAGCATAACACTTCTCAATCAAAAGCATCAGAAACACAAGAGTACTATAGCATGTAAGGGTGCATCAAGCCAACTTATAACAAGTAATCATTTCACAAGGCTAGAATTATTTTTGTATTTTTTCCATTTTTCAATTTTTTTTGGGTTTTTTATAATAATAATACTACTAAATCCCTCCCCCATACCTAAATCATGCATTGTCCTCAATATATGCAAATGAGAGAAAAATGACAAAGTAAAAGGACGATAATACCTGATAAAGGCATGACGGAGAAACATTATCACCTATAACACTCACACAAAAAACACACAACACAAAAACTCTCACACACACACACAAACTCCCCCATACCTAAACTTGGTCATGGGAGACACATTACAAAAACAGATATATTAACCAATACCAGATCGAGGAAAAACAACACATGTACCACAATCATCAAACATGTGAAACACACCCACAAAAACATCATTATCCACTGGAGAAACTTGATCACACACTAAAATAAAACTCATACCACTAACATCATTCATAGACCAGTTAGACGCTTCTTTATGTTGTTTAAGCAAATTAATTACTTGAAATTCTTGGCTATGAACTATGTCACTAGAAAGAACATGATAAGTTTCATTATCAACTACCAAAGACTGATTAAGAGTGGAAAAAGATAGATTATGAACGAAAGTGGGTGGCTCACTAATAGAAGTCTTAAAAACGGACTTAGAATCAAAAGAAATATCCTCAAGTTGAGTTTCATACTTAGAACAAATGGCATTCAATTCATCTAACATCTTATCAGAAGAAAAATTTCTATAAAGCTCATGAAGTTCTTTATTACACTCATACTCTAACAAAACATGTTCATCAAGAAAAGACTCAATTGAACTATCCTCAAGATTTGACCACGAAACAACCTCATCTATCAAATTAACTCCTGCAGGTTGTTCAAAAAGCTCATTAGGTTGATTTCCTACATTAAAGACATTAAGATCAATCGTCATATTACCAAAAGTGAGTTTCATCGAACCATTCCTACAGTTAATCAAAGCATTAGAGGTAGCAAGAAAAGGCCTTCCTAAAATAATAGGAATTTGATTTTTGAGATTTTTGACTGGTTCGGTTTCTAAGACAACAAAATCAACAGGGAAGACAAAATCACCAACCTTAATCAACACATCTTCCACTATACCTTTTGGAGTTTTAACAGAACGATCAGCTAACTGGAGAGTGACACTAGTCTTCTTAAGTTCACCTAAACCCAAGGCTTGATAGACAGATAATGGGAGAAGATTCACACTAGCTCCTAGATCGAGTAAAGCTTTATCAATGAAAGTATCACCTATGACACAAGAGATGGTAGGACAACCGGGATCCTTATACTTCACAGGGATTTGATTTGACAAAATAGAACTAACATGAGATGTTAGGAAAGCTTTCTTAGGAACATGAGTGGTTCTTTTATGAGTACACAAATCTTTTAGACACTTAGCATAAGAGGGAACTTATTGAATCGCATCTAAAAGAGGAATGTTAATCTTGACTTGCTTAAAGACTTCCAAAATCTTATCTAACTGAGCAGATTGTTTGTTTGAAGTAAGTCTTTGAGGGAACGGGGCTTTTGGTTTAAAGACTTTTTCATTAGACACATCAGAGTGGGGTTTCGAAGGTGGTTCATCGGATGGTGATGACTCATCAGCTTTATCTACTTCAGAACTCTCTGGATTTGAAGATTGTTTAAGACTAGGATTCAAGAGTAAAGGATTTGGTTCAGATGTTAGCTTATCTTCTTCTTGAGTATTGACACCAGCATGATTGTTGAATTGATTACCGGACCTTAGAGAGATAACAGAATTCACGTTTTCATGAGAATTTTGATTTGGCTGAAATTTAAGATTAGTCTCGGGTTGACTAGGAAATCTATTTTTCTCTCTCTCACTGATTGTGTTTGCCAATTGACTGACTTGGACCTCTAGCTTAGATATGGCTTGAGTGTTGGAATTTAGTAACTGCCTATCTTGGGTCATGGTTTGCATGAAAGACTGTTGAGATTGAGTTAAATTAGTTTTTTTTTTGCTAATTAAAAAAATTATATACCGAAGAAAGCGAATACATTTCTAGGGGCATACCCCGCGATAAACAAACGCTAACCAACGGAACAACAAAGAACAAAGGGATCCATTACAGAATCACAAGGGCATACCCCCGTCCTCAGCTTAGACAAGAACTAGACCCCAAAGGGTCCACACATGCAACCAATCAAAAGCTAGAAATTAGTAAATAAGCAATACAAGAGAGGGGTCCTTTTGCGCCCATTTTTTAAACGAAGAACTAGAAAACAGTTTCTCCCTCACATACATCTTCACATTCGAGATGAGCACCATTGTTGGGTGGCCTTGTCTTGCATTATGATTTCTGAAGTTCCGTTCCTTCCAAATACTGTAAACCGTGGTGGTCAAATAAACTCCTGCAATAAGTTTCAACTTTGCCGTTAATGAGCTTTGGAAAAAATCACCTTGCTGCCATCTAATCCAGTCTGCATTCATTTGAAAAGGGATGACCCGCTTCACAAGGTTGGTGTATGGGCAAGAAGTAAGGATATGGCTTATCGTTTCCATTCCAGTACCACAAAGCAGGCATGTAGGATCCACATTCATACCAAATAGATTCATACGATCACGAGTAAGTAACCTGTTCTTAACAGCAAGCCAGGTAATAAAAGAGCATTTTGGGATATTGAAAGAATTCCATACCAAGTCACACCATCCCACTGCCTGGCCCGAGTCACGAATAGACTGCCATATAGCTGATAACTTAACAAGCTTGGGCTGAAGGCCATCCCAGGAGATACAATCACTGCTATGAAGTTGAACTGGATTTGCCCTGTTTCTCACCTCAATAACGTCCATGTGATTCGACCGAGAGTTAAATTAGCTTGAGATTTTAATAATGTCTCAATACTCTTTTCTAAAGAATTGAATCTCTTATCAGATTCGGCAAAACCAGGAGGATTCATGGGAACTGAGTTTGGATAATGACCAAGATTTTGAGGAGGATATGAATTAGGATTTTGAGTTGGGTATGAACCAAGATTGGGCTTTTGAAAAGCAGGTTGAGGGTTTTGATTGTACTGATTGTATTGACCTTGGTTCCATGAGAAATTTGGGTGACTCTTCCAACCAGGATTATATGTGGGTGCATAAGGATCATTCCTAACTCTAGGTTGAAACATGGCATTGACTTGTTCAATTTCAGGGCAATTCTCTACCATATGATTAGGAGAACTACAGTTTGCACAGAGAGACATTTGAGAGGATGCATTGTTGGTTTCTAAGGCTTCTAGACGTCTAGTGAGTGTAGCTAACTTAGCTTCGGTTGCAATAGAATTACCAACTACGCGTAAGCCCTTAGATGAGTTAGAATTTTCAGTTTCTTGATTAGGTTCCCTAGTCGACTCCCACAACATTGTTCTTTCAGCTAACTCCTCAAAAAATTGCCAAGCTTCATCTTCATCTTTGTCCATAAACCTACCATTACACATAGACTCTAACAAAGCAGTGGTTTGGATATCTAAGGCTTCATAAAGAATTTGCAAAGTCTCCATTTTTCTATACCATGTTGAGGACATTTAGACAACAACTTTTTAAATCTATCAAAATATTTCCAAAAAGACTCATTCCGATTTTGTTGAAATTGGTTGATTTCATTCCTAAGTCTGTTTGCCATATGGTTTGGAAAATATTTTTTAAGAAAGATAGCAACAAATCCCTCCCATGTGGAAATAGAATTAATGGGTAAACTATACAACCACTGTTTAGCATCTTCTTTCAAAGCAAAATTAATAAGCCTGAACCTAATGGAATCCTCACTCAATTGTTGAAGTTTCTGTAATGCACACACTTCCTGAAACTCTCGAATGAAAAGATATGGATCCTCTCCCTCTACCCCAGCAAACCTAGGTAACATGCTAATGTTGTGATGTTTGATTTCAAAGTTATTCGCGGTTACTGCGGGTAAGACTATGCATGAGAGTTGAGCGGTACGAGCGGGGTAACAACGGTCTTTGAGTGAAACAGCCATTCTACGGGTTGAACTTCTAATTCTTTTGACTATATTCTAGTGGGTAAAGAGAACTCGAGTTGCCTTAGTACTTTAGGAGATGACAGATTGGTTTGTCTTACTAATTTAGATGTATTGTCTCGAACCCAAGCACTTTGCATACAAGAGAAGTAAACAATTAAGCACGTAGCAGACAATATCTATAAGTAAACACCTAAAAAAATGGAAAATTAAAAAAAAAATCTATATTATCCTAAAAAAAATCTAGACCTTGCTCCTAACAATAAGATACTAATAAAAGTCACAACTCAAAAAGCATTCGTCCTGACTGGCCAGGCAGGTGCAAGCATTGCCAAGAGGTTAAACACCTTTCTAGACACCAATCCAAATTAGCCAGGTAAGCGTCACGCTTGCCTAGACACCAAACGAAAGAATACTTAGTGATTTTATAACGCCCTAGAAAATATCGTAATTGTTATTATTATTATTTAATTATTTAACTGTGGACTATAGGGTGTGATTTTTTTTTTTAAAATAAAATATATGTGGCATCGTGTTTACATGTTATATGATGACTTATATGTGAATTGTGAGTCCGTGTATTTTTATTTAAGTTTTTATGATTTAAAATCTATTTAAATCATGTGTTATTGATCTTCGAAAAATCTTATAAAATCATCGGAGTATTTAAAAACCCCCGAAATCTTTTGTAATATTATCTTTATGATATTATTTAGATTATAAATTGTCGGGTGAATTATTTTCGGTGTTTCAGTATTTTAAAATGATTTAAGAGTTTTTATCGTATTTATAGGTTCAAAACTTGTAAAATTCATATTTAATTCATTTTTGATCCTAAAAATATTTTAAAAAAATGTGGGCATCCGTAATTTTGTACTCTTTATTTTAAAAAATTAAAAGTTTAATTTTCATAATTTTCCCATTTAAATTCGAATGATTTAAAACTGTTTAATTGATTTGAATTAATCCTTTAGCATTTTGAAGATTCCAAAATTCCCTTCATTCCTTAAATCCCTAAATTGGCAAAATTCTTCCCAAATTTCATTTTCTACCACCGTTCTTTGTTCTCGAGGTCTCGTGAATTAGCTGGAACCTTCACCTCTCTCCCTAAACTTTCTTTAATCTCTCCATCTCTCTCCCTCATACTCTAACTCTAATTAATCTCTTACTTCTTCTCTCACAATCTCTCGCACGAGCTCCTCTCTGTCTCCCCTCTGCAAACTTTGATCGTGTGTATATATATATATATATATATTTGTATGGTCGTGTGTAAATGGTATGGTGCTGGTTCGAATTAGGGGTTGGAATTGTGTTGATTACCCCAATCTCTCTCCTCTGTTCATGCCATAAATTTTTGCTGGAATTGTGATTGCAGCGGGCGTGATGCTGAGTTGTGTATGAGAGTTGTGCGTGCGTTTAACAGGGTGTGTGTTCTTGTGTTTCTACCTAGTGTGTGTGTGTGCGTGTTATAGATGTCGTATGGTTGTGCTGTGTCCAGCCGAGTATACTGTTATTATTCTGGTAGTCCGAGTGTTGTAAGGCTGGGGTTTTGTTCATTTTGGTTAGATGTTTCGTTGATTAAACTGAGTTCGTGTGGTGTCAAATCACTGAGTCTGGGTTTACTATTTTACCATTGTTTTCGTTATTTGCGGTAATTGCTGAGTTGAATCAGTTCGAGTCAAGTAACGATTTCAGTTTACTTGGGTTTTTGGATGGAGTTCGACTGAGTTGTAAAACCGGGTTGATTAGTTCATTGAATTTATTGCTTGGTTTTGAGTTTTATGTTGTCAAGTAATTAATCTTGTAAACGTCTGATTTCTAGTCCAGTTCGTTTTGTGGCTGAGTTTGCTGAGTTGCTGTCAAGTTAACTTGGCCTTCTCTGTTGTTTGTTGAGTCTGAGGTTGTTAGTCCATTGCGTAGCTGATTGTTTGTGTTCTGTTAAGATCAGTTACTGCTTAGCTAAGTTCAAGTTGATGTCATTGTGTCCTGGTTTTGGGTCCTTGGGTTTATAGTTGTAACACCCCCTTCCTAAAAAGGAAGGAGATATTATTTAAAATCCATATTATGCACCAGAATACTAAAATAATCTCAAAATAAATGATTAAGTCTAAATAATGCTAGAAGTTCATAAGTTATAATCAATGGAATAAGGGTAGCTCTCCATCACACAATCCTAGATCCCCCTAAGCACCTACCAGAAAAAGAAATACGGCATGAGCCAATCGCCCAGTACGGATTTGGAATACAATTTATAAAACAGAAAAATAGATAAGTGTATTTGACAATTATAGTAAAACATTTATTTTAAAAATATTCATGGCTGAAGCAACGAGTGGTTTGGATATTTCATACCGAGATCAGAACAGTGCAGATACAGATACACACATCATAGGGTACCTAATGTGTGCAACAAATTGGATAACGTGTACGGCATATGCAACGTCACCGTCAAATCAAATCACAAATCAAATCAAATCTGGGTGCACCCACGTATCCTGAAACAAATATCAAAATGCGCAAAAGCTCGCCACCTGAGCTATCAGAAGGATACGCCGTGACCAATCACACTGCCACGGAAGTGTCATGTCACTGGTGCCGCAATGACATGGCTGTAGTACCCCTACAGCTGGTTAACTCGGTATACCCTAGATCGCTAAGGGTTCAACTAAAATATTTTCACAAAACTTTGTAAATCACTTAAAACATATATTTCAAATATTTCAGCAGACATTTAAATTCACAATTTTAGAAAGCAAAGAAACAGATATTTGAATAAATACATAAATTTTGAAAACTGTAAAACAAATATTTGAATATTTTGGAAGAGATTTAAAAATACCTTTAGAAGTCAAAATTGTCAGATTGGGATAAAACAGAACAACAAATTTGAGAGCAAAACGAATCAACTATAAAATATTTTTAATTAAGAGTAACGCTGAATAAAAGGAGAGAGAATCCGTACCTCGATAAGTAATGACAAGAACACTACCAATATTCACAAGTATATCACTAAACTTTTAGCTCCCGATCTATTTACAAAATAATAATATTAGTTCTCAAATCCTAGATCCCGACATAACAAATTTCTCATTACGCGAAAAGATTTAAATTACTAATCTTGATCAGTTCTGTAATTTACTATTTTGACCCTTTAAATGATGTTTTCTGGAAAAACTCAAAACATGAAAGTTGTAGAGGACGAAAAACCCGTTCCAAAGAGATAAGATTCATCAAAAACGGATTTATAACAAATTGGGAATTAAATAAAACGTGTACTGATTCAGATTTTAACTCTGAAAACAAGATATGATTATGTTTTAGATTTTTAGTAATAGTTTGAGACATAATCTCAGAAAACACAAAGGATAAAAGTTTTAGACGATTGAAAGAGCTTTTCAGATCATTAAAGATCATCCAAAACAGACATAAATTGAATTTTATAGAATATTTCAAAGTTGCTGTGTTAAATCCCGTAGTTGTAAAAACTGCTTATAGAAAACTCAATTTTCGACATAGTTTGACTCTGAATTTGATAAAAGTGCGTGAAATACAAGTTATAGAAACGAAAAGACCTTTCCAGAATGTCCAGAATCATTAAATTCCTACTCATAACGAATTAAATACAGATTTTAGAAGATGGCAGAATCATGTAACATAATATTACGAATTTTGAATGATAAATACAAGGAAGAAGATCAAGAGAGGTCAATAACTTGGTAAGATTTATCGAATGAACTTGATCTTGATGTCTCTAAAAGAATTATGAATAAATATACTTAAAACCCTAATCATAATCCTAATAAAGTTCCTTAAGTCCAACTTCTATTATTATTCTAATATAGCCCATAGCCTAGTCCATATTCTACTCCTCATCAAATTATAATTCATTATTATTATTATTATTATTATTATTATTATTATTATTAAAATTATTATTACTATTTAACATCTAAATTTGCTATATATTACATATATACCCCCTTAAAAAGGATTACGTCCCCGGAATCAAACGAAACTAAAACTCGTACTTGGATCAAATAAGTGGGATCATTTTTATTTGTTTATTTTTTTATGGATTGATTCTTCTTGCTTAATGATTCTTCCACGGAACTTTGACAAAAGAATGATTTCCTATCTAATAACTCGCTCTTTTCAACTACGATAAATTCGACTTTCTCCTCACAAATTAATTTATAAAATGTCTAACGAGCGTTAAAAATTTTCTAATGAACAAGAATAACAATCACAATCCCATATAACCGATACAAAAATTTATGCATTTGTGATAACTTTAGTCGTGATTTTAATCTATAAGTAATTTAACTCACTCCCTATTTCTTGCATGCAAGACTGCTACCTAATCCTTTGCAACCGTGAAATACATGTTGACAAATGTACATCCAAATTGAACACGACAATTAATACACACGGAAAAAAAAATTAAATAAAAATTCATACATATCAATTTGCATATTAAGTAGTCTATTTTTTTATAACAATTTTGAACTCATTGTGTACAACACATCTATACTGAATATTAATTAACACACTCTTTTAGTATAACTAATGACACTAATAAGATTAACATAATCAACATATATAATATAAAACCTAATAACATGTATAAATTAATAAATATATACTTCAAATAGGTCAAAACCATCCACACATATACATGCGTAAACAGATATCAAAATAAGGAACAACGTCTAAATTATAAAGTCTCTTAAATTTATTTGTAATTAATCAATAATTGGGTTGTAACTTATTATCTATATATCATCAATAATGAATGATGTGTTCAAATAATTCATAAAAGCACTTAGTGATAGAACAACTAATACTCACGTTTTGACTAGCAAAAGTAAACTACGATTGAGTACTTTTATACATAAATCTAAGCATGCCTTAATATTAACTATAAACAATTAACAAATCATTTAAATTAACATCTTTAGTATTAAAAATTTGACATATAGTTATGATCAAATAATTTTATAAAACAATCTCATGCAACAAATAAAACAGCTTAATTAGATTAGCAACAATCTAGTCTCACACGACTTAAATTAATCAAGACACGTTGCACACATCAATGATATAAGTTTTTGTATGACACTATGAAATAACAAATAACTTGACTTATTGTATAAACACAAATACATCAACTTAATAATCATGTATAAACACTAAAAGACAATAGGCTAGAAAATAATTAATTAAGTGCGTCAATTAAGCATAGCACATAATTACGAAATATGTAACTTTGTTTGTACTTGACTAAAATTATAGAATATCTATGGTCTTTTTTTTTGTCCTTTCTCCACTCTCCCTCACATGCTCAGTCTGGTTTTTTTTTTCTTGTCTCCTGGTCCTCTCCTAGTGACTAGTGCGGCTAAATACATAATACAACTCCTAATTTAAGGTTCACTAGTGATATTAATTTATTTTAATTATCAAAATTAACAACACATGTGTCTCTACATGTTCACTATCCTTGTGTCCAGAGTCTGAGACCCGGTCATAAAATATATCCAAACTGAAATAAATTAGATTATCATATATTGTAAATAAAATATAAATAATATTTAACTCAACTTAAAACAGTCAACTAGTGTAACTATATAGATCAGATGCACAAGCCGTATCTAACATGAAAAAAAAATAGTAGTTCCAAACAAAATTATATTCTAAAGCACAACATTGAATATTAAAGAAATTGCATACAACATATATTATAAATAAATAGCTTAATTTCATCCAAGCCCTACTGAACTTGTTAAATTATAACACTTCAACATTTTATTAGATACATACAATTAGAGCATTAAAGAAAATCGGTGTCCATTTGCATTGTAAGAAAATAATTTGATTGTTAAGGCATATTAAACTAAAGTTTTTTTTTTTTTTGCTAATTAAAAAAATTTTATACTAAAAGGAACAACAAATACAAATCTAGGGGCATACCCCGCGAATCAACAACCCAGCAAAATACAACAAAATAAACAACAACAGTACCAACCTAGTTAAACTAGGATGCACAAATTCAAACTTGCTTCAAGTCAGCATAGCTAAACAAAGTGACAAGCAATTAAAACACTAAGTTAGCCCATTAAAATATTTTCCACCCAATACTCGATGGACCAACCCCTGCCAGTGCATGGAGCTCATTTCTACAGTACCCCGCTTTTGCATATCATCAACCTTCATGGTTCCAGCATAAATATTCACTTTAAAACCCATATTTCCATAGACATTCTGAAGGCAACTGAGAACTTCCTTACCTTCCAACACTTCATGGAAAGGACCCTCATGGTTCACATTCGAAATATGCAGCCACAAGCCATTTCTTAAGCAAGGCAAGGTAATCAAGCGAGCAGAAACAGTTCCGTGCCCCAGCATAGTGAGCATACTGGAATCCAAAGCAGACAAGCGCTTAGAAGATTCCCACAAAGCAGTTTGCCATTCCTGGCCCCAACCCTTTCCCATGTTTCCTGTAGTATTGATCTCCCCATAGACGTCCAAACCATAATTTCCAAACCCAACCCAACTATTGTCACAAGCTAGCAAACCTTTAAATAGCATGGCGTCCTGAACCAACGACCTGTTCTGCCATGAATCATTCACCCAAGCAAACATAAAACCCATTTCATATTTCGAATTTAGTTCCAAACTAACAAGATGGTTTGGCAAATCTTCATACCCCTGAAAATCATTAACATAAATGAACATGTCTGTACCCATGCTAACCCAGCATCCATTCCTAATAACAAAATTCCGTAACAAAACTTCCAGGATATGTTCCGCATACCGCCGGTAGTCCTTGGTCCTTCCAATGTTATTCAACAATTCCTCCTTCCACATAAAATTAGGACACCAGGCCTCCCCATTCAAACCTGTTTCATGATAAATAGAGGTCACCATTGGCAACCACTTCCGTGCAACTTCAAGCATATAATACAATACAGGTTTCCCCTTGGCGATGAGCCAATCCTCAACGCTGACAACAACATGTGCTGCCCATCCCAAATCCATTGAAGGCGTATAAATCCCAGAAAGGGCGATCCCACCATCCAAACCTGGCGAGAACAGAAGCCCCACCTGAAAGGCTTTATTGAGACAAATCCGAGTCACAACAGACTCAATCAAAAAACCCCCCTTTCCATCGTTTGTGAAATACGATTTCGAAGGGAGAACCCAAACAATCACACCGCCAGTCCAAGCACATACATCCACTCCAGAGACCTTCCAATCGAACGACATAGGCCCATTGCTACCATGCCACTTAGCTTTGCACATTACCAAAACTTGGCAAACACATTGGAAATCAACCAGTGAGTCCACGTTCAGGACACCCTGACCTGAAGCTTCACCAACCACATTTGAAAAAGCAAGTTCCTCCTTACCAAAGCCAGAAAACCCCCCCTTTTGATCCACTTCAGGCCACACAAAACACAGTTTAAACCCCTGAATGACTCCAAGATTACGCCTGGGCATATCATCATAGCTCACATCGAACGCCTTACGCTCAACCAAAAATTCATCCTTTGACTCACACCCCTTGCAAGTATAGCTCACCTGCAGAGTAGGAGTAGAAGCGATGTACTCATCTTGCAACAAAGACAAATTGACAAACAAATGGTGTTCATCCCCAGCTTTGAAAGAGACAAACTCGACATCCTCTTTCACAAGTTGACCCACATTACCCTTACAAGGCCAAGCACGACCCGAGAAGAACTACTATTGGTCAAACCAATCAGAATCTCGGACACCTCAATAGAAGTGCAGACCACACCCACTAAGGTCTTCATCAAAAGAAAAGTGTCCAAAGACACATTGTCTCCGAAGATGCCATACTTCCATAGAGTAGAACAGCTTCTCGTGACTGTCTCCCCATCAAACTGCTGAGCACTAACCCACAACTCCATCAAGAGATCTGAGGACCCAACAGAAATACTTTCTCCGACTATCGGCAATAATCCAAACCGATGCAAAACAATCCCCTTAGCAGGAGACCCACAAGCGAACACTCCTCTAACCGGGACTTGGAATTTCAAAGAACGAAAAACCCAAACCCCGATAGGAGCAAACCAGAAGAGAATAACCATAGATTAATATATAATTATAAGAAATATGGTGATATGGTGGGAGAGTAGAGAGGGAGATATGGATTAGTGAAGGTTTTTTTTTGATGAATTGATGAAAAAAGGTTCAGATTTGGTTGATTTAGGTGGCGACTAGGTTAAGGTTTTAGAGAGAGGTAAGAGAGAAGGAGGAGAAAACGACTCTCATTATACACGTCAAGAACCACCTTCGCCTGGCATTGTTTAAACTAAAGTTAATGGTCTTTGAATAATTCTTTATACTAAGAAAGAAGAAAGAAAAAAAATTGAAATTAAAACTTAAAAGGATTTATATGCTTTTAAAACCTATTTTGGATGTCAAATGACTGTCGCTAGATAACATATGATACAAATAATTTCAAATATCTTGATACTTATTTTTTTTAAATAAAAATTCTTAGAATACATAACACTTACATTCCTTTACCGAATTAATAATTTTAGGCGTCCCTAAAATTAGTAATACCATTTCATTTAATTACTTATTTTGAGTATGATACCATTTATAACATTCAAGCCCACAACCGAATGCATACCGGACCCAACAACCCACCACAGGTCAGTCCAAAAGTGCTAGCAAATTGGTACACATTAGTTGTTGACTTGTATCTATAAAGGTCCTAAATGCTCTTATTCTAATCGATGTGGGATGTTACAATAGTAATTGTTTTTGTCTAGTGAATTGGGTATTAACTTTCTTGTTTAAATTGAATAATGAGATTGTTTGGTTTGTTTTGAGTTGCGGGTTCTGCGATGTTGGATTGTTGGCTAGTTCAATTTACGAATATATCATGTCAAATTTTTCTTAAAATTTTCTGTGATAAATTTCTTTTAAAATAAAATTTGTTTAAATTCTAGATTTAAGATTTTAAAATCCTACATTTCTAGCACATCTTGTTTCCAAAAAGTTATTGTACGACATAAATTTTTTTTTTTCCTAAAAATCTTAAACTTTCTAAAAATATTATTTACCCATTCCTCAAGCATAATATATACTAATATTTGGAATGGTATTCGAGTTATATGGATCGTTAAATTTTGATTATCATGTTTTGCTGATTATCTGCAAGTAATTATTAAGTAATGACATGTATAAGTATTATTATAATGTTTTATGAAATGTTAAATTGTGGTTATATTGAAGCCACTGAATGCTTAATGCTTGTTTGAGTCGGTTGTATTCCGACAGGTTAGGTCCTATTATAATGGAGATGCTGCCCGATTATCGTTAGAATAATAAGTTATAAAGTCTATAATATTTGGTTATAAGCTGATTTCAAGTAAGTTGGTATTATGTGTTAAGTGTTTAAGTGACTTGCGTGATTTCATGTTATAGATGCTATGTGGTTATGTGCTTAGCTTATTGTAGTCAGTTATTTGGTAAGTAATATGTATTAAGTATTATCATCGATATATGGATCGTTTGGGTAGATTAGGATTAGACGTATAAGGAATATAGAATTCTAAAATAGTGTTTTTATATGTGTAGATTCGAAGGACATAGACTCAAGAGATAAAGGAAAAACAAAGGTGGAAAGGTTTTTGAGCTAGGTGACTAGAGTGAAAGCACCTTATTAAGGCAAGTGATTTGAACCTTGTATTTAAATTCGGATTCATTCAACTGTTTATAAATTGTTGTTTAAATTCTTATAACCCACTGCTTTTCCTTCTAAATTATTGTTGAATCTCCCGTACCTTGTTATTTATTAATTAACATTCATTGTTGAAACTCGTGTACCTTGCTTATCCTTTTTAATAATTGCTTAGCTTTTGTACCTTAGTACTTGCTCTTATGATTGATGTTTAAACCCTTATACCTTCCTGTTTGTATCTTTGAATTATTAATTAAACTACTGTACCCTAATGTTGCTCTAATTTTAATTGCACTATAAACCTTGATTTATAATTTATACCTTGCTCCAACTTAAACCCTTCCTTATGCCTATTTTCCTAAACCATACAGATAGAAACACTACATATAATCCCTGGAACCATAATTCTAAAACCTTAATCTTTACCTGATTCCTTATTAGCTCATGACCCCTTTTTATTTGATTTAACTCTGTTTTTCTGAAACCCACCAGATATAACCAAATATCTCTTTCACATAACCTCCTTATATGATTTTGTGCTTGACAAAACCTTAGTCGTAAATACTCTTAAATCATACTTGAATTCCCTGCTTTATATACCTGTTGTAATTATATTTTAAATGCCTCCCTAACTCTCAATATTGCTTATTAAAAAGGCTTAATTATTTAAAAATGTTTTAAAATTCCTTATACTGGGCTGATCTGTTATCAGTGAGTTTAAGGACCGAAAAGTGAAATAGATTAAAGTTTTTAAAGGTTTTATAGATTGGAGAAGCGTAAGAGGCTAGGGGTGGTTCCCCTAGTCCAGCACTTTTTATTTAGCGTAAGAGGCTAGGGGTGGTTCCCCTAGTCCAGCATTAAAGGCCAATGTGTTGCCTAATTGGGAACCCAATTTATGTCCAAACGGACCGAGTGTCCGGGCTGGGGACTTTACGTGGCTGATCACCCGTATTGTCCGGAGTCAGGAAAAACCACTAATCAAATTTAAATGTTTTAAAAATGAAAGTTTATTTAGAAAGAGAATTGATGATTTTCTGCCTTCAATAAAAAGGTTTTAGAAACTTTTAAAGGATGATTTTGAAATATCATGAGCAACATACTGTATAGCCAGACAGACTTATCTTGAGATTATGAATTGAAATCAGAATATCCTGAGTATTCTTTGACACCTTTATATTATTGTATTCAGCATACAGTCGTGGATTCTGTATTTCCATTTTTATCACTTGCTGAGCATTTGGCTCACTCCTTGCTATTGTTCTAACCCTTTTTCAGTTAAAGAAGAGAAGAATACAAGATAGAAGATATATCCGAGAAGAACTTGTTGTGGACCTTAGGCAGCCTAGTTGCACTCTGCTAGAAGGTTGGACTTTTGGGTATCATTAAAAATTTGGGTAATAGTTCTAGTTGGTTGTATTTATATTTGTGGAGTGTATGTATCTTTTAATTAAGGACTTAATATTGTAATGTTATAACTTAGTTAGTAGTTGCTTGTTTCATACCACTACCTGTTAGAGATCCGGGTTAGTAGTGGGGTTGTATTTATTTCTTAATTATTTTGTTATCAAGGTTTATGTTTTTAGTTGGTATTGTGGTGCTCCGATCTTTGCTCTGATCGGGAGGGCATTTTGGTATGGTTCACCTGATCAGTTAGGATAGGTTGAACATGTGTTTGTATTATTTCTTTAGTAGTTAAAATTGTTGTTGGTGTCGGAATGAATTGGTTTGGATTCAAATTACAGGTGGATAGTCCGTATTACGAATACTACATGCCGAAATTTTCCAAAATTTCCCTGTATTAAAAATCCATTTTATCTAATTAAATCCAATAATTTATTATAAAAGTATATTTATAGTATTGGGAAGTCGGGGCTTTACAGATTTGTTCCTCCTAGATTCTCTTCCTAATTGAGCGCGAGATCCTAGGGGCCCACGTCTACTTAATTTTATTAAGGAAAGGGTATGCAAGATGAACGAATTAGTGATTTGTGGGCCAAGGAAAGGGTGATGAAATCCCTCACCTTATCTTGTAATTGGGTGGCACCCTTAAGATTGATTGAATGATGCAACACACAAAGAACAAGAAAATAAACACTTATGGATGCAATACACTACGTGTTCTATACTAAATTGTACGTACCTCTTTCCTCCAGCAATCACCACAGTTATATAGGATGGAAAGCAATAAATACAATAAAGAAATCTAGATGATGTGATCCTATGTGAGAGAATGAATGATGCAGCAAATTGGTTTTTAACAAACAAATAACTAACTAATATTTTTGGGGTTTTTTGAATATTTAATTTTTTGTGTTTTTTTTCCAATAATAATGAAGAGAAAAAAAAAATAGAGAGGTGATACGGAATACCGAAAAGCGCTTCCAAAAATTTCAAAAGAGACAGCGAGGCCTTCCACCGATCTTCTTGTCCAAGCTTTTCTCCGCTTCACTATTCCCTAAAAAAAACAAACAAAAGAAAACAAGAAACTAATCCGAAGAATTAATATCAAGGAAAGAAAAATACCAATAGTTCCCCGGCAGTGGCGCCAAAAACTTGATGTGTAAAATAACTGCAAGCGCACAGTGTTTAGTTGTAGCAATCACAGATCGATCCTCAGAGACTATGTATTTTCAAAACCCTAATAATTAACTCAGGCGAACTAGACAATAAGATTTGAGATGGGATTTAATTAACCTAATTAACCTAATTAGCAAAAATTATCAAATAATATAGAAAACCTAGGAATCCGAATCCGTTAATTAATCACAATTAATATCAACTCGCCCTAAAATCAATCCTCTTTCCTTCATAAATAAGGTATATCAATTTACGAGACAAGCATATACTATGAAACTTGTTATCTAACAATAACCTATCAAAACTTCAAGGAGCAAGCATAGGCTATGAAAAATAAATCCGGTAACAATAATATATCAAAATCACTTTGTCAATTGAACAATTAAGCACCAAGAAAAATTATGAGAATCAATTAATAGGAACGAGGAGAAATCAAAAGCAATTAAATTAACTTCATCTTTATCCTAGGGTAAAAGATTTAGCTAGACATAATTATTAAATAAATAAAACAATTAATATCTAACATGTAAATATGCGACTGAGATGGTAAATAGAAAGAGATGGTACACACCTTTATAGAACTAATAAGGTGGATGTAAACAACGTGTACACAAAAGTTAAAAACAAAAACAATAATAAACTATTAAACTAAAACATGCATACGTAAACATATGGTAACCAGCGGGTATTAACGGACAAGAAATGAATTAGGAAGAAGGGAGGAAGCACGAACAGATGATATGAAACGTAAAAATTTATATATTAATCACGTAAATAGAGTAGCTCGCAGGAAGAAATTTAACGAGAGAAAAACAATAAAATTCTAGGTGTCTAAATTACAAGGGAGAAGGCCATATATATAGGGGAAAATATTAGGTTTTGCCCCTTTGATTACAATCCGATATTGAATATAATTTCTTCAATTTCCTTTTCTTCTCGGATAAGTATTCGATTTTTCCTCCAATTTCTTTGACTTCAAGTATTTTCCACCTCCTTTCCCTTTTTGCACCTTTTCCTACTTGAAATTTGTTTTTATTTATTTTCCTACAAAACAAAATAAAACAATTTATTAATTAATAAAATTACGAAAACGGACATAAAATAGGTATTAAAAATATGATTAAATATGGACCTATCAAATATATAGACCATCATATATCCTATCCAGATAGTTAGGATCAGTGGCATCCAGATACATCAACATCTTTACCCTCCATGTAGGGTATTTAGCCTTTTATAGGACAAGGATTTTAATACTTTCATACTTTGCTCGTTGACATCTTAAGATCGTTTCTGATTGTTATTAATCAGTTTGCTCTGATACCAATTGTTACCCAGTAATAATCAATTGTAGAAGGGGGGTTGAATACAATTGATTAAGATTTTTGACTTTAGCAATAGTAATAACACAAGTATAAATAAATAACAGCTTTATTAACTCTGATATAAAACTGTTACAAACTCTCTCAAGAAATTCTGATGTTCTTGAGAGCTGCTAGGTTACAAGATATCTCGTGTAAGCGATTACTATTAAGTAAAACCTAAACTATGTTTATATACATCACACAACTGCCGTATCAATTACAAGATATGTCAAATCAATTAACAACTGTTTATAATACATATCCTAACTAATAGCTACGATCCCATAAAATAGGAGTCGATAAATCAATCTTCCTTGATCTCTGGACTAATGTAAATCTTCATGTAATCCTGATCAGCATCCAATCCTGATAGCAACCTAATATTGACGTTGCAATCCTGATGACGTCAGCATCAGTATCTGATCAGTAGTCCAGATCCTAATATCACTTGAATCAACATCTAACAGACCTGAATTAAGTCACGAAACACAAGCGTAGCCATCAAAGCTCGAAACTCATCAAACCTAGCATTAAATATACACAAACCCTAGCCGTAATCTTAAACCTAGTTTTTGTTCCACAACATTTGGCGCCGTCTGTGGGAAGGCATAACATCAACCATGGTTAATAAGCAAAGAACACCAGTCACAACTGAGGCAACTACCGTCACCTCTGCTCCTCCTATTATCAACAAACAAGGGTATGTACCCCCGCTAACAGAGGCGACCACTCAACCACAAATTTCTCAACCTCTAGGGATGACTCCCCAGATTGAGAGGACTCTACCCTTGGTAACCCAACCAAATCAGGGGACTAACCCTCTTCAGATGGTGGTCTCTCCCCTTGCTAATCATTCTTTTCCCTCTCGAAACCAAATCTCCGTCACCGATCTCCTACAAGTACCAATCTGACATACGGGTTGCCTAACTACCCCCCAAATTCTCGAGGTATTAGACCAAGTGGTTACGCCCTTCAAATACATGAACCATATCATCCTCCATACATTAGAGGCTTGGGTCCTGATCAAGGATACCATGATTATTCTGGGCCATATACTGATGATTCCTCATCTGAGGAAGATGACCATGATGAAGCCCCAAGGAAGCGCCGTGCTAGTAAAGAGCCTGTGAGGCATACTAGAAGAATCCATGATGGATCCCCAATGACAACTGCTGAGAGAATCAAGGCTCACGAGGCCGAGATCCAAATTTGAAGAAAGACATAGCAAAAGAAGAGCAAAGGAAGAATTAGAATCTACCCCCTCCAAGGTTAGGAGAGATTCCCTTTGTCGACTTGGAGAGGCCGTCAAGGAGTTAGAGAAGGACTGAGGTCCCAACAGGTGAAACTACAAGGGTGGAGATCCCCAAGGCTGATCCCAAAGATTTAATGCAACTTGGAGATCCTAATGATCCCACACCACCATTCATTGAGGAGGTAATGAATGCTCATGTCTCTAGGAAGTTTAAGATGCCTACCATAAAGGCTTATGATGGAACGGGAGATCCCGTAAACCATGTGAGGACGTTCTCGAATGCATTGTTGTTGCAACCTGCTAGTGACGATTTGAAGTGTAGGTCGTTCCCTTAAACCCTAGCGGGCATGGATCAAAGATATTATAGTCGTTTATCTACAAACACGATTGGCACTTTCAAGGAATTGAGCACCGCCTTTATCAACCAATTTGTTAGTGGAAGAGTCCATAAGAAGATCTTTGCCTCCATTATGCAGGTGATACAAGGAAAGAATGAGAACCTAAAATTATCTCATGCGCTTCAGCAAAGGGACGCTGAATATCCCTGATCTGGAAAACAAAATAGTTATGATAGCCTTGCAGAATGGGACGTTGAATGTTTTCTTTAAGATGTCATTGGTAAAGTATCCCCTGAGTGCATGATCGAGCTCCAAAAAAGGGTGAGCAAGTACATAAGATGAAGAGAGCATGAAGAAAGGAAAGATCTCTACCACGGGTGGAGGAAACGGGAATTCCAAGAAGCGAAAGACAGACCCGAAGTATGATTCTAGGGACAAGTATCCCCAAACTAGAAAAGATTCTGATTCGCCCCCTAAGAAGAATCAGGGAGTGAATCAGGGACCAAGGTTCGCTAAGTACGCAAGGTTGAACACTCCTAGGAGTCAAATCCTATTAGACATTGAGAAAGATAAGGACTTTCGATGGCCAAAGCCACTTAGGGATGATCCCGCAAAGAGAAATAAGAACCAATACTGTAGGTTCCACAAGGATGTGGGACATGACACAGGTGATTGTAGGCAACTCAAAGACAAGATCGAATTCTTGATTCGTAGAGGAAAGTTAAGCAAGTTTACCAAGGGTGAAGACCGTGGAAATCCGAGAAGAGATTATGATAGGAGGGATGAGGATCATGATCGCAACCCAAAGCCCCGAGGGCCAGTAATCAACATTGTAACGCCCCCTAATCCCTTAACAGGAATCCGGGTCGTCACAACTTTAACCATACACATACATACCTTTGCGGAATATTCTATCACCTGCTCACAATATAATTTTACAACAATATTCATAATAACTCCATTATCTACTCCACAAGTTATAGTCTTAGAACATAACATAAATCCTCAAAAGTTATTATAGACCAGAGTGTCCTCTAGAATCTTATTACAACTTCAAAATACTAGATAATATAACATGAAACAACTTCTTTCCCATGTTACATCCTCCTCGGATACTAGAAGGCTAACATGCTGAATCAATTGCCTTTTCCCTTCCCTTGGTCACGGTCCGTAGTACTAGTGCCAGCTCTATTTACCGCTTTTTTTATAATATTAAAATAGCAAGAATGAGCCAAAAATGCCCAGCAAGTTTTATACACCAGAATCATATATATATATATATATATATATATATATATATATATATATATATATATACACACCAACAAAACTTCTTCAAGAAATGAACCCCCATATTTTCTTTAACATACTGAATTTTACTCCCAAAAAGAAATTGAGTAAAGACACACCATTCTTATTGCAATCAATACGCCCGTTCAAGTATTAATTACACTTATCAATTACTGCTGATGGACTATATTCAGGAGATTCTTATCCGCTTGGCCATAAAGGATGATCAGTCCTTACATCTAACAATTTACTACCGGTAGAAGGATGATTTTCCTGTCACACCCTAAGCCGCACCCGGGCTTTTATACACCTTAGTTGGGCTGGCCACCGTACCAGTCTCTTACGTTATCTCCAGTCCAGAACCTGGGGTACCAGAGTACCCCTGGCGACCTTCACCACTTATCATCTTAGATGTCACGTATAATTCCACGTGCACCTCAATTCATAATAACTATTATCGCTCAGAAACAACGAACGATTATTACTTCCAATAAATCACTTTCCTCTCGAAATATAAGAGGAAAAATATGAACGAATGTTTTGATCATGGATTCAAATAAAATGATCCAGATCAAATCTCTCATCTCCTCCCATAATTAACATTACTCCCATTAATAACAAGATAGTTTTCCAAAACATTTTATCTCCCTTCGAGTACGAACAATGTACCTCGATACTTGTCCCAATCATTTGGATCGGTAACTCTTATACATACTACTATACTTATATACTATCGGGATAACATTCGTAACAATAATATATATACATGCATTCAATTGCATCAATATCCGGTATTTGAGTAACGAAATAAAATTCTTGCATTGAAACATATATACTCTGAACAATAGAGTAAGGTTTAGTATACTTGCCTGGTGCTCCGGATGTAGTCAAAGCCAAGAAAACACGCGATTAATCCCCTATACGATCCATTTATAACTCAACGGTCAGACACTTAAGCCAATCACAAACAAGGCACTAAGGGGTCCCTCTAGTCCACGTTAATCGACAAACACCATAGTCATAAGTTTAGTTCAAAATTGATCCTCAAATCCATTTTTTAATTAACCCTTTATAACCTCATTCTTTACACCACTATGTTGCCTTGATAATTCTTAAAAAGTTTCGTGTTTTAGTCGACTCGAAATTCCTCTTTCAACTTAGCCAAAACGGATGGTCAAAGTAGTACCTCTAGAGTTAACTTTCCTGAGAATTACTATTCCGCGACTCGCACTCCAACACTTTTAATAAATCACTGGAGACATCATTAAATACGAAACCACTTATAAAATCATCTTTGGTATTTGTAATATGTATCATAAAAATCTTGATTAAAAAACATGGGTCTAGATAGGTGAAATGTATTTTCAAAGTAGGGTCAATTGCGGACTTTTACTATTTACACCACTTCTACTAAAACCTTCATAACTCGATAACCGTTAACTCAAATGACGCACCGTTTTTACGTACACGATCTAGAGAATGTTTAGAAGATAACCGACTCAAGATTTGGCTCTGGTTAGAGGACTCATTTTTCGGGTTTTACAAAACAGGGCAGGAGGTTTACAATGAATAGTATCCTCCCTTAAAAGGCTTTTCCACTTGCGCAATCTCAGCTAACGCATTTTTATAAAATCGGAAAATAATGTTTTTAACTAAAACCTTCGCACAAACCTTGCTAACTGGCCTTAGTATTTATCCTCAAAATTTGATATTATAAATCGACTTTTAAGGGTTTCAATCAAAGCCACGAAGTTGGTACATTTCTACAGTTCCATTCCTCGAAAAACTTTCACTAAAATGGTCATATCTCCTAAACTGTAAACTCTTTTGACATGATTCTTGCGGCCAAGTAAACTAGACTACAAAATCTACACAATATGGGCAATGGTAACCATTTAAACAAAGTTATGGTCTCGGGTGGCTACTGTTTCAAGAAGCTAACAAAATTTCGCCATTACGACAGCTATAACTCGGACA
The DNA here is from genome assembly GCA_036435485.1 of Saposhnikovia divaricata. Lineage (NCBI taxonomy): Eukaryota > Viridiplantae > Streptophyta > Magnoliopsida > Apiales > Apiaceae > Saposhnikovia > Saposhnikovia divaricata. The sequence goes on along the minus strand of CM071600.1, from coordinate 153,654,478 downwards.
TTTCCATTTCACAAACACCCCAAATAAACCATCAAGGCAAACCATACCTCCTCAACATCAACCAACATCTATAAAAGACCCCTAAGGCCAGTGGTGAGGTTAAAAACTACCACTCAACATTTTACATACCAAAACAAAGCCAAACATTCACTAAATCCACTAACATGAACCATTTAAGAATCCATCTAAAAAATAACCATAAAACTCATAAAAATAAAAGGTAATGTTAAATATAATTGATGTGGTTAATATCAGTGTTTAAGTTTTACAGGAAAAAATAGAGTTTAACTTGAAACAGGAAGCAGTTAGAGTTTAGTTGAACTCTGACCGTTGGAAGCTTGACAGAGTTTGCTATACGCTGACAATGGAAGCTCGACAGAGTTTGTTAAACTCTGTCTGGAGGCAGCGTCGACTGGCTAACAATGATTGAAGATTATTTAAGGAAGCAATATCTTTGAAGATTGGATAGCTGTCAAAGAGATTGAGTTGACTAAGGAGACGAGTAGCGATCGTAATTGATATCAATTGTATAGCTAATTTATAGGAGTATCAATTATCGATTGTATAGCAGCTGTATATCTTATAAATACAGTTAGGTTAACCCTAGAAGGGTATCGATCGTGTAATACAATATCTTTCATTGTAACCTAAGCAGCTCTCTGTGATATTTTACATCACTGAGAGAGAAGTTAATTCCAAATAGTTTTTAAAGCTTTTAAAGAACTTATTGTTATTCTCTCATACTTAGTTGATTATAAGTGTGTATTCGGCCTAACAATTGGTATCAGAGCTTAATCTATTAATTTAATACAGTTTAAGATCCACACACACACAACTATAATCAATCGCAGAAATTCCTCCTCCAACATCAGGCTCTAGTGCTGAGAAGGCTCAACCTGCAACTGTGAGTCGATATGAAACAATCAGGGTTCCTATTCTTAAGCCAGCAGAATACTCAACCTGGAAGGTGAAAATGGCTATGTTTCTGGAGGCTACAGATCCAGAATATCTTGACAGAATTTATGAATGCCCTCATAAGCCTACAAAATTATCTGTTGTTGCTGCTGGATAGGAAGCTAAATCAATTCCAAAGGAGAAGAAAGATTTGACTCCTGAGGACATTTCATCCATTGGTAAGGATGCAAAGGTTAGACATCTGCTTCATAGTTCATTGGATAATGTTATGTCTAACAAAGTGATCAATTGTAAAACTGCAAAAGAGATCTGGGATGCTCTAGAGGTTAGATGTCAGGGAACTGCTGCAATCAAGAAGAATAGAAGGAACATACTCACACAGGAGTATGAACACTTTGAGGCTAAATCTGAAGAATCAATGACAGAAACCTTTGACAGATTCTGTAAGCTACTTAATGATCTGTCACTGGTTAATAAAGAATATGATCTAGAAGATTCAAATATCAAGTTTCTTCTTTCTCTACCTGAAAAGTGGGATGTTAAGACAACCACTATTAGAGACAACTATGATCTGGCTGATACTGATATTGATAAGATCTATGAGTTGCTCAAGACTCATGAACTAGAAATGGAACAGAGAAGCAGAAGATCAGGCAGGAAGTGAAAGTCTGTTGCTCTAAGAGTTGAAGAAAGACCCTCAAAGAAGGAAGCATCAAGGAAGAAGGCAAAAGGAAAAGCTTTGGTCATTCATTCTGAAAGTGAGTCATCAAACTCTGATGTTGACTCAAATGCAGATGGATCATCTAATTCTGAAGATGATGAGGAAATGATGCAAATGGCTGCTTTGATGGTAAAGACTTTCAAGAAGATGGGATTCAAGAACTTCAAGAAAGGGAAGAGGTTCTCCAAGAATGATTCAAAGTTTGACAGGAAGAATTTCAGCAAATCTGAGAGAAAGGATACCAAATCTGGGAAAAGAGACAAGTCTGAGATTCAATGCTACAAGTGTAAGGAGATGGGTCACTATGCTCCTGAGTGCAAGAAGGGTAAAACTGAGAAGGCACTCTTCACTAAAGGCAGAGATTGGGCAGACACCTCTGACTCAGATGAGGATGTGAACTATGCTCTCATGACTACTACTGTTGATGAAGCTAAAGATTCTGAAAACAAGGTACCTCTAACTACCTATGCTTATAATACTGATGATATAACTGAATTAAGAATATATCTTAAGGCTTTGCATATCAGTTAAAGGGATCAGACTTTAGAGAATGAGAGAATCAAAACTGAGAATTCTGAACTCAAAGAGAGAAATAAGGTTGTAGAAGAGAAACTTTCTAACATGCAGCAAGTTCAAAAGGAGAGAGATGATGCTGTCTATCTTGAACAAGAGTTGTTAAGTAAGTATAAACAACTAGAATCTGAATTGGAAAAGGCAAATCACATTATTAAAACTTGGACTCACTCTGGAAAAGACACTCAAGAAGGTTTTCAATCTGACACTGTAGGTCGTTACTCTGAGGAAGATGAACTTAGGTTTCAGAATACAGTCAAGATTAGACCACCTCTTCCACCTAAGAAATTTGAAACATTTGTTAATGGAATAAGTGAACCTAGGTTTGAAGGTGGAAAAGAAGCGGTTAAGAAAGAACCAGTAAAAACTAGTGTTAAACAGGTTAATATTGGTTTAATGACAGATAAACAACTTAAGCATAAGCTTAAGGAGTTAAAATCTGTTAATAAACAGAAAGTGTCCAGAAAGAACAGAAATGGTAAAGTAGGTATCACTCAAGGTAATTATCCAATGCTTGCTACTTTAGCTCCAAGAAAGACATGTTATAACTGTGGTAGCTCTAACCATCTTGCCAGTTTTTGCAGGAAGAACAAAGACATTAATTCTTTACCTTCCAAGTCTGAAGTAAAGAAAGATAATGTTAGAACTAGGCCATAGACTTTATGCAAACAATGTGGAAGCACTTGGCATTCTATTTATACTTGCAGAAATTATCATGCTATTTATCATAATTACTATGAACTGAAACCTAATCTGAAATGGGTTAGAGTTAATTCTGCAAGTGTAAACTCTGATAAAGTTAGCTTAAACTCTGATAGTGTAAATTCCGCTGCTAAAGCTAACAAATTTTTTTTTTTGCTCATTAAAAAATTTATACCAAAAGCAAAGAAAATACATCTCCAGGGGCATACCCCGCGATTAAAACCCAGCTTAAGGAACAACAAAGAAACGTTCAAACAGAAATTAAACCTAACCAAGTTCCAAGAACATCTACATAAAACATAAGACCTCTACGGCCTTAAAACTGTCACAGCATAGACATCTCAGGCCTAGCCCTCTTTATTCTTCTTTAGCCCTCACCAGCTGCCTTACCCTTGCTCTTTCCACGATGGCCTCGTGCCTCTGCATCACATTGGACATTTTCCTCAGTAGCCTTCCCCATAGCAGTCCCAGCCTTAAGCTTCTTTACGTTCAACACCAGCTTGGAGTCCAGGCCCTCATTTCTCTCCTCGTCCTCATCCTCTTCCATCATTTCACCATATCCATCAGCAAAGCCCAAGAGCATTCCTAGGTGATGCATGTGTCCGCGCATGGATGCTTTCGCAGTCTTTTTAAACCCCTTCAAAGCCAATGGTTTGGCAGTTCCATTCAAGACCTCAACCACCCTTACCAGCTCATACTTCACAGTGAGCGAGTCCATAGGACCCCCAGAACGCCCTTGCGCAATAACCTCCTCAAGGTTCTCATCCTGATCAGAGTCCACTTCGATACCAGATTTGGTTTTTTAGCCAACCTCTGCATTAATTTCGTCCACCACAGTATTGGCCAGAAGACCATGGCCATCCATCTCTTGATCAGCAAGGAAGTTCATAATTGTGATTGGCATTTCATGCTGAGCCTCATCACCTACATACCTGATAGCATTTGGTCCCTTATTACCAACAGAGATAATAAATATCTTCAAACTGTCCCTATCCAACCCCTGACTAGCAGCCACAATCGTTTTACCATTACCCCCCAGATTGGTGTCCCCTAGTAGGCCAGCCTCTCTCAACTCCTCCTTCATACCCATAAAAAGATCCCCCCATCCCCTAAGAGGGCAGGGGGGGGGGGAAGTTTCCTTCTCCGAATGAAGGAACTCAACTGATTAATACAATGAAGAGCTCGTGCACAATCATCCATCATCCTAAAAACAGGGAGATCTTGCAATTCATTAGAATAACTGACAGCTCTCATCGGAACCTTCCCCCAAAAAGTAGGAACCTCATGCCCATTTCTCACAATACAATCCCTCAAAATCATGATAACTTTCAAAGCTATATTAAGTCTGTCCGCTTTGATTTCCCTCGCCCTCTAACTGTCATCCATAGAGGGCCTCGCACACATAGGCATATCAGAAATATGGCCAACAACATTATCAAAGTCAGGAGTATTACCAGGCTCTCTTCTTTCCAGCAGGAGTTGGTTCCTCTTATTAGACCCCACATCCTCCACCGCAACATCCAAGGCAGAAGAGCCCAATTTCTGGTTGGGACCATTCATCAAACACGTCCTGGGCATCCCCGACGTCTCCATTATACAACTTTCTTTAGAAATCCCCTTTTCCCACGAGTTCTCATCCATCATGGTGTGGAACCCCTTATTGGGCAAGAGTTCACAAACATCCTTATCTGAACCCCCGAAACAGACATCATCCGTAACTGGATCTACTTCCAGATGGCTTACACCATCCACCCCATGGTTAGAGAAACCCACCAATTCTTTGAAAATAGAGCCAGCAATTAGAAAGGGACTTTGAGCCCCATCAATCAACCCAAATTCAAGAGGAGCACCATCCTGGTCAACAGGACCCCCCGAAGGATCAACAACATGGTTAAACCCGTCCATATTAAAGGGTGAAGATTTAAATCTTGCGAAAGAAATATGGTGTTTTAGATGAGGGATTAGAGAAGGAAGGTGGATTTAAGAAGGAAATATATAGATCTGATGAAAGAAGTGTTTAGAGATGGCTGGAAATAATGGCGGCTAAGGTTAAAGCTAGAGAGAAAACGAAACGACTCTCATTGTGTTATAATGGACCTCTTGATAAAGCTAACAAAATTAAGAAAGCCAAAGGATCCAAGCAAGTCTGGATCCTTAAATCTAATCCTCAGTAATTGTTTTTGATTGCAGGGCATCAGGGAAAGTATCCTAGTCGTGGACAGTGGATGTTCAGGACACATGACTGGAAATAAAGCCCTGCTATCAGAGTATGTGGAGAAGGCTGTCCCAAAAGTTTCCTATGGAGATGGCAACATAGGACATACTCTGGGATATGGCAATATTAATCTTGGAAGTGTCATCATCACAAATGTAGCTCTGGTTCCAGGACTCAAGCATGATCTGCTATCTGTGAGGCAAATCTGTGATAGAGGTTTTCATGTAGATTTTCAACCTGAATACTGTGAGGTTATCAGCAAAACCACAGGGAAAGTTGTTTTAGTTGGACAAAGGCGCAACAATATCTATGAAGCAAGCTTGTTGACAAACTCTGATGGAAAAACTATGTGCCTGTCAACAAGAATGTCCAATGAAGAGAGTTGGAAGTGGCATAAGAAACTCTCTCATTTGAATCTGAACAACATCAATGAGCTGATAAGAAAGGATCTTGTTAGAGGACTTCCAAAGTCTTTGTTAAATTTTGATGGTTTGTGTGATTCATGTCAAAAGGCCAAACAGAGGAAGACCTCTTTCAAGAGCAAGTCTGAAACTTCAATTGTTGATCCATATCATCTGTTACATGTTGATCTTTTTGGACCAGTAAATGTCTTGTCAATTGGAAGGAAGAAATATGCTCTAGTCATTGTTGATGAATATACCAGATACACTTGGGTGTATTTTCTAGCAAAGAAGGATGAAACTGCGTTAACTCTGATGGAGCATGTAAAGCTACTGGACAAAGGATCAAAACACAAAGTCAAAATAATCAGAAGTGATAATGGAACTGAATTTAGAAATGAAACAATGGAAGAATTCTGCAAGAACAGAGGATTGAAGCAAGAGTTTTCTGCACCTGGTACACCACAGCAAAATGGTGTAGTTGAGAGGAAGAACAGAACCTTGATAGAAGCTGCCAGAACTATGCTTGATGAAGCAAAATTGCCAACCTATTTCTGGGCAGAAGCAGTTCAAACTGCTTGTTTTACTCAAAATGCAACACTGATCAACAAGCATGGAAAAACACCATATGAGATGGTGAGGGAAAAGAAGCCAAACCTGAAATATTTTCATATTTTTGGGTGCAAATGCTTTGTGTTAAAAACTCATCCTAAACAGTTGACCAAATTTGAGTTGAAAGCAGATGAAGGAATTTTTGTTGGCTGTCCAGTGTCAACCAAGACATTCAGAGTTTATAATCTGAGAACAAAGATGATTATGGAATCTATTCATGTGTCATTTGATGACAAGAAAATCACTAGACTTGAAGATGTTGATGAACATGATCAGTTGCATTTCGAAAATGAAGATCTAATCTCTGATGAAATAAACTCTGATGACACTAATCCAACAAACTCTGTTGATACAAACTCTGAACCTCTACTGGTACACACAGAAGAAATAGTACAGTCAGAACAAAGAGGAGAACCAGTTGAGGGGGAGCATGATCATAGTGATGACTCAAATTCTGATAGTGAGTCAACTGAAAATTCTGGATCAAACTCAAACGCTGAAAGTTCAAATTCTGACAGTTCAAACACTGAGCGATCAAATTCAGGGGGAGCCTCAGAGAATGAAGAAAGGCATCAATATAATCAGGAGAACATTGATCAAGGGGGAGGATCAACTGTTGATAGAAGTCATTTACCTTCAGCTAGGAAATGGACAAAATCACATACACCTGATTTAATAATTGGAGATCCAGATGCAAAAGTTAGGACAAGAAGTGCTACAACAAATGAATGTCTGTTTCATGCATTTCTATCCAAATCTGAACCAAAGAAAGTGGAAGAAGCTCTTCAATATGCTGATTGGATAACAGCAATGCAGGAGGAGCTAAATGAATTTGAGAGAAATGAAGTATGGACCTTTGTTTCTAGACCGAAGAATAGATCTGTTGTTGGTACTAGATGGGTTTTCAGAAACAAAACTGACAGTGATGGGGTTGTTACAAGAAACAAGGCCAGACTTGTGGCCAAAGGCTATTCACAGCAAGAAGGCATAGACTATGATGAAACTTTTGCTCCAGTTGCAAGGTTGGAGGCAATAAGAATCTTTCTAGCATATGCTTCTCACAAGAAATTCAAGGTTATTCAGATGGATGTGAAAAGTGCTTTTTTGAATGGAAAACTTGAAGAAGAAGTGTTTGTTGAACAACCACCAGGATTTGTAGATCCCAAGTATCCAGATTATGTCTACAGGCTTGACAAGGCACTCTATGGACTTAAGCAGGCACCAAGAGCATGGTATGAAACTCTGGCTCAATTTCTTTTAGAAAGTGGGTTCAACAGAGGTCTAATTGATAAAACTTTGTTCTACTTCAATCTTGGTAGTGATCTGCTATTAGTTCAAATATATGTAGATGACATAATCTTTGGATCTACTAATGATAAACTCTGTAAGAAGTTTGCCAAGCTCATGCAGTCTAGGTATCAAATGAGCATGATGGGAGAGCTCGGTTATTTTCTAGGGCTACAGGTGAAGCAAACAGATGATGGAATCCTTATCAATCAAGCAAAATATACCAGAAATCTTCTCAAGAAATTTGGCATGCTTGACTGCTCATCTGCAACAACTCCCATGGCAACAGCAACAAAGTTGGATAGAGACACAGGTTCACCAGTGGATATGACAAACTATAGAGGAATGATTGGATCTCTTCTTTATCTAACAGCTAGCAGACCTGACATCATGTATGCAACATGTCTTTGTGCAAGATTTCAGGCAGATCCAAGAGAACCACATCTAACAGCTGTGAAGAGAATTTTCAAATATCTTAATGGAACCATAACTTTAGGTTTGTGGTATCCAAGAGAATCAGACTTCAAGCTTCTTGGTTACTCTGATGCAGACTTTGCAGGATGTAAGATAGACAGAAAAAGTACCAGTGGAAGTTGTCAATTTCTTGGTGATAGACTTGTCTCTTGGTACAGTAAGAAATAGAAATCAATCTCTACATCTACAGCTGAAGCAGAGTATATTGCTGCTGGTAGCTGTTGTGCACAGATTCTGTGGATGAAGAATCAATTACTGGATTATGGATTGAGGTAAAGTAAAATACCTATTTACTGTGATAATCAAAGTGTTATTGCTATGACAGGTAATCCAGTACAGCATTCAATGACCAAGCACATCAGCATAAGGTACCATTTTATCAGAGAACATGTAGAGGAAGGGAATATTGAGCTTTATTTTGTGTCTACAGAACAACAGCTTGCAGATATCTTCACCAAGCCATTGAGTGAAGCTGTATTTACAAGGCTGGTAAATGAACTAGGAATGGTCTATGGCTTTGACTAGAGATATTGGTTAGACTCAAAACTCTACTTATGTACTGTGTTGCTCATATTTCTGTGGTATGTTAAACTCTGGTAAGTAAACTTTGCTCAATGACTGTTAAACTCTGTTAGCATGCTCTTTAAGTCATACACTGTTGACTGTTGGATAAACTCTGAGAAACTCTTATAATGTTTCTTTCTGAACATAAACACCGATGAAGATACATGTATGAAACATTATTCTCAGTAATTAGTCATGAATCCTTCTAAGTTATCTGTGATCTAATCTTAAACTGTGCAGAAAGTTAACACAACATGATACTGTTCCATATTTATAGCATCTCTTAGTTTATTTATCCTAAACTATGAGTCTGTAAATGTTGTGTTCATTGCCTCTCATGAATAATTTCTGATGTTGATGAGCTCTAAACTCTGTTAGTTATACACTGATAAATTAGATTCTGTTATTAGAATAACCTCAAAGCTTATATATATAGACTGTTAGAACTCCTTTGAGATCATGTTTGTAACTAGGACGACCCAGGAACTTACTGGTATATAGTAAGGGCTAAAATTCTCTAATTTTTGGTGACTAGTCGAAAACTAGGAAGATCCAAGAACTTATCAAACTGATAAGGGCTAAAATTATAGGATTTTTGGTGATTAGTTTCAACCTCTGATTACTGGAGAAAATCAAAAAAAATTAAAAAAAATTGGGGGTTATAGATTAATTAAATATTACTGTATATAAATCGTTTACTACAGAGTTTAGCATTCATCATACATTCAGTGTTTACTATGAGAGTTTGTGCATCCAGTGTTTACTGATTTACTTTATGGATTTTATGAAATACTAGATGCTCTAAATACTGATTTAGTAAACTCTGCTCTACACACACTCATATTCACAACTGTGCAGTGTTTGAAAGGATAACAGTAATTAAGTTGGAGAATTGATAAACACTGTTGGATTTTGTTGAGTACTCTAAGGTAATATTTTATTTCAGACAAAGCATATACTTGGAGTATAAAAAGAGATTTTGAAATTTGCATCTGATACGTGTCAACTGTTTAATGGTGTCAGACAGTTAAAGCGTCTTGGTAAGAGGAGAGAGAATAGCAGTAATAATAGGCATTATTACTGTGCGTGTAAATAACTATTGCACTATTTACGTGACACGTGTCCCACTCACACACTTAACAAGAAATTGGTTGCCTGTTTAATGTTTAAAACGATTGGGTTTTTAATTTTCAATTACAGATCTAATCAAACTCATTTCATTATTCACTTTTTCACCTTTACATCCACGAACACACAACATTACACACAATTTCTTTGTTCTTTTCACTTAAGCATTTTCACAAACACTTTTCCACACACTCTCTTTTCTAACAATCTGTTCTAATGGCAACCAAGAATTTTGTGGCTCAGGGATTATCTTTCGTTACTAACAACTATGCAGCAATACTAAACACTGATAAAGCCCCAGAACCATTTCATTTGATTCAGAACTTCTTAAGAGATTCTGAAATTGGTCAAGCTCTTGTTCAACCAGAAAAACTCTCTACCACACAAATCTCTACTTTCTGGAGAAACTCTGTTTATGATGATGGTGGAGAGAATGGGACTCCATCTATTGTGTTTACTCATGAAGATCAAGAGTTTGTAATCACTCCTGCAACTGTTCGAGATGTTTTGGATTTTGATACTCACACCTCATACGCTGTGGCTGGTGAGAATCAATTGATAGAAATGTTACAGCAACTGCAGTTTTCTGGCCCTTTGGATAAGCTTGGGAATGTTAAAAGGCCAGGGCTCAGGAAGGAGTGGAGCTTTTTCTTTGACTGCATCACTCGAGCATTTGGAAAGAAAGTTACCAACTGGGATGCAATTCCCACTGATAGTCTTCAAATCGGGTATTCTCTTTTTAATGGGAGTAACTTTGATTTTGGTAGATTAGTTCTTATGAATTTAGGTGAAAAACTAGGAGAGTCTAAAACAACTATTTATTTCTCACGTTTTTGTCAATGTTTATTCTCTGCTTGTTTGCCTAATTTGGTAATTTCTGATGAGGATGTTATTCAACACTTTCAATGCCATAAGAGAATGTTTTCTGATTTGACAAATAAAGATGCTAACAAGGAGCAAGTTCCAGAGTTTATCTATCAACTTGCCCTCAGAAACTTTCTCAATCAACCACAAGAACCACAAGCACCACAACCTGAACCAATCCTTGAACCTCCACAGTCACCTCCTCAACCCACAAACACTGAACCTCCTCAACCCACAAACACTGAACCTCACATAACCATAAACACTGAACCAATCTCTAAACCTACATCTCCACCCACCATTGCTACTACTTCACAACCTCAATCTTCATCTCAACCTCAACCACAATCCAAACCAAGAAAGCCAAAGAAAAGCAGGGCTATAAGGCCACCAAGAAAGCACAGGATTGCTGAAGCTTCTAAGCCAAAGACAGCTAGAAAGGAAAGGGCTAACAAACCTCAATCTCCATCTATTCTAGACGATTCTATCTCAGAAGAAGAGAGAACAGAAGTGAATCCTCCAGTTAAAAGAAGGAGACTAATTATTGAAGAATCTGATGAAGAATTGAATATTGAGGCTCCAGAGGATATTTCTAAGGAAATACCTGTTGTTGAGATAGACAGAGATGGTAATGCTGATGCTACAATGGATGAAATTCTTGAGCCATTGTTTCCATTCTCTGAGAACATGGACATTCCAATCTCTTCACATGCTGTTTTCTCTGAAGAAACTTATGCAGTAAATCAAACCACTGTGGTACTTGAAGAAACAGTGGCTTCTCACACTGAGTTAATCTCTGATGCTCATCAGGTTCCTGACCAAGGTGAAGAGGTTGAACAAGTTCAAGGTGCAAAGTCTGTTGATCCTATTGTACAACCTGCAGAGGATGTTGTAGAGCCTGTTGCAGAGAATGTTGAACATACTGCAGAAACTATTGCAGAAACTGTTGATGAGTCTCTTCCAATTCCTGAATCAACTGACCATATTGAAATTGAAACTGAAGGGAGTACTGAGTCAAGCTCTTCTCAGAGTTTACCAGTATAGACTTCTGCTAAAGTTAATGATTTTGCTGGCCCTTCAAATTAAGCAGATGCTGAAGAAGAACACTTTGAACAATTTTCAGCTGATTGGTACAAAGAAACTTGCATCTTTCCTGTTGCAAGAGCAACTGAATTTGTCAAAAGAACATCCAGAACAATCACAAATCCAGAGATTCTATCTTGTCTCAAGGCTACTGTTGTCCAAGTGAAGACTCTCAATTCTAGATTTGATCATTGTCAAAAGGCCATTTCTGATGTTCGAGGTGAAGTTGTTAGAGGAGATGATATGCTTAAACTCGATAGCAAGAACAAGTTTCAATATCTTTCCCAGAATCAAGAAACTTTGTCTCACAGGCTGAGCAAAGTTGAAGAAATCAAAATGCCATGTCTTTGAAGATTGATTCTATTGCTACTTCCCTGGAGTTAATCACATCTATTCTCATGCCTGATGATGTCAAAAAGGGGGAGAGAGTTGCTAAAGACAAATGCAAGCAATCTCAAACTCTGATCAGAAAGGATAATGCTGGAGATGGAGGAGCAAGTAATAAAGGCAGGGGCAAAGCTGAAGAACGTCAAACTCTGAAATCTAGCAAGTCTTCTAAATCACAGTTTGCTGGAATAAACACTGATACTCAAGGTACTTCAAAGACCAAGAGTCTGGTATTATCTTCTAATCCACAGACTGATGAGGAGTTGGATGCTAAGTTATTTATTGAAGAAAATGAAGAAGGAGCTACTATTGAACATATTAAAGCTGAAGAAAAGAGTTTACAAGAACAACATCAGAAAGCTTTAAAGTCTGGAAAGTTTAAGAAGAAAGAAAAAGCTCCTAGGCCTGTTCTTAAAGGCATTGTGATCAAGGAAAATGTTGATGCTGATCAAAGATCACATTTATCTAAGAAATCAACAGAAGCTGAAGCTAAAATCAAGCTGAAAGGCATTGCTATGGAAGGAGAAGATTCAAAGAAGAAAGATACAACCTCTGTTTCTACACAAGTTGTACAGAAGAAAGAAAACACAACCTCTGTTGCTACACAAGTTGTGTCTAGACCTCTATCTTCTCAGTTGAAATCAGTTTTTGGTAAAGGAACACTTCATGATCCAAATCTAGTATCTGGAGCTCCTATGGATTTTTTTGATGGAAGAGCCTTGTCTGGTAAGATTGGAAATAATAAAGCTGGTCTAGGCTCACACAGAGATAGAAGGCAACATACTGGTCCTAGAGATCCTTCTTTACTGGCTGTTCCAGGTCGTGGTGTCACTCAAGAGAGTTTGGACAGACTGGAATCAGTACAGTTAGTTCATCAGAAGAGTGTAAAGTAAGATTTTCTCTTATACTCTATGACTGATGGGACAGTATTTAAAATTGGTGAGAATGATATTGGCTTGAAATATTGGGAAGAACTAGAACATGTTCTGTATCTTTTCAAGGTGAACAGTCGAAGGACTCAATCAGTTGCAAATGTGCTCAGACAGAAAATGCTCCAAAATTTGGCAATTAGAGGAATGAAGTGCAACAGTAGATATGTTCCTAAGTACAGAGACTGGAATGGAAATCTCATTGAAATGAAGAAGGGTACTGCAAAGCTGAAGACTGATCTGGGAATCACAGTACTTGACTTCAATTCACAGTCAGAGGAAGTAAAGTTTATTAGACTGGGAAATGAGATGAGGAGGAACAAAATCTATGATCTAAGATCTGCTATTTATCAAACTGATGAGAGTGATCCTCAGTTGAGAGAGATCAAGGAAGCTATGAAGATTGAACTTGAGAATGCAGAGAGAAGATTGCTTATAGATTATCTCAGAACAACACCAGATCTTGAGGAGATTAGAGATTAAAGTCTGTAAGAATTTTTCTTGTTTTCTGTAGATTTTTGTTAAGTCAAGTTTAAACTCTGCTTATTTGAATAAACACTGTGTTTGTATGAAATTGTTTTGACATCATCAATTATTGTTAACTTGTGCATTTTTACTAATGAAAAAGTTGGGGGAGATTGTTAAATATTATTGATGTGGTTAATATCAGTGTTTAAGTTTTACAGGGAAAAACAGAGTTTAACTTGAAACAGGAAGTAGTCAGAGTTTAGTTAAACTCTGATAGTTGGAAGATTGACAGAGTTTGCTATACGCTGACAATGGAAGCTCGACAGAGTTTGTTAAACTCTGTCTGGAGGCAGCGTCTACTGGTCAGCAGTGATTGAAGATAATTTAAGGAAGCAATATCTTTGAAGATTGGATAGCTGTCAAAGAGATTGAGTTGACTAAGGAGACGAGTAGCAATCGTAATTGATATCAATTGTATAGCTAATTTATAGGAGTATTAATTATCGATTGTATAGCAGCTGTATATCTTATAAATACAGTTAGGTTAACCCTAGAAGGGTATCGATCGTGTAATACAATATCTTTCATTGTAACCTAAGCAGCTCTCTATGATATTTTACATCACTGAGAGAGAAGTTAATTCCAAATAGTTTTTAAAGCTTTTAAAGAACTTATTGTTATTTTCTCATACTTAGTTGATTATAAGTGTGTATTCGGCCTAACAGGGAAGGTTAGGATTTATACCTTCCTTGATGTCTTAACAACTCTAAAAATGCTTGAGAATCCTTAAACAAGACTTGGATTGTAACAGCCCCAGATCCGGGGTCGGGGACCTGGTCGTTATGGTCTCAATTTCCATATATACTACTTGCACTTGAATCAATATAAATAAACTACATGTTGTGACCCCGCAATAATAACACATCACACAACTAGTTATAGTCCCAGAGATAAAATTGAAATAAATATCTAGTCATAGGATCCACAAGTTATAAGTTATTGTAACCCAAAATGATTACAGCATAAGTTTAATAGTTTCTTGCCATTGATTAACATATGTCATACATATAATAAGTCTGATAAACCAAAAGCTGACAGTCTAGCCTACTGGTTGCTCCTACCTCAGCAATGGCGGCTATGACATCAACGGGAAAACCTATGACGGCTGTCACCTGCTTGCACCGAGTGCGCCTTGGTCGGGCCATCTGCTCTAGCTATTTTTGTGATATAATAAATAAAGCAAGGGTGAGCAATAGAGCCCACCAAAAATAGTTGTAACTGGACAACAATATATAACAGTTTGAAAATATCTCTGAAAACCATATGCCATGTATTAACGAACATAGTGCTAGTATGTCGTATAAGATGAAGTTACAAGGTAATTTAATATATAACTTCTGTAGAAATATCTGTTATGAAAAATATACGCAATTATCAATATGTAACTCAAAAGGAAGTTGCAAGGTAGTATATTGCAACTTTAGATTTGAACACTTTTCAAACCCCTGCCAACCTGAAAGAAATCTCTTCAATAAGTGTTGCAGGAAATACCCATCAACCTGAAAGAAGTCTCTTCGATACGTGTTGCAGAAAATATTCAAATTTGGATGATGAACTAGTACTGGAGTATTCACAGCGTCAGTTGTCCCAACCTACGATGATCAGTCGCAGTTGTAAAACACAGAATGGTTTTACTACTGGTAGAAGGAAGAACTGACGGATTTACTTGTCTACCGCCCTTTTTAGTAACTCCCTGGCCAATGGTTGGGCATTGGACCGGTGCTACTCGACCCTTTATACGACTCCTCGTTCGAATAGAATCCATGACTCTGAAACGTAAAGTTCGTCCTCCTTTCCCCAAGTATAACACTTGTTGATAGGACTCCACAAAGTAGTCGTATCTAATTGGAAAGGAAAATTCACCAATATTTCCTGAGCTATTGCTCGTTAATGGATTATAACTTGTTCCATCTGTTAAATATAATTGATGTGTTTATGTCAGTGTTTAAGTGTTACAGAGGTTCATCAGAGTTTAACTGAAAGATGGAAGTGGTCAGAGTTTAATTAAACTCTGACAGATGGAAGCTCGACAGAGTTTGCTAAACTCTGTCAGGAGGAAGCGTCTTTGAAGAATAATTGAAGATAATTATGGAAGCGATATCTTTGAAGATTAGATAGCTGTCGAAGACATTGTGTTGACTAAGAAGACGCATAACAATCATAATTGATAACATTTGTATAGCTGATTTATAGGAGTATCAATTATCGATTGTACTGTAGCTGTATATCTTTATAAATACAGTTAGGTTAACCTTAGAAGGGTATCGAGAAACGAATTATCATTTCATTGTAACCTAAGCAGCTCTCTGTGATATTTTATATCACTGAGAGAGGAGTTTTTTTTTGCTAATTAAAATTTTATACCAACAGGAACAACTTTAACAAATCTAGGGGCATACCCCGCGAAGTCCACATCCGATCATTACAAAATGCATTACATCAGTAAGTCACCTTACTGTCTACATAAACCTAGATAGGAAAACTAAGTCCTACTAGAGTGACCATGCCTATTCAGTCTACAAATCACCAAATCTGAAATGATGCACCAGCCATCCCCAGTGCATATGACAGTAGCCTAAACTGCCCTGCATCAACAGCATTGACCCATACAAAAGTGGCAACGAGTGTTGCCTTAACTTGTCATAACCATGAGGCAAATCAGTCGGAACAATTTCAACCTTAATTTTCGTGCACACCGACTTTGCGTCATGCAAACAAGAAGTAAACCATCCGCTACCCCAGGGTAACATTCTAAGCATCCTCCAATTCCGACACCAGAACATCCCAATGTTCTCTCCTGGTCCATAGTGCAAAGCAAACAAACTTGGTTGTAAGGTCTTTTTCAGCCTGCTCAGGACATCCCACCAAGTAGTGCAACATTCCCAACACACATTTTTTCGCTGAAAGCTAGCAGTTATGCTGAAAGCCAACTCACGATCATTGATCGGTCTTGTTCCAAAAAGAAGCATTATTGATACGGCCTGATAAACAAGGCCTTCCGATTCTTTATGCCCATTCTCATAGCTTTTAACAGGCACATCCAGAAAAATCATAGCTCCAAACAACACAAGCTGTAACGTCTTTACCCGTCTCTAGTTTGCGAAACCACAAATCATAAAATGACTTAGCACAAATCTGTCTAGGACAGCTGTTCCCTGATTCCTAAGAATCCAACACGAACCAACAAAGAAATGGTTGGGATTAAAAATTCCAACCAGCGTCTGAATTTGGGGCAAAGCATGTTCCAAAATCACCCAACGAGACTCCCATAAGGGGAAACAACCAACCCCTGACCAATTTTCCAAGTTCCCCGAATGCAGCAACACAGCCAACATGGTGCAAACCAACTCGACTACACCTAAATTCATGTAATACTGGTAAAATTCCAGATTTTCCTTGAAAGAGCTGCTGACCCAATAAGAGGGTGACCCTCCTGCAACATTAATTTTAATTCCTATCATGCAATACCATATAAATGGAGTCACCATATGGGCTGTTCTAAAAGAATAGCACCAACAATTTAAATGCAGCACAGCATAGCGACTTGGCCACAATTTCCAACAGCATAGTTCCCCTTTCAAAATAACATAATCCCCACAAGCAGAAAAATTGCCAGTCGTTGGGCCATCATCATTATACAAATTCCACCGAAATGGACATTTAGATTCATTCATCACAGTTGGCACTATGACAAACCATTCGCAGGACACAATATCAATACTCCCAACACTCTTAGAGATCAAACATTTCACAGTCGAAAAAATCATACAAACGAAATCCAGATCACTCTTCATCAGTTGTATACCCGTAGGTATAACAAAACCAAAAATAAGGATACTAACCTGCCCTGAGCTACCATGAGTTACATCTTTTCTTGGCTCCCGCCGAACATCAAACACTAATTCTTCAGACCCCAACTTAGTAAAGAGGCAGCCAACATTGAGAGTTTCAACCTCCACCACATTCTTAGAGCCTTGACGTGAAGCAATCATATCACCAAAAGCTTTATCCCTACTTTATCTCCCCCTTCTAGAAGAGAAATTGTTGCAACCAAAACATTTTGTTGAGACAAAATGTCAAACAGTTGGTGTTCATCCATAGTACTGATTATGCTAAAACTCCCATCCGTAATCAGAAGATGTCTCCCAATACAGAATCTCATCCAACCAAAGCCTTTGGGTTCAACTCAATGAAAAGAAACTTAACAAAGGTCACAATAGCAAAAGGAACCCTATCACTCAAGGAGGACAGAAATCCCTGCCTACCCAAATCCAACACTACTTCGGGAAGGCCTTCCATAAGTCGATTAAAAGATCGATTAGTGCACAGAATGCTCTCAACATAAGTGATTCCTCCATACAAAATCTCAACGAAACAAACATCTTGACTAAGTACAATGAACTCCCCTTCAATCAACGCCCGAAAAGAGACAGCGCGCAACAGGTAAGGAAAGCCCTTCAACCCAAGAATCGAAGAAACCAACAGGTCTTTAGTTTGAGACTCAAAGAATTTCAGAACCAAAGAACCCATCTCGAAGAAGATTAAGTAAATTATAAGAAATTTTTATATAAAAGGTTTCAGAAAAAGAAGGAGAGTGGATTTGTGAAGGATTATATGGTCAGATTGATGGAAATGGGTTTAGATTTGGGAGATTTGAGGTGACGGCTAGCTAGGGTTTAGAAAGAGGGTAGAGAGAAACCGACTCTCATTTAGATACTTTTCCCACTGAGAGAGGAGTTATTAATTCCATACAGTTTTTGATTATTTAAACGTGTGTTAATTGTTATTCTCTCATACACAAACTTGATTATATTTGTGTATTCGGCCTAACAATTGGTATCAGAGCAGATCTGTTACTCTATACAGTTTAAGATCCACACATATAATTAATGGGAAAAATACCTCCTCCATCAGGTTCTAGTACTAGTACTGAGAAGGCTCAACCTACTACTGTGAATCGTTATGAGACAATTAGGGTTCCTATTCTCAGGCCGGTAGAATATTCAATCTGGAAGGTGAAGATGACCATGTTTCTGGAGGCTACAGATCCAGAATATCTTGACAAAATTTATGAAGGTCCTCATAAGCCTACAAAGTTATCTGTTGTTACTGCTGGTCAAGAAGCTAAATCAGTTCCAAAGGAGAAGAAAGATCTGACTCCTGAGGATATTTCATCTATTGCAAAGGATGCAAAGGTTAGACATCTACTTCATAGTGGCTTAGACAATGTTATGTCTAACAAAGTGATTAATTGCACAACTGCCAAAGAAATCTGGGATGCCCTTAAAGTTAGATGTCAAGGAACTGCTGCTATCAAGAAGAACAGAAGGAACATACTCACACAGGAGTATGAAAATTTTGAGGCTAAATCTGAAGAAACCATGATAGAAACATTTGACAGATTCTGTAAGCTACTCAATGATTTGTCACTGGTCAATAAAGAGTATGATCTAGAAGATTCAAATCTCAAATTTCTTCTTGCTCTACCTGAAAAGTGGGATGTAAAAACGACCACTATAAGAGATAATTATGATTTTGCTGACACTGAGATTGATGAAATCTATGGGTTGCTCAAAACTCATGAACTGGAAATGGAACAGAGAAACAGGAGATCAAGCAAGAAGACAAAGTCTGTTGCTCTTAAAGTTGAAGAAAAACCCTTGAAGAAGGAAGCATCAAGGAAGAAAGCTAAGGGAAAATCTTTGGTCATACATTCTGAAAGGGAGTCATCAAATTCTGATGTTGACTCAAACACTGATGAATCATCGGACTCTGAGGATGATGAAGGAGAAATGATGCAAATGGCTACTTTAAATGGTGAAGACCTTCAAGAAGATGGGTTTCAAGAACTTCAAGAAGGGAAAAAGGTTTTCTAAGAAAGATTCAAATTCTGACAGAAAGAGTTTCAGAAAGTCTGAGAGAAAGGATACCAAATCTGGGAAGAAAGACAAGTCTGAGATTCAATGGTACAAGTGTAAGGAGATGGGTCACTATGCTCCTGAGTGCAAGAAGGGTAAAACTGAAAAAGCACTCTTCACAAAAGGCAGAGACTGGGCAGACACTTCAGACTCAGATGAGGATGTTAAATATGCTCTCATGGCTTCTAATGAGAATGAATCTGAAGATTCTGAAAACAAGGTACCCCTAACTACCTATGCTTATAATACTGATAATATATCTGAATTGAGAATTTATCTTAAGGCATTACATATCAGTTATAGGGATCATACTTTAGAGAATGAGAGAATCAAATCTGAGAATTCTGAACTTAAAGAAAATAATAAATTTGTTGAAGAGAAACTTGTCAACATGCAACAAGTTCAGAAAGAAAGAGATGATGCTGTTTGTCTAGAACAGGAGTTGCTTGGAAGATATAGGCAACTAGAATCTGAATTGGAGAAAGCAAATCACATAATTAGGACTTGGACTGATTCTGGAAAAGACACTCATGAGGTTTTTCAGTCAGACACAGTTGGTTTAGGTTACTGTGAGGAAGATGAACTTAGGTTTCAAAAAGAAGTCCAAATTAGAACACATCTTCCATCTAGAAAATTTGTTACTGGCACAAGTGAACCTAAGTCTGGAGTTGAAAAAGAAGCTGTTAAGAAAGAATCAGTAAAAACTTGTGTTAAACAGATTAATATTGGTTCAATGACAGATAAACAACTCAAACATAAGCTTAAGGAGTTAAAATCTGTTAAGAAACAGAAAGTATCCAGGAAGAATAGAAATGGTAAAGTAGGCTAAAGGTTATAATCAAATGCTTGCTACTTATGCTCCAAGGAAGACATGTCATAACTGTGGTAGTACTAAACATCTTGCTAGCTTCTGCAGGAAAAATAGAGACATTAATTCTTTACCCTCCAAGTCTGTAGTAAAGAATGATTATGTTAAAACTATACCACAGACTTTATGCAAACATTGTGGAAGTTCTTGGCATTCTATTTATACTTGCAGGGATTATCATGCTATTTATCATAATTATTATGAACTGAAGCCCAATTTGAAATGGGTTAAGGTTAATTCTGCAAGTGTAATCTCTAAAAATGTTAGCTTAAACTCTGATAATAAGAATTCCGCTGCTAAAGCTGACAAACTTAAGAAAGCCAAAGGATCCAAGCAAGTCTGGATCCTTAAATCTGACCATAAGTGAATGTTTGTGATTGCAGGGCATCAGGGAGAGTACCTTAGTCGTGGATAGTGGATGTTCAGGACACATGACTGGAAATAAAGCCCTGCTATCAAAGTATGAGGAGAAGGCTGGCCCAAAAGTTTCCTATGGAGATGGCAACATAGGACGTACTCTGGGATATGGCAATATCAATCTTGGAAATGTCACCATCACAAATGTAGCTCTGGTTCCAGGACTCAAGCATGATCTGCTTTCTGTGAGTCAAATCTGTGACAGAGGTTATCATGTAGATTTTTAACCTGAATACTGTGAAGTTATCAGTAAATCTACAGGGAAAGTTGTTCTAGTTGGACACATGCGCAATAATATCTATGAAGCAAGTTTGTTGACAAACTCTGATGGAAAAGCTGTGTGCCTGTCAACAAGAATGTCTAGTGAAGAGAGTTGGAAGTGGCATAAGAGACTCTCTCATTTGAATCTGAACAACATCAATGAGTTGATAAGAAAGGATCTTGTAAGGGGACCCCCAAACTCTTTATTAAGTGTTGATGGCTTGTGTGATTCATGTCAAAAGGCCAAACAAATGAAGTCATCTTTCAAAAGCAAGTCTGAATCTTCAATTGTTGATCCTTATCATCTTCTACATGTTGATCTGATTGGACCAGTGAATGTCTTGTCTATTGGAAGAAAGAAATATGCTTTAGTCACTGTTGATGAACACACCGGATACACTTGGGTGTATTTTCTAGCAAAGAAAAATGAAATTGCATTAACTCTGATGGAGCATGTAAAGCTGCTGGACAAAGGATCAAAACAAAAAGTCAAAATAATCAGGAGTGATAATGGAACTGAATTTAGGAATGCAACAATGGAAGAATTCTGCAAGAATGGAGGAGTGAAGCAAGAGTTTTCTGCACCTGGTACACCACAGCAAAATGGTGTAGTCGAAAGGAAAAACAGAATCTTGATAAAAGCTGCCAGAACTATGCTTGATGAAGCAAAATTGCCAACCTATTTCTGGGCAGAAGCAGTTCAAACTGCTTGTTTTACTCAAAATGCTACTCTGATCAACAAGCATGGGAAAACACCATATGAGATGGTGAATGAAAAGAAGCCTAACCTGAAATATTTTCATATTTTTGGGTGCAAATGCTTTGTGTTAAAAACTCATTCTGAACAGTTGACCAAATTTTAGTTAAAAGCTGATGAAGGAATTTTTGTTGGCTATCCACTGTCAACTAAGGCATTCAGAGTTTATAATCTGAGAACCAAGGTAATTATGGAGTCAATTCATGTGTCATTTGATGACAAGAAAATAACTAGACTTGAAGATGTAGATGAACATGATCAACTGCGCTTTGAAAATGAAGAGTTAATTTCTGATGAAGTAAACTCTGATGAAGCTGAATCGACAAACTCTGTTGAAGCATACTCTGAACCTCTACTGGTAAACACTGAAGAAACTTCTCAGCCAGAACAAAGGGGAGAACCAGTTGAGGGGGAGCATGAAGGATCACTTCAAAATGATGACTCAAATACTGAAAGCAAGTCAGCTGAAAAATCTTGATCAATCTCTGATGACTCAAACTCTGAAAGTACAAAATTTGACAGTTCAAACTCTGAGCAGTCAAATTCAGGGGGAGCCTTAAAGACTGAAGAAAGGCAACAAGAAAATCAGGAGAACATGGATCAATGGGGGGGGATCAAATACTGATAGAAGTCATTTACCTTCAGCTAGGAAATGGACAAAATCTCATACACCTGATCTAATTATTGGAGATCCAGATGCAAAAGTAAGGACAAGGAGTGCTACAACAAATGAATGTCTGTTTCATGTATTTTTGTCTAAATCCAAACCAAAGAAGGTACAAGAAGCTCTTCAAGATGCTGACTGGATAACAACAATGCAGGATGAGTTAAATGAATTCGAAAGAAATGAAGTATGGACCCTTGTACCAAGACCAAAGAATAGATCTGTTGTTGGTACTAGATGGGTTTTCAGAAACAAAATTGATAGTGAGGGAGTTGTTACAAGGAACAAGGCTAGACTTGTGGCAAAAGGCTATTCACAGCAGGAAGGAATAGACTATGATGAAACTTTTGCTCCAGTTGCAAGATTGGAGGCAATAAGGATTTTTCTAGCATATGCCTCTCAAAAGAAATTCAAGGTATTTCAGATGGATGTAAAAAATGCTTTTATGAATGGGAAGCTGGAAGAAGAAGTGTTTGTTGAACAACCACCAGGATTTGTGGACCCCAAATATCCAGACTATGTCTACAGTCTGGATAAGGCACTCTATGGACTTAAGCCGGCACCAAAAGCATGGTATGAAACTCTGGCTCAATTTCTTTTAGAAAGTGGGTTCAATAGAGGTACAATTGATAAAACCCTGTTCTATTTTAAATCTGGCAGTGACTTGCTTTTAGTTCAGATATATGTTGATGACATAATTTTTGGGTCTACTAATGATAAACTCTGTAAGAAGTTTGCCAAGCTCATGCAGTCCAGGTATCAAATGAGCATGATGGGAGAGCTTAGTTATTTTCTAGGCCTACAAGTGAAGCAAACAGATGATGGGATTTTTATAAATCAAGCAAAATATACCAGAAATCTTCTCAAGAAATTTGGTATGCTTGACTGTTCATCTGCAACAACTCCCATGGCAACAACAACAAAGTTGGACAAAAACACAGGAGCTCCAGTAGATATGACAAGCTACAGAGGCATGATAGGGTCTCTTCTTTATCTAACAGCAAGCAGACTTGACATCATGTATGCAACTTGTCTCTGTGTAAGGTTTCAGGCAGATCCCAGAGAACCACATCTAACAGCTGTGTAGAGAATTTTTAAGTATCTCAAGGGCACCAAAACCTTAGGTCTGTGGTATCCCAGAGAATCAGATTTCAAACTACTTGGTTACTCTGATGCAGACTTTGCAGGCTTGTAAGATAGACAAAAAAAGCACCAGTGGAAGTTGTCAATTTCTGGGTGATAGACTTGTTTCTTGGTAAAGCAAGAAACAGAAATCAATTTCTACATCTACAGCTGAAGCAGAGTATATTACGGCTGGTAGCTGTTGTGCACAGATTCTGTGGATGAAGAATCAATTGCTGGATTATGGATTAAGGTTCAGTAATATACCTATTTTCTGTGATAATCAAAGCGCTATTGCTATGACAGGTAATCCAGTACAACATTCAATGACCAAGCACATCAGCATAAGGTACCATTTTATCAGAGAACATGTAGAGGAAGGAAATATTAAGCTTCATTTTGTGTCTACAGAACAACAGCTTGCAGACATCTTCACCAAGCCATTGAGTGAAGCTACATTTACAAGGCTGGTAAATGAACTAGGAATGATCTCTGGTTTCGACTAGAGATACTGGTTAGACTCAAGCTTTACTTATATAATATGTTGCTCATGTTTCTTTGATTAGTATACCTTGATGTGATAATACAATTGTTAGAATACTCTGTAGGTCATACACTGTTGAAATGTTGGACAAACTCTGATAATGTTATTGTCTGAACATAAACACCGATGAAGAAATCTGTATGAAGCATAATTCTCAGTAATTAATCATGAATCCTTTTAAGTTATTTGTGATATAATCTTAGACTGTGCAGAAAATTAACACAGCATGATACTGTTTCCATATTTCATAGCATCTCTTAATTTATCTATCCTAAACTCTGAGTCTGTAACTGCTGTGTGCATTGCCTCTCATGACTAACTTCTGATGTTGATGACTTCTAAACTCTGTTTGTTAAACTCTGTTAAGTTAGATTCTGGTATTAGTCTACCCCCAAAGCAAATGTATATAGGCTGTTAGAACTCCTTTGAGATTATGTTGTGTCTAGGACAACCCATGAACTTGCTAGTAAAAAGTAAGGAATAAAATTCTCTAATTTTTGGTGACTAGTCAAAACTAGGAAGACCCAGGAACTTATCAAAAAGATAAGGGCTAAAATTATAGGATTTTTGGTGACTAGTTCCAACCTCTGATTACTCGAGAAAAGAAAAAAAAATTTAGATTAGTTAGAAGGGGGTATAAGTTAGTTCAGAGTTACTGTATATCAATTATTTATTACAGAGTTTAGCATTCATCAGACATTAAGTGGTTACTATGAAAGTTTGTGCAAACAGTGTTTCTGATTTATTTTATGGATTTTATAAAAAATTAGATGCTCTAAATATTGAATTAGTAAACTCTGCTATACACACACATAAATTCACAACTGTGTAGTTTTTGAAAGGGTTATGGTAATAAAGTTGGAGAATTGACAAACACTGACGAATTTTGTCTAGTACTCTAAGGTAAATTTTATTTCAGACAATTTACATACTTGGGGTAAAATGAGTTTTTGAAAAATGAGATAAATAATTGCCAACTGTTAATGAGTATTAGAGTGTTAAAGTGTATTGGAAATATGAGAGAGAGAGAGTAGCAGTAATTATTGCCACAATTACTGAATGTAAAAAGTTGTTCCATTGCATGTGTGCCGCGTGTCCCACTCACACATTAAACAAGAAACTAGTTGCGTGTGTTAATATTTAAAAAGATTGGGTTTTAATTTTTAATTACAAATCTAAGCATTTTACATAAACAGTTATTCTCTTTGCACACAACCACTCACAATTACTTTGTTCTTTCACTTGCACATTTTCACAAACATCTTTCATACACATCCGTTTCTCTGATATTTTCTTCTCGAGTCTAATCTCATGGCCACCAAAGCTTTTAACGCTTGAGGGTTAGTGTTTGTACCTAACAACTATGCAGCTGTGTTGAATAATGAGAACGTTCCTGCTGCGTTTCATCTAATTCAAAACTTCTTGCTCGATTCGGGGATTGGTAGAGCCTTAGTCGAACCAACAAAGCTCTCTGCTGCACAGATTACTACTTTCTGGCAGACAGCTACTTATGATGATGGAGAAGAGAATGGGACTCCTTCGATTATTTTCACATATGAGGGAACAGAGTATGCCATTACTCCAACGACGGTCAGAGAAACTTTGGGTTTTGATACACACTCTACATACAGTGTTGTTGGTGAAAGATTTCTAAAAGAGATGTTGCAGCAAATTGGGTACTCAGGACCTTTAGAGAGACTTGGTCAAGTGAAAAGGCCATTTCTGAGGAAGGAGTGGAGTTTCTTTTTCGATTGCATCACAATGGCGTTTGGAAAGAAAGTCACCAATTGGGATGCTATTCTTATTGACAGTCTTCAAATCGGGTATTCTCTTCTTTATGGAAGTAATTTTGATTTTGGTGGACTTGTCATGATGAATATTGGTGAAAGATTGTCAGAGTCTAGTACCACTGTTTATTTTTCTAGATTTTGTCAATTACTATTCTCTGCTTGTGTGCCTGATGTTGAAATTTCCGAGGAAGACATTATTGAGGCTTTTAAAGTTCATAAGAGAGTATTCTCTGATTTGACCAACAAGGATGCAAACAAGGAGCACGTACCTGAATTGTTTTTGCCTCTTGCTCTTCAAAACTTCTTAAATGAACCTCAAGAACCACAACAGCCTGAGCCTGCACTTTCACAACCTGCAAACACTGAACCTTTACAACCTACAAACACTGAAACGCAACCTCAACCCTCTCAACCTGAAATTGATTAGCCAAACACTGAACAAAATCCACCACCTACACAGGCTAAACCAAAGAGTGGAGGTAGAACAAAGCACAAAGCTGTCAGGGCTAAAAAGGTAAGAGTAAAAAGGTCTAATTTCTCAAACTCTGCTGAAGAAGAAGTGGCAGCTGAGGTACCTAAATCAAAGAGGAGAAGGTTGTTAGTTGATGAGTCAGATGAAGAGATAAATTTTGAAGCTCCAGAGGTGATTTCTAAGGACATACCTACTGTTGAGATAAATACTGAAGAAGAAGCTGTAAAGACAACTGAAGATGCACAGATGGATGTGGAAAACAATGATGGTTTTGCTGATATGGATGCTTTTGATGAGTCATTCATTCCATTCTCTGATGACGTTGAAGTTCCTATTTCATCGTCTGTTGTTGCTAACTCTGAAGAAACTTGTGTAGCTGATCAACCTACTGTGGTACTTGATGAAACAGTAGCAACACATACTGCATTATTCTCTGATGCTCACCAAGTTACTGAACAAGGTGAAGAAATTGATCAACCAACCAAGGCTGCGATTGCAAAGTCTGTTGAAGATGAAGAGCAAACTGCAGAGAATATTGAAGTTGCAGAGACTCTTGCTGAAAAAGTTGAAGCTGCAGTGAATATTGCTGAGACTGATCCAGTTGAAAATGAAAATGCTGTAGTCGATGTTGAAGCTGAAGAAGTACCGAGTCTAACTCTTCTCAGAGACAACCAGTACAAACTGATGCAAAGAGAACTGATTTTTCTGGACCTTCACATCAACGTGAAATTGAAGAAGAATATTTTGTGAAATTTTCGGAGAATCGGTATAAAGAAGATTGCATTTTTCCTGTTGGAAGAGCAGCTGCTTTTGTGCATAGAACTGCTACAAAGATTTCACATCCAGAGATTCTTTCATATCTGAAAGCCACTGTTGTTCAAGTCAAGACTCTTAATAATAGGTTTGATGATTCTCAACAAGCAATAACTGATCTGCGAGCTGAAGTTGTTCAAAGAGACATGACTCTGCAGAGATATAATAAACTGAAGTTTTAGATTTTTCTAAAGATCAAAAAACTCTGTTTAAAAGGCTAAGTAAAGTGGAAGAGAATCAAACTACCTTGTCTGGTAAGATTGACTCTATTGCTACCTCATTGGAATTGATCACATCTTTATTGATTCCTGATGATGTCAAAAAGGGGGAGAGAGTTGCTAAGTTTAAATGCAGGCAATCTCAAACTCTTACTAAGAAGGATGACGCTGAAGATGGAGGAGCAAATGTCCGAGAAAAGAGATTAAAATCAAAGGCTGGTAAAGATATGAGTCTGAGATCTGGCAAATCTTCTACAAAGTCTGATGGAATAAATACTGATGTTCAGGGTACTTCAAAGACCAAGAGCTTGTTATTCACTTACAATCCATAGACAGATGAAGAATTGGCTGCAAGATTGTTTCTTGAAGATAATGAAGAAGGAGTTACGATTGAAGACATTGAAGTTGAAGAGAAGAATTTACAAGAAGAACATCAAAAAGCTTTGAAGTCTGGAAAGTTAAAGAAGAATGACAAAGCTCCTAGGCCTGTTCAAAAAGGAATTGTTATTAAAGAAAATGTTGGTGCTGATCAGAATTTACTATTGTCTAGGAAACCAACAGAAGATGCTAAACAGAAGCTGAAAGGTAAGATTGTTAATGAAGAAAACGTTTCGAAGAAAGTGTATACAACCTCTGTTGCTACAAAAGTTGTACAGAAACCATTGTCTACTCAGATGCAAATGTTTTTTGCAAAACCAACTATTCCTGATCAAATTCTGAAGACTGGAGGTACTAATTTCCTACAAGACAGAGCTTGTATTTCCAAGCAAAGTCGAGATACATCTGGTTTGGGCTCAAATAGAGAAATTAGAGTGAATACTAGTCCTCTAGATTCTTCATCATTGGCTGTTCCAGGACAAGGTGTTCCACAGGAGAGTTTGGACAGACTAGAATCAGTACAGTTGATTCATCAAAAGAGTTTGAAGAAAGATTTTCAGCTGTATTTTATGGCTGATGGCACTGTGTATAAAGTTGGTGAGAATGACATTGATTTGAAGCTATGGGAAGAATTGGAATATGTTATATATCTCTTCAAAGTGAAAAATCAAAGGACTCAGCAAGCTGCTAATGTGCTAAGGAATAAGATGTTGAAAGCTAAGGCAATTAGTGGTACAAAATACACGAGTGAGTATGTTCCAAAATACAGAGATTATATGGGAAGATTGTTGAGATGAAGAAAAATAGTGCTCGACTAAGACAGATCTGGGTATAACTGTTTTAGATTTTAATTCGGAGTCAGAGAAAGCACATTTTATCAGATTAGGTAATGACACGAGGAAGAACAAAATATATTCTCTAAGATCTGCAATCTATCAGACTGGTGAAGATGATCCTGAAATTAAAGAGATTAAGAAGATCATGCAGATATAACTCGAGAATGCAGAAAGAAGATTGCGTATAGACTATGTCAGATCAACACCAGATGTTGAGGAAATTAAGTAAATAAAGCTCTGTAAGCAATTCTTGTTTTCTGTAAATTTTGTGTAAGTAGAAGTTTAAACTCTGATTATTTATTAAACACTGTATTTGTATAATTGTTTTGACATCATCAATTATTATTAACTTGTGCATTTTTGCTAATGAACAAGTTGGGGGAGATTGTTAAATATAATTGATGTGAATATGTCAGTGTTTAAGTGTTACAGAGGTTCATCAGAGTTTAACTGAAAGCTGGAAGCGGTCAGAGTTTAATTAAACTCTGATAGATGGAAGCTCGACAGAGTTTGCTAAACTCTGTCAGGAGGAATCGTCTACTGGTCATCATCAGACTTTGAAGAATAATTGAAGATAATTATGGAAGCGATATCTTTGAAGATTAGATAGTTGTCGAAGACATTGTGTTGACTAAGAAGACACGTAACAATCATAATTGATAACGTTTGTATAGCCGATTTATAGGAGTATCAATTATCGATTGTACTGTAGCTGTATATCTTTATAAATACAGTTAGGTTAACCCTAGAAGGGTATCGAGAAACGAATTATCATTTCATTGTAACCTAAGCAGCTCTATGTGATATTTTATATCACTGAGAGAGGAGTTATTAATTCGATACAGTTTTTGATTATTTAAACGTGTGTTAATTGTTATTCTCTCATACAAACAAACTTGATTATATTTGTGTATTCGGCCTAACACCATCAATATTACTCCTCGAGTGTTGAGGGAGTAACCAAAAATTCTCATTTTGATGATTTAGAAATCAAGATGCGAGTGAAAATAATACTTTCAAAAATCTATGACCGGGCATTCAATCATAAATAACAGTTCTCAAGTAAGGTTCCCTTATAATTTGGAAGTTTTAAGCTAGCATTTAAATCCTCCTATAAGATAGATTTAAATGGAAAATAAAGTTTTGGGAACCTTCCTTTGATAAAATAATCATAATAAAACTCAGAAATATTTTACATAATGTTTGAGGGTCAAAGATAATTTTGAATAAGAGAAATCATTTTTAAAACTAGTTAAAAGTATTAAATGAATATTCAAATAATATTTATTAAATCATAAATAATTAAAGAATATTTTTAATCAGAAATATTGCTCATAAATAATCCTCGAATGAATATATAAAAAATATTCACTAAATATATAAATCCTCGAATGAATATTCAAAGTAATATTCATTAAATAAATCAAATCCTTAAATGAATATTCAAAATAATATTCATTTAATAAATAAAACTTTAAATGATTATTCGAAATAATATTCCATAAAGAAATAATGAAAAACAATTACTTAATATTTTCCTCAGAAAATAATCACAAGATATACAGAAATACCGACTCCCGGTCTATATTTAAAGAATGAAAATCATATGCCCTTCACTAAGGGTCTTAACGAAACATCCGGCTTATAACTAATATATCTCATATCTAGCTTATAAGCCAATATCAATTCGTAAAACAAGTATCACAATATACTTTCGAAAACAGGCATGCATGCTATGGTATATGTATAACAGGAAACATATATGTATATATATATATATATATATATATATATATTCACAACAACAGTTTTTTAAAAGGTTTTGAAACTTGCCTGGAAGTGTTGTTGGGGTAGCGTGTCTCAGATCGATCTGGTGATCTATAAATAACCAAAATTATTCAAGGTTAATCACCTAACACTTTGAGAAGCTAAGTACATACTTTGCTTAAGCTAAAACACGCTTACAAGTTAACTTTTGTTAACACCGTTATGATCCGACACTTGCTTGATATCAAGGCATGTCATTACACTT
Organism: Saposhnikovia divaricata; assembly: GCA_036435485.1. Lineage (NCBI taxonomy): Eukaryota > Viridiplantae > Streptophyta > Magnoliopsida > Apiales > Apiaceae > Saposhnikovia > Saposhnikovia divaricata. Next base: position 153,624,005 of record CM071600.1, on the reverse strand, counting down.
ACACTTGGTAGGTACTTAAGTCGTATAAGTTCTAGGGTCGGTCATTTACTCGAAAAGATTATACCACAAGATTTATTGTCCGTTTTCTAAGTGGTTTTCCAAAATTATAACCAAGTGTACCTCAAAGGGGTTCATTCGCACTTAACCTCGATTCGAGCATTTTTATAAAATCGAAAAATGATCTTTTTGACATGAGGTCTTCTCTCACACATTACTTATGATCTCTAATATTTAATTATTAAAATTTTCAACTGAATTACTCATGTTAAGGAGGTTCAATTGAAGGTATGAACTCACACTTACGATTTCGAACAACTTTTACTAAATCGGCCATATCTCCTAAACCGTAAGTCCATTTGTTTCGATTCTCACGCCAAAACGATCTATGACTCGAGATCTATGTGGGTAGGTCATATATTCATCAAGATCAGAAATTTAACCCTACTATCATGCATGGTTTTTAAGATCTAATGAAATTTTGGCATTACAACGGCTATAAATCGGATATTTCCAAAATTACAATCCTCCAACAAACATGGTTTCCACTCCAAATCACATATACATGTTATTTAACATTGAACTAAGTCCAAGCACTGCCTTTTCGTTCATCTAAACCATTTAATCATAAATCAAAGCCCAATCACATCTTTAAGATCTTATACATGCATAAAACAACATCATCATCCTAACTAATCCAAAACCATCAAGAACTTTAAAAGAAAGGCTAGGGTTCATGAGGTTCATACCTTCCTTGAAGTGTGTATAGACCTACTAAGCCTTTATTAGCTCTTGTATAACCTTAAATAAGCTTAGATCATCCAAAGAAATTAAGAAACAAAAGTTAGTTCTTGAAAGTTAATATTCATCATCAACTTTGATGATTTTATTAGCTATGCTAGAGAGGTTTGTTTGATCTCAAATTCCTAGGATATCTTAATTAGGAATTATAGGACTTACCCAAAAAATCTTGAGATTTTTGAATGGAGGGAAGTGGGACTTTGATCCTTGAAAAAGAGCTTTGGCCGAGAGCTTCCTTGGTGGAGTTCTTGGTGTTTGTTTTGTGTTTGCTTGGCTAATCTTGCATTATTGTGATGTATTTGGATAATATCTAGCATAAAGTAGCTTTATTAAAGTGCTTTGGTCATCTAATGCATCATCAAGTGGCCATGTGTTGTGTTTTAGTGGTTTAATGATGTAATCTTGGCTAACTACTTAGCTTCTAAAGTTGCTAGTTACCTTTGTAACTAACTTGGTTCCTTGATTCCATCCACTTGCACATGCTTGTCTCTTGGTTCTCTGCTTGTCCCTTTGCCCGGTTATTGCTCAATTTCATTGATCGTTCGGAGGAATATCTCAAGTATTTATTGTTAGGGTTTTACCGGAAACCTTCTTGATATTTATACTACCATTCTCAATCCTCCTTTATAATCCTTGAATTTAAATCCCTTAAATCTTTTTATTAAATACTTAAATCCTTCGGTGTCTAGGGAAATCTCGGAGAAAATAAAAGTGCTATTTTTCAGAATCCGATATCATTTACATACACTTATTTTGTCCATAGATCATCAATACGAACTCAGAAATCCACTCCGAATACTTCTATGTAAGGTCGTCTGATAATATTCCAAAATCCACCAAAAACACTATTCATGGTTTATTCTCTCTTTATTTCTTGTACTTAGAAAATATCCTCGCGCTTTCTCGAGCGTTTCCAATCTCTATTACGGAGTTACTTAACTTATACCAGATATCGATTTGGATGACATGAGAATATTTCCTTTCTTGGAATACCATATCTTACTTTCTTGACGATAGATTATTCTTATATAATTTTGTCAGCCTTTTATCTCATTCATGGCATATAAACACTAGAACCCACATCTATTAAAATATTCGTTCATTACAACCACTGATACATTGGAGTCGTAACCACTATTCATTCCTTTATCAATACATAATAAAAGTTTTAATTCCTTCAAAAATCTGGGTTCTTACATGGATAGTCCTTAGGAAGCTCAAACTTGAACATTAAAACAAGAAAACAAGGTTAAGTTACTATTCATCACTATTCACCCTCCTCTTTGGATGATCTTTTGACATAGCTAGGAATAACATTTGAAGCTCATATTTCAATCATACCTTAGTCTCCTCAAGACCTTTCTTTTAAGCCATAGATCATAATTATTGAAGGCTCCTAGCTAGGGTTTTGAAAATCAATTATGGGGAGGGGGCCGAATGGATGAAAATGGGGGTGGATGGTGTTTTCTTTTCTTTTTCTCCTTGACTAGTTGTTGAGAAATGTTTGTGTGATATTTTTGTGCTGTATGGCAGCTACTAACACTCTCTTAACCCCCCTTTAATCCACTTGTCAAGGTTGTGTGGTGTTTAGAAATATGATGACCAAGAGCCTTGTTGTCTTGAACATACACCTCATTAATCCTTCTAGTTTTGATTTCTTGTTTTTCTTTTCCACCAAATTCACTTGATATAAACCCTAGATGATCATGCATGGTTTCTCATCTCGTTACGTATTTAATCCATAATTCGTTCGCTTAATCGCTTAATCTCGTTATAAAGATCTAGCGATTCCTAGAACGTTCGGTATACTAACTCAGAGGTTTTCATTCTAACTCCTTAAATCACCTTAAATAAAATAATAAAATATAAAATCATTGAATCCTCAAATTAAATATATCACTTATCTTGGTCGTATTGAAATGTTCCTCACTGCCCGGTCAAATATTCTATAAAAATAAAGTTTGGAATTTCTGAATTTCAATCGCGTTTACATACACTTATTTACATCGTAGATCACTAATATAACTTCGAAATATCCATTTCCTATCCCGTACATAGGGTAACATGAAAAATTTTCTTAGTCCCCAAAATCACTATTCATCCATAATTTCACTATTCATCTATGCAGAGCACTATTCATCCCAAAAGGAAATTTTTCTCAAGTACAGAAACTAGGGTTATTACAAACATAATCTCGGGAGGCCTGATACCAGCCGGGACAACAAAGAACTCTCGAAAGGTTTATGCCAGAAAAGTGATGCACATTGTTGGAGTGGCACCAAAGCGTCCAAAGACTGAAGTAACAATTGGGTTTGATGATTCAGACTTGAAAGGGGTGAAGTTTCCCCATAACGACCCGTTGGTCACAACTCCTGTGATTGGAAACTCAGAGGTTAAATGAGTCTTGATAGATAATGGAGCTTCCATCGACATTCTGTTTCATGATGCATTTATGAAGATGGGGTATAACGATTCTCAGTTGACCCCCACCAACATGCCTATATATGGATTCAACGGAGTGGAATCCAATGTTGAAGGGACTATTCAGTTGCCCGTAACTATCGGGTAGGAACCTAAGGAGGCCACACAGATGTTGAACTTTCTTGTGATCAAGGCAGCCTCCACATACAATGCTATCCTTGGAAGGACTGGACTTCACGCATTCAAGGCTGTTGCCTCCACTTACCATATGAAGGTCAACTTTCTAACCAGGAATGGTGTTGGAGAACAGAAAGGTGATCATAAAATGGCAAGAAGTTGTTCGCCGCATTAAGGGCTGATGGAATCGGGGGGCAAGTCCTTCTGATCGAAGACATGGATGTCTGTAGTGATGATGAACACCGAGGAAAGCCAGCAGAGGATCTGATCCCTGTCCCTCTAGAGCTTGGAGACCCTGAAAAAGTTAATATTGGAGCATCTCTGAAAGAGCCCTTGAAGGGCAAAATAACAACATTCTTGCAAGAGAACGGTGATGTGTTTGCTTGGATAGTAGCTGACATGCCAGGGATTGATCCCCAACTCAACACCCACAAGTTGAATGTGGATCCCAAATGGAAGACAATAAAGCAAAAGAAGAGGAATTTCGCTCCTAAAAGGCAAGAGGCCATTAAGTAAGAAGTGGATTGGAAGCTGGGCTTATTGATGAAATTCAGTTCCCCGAATGGCTAGCTTTGAGCAAGAACGCCAATGGGAAGTGAAGGATGTACATGAAAGGCATATGAATCAGCCTATTTGTAGTTCGAGGATCCTAATCAACTTAAACCAAATTGTAATAAGTAAATATCCGTATGATCTGTCACAGGAATCTCAGGAAGCAATATCTGCCAGAAGAAAGAAGGAAGTCAATCTATAGTTTTGATGTTTCACACTGGAAGACGTATCAGGTATCTGATCAAGCCTCAGTATAACATTGAAGTGAATGGATTCATTTACAGTGACAGAGATTTTTCGAGTGATAGATTGAAAATCAATCAAAGTACAAGAAAATTGAGAGAAGAAATAAACCACAGCTTAAAGTCAGAAGTGAAGAAGCATCATTGAAGTTAGTCGTTCATGAACCAGACAGTACATCGAACGTCAACATAAGTCAGTGGTAATTCTTTATTATTTTCCGTGGTTTGGGAGAATTAAATTAATTAGTTATTGATTTAATTTAATTCATTTGTAATTGATATAAATCATTAATTGGTTTAATTAATGAATTATTCTAATAGAATTAATTTATTTATTAAGTTAATTATTGTATCAATTAATCATGAATTAGTTAATCTTTAATTAATTAAAAGGATCAATATGACTTAATTAATTGATGATAAAAATATGTCATGTCTGTTGAAAGCTCGGTATGACTTAAGTTAAATCAAACCGACAGAACAAATGATTAAGTCATACCGGCTATTTAAATGGAAATATGTCTTACCGACCTGCAATGGATTAAGTCATACCGAATGGAATAAGTCATGCTGAAGGAAGATATTTCTGAAAAGGTATTATGTCATACCGACAAAAGGTGATTATGTCATACCGACTGCAATGTTCAGAATAGGTCATACCGACACTTCTGATAGGTCATACCGAGCTATATTAAGTCATACCTTATGATTTAATTAGGTCTTGGAGCAAGAAAGGTCATACTGATAGCTGATTAAATAGGTCTTGAAGCTGATTAAGTCATATTTAATCAGTACAGACTTATATAATCAAGACAGGAAGCAGAACACAGCAGAATACAACAGCAAGAAAAAGAAAAAGACAGCCATTCTCTCTCAAAGCCTTCAAGAACACCAAGCACAAATTAATTCACATAAATTCAAGTTCATCATCTTTGTAATATTCTATCTGATAGAACTTGTCTACTTGTGATTCTTGTACTACTAGCGAATTAAGTTTCCTAGTACTTATCTGGAGATTTACTAACTAAATTAGAAAAGTTCATGTCGAATTTTCTAATTAGTTATTAAACACTTGATAATAGTTTGTATTGATTTTGTAACACCCCATCAAGTTAATATACAATTATATTCAACTTGAAATCCGTGTCAATTTATTCCGCAAAAAATATTCGTTTAAGTGAAAATTATTTAACGAATAAATTTTGAGAAATTGATATAGATTGTATTCAACCCCCCCTTCTACAATCATATTGGACCTAACAATTGGTATCAGAGCCTATTGATTGATACACAAATCAAGATCCTAATTTTATTCCGTCAAAAATCTATCTCGAATTTTTAACTCACTTAAAAATTCATCATGTCGTCAAAAAGCATTGTTAAGATTCCCATGTTTAACAAGGACAATTATGCAATGTGGAAAAATAAAATGGAGTTGTTTCTTGATGTCGCAAATTCTAAATATTTGGGTGTTCTACAGAACGGACCTATAATTCCACACGAATATGTATCTGAATCTATTGTTGGCGGAATTGTTGTAACACCTGCATCATCTTTTCCAAAGCATGCTGATTCTTTTACTCCTGCTGAAAAAGAGGACGCAGGACTAGATAAGAATTTGAGACTTATTCTAATAGATTCCCTGGATGCTGTAATGTACAGTCATGTGATGAATTGTAAAACTGCAAAACACATGTGGGAAACTATTGAGACTATCAATGAAGGAACTGATGAAGTCAGGGAAAACAGACTTCAGATTTTAACCTCTGAGTATGAACACTTTAGAGCTGGCCCTAATGAAGGTATTCAGGAAGTGTTTGAAAGGTATAATAAAATTATAAACAACTTGCAAGTTAATGGCAAGCAATATACACAGAAGGAGATTAATATGAAGTTTTTGTTGACTATGCCCATTCATCTTGAACATAGGATTACGGCCATCAGAGAATAAAGAGATTTGAATAAGGTTTCTCTTGAAAGATTGTTTGGTGTTCTGAAAACCTATGAACTGGAACAAGTATAGCAGAGGGAGGTCTCTGGTAAAGGAAGAGTGCAAAGTTCATCTACAGCTCTTGTAGTTGAGGCACCTAAGTAAGTGGAAGCTAAGGTTGTTCTACCTTACAGCTCAGACAAGGAAAAGACTGAAGTAGAGCTTGGTCAGACACCACCTACTCAGGATGGTGGAGACTTTTACTCATTGGAAGAGCTAGATCAACTGGAAGATGAATCCCTGGCATTGATGGTAAGGCAATTTGGCAACTTCAGATTCCGAAGAAATCCAAATACAGGTTCAAGTCAAATAACAGATTCCAGAGAGGAGGCTCTTCTTCCTCTAGTAACAGGGGAGGATACAAAACTGGATCTGTTGACAGAAGCAAGATTCGTTGCTTCAACTGTAATGAATTGGGGCACTTTGCCACTGAATGTCAGAAACCCAAGCAAACTCAAAGAAGAGATTTTGCTGCTGAGAAGAAGAAACCTGGAAAAGCCTATGTTGCGGCTGGTAAGAGTTGGGATGACACGGACAGCGAAGATGAAGAATATGGAAATCTTACGTTGGTGGCAAATGATGAAGCATCTGATCATCATAACAAACCGGTAATTGTTACTGACACTGAATTGATTCGTAGTCTATATAATTCCTTAGGTAATGCACAAACTGGATATAATAGACTAGATCTGCTAAGCACTAAACTTGAAAATGAAGTGAATTGAAAAAGGTGCATATTAATCAAGATCAACAAAGAGATGAAATAACAATGCTTTATAAAAAGGAGAAAGCTATTCTAGAAGTTGTAGGCAAACAAATGGCTAGAATTACTGAACTTGAAACACAGGTCAGGGCTTGTTATAATTCTGTTAAAGTTTCCAAAGAGTTTTTTAACAATCAAGTTGTAGAACGAACAACAGGTATAGGGTATGGTTACAATGAAGCTGTTGGATCATTGGGCATAAATTCCCCTAACCCTGTTAGTGATAAAGAAAGGGGAATACCACATGTGCTCAAAAATTTTAAAGAACCTCTATTTAAAAAATTTGATGCTGGACCACCAGATATTCTTTCTATGGTTATCCAAGAAGAAATGAGAAATGAGGATAGTGCAAATGGCACAGTCTTTGTTAAGGATAAATCTGTTAAGAACGCTAATCCAAAGCATGTTTCATCCAAGAAAGATGTCACAGTCTTTGTTAAGGCTAAATCTGTTGAGGACACTAATACAACGAATGTTTCATCCAAGAAAGATGTACCTAAAGTGCCAGTCAAAGTTGTTGAAACAGCTAGTTCTTCTAAGACTGGATTAGGTGGTAATAAGTTGAAGCAGAAAAATACCATGCCTATCATTGATTCTAATCATAAAGCATGTGGTGTTATCGATTGTATGTCTTGTGCTTTTAACAGTATGCGTGCTTATTTTAATGGTAGTTATGCATGTGTTAAACAGACTGCTCCTCGACAGCATATGAACAGGAACAATAATGTTCGATCAAAGACTGCTTTTCCTCCTCAAGTTAGGAGAGAGACATTTGTACCTAAGACTAAACAAAAGGTTACCAAGAATGTTTACCAGGTCAAATGTCCAGTCAATGATACAAGTGTTATTGCTGCTACAGAAACATGGATACCCAAGATAAAACAAAAGATTTTCAAATCTGTTTATAAGGTTAAATGTTTATTGACTAAAGAGGTTAAAATTAAAAATGTTGTTTTGCCTGATAAAGGTTAATACTTTAAATCCGCAGGACCCAATCAAATTTGGGTCCCGAAGAAGGTTTAATCCATTTGTCATTGTAGGGTATTGAACAGGTTGAACGAGTAACCTGGATCTTGGACAGTGGATGTTCAAGGCATATGACTGGAGACAGAACCCTGCTGACAAATGTGGTGGAAAAGGCCGGCCCAGTAGTTACCTTTGGAGATAACAGCAAAGGTAGAACTGATGGATATGGCAGACTTGAAGCTGGAAATGTTATCATTGAAGAAGTGTCCTTTGTAAAAGGACTTGAGCATAATTTGCTCAGCATCAGTCAATTCTGTGACAAGGGATTTGAAGTCTACTTTAACAAAAAGAATTGTCTGATTTTACACAAAAGAAGTGAACAACCATCTCTGACGGGAGTCAGAAAAGGAAACTTGTATGTAGCCAACATGAACACTGGAAGCACTGAAGAAATCAATTGCTTCTATTCTAAAGCATCCACAAATGAAAGTTGGCTATGGCACAAGAAACTTTCTCACCTAAATTTCAAGACGATGAACTCTCTGCTCAAGAGAGAATTGGTGAGAGGTTTACCTTCTATGGAATTCACACAGGAAGGACTATGTGATGCCTGTCAAAAAGGCAAACTAAAAAGGGCAACTCACAGAAGCACTGATATGTCTTCAATAACTGAACCTTTACAGTTACTTCACATGGATCTATTTGGTCCAGTGAATGTGATGTCTATGTCAAAGAAAAGATATGCTCTTGTGATTGTTGATGATTTTTTAAAGTTCACATGGGTCTTGTTCCTGAATTCTAAAGATGAGACTCCACAACTGGTGATTGATCACATCAAGTTAATTGAGTTGGATTCCAAGTATCCAGTGAGGGCTATAAGGTCAGACAATTGACCTGAATTCAAGAATGCAGTTTTGAATGACTTTTGTTCTGAAAAATGTATAACCAGACAATACTCAGCTCCAAGAACTCCTCAGCAAAATGGAGTAGTTGAAAGAAAGAATAGAACCTTGATTGAAGCTGCACGTACTATGTTAAGTGAATCAAGGCTTCCATTGTATTTTTGGGCTGAAGCTGTCAACACTGCTTGCTATACTTAGAATCGAACTCTTATCAACAAAGACTTGATGAAAACACCCTATGAAGCCATGAATGAAAAGAAACCAACACTCAAATACTTTCATGTATTTGGAGCAAAATGCTTTGTACTTAAAGAAGGAGACGATCAAGGTGGAAAATTTGAAGCCACAGCACATGAAGCAATTTTTTTTGGTTATGAAAGAAGAGCTTATAAGGTGTATTTGATTGAACATCAGAAGATGATGGAAAGTGTCAATGTAACATTTGATGACACTAAACTCCCTAGTATCCAAACTGAAGATTCATCTGAAAAGCTATCTTTTGAAGATATGACAGATCTAGATTCAGATGATGATAGTCCACCTGATGTGTTTGCTGATGCTAATGACAACAATATCAATGATGAGACTAATCAGAATAATGGTGATGAAAATTATGATAATTCTCAAAATATCACTCATATTTCTGAACACTCATCTAATCATCCTGGCAACAACTTAGGGGGAGTTAATGAAGGATCAACTAGTCATATTCAACATCACAATGAAGAACAAGGCGAATCATCAAGACTAAATCTTCCCAGACAGACTGTTTGGAAGAGCTTTTCAAATCCTTGGTGATCCAGATGTTGGTGTAAAGACTAGAAGAGCTTTTCAAAATCAATGTAATTATTCAGGGTTTCTATCTGAAATGGAACCTAAGAAAATTGAAGAAGCTCTTTCAGATCCTGATTGGGTGATTGCTATGCAAGATGAACTCAATCAATTTAAACAACAAGAAGTATGGAAGCTGGTACCCAGACCTACAAATAGAACAGTGGTTGGTACTAGGTGGGTATTCAGAAACAAACTTGATGAAGATGGTACAGTAACAAGAAATAAAGCAAGACTGGTAGCAAAAGGTTACTCACAATCTGAAGGCATTGACTATGATAAGACCTATGCTCCAGTGGCTAGACTTGAGGCCTTAGGATATTCTTGGCATTCGCAGCATTTTCTAACTTTAATGTTTATCAAATGGATGTCAAGAGTGCCTTTCTGAATGGAAAGCTGGATGAAGAGGTATAACATCCACCTGGTTTTGAAGATCCAGATCTATTTTGTTATGTTTACTTTCTCTTCAAAGCCATTTATGGTTTAAGCAAGCACCAAGGAAATGGTATGACACTCTCTCTGAATTTTTACTTGAAAATGAATTTACTAGAGGTGTCATAGACAAAACTCTCTTCACAAAGAAACATAAGAATGATACAATATTAGTTCAAATTTATGTGGACGATATAATATTCGGGTCTACTAATGATCTTCTTTGCAAGAAATTTTCAAAGTTAATGCAGGGTAAATTCGAAATGAGCATGATGGGAGAGCTGAAGTTCTTTCTTGGATTACAAATAAGTCAAAGGCAAGATGGTATATTTATTTGTCAATCCAAGTACATCAAAGAGCTTCTCAAGAAATATCAAATGGAGGACTCTTCTTCAGCAAAGACACCATCATCCACAGCTGTCAAATTTGGAGCATGTGAAAATTCTGCTAAGGTAGATATTACAAGCTACAGAGGTATGATAGGCTCATTACTTTATCTCACTGCAAGTAGACCGGATATAATGTTTGCTACATGCTTATGTGCAAGGTTCCAAGTGGATCCTAAAGATGTTCATCTCATTGTTGTAAAAAGAATTTTAAGATATCTCAAGGGTACGCCTAATTTAGGTATCTGGTACCCTAAAGATTTTGGTTTTAATCTTGTTGGATATACAGATTCTGATTATGCAGGAAGTGTTGTAGATAGAAAAAGCACCTCTGGGAGTTGTCAATTCCTAGGTGGTAGATTGGTTTCATGGTACAGCAAGAAACAGCAAATAGTTTCCAACTCTACAGCCGAAGCTGAATATATAGCTGCTGGAAGCTGTTGTGCTCAAATCTTGTGGATTAGGAATCAACTGATTGACTATGGCTTTGTATTACAAAATATTCCTATTTTGTATGATAATACAAGTGCCATAGCAATCTCCAACAATCCTGTGCAGCATTCAAGGACAAAGCATATAGATATCAGGTATCATTTTATTAGAGAGCATGTCATGAATGGTACAGTGGAATTACTGTTTGTACCCACTGAAGAACAAACAACAGATATTTTTACTAAGTCGCTCGACGAATCCACATTCACCAAAATTGTTGGTGAATTGGGTATGTTGAACAGTCCTAGTAATTAATCTAGTTAATATCTGAGGTTTGATCTTTAATAATTAACAATTGATTAGTTTGTGAATATTTGTTGAATAAAATCACTTGTTTAATTATTTTATCAACTTGTTTTTCTTGATTGTTATTGTATTTATCACTTTGTTTAGTTAAATATTTGATACTCCATATTTCTATAATTTTAGAATAATTGTATGTATTTATTTTATTTGTTTAGAATATTTTATTTAATGTTTTGTAATGTTTGTCCTGTTAATATTGTTTTATTTCCGTTAATAGATTAATCTATATTAGTTATTTCTATTTTTATTATTTGTTTAATTTATAATATTATTTTTAATATATTTTTCTGTATTAATAGTTGTAAATAATTGTGTGTTAGTTAAGTTATTTGCATTTTCTTTAATTAATTTTAGGTAGATATGACTTATAATTAGTTTAAACTGCATTATGACCTGTTTTTAGTTTTTGTTTGGTCGGTATGACTTATTTAGCATATTAAACAGATTTAGTCTTATTTAGATTAAGTCTTACCGAGTTTACTAAGTTAAGTCATATTCGTCCATATTTAGTTAAGTCTTATTAGTATTAAGTCTTAGTTTTTCTTTAGATTAAGTCATAACGATTTAAGTCATATTCAGTCTTAATATTTAGATTAAGTCATATTCACACGGTTTGTATATATATAACAGATAGAATTATGTTATGTCTTATTTTAGTTTAAGTCATTCTCTCATGTTAAGTCATAGAGAACTATAAACCGATACATACATATATACACACGATTGTATAGAATTGCTGCTCGATTTCTTGCTCAAATCACACCGTAATTAAGCTCTAAGGACGATTAATCGATTCCCTGTGTTCTCCTCCTGAAATCGACCGTTTTATCAACTGATTTAGTCGAGTTTTCCAGTTTTTAGTTTTCGAAAAATCGAGTTTTCGATCTACAATTCCGATCGATTGGCTTTGAATTTGTAAAATCTAAAAATACTTGTGTGTTTGTGTGTGTATCAAGATCATTGTGTGAAATTTTCAGAATTTTTGAACAACTTTGATTATTTTCGAATTTTTAATTAATTATTAATTCAAAATTATTCAATTTAATTATTTATTTTATAAAATCTGAAATTTTTCAAAGTATTAAAATTTGATAAAAATGGCTGGTAATAACAATGATCGTTTTGAAATAGTTAAGCATAATTTGATCGGTTATTTTGATCCCGAAAAATGTTCAATTGAACGTTTTCGACCGTGGATTCGATTTTTAAACGATCATTCTCTAGTTCGCACTGCTTTGAGTTTAGATACTTCTTTAAAAATTGAACCCTTGCGAATTATGTGTACTACTGCTGTCGTTTCTAACGATAACAGGTCGTTTGTTTTCACTCTTGGAAACAAACAGTACACAGTGGATGAATCTGTAATAAACACGGTCTTAAACTTTCCAAATGACAATTTTGAGGATTTTCCGTCAGATGAGGAATTAACTAATTTCTTTGCTAGTATTCATTATCAAGACAGCGCAGATCTTCCTGTCTTGAATAAAAAGTTTCTAGTTCAGGAATGGGATTATGTGTTCGACACACTAGCCAAGGTGTTTGCCAATTCTACAAAAAGCAAGTTCGGAGTATTACCTTCCTTTATGCAGCATATTGGATTTGCAGTTGCTTATAATCGAAGAATCAACATTGGCAGCCTTCTGTGTGGACCTATGGTTAGAAGAGTAATCAACGCTAAAAGGAATTTTGACAGGGGCGACAAAGTTCAATGCTTTTACCCAAGATTCTTTTCTTTGATTTTTAATCATTTGGTAGAATTACAATATCATGCTCCATTTCTGAATAGTGAAGCAATGGTGTCGGGTAAACCTTCGACAAGATTATTCACTGAGTACGGTGTCAAACCTAAATTTTCAAATGTGCCAGTAGTTGTCACTGAATACATGTCAAACTTTATACAACTACCCATCATTGCACCTGTACCTTTACCCGAGGAAAATGAACCACTACCTGAGCAAGAAGAACCAATAGTGGAACCTGAAGCTGAACAAGAGGTACCTATTCAGCAAATTGAACCTGTTCAAGAGCAACTGGTTCAAACCACTCAAGCTGCAATCTCTTCGACACCTGCTGACCAGGTATTGACTTCTAATCTCTCTATAACTTCTATTGCTGAACAATCTACTTCTGGAACCCAAGTGGTTGATAGGGCTGACCAAGGGATTGTAAGATCGCAATCTCGAACCCCGGTCAAAGAGCCACACACTCAATCTACATCACTTAAAACTTTCCATTCCAGAAAGAAAATTCCCTTTCAAAGAGAAAAGAAGAGAAGTAATATAATGAGTGAACCCACAGCTCTGCCTCTACAAAAGAAAAGTAGAACTGATTCAGAGGCAACTGTAAGCCCATCCGTGTCTTCCTAACAAGATATGGACATTGATATGGTCATGCAACAGTTACTAGGATCATCCTCTCAACAGGATGATACTATTGAAATTCGCCATAGGGCCATGGCATCCTGTAACGTGTCAAGCACAACCCCTTTGTTATTTCTAACAATGGGAGAACATATAGATTATGATGAACATAGGGACACATTGACAGGAGAGCACATCGAGTCTGGAACAGTGCCTACCATAGTTACGGTAGAAGAGTCTTCACAGACTTCTGAGGGAAATCTTGGTTCCTTGCCAACTTTAATGGAACCATCATCTCCCCTCCTAGGAGAAACATTCCTAGATCCCTCAAGGGAGTTTCCACTCGCAGTTTCGACTGGAGAAAGTGGAAGGCAACTTGATCAATCTACTACTGAAGCAATTCAGATTACAAATCCAAATGTACAAGTAGAATTGATTGAGGACAGGGATTTACGAACTCCCATTGCACCACCACTGACCTTCGCAGAGGAGGCTAGGGTGATTTTAACTGCAGGTACCGTTTCTGGAGAAGCTAAGGCAATTGAGAGGAGTGATGCAAGGATCACCACAAAATTGAGTGATACACATGCACATCAGGTGAGTGAAATTCAGAGTGAAACTCAGGTGAGTGCACACACAGACACATACACTCTCTCATTGATACAAAAGATACAAAATCTGGAAAGGGAACTGAAAGCAAGTAAAGCTGAAGCTAGACTACTTCGAGCACAAGTGGATGAACGGTCTTCTCCATCCACCTCTGTTGATAATATAACGCCTTAGAAATTTCAGAATATTTTAATTACTAAAGTTATTTATTTTTATATTAAATATGAATTATGTGGTGTATAGATTGGTAAAGGAAGTGATGTATCTGTGGAATAATATTTGGAGGCCAGGTTGGTGTTTCGTATGTGTTGTGTAAGCCCGGCTATTTTTAAATATATTTTGGAATTTATTTTCCTATGTAATTGTGTTATAATTATCTTCTGTGAATTTTATAAAATCTTCGGGATTAGCAGAAATCCTGAAATCTTTTTCATAAATAACTTTATTAGTTTATATGACTTTTAAAAATATTTGGTGAATTATTTTGGGTCTCAAGGATTTTAAAATAATTTTATGAATTATTTTCCAAATTAAGGATTTAATCTTGTAAAATCCATATTTAATTCGTTTTTAATCCTAAAAATATTTTGAAAATATTGGGAGATAGATAATTTTATTTTCTATACCTTAAAAATTCAGTTTAAGATTTTTGTCAACTATTATTCCTCCTATTTCCATTTTTATAAAGTAATTTTCGGCTTATTTTAAATTAGACTTTAATTAGTAGTTATACTATTTTATTTTTCCAAATTCTCTTAAAACCCTAAATTTAGACAGATGTGCTAGATCTCTCGGGATTTTTCTGGACAAACCCAATCTCTCTCTCTTGTTGGCGAGTCCTCTCTCAATCTCTCCCATCTGAGTTCGGTTTTGGTGCTAAATTATATCGGTAAAACATCTCATCCCCTCCTTTATTTTCCTTACACCATCGTGTATACAATGGCAAGTCCAATTGGGTTCTTGTGATAAACAAAATTCCCACTCTCAGTGTTTCCCTTCCCTGCCCCGTGTGTGTGTGCGTCGTATAGAGCTGCGTGAGTTCAGTTGTGTGGTTGAAACACCCTGCGAATCCTCTATTTCCTCTGGTATGGGTTCGATTGAACCCAATTACTTCTGCTGTGGTACTGTTGTTGTTATTGGGATGGTGCCTTGAATTCCCTATGTAGCCTCCCTGTCGATTCTTTCCCCCTCCCCTGTGTTTGCTGCGGTTGTGGTTGTTAATACGTGTATATGCATATCTTGAGCATGGTTCTCGTTTTGCACCGCAGTTAATCTCGGCATATGTGTTCTGTTTTTGTGCTAATGTTTCGATTGTTAATTCATTGCAGAAATTAAGTTGGTGATGGTGTTGAAGCCTTCCTAATTTGGGAGCTCCACTGATTGCCTGTATATGCATTTCTCCGGAATCTGATTGTTATAGTGATGTTTGATTAATTAATTCCGAGAATTTCTTGTTAATTGGTTCGCATAAAAATAGTAAGTGTAGAGTCTCGAGATGGAGACCCTAAATTTAGGGCACCCTCGGGATTTTGCCCCATCGACAGTGATGTTTAATGTAAATTGAGTCGATGGAATTTGGCGATGATGATTATTTTCTGAGCCAAAAATATTTAATATTTAATATTTATTATTTACTTAATGATTTGTAATTTATTATCGAATTGGTATTACTTGCTTAAACGGTATTAGATTATGAATCAGAGAATTGAAAATGCAAATCGAAATATGAATTAAGAAGTGGATTTGATTGGTGATTGACAATTGTGTTTATGTGTCGGCTGTATCCCGACTGGCAGTCCCCCGTATAAAGGGGATGCCGTCAAAATTTTTCTAAAATATATTAAAATCATTTCTTAAAAATGAGTCTGTTTAATTATACAATTTATACGATTTGTGAGTCGGGCTTCATATTTTAAAATCTATGTAGTATGTGTTAATGTGACTATATGATTAAATGCTACTATCCGTGGCTTATATATATATATTGCTATTATATAAGTATATAAATGCAAATTAGGAGACTATTCGCAGGGGTAGACTAGTGGAATGTTTATATTGATTAGCGAATATTAAGCAGGATTCTAAAATAGTGTTATATTATGTGTAGATCCCATCGATAAAGGGAAGGCTAAAGCTGAGGACGTAAAGACACTTCAGATTCTGTGATTTTCTAGTTAAGGCAAGTAAATTGCTTCAATTATCTTTCAAATGAGTTATGATTATAAAAACCTGATTCATATGCTTATTCGAATTATTCTTGCTATAATTGTTCCGTTAATTTCCCGAAATTTCGAATACTTAATTGTTATACCCCAAATTGATTCTACTGAGTTGTTGATTCTTTTAATGAATTGATTTACTTCCATATCCCTTGCAAGTATACTATTTCACCTCTCTTTCAAGTGAACCATGTTTATCGCAACTTGATCATTATTATAATTTGATTTACCATTGATATAACCGTTTATTTAATTCTCAATAAATATGAATATCTGTTTGTTATACCCCAAATCAGTAGTGTTGAACTCGTTAATTCTTTTAGTGACGTAACCTAAATCAATACCCCTTTTCTATATCGAACTTGTCGATATCTAGATCAGAAATTACCCTACCTCATTTCATTTTGCGAGATTTGAGATGTTGACCTGGAACGAGAGTGTCCAAGGTATTTGACAGTTGAGGTGGTCGATTGTTCCGACACCTGATGCCTAGTTATAGGATTGGACTGTTAGATTTTTTTTAAAATGTGGACCGTAAGGGTCGGACCAGATTCGTGGTCAGAATTTATTAAGGCCAATGTGTGCCGTGGATCCATTAAGGACATTGCTGTGTGCGTTTGTCCGGGGTTAGTGCGTGACTGATCAGCAGCCTAACCTTATAATTGTTTTTATTTATAAAATGCATGATAGTCCAATCCTCTTCTATTTTATGATTCAGACAAAAGATGAACTTTCAGTTGAGCATATATATTGTTGATTGTTAATTCTTGACGATCTTGCAGACATTTCAGTTGTTGATGTTTTAATTACATATATATATACTTGCTGAGCATTTTGGCTCACTTGCTTGCTAATTCTGTTTCCTCAGCTAAGCTCGGAGATGTCTAGGAGGAGTGGCCCGTCTGGTTGGGGTAGCCATAGAGGCAGCCAGAGAGTCGAGGTGGTTGGATGGGTAGTGAGCATATATCTTTGTTTATATTATGTCTGTATTAGTAGACAGAATATCATATTTAATGGGTTGTATATTATTTGATTCAGTTCTGGGTTGTAATAGCTATTGGTAGTTGTTTCATACAGTGACCTGTGAGCGGTCTGGGTTGGCATGGTTTTATTTCCTTGTGGTTTAGAATAACTTATGCAAGTGGACTGTTTTAGTTCTACTTAGTTGTTTGAGCAGGTGGTTAGTTCGGTTTATGATTACATCATGCCGAAATTTCTAAAATTTCTTCTATATTAATGTTTAATTGAGTATAAGAGTTATAATATTATTGTTCACAAGTGAGGGTGTTACAAGTTGGTATCAGAGCCACAGGTCACAGTCACTGAAACAATTAGGTGGGAAGTCGGGGTAGAGTTATAAGAAAGGTTAGGATTGTTTCGTGAGAGATAGGATGTCTAATTATATATATATATATATATATATATATGTATACTTCAGGCACCTGTTTCTGGTTCCGATTCAGACCCGGACGAGGATCCGGAAGGAGGGGCTTCCGTACCGCAGCAGATTTCCCCAGGGGCTAGGCAGCCATTCATAGGATCGCAGGGCTCGGTGAATGGGCCAGCATACCAGTACACTCCTCAGCCTGTTCCATACCATGTGTACGAGCGAGTGGCCAGAGAGAGGGACTATCTCTTAGGGCAGATGGCAGAGTTGAGGACTATGAGGGCTGGGGAGGAGGACCGGGCTAGAGATCGAGATAGAGCGGTAGCTGAGCTGGAGGATGTCCGGAGGCGAGTACGAGCTCTTAGACATGTTATCATTAGGCAGGGACGGATTAGGTCCCGAGATGAGCCGGCATTCGTGACACAGCAGGTTACTCTAGGCCTGGTGAGGGCAGAGCTGGAGAGCATTCTGGGATCAGCTTGGCGGGGAGAGTCTGATGACGATGATGACCAGTGATGATTAGGGTAGTATGATGATGATGTGGTATATAGAGGCATGTTATGGTAGTAGTAGTAGTATGTCAGGATTTGCAGTGCGACCAGTTTTGTTGTATATATCTGTTGTACTGTGACTAGATTTTAGCAGTCTCCTCTTTTAGTATTATGTTGTACCCTTATCGAAGCGTTGTTCTTACGCTTGTATCAGATCTATCTATATATATCATTATCACTTTTGCAGAACTGTGTTAAATTTCTTTATACTGTCATTTACTTAAGCATCTTATTTACTGCTCGTTTCATATTTACTTTCAGCACCATTTCCTTCTAGCATTGTTTTTACTTTCGATACCATGTTTGACCTTAGCATTATGACTATTGTTTCTTTATTGTACCTACTGAATGTTTGTGAATACCTTGTGTAACCTTGGATTGATATCCTATTGCACCCTATGAATCAATTGTTGACCGGAATATTGGTTGGAGACCTTGAACTACTTTTCAGTAATATATGCATTGTTTGCCTAAATTGGATCATTTTGAGCCATTATTTTCCGAACCTGAATTTAATATAATTGTTCATTGATTTCAGAAATATGCCTCCAAGAAAGAAGAAACAAAATACTCGAACCACCAATCAGGGTGAGCAAGCTAATCCACCTCCTGTTGGTCAGATGGACCCTGCCTTAGCACAAATATTACAAACTCTTGTTCAGCAGACTGCTACTCTAGCACAGCAACAGCAGCAATTACAGCAGCAGTTGTTGGCTCAGCAGCAACAACAGCAGCAACAACAGCAACAGCAACAGCAACAGCAACAGCAGCAGCAGCAGCCACCTGTCCCACCGGTGGTCACTTTTAAGTCTTTCCAGGCAGTTAAACCTCCTGAGTTTAAAGGAACAGCGGACCCGGTGGAGGCGAGATCTTGGTTAAAAGAGATGGAAAAAGCTATTGCACTGGTTGGGGTCCCAGCAGATAAACGGACTGAATATGTAAGTTATTTCCTAAAGAATGAAGCTACTTATTGGTGGGAGTCGGTAAAGATGTTGGAAGCTACTGAGGTGATTCCTTGGGAAAGGTTTACAGAGCTATTTTTGGAGAAGTATTTCCCCGACTATATGAAAGACCAGATGGAGATGAAGTTTTTGGAGTTGAAACAGGGAAAAATGTCGGTGACAGAATATGAAACCAAGTTTACTGAACTATCTAGGTTTGCTCCGGCCTATGTGGACACGGAGAGGAAGAAGGCAAAGAGGTTTCAACAAGGATTAAAACCATGGATTCGTACTAAACTAGCAGTTTTGGAGCTGGAGACTTATGCAGCGGTGGTGCAGAAGGCCATGATAGCTGAAGGAGAAAGTGAATTATATTTTAAGGAAAAAGAGGGAAAGAAAAGAAAAGCTGGGTCAGTGGGAGGACGTCAAGAGCAAGGCAGTTCCCAGAGTGTACCTATTAAAAAGCCAGGATTTCAGTCAGGGAAGAATGGGAACTCTAAAAAGCCGGGATCAGGGAATGAAGGTCAAGGAAATAGAATTCAAGATGCGAGTCAGAAGAAATTGGTTAGGCCACCCTTGGCAGAGTGCAAAACTTGTGGAAAGAGGCATCCAGGAGTGTGTACAAAGTTGGAGGTGACGTGCTACAAGTGTGGTCAGAAAGGTCACTATGCTCGAGAGTGCAAGGCAGGAATCGTATGTCACCGTTGTGGGAAACCAGGGCATATAATGAGAGACTGTAAAGTGCCTGTGGTGAAACCTCCGGTTCTGGCTAACCCAATATTGCAAGCAATTGAGGCACCCCCAACAGCAAGTGTCAGACCGGTAGCAAGGACTTTCAACATGACTCTGAACGAAGCTATAAAGAATTCTGATGTGGTAGCAGGTACGCTCCTTGTAAATTCTGTTCAAGCTAAAGTATTAATTGATTCCGGGGCTACGAAATCCTTTATATCCAAAGAATTTGTTCAAAGGTTAAATTGTGAGGTATGCATGTTACGTGAGGCTATAGTTATAGAAATAGCTAATTCAGAACGAATTCCGGTTACTCAAGTATGTCCTCGTTGTAAGATCGATATCTCAGGGCAGTGCTTTTACGCTAATTTGATACCCTTCCAGTTAGGTGAATTTGATGTAATCCTAGGAATGGATTGGTTAACAGAGAATAATGCGCAAATTGACTGTAAGAATAAAAAGGTGATCCTTAAACCCTCCGATAATGTAGAAGTTACCTTTAGGGGTCAGAGGCAGACTAGGAGATTTTTATCGATCATTCAAACAAAGAGGCTGTTGAGGCAAGGATGCGAGAGCTATATGGCTTATGTTATGGATACCAAGCAAGAGGTACCTAAGATAGAGGAAATACCAGTGGTGAATGAGTTTCTTGATGTTTTTCCGGATGAACTTCCCGGTTTACCTCCGGATAGAGAAATAGAATTTACCATCGATTTAGCCCCAGGAACTGAACCCGTGTCAAAGGCTCCCTATCGAATGGCACCTGTAGAGATGAAGAAATTGGCAGTTCAATTGCAAGATCTTTTGGAGAAAGGTATTATTAGGCCTAGTGTATCGCCGTGGGGAGCTCCGGTATTATTTGTAAAGAAGAAGGATGGAAGTATGAGACTGTGTATCGATTATCGGGAACTAAATAAGTTGACCATTAAGAATAAATACCCTTTGCCAAGAATTGACGATTTATTCGATCAATTAAAAGGAGCAACTTGTTTCTCGAAGATTGATTTGCGGTCAGGATATTTTCAATTAAAGATTAGACCGGAAGACGTTCCAAAAATAGCGTTTCGGACTAGATATGGGCACTACGAGTTCTTGGTGATGGCCTTTGAGCTAACCAATGCCCCAGCAGCGTTCATGGACCTAATGAATAGAGTCTTCAAGAAATATTTGGATAAGTTTGTGATTGTGTTTATAGATGATATTTTGATATACTCGAAGACCGAAGAAGAGCATGCAGGGCATTTGAGAATAGCTTTAGAAACGTTGAGGAAGGAGAAATTGTATGCGAAGTTTTCCAAGTGTGAGTTTTGGTTGAAAGAAGTGCAGTTTTTAGGGCATGTCATCAGCAGTGAAGGGATTAAAGTGGATCCTGCTAAAATTGAAGCCGTGATGAATTGGGACAGACCTAAAACACCCACAGAAGTTCGAAGTTTCTTAGGATTGGAGGGATATTATCGAAGATTTGTTCAAGACTTTGCGAAGATAGCCACCCCACTAACAAAGTTGACAAGGAAGAATGAAAAGTTTGTGTGGAATGAGAAGTGTGAAGAAAGTTTCCAGGAATTGAAGAAGAGATTGGTGACTGCACCTGTATTGACACTTCCAGATGAAAAAGGAAATTTTGTGATCTACAGTGATGCATCTCACAAAGGTTTGGGATGTGTACTAATGCAGCACGGTAAGGTAATTGCTTACGTTTCGAGACAATTGAAACCTCACGAGCAGAAATATCCTACTCATGACTTAGAATTAGCCGCGATTGTTTTCGCCTTGAAGATTTGGAGACATTATTTGTATGGGGAAAAGTGTGAAATTTACACGGACCACAAGAGTTTAAAGTATATTTTCACCCAGAAGGAGTTAAATATGAGATAGAGAAGATGGTTAGAATTACTCAAGGATTATGATTGTACCATCAACTATCATCCTGGCAAGGCGAACGTGGTGGCGGACGCTTTAAGTAGGAAGGAGAAAATCAGTATGTTGACAATGCCTGAGGAATTATACAAAGAGTTTGAAAGATTGGAGATAGAGGTGTGTATGCCTGCAAGTAGTACAGATACGGTGTACACTATGACGTTTCAGCCAGAATTGTTAGAAAAGATTCGCAGATGGCAGGAGGAAGTCATGAGCGGAGATGTGAACAAGTTAACGGGTGAGGAAATATGCACACAGGTAGATGACAATGGGATATTGAGATTTTCTTCACGTATTTGGATACCCAATGTGACAGAGTTGAAGAATGAGATTCTACAGGAAGCCCACAGTTCGAAATATTCGATTCATCCAGGAAGTACGAAAATGTATCGAGACTTGAAAAGAAACTTCTGGTGGCCGGATATGAAGAGAGATATTGCCGAATGGGTGAGTAAGTGTTTGACCTGTCAGAAAGTAAAAGCAGAGCATCAAAAGGCCAAGTGGGATGCTGCAACCATTAGAGATTCCCGAGTGGAAATGGGAACATATTGCGATGGATTTTGTGGTTGGATTGCCAAGGACGAGAGCTAATCATGATGCTATCTGGGTAATTGTTGATCGATTAACGAAATCTGCACACTTCCTTCCAATAAATGAGAGGTTTTCATTAGACAAATTAGTTCATCTATACATAAAAGAAATTGTGGTGCGACATGGAGTTCCAGTATCAATAGTCTCAGATCGAGATCCAAGATTTAATTCGAGATTCTGGAGGAGTTTTCAAGAATGTTTGGGCACCGAATTAAAAATGAGTACTGCTTACCATCCTCAGACTGATGGACAGAGTGAAAGAACGATTCAAACAATTGAAGATATGCTCCGAGTTTGTGCATTAGATTTTGCAGGAAGTTGGGATGAACACTTGCCGTTAGTGGAATTTTCATACAACAATAGCTTTCATGCTAGCATCGGTATGCCACCGTATGAAGCGTTATATGGACGAAAGTGTCGATCTCCAGTATACTAGGAAGAAGTTGGCGAGCGAAAGATACTCGGACCTGAGTTAGTGCAGCAAACCAAGGAAGTAGTTCAACTTATTCAGAAAAGGTTAGTGACAGCTCAGAACCGACAGAAAAAGTATGCTGATTTGGCCAGAAAGAATATGGAATTCGAAGAAGGAGAGCAAGTACTGTTGAAAGTATCTCCGTGGAAAGGGTTGGTAAGATTTGGCAAGAAAGGAAAATTAAGTCCAAGATTTGTTGGGCCTTTCGAGGTATTGAAGAAAGTCGGGAAAGTCGCCTACGAGTTAGCTTTACCGCCTCACATGCAACATATTCATAACGTGTTCCATGTATCCATGCTTAAGAAATACCATCTGGATTCTAAGCATGTTATTGAATATGAACCGATAGAGATTCAGCCAGATTTATCTTATGTGGAGCAGCCTATCAAAATATTAGATCGGAAGGAGAAGGTTTTGAGAAATAAGACAATTCCTATAGTGAGAGTTTTGTGGAGAAACCCCAAGGTGGAAGAATCAACTTGGGAGTTGGAAAGCGATATGCTGGAGAATTATCCTCAATTATTCTCTTAGGTGAGATTCTGGGGACAGAATCCTTTTAAGGGGGGAAGGTTATAACGCCTTAGAAATTTCAGAATATTTTAATTACTAAAGTTATTTATTTTTAAATTAAATATGAATTATGTGGTGTATAGATTGGTAAAGGAAGTGATGTATCTGTGGAATAATATTTGGAGGCCTGGTTGGTGTTTCGTATGTGTTGTGTAAGCCCGGCTATTTTTAAATATATTTTGGAATTTATTTTCCTATGTAATTGTGTTATAATTATCTTCTGTGAATTTTATAAAATCTTCGGGATTAGTAGAAATCCTGAAATCTTTTTCATAAATAACTTTATTAGTTTATATGACTTTTAAAAATATTTGGTGAATTATTTTGGGTCTCAAGGATTTTAAAATGATTTTATGAATTATTTTCCAAATTAAGGATTTAATCTTGTAAAATCCATATTTAATTCGTTTTTAATCCTAAAAATATTTTGAAAATATTGGGAGATAGATAATTTTATTTTCTATACCTTAAAAATTCAGTTTAAGATTTTTGTCAACTATTATTCCTCCTATTTCCATTTTTATAAAGTAATTTTCGGCTTATTTTAAATTAGACTTTAATTAGTAGTTATACTATTTTATTTTTCCAAATTCTCTTAAAACCCCAAATTTAGACAGATGTGCTAGATCTCTCGGGATTTTTCTGGACAAACCCAATCTCTCTCTCTTGTTGGCGAGTCCTCTCTCAATCTCTCCCATCTGAGTTCGGTTTTGGTGCTAAATTATATCGGTAAAACATCTCATCCCCTCCTTTATTTTCCTTACACCATCGTGTATACAATGGCAAGTCCAATTGGGTTCTTGTGATAAACAAAATTCCCACTCTCAGTGTTTCCCTTCCCTGCCCCGTGTGTGTGTGCGTCGTGTGGAGCTGCGTGAGTTCAGTTGTGTGGTTGAAACACCCTGCGAATCCTCTATTTCCTCTGGTATGGGTTCGATTGAACCCAATTACTTCTGCTGTGGTACTGTTGTTGTTATTGGGATGGTGCCTTGAATTCCCTATGTAGCCTCCCTGTCGATTCTTTCCCCCTCCCCTGTGTTTGCTGCGGTTGTGGTTGTTAATACGTGTATATGCATATCTTGAGCATGGTTCTCGTTTTGCACCGCAGTTAATCTCGGCATATGTGTTCTGTTTTTGTGCTAATGGTTCGATTGTTAATTCATTGCAAAAATTAAGTTGGTGATGGTGTTGAAGCCTTCCTAATTTGGGAGCTCCACCGATTGCCTGTATATGCATTTCTCCGGAATCTGATTGTTATAGTGATGTTTGATTAATTAATTCTGAGAATTTCTTGTTAATTGGTTCGCATAAAAATAGTAAGTGTAGAGTCTCGAGATGGAGACCCTAAATTTAGGGCACCCTCGGGATTTTGCCCCATCGACAGTGATGTTTAATGTAAATTGAGTCGATGGAATTTGGCGATGATGATTATTTTCTGAGCCAAAAATATTTAATATTTAATATTTATTATTTACTTAATGAATTGTAATTTATTATCGAATTGGTATTACTTGCTTAAACGGTATTAGATTATGAATCAGAGAATTGAAAATGCAAATCGAAATATGAATTAAGAAGTGGATTTGATTGGTGATTGACAATTGTGTTTATGTGTCGGCTGTATCCCGACTGGCAGTCCCCCGTATAAAGGGGATGCCGTCAAAATTTTTCTAAAATATATTAAAATCATTTCTTAAAAATGAGTCTGTTTAATTATACAATTTATACGAGTTGTGAGTCGGGCTTCATATTTTAAAATCTATGTATTATGTGTTAATGTGACTATATGATTAAATGCTACTATCCGTGGCTTATATATATATATTGCTATTATATAAGTATATAAATGCAAATTAGGAGACTATTCGCAGGGGTAGACTAGTGGAATGTTTATATTGATTAGCGAATATTAAGCAGGATTCTAAAATAGAGTTATATTGTGTGTAGATCCCGTGGATAAAGGGAAGGCTAAAGCTGAGGACGTAAAGACACTTCGGATTCTGTGATTTTCTAGTTAAGGCAAGTAAATTGCTTCAATTATCTTTCAAATGAGTTATGATTATAAAAACCTGATTCATATGCTTATTCGAATTATTCTTGCTATAATTGTTCCGTTAATTTCCCGAAATTTCGAATACTTAATTGTTATACCCCAAATTGATTCTACTGAGTTGTTGATTCTTTTAGTGAATTGATTTACTTCCATATCCCTTGCAAGTATACTATTTCACCTCTCTTTCAAGTGAACCATGTTTATCGCAACTTGATCATTATTATAATTTGATTTACCATTGATATAACCGTTTATTTAATTCTCAATAAATATGAATATCTGTTTGTTATACCCCAAATCAGTAGTGTTGAACTCGTTAATTCTTTTAGTGACGTAACCTAAATCAATACCCCTTTTCTATATCGAACTTGTCGATATCTAGATCAGAAATTACCCTACCTCATTTCATTTTGCGAGATTTGAGATGTTGACCTGGAACGAGAGTGTCCAGGGTGTTTGACAGTTGAGGTGGTCGATTGTTCCGACACCTGATGCCTAGTTATAGGATTGGACTGTTAGATTTTTTTTTTTAAATGTGGACCGTAAGGGTCGGACCAGATTCGTGGTCAGCATTTATTAAGGCCAATGTGTGCCGTGGATCCATTAAGGACATTGCTGTGTGCGTTTGTCCGGGGTTAGTGCGTGACTGATCAGCAGCCTAACCTTATAATTGTTTTTATTTATAAAATGCATGATAGTCCAATCCTCTTCTATTTTATGATTCAGACAAAAGATGAACTTTCAGTTGAGCATATATATTGTTGATTGTTAATTCTTAACGATCTTGCAGACATTTCAGTTGTTGATGTTTTATTTACATATATATATACTTGCTGAGCATTTTGGCTCACTTGCTTGCTAATTCTGTTTCCTCAGCTAAGCTTGGAGATGTCTAGGAGGAGTGGCCCGTCTGGTTGGGGTAGCCAGAGAGGCAGCCAGAGAGTCGAGGTGGTTGGATGGGTAGTGAGCATATATCTTTGTTTATATTATGTCTGTATTAGTAGACAGAATATCATATTTAATGGGTTGTATATTATTTGATTTAGTTCTGGGTTGTAATAGCTATTGGTAGTTGTTTCATACAGTGACCTGTGAGCGGTCTGGGTTGGCATGGTTTTATTTCCTTGTGGTTTAGAATAACTTATGCAAGTGGACTGTTTTAGTTCTACTTAGTTGTTTGAGCAGGTGGTTAGTTCGGTTTATGATTACATCATGCCGAAATTTCTAAAATTTCTTCTATATTAATGTTTAATTGAGTATAAGAGTTATAATATTATTGTTGACAAGTGAGGGTGTTACAGATAATCAGCTTACTTCGATAAAAGGTGACATCAACAACTTGAAGACATCCTTCACTAATAAAATCAACACTCTCGAACTTTCTTATGAAAAAGCACTTGATGATTCTGGTGAGGTCACTGTTGCACAAGATAGAATAATTGTTGAAATCTCCAACAAGGTTGACAATCTACAGGAAGAAGTACATGAAAATTAGCGTTCTACTGATTTTTGACTAGATCAAATTGAGAAGCAAAATGCACATCAAGCTAAAGGATTAAGGCATTTGTTTAATCTGATAAGTCAAAATCGCACACCAACAACTGAAGAAAGATAATTCTTTGCAAGAACAAGTGGTGATGATGATGAGCGAGATCCTGGAGCTGGTGCAACTGGTAAATCTGTAGAGGATTCCTCAACTAAGGGGGAGAAATCACAACAGCAACAGAAATCACAAGGGGAGAAAGGAGAAAAATCGAAAGAAAGAGAGGGAGGAGATAAATCTGATAAAGATAAGGATCACAGTGAAGACAGGAGGAATAAGGGGAAGAAGAATTTTTTTGTAGATGATCAAGTCAAAGACACAGATTATTACTACACGGGTGAACCGGATAATTTTGATGTTTTTGCTGACTTTGATTTTTCTGATGAAGGTGAAGAATTACCTGAGCCAGATTTCAGTCACTGGGAAGGAGAAGAACCAGTGACATCTGAATATGAAGCTCAACAAGCAGAGAGAGAATCTGAAGAGTTATTTGCTCAGAGGGAAACTAATTTGCTGATGAGAGAAGAAAAGCTTCAAAAGTCATTAGAGCAGATTGCACGAAATGAAGAGCTTCAGAAAGCTAAACAGCAAGCACTACAACGATTACATGCTATAAATGTTCAGAAGAGAAAGACATATATCAGACTCAAGAGCGGTGACAAATGGGAACGTGCTCAAAAAGCAATTGATTCACCTCAGAGTTATGATTATGATGATCGTCGTCTTGGAGAAATTCTCGAGGAATTCAAACTGGAAAATCCAATTCATGATATGTATATAAGGGCCTTAAAGGTAGAAGTCATCAGGATAACTACTGCATTTGACCCCAAATCTGATGAGCTGGTAATATTTCTAGAATGTCATAATGTTGGAACTTTCAGAATATCTATTCAGTTCTTTTATGACAGATCGCTGACCGAGATTTGGGTACTTAGGCCTAAGGTGAGAACATCGTCTGAGCTAGGTGTTTTGCTACATGAAAAGTTCAAAGAATTTGCTGAAAGAGCTGGACCAGAAGTAATTAAGAATCCTCCACAAGTAAAATTTCTTAAGGGAGAGGTACTTCATTCAATCAATCTTCAGACAGATGAGTTATATGAACATCATGCAAAACACTTGGTATATGCTGAATATGCTCTCAGAAATCATGGATTCTTGACTGAAGAAAAGGTTATAGCTGTAAATCACCTTCGATCCTATGCACAAACGAATATAACAGATTACAAGAAATTTCAAGGTGAATTGAGAAAGAAGCTTGGAATTCCTTTAATCTTACCTCAAGGGTTGTCATCAAGAAGAGAGCGTCTTGTTGATTCTGATTTGCACAAGAAACTTCAAGTCACAGATGAGCCAGAAGAAAGAGAATTTAGACGAGAAGACAGTAATTGAAGAACAGCTCTACATGTATTATCTTTAGAGCTAGATAGGTCAAGATAGGAATATGTTAAATATGACCAGGCTAAAGGATCATCTATCTTGTATTTATCATTTTGTTTGAATCTGGAAATGTTTAATATAAACCAGAACTGTTTGATATTTGCTTTACATTTAATATTCTATCTTTCATTTGGTTAAGTTGAATTAGTTGAGGTATCCTCTAGGTATTTGATTGTTATTGTCTAACAAACAAATAGGGGGAGATTGAAAGGCATATGAATCAGCCTATTTGTAGTTCGAGGATCCTAATCAACTTAAACCAAATTGTAATAAGTAAATATCCGTATGATCTGTCACAGGAATCTCAGGAAGCAATATCTATCAGAAGAAAGAAGGAAGTCAATCTATAGTTTTGATGTTTCACATTGGAAGACGTATCAGGTATCTGATCAAGCCTCGGTATAACATTGAAGTGAATGGATTCATTTACAGTGACAGATATTTTTCGAGTGATAGATTGAAAATCAATCAAAGTACAAGAAAATTGAGAGAAGAAATAAACCACAGCTTAAAGTCAGAAGTGAAGAAGCATCATTGAAGTTAGTCGTTCATGAACCAAACAGTACATCGAACGTCAACATAAGTCAGTGGTAATTCTTTATTATTTTCCGTGGTTTGGGAGAATTAAATTAATTAGTTATTGATTTAATTTAATTCATTTTTAATTGATATAAATCATTAATTGGTTTAATTAATGAATTAATTCTAATAGAATTAATTTATTTATTAAGTTAATTATTGTATCAATTAATCATGAATTAGTTAATCTTTAATTAATTAAAAGGATCAATATGACTTAATTAATTGATGATAAAAATATGTCATGTCTGTTGAAAGCTCGGTATGACTTAAGTTAAATCAAACCGACAGATCAAATGATTAAGTCATACCGGCTGTTTAAATGGAAATATGTCTTACCGACCTGCAATGGATTAAGTCATACCGAATGGAATAAGTCATGCTGAAGGAAGATATTTCTGAAAAGGTATTATGTCATACCGACAAAAGGTGATTAAGTCATACCGACTGCACTATTCAGAATAGGTCATACCGACACTTCTGATAGGTCATACCGAGCTATATTAAGTCATACCTAATGATTTAATTAGGTCTTGGAGCAAGAAAGGCCATACTGACGGCTGATTAAATAGGTCTTGAAGCTGATTAAGTCATATTTAATCAGTACAGACTTATATAATCAAGACAGGAAGCAGAACACAGCAGAATACAACAGCAAGAAAAAAAAAAGACAGCCATTCTCTCTCAAAGCCTTCAAGAACACCAAGCACAAATTAATTCACATAAATTCAAGTTCATCATCTTTGTAATATTCTATCCGATAGAACTTGTCTACTTGTGATTCTTGTACTACTAGCGAATTAAGTTTCCTAGTACGTATCTTGAGATTTATTAACTAAATTAGAAAAGTTCATGTTGAGTTTTCTAATTAGTTATTAAACACTTGATAATAGTTTGTATTGATTTTGTAACACCCCATCAAGTTAATATACAATTATATTCAACTTGAAATCCGTGTCAATTTATTCCGCACAAAATATTCGTTTAAGTGAAAATTATTTAATGAATAAATTTTGAGAAATTGATATAGATTGTATTCAACCCCCCCTTCTACAATCATATTGGACCTAACAGTACATAGACTTCACTGATTTGAATGACACATGTCCTAAGGATTATTTCCCTCTACCAAGGATTGACACCCTTATAGATGCCACAACTGGGCATGAGATGTAAATTTTTTCGTGGATGGGTTCAGTGGCTACAACCAGATTAAGATGGCACAAGGATGAAATTCCAAAGGTATCATTCATAACTGACTTTGGTGTTTTCTGTTATCTTGTCATGGGTTTTGGACTAAAGAATGCAGGAGCTAGTTACCAACGATTGGTGAATAAGATGTTCGCTCATCTTATTGGAAAGACCATGGAGGTCATTGTTGATGACGTGTTTGTCAAGAGCCTATATATGGTAGATCACATTGAGCACCTCAGAGAGGCATTTGAAGTGCTGAGGCACCACAAGATGATGTTGAATCTAGCCAAGTGTGCTTTTTGTATTGGATCAGCAAAGTTTTTGGGTCTGATGGTTTCAAATCGAAGAATTGAAGCTAACCCTGATAAGAGCAAGGCAATTTTAGATATGGAATCACCTCATTCCATAAGGGACGTGCAGAAGTTGACTAGCAGAGTAGCAGCCATAGGGAGATTCATCTCCAAATCTGGTAAATAAAATCCATACCCCATAATAATGAATAATGAACCTTCGAATTTGTATTTGAACAAAGTTTTATTCATCCATTTTCATTTTGACTAAAAAGATTTCATTTAGTTGACTCCTTAAATCTCGATGATTGACTATGAATAGGCTATTATGAATTCAAACAAGCCGCTATGGTGAAATCGGTAGACAGGTTGCTCTTAGGAAGCAGTACGAAAGCATCTCCCTTTCTTTCGAACGTTGAAGAAAGTGAAGAATTTTGAGTGGACTCTGGAAAGGCAAGAGGCCTTTGAACAATTCAAGAAATACAAGGTTGAAGCCCAGTTGTTGGCCAACCCTATCTATACTTTATCTATACTTGACAGTGTTAGAGAAAGCATTGAGTGCGTCCTCATTAAAGAGGAAAACAAAGTTCAGAAACCTATCTACTATGTGAGCAAGGGATTGCATGGAGCCGAATTGAATTACTCTCCTATAGAGAAGTTTGCTTTGGCATTAGTAAACATAATATTGAAGTCCTGACGGACCAATTACAGAGAAACATATTGCATAGTATGAAGGCTAGTGAAAGGTTAATCAAGTGGGCAATAGAGCTGGGAGAAATTGACATCAGGTATAAGCCTCGAACAGCCATCAAGGCTCAGGCATTGGCTAATTTCGTAGTTGAATGTACCATTGGCAACCAAGAAGTCGGGGGGGGGGGGCAGGAGATAGTACCCAACCAAGGAAGTGAGAATAAGGATGAAGAACTTTTGCCTGATCAGAAGGAATATTAGGTGCTCTATTTTGAAGGAGCATCAAAAACAAAATCAAGTGGTGCAGGCCTAGTCTTACAAAGCCCTGATGGGTTCACAGTTGAGTATGCTTTGAAGTTGGACTTTCCGATAACCAATAATGAAGCCTTGATAGCCAGTTTAGGGTTGGCCAGAATCCTGAGGGTCAAGAATCTCAAAGTTTGTGTAGATTCAAGAGTGGTAGTCTCGCAAGTGAATGGTGAGTTTGAAGCCAAAGAGGAAACCATGGCAAAGTACTTAAGGGTTTTGAAAGCTGTGATTACTCAGTTTGATGAGTGCTATGTGGAGCTCATTCCAAGGGAGGAAAACATCAAGGTTGATGCCTTATCTAAGTTTGCCTCTTCCGAGATAGAGAATCATGTAGGGAGTGTGTACTTACAGGTCCTGAAGACCCCCACCATCAATTCAAAATTGGGGGCACCGAATGATGTAGGGAGTTGTTGGATAGATCCTATCAAAGCTCACTTGGAAATTGGGTGGCTCCCCGATAATGCCTTGGAAGCACGAAAATTGGTATTGAGAGCATTAAGGTATGCCTTAATCGAAGGCATCCTTTATAAGTGGTCTTTTATCATCCCATAATTGAATTGTTTGAGGCCTCAAGAGGCAGAAGAAGCGTTGAAGGAAGTTCATGAAGGAATTTATGGGCAGTACTTGGGGGGCAGAGCCCTAGGCCATAAGATTACTCGCTTAGGGTTCTATTGGCCAGAGATGTTGGCCGACGCATAGAAGTGTGACAGATGTCAGAAGCATGCTCCAGTTGCGAGGCAACCACCAGAGATCTTAACATCTATTAACTCTCCTTTCCCGTTCACCATGTGGGGAGTGGACATACTTGGTCTTTTTTCCTGTAGCTTCAGCACAAAAGAAGTTCTTGATAGTGGCCACTGACTACTTCACCAAGTGGATTGAGGCTAATCCTATAGCCAAGATAACCACCAAACAAGTTGCGTAATTCCTTTGGAAAAGCATAATATGTACGTATGGAATCCCACGAATCCTTGTCACAGATAATGGGTGATAGTTTAATAATGAGGAGTTCAAGAAGTATTGCGATGAGAATGGCACTGATCTTCCTTTTACTTCAGTGGCTCATCCTCGGGAAAATAGACAGGCAGAAGTGGATAACCGAATTATCCTTGATGGACTGAAGAAGAGGGTTGATTGTTCAAGGAACACTTGGGTAGATGAGTTGTTGCCTATATTATTGGCATATTGTACCACCTGCAAGGTAACAACCAGAGCAACACCATTCTTGTTTGCTTACGGAGCTAAGTGTATGAACAATCAGATCGTATCCCTGCGATTTATGATACAAAAAAGAACAAGTTCGAACAGAAAATTAACCTTAATCGCTACGGCGCAAGCGATTCAAGTCCACATCTTCTGCTGTATTCCTTGATTCCCCTTGAGCAAAGTGTGCCTTCGTGCTTCCATGTTTGCCTCTCTTCTTGTTTCAAGGTGGCTGCCTCAAAAACCCTAATTGCTTTTTCAACCATCCTCAGCAAGAAGAGAATAGGAATATATATATAGGCTACAGCAGGGATCGTGGATAATTAGGTCAGGCCTCCCAATGACATTTCGGGCCTAGCCCAATGTCATTAAATATTAATTCACTCCACTAAAGAAGTAATATTTGCACTACCTTTCTTAATACCGTAATTTAATTAATTAATCCAATTCCAATATTATTTGCTTATTAAATTCTCTGTGTTTAAAATATCGCATGTCCATTAATTAAATATATTACTGATGATTTATTTAATTAATATATTTTATCATAAATGCCAAAGACGTGTTTGATTCACTATAGAAGGTTCTTCTCTTTTACTTATGTTATCAGATGCATTATTAATTACCCTAGTTATCAGTGTAGGTTAAATAGGACTATCAAAATATAAATTTTCCTTCAATGTACCAGAATAGGTTACTTGTTTTTTTTTTTTTTTGCTAAATAAAATTTGTATAAATCACCACAAAGGAGCTACATGAAAAATAGGGGCATACCCCTAATCACCACATCTGCACGACCACTACTACTACAACAGCATGGTCACTTAGGCCATTATGAATACAACTTAAAATAAAAGCAATACAAGGGATGGTTCCTTTCGAACCCACTTTTTGAAAGTAGAACATGAGAATAATTTCTCCCGTACAATTCTTTTGATTTGAAGTCCCAGCACATGAGTTGCATTACCAGGCCCAGCATTGTGAATTCTGTGATTTCTCTCCTTCCATATGCTGTATATACAAGTTGTGAGATAAACTCCTGCTATTATCTCGAGCTTGTCACTAAGGTGATCAATAAAGAAATCTCCCTGTTGCCACCGAGCCCAGTCAGCATTTACTTGGACTGGCAAAACCCTTCTCAAAATATTGAAGAACGGACACCTGGTGAATAAGTGGCTAACCGATTCCGCTGCATTCTTACACAAGACACATGTTTCGTCCACCCCCATGCCAAATAAAACCATTCGCTCCTTGGTAAGTAACCTGTTTTTTAGTGCCAGCCATGAGATAAAGGAGCATTTCGGGATATTGAAAGAGTTCCAAACTAAACTACTCAAAGTAATGGGCTGACCATGGTCTCGAATTGACTCCCAAATGGGAGACAACTTGACCAACTTTGGTTGGAGTCCATCCCAGGTGATTCCATCTACTCTGTGAATTTGCGTTTGAGTTGCTCTCCTTCTAACTTCCAGGACATCCATATGATTTGATTGAGGAAGTCTCCAAACTCCATTTTGCAGATATGATCTAATTGGGAGCAAAATCGAGGATTCCGCAGTGGAGATCACTGAGGAGGAAATATGTGCCAAGGGTTTTGCATTCGCCCAGGGGTCGTGCCAGAATAGAAAATCAGAGTTTTCTCCAACATTGTAATGAACAAAAGACAACGCTCGAGGTCTAGCATTAAAAATCTTTCTTGCTACCCAACAACATCTATAAGGCATTGTTGCAGTCCAGAACCCCTTACGGCGAAGGAGTACCTTATGAAACCAAGCAATCCAGAGAGAGTCCGAAGAAGGTTGGAGCAGGCGCCATAGCTGATGCAAAATAGCCGCTTGGTTCCATTCAAATAAATTATTAATCCCCAACCCTCCCTCGTTCTTTGGCTTGCAACAATCCTCCCATTTTACCTTATAATGGTACTTTCCCGATTCTTTGTAAAAGCCACCCCAAAGAAACTTAAAAAAGAGAGCATTGATCTTCTTTAGAACTGACTTTGGAAGGAAGATATACATGCTCCAAAACCCTACAATACTTGCCATGACAGCTTTGAGCAGCAATAGCCGACCTGCAAAGTTAAGGAACCTTGTTATCCAGGATTCCACCCTCTTGCAAAGTTTGGCCACTACAGAAGTGCAATCTCTACTAGTAAGCTTCCCTGTGATTAGAGCCAGACCCAAATATGTAATGGGAAGGGTGCCTCTCTGGAATCCAGTAACCTCTAAGATATCCACCGCAACATCGGTCCCCACATTCGCCAAGAAACAGACTGATTTACCACAGTTAGGAACCAAATTTGAGAGTGCAGAGAAACGCCTTACCCCCTCCATGAGTTTAGCCATAGAATATGAGTCCCCATGACTGAACAAGAAGACATCATCTGCAAAAATGATGTGATGCAGGTTGACATCCTTTGTTCGCCAATGGAATTTAAAGTCAGTGTTGGAAACTGCCTTGTTATTACAAGCAGTAAAAACTTCCATAGCCAACACAAAAAGGTAGGGCGATAGGGGGTCCCCCTGCCTTAAGCCCGACTCACCCTTAAAGAAACCCTCCAAGCTTCCATTAAGTTTCACAGAGAACATGGTGGTGGTGATACAAGCCTTGATCCAATCAACAAATATTTGTGGGAAACCCATTCTGCCCATAACCCCAAAGATAAAACTCCAATTGAGAGAGTCAAAAGCTTTGTGAATGTCAACCTTAATAGCACATCTTGGCTGCCCATCATTACGGTTATAACCTTTGCAAAGTGCTTGGGCTAGGAAGATGTTGTCACCAATGGATCTTCCAGCTACAAAGGCCGATTGGTGAGAAGAAATCAAAGAAGGCATGACTGACTTGAGCCTGCGAGATAACATTTTTGATATGCACTTGTAGATAACATTACAACATGATATTGGGCGAAAGTGTTGCATTTGAGAAGGGTTTTCCTGTTTAGGAACCAAACAAATAGAGACAACATTAATAATTCTAGGCATAGCTAGAGAATCAAAGAAATACAGAATACCTCTCGTTACATCCGGGCCAACTATATGCCAAGTAGCCAAGAAAAATTCCACCGTGAACCCATCAGGCCCAGGGCTTTTGTTTTCCCCATTTGTTTCATTGTTTTAAAAACATCCGCAGCCTGGAACGAAGTGCCCATCATGCTAGCTTGGTGCTCAGTAAGAGAAGGAAGAGAGAGGTCCTGAGGAAAAGGCTCAACCTCCTCTCTATTACCCAACAAATTCTTATAATAGTCCACCGCCACCTTGGCCAAATCCTCATGTTCTGTAACTGTTTCCCCTGATGCATTAGTGAGGGACAAAATTTTGTTGACATTCCATCTACCCTTACAAGCATTAAAGAAAAACTTGTTATTGTTATCTCCATGCTTCAGCCAACGCACCCTAGACTTTTGCTTTAAAAAGCATTCCTCCATATGCAAAGCTTTGGAATATTCCTCCATAAGTTTAGGCTCTTCCTCAAATTGTGCCGAAGAAGGAACTGAGGGAAGTCCATTCTGGAATAAGGTGAGGTTATTACGACAATCACTTACTCGCTTTTGCAAATCACCTACTGAATTATTTAACCTCTTGAGGACCAGCTTTGTACGCTTTAGCTTTGTGGTGAGGACAAACCATGGGTCCCTAGTGACTGAATCAGCCCAAGCTTTCTCAACCTCTGAAAAGAAACTAGAATTATCAATTAGGTGATTAAAAAACTGAAAAGGCTTGGATACCTTTGG
This sequence comes from Saposhnikovia divaricata, assembly GCA_036435485.1. Taxonomy (NCBI): domain Eukaryota; kingdom Viridiplantae; phylum Streptophyta; class Magnoliopsida; order Apiales; family Apiaceae; genus Saposhnikovia; species Saposhnikovia divaricata. The sequence goes on along the minus strand of CM071600.1, from coordinate 153,587,370 downwards.
CCTATCCAACCCCAGGAAAGTAAGAGCTGGACTATGGTCAGAGAGGCCTCTCACCAGAAACTCAGAGTAAGAGCAAGGGAACAAACTAAGCCATGCTGCATTAACCAAGACACGATCCAATTTCCTAAATTTAGGATGATGAATATTACAGTCCCACCATGTCATGAAATTCCCCACACTACGAAGGTCAGTAACAGCCGTAGAAAGGGTAAAATCTTTAAACTCTGTCATATCACTTGTCCAGTGGCAATTACCCCCCTGCTTCTCCTCGAAACGAAGGCACGTATTGAAATCCCCCGTAACAACCCAAGCCGCATTAGCTAACCCTCTTGAAATGTCCGATAAATCCGACCAAAGAACTCTTCTTTCCACATCCCCATTAGAGGCATAAATAAATGAAGCAACAAAAGTAAGGTTCGAAGGAATCCATGTAATTAAGCAAGAAATATGCTGTGCAGAAGAGGCTATAACCAAAACTTTCCAAAAATCGGGATTCCACCCAAGCCATATTCGGCCACCCGGATGGTGCTCATAGTTGAAACACCATTTGAAACACGGGTTAATCTCCTTAGAGATAATCTTAGCAACGTCCTTTTGCACATGAGTTTCCAAAATACTAATCAAGGATAGCTTCTTAGAGAAAATGAAGTCCTTGATGAAATCAACCTTATTGTTGAGCCGACGAACGTTGTAAGAACAAAAAACAGTCATTAAAAACTGGGAATTACTTCGAAGGAGGGCCCCCAGACCCCCACTTCACCCTCTTTAGCCCCTTAGATTTTGATCTTTTATTGCCCTGCTTACGCGCTACTTCATCCACCACTACATTCTTGAAAGTCTGTGGAGAAGGGGTACCCGCTGAAACACTTGGAGATGCAACAGGTTTCCTCTTGTTTTTAACTTCAGTCCAGCCGTGACTCTCCTCAATGTCATGCTCCTCAGTAGAAACAGCTTCTTGAGCCGCAGTCGAACAGTTTCCCTCATATTTAGTTGATGCCTCCACCGAATCATCTAATGTTCTGGGTTCCTTCTACATGTCACCATTCAAATCAGTATGGACCTCCTTCCCCTTTGAGACCTGCTTTACTCCAGTCTCTACATCCTGTCCCCCACCATTATCTCCCTTCTTCTTCACCTCCTCCTTCCCCCCAGTGTAGCGAGGCTTTTGAGTCCATTCACCTATAGCTACCGGGCAAGCATTTACAACATGACCCAACGAGTTACAATGAGTGCACAACAGCGGCTTGTTAAAATACGAAACTTTCACCTCTACTGTAGAGTTGTCAATGTCAACCACAGGGATAGTGTGTGGTAGTGGGTCTCCTACCTTGTACTGGACACACATCTTAGCAAAAGGCAAAATTTCAAGCTGGGATGTGAGCGTGTCAGCCCCTAAGGGCACTCCAATAAAACTAGCAATTCTGCTCAACCCCTCCTGAGTCCAATAACAGTCCGGCAAGTTACTAAATTTGACCCATAAAGGCATAGAAGAAATAGGGGTCACACCTACTGAGCACCCCCAATCAGTAACCACCATTGGCCTTTGATCAAAGTACCAAGTTCCTTTAGAAAGAGCCGCATTCTTGTCATTTGCAGTTCTAAACTTGAAAAGGTAGGTTGATTCATTGCGCTGAGCCACAGACATGAGACCCTTTTTCCAAACCAAGTTAGCAATTTCCTTAACTCTCCTAAAGGGTAGAGCTGCCTTAGTGAATTTCCTAACCACACAGCATTTGAACTTTTCCGCCCCTTTCTACAAAACCTCCTTTGGGGGGTCAACCACCGTAGAACCTTTTGGTGGGGGAACATACTCAAAAGCCACTCCCTTCAAAGATGTTGGATTGTCTTTTAGCACCGAAGACCAAGACTTCTTCCCCTCTTCTTTGTCCTCCTTTTTCTCTTCTTGAACTGTGTCCTCCACATTAGAACCTTTAACAACTCCCGAAGGTTCTCCTTTCAACAAGTCTACTTTCTTACTCTTGAGAATACTCTTCAAACCCGGAGTCTCCTCCTCATCCAACCCAACCTTCTCACCCTCAGACTTGGACGATAGGGTAGGCAAACCAAACTCATCTCGACCTGTGATAAAATCTAGTGGATTGTTTAAACCCACATTAAACCCTGCCTGGGCTTTCAAGTTCTCCTTCTCCATTTCTCCCAAAGACAGGCCTTTTGCCTCAAGATAGTCACAAACTTCCATCATTTTCAATCTAAGTCTAATGAGCTCATCCCTATCATTCTTATTGTTAGCTGATATTGCCTTAGCCACCCGACTCATCGCATCTCTCTCCATCTCATCTCTCACATCTTCATGATACACCTCCTCTCCATCAGAGGCATCTTTCGTTACTCCACTACCCATTCCCCTAGAGGTACTCGGGTCCACCATTTCCGGCGCCGTTAGAATTGGAAAATCCTCAACCTCTCTACGAGCAAGCATCTCCTGAAACTTATCATCATCCATGTCCTGCATATACCCTGGCAACCCAGATTCAGAGTCGCAATTTGAACCTTAACTCACCATAGGAGCAAAGAACGAACACTAAGTAATAATATATATATATATATATATATATATATATATATATATATATATATATATATATATATATATATAAGAAATATGGTGTTTAGGTTTAGGGGGTGAAAGAGAGTGGATTTAATGAAGGGAATATGGTATTAAATGCTGGAGAATGTGTGTAAGAGTTTAGATCTGAGTGAAAATATGTGGCAGCTAAGTAGGGTTTCTAGTGAGAAGGAAGAGCTTCTCTCTCTAAGACTCTCATTTTTTTCTCATGTTCTAAAATGAAGTTTTAGTGAGTTCTGAATAGGTTACTTGTTTGTTCCTTTTAATAGTCAACTATTACAAAATAAACACCAAAACCATTATTTGATAACCAAAATCAAATTCTTTCTAACAGGTATATTAGGATAATTTTCTAATGTTGAATTCCTATTTTTACCATAAGAAAAATGAATAACTCCCACTACAACTACCGCCACTTTCGTAGCATAACCCATGCACTCATATAACCCATTTACTTTATTGGGAAGATGATAATGCTATTACAATGACCTGACTGTATGTGATAGTTACGTTAAATAAAGATTGTTGAAGAACACTTGTTTATTTCACTTTGGATATGGCAATGTAAATATTATAGGATTTTAAATATTTTAAGATCAATTGTCGGATATGAAGTTGTAGAACCGAAATGGGATAACTTGAGTGAAGTAGAGTAAACTTTGATGGGAAGTAAAGTAATTATGTGGGATTTAATGACTTATGCGAATATAGCTCAGAGGATCATTAATATTAAGAGTAAGAGTGAATTGACCCAGATGGAACAAGATGGTAAGAAAAGGAAGACAGAGAATCAGAAACTTGCAGGAATTGCGTTAGCAGAGGATGTGAGATTTGGCCGGAAAGGAATGTAAGATCTATGAGGTTTTGAAAGCCAGGATAACGAGGCAAGATAGCTACCCATAGGATATAAATTAAGGAGACCAGCAGGACCACCATTATCGAAAGATAAGATTTCGGGAGCAAGTGTACTTTAATTGTATTAAGACTACTAGGGGAAGCTATAATTGTAAGCAGAAAGAACAGTATGATGAGAAGCAACAGAATTAGAAACTAGAAGTTCAATATGATTATGAATGACGATATGAAGAATATGAATGTGATGGAAGTTAAAAGAGCCGAGTGTGAGTTAGGATTGGATTATATAGTTAACTATAAAGTACAGGAAAAGTGTGAGGATAAGAAGTTGAAATTATGATTTTCAAGAGATATGTAAGTTGTCTTTCAAGTCAGAAAGGGGATAAAGGAGTTTTAATGGTTACACACACTAAGAGGTTATTATAATAAGATTTTTTAGGTTATTTTATATATGTGGGAGATATTAATAAGGAGATAGAATGAAGAAGATTTCAGTGGTCAAGATTTCTCGGATATGTGACTTGATGAATTACCAGGAATATCACCAGACAGAGATATAAAGTTGTTTAATTAATTAATACCATGAATGTAATCAGTTTCGAGGATTCAAGATCGGAAGACGTAGTAAGATATGTAAAGATGTAGAAAGAGCACGCATAAGGTTTCTAAGTATGAGTATTTGAATTGGAAGAATTATAATTTTCAGGATATGATGAAAGGATCGAAGTGAATTAGGTGAAGACAAAACAGTAATGAATAAAGAATGGCCTAAGATGCTAGTGGAGATCGAAAACTTTGAAGGACCGGCTAGGAGTTATTGAAGGTTGTCAAAGGTATTAACAAGATAGCTACAGTTGTGGACAAACCTACAATCTGGAAACGAAGGATAAAGGTGGAGAAAGCTTTCAGGAGTCAAGGAAGAGATCGAAAACCGCTCAAGTATCAGTGTAACCGGATGAACCAGGAAAGATTAAATAGGCATACAATGCTCAAGGAAATGTTCAAAGAATTTGGGAGGTTATTGTTGGAAGATCCAAAGGTCTAGATTATTACGAATGAATCGTTAGAGGAAATTAGGAAGTACCAAGCGGAGTTGACGGAAGCAGAATGTGAAGTTGATGAATTTAGAAGAATGAAATAGTTCAAGGAAATGAGTTATTGTTAAATATGGAAATTATAATGTGTAGAGTTTAAATTTTAATGATTTGTAAGATATGTAGAGTAATGGTTCGGAAGCCGAGTTTTGATATTACGGGATATTAGAGTTGGAGTTTTGTTGGATTGAAAGTTTGATTTTGAATGGGGGCAGTGACCCTGGGATAGTTTGTATTGCGAATAAGATATATATACGTTTCAAGGTAAATGGTTATTAGTTTCGAAAAGGTTACTCAGTAAAACAATGGGATTAAGGATTGATAGAAGTTTCCAAGTTATTCCGTCCTCGAGTAACATTGTACGTGAAAGGGGAGTAAGAATGATTGAGGGATTTCTTGATATTCTTTTTCTCAAAGTTTTATCTAGGGCAATCTGAATTATGAGTAGGAGCGTGGAAGTGGTATCAATTGTTTTAGTCGCGTAGATTTCATTTTAAAGATTTAATTATTTACCCGTTTACTTCAAGTCAAGGTAGATTTCTTCATTTATAAGTTTGCTCCAGGTTAAGACATGTTTTATTTTATTATTGTATATGAATGAATTGTTTATGGATGAATGGATTAGTAATTGAGGTACTCTCATACTGGACAAAGTCTATTATACGAATAGGTCATGTACGATTTTCGGTAGAAAAGGATTGTCACGTGCGAGTGGTTAATATCTAGAAGTAACAAGATATGCAAACCAAAGAATTAAGTTACTTTATAAATTCGAAGGCCTATAGGATGAGCCTATCGATATGTGAATTGATATAAAGGAATACTAGTGTGGAAGAAATGACATGGAAGTTAAAGGAATAATGGAAGAGTAATATTGATAAGTGGATTTCATATCTACTTGGATCGCTTCATTTCGGCTTAAATTGATTCACTTGGCCTCAAGTTTGTTCTAGTTTTGATATGTTTTGTTAGTTGTGCAGGTTCGTGAGATATCGATTAGGATTGGCATTTTTCCGTCAATTTTGGAGTTGAAAGTTAGCATTGGAATGAAGAATGGGAATGTGCTTAAGTTTCCATGAAGATTAAAAGGCTAAAGGATGGAGGACGGATGTAAATGCAAAAGAAAAGGGAGTAAACGGCGCGAAAACGAAGAAATAAGAGCGAAATCAGGAAGCCGATAGAATTGGACTAGGCAGACTGCGCCCCTGCTAGGCAGTCTGCGCAGCAAACAGATTTGAGGTGCGCAGTCTGCGCCCTCGCTAGGCAGACTGCGCCCTGGCCGGCCAGAAATCCTGAAAAATTACTGTTTTGCCCTAATTCGATCTGAAATTGTATTTTAGGTAGTTTCTTCGAATTCTAATTGTATTATAGGGTATTTTCTTGCTGGGCAAGAATTCTATGGCCTATTTAAACACCTTGTATCATTGTAATTTGATCACTACTTAGAATTACTTATCATATCATAGAATTTAAAGAGAGAAGAGGAGGGAAAGGTTCAACGCTCGTGACAAGCAACGGATCTAGATCTACTTCATCTTTTGTATTCTTTCCTTAGGCGATATTCTGGATTCTAGATTTGTTCTCTCAACTCTTTGTTTTAATATTATTAATACTTCCATTCATATCTTGTTTCATATCATGTTTTCATCAAATCCCATGATGACGAACAATTCAATTATGAACTAATCATTGTCATGGGATTCTAACGGATTTATCAATGTAGCTTAGTAGTTTGATTGCTTTAAAGATTTGTGTGTGATGAAATCTTGATATCCTCGTATGGTTGTGCTTCATGTATTTATATGCTTAGCTAACATCTAATTTGTAATCTCTTGCGAAACGAGAGTGGATCTTGAGATTTAGAACTTGCCATGCTAGCATAGGATAGGTTGATGTTTTAACATCATGATTTGTAGCGTAAATAGAGATATTATGCTGCCCTATGTGATCTTAATAGACAACTTGTTCTTCAACCTTTATGTTTTCAAATCTTATAGAGATATAGGGTCTAAACATAATTGGTGTCTACCCATCTTCTATCTCTTTTATGGATGTATGAGTAGTTTGGTATTCGTATACCAAGAGGTAACCTATACTTGTTAAGTGTTGTCTGGTCAGATATCAAAACCATCACATGCATTGATTAAAGGCATCAACTCTAAGCGAAGTAGTTAATGAAGTTAGGATCCCATATTTATTCTCATATAAGTAATCCGAATTTAATAATTAGTTAATTCTTAGTTTAATAATTGAATCTTAGTTAATTTAGATAATCATTACCTCAAAATTGTTAATTGTCTTAGCAGTGAGTAATAACCATACATTAACTGAATTAAAACCAAAACCAGATCTCTGTGGGAACGAACTCAACTTAATTCTATATTACTTGTGACCACGTACGCTTGCGTGATTTTGTGTAAACAAATACCGTCATTACGATTTCTTAAGACTAATTTTGAGGACAGAACCTATTAAGGGGGGGAAGGATATAACGCCCTAGAAATATCGTATTTATAATAATAATTATTATTTAATATTAAATGTGGATTATATGTTGTGATTTTTTTTTAGGATAAATATATGTGACATCATGTTTATATGGTGATGTGTGTGCCCGTGTATTTTTATTTGTATTTTTGATAATTAAAATCTATTAAATTATGCATTATTGATCTTTGAAATTTTTATAAAATCATCGGAGTATTTAAAAATCTCGAAATCTTTTGTGTTATCCTCTTTATAATATTATTTAGTTTTTAAAATTATTGGGAGAATTATTTTGGGTGTTTAAGTATTTTAAAATGATTTTAAGAGTTTTATTATATTTAAATGATCAAAACTTGTAAAATTCATATTAAATTCATTATTGAACCTAAAAATATTTTAAAAATATGGGAGTGGTTGCAATTTCATAATCTTTATTTTAAAAATTTTTAAATTTAATTTTCATCTATTTTCTGTTAAATTTCAAATTTAAAAGTGATTTAAAGGGCTTAATAGTTGATTTTCAGAATTATTAAAATATTATATTACCCTTCCTTCATAAAATCCCTAAATTGCTAAAATCCCCAATTGGGTTGGGTGACTCTGTCTTCCTCGAGGCTTCTCTCGAAGTTTCTAGTTTTCTCATCTCCTCTCTCTCGTGTTATCTCCCTCACAACATCTATCTTTCAACATCTCTCTATCTCTCTCTCTTTATCTCTCCCTTAATCTCTCTCGATTCAATCTCTCTCAGGTCAATCTCTCCCTCTTCTCCCCTGTGTTGTGCGACTGTACTATGCGCGTTACTTAGCTTCGAGCTGTGGGCTGTTGCGTATGTAGAGATGGGTGTGTGTCCGTGTGTTTGTGGCATGGGTGTACAACCAAGTGTGTGTGGGTAAGTCGATCTGTGTGTGTTCAGCGATGGTGGGTGTGTATGTGTATATCGTTTTGTGCGTGTATGTGTTTGGGCTTAGTGTATGTGTGAGTCTCTGTTAGTGAGTTCGTTGTTACTGCTGTGGTAGTGTTAGTCTCAGATGTGGCTGCGTTTGTTCGTACTTTCTGTTCTTGTTGGTTCGATTAATTAAGAACCGAATGTTGGGTATTTGAGTTTTGATGGGTTTCGTTCTTTTTCAGTGCCTAATCACAGTTTTATGATGAATTTCGTTTATTAATTTGCATGCTTGTGTTATTGGTGGGGTCCGTGATGGAAACCCAAAATTTCGGGCACCTCCGGAGTTTGCCGCCGTCGACGATGACCTTCGGTGAGTTGACGGTGGACGGTGATGATTATTCTGAGTCCTAATTAAATCATTTAACATATTGTTTTCGGGTAAATTTTTATTGTTGTATGTCGGTATAGTTAAATGTAAAGTATCGATGTGGATGGTAATTGTATTATTGGTTCTAATTGTTAAGGTGAAATAAATAGTGGTATGCTGTACAGAGATGGTAATTGGTAATTATTGATGATTGTTTGTCGGCTGTGTTCCGATGGGTAGGCTAACCGTACAAAGGGGATGCCGTCAAAATTTTCTAAAAATATTATTTTTTTATTTTACATTTTTTCTCGAGTATAACCTATATGTTATTAGTATAATAATGTTCGGATTATGTGGATAGTTCGATTTTAAATGTTTACATGGATTTGCGATTTAAGTTTCAATTGTTAATTTAATTTTGAGTGAATAAATTCTAAATGGCGTACATCTACGTGTTGTAATTGAGTTGTAAATTGTTCCAGGATATATATATACTTGTGTAGAATTATAATTTGATTTTGATGATTAATGTATTAAAGTGGTGTATGCCCAAAGGTTATAAATTGTTAAGTGTACTTAGTTTATTTTAATAATTGTTAGTTGATTAATGGATATGTTATCCGATTAGCAAGTTGTACAATGTGATTATGTCAAGGATTGTAATTGTTATAAAGGGCATTAGTAATATTTTGTATACTAAAGTGAAATATACATAGGGTGACTTGGTTTATGGATGATACGAGTATGTACGATATGTATTAAATTTATGGATTGTCAGGATTGTAATTGTTATTGATGGTAAATTGTATTGAAGCAAGGAATGTTGGATTTTTGATTTGATAAGTTGTATTCTGACAGGTTAGGTCATATTTTAGAGGAGGTGCTGTCCAATTTTTCTTAGAATTATTTTATTATTTTGAGAGTATTTTGATAAAGATTTTTGATGTGTAAATGATACAGGTGTGTTATGTAATATAAGTGTAAAATAATAATACGTGCTTATATGATTATGTGATTATATGTTACTATTTCGAGAATATGATCTGTATGAGCTATATTTGATAAATTGTAAAGTGTATAGGAAGCGGTTGGGTAGAATGAGTTAGGTGATTACGATTACACGCATATAATTTTGAAAAATTTTACTGTTGTATGAACAGTGAATGTGAAAAGCATGCTAATTTTGAAAGCTGAGGTTTTCAAAAAAATTTGAGAAATCCAAAACAAGGACACAAATGTAGGCATGTATAGTTCGGATAATGCATGTATATAGCTGTATTTAGAAGAATAAAAGCATAAGGAATGTATTAAATATATAGAAGCATGCAGTGAAGGACAGTGTAGTTAATGCATAGAAGCCACATATAGGAGACATGCAAGTTGGAAGTTGTGCACAGCACCAACAGAAAGGACTTATGGCCCACAATGAGGTCATGAAGTTTGAAAAACTGAAAGCAGGTTTTATGTAAGAGAATGCAATACCATAAATGAATGTACTCATGATTGATATGACTGTGACATCTTGCAAAAGTTCTGTCAGGATCTTTGAAAGTCAACAAATCTCTTTTATGCAAACTAGACACCAAACAATGTGGAAAAAAATGCACAGAAATAGACTAACTCTCAACAATTAGTACATGTAACATGTAAGCATACTGCAACAACCAAATTTGGACCAAAGATAAGTCATGTAACACATACAATCATCATTTAACTATTTTGTAACAGAAAATTTAATAAACCGCACACATTATTTCCTAATTCTTAAGTGGCCAATCACACCAGTGATCCAGATACTGGGATTCTTTAAGGGATTCCTAGCCAGGTCTTAGTGAGGGCTAGTGTGTGCAGTGTATTCACTTATCTACACATTTATGATTTATCCAAAATATATGTTCATATACAGAATTTATGATAAACGTTCCACAGATAATTAGCACAATACAAGTCACACACCACAGATCACACAATTTGAATTACTCAACATATATCATTAAGGTACATTTTTATGGATCAAGGATAACAGCAATGAAGCACATGGATCAAGATTCAAATTTTGAGTCAGAAATCTTTACAAGTATCAAGATAGATAGCTGCAGGGTTCAGGCATAGACATTTCCATGTAAAAGTAATGAAATTTTTAACCATACATCAAACACACTACACATCTTTAATTACCAGTTCACATGTGGAATATATCATTTAAAAAGATGCATTCATAGACAGAGCTTATCACCCAACTACTTCAATAATAATCAGTTAACATTTTGATGAGGCAAGTATATTTAATTTCAAAATAGTTTCCAAGTATTATATTCATCATCAACAACCTTCATATCAAGATATGTCTAATTTCAAAAGATATCAGGATCTCCAATTAGATATGATTTCAGCAATACAAGTCACAAATTATAGACATACATAGATCACTTAGGGCTTCAAAATTATCTCAAAACACTGTCATTCATATCAGACTCAATTCACCAGGAATTAGGAACCATTTAATCCATGATTAAACAATCAAAGAGTACATAGAGTTTTGGCAAGGTACATCAGAATTGTCCAGTTTTAAAGACATCAACATAGTCAAGACATGAGACTACTACTCTTATTTCCATCCCTCATTTTGACTACATATGACTCACTATTATACTCATAATATACGTTTCAATTCATTACACATAGCGACAATTAATTTAACATTACCCGAACTCACATCAAATTTTAACAGACATTACAGGTGTTATCATATTTATATGATGAATTAAAGAGACAGGTAACCATGCCATATTATCAGTTAACATAGTTATGTGGACGAAATAGATCAGTTTAAGCTATACAGATCAGAACACATACTTCAACCCATGATTATCTAACACATCAAACTTCAGAGATTTTAACTCGACTATCATCATTAAAAGATCATATCCAGCTCGTATAAACACTGATTGACTGGAACACATGGAACTTAAATACTCAGGTTCAACAAATTACCATAGATAGATTCAACAATTTCCATCTCATCAATCAACCACGTATATGTATTCAACTAAGGTCAAATTCTTACCAGATCCAAAGAACCAAGCCCAGTTCCATGGCCTTACCTGGTTAACTCGGTCGTGGACCGGGTTAACTTCCGAGTTGACTCTCTTCGCCGATCAAACACTCAATCGAGGCTTCTTTACAGCTTGGTGAGGATGTAACATCCTTTAGGCATTCGAATCCTACAAGAGATCACTCAAATTCAACTGGTTAGGGTTAGGGTTTGACATGCAATCAAAATTGAGGAAATATATGGGTATATATATGTATATATATGTCGAATTCGAGAGTTATCGATCAATTTATATAAGAAATTGATGATTTTAAGCTTTGAATTCACTTGATTTGACCTACCCAGTTATTGTTTATATCAATTACTTGATTTAATTGATATAATCGAAGAGAAGAGACTCGATTTGGTGTATTCAGACATTGAGTCGATTTAAAACTAAGGTTTTAATCGGAAATTTGGAAGACCGGTGAGAGACCTCGCGAGAGAGGTGAGAGAGATTTGAGAGAAATGAGGCAAGAGACAGATCTGTGTAAACAGTATGACTAAAAAAATGTTAATGTTACTATATATATTTTCTATATCAACGGCTGAGATTAAACCATCATTAGAACGAATGCCTAGGATATTAGGGTTTGGAGTATTGGACCGGGTCAGCTGAAATGTAACTGGGTTGGGCTGAATAATTGGGTCATTTGCCCGAAAATAATCATAAAAATAGTAATTTTTATTTCTGAAAATAATTTTGTTAAATGTCATAATTCTTGGTATCTCAAAAATATTTTTCAAAAATAATTCCAAAAATATTTATTCAAACAGTTTTATCTTTTTGATAGAAAAATAAGATTCTCGATAAAACCCGATCGATAAAGTTTCATATGTTATCGTTATCGATAAATCTGAGTTTTAGAGTGCCTTATAATCCGATCAAAAGGATCTCTTTTTCGTGAGACGACTTAGAATTGTGACAAATATTTTCACAAAAATAAATATAAATATAAATAATATTTATAAGTATATAAACCATTTATTTTGGAAATTCCAACATTCCTAAATCCAAACGGAGTTTAGCGAATCTTTCAGAATTTAATGGCATTGTGAATATGTTAGCGAGATTGTACTCAGTTTCGATATGAGTCTTTAATATCGCCTTTATTGACATGATCACGCAAAAAGTGATGTCTCACATCTATATGCTTAGATCGTGCATGTAACACGAGATTTTTGCTAAGGTCAATAGTGCTAGTGTTATCGCATAAGATGGATATAACATCAAACTTAATATTGTAGTCGGCTAGTGTTTGCTTCATCCACAAGATTTGAGCACAACATTTTGCAGCCGCTATATATTCAGCTTCCGTTGTGGAGATTGATACCGAATTTTGTTTCTTGGAAAACCAAGAGACTAAGCAACCTCCTAGAAACTGACATGTACCACTCGTACTTTTTCTGTCGACTAAATGCCCGGCAAAGTCCGAATCAGAAAAACATACCAAGTTGAATGGTACTCCTTTCGGATACCAAAGACCTACATCGGTGGTTCCTTTTAGATATCTCAATATCCTTTTTACTGCGGATAAATGAGATTCTTTAGGTGCTACTTGAAATCTAGCACACTTACAAACACTATATTGTATATCGGGTCGACTTGCGGTTATATAAAGCAAGCTACCAATCATACCCCGATATTTCTTAGTGTCCACGGGAATACCGTTAGGATCTTCTGTCAATTTTTTAGAAGTAGACATAGGAGTAGAGATGGGTTTGGCATTATCCATTTCGAATTTTTTTAACATCTCTTTACAATACTTGGATTGAGAGATGTGGATGCCTTGGTCCGATTGCCTAATTTGCAATCCCAAGAAGAAATTTAATTCTCCCATCATACTCATTTCGAATTCATTGCTCATATTTTCAGAGAATTCTTTACATAGAACATCATTTGTTGATCCAAAGATGATGTCATCTACGTATATTAGTACGAGTTGGATATCATCCTTTTCTTGACTCGTAAATAAGGTTTTATCGGCAGTTCCCATTTTAAAATTGTTTTCTAATAGGAACTTGCTCAACCTTTCATACCAAGCTCTTGGAGCTTGTTTTAAGCCATATAGGGCTTTATATAATTTATATACATACTCGGGATGTGTGGCATCTTCGAAACCGGGAGGTTGTTTTACATAAACTTCTTCCTCTAATATCCCGTTTAAGAAGGCCAATTTTACATCCATTTGATATACTTTAAAGTCTTTATGACACGCGTAAGCTAATATCATTCGAATAGATTCAATTCGTGCTACGGGTGCATAAGTTTCATCGAAATCTATACCTTCCATTTGGGTATAGCCTTGAGTGACTAATCGCGCTTTATTTCGAAAAACTATTCCATTTTCATCTAACTTGTTTCTAAAAACCCATTTAGTTCCAATTATGGAAGTATCCTTGGGTTTTGGAACGAGTTCCCAAACTTTGCTACGAGTAAATTGTAATAGTTCATCTTGCATAGCAGAGATCCAATCCTCGTCTAACAAAGCTTCTTTCGCGGTCTTAGGTTCTATTTGAGATAGAAAACTTAGATGATTAACCACATTTTGTAATTGTGACCGCGTTTGAACTCCTTCACTTAAGTCTCCAAGAACATTGTCTAAGGGATGACTTTTAATTGTTGAAATTTCTTTTGGGAGTTCAACTTCTGTTTCGACCAATTCTAGAGGATTTCTTGGAACAAGGGTCCCGAGATCCATATTTTCGAATTGTCGAATAATATTTTCTACATCATCTTGTTCGACATTGTCATTCTCAACAAGATCTTTGTACTTTGGTGGAGGTTTACTTTCATCAAATGCTACATTCATTGATTCTTCCACCACAAGAGTCTTAAGATTAAATACACGATAAGCTTTGCTATTTTTAGAGTAACCGAGAAATATACCTTCACTTGATTTAGGATCAAATTTAGTAAGGTAATCTTTTGAATTTAATATAAAGCATTTACTACCAAATACTCGAAAATAGCTTAGTTTTGGAGTTTTGCCAAAGTAAAGCTCATAGGGAGTCTTTTGCTTTATGGGACGTAGCAAAACCCGATTAAGAATATAGCAAGCGGTAGACATAGCTTCGGCCCAAAAATATTTAGGTCGACGATATTCATTAAGCATTGTGCTAGCCATTTCTTGTAAAGTTCTATTTTTCCTTTCAAGCACTCCGTTAGATTGTGGAGTATACGGAGCGGAAAAAATATGTGTGATACCATTTTCATCACAAAAGTTCGTAAAACTAGAATTCTCAAATTCTTTACCATGATCAGTCCTTATATAGACTATTGTATTAATTTGTTGATTTTGAATCTTTTTACATAGAGAAGAGAAAGATTCGAAAGCATCGCTTTTAGATTTGAGAAATTCCGTCCAAGTAAATCATGAATAATCATCAACGATTACTAATGTATAGGAACAACCTCCGAGGCTTTGAATAGGAACCGGACCAATAAGATCCATATGTAATAGCTCGAGAGGCCTAGAGGTAGATACCATAAATTTTGCTTTGTGAGAGGCTCTAATTTATTTACCGATTTCGCAAGCTTCACAATTATGGTCATTTTGAAAGTTCAATTTTGGTATACCTCGTACATGATCTTTTGTTGATATGTTTCTAATCAACTTCATATTACCATGTCCTAATCTTCGATGCCAAAGCCACGGGTCATCGTTTGTAGTGATTAGGCATACAATCTCATGCTTGCTCATGTAAAAAGTGTAGACATTTTTGTTTCGAGGGCAAGTGAGAACCAATTTCCAATTCTTGTCTAAAATACAACAATGAGTAGTATAGAAAATTACATTGTAATTATTGTCGCAGAGTTGACTAATCGAGAGTAGATTGTACCTTAGTCCCGAGACTAGTTGTACGTCCGAAATCTTGAAGTGACTATTCCCGATGTATCCAATTCCGACAATGATTGTAACACCCCCAGATCCGGGGTCCGGGATCCGGTGGTTACGGTTTCCAATTCTGTCCATAACAATTAAACTTTCCTTAACATAAAATAAATTACGTCTCTATGACCCAACACAACAATATAAAACACACCCGTTATAGTCCCAGAGATGAAATCAGAGTAACAATCAAATTTTTATTAATCACATTATGAGTTCTTACAATCCAAAAGGATTTCAATAAAAATACATACCCTTTGCCATCCATTTACATAAGTCATACTAGACTATATTCTTGGTACTGAAAGAATAAATATACCCTACCAATAGCTTCTTCTACAGCTCTGGTAGTCTCATCGTCCTCGCCCGCGTCGAGTGCGCCTTGTGCGAGTCATCTGGTCTAACTGTTGTTGTGATATAATAATAAAGCAAGGGTGAGCAATAGCCCACCAACAATAATATATAACTGAACAATAATGTATAACAGTTCAAAAGTATCTTTCAAACCATATGCCATGCATTTACGGAAATGATGCCAGTATAATATGAACGATGAAGTTACAAGGTAACTTAAAGTATTTGTTTGAAGAAATATCTGCTACATCAAAGTAAGCGAGATATTCTTATTGTTATTAAGAAGAGGAACTTGCAAGAAAAAGGTTGCAATTCCAGTTATGACTCTTTTCCAACTCTGCCAACAGTAATCATGTTGCAGGAAATAAATGAATTTGGATGATGAACCAATGATGGAGTATTCACCGCGCCCGCTGTTCCAATCTTGATGATCAGTCGAGATCGTACAGCTCAATTTAGATTTACTACCGGTAGAAGGAAGAACTGACGGCTTTACTTGTATACCGCCTTGCTAGCTCTCCCCGGCCAACGGTTGGGCCAAGGGGATGGACCGGCGCTACTCGGCCTCTTACACGACTCCTAGTTCAAATAGAATTCATGATTCTGAATATAACGTTCGTCCCCCTTTCCCCAAGTATAATACTTGTTGATAAGACTCCACAAAGTAGTCGTATCTAGTTGGAAAGGAAAATTTACCAATAACTCCCAAGCTATTACTTGGTAACGGATATCAACTTGTTCCAGTAATCTTACCCCTCGAAAGATGAGAAGGTAAGCAACGACTTAATAAGTCAACAGCACCCGAGTTGCGGGTGAAGGGAATACTTTATGACCGGGAAGTCGACAAGATAAATAACATTTTCCAAGTAAGGTTCCCTTATTATTAAGGGGATAGACTCAAAGAAGAATGATGTCTGAGAACCTTTCTTGATATAAGATTAATAATAATATGACTCCGAAATATTTTCTGTAATAATCGAAGAAGATAAACCTTATCGAGGTTATTCTAAGTATGGAATAAATATTCAGAGAATATTTATTGAGTTAAAATATTTAAGGAGTATTTGGGAATATGAAAGAATACCTTTAATCAGAGTATTTCTCAAAATAATCCCTGAAGAAATATCAGGAGAATATTTATTGCATAATTAAATAATCAAATGAATATTCAAAGTAATATTCATTACTTAATAAGTCCTGAAAGGAATATTTAAAATATTTAAAATAATATTCGGTGATTAAATAGAACCCTGATGAATATTCAAAATAATATTCATAATTAATTAGGAATTTAAATGAATATTGATAAAGTAATATTCATTTAATGAATAATATTCTAAATGAATATCAAGTAATATTCATTTAGTAATCCAAGCTTTAAGGAATATTCGAGATAATATTCGATAATTAAATCAAGCTTCAGATGAATATTAAAATAATATTCATCAAGTATTTAATATCTTAAATGAATATTCAAAAGTAATATTTATTTAATAAAATAATATTCTAAAAGAATATCCAAATAATATTCATTTAGTAGTCTCATCTTTAGAAGAATATTCGAAATAATATTCGATAATCAATTCGACTTTGAATGAATATTGACAAATATTATTCGTCGAATGATTACGTTCAAATAATTATTTGAAGTAAGGATCATTAAATAAATAATCTCGAACGAATATTCAAATAATATTCGTCGCCTGAATAATGGAAAATATTTACTTAAATATTTTCCTCCGAGGTAATCTCGATATATCAAGGAATATTGACTCCCGGTCTATTTTTGATGAATAAGATGTATACGCCCTTCTATGAGGGTCTTACAATAACCGGCTTATAACTGATGTATAACTATCTAGCTTATAAGCCAACAATAACATTCAGGGAACAAGTATATCAATTCAACTTGAAAGTAGGCATGCATGCAATGGCATATGTATATCAGCAATCATATATATATATTTATTCAATCACAACAACAGCCTAAAAGAAGGGAATTGAAACTTGCCTGGTAGTCGAGTACGGTAAGGGGTAGTGGTAGCGGGTCCCGGTTCAGCTTGGTGATCTATAAATAGCCAAGGCATTCGGGATTAATCACTTAACATATTAAAAGTTAAGTTATACTTAAATCGAAACACGTTCTCGAGTTATCTCGTTATAGCCCCTTTAGTGGATTACTTATTATCACTGATCCGACCCGACATTCGTTCGTTAATACAACATGTCATTGTACTTATACTTGGGACATACTTAAGTCATATGAGTTCTAAAGTCGATCGTTACGAACCAATACTATACTCCGAGTTTTATCGTCCGTTTTCTAAGTGTTTTACCGAAGTTATAAAAGAGTCGTCTTTTAGGGGTTCGTTCGCGTTTAACCTCGACTCGAACATTTTTAATAAATCGAAAAATGATCCTTTTGACATACGGTTTTCTTTCACGCCTTCCTTTTTACCTCTAGTATTTATTTACCAAGATTCACCATGACGTTACATAGCTTACGAGGGTTCAATTACAGTTATGAACTTTCGTTTACGGATTCGAACTACTTTTAGTAATTTGGTCATAAATCCTAAACCGTAAGTCCGTTTCACGTGATCTTTATATCAAAACGAAGCTTAGAACATTACCTATCCTATCATGGCAGATTACAAAGCTAGGCAGTGAGTTACATCTACTGTCCAAGTTGTTTTTCTTAAGGTTAACGAAATTTCGGCATTACGACGGCTATATATCGAACGTTCCAAAAATTATAACAATCCAACCAAGCCACACCGGGCATCCACACAACTTATCACATGATTATGAACATCATCAAGTCCAGATCATACCGGTTTACCACAATAATTAACATGCTTTCTTGCTCAACTAAATCACTTACTAATTATGCTTATAATCATGCTAACATCATAACCAAGCTTAGCTCATCAAAAACATCCATAAACTTAAAGTTGATCTAGGGTTTCAAGAGTGTTATACCTTCTTGAGAGTATGTACTAGCCTTACAAAGCTTGTTATAGTCCTTGGATAGCCTTAGGGTAGCTAAGATCAACCATGAAAACAAAAAAAATCAAAGATTAGTTCATGAAACACTATTCATCCTCCTCTTTCATGATTTTTTTGAAAATGGAAACAAAGGAGTTTGGACTTGAAATTTTTAGGAGATTGCTTTTATGAAATATAGGACTCACCATAAAAATTTGATGATCAAACAAGGAGTGGAAGCTTGGTTTGGAAATCTAAAAATTCCAAAAATTCGAAGTCTTGTTTCTTGAGGGGAAAAACAGGGTGATTTTCTTGAATTTATTTACCTATCCAAACGATCTTCAAAAATTATGAAATTTTGAACGAATACTCTACATATATTGAGGAAGCTATGGTTAAAATTTGGTGATCTATGAATGGGTAGAAGTGGAGATATGAATTTTTATTTCATGGTGGTTCTTGCTGGGCAGTTTGAAGAAAATGGAGAGAGATGGAGTTGCTTGGCTTTTCTCTCCCACTTTGTTTCAATTGATAAATGATATGTTTCTATGATATTTCCCTTGCCAAGGATCAGATGTAACCAGCCTTGTCACCCCTCAATCCATGTGCCAAAGATTTGTGGTTAGAAAGAAAAAGAGTAACAAGGTGCATTGTTGGCTTGTTCTTGATCAAACACCTCATGAATCCACTTGTTCTTGATTTGTTTCACACTTAATCCTCTTATGACTTGCATGAGCTGATCTTGCATGTAATATATCTGTGTTGTGTTGTATTTTAAAGCTCATTAAGCGTTTGTTTGATCGCTTAATCTCGTTTTAAAAATTCTAGCGATTTCTAGAACGCTCGTTTTTCTAACTCGAAGGTTTTTGTTCTAAATCCTTAAATCGTATTTAATAAAAATAAAATCCTTGATATAATAATTCTCTTTTCTTGTTCGCATTGACATGCTCTTCACTGCTCGATCCAATTTTCCATAAAAATAGAGTTTGGAATTTCTGAATTCCGATCGCGTTTACATACACTTATTTACCTTGTAGATTACTAATATGACTTCGAAATATCCACACCATGTCTCGTACATAGGTGGCATGAAAAATTTCTTAAACCTCAAAAATCACTATACATCCACAAAATCACTATGCACGTACAGGAAACACTATGCACGTACGGGAAATACTATGCACGTACGGGAAATACTATGCACGTACGGGAAACACTATGCACGTACTCATTTCCCTTCAAGGATCCATTAGCTCCTTCCTGGATGGTAGATTATTCTTATCTAGGTCCTCAACCATCGAATTACTCTATTCTGACAATATACCAATGCATCAAGATCATTGTCCAAAGTAATATCCATTCATTACAATCATTGTTCCTCATTTTATCATTACTTAATAAAAAGTTTTAATTATATCCAAAATTTGGGGTTCTTACAGTCTCCCCTCCTTAAAAGGATTCCGTCCCGGAATCAGGTAGGAAGCAAAGAGTCGTTTGCCTGTCGTTCACTTTTTGGCTTCCCGGTCAATTCTTAGTCGTTCTACCCTTCCTCAGCACATCTTCTAGTGCTACAATCCATACTGTATCCTTTTTTCATCAACGTTGCTACTTTTCGTTCAACTCACTATCCGGGTTATACTCTTAATCAGTCTTATCCTTATTGATACCTGCAGTAACATTGGTATCACTATCACCCTACGAATTCGGAGGTAACCTCGCTCGTACTGTGCATTTCCTGATTGCTTTAATCTTCGCAATCTCGATCAATATAGATAAGTGGAAAGATTTATTGAGAGATCACTTATGATCAATTGAACATTTGTTATATTGCATAGTTAGTACAGAAGGGGGCCAGCCTTTAGTACTTGACAAGCAATTAAACAAGTCATGGTATTCCACTTAGACTTCTATCACATAGACAGATAGTCACGTAGCAGTACCTCCCCTCCTAAAAAGGTTGTTCTTCTCAATTCATAAAGAAGATGAATAAGAGAGAAGAAGAGGAAAGAGTTCCAAAGGATTATAGAAAGCTTTCATGATTGTAGAATATCATACTCAGAATTTACCTCTGAACTATAGAGGTTTATCAAAGAAGAAATTAATCATAATTATATCCAATACTATTTGATCGCAATCTCACGTGCCAACATATCTTGCTGCTTTGTCCATTATTCTATGGACAAATACTCTTGTTCAATCTTAGCGATACTCACATTCGGGAAATCCTTCAACCTTTCAGGTTAAATCTTAGATTTCTCACTTGACATCATTAGTACTGACATCCCATATCATGTTACTAGCTTTTTCATAACTATAATATTGACACTATCAGGTTGTCATCCTGAGAATTCATTAGAAACCCATTCATAACATTCCTTGCTTCTCATTCCATAGTTGCTTTCCCAGCCTTTTCTTTATCAATCACATCCTTCTTATTATCTGATTCTTACTCATTTCTATTATTTACTTTCACCTTCACCTCTTTATTGAGACACCTTTTTGCACTTGGTACCTCCTTATCGGTATTCCGTCACATTTATTTTATAATCATCACGTTATTCCAATTTAAATTTTCCGAAATGAATCTGGCCCGATCCCTTTAACTTAGATTCATATAATCTACTTCTGCCAACCTTGTTTCTCATCACTTGTTCTTTTCTATCCGTGGTTTTCCACAGGTTGTCTTTCGTAAGTCAGACCAGGTCGTATATCTACATGCTCGTACTCCTATCATCTGTTGAACATCTGCATTTCACTGGCGTAGCCTGGCCACATGAAAACCCGTTATGACCGTGCTATAAGTTTTGGGGGTAAGGCTGGCTCGAATACCGCCGTCCGAACACTTATAAACTCTCAGGTGGCCCAATAAGTCTCGGGCTCAACCGCCCTTCCCTCCAAGTCTCATTAATTCTTTCTACGGGAATACGTTTAGCGTCACGAATTATCAACCTCATATTCTCTATCTTGTTTGTGCAGAAGTACACTAACACAAACTTGCTTGTCATTCATCAACATGCCATTTAGCTTATCAATAGCAGCACTTTCTTTATCTTTACGTTGTCATCTCCTTTCTTAGAAGAATCACCCTCGCTTGTTGTTTACGTAGTGCGTTAATAGTTAACCCTACGGGTTTCAAATCCCTTAGGGAGACAAAGTAATCATTATTCCTTATCCATAAGGAACACTTCCTGAACTTGATGTAGATATAACATGAAGCAGATAGAATTGCAGAAGAGTTTCAAGCATCGCAGCTAGGTCCGGTTGATGAAACTATCACTTATGCATCTTCCATAAAAGACTGGAAACTTAACGGTTTACTTCATCAATTTTTTTTTTTTTTGTACCATGGTCCTGGTTTGCCTCAAAACGGAACCTTCTAAGGTACGTAATATGCTTAAGACTCCATCAGGAATCGGATCTTTACTTAAACTATTATTACCTTCGATTCTTGCACAATCATCAAAAGGAATGTAACTTCCTCCACTCCAATATGACCTTCCAGGTCTTTCCAAATATCATTTTGTTTCTTCGGTATGAACATTTATAATTATTCCTTTATACTTAGACTGTCAGCCACCTCATTGGCCTTTCCTGATAATAATTTCTGGTAATCCTTGTTCTCTGGATATATTCCAATTCAAACATTTCTACCTCATTCCTATCATTATTGGGTGAAAGCATTCTCCCTTAAGCTCTGCTGATGGAGAAAAAATATATTTATCAGTCTTTCTCCATAAGTCATTGCTTCCACCTACCCGTGGGAACTTTATCACGTTTATTCCCAATCCTACTTAGGATACTTCTTTTCTTAGTTCCTTCCTTATCTTAGGATAATCTCAACCTTTATAGGTTCAATCCATACTCCTTCAGGGTTTCATACATTCATCATCTGGTATATTGTTATTGTGTCTTACATTCTCTTCCAAACTTCTAGTTGGAAACTCAGAATATTAGCTTTTCCTTGTAAGGTTTCTTAGGTCGTCCTCATCATTCCTCCTGTATTTTCTAGGTACAGGGTATATCAAAACGTCATTGATCAATACTCTAATAATTCTATCTCTGTTCTTTCCAGAACTCTTTTTAATAATCTTTACAGGTCATTGTTGCCTTAGCAAATCTAACTCATATCATCTGAATTCACAATGTCTTTATTAGGGTTAGTGCCATCCCTTGTGCATTCCCCAGGGTTTGCCTTACTTTATGGATATCCTATCCTTAATTCAACTGCCAAGGAATTCTTGCATTTTATACTTGGCAATCAAATCATGCATCCTTAATAAGGGTCTCTTTCCAATCATTCTCATTTGATAATCGATCGGTGGCTTAATGCTAACCTCTTCTTTCAGATAGTTGTCAGCCTATTTGACCTTCCCAAAGACAACGTATGTCTATCTGCTCTCTTACAGAACTTGGTACTGGTAGTAAGGATGTTTTGGAAGATATTGGTCGAGTCGAGTTCAACGTGAATCTCTTAGTACTTATCGTTCTTCTCAAAGGTAATTGCCTTAGATGAAATTTCTACAGCATACTGATCCATATCTGACCATTTCTATACTCTCTTCATAAACCTTCGTTGTTTACTTTCCTCAGTCATAATATATTCATGGTATTCATGATACCCTAACATCATACATCTCAAGTCATTATACTTCCATTTTTTTTTTTTGTAATCTTGGACGATCATATACACATGAGTCACTTCAGTACGGGTGACCCCATCCCAAAAAGGTCTAGTGAATTCCCAATCAAAACATGGGTTGTTCGGCAGAAGATTCAAACGATCTCATTAATGTTTCCTTTATATCAGAAGCCCTTGCAGTCGGTGCTTTCTTAGAAGCAACCCTGCTTTGTCCTTTCACTGATGGTCTAGTCACTCGATAATCCTTTGTGACTTGGCCTCAACTGGCCACACTAAAATAAAATAAAATAATAAAAAAAAAAATGATTTTAGGGGTTGGCTAATAGCATTACTTTTCTAGCAATTGCCGGCATAGTGCCTTCTTCTTTGATACCTTTCTACCTTTCCAAAACTTTACTCCAAATAAGTCTTAATCGACTACTCGGCACTGTCTCCGGTCACCTTTCCTCCACTTTTATCTTTTCAACTATTCTTATCACTCCCACGTGCCACGCAAGCTTACCATTCCTGGCATAACAGCCTTTTCACTTAAGTCAATCCCGAAGTTTCTCAGTCCGGCTGGTTTCTTACTTACATTTCCTCTTTTCGTCCAATCTCACTTCATCATTGTATTTCTACAATCAATCGCGATAACCAGGGTCTGTCCACCAACCCATTTTACCGCATCCTTACCCAAATCACAGGGTTTGCTCCAAAAAATTTTTTTTTTTACTCTCTTCCATGACATTCTCTGATAATCAGAAAGACAAGGTTTGCCAAAATTCACCGAATTCCTTTCCAGACTCAGGGAAATTTTGATCAATCTACCCACCTACTGGTAACATTAAGGAGACCAGTTTCGAAACCTGAAGAATATTTCTATGAACCTCCAAGCAGGTGGAATCATAAGCAGTCATAGTTAACGAAATAATCATCATCGGATTGGAAGTTTACCCACTGGAGAGGAATCAATTATATACATCCCTTAGAAGGGAATCAATAGTTTCAAACTGAAACCTGTCACAACGTCCTGATATTCAATACTACTAAATGTCGGTCTACCTAACCCTTTATGCGAAGCGTCATTGGAAGCACAAAGTCTCCTTTTTTTTTTCCATTAAGCAATGCCAGCTCTTGGTCATTACCAATTTCACCTTTTTGCTCCAGGAGGATTTTCTCACATTTTTCTCTTTAACTGCTGATCATATTACTTGATCTATTATAATTCCGTGTCGGAGTAAACTTAAGGTAACTATTATAATCCATTCAAAGAGAAGAAGGAATTTAATATTCCTCTGAATCACATGCATCTAACGTTTCTGGTTCATCATTTAACTGAGTTGAATTAACTCTATACTCAGTCTCTGGCAGTAGTCTCATTACGAGTTCATCTTGACTCACTGGTCTTATCTTCCGGTAGGTTCTGAGATCATTGTCTTGCTTACTACTTCCTTATATAATTTTACCCAATCATGCTGTCACTTCCCAATGTCTTTACTTTCTAACTGATTCATTCATAAAATGGACATTTTCCTGAATAAAACAATTTCATCAACCTCAATTTGGTTCCATAAATTACAACCTATGACATCTGCCTTCTCATGGCGAATTATTACTGACCATATTCATACTAATTCATTTATCAAATGATATGGCACTTACTGCCTCCTTCTCAACTATTCCTAGGGACTCTGCTCCTCGCCCTAAATCGATGTATTTGATAATCATACATCCCTCTAGCTCTTTCTTTGTTAAGATGAAAATCTCTAAGGATTCTCATCTATTTCCGTATAAGATCTCAAGTAATTCTTCCAATCCTTCTTTCTTGCTGGTACTACATCTGGTAGTCCGGCTATGAATCCAACATGAATCTTCAGTTCTCTTGCTAATAACTCAGTTCTTTATGCTCCCTTTTCTGAGCACTATACTTTAATCATCACAGTTTTTCTGGCTGCAACCCTCATTCCTCAAGGGTAAGCTCTTTATCCTAACAGGACTTTTCCTTATCTACTGGAACCTCTTCCGGGTCTCCAAATAGGGTACTTCATCGAATTACCCGCTGATCTTCAGTATACAAAGCATCATCGCGCTGCTGCTCGTATGCCTCAAGGTCTGTCGCCTTACTCGTCAATACGATATCGAGCTAAGTTACTATCACGATACTTAAGAGTTCCCATAAGGGTTTTATATGTCATCACTACATTAAGTAGTCCGACTATGAACTTGGCAAGAGTTCTTATTATCTTAATGAATTTATTGTTTTAACGTCGCCTCATCTCTGGGGTTTATAACGTACGCTCTGATACCACTTCTGTAACACCCCCAGATCCGGGGTCCGGGATCCGGTGGTTACGGTTTCCAATTCTGTCCATAACAATTAAACTTTCCTTAACATAAAATAAATTACGTCTCTATGACCCAACACAACAATATAAAACACACCCGTTATAGTCCCAGAGATGAAATCAGAGTAACAATCAAATTTTTATTAATCACATTATGAGTTCTTACAATCCAAAAGGATTTCAATAAAAATACATACCCTTTGCCATCCATTTACATAAGTCATACTAGACTATATTCTTGGTACTGAAAGAATAAATATACCCTACCAATAGCTTCTTCTACAGCTCTGGTAGTCTCATCGTCCTCGCCCGCGTCGAGTGCGCCTTGTGCGAGTCATCTGGTCTAACTGTTGTTGTGATATAATAATAAAGCAAGGGTGAGCAATAGCCCACCAACAATAATATATAACTGAACAATAATGTATAACAGTTCAAAAGTATCTTTCAAACCATATGCCATGCATTTACGGAAATGATGCCAGTATAATATGAACGATGAAGTTACAAGGTAACTTAAAGTATTTGTTTGAAGAAATATCTGCTACATCAAAGTAAGCGAGATATTCTTATTGTTATTAAGAAGAGGAACTTGCAAGAAAAAGGTTGCAATTCCAGTTATGACTCTTTTCCAACTCTGCCAACAGTAATCATGTTGCAGGAAATAAATGAATTTGGATGATGAACCAATGATGGAGTATTCACCGCGCCCGCTGTTCCAATCTTGATGATCAGTCGAGATCGTACAGCTCAATTTAGATTTACTACCGGTAGAAGGAAGAACTGACGGCTTTACTTGTATACCGCCTTGCTAGCTCTCCCCGGCCAACGGTTGGGCCAAGGGGATGGACCGGCGCTACTCGGCCTCTTACACGACTCCTAGTTCAAATAGAATTCATGATTCTGAATATAACGTTCGTCCCCCTTTCCCCAAGTATAATACTTGTTGATAAGACTCCACAAAGTAGTCGTATCTAGTTGGAAAGGAAAATTTACCAATAACTCCCAAGCTATTACTTGGTAACGGATATCAACTTGTTCCAGTAATCTTACCCCTCGAAAGATGAGAAGGTAAGCAACGACTTAATAAGTCAACAGCACCCGAGTTGCGGGTGAAGGGAATACTTTATGACCGGGAAGTCGACAAGATAAATAACATTATCCAAGTAAGGTTCCCTTATTATTAAGGGGATAGACTCAAAGAAGAATGATGTCTGAGAACCTTTCTTGATATAAGATTAATAATAATATGACTCCGAAATATTTTCTGTAATAATCGAAGAAGATAAACCTTATCGAGGTTATTCTAAGTATGGAATAAATATTCAGAGAATATTTATTGAGTTAAAATATTTAAGGAGTATTTGGGAATATGAAAGAATACCTTTAATCAGAGTATTTCTCAAAATAATCCCTGAAGAAATATCAGGAGAATATTTATTGCATAATTAAATAATCAAATGAATATTCAAAGTAATATTCATTACTTAATAAGTCCTGAAAGGAATATTTAAAATATTTAAAATAATATTCGGTGATTAAATAGAACCCTGATGAATATTCAAAATAATATTCATAATTAATTAGGAATTTAAATGAATATTGATAAAGTAATATTCATTTAATGAATAATATTCTAAATGAATATCAAGTAATATTCATTTAGTAATCCAAGCTTTAAGGAATATTCGAGATAATATTCGATAATTAAATCAAGCTTCAGATGAATATTAAAATAATATTCATCAAGTATTTAATATCTTAAATGAATATTCAAAAGTAATATTTATTTAATAAAATAATATTCTAAAAGAATATCCAAATAATATTCATTTAGTAGTCTCATCTTTAGAAGAATATTCGAAATAATATTCGATAATCAATTCGACTCTGAATGAATATTGACAAATATTATTCGTCGAATGATTACGTTCAAATAATTATTTGAAGTAAGGATCATTAAATAAATAATCTCGAACGAATATTCAAATAATATTCGTCGCCTGAATAATGGAAAATATTTACTTAAATATTTTCCTCCGAGGTAATCTCGATATATCAAGGAATATTGACTCCCGGTCTATTTTTGATGAATAAGATGTATACGCCCTTCTATGAGGGTCTTACAATAACCGGCTTATAACTGATGTATAACTATCTAGCTTATAAGCCAACAATAACATTCAGGGAACAAGTATATCAATTCAACTTGAAAGTAGGCATGCATGCAATGGCATATGTATATCAGCAATCATATATATATATTTATTCAATCACAACAACAGCCTAAAAGAAGGGAATTGAAACTTGCCTGGTAGTCGAGTACGGTAAGGGGTAGTGGTAGCGGGTCCCGGTTCAGCTTGGTGATCTATAAATAGCCAAGGCATTCGGGATTAATCACTTAACATATTAAAAGTTAAGTTATACTTAAATCGAAACACGTTCTCGAGTTATCTCGTTATAGCCCCTTTAGTGGATTACTTATTATCACTGATCCGACCCGACATTCGTTCGTTAATACGACATGTCATTGTACTTATACTTGGGACATACTTAAGTCATATGAGTTCTAAAGTCGATCGTTACGAACCAATACTATACTCCGAGTTTTATCGTCCGTTTTCTAAGTGTTTTACCGAAGTTATAAAAGAGTCGTCTTTTAGGGGTTCGTTCGCGTTTAACCTCGACTCGAACATTTTTAATAAATCGAAAAATGATCCTTTTGACATACGGTTTTCTTTCACGCCTTCCTTTTTACCTCTAGTATTTATTTACCAAGATTCACCATGACGTTACATAGCTTACGAGGGTTCAATTACAGTTATGAACTTTCGTTTACGGATTCGAACTACTTTTAGTAATTTGGTCATAAATCCTAAACCGTAAGTCCGTTTCACGTGATCTTTATATCAAAACGAAGCTTAGAACATTACCTATCCTATCATGGCAGATTGCAAAGCTAGGCAGTGAGTTACATCTACTGTCCAAGTTGTTTTTCTTAAGGTTAACGAAATTTCGGCATTACGACGGCTATATATCGAACGTTCCAAAAATTATAACAATCCAACCAAGCCACACCGGGCATCCACACAACTTATCACATGATTATGAACATCATCAAGTCCAGATCATACCGGTTTACCACAATAATTAACATGCTTTCTTGCTCAACTAAATCACTTACTAATTATGCTTATAATCATGCTAACATCATAACCAAGCTTAGCTCATCAAAAACATCCATAAACTTAAAGTTGATCTAGGGTTTGAAGAGTGTTATACCTTCTTGAGAGTATGTACTAGCCTTACAAAGCTTGTTATAGTCCTTGGATAGCCTTAGGGTAGCTAAGATCAACCATGAAAACAAAAAAAATCAAAGATTAGTTCATGAAACACTATTCATCCTCCTCTTTCATGATTTTTTTGAAAATGGAAACAAAGGAGTTTGGACTTGAAATTTTTAGGAGATTGCTTTTATGAAATATAGGACTCACCATAAAAATTTGATGATCAAACAAGGAGTGGAAGCTTGGTTTGGAAATCTAAAAATTCCAAAAATTCGAAGTCTTGTTTCTTGAGGGGAAAAACATGGTGATTTTCTTGAATTTATTTACCTATCCAAACGATCTTCAAAAATTATGAAATTTTGAACGAATACTCTACATATATTGAGGAAGCTATGGTTAAAATTTGGTGATCTATGAATGGGTAGAAGTGGAGATATGAATTTTTATTTCATGGTGGTTCTTGCTGGGCAGTTTGAAGAAAATGGAGAGAGATGGAGTTGCTTGGCTTTTCTCTCCCACTTTGTTTCAATTGATAAATGATATGTTTCTATGATATTTCCCTTGCCAAGGATCAGATGTAACCAGCCTTGTCACCCCTCAATCCATGTGCCAAAGATTTGTGGTTAGAAAGAAAAAGAGTAACAAGGTGCATTGTTGGCTTGTTCTTGATCAAACACCTCATGAATCCACTTGTTCTTGATTTGTTTCACACTTAATCCTCTTATGACTTGCATGAGCTGATCTTGCATGTAATATATCTGTGTTGTGTTGTATTTTAAAGCTCATTAAGCGTTTGTTTGATCGCTTAATCTCGTTTTAAAAATTCTAGCGATTTCTAGAACGCTCGTTTTTCTAACTCGAAGGTTTTTGTTCTAAATCCTTAAATCGTATTTAATAAAAATAAAATCCTTGATATAATAATTCTCTTTTCTTGTTCGCATTGACATGCTCTTCACTGCTCGATCCAATTTTCCATAAAAATAGAGTTTGGAATTTCTGAATTCCGATCGCGTTTACATACACTTATTTACCTTGTAGATTACTAATATGACTTCGAAATATCCACACCATGTCTCGTACATAGGTGGCATGAAAAATTTCTTAAACCTCAAAAATCACTATACATCCACAAAATCACTATGCACGTACAGGAAACACTATGCACGTACGGGAAATACTATGCACGTACGGGAAATACTATGCACGTACGGGAAACACTATGCACGTACTCATTTCCCTTCAAGGATCCATTAGCTCCTTCCTGGATGGTAGATTATTCTTATCTAGGTCCTCAACCATCGAATTACTCTATTCTGACAATATACCAATGCATCAAGATCATTGTCCAAAGTAATATCCATTCATTACAATCATTGTTCCTCATTTTATCATTACTTAATAAAAAGTTTTAATTATATCCAAAATTTGGGGTTCTTACAATGATACATTTACTACTATCTCCAAATGTAACACTTCCCGCAGTTACCTTTTTAATGTTGTTCAGAAGTGACTCGTTACCGGTCATGTGTCTTGAACATCCACTATCAAGGTACCACATGTCTTGTTTCGCGGCAAGATAAACCTTAAAAATAAATCAATTAAATTTATAGGTACCCTTTTGTCTTGAGGGTCCTCGGGTTAGTACATCATAGTTAAAATTTGAATTTGCATAATAGAATCTAGGCATAGAATAATCATTGTTAGGCATGTAGATATTTCTAGGTGCATTGTGTCTAACATGATGTGTGGGTCTAGCATAATCATAAGATCTATAGTTAGCCCGACGCATATTGTACCTATTATTTGCGAAGTAGGGAGCACATTGAGGATAGTAATTTCGATTAGGAACATATTGATTTCTAGATGCATACCTACTAGCATTGTTACGATACATTGTGTTTCTATTTTGAAACACCCTAGGCTGTTGAAACCTTTGTTGCCTTTGACCATTATAAGCAACATTGTTAAATGGTACTTGTCTTTCAACCTTGTATGGTTTTGTTCCTTTTCGAACCCATACATGCTTCCCCTTAATTTCACCACTCTTGAATTTGCAATCGAGAACCAAATGTCCTCTTTTGTTGCAATATGTACATTTTAAAGTTTGTGGCTGATTAGGAGCCATTGTAGGTTGAACTTGTGGTTGAACGTTTCTCGTAGGAGGAGCGTTCCTATCATATCCCAAACCTTCATGGTTGTAGGAAATTTTAGAGTGTACCATTTTATCTAACATCTCATTGCCTTTAGTAAATCTTTGAACAAAAACTTCAAGATTTTCTTTTTCTTTTTCTAAGGCATCAATCTTGTTGTTAAAGAATCTTGCTTGATCCATAACTTGAGATATGAGTTTAAAGTTTTCATCTTTTAATCTTTGAGTTTCTAATTGTAGTTCTTTTTCTTTTGACTCAAAGATTTGTGATAGCTCATTCTCCTTTTCAAGATTGCTTACTTGAGATTGAGATGTTACATTGTTTTGAACCAATGATTCGTTAAGAATCTTTAAGTTCAATAACTCAACATGAAGTTCATTAATATTGTTGTTGAGTTGTAATTTTTCATTTTCCATTTCTTTCACTTGAAGTACTAAAGCCACATTTTCTACTTCATGATTGAGAGCATTATCCTTGAAAGAGTTGACTTCACCTTTCAAGTGATGATTTTGATCACTCAAGATCATTATTTCTTTCTCATTTTGGATTTTCAAATCCATCATCCGAGTAAACTCTTTACTTTGTGTATGATGCATTTCTTCGAGTTTCATTTTCTCGGACCACAATAAGTGAAGCCTTTTATCAACATCTTTATACTTATTGTTAATACCTACTACAAGCTTAATGAAATCATACTTGCTCATATCAACTATATTCAAGTTAGATTCATCTAATTGCAATTTATTTGAAATGTAGTTGAGATTAGCGTTTACCTCTTGATTTGAAGTGGTGCCTTGTGTAGATGCAACTTCATCTCTGATAGCCATTAAGCATAGATTAACCACTTCTTCACTAGCTTCCGGAGCTTCTTCATCTTCACTCAAATCCCAACCATTTTCGGCCATGAGAATTCTTCCTTTAGAAAGCTTAGGACATTCTCTTTTAAAGTGACCCGGTTGCTTACACTCGAAACACACTTCTTGTGTTTCCTCCGAATTTTGTTCTTTATGTTTAGGAGGAGTGTAAGGGGGATTATTATTGTTACTGGCATTATTATAGGCATGAGTATTTTGAGTGCCTTTGCCTTTGTTATAGCTCGTTGGTGGAAAATTACTCTTGTAGTTAGGAGTATAATTTTGAGAGTAATTTGACCTTCCTTTAGAGTTAAAAACTCTTTGTTGATTATTTGATTTTAGGAAGCCTTTTCCATATCTTTGAGCTTTGCTTTGAAGCACACGACGAATTTGTCTTGTTAGTAAAGCAATTTTGCTTTCATCGAGATCTTGGAGTTCTTCGTTTAAATCTTCATCGTTTTCATTTTCATGGATTAGTATAGCTTTTAAAGCCATATTTTTCTTTTTGTCTTCCACTTTGGGAATGACTTTATCCGGAATATTGTCCTCTTCGTATGCACGAAGGTTCCCGAATAAACTATCGATGTCTTAATCATTTAGAATATGCATTTCTTTAATTGTAGTAACTTTAACCTTCCAACTAGGAGGTAAAGATTTAAGAACTCTTCGGTTCTTCTCATTTCGGGTATAACTTTTCCCGAGTTGAGATAATTCATCGATTATGCGAGTAAATCTTGTTTCCATATCGATGATATTTTCTCCTTCTTGGAGTTTAAAGTTCTCGTATTCTTGAATCAAAGTATCCATCCGAGAATCTTTTATATCAATGGTACCTTCGTAGGTAACCACTAATTTATTCCACATTTCTTGTGCCGACTTGCAATTGTTTACTCGTTTATATTCTTTTTTGGCAAGTGCACTTGTGAGAACCATTTCCGCCTTTGCGGCAGTATTTATCATACTTTCTTCGGCGAGAGTGTATTCACTAACCTTCTTTTCAATGACGACACCATCAACAGTTTCGGTAGGAATAACAACTCCGTCTTCTATGGCCATCCAGACTTTGACTCCTTGAGATCTAGCATAGATGCGAAACCTCATTTTCCATGTTGCAAAGTTTGTGCCATCAAATAGAGGAGGGCGGGAGCTAGATAGGCTTTCTCCACAACCGATGGTATTTAGATACGCCATGTAGGATCACTTTTTGTTATGCCTGTAGATCTGCAAATCACTCAACAAACACGTTTAAAAAGCACTGCTCTGCTACCAATTGTTAGGTCCCGTATGAGGGCTATTTTAAGCTAGAAGGGGGGTTGAATAGCTTAATATCCAATTTAAAAAATATTATGGCGTTTTAAAATATTTTTCCCTTTTAAAAATTATTTTACCGAGTCGTTAGCAGTTTATAAATGCGGAAAATAAATGACAAGTAAAGAAAATACCACACAGGAGATTTTATCCTGGTTCGCGACGGCGCAACCGCTAATGGATTCGCTCACCCCTACTACAGTCCCCGAGCTCCTCTCCGGACTCGAGATTTCTTCCACTATAAAGTGACTCTTTATAGTAGGCGGAGAAGCCTTACACAACCTTACAAATATTTATCTTGATACGTAACTACCCGCTACTACCTCAAAATAAATGTAATACCCACAAGACTTGTCTTGGACCGTAACTCCCCGTTACTCCCTCAAAGTCATTGTAAAACCTACACAACTTATCTTAGACAGCAACTCCCCGCTACTTCTTCAAAGTTGATGTAGAACCCTTGGTGTAGACTATTGATTCTTGGCTTTTGTCGGTCTTGGGTCTTAGATGATAGGTCTTGGGTCTTTCCTCTTCTTCACGGTGCAAAGGCCACTAACTCCCCGCTAGTGCCTAGGACTTGGGTCTTAGAACGAGAATCACCTCACTTCAACTTCACCTCACTACAAAAGTTAGATAACAATATCTACGAAACAAATATGATTAAGATTATATAAGTTGGACTAGTATGTTACGGTACTAAGTCCAAAAGAGTAACTTTAATATTCGTATAGGAATATTAAGTTATATTGTAAGTATACTTTCTTTGATATTAAATTATGACCAAAGTATACTTTTAATTACTCCCGATAGATATAAATAATGATGGAGCAATATTGGAAGACCTTGTTTAAAAGCTATAGTGCTTTAAGGCTTCGAATTGTACACCTTTATTCGACTAATACAATGTCTAACTTGTGCTTTAAGGCTTCGAATTGTATACCTTTAAACTTTTTAGCCACACGAAACGATAAAAGTAAGTGCGATAATTAAAACAAGTGGCTAACTTGTGCTCTTTAGAAGTAGTATTCTTTCTTTTGATAGATCGTTTAAATCCAAGAATACTTTAATAACAATACTACGTTAAGATGAGATAAAATAAATATAACTCGGAGTTTGTTGATATATAAAGTCCGTTAAGCTAATGGGCTTAAGGCTTTTAAGATGTATACTTCCGTTTGACTAAATACAATGTCAAAGTATAATCTTATTTTAACTTCTTGCACTAAATAAGTTTATGGCCACGACAAGTAAAGTAAGTGCGATAAATAAGTGGCTAAACTTGTGCTCTTTTAAGAAGTTTAAGTTGTATGATGTATTTCGTTATTTGAATATCCCACGGAACACTAAAGATGTTAGTTGGGAATCCGAACGAAATAAATATAGTTACAACTTTGACGTATGTCAAATATAATCTCACAACTTTTGAGATTAAGTACTTTGATATGATCTTTCTTGTAATATAACGTTTCTTTTCAAAGATCAAGTACTTGGTTCAACTCTTTGCTTAAATATATTACAATAGAGATATGAGTTGAACTTGTGTTTATATTGTCGTTCTCTTTTATAAAGAGACTTTTGGAATCTTATAGATCCAAGTATAGAGATTAAGATGAAGTATAGAAGTTAAGCACAAATCTCAAATATAAACACGAAGACGAAGCTAAGAATTACCACTTTTAAAAGTCGCCGGAAAAAGTTCAACGGAGGTTCGGCCGGATTTCTGACGGTGGTCGAACTTGGGCAGCCCTTCGGGAGGCCGGAAAGTGGTTGTAGATGAGCTAGCTTGGGTGAACAAAGCTTGGTTGGGTGGAACTAAGCTTGGTATATCAAAAACCTTGAATATATGGATATATATTTGGGAGAGAGAAGGTTTTTGAGATGAAGTAGATGAAGAGAGTATTTGAATATGTTTGGAGAGAGTCTACTTCTAAAATCCCAGCATGTATTTGGCTCTTAGCTTGTGTTTAAATGGGTGTGTGGAGGGGGGTATTTATAGATAAGGTTGGGTGGAATGAATGGTGGAGATTTAGATTTAAGGGAGTGGTTGAGATTGATTTCACTTGGATTGGTGACATGGATAGCACAAGGATTGCCAACATGTAAAGTTTTGTGTTTCTATGCAAGTGGATGAGCAAAAGATCCCAGCAACTATTTGAGCTCTAATAAACTCGTACCGATTAATAATTAAATATGAACCACATATCGTTAATTAAATACCCGATAAATACGAAAACACCCAATAAATAATTCTAAAATTATGGAGCACTTAGGAATATTATAAAATAATATTCTGGAAAGTTTGGTCAATTTTGGTCAATGTTGACTTGGTCAAACGTGGTCAAACGTGGGACCAACTACCTCGGTTTACGTGACGGACCAAAATTCTCAAAAAATTCCGAAACTTTTACCATGCATATAAAATAGTATTTAAATGATCAATCTCAAGTTTCAAGTCATTCTAGCAAGTGAAAGTATTTTATTTAGATTTAAAATGATTAAATCAGCTTTTGGTTCTGAATAAAATACGATTGGTCTTTTCTTGATAGAGATAAATCTTTCGACCAATGTTTTGACTAGAATAAATACTTATAATATATTTCCTAATATATAAAATATTTAGAGAGAGTAGGAAATATTTTTGAATGATTAAAATAATTTTCTCCGAAATATGATGAATTTAAGAAGTGGGAGAAAAATTACTTTGAATATTTCTGGCACGAGATAGAAACAATTATTAATATTCTACCACTGAATATTAATATACTTGAGTATAAAAAGTCTTTTCTAGGATGTGAAAATATTTTGAGTGCGAAGACTGAATATTTTTCGAATAAAAACTGATTGTTTTAAATGTAGCACGAGTTTTCTAAAGAATATTAACACTCGAATATTCTTTTTTTGAGCTTGTCGCCTTATCGATGTTGCAATGGAGATCTGAAAAATATCAATCTCGATATTTCTTTTTCGATCTTATTGCCTTGGTGTAGAGATATATTCCATAAAATATATAATTTGATTTTTCAGCAAAAATGGAATATCTCTTATATTTGAAAAGTAGGATGATAAAATTTTGCTAGAGTTGACCATTTGACTTTTGACCGAATCAATTTAAATAAATGACCTAGTGGAGAGGATCCTACGTGTATTTAAATTTTATGTTAAATCGTACAAATACCAAAATAAATATTATATCGAAGATATCCTTTCAAGCCCTCTATTCATCATTACCAAACTCTTATCAACATCTACCTACCAACCAGAAATAGCCAAATTCTACGGGATCATGAAATATGCTATGCAAATGCAACTAAATGGACTCACATACGATACGTAAACAAATATGCAAACAAACATGCTCTATATGAAAAATCATGCAATAATATGAATGAACTAATAACTAAACATGCAAAATATGAATTCCTATATGAACAATGACTCTACTACTACTAATCCTCAAATGACCCCCAAACTTAAAATATTCAATGTCCTCGTTGAAGGCAATCAAAAGGATATTAGAGAACTTACCTAACTATCAGCAGTGCCACCTTCCTCGGGTGGCGAATCAGGTGGTGGTTCCTCGGGTGGTAGTGGCTTGAGTTCAAGTGTAAAAGCTTCCTCACTTGACAACTTATGTAGCACCTGAAAATTATTAGAAACAGCTAGCCCACGACACTTATGCAGAATGTCAACTCTTCTTTCCCATGGAGTTGCATCCAACAACTGAAATAGCCCCTTTCTTTCTTCGTTCTCAATGCCAGAAATCCCTCTTGAAGCTTTTTCCACGGAATCTAATTTTTTTAGCTGTTCAATCTCCTTATTCACAATCTTATCAACCACGTCCACTTTGAAACACTCCGCTGAATTTGACGGATATTTTGTTGCCTTGAACACCTTGAAAGTGACTTTCTGATCATGCACTCTCATGGTAAGCTCTCCTTTTTTCACATCGATCAAAGTTTGGCCCATAGCTAGAAATGGTATTCCCAAGATGATGGGAATCTTCTTATCTTCCTCGAAATCTAGGATAACAAAATCAGCAGGGAAGATGAGCTAATTAACTTCCACCAAGACATCCTCCACTATACCCCTCGGATAAGTGGTCGATCGATCGGCCAACTGTAAGGAGATGTTTGTAGGTTTTGGATCCGGTAGACCAAGTTGCATGAAAAAAGACAAAGGCATGAGATTGATGCTAGCTCCCAAGTCATACAAGCACTTGTCGAAAGATAAGTTGCCAATGGTGCACGGGATGGTGAAACTTCCCGGATCTTTGGGAGGCAACCTTTGCTACAAAACAGCACTACACTCTTCCGTCAAAGCAACGGTCTCCAATTCCTTGAGCTTCAACTTCCTTGATAGAATACCCTTCATGAACTTGGCATAGCTCGGCATCTGGTCAAGAGCTTCTACAAAAGGTATGTTAATCTGTAATTCCTTGAACACCTCTAGAAACTTAACAAACTGCTTGTCCAACTTCTGCTTCTGGAGTCTTTACGATATGGAGGAGGAGGGTAGATCTGATTGCTCTTTGTAAGCTGCTCTGGAGAAGATTTTTCAACAGGATTCTTGCTCTTTTCCACTTCACCATCCAATTGATCAGCTGTCAAATCAGATTTTTCAATTTTTGGCACTGCAGATTTTTCAACCTGCTGATTATGAACTTCTTCATCTTCCTTAACTGTTGATTTTTGATCGGTTGTAACTTTACCAGATCGTAAAGTCACTGCTTTCACCTGTTCCTTGACTTCCCACTTGCCTGGATTAGCCTCCGTGTCACTAGGAAGAGTTCCTTGTGGCCTATTCAACAATGCATTAGCAATTTGACCAATCTAATTCTTCTAATTCAGATTTTTCATTAGAAGATTGCCCCGCACTTGCATGAGGCTGTTGCTGAAATCCCAGAGGTTGGAATTGTTGCCTTGGAGCATACTGCTGCTGATAGCCTGAAGGATTGAATGGCTTAGCTCCGTATTGCTGACCCTGAAATTGATGATAAGGTTGCTGCATACCACCTTGATTGTTGCTCCAACTGAAATTAGGATGGTTCCAGTTGTTAGGATGATAGGTGGTCGGAGCTGGTTGCGATGGTCGTTGAAAGTTGCTCACAAACTTTGCCGATTCAGAAGAGATAGCACACTGATTCGTCTCATGTGCACCTGCACAAAGCTCACAAACACTAGCCACCTGCTCAACTCCATAGTTAGTCAGGGAATCCACCTTCATAGTCAACGCCTTCAACTGAGCTTCTATAGCTGTAGCTACATCCACTTCCAGAATTCCTACTACCTTGCCTTGTAATAATCTCTGAGTTGGATTCTGATATTCATTAGTAGCCATCGTCTCAATTAGCTCATAAGCTTCCTCGTAGCTCTTCGCCCATAAAGCTCCACCTGATACTGCGTCTAGCAATGGTCTAGATTGTGCTCCCAGCCCATTATATAAACCATTGATCACCATCCATTCAGGCATTCCATGATGAGGACACTTCCTAAGCATCTCCTTGTAACGTTCCAAAGCTTCACACAAAGATCCACCTGACTGCTGTGCAAATTGAGTAAGAGCGTTCCTGATTGCTGCTATTTTAGCCATGGGAAAGAATTTAGTGAGAAATTTCTGAGTAAGATCTTCCCATGTCATAATGGAACCGGTTTGTCAAGAGTGTAACCAGCCCTTAGCTTTATCCCTAATAGAATGGGAAAAGTCTCAATTTCACAGCATCTTCCGACACACCATTGAACTTGAAAGTGTCGAAGATCTCGATGAAGTCCCGGATGTGCATGTTAGGATCTTCCGTTGGAGCACCCCCAAACTGAACTGAATTTTGTACCATCTGAATCGTACCCAGCTTGATTTCAAAGGTATTAGCTACAATGGCTGGTCTGACAATGCTAGATTGAATGTCATTGATTTTCGGCTGAGAATGGTCCATCAAAGCCTTAGCTGCTACTGCTGGTTCTCCCATCTCTTTAGTTGCTGCAAGATCTTCTTCTGCCAGTTTACGAGATTGAGAACGTGTTCGCATACACGCTCAAGTACCTGAAACACACAACAACGCAAACTAATATATACACACAATACCCACAATATATATATACACACAGTACCCACAATTATATATATACACACACACACTTATATATACACACAGAGTACACACATATATGTATATATATACATACTTATACATAAACACTTATACTCTGTATTTATGTAGTAAAAACACACACTTTGTTCAATCTACTTTGTTTTTATATAGTAAAGAGGAATGTTAGAACACATGTACACATATAATTTTTAATATTTATTATCTTATACCTTGTCGACTAGTGTCGACTAGTCACGACTCGACTTGCTGGAGTCTCCGTCCGACTCGACTCGACTTACCGACGTAACAACCATGTTGTCGTTTCAATAAATATTAACAATTTAGATGTTAGCTACGCACTAAAAAACATTAAGCACAACCATACAAGGATATCAAGAATTCATCACACACAAATCTTTAAAGCAAACAAACTACTAAACTACATAGATAAATCCGTTAGAATCCCATGACAACGATTAGTTCATAATCGAACCGCTCGTCACCATAGGATCTGATGAAAACATGATACTAAACAAGATCTAAATAATAATAATAATAATAATACTAGAGTATTGGAGTTAAGAAAACAAATCCCAAAATCCAGAGTATCGCCTAATTTAGAAGAATACAAAAGTAGATCTAGATCTCCGAATGCTATCACGTCCTTCCGGGAATCAGTCTCCAAGTCTGAATCTCTAGCATTGGCTCTCTCTGCGTTATTCTGAATGTTGGTACGTTTTATGATGATAGAGTGTGTTTATATAGGCCTCAGAAGTCTTGTCCACCAAGAAATTCCATAAAAATTTGAGTTAGAATCAAAACAGGGTATAACGACCTAGAAAATCGAGAATTTAGAATTTCTTATTTAATATAAATTATGAATTTTATTATGTGAATATTGTTGGAAAGGAGGAATATATGTGAAATTGTGTTTATGTGTTCCCATGATGATTTGTGTGTGCTGTGTAAGTCTATGTATTTTTATTTGTATTTTTGAGGATTTAAATATGTTTAAATCATGCATTTTTTATCCTCTGGCAATTTTATAAAATTCTTGGAGTTATTAAAAATCATGAAATCTTTTGTAATATTATCTTTATATATTTATTTAGTTTTTAAAATCGTCGGGTCAATTAAGTTGGGTGTTTTAGTATTTTAGAATGATTTTAAGAGTTTTATTGTATTTAAAGGATCAAAACTTGTAAAATCCATATTTAATTCAGTTTTGATCCTAAAAATATTTTAAAAATACATGTGTTCTCGTAATTTTATACTCCTTATTTTTAAAAAAATGACGAGTTTAATTTTCCAAATTTTCTATTTAGTTTCGATTTGTAA
Organism: Saposhnikovia divaricata; assembly: GCA_036435485.1. Lineage (NCBI taxonomy): Eukaryota > Viridiplantae > Streptophyta > Magnoliopsida > Apiales > Apiaceae > Saposhnikovia > Saposhnikovia divaricata. Next base: position 153,546,783 of record CM071600.1, on the reverse strand, counting down.
AAGCTGTTTATTAATTTTAAAAATGAATCAATAGTGTTTTAAATTAGGCCCGGAATGAGTGGATAGTAGAATATTTGTGTATTGGGCCAAGCCCAATAACACAAAAATATATCAGCGGTCGGTACAAATAAAAAAATAGCAGGGAGAGAGAAAACATTTGGGGGAAAAAGAAAATTAAGGTTCTAAGTCAATTGAATTGGGGTTTTCAATTTAGGGGGTAATACATATATATATATATATATATACATGTGTGTGCGCAAATCGCGTATGGGGTGTGTATAACTGGTAGCAGCAGTGGGCGAGAGGGGAGACGCGCGCGGGTCGCAGGTGGGTCCAGGCGGCGGCTGGACAGTCCGACGGGGCTCGTGGTGGCGTGGTGGTGGAAGTCGTGGGTGCAGACAACAGCACAAGGGGAGGGGGCTGGTGCAGGTGGCGCGCAGCAAGTGGAAGAGAGGGGAGAGAGAGAGAGAGAGAGAGAGAGAGAGAGAGAGAGAGAGAGAGAGAGAGAGAGAGAGAGAGAGAGAGAGAGATGGTTATGGTGGTTGATTTCCGGTGGATCGGAGCGAACCAAAAATGGTATATTTTCGTGTTTAATTATTTAATGTCCGTATTAAATTAGTTGTAAATTTTTATATAGTTTAATTGTTGTAATTAAATTAGTTTTAAATTGCGAGATTATTGTTTTAATTTTCGTGCTTTATTCGGATAATATAATTGTTGATTATAATTGTTAGAGTTATATTCCCGGATTTTAAGTTTAGAAACTTGTTAAATGGTAGAAAAGATTTTGGGGGAAAATTATTTTGGAAACTCAAAAAATGCCCGGGTTTATTTAATTTTAAGAAGTTATGAATGGTTATCCGGAGGTTGATGCCCGGTTTGTATTTTATAGTCGATAATGGTTTTGGGTAGAAAGTTGAATTGTTAATTGCTAATTGCGATTGTCGGATAATATGTAGAGTTTATATAGTTTTACTAGTTGTAAATGTTTATGTGCTAAATGGTACAAATCAAGTCTTATTATTTGTTGAATGTATAATTGTCAATTACTTGGTATTGGTCTATATGTGGATAAGTGATTGTCGTTTAGTAGTAGTCAAGTACTTGGTAATGATGTATATATGGTTAAATGATTATTGGTCATGTATATGAGTTAAGTTTGGTAAGTCCAAATATAAATATTGGTTGGATAGTTTTCAAATGTGATATATAGCAAAGGATAAACTGTTAGTTTACTTTCTTTAATTGTTTATGTGCCGCAAGTCTGGGCGGGTACTTTCCCTAATTTTTTATGTGCCGCATGTCTGGGAGGGTACTTTTCTTACTTGTTTACTTTTATGTTGCTGCAAGTTGAGGCAACTTTATTTTCGTATGATTTATAAGGTTAAATTGTTGAATTGAAAAACAGGTGGATAGTCCTATTTACGAATACCTCATGCCGAAATTTTTTAAAATTCCCCTGTAAATCTATTTAACTTATTTGATTTCAATGATCTAAAAGTATGATATGATTGTTGAGGGTTTAGGTATATGTATTAGTTGATTACTTCGAGGATAGATTGTGGTTTTGAAGATTAAATTGTTGTATTGTTTTGAAGTGTTTATGTAACGTGTTTATGTGATTTAGCTGGTTATATTGAAGCTATTCTATGAATATAATGTGGATATGTTCTATATGTGTTATATGGTAAGCGTTATAGGATGTGCATGGGTAGAATAGAGTAAACAATAAGGTTTTGCTTGGTTGATACTAAAATAGTACTTTACCTTGTAAATGTACGAGTAAGAGACCTAGCCGAGAGCAGTGCACAGGTAAATGGAAATTTGAACAGAAGGATAATTAGTGAAGTTGATGAGGGTATTAACGTGAATATTAGCGAATTATGAAGTAAAGATGGAGGTAGGGTCGAGTAAGAAGCCCACATGTAAAGGGTAGAGACTGATGAGAAGTTGAGTTAAGGATCAATATTTAAGATCGAGAAATTTGTGAATCGAGCAAGTGTTCTTTATATATTCCTGTTTCAATCAATGACTAAGCAACCTTAGGCACAACTTTTTCAACAACCAGAACCCCTTGTTCACCCCCTTGTAATTTCTTTTTAGTGAGAGTTTGACTGGAGAAATCCTTTAATCCTGATTGTCTTCCAGACACATCAGATCTAGCTAATTTCTTTGCTTTTACAGCTGATGCCTGTTGAGAGACATCAGAAGTGGTTGAGTGTTTGGAAAGTTGTTTGGGTTGTGTGCTTGTGTCAGGAACAGAATGTGTAGTGTCCTATTCCATAGCACTTGTTGAAGGACCATAATGAGTAGGCATTCTCCTTGTCAAAAGAAGCCTGACCTCATCAGGAATAAAGGCATTGCCTTCAAAACCATTTTCCTTATCAGAATTTATCAGGACTTTGATATTGTTATCAGAAATTCTACAGATAGGCAGAGTTGTATCATTCTCAAATTTAGCATTTGGACATAAGTGAGAGAATATTAATTGAAAAAATCTAAGAAAACAAACATAACCACATTTATCTGTTTTTCTATCACTTAATGCTTTCCGAATAAAAGACCCGTAATCAAAAGGAAGATCATGAATTAGAGAGTACCCAATTTTGACTGAGCCAGAAGGTAGTGCATCAAGTTTGAGACTTTGTTCAGGAAGCACCTACTGATTGTATCAAAGAAGAAATTCCATTCCTTCTTAAGCTTTGTTATATACAGGCTCGTAAATTTCTTTGGCTCTCCATTATATCCCAGACTTGTGGCAAACTCAAGAAGAGTAGAATCAAGAACATTATCAGGAGTCTTACCATTGAGAAATGGTAAGTGAAGAGCTTCTTCCATGACAGCAGGAGTCACATGATGTGTCACACCTTTGTATTCAAAAGTCATATTAGGCTTTCCTGATATACCTTGACCGAAAACCACAGTCTTCCAGACCTGCATAACACACTTGAAAGAGACTTTGGCATGTTGGGTTAGAGCATAATTTATTGGGCTTATGGCCAAAAAGTCTTGAATGATGTGAAAAACATTAGGTAAATCGTGATGATTTAGAACAGCAAGGAAGTTGTTCGTGGCAAAAGTAACTCCATTGATCACAGTCTTATTGTTCGTGAATGGTGAAGAGTCCATTGTAATTTTGAATGAGAGATGTGTGAGATTTTGAAAATTAGGGTTCGTGGTTGCACAGAGATAGAGAGAAAATGAATTACTGATGTAATGAGAATAATGATTAATTGTGAGAAACGATTGTGTTTTGTTTTAGAAAAACAAAATTACTCTCAATTACAGGTGTCAGTAATTGATTAGTTCATCAAATATGAGTAATACACATGCGCTCTTACCAATGTCCAGCAAATAATTAAACCATTTTTGTGATATTGATAAAAAATATCAATGAATTATTTAATTTGCAAAATTAAATAAATCAAATATCACAGGATTAAAATACCTGGTCCCGGTAACTAGAAAATACGAAACGTTTCATGTTCACTAGAGTCTCTCACCTCTATATAACATGCTTGAGATGCATCCATTATGTTTTTAACCTGAAAACCTCATCAAAAACCCTTCAAAGAAAACACCTTAGTAAAGATGTTAAACCTGATTATCAAGAAGAAAAACCTTCATCTCGTAGAGAATAGAGATATTCTCAGTTATACTCGGGACGAGTTCGAAGTGATGGACTGGGAAAGATAACTTGAGACTCTATGGTTGTAGATGGATGCTTGTCTCGAGGAGATCGAGAAAGAAAAGCCTGCAAAAGAAATAAATATTGATGTGGCTCTCCAAATGACATTGGAATGGCTTTCATCTAAAGCATCCTCATCCAAAACCTCCAACCATTGTTAATGAATATGTCAGCAAAAATAACCTTATCCCATTAACCTCCACCCAAACAAAGTGGCAAAGATGGGATCTGGGATAGCTGCTAACAATGGAGTGGTTTGGAGTTTCATCTTCCTTTAGCTATTTGATAGATTAGTAGATAGAGAAAACAAAAAGATTTGATGTATGCATGTAATCTCTTTCTAATTATCAATGAAAAATCATGTTTATCAATTATGATGTTTTGTCGTGTTTCTGTTATTAATTGTTCTGATTAGCATAACAAATTATGAAATTTTACACAGATGAATCAGAAGTTCAAAAACATTAATCATAATCAAATCAAGAATACAAAACCAAATTTAAATCTTGAAAATCATCATACTGATAAACGAATCGTCGATCAGGATTTGACCAATTACCAGGATTTTGACCAAGTCAAAGTTTGACTTTGATCAGGATTCTCTCATCAGGAATTGACAACCATCAGGATTTGAGGATTATCAGTAATATCGCTCCGCTTGTTTTCTCAGTAACTTTCATAATTCACCATTCCTAGTTCATTCACCAACTTTGTAAAAGTGGCCTCAGGAAGTGGCTTGTTCAAAATATCAGCTAGCTGCTGATCAGTAGGAACAAAATGTAGCTCAATTGTCCCTTCCAGTACTTGTTCCCTTATGAAATGATATCTGATACTGATATGCTTAGTAAGAGAATGTTGAACTGGATTTCCTGTCATAGCAATAGCACTTTGGTTATCACAATAAATAGGTATTTTTGAATATGACAAACCATAGTCCATTAGCTGATTTCTCATCCATATTATCTGAGCACAACATCTTCCTGCAGCTATGTACTCAGCTTCTGCAGTTGATGTTGAGATAGACTTCTATTTTTTACTGAACCAAGAAACTAGTCTACCTCCCAAAAATTGACAACTTCCTGAAGTACTTTTCCTGTCTATTTTGCATCCTGCAAAATCAGCATCTGAGTAACCACATAAACTAAAGTCAGACTCTCTAGCATACCAAAGGCCAAGATTTGGTGTTCCTTTCAAATATCTGAAAATCCCTTTAACTGTAATGAGATGTGGTTCCCTGGGTTTTGCCTGAAATCTTGCACATAGACAGGTTGCATACATGATATCTGGTCTACATGCAATTAGATATAAGAGTGAGCCAATCATACCTCTGTAGTTAGTTACATCTACTTCAGTACCTTGATCAGGATCAAGTTTTGTAGCTATAGCCATAGGAGTTGAAGCAGTATCACTGTCTTGCATGTTAAACTTCTTTAACAATTTCTTTGTGTACTTTGACTGATTGACAAAAATCCCATCATCAGTCTGTTTAACTTGCAGACCTAAGAAATAGCTCATTTCTCCCATCATGCTCATTTGATATCTAGACTGTATTAGCTTTGAAAACTTCTCACAAAGCTTTGAATTAGTTGACCTAAATATGATATCATCAACATAAATTTGAACTAACAACAAGTCCTTACCATGATTAAAATAAAACATGGTTTTATCAATTGTACCTCTTTTGAATCCACTTTCCAGTAGAAATTGAGTCAGAGTTTCATACCAGGCTCTTGGAGCTTGCTTTAGTCCATAAAGTGCTTTATCCAATCTGTAGACATGATCAAGATATTTAGGATCAATGAAACCAGGAGGTTGCTCAATATATACCTCCTCTTCCAATTCTCCATTGAGAAAAGCACTTTTTACATCCATCTGGAAAACCTTGAACTTCTGGAAAACCTTGAACTTCCTGTTGGCTGCATATGCAAGAAAAATCCTGATGGCTTCTAGACTTGCAACAGGAGCAAAAGTCTCATCATAGTCTATTCCTTCCTGTTGAGAATACCCCTTTGCAACTAGCCTTGCTTTATTCCTTACAATGGTACCATCTGAATCTGTCTTGTTTCTAAACACCCACTTTGTACCCACAATTGACCTGCCTTTTGGTCTTGGTACAAGTTTCCAGACTTCATTTCTTTCAAATTCATTCAGTTCTTCTTGCATTGCTGTAACCCAATCAACATCCTTGAGTGCATCTTCAACTTTCTTAGGCTCCTCCTTTGATAGAAAGTTATGATAAAGACATTCATTTTGAGTTACACTTCTGGTTTTAACACCTGCATAAGGATTCCAAATAATTAAATCAGGAGTATGACTTTTAGTCCATTTCCTAGCTGATGGTATATCATTTCTTGAATGTGATGCTCCCCCTAGATTGGTGTTATCTTCAAAACAACTAGAATCATTAGAAGCTCCCCCTGAGATAGTGTTATCTCCTCCTGAAGTACTGTCAGGATTATCACTTGAATCTGTTTCTGATGAACCTCCTCCTGATGCTTGAGTTGAATCAGTATTAATGGTGTCTTGATGTTGCCCCCCTCAAAATTTGCATTATTGGCCTCATCATCAGTAATTGGTGCATCATTAGGAACGGATGAATTGTCGGGATCTGATAGGATATCAGTATCTGACACAGATTCATCAGTATTCTTGGTAGCTTCATTTGCAAAAATCAAGCTGTCATGTGAGTCTTCAGCAATTCCTATTATCTTCTTATCATCAAAAGAGTCTTCAGCAATTCCTGTTATCTTCTTATCATCAAAAGATACATTGATAGACTCCATGACAGTCTTTGTTCTTAGATTGTAAACTTTAAAGGCTCTTGTAGTTGGATAGCCAATAAAGATGCCCTCATCAGCTTTAGTTTCAAATTTTCCTAGTTGTTCAGTATGAGGTCTCAGAACAAAACACTTGCAGCCAAACACATGCAGATGCTTCAGACTTGGCTTTTTTTCTTTAATCATTTGATAAGGAGTCACACCATGTATGTTGATTAAAATAATGTTCTGAGTATAGCATACTGTGTTGACTGCTTCTACCCAAAAATATGTAGGTAATTCAGCTTCCTCCAACATAGTTCTGCCAGCTTCAATGAGATTTCTGTTCTTTCTTTCAACTACTCCATTTTGCTGGGGTGTGCCAGGAGCATAGAATTGTTGAACTATTCCTTTGTATTTGCAGAACTCTTCCATTACTGAATTTTTGAATTCAATTCCATTATCACTTCTAATAATCTTGACTTTATGCTTTGTGCCAGTTTCAGTGAGTCTCACATGGTCCAAAAACTATTCCATTTTGCTGGGGTGTGCCAGGAGCAGAGAATTGTTGAACTATTCCTTTTTATTTACAGAACTCTTCCATTATTGAATTTTTGAATTCAGTTCCATTATCACTTCTTAGAATCTTGAATTTATGCTTTGTGCCAGTTTCAGTGAGTCTCACATGGTCCAAATGTATCTCAGCAGTTTCATCTTTTCTGTGCAGAAAATATACCCAGCTAAATCTAGTATATTCATCAACAATGACTAGAGTATACCTTTTCTTACTGATGGACATTATGTTGACTGGTCCAAACAAGTCAAGGCGGAGCATGTGATATGGTTCATCAATTAAGGATTCAGTTTTACTTTTGAATGAAGTCCTTCTCTGTTTAGCCTTCTGACAAGCATCACAGAGTCCATCTGGAGTATACAATGCTTTGGTAATCCTCTCACCAAATTTTTCTTAACCAACTCATTGATGTTGTTGAAGTTGAGATGAGAAAGCTTCTTGTGCCAATTCCAACTTTCATCTACTAAGGCTTTACTGATGAGACATGTGGAGGGACCATCAGTGTTGGTGTAGATGTTGGCTTCATAAATGTTACCATGTCTTTGACCAGTCAAAGCAACTTTTCCTGATGCCTTTCTGACAACTTCAAAATGAGAATCATAGAAGTTGACATGATAACCTCTGTCTGTGATTTGACTAACACTAAGTAGATTGTATTTCAGTCCTTTCACCTGAGCTACTTTTTCAATGATGACATTTCCAATGATTATATTGCCATATCCCAAAGTTTGTCCAATGTTGCCATCTCCATAAGACAAAGTTGGACCAGCTTTCTCTTCATATTCTGATAGTAGGTATTTGTTTCCAGTCATGTGTACAGAGCATCCATTATCCATGACTAACACATTTTTCTTTTTACCCTGCAATCAGAAACACAGAAAACTCAGTTAGAATTTTTAAGAACCCACACTTGTTGGGTTCTGTTTGCATGCACTTTAACATTTTATCAGCAGAAGTCTTTTTGACAAAAGCAGTCCTGTCAGGAATGATTCCATTAGAGTTTCTTTGTCAGTATCAGAGTTAGTAAATGCATGCTTTTTATTTACATTCTTAGCTTTACCAGAAATTGTACTTTTATTGAATTTAGGCAAAGGCTCATAATAATTGTAGTACAAATTATGATATTCTTCACATGTATAAATAGAATGCCATTTACTACCACAATGAAAACAGGGATTCTGTGGTTTATAAAATACTGATTTATTCCTAATGTCAGACTTAGGAACAACAGTTGCCTTCTTTTTATTCTTCCTGCAATCATTAGCAAGATGATTAGAATTACCACAGTTAAACATACTTTTCTAGGTGCATTTGGAATATACTTATAATTATTCTCTTTGTTTATTCCAACTTTACCATTCCTGTTTCTCTTAGCAGTAGCAGTTTTCTTTCTATCTGTGACTTCACAGATTCTGTCTCTCAGTTGTTTCTTAGACAATAGACCTACATTTTTAGGATTTGTCATCTTAACAGTTTTAGACCCACTCTTTGAATTTTGTTTAGTAGATGTTGATCCCTTTTCAGTAACTGAATTGGAATCTTTACTATATACAAAATTTACAGGTTCAATGTTGGATTTGGTGTTGTCTATAACATGTCTGTAGATCTTTGGATTTGCCTTATCATTCACTACAACTTTTTGTTTCAGTTTATGATCATTTTCTAGCTTATAACCTAGACATTCTTTCCAGTTTTATCAGTAATTATTCCATGTGTTTTCTTTCCAGAGTGTGTCCAGGTTCTAAGTTTCTCATTAGCATCTTCAAGTTCTTTTTCAAGTGCAACACATCTAAACTCCATTTCTAGTTTCATGTGCCTAGCCTTGTCACATTCATTTTGTACTTCTTGCATAAAGAGTAACTCAGCTTCTAGATGATCATTTCTCTTATACAATTCTGACATCTCAGATATGATTCTAGCATTTTCAAGAGATTGACTTCTAAAGGTAATATGCAAAGATTTTATAAATGATCTTAACTCAGAAACATTATCCGTATCAAAATCAAAAACAGTTTCAGGTACCTTATTATCAGGAGCAACAATCTCATCAACATTTGCCATCAATGCATAGCCTTCCTGAACTTCATCTTCTTGAAGCCTTTTCCCTTATGAGCATTGAAGGATTTCTTTTGGAAATTGCCTTGCCTCCTAGCCTTCCTGAACTTCATCTTCTAGAAGCCTTTGACTATCATAGCAATCATTTCCATCATGTCAGAATCAGTAGAATCATCATCAATATCATTATCAGTATTGGCATCAGGATCTGATGATGAGTCATCAGTATTTGACACAACAATTCTACTTCTTCTGCTTGAAACCTCCACAGCTTTTCCCTTTGATTTTGACTCAGCATTTAAAGCAACAACCTTTTCTTTGTTGCTCTTCTTGTTATTCCTCTGTTGAACCTCAAGATCATGAGTTCTAAGCATTCCATACACCTCATCAAGAGACATAGCATTGAGATCATACTGGTGTCTAATGATAGATGTTTGAGTATCCCATTCCTCAGGTAAAGCTCTCAGAAACTTAGTGTTCGAATCCTCTGGATCATACTCTTTGCCTACTAGGGATAGATTATTCAGTAGTGTCATAAATCTATCATTCAAATCAGTAAGGCTCTCATCAGATTTAGCATCAAATTGTTCATATTCTTGAATCAACAGAGGCCTTCTGTTCCTTTTGATAGATTCAATGCCCTGGCATTGAGTTTCCAGAGTTTCCCAAATCTCCTTAGCAGTTTTACAGGCTATCACTCTGTTTGACATGACAACATCAAGGCTATTATGAAGTATATTCTTTACCTTAGCATCTCTGAGTACTTCAGCCTTTTCCTCAAGAGTCCATTCAGCTTTAGTCTTCTGGACATAGTGTTTAGGAACAATATCTGTTCTAGCAGCAGTCTCTTAGGAATATATGGACCATCATATATCCTATCCAGATAGTTAGGATTAGTGGCTTCCAGATACATCAACATCTTTACCCTCCATGTAGGGTATTCAGACAGGGATTTTAATACTTTCATACTTGCTCGTCGACATCTTAAGATCGTTTCTGATTGTTATTAATCAGTTTGCTCTGATACCAATTGTTACCCAGTAAATAGCAATTGTAGAAGGGGGTTTGAATACAATTGTATAAGATTTTCGACTTTAGCAGAAATGATAACACAAGTATGAATAAATAATAGCTTTATTAACTCTGATATAAAACTGTTAAAAACTCTCTCAAGAAATTCTAATGTTCTTGAGAGCTGCTAGGTTACAAGATCTCTCGTGTAAGCGATTACTATGATGTAAAACCTAAATTGTGTTTATATACATCACACAACTACCCTATCAATTACAAGATATGTCAAATCAATTAACAACTGTTTATAATACATATCCTAACTGAAAGCTACGATCCTATAAAATAGGAGTCGATAAATCAATCTTCCTTGATCTCTGGACTAATGTAGATCTTCATGTAATCCTGATCAGCTTCCAATCCTGATAGCAACCTAATACTGACGTTGCAATACTGATGACATCAGCATCAGTATCTGATTAGTAGTCCAGATCCTGAAATCACTTGAATAAATATCTAACACAAAATAATAAAAATAATTTTTGAAAATCTTTTGCGAAAAATGATTCAACCCAAAGTTTATATTTTACAAATCGAGAATTTGAAACAGAACGGAAAAATAGAAAAAAAATAGAAACGAAATTCTTATAAATACCACAGTCTTGATCTACGATCACACTTTGCCAGTGATCGGCATCTTATTCTTATTCTTCTTCTTTCACCACACTTTGCCAGTGATCGGCATCTAAAGTTCAATAATCACGCGCCCTTAATAAGTATCTAAAGTTGCACACTTATGCGCCTACTAAGGGTATCTAAGGCTAGTTCCAGAACTATAGCGTAAATTACGAACGGGTTAGAAACGTAGAGACTGAGGGATTCGAAGATTCTCGTATCTTATATATTATACAGTTCGAAACAATATCATATATCTTGTACGAAATCGAAAATCACAATATCAAAATCTTTTTGGAACATAGAAATAAATCAAAAAGTACTTACGTCAAAAGCGACTAAAAACTGTAAATTAACGCGAGCAAATCCTATAATTAAATCAAGGGAACACAAAACAGTCAATCATTTGCTCGGCACCTAGTTTACACAGGCAAAGCAATTAAGCAAATAGATCATTTAACAATATTGGAAAACTAAAAAGATGTACACTGTATTAGGCTAAATCAAATTAAGCAACCAAAAACAAACTGGCCAAAAGCTTTAAGCAATAGAATCATAAATGCAAAATAAATGGGCTAAAGCCCAATCATGGCACACATACGTACTGTCTAGTTTAATATGTACAATTGCAGTAACATCATCACTAATATTTTGCACCCTTTTTAACATTCAATTACTGTAAAAGCACACATGACACATATCATTATACATGCATGAAACCAGACCATTGCGCACCACAAAACCAACTAATTCAGTGACTAGCCTTTTATTTGTTGTTCCTTTTACTCCACTGTAGACATATTATTTAATTGGCAACTAATTACAAGATCACAAATTTAATCACAAAACTGTATAAAATAATTAATAAATTTTATGTATGCTATTAACAAATAAACACAAAATAAATAATTTGCACATTTAAAAAGTACACATGGCATTTAATTAGTTCGAAATCCAAATCAAAATAATTATACATTTACTTTCTAAAAGCAATTTAATCTAAAAAACAATTATTATTCACTACAGACATGATTAACTATGAACATATTATTTAAACTAAAATAACCTAATCATGGAAATCAAGTATGTGCACAGTAAAAGAAATTGACATCCAAAAATTATAATTCGATAATAAAATATAATAATATATAAGTGTAGTTCATGTATATCAAAACATGACTAATACGAACATGACAAACATGTATGAATGGGTGCTAATTAACCAAATTGATTAGAGACACAAACAATTACATTAATACACATAATTGTTTCAAAAATAAAGAGATCAAAAACAGGACCGTACCTCTGACCTAGTGCGGAAATTCCGTACAAGTTTTATTGTTCTCGTAGAGTTCTTAAATAGGCACACAAACCCTAAAATAATCTAGGTAATTCTAAAACTTATTTCTAAAATATTTGCAACTTCTTCAAGTAATTCCTAATATAATATATTCTATTTACGATATCAATCTTCTAAAATATTCTCACGCTTCTTTCCTATAAAAACAAATCTTGTCTTTAATCTAAATAACATGTTAGATATACTGATTCAAATGATGTCAAGATCTATCCTAAGGAGCTGATAAGGATTGCATGAAGTGACGTCATCAGTATTGGTGATCGTCAGGATTGGAAAGCTATGTCAGGATTGCAAGACTGATCAGGATTGAAGATTGTAAAGATATATTTTACTCCATGATTTTAGGATAGATTGATATGTCAGTTCCTGATTTATAGGAATGCAGCTATCAATTACGATATGTACTAAGAGTCGTAAGTAATTGGTTTGGTATATCTTGTAATTGATAGAGCAGTTACGTAATATATATATAAACACAGTTTAGATTTTATTTTATTGTAATCGCTTACACGAGATATCTTGTAACCTAGCAGCTCTCAAGAACATCAGAATTTCTTGAGAGAGTTTGTAACAGTTTTATATTAGAGTTAATAAAGATGTTATTTATTCATACTTGTTATATTATTATTGTTTAAGTCAAAAATCTTATACAATTGTATTCAACCCCCCTTCTACAATTGTAAATCACTGGGCAACAATTGGTATCAAAGCAAACTGATTATTTAAATCAGAAACGATCTTAAGATGTCGATGAATAAGTATAAAAGCATTAAGATTCTCATCCTCAAAAAGTCTGAGTACCATACATGGAGGGTAAAGATGTTGATGTATTTGGAAGCCTCTGATCCTGACTATCTTGATAGGATCTATCAAGATAGCATGAAAACTTGCAAAGGAGATCTGGGAAACTTTGGAGACTCAATGCCAAGGCACAAAGTCTATCAAAAAGAATAGAAGGGCACTACAGATTCAAGAGTGTGAACAGTTTGATGCCAAACCTGATGAGAGTCTTACAGATATGTATGTTAGATTCCTTACTTTGCAGAATAATTTATCTTTGGTAGGCAAAGAATATGAAGCTGAAGACTCTAACACCAAGTTTCTAAGAGCCTTACCTGAGGAATATGATCCTCAATCCTCAATCATTAGACATCAGTATGACCTAGACACTCTTTCTCTTGATGAGGTCTATAGGATGCTCAGAACCCATGATCTTGAAGTTCAACAAAGGAGGAACAAGAAGAATGTCAAGGCAAAGTCTATTACTTTGAATGTGGAAAAAAAATCAAAGGGAAAAGCTGTGGAGGTTTCAAGGAGAAGAAGTAGAGCTGTAGAGTCAAATCCTGATGACACATCATCAGATCATGATACTAATCCTGATACTGATACTAATGATGACTCTACTGATTCAGATACGATGGAAATGGTTGCTATGATAGTCAAAGGCTTCAAGAAGATGAAGTTCAGGAAGGCTAGGAGTCAAGGCAATTTTCAAAAGAAATCCTTCAATGCTCATAAGGGCAGGTACAAGAAAAATGAAGGCAAAGTCAGCAAGTTTGACAAGTCAAAGGTCAAATGCTACAACTGTGATGGAATGGGTCACTTTACAACTGAATGCGAAAAGGCTAAGACCAAAGCTCACATCTCTTCAAGCAAGGATTGGATGGACTCTTCCTCAGAATCTGAAGATGAAAAGGTGAACTATGCATTGATGGCAAATATTGATGAAGTTGCTGCTACTGATAATATTGTACCTAAAACTGTTTTTGATTTTGATACTGATAGTGTTTCTGAGTTGAGATCATTTCTAAAATCTCTGCAAGTTAGCTTTAAAAGTCAATCTCTTGAAAATGCTAGAATTCTATCTGCAATGGCAAAGGTCAGAAAGAGAAATTATCACCTAGAAGCTGAGTTACTCTTTATGCAAGAAGTACAAACTGAATATGATAAGGCTAAACACTTGCAAACTGAATTAGAATTGAAATGTACCTCTCTGGAAAAAGAACTTGAATATGCTAATGAGAATCTCAGAACCTGGATTGATTCTGGTAGAAAATTTCATGAGATAAATACTGATAAAAACTGGAAAGAATGTCTAGGTTATAAACCAGAGAATGATTAGAAACTGAAACAAAAAGTTGTTATAAATGAGAAGACAAATCCAAAGACCTACAAACATGTTATAGACAAAACCAAATCTGATATTGAACCTATCAATTTTGTGTATAGTAAGAATCCGAAATCAGTTACTGAAAAGGGATCAACTTCTGCTAAACAAAATACAGAGAGTGTGTCTAAAACTGTCAAAGTAACAAGTACAAAAAATGTAGGTCTTTTGTCTAAGAAACAACTGAGAGACATAATCTGTGAACTTACAGATAGAATGAAAACATCTACTGCTAAAAGAAATAGGAATGGTAAAGTTGGAATGAATAAAGACAATAACTACAAGTATATTCCAAATGCACCTAGAAAAACTTGTTATAACTATGGTAACTCTAACCATATTTCTATTGATTGCACGAAGAGTAAAAAGAAAGCTACTGTGATTCCTAAGTCTGACATTAGGAATAGATCAGTATTTTATAAACCACAGAATCCCTGTTTTCATTGTGGCAGTAAATGGCATTCTATCTATACATGTGAAGAATACCATAGTTTGTACTATAACTTTTATGATCCTTTACCAAAGTTTAATAAAAGTGCAAATTCTGGTAAAACAAAGAATGTGAATACTAAGCATGCATTTGTTAATTCTGATACTGACAAGGCAAATCCTGATGGATTCAATCCTGACAGAACTGCTTTTGTCAAAAAGACTTCTGCTGCTAAAAATGTTAAATTGCATGTAAATAGAACCCAACAACTGTGGGTTCTTAAAAATTCTAACTGAGCTCTTTGTGTTTCTGATTCCAGGGTAAAAAATAAAAACGTGTTAGTCATGGATAGTGGATGCTCTGTGCACATGACTGGAAACAAAACCTTGCTATCAGAATTTGAGGAGAAGGCTGGCCCAACTGTGTCTTATGAAGATGGCAACATTGGACAAACTTTGGGATATGGCAATATTATCATTGGAAATGTCATCATTGAAAAAGTAGCTCTAGTGAAGGGACTCAACCACAATCTGCTAAGTGTTAGTCAAATCACAGAATGAGGTTATCATGTTAACTTTAATGATACTCATTGTGAAGTGGTCAGTAAGGCATCAGGAAAGGTTGTCTTAACTAGTTTAAGGCATGGCAACATTTATGAAGCTAACATTTACTCCAGTACTGATGGTCCCTCTACATGTCTCATCGGTAAAGCATTTGTAGATGAAAGTTGGAATTGGCACAAGAAACTTTCTCATCTCAACTTCAACAACATCAATGAGTTGGTAAAGAAATATTTGGTGAGAGGATTACCAAAGGCATTATATACTCCTGATGGACTCTGTGATGCTTGTTAGAAGGCCAAATAGAGAAGGACATCATTCAAGAGTAAAACTGAATCCTCAATTGATGAACCATATCACATGCTCCACCTTGACTTGTTTAGACCAGTTAATATAATGTTCATCAGTAAGAAAAGGTACACTCTAGTCATTGTTGATGAATATACTAGATTTAATTGGGTGTATTTTCTTCACAGAAAATATGAAACTGCTGAAGTACTGTTGGACCATGTGAGGGTCATTGAAACTGGCACAAAGCACAAAGTCAAGATTCTAAGAAGTGATAATGGAACTGAATTTAAGAATTCATTGATGAAAGAGTTTTGTAAATACAAAGGAATAATTCAACAATTCTCTGCTCCTGGCACACCCAAGCAAAATGGAGTAGTTGAAAGGAAGAACATAACTCTCATTGAAGCTGGCTGAACTATGTTGGAAGAAGAAAAATTACCTACATATTTCTGGGTAGAAGCAGTCAACACAGCATGTTATACTCAGAACATTACTTTAATCAACAGACATGGTGTGACTCACTATCAAATGATCAAAGGAAAGAAACCAAGTCTGAAGCATCTGCATGTGTTTGGCTGTAAGTGTTTTGTTCTTAGACCTCATCCTGAACAGCTAGGAAAATTTGAGATTAAAGCAGATGAGGGCATCTTTATTGGCTATCCAACTACAAGAGCCTTTAAAGTCTACAATCTGAGAACAAAGACAGTAATGGAGTCTATCAATGTATCTTTTGATAATAAGAAGATAATAGGAATTGCTGAAGACTCACATGACAATTTGATCTTTGAAAATGAAGCTACCAAGAATCCTAATGAATCTGTGTCAGATATTGATATCTTATCTGATCCTGAACTATTCCTGATGATGCACCAATTACTGATGGTGAAGCCACTAATGCAATGAGGGGGAGCAACAGCAAGATACCATCAACACTGATACAACTCAAGCACCAGGAGGAGGTTCATCAGAAACAAATTCAAGTGATAATCCTGACAGCACTTCAAGAGGAGATAGCACTATCTCAGGGGGAGCTTCTAATGATTCTAGTTCTTTTGAAGATAACACCAATTCAAATAGAGCATCCAACTCTAGAAGTGAGTTACCACCAGCAAGGAAATGGACTAAAAGTCATACTACTGATTTAATTATTGGAAATCCTGATGTAGGTGTTAAAACTAGAAGTACAACTCAGAATGAATGTCTTTATCATAACTTTTTGTCAAAAGAGGAGATTCAGACAGTAGTTGGATTCTGATTCTGGTGATGATACTTTGCCTATATCAACTATGATGAAGAAGAAGGAAGATAGTGATATTGCTACTGAAGAAATGGTTATGTCTGAAAAGCCTAAGAAAAGAAGGAGACTAATAAAAAGCAAGTTTCATATTCCTGATGTCTCTGTCAATCCTGATGGTACATCAATTCCTGATGCTTCAGCAAATCCTGATGTCTACACTCCTGATAACTCACCTGTGAAGCCTGTTGAGGTTTTTGATTCTACAACTCCTTCTACTCTTGGTGTAGGACATGTTGATGTGTCATGTGAAAAGGTTCTTGCTACTACTACTCAGCTTGGTCAATAGCCACCACCTATTCTAGAGAAAAGACAAGCTGCAGTAACAAACACATAAACCCACTCAGCTTCAAAAAACATCACATTGCGAAAAAAAAACGGGACAAATTAGAGTCGAAAATGCTCTGCCTTCTATCTAGCCTCTCTCTAAAAATTCTAGCCGCCATCTCTCATTCATTTTTTCATCAGATCTACATAGCAACCTTTCACTAATCCATCTTCCATCTTTAATCCTTCACCTACACACTATATTTCTTACTTATATTTAATATGGGTTTCTATTGGGGATGTCTAGAGGTTGTTCCTTCTACATCCGATGGATTGTTAAATGAGTCTCTTTCCTCTGGTAGAGATTTGTTGAGCTCTGTGAATCTCACCACTTTTGAAGTGGCTAATGTCGTTTTTATGTATGGTAATTCGGTTGCCTTCTTGGGGGTCCTCCTCCAATTGGATGGTTCGGAGAATGGTAGAAAGTTCTCTGATAATACCAATGTTGACTCAATTAATGAGTATGATGGCCTTGCCATCAACATGGGGTCTATTCCTAGCATTCAACTGGTGAGAGAGGAGGTGGGTTTTACCTCTTTCATTATTGATGATAATTTCCAACTGTTTGTCAACAATATCTTTCAAGTGCTTGATGAAACGCTCCAGCGAAAGAAGGATATTCAGGTGAGGGGTGTTTGTGCTACTATTTCGTAGAATTTTTTGTTGGGGAAGTTTTCTAACAAGGATTTCATGAGAGGATCTGCACTACTAGTACGATTTGTTGTCAACACTGATTATTTGACACTGGTATGTGACAACACTGGTGGTCTTGCACAAGACACGATTGGTATTGTGTATGCTATCTCTATCGGAGATATTAATGGGTGGTACTATGTCGATCCATGTCGGTCATGGTCAAGGAAGTTCAAAGATAGTCGGTATGACTGTCAAGTGTTTGACAGTTTGTCAAAGAGAAAAGGGTTTTGGAATGGAGAGTATCTACTCAAGCTGGGTGGAGCTATAGTGATTGTAGGGGTGCCGGAAAGAACCATGGCCATGTTGGTGGTCTACGTTCCCTTCGAGGTTGTCATGAAAGACGTCTCTGTGACTATTGTTGTCTATGTGCTTCTCAAAGGAACTTCGATGAAGGAACAAATGGTTGTATATGTGCTACCAGGAATGTGGCGAGCACATACTGAATTTGCAAAAGTTGAGAAGGCTTGCGAGGCATTGGAAACTGCGAGATGGCGTTTCTTAGTGCTTTTGGGGGCTTTAAGTGAAGTACTGGAGGTGGTCACAGCTATGATTGGAGATGACAACAATGTCTTTCAAGTGTTTGATGAAATGCTCCAGCGGAGGAAGGATATCCAGGTGGGGGGTATTTCTTTTCGTGGCTTTGTTGTGCAGGGGATGTCCTGCCAAGTAGTCTTGCTTTTGCCGTTTTTTGAGAATTCGTTGTCGGGGAAGCTTTCCAACAAGGATTTTATGGGAGGACTTGCACTGTTAGTGCAATTTGCTGTCAACAATAAGCGCTTAAGTGCGACTTTTTTGACTTTGGTATGCGAGAACACTGGTGGTCGAGGACACGGGTGTTTGAGCTACTTGACACTGGTGTTCTTTGCTGATACGTCTTGCCTGGATGGTTTCTCGTATGAGAATAAATTGAAGTGTGAATTTGATGGTTTCCTGGTTCCATGTTTTTCTTGTGATGGAACACTGGGATGGGGTTGTGACAACCTTGTTGCTGGAACTCGTCGAAGCGGAGTGCTTGTGAACAATGTGAGCTGTGATGTATGGCATGTTTGCCCTGTGTACATTCAGGGGGCTTTGCCATTCAGGGGGGTGGATGATAAATCTGCCATTGATTTGAATATGACTTGTGAAGTCACCGTAACTTGTGACTTGGTTGGTTGGGCCCTTCTTCAGAGTGCTGGTTCTAAGCATATAGGATTTTCTCATCAGATGTGTGCAGGAAATGTTAAGCTTGCAATGAAGTCAGGTAGCGTGGTTCTTACCACTGATGCTAAGATGTATGAATTCGGGTGGATTATTTGGAGGATGTTGCTCATCTTTGGGATGCTAGGTGATAAAGTCCTATCTCGTCATGTTGTTACAGTGGGAGTTGTAAATGGTGTATTCCATGAAGGGCCATGTTGGTCTGTTCGTTCACCGATGCCCTTGATCATTTCTTTGAAGTATGATGGGACTGTTATTGCTTCCATTAAGTTGGATCTTAATCTTTTGCTGATGTTCGTGATGAAATTAGCGGAGTATGCCATGATATGGAATTCTCGGAACCACTGTACTGAGGTCAGTGGCTTAAGGCTCATATTGTCAAATGTTGTCCCTGGTCGTGACAAGGGTAGAAATGCGAAGGAGGACATAGGAGTCTTTTCGATTGATATGGACACTAAAGGGGTTGCTGATGTATATGGTTCCATTTATTTGGCTATTAAACTGGTTAATTTCATTATGGGAACTGTTGGGGCTTATCATGCGACGGTCTCGGTTGACTATCAAGGTTGTCCTCAGTATGCGGATAGAAGAAGTGGGAGTTTTTCCCTCAAGGAATATGGTCAGCTGGGTGAGGTTAAATCAAATCACGCTGTTTGCAAAATGAAGAAATGGAACTTTATTTTTCATTTTAAAAAGACTTGGTTTTTTGCTTGGGATCGTTATGATTGTTGCATAGTGCTTGTACTGTGTGCTACGTTTGGTTGTTGGGCGATAGCCCTAGGAGGGGTCTATTTACTGCTGAGTGTCTAGGTTGGGTTTGTTGGTTAACTTGTTCAATCTTGATGTTTTTAAGCTAGTGTTTAACTAGTTTATTTAGGTTTTTTGTTGATTGCAGTTGCAAATTAGTTTATCTAATTTGCGTTGTTGTTCTGTTTAGTTGTTTATCGCGGGGTATGCCCCTAGATGTGTAATAGTTGTTCCTTTCTGGTATAAATTTTTTAATTAGCAAAAAAAAAAAAAGACAAGCTGCAGCAAAGGTCTTTGAAAGACAGAGGAAATAGAGGCTCACTTCACCTCTGAAACGATCTAGTCCACAAGAACCTGGATTTTAAAGGAGTCCAACAGCTATTGATGATTCAGCCCCACAAGAACCACCCACTCAAAGTGTGGGTGCAGGCATTGCTGAAGAAATGGTCCCACAAGAACCACCTTCTCAAAGGGAAGATGTAGACAAGAGCATTCCTGCCACATAAGAACCATCTTCTCAAAGTGAAGATGCAGGCGTTCTCACATCAGCCAAGGGATTTCCTGACATTGCTCAGGGGATTCCAGAACCCATAATGGTTGATGTATCTCAAAGTATTGCTGACAGAGAAGCATATTTCAGCTATGGATGTTGTGTATGAAGAAACTGCATTTGAGGGAAGCACACAAGAACCTTTAACTCAAAGTTTTAAAGCAGCTTCGGAACCTTAGGCTACACAAGAACCATTGGTAGAAATTACTAATGCAAGCCATGTTCCTGATGAAAGCCTAATTCTTGATGATAGTGTTGCTGCTATTTCTAATGATGATCAACCAATCTTAGTGCAACCACTCTCATCAAGGCCAATGGAATTTATTTCTACTTCATCAGGTAACACTTCTCTCTCTACTTCTTTCACTACTGAAAACATGATTATAGATAGACCTGATAAAAGGGATACCTCTATCTGTATGACTACAGTCAACTCTTCTTAGCCACCTCTTATTTCTTTGAATTTGTTGAGCTAGAGCTTTTCAAGTGAGAAAGAGAGTGAACAATTAGTGAAAAAGAAGAGTGATGAGAGGAAGTCTCCTGTACTGGCAAAAGGAGAGGTAGAAATGAGTGAGAAGTTACACACTTCTAGTGAGGTAGCAGTTACTATTGAAAGTAACTTAGGTGATGCAGTGAGAAATGATGAGATCATTTTAAAAGAACAAAAAGATTTAGGAACTGTTTCTGTTCTTAATGCAGGTCATCAGGATACACCAGCTAAATCTAATGCTGATTTGAAATTAAAGGGTATTTTACATCCTGATGATAATGTTGATGATAAGATTCCTGATGTTGATGATCAGGATAGCTCAGAGGAAGATGATGATAATGCTGATGATTCTGTTGAAGCAACTCAGCTGAGAAAAACCATGTTAATCAGTAAGGGATCTACCATGTAATAGCCCCAGATCCGGGGTCAGGGATCCGGTCGTTACGGTCTCAATTTCCGTCAATAATACTTAAACTTGAATCAAAATAAATAGACTACATGCTGTGACCCCGCAATAATAACACATTACATAACTAGTTATAGTCCCAGAGATGAAATTGGAATAAGTATCGAGTCATAGGATCCCCAAGTTATAAGTTATTACAAACCCAAAACGATTACAGATTAAGCTTACTAGTTTCTTGCCGTTGTTTAACATAAGTCATAAATATAAATAAGTCTGATACACAAAAGCTGCCAGACTAGACTACTGGTTGCTCCTACCTCGGCAATGGCGGCTATGACATCAGCGGGTAACTCTCGGATGACTACCACCCGCTTGCGCCGAGTGTGCTTTGTTCGGGCCATCTGCTCTAGCTGTTGTTGTAACTGATCAACAATATATAACAGTTCTAAAATATCTTTATAACCATATGCTATGCATAAAACGAACAAGGTTCTAGTATAATGTAAAAGATGAAGTTACAAGGTGGTTCAAAATAACTTTTCCGTAATAATATCTGCTATGCAGAGATAATATAAGCAGGATATGAACATATATCTTAAAAAGAGGAAATTGCAAGGTAATTATTGCAATGTCAGTTTTGAACACTTTTTAAACCCTGCCAACACTTATCGGTCACCCAGCTGTAGCTTTCCGATCGGGGCGCTCTCGATAATGTTGCAGAAAATATCCAAATTTGGATGATGAACTAATATTGGAGTATTGACGCGTAGAAGCCACAACCTTACGATGATCAGTCGTACGTTATGCATCTCAAGATTTATTTCTCTACATGTAGACGAAAGAACAGACGGATTTACTTATCCACCGCCCCCTAGAACTCCCTGGCCAACGGTTGGGCCAATGATGGACCGGTGCCACTCGGCCTCTTACACGACTCCTAGTTCGAATAGAATCCATGACTCTGAAACGTAAAGTTCGTCCTCCTTTCCCCAAGTATAATGCTTGTTAATACAACTCCACAAAGTAGTTGTATCAGATTTAGAAAGGAAAATTCACCAATATTTCCCGAGCTATTGCTTGTTAATGGATATTAACTTGTTCCATCAATCTTACTCCTCGAGTGTTGGGGAAGTAACAAAGACTCATTTTGATTTGTAGCAACTAAAGTTGCGAATGAAAATAATACTTTCAAAAGTTTATAACCGGGCAGTCAACCATAATAAATAACAGTCTCTCAAGTAAGGTTCCCTATATTTTGGAAGTTTGAGTGAGCATTTAAATCTTCTTAAAAGATAGATTAATTTATCTTGATAGGTTGTTTAAAGAATATTTTTAGTCAAAGTAATTGCTTATAATTAACCCTCAAATGAATATATAAAATAATATTCACTTAATAAATAAATCCTTAAATGAATATTCCAAAATAATATTCATTAAATAATTAAAACCTTAAATGAATATTCAAAAATAATATTCATCTAATAAATAAAACCTTAAATGAATATTCAAAATAATATTCAATAAATAAATAAAACTTTAAATGAATATTCAAAGTAATATTCATTAAATAAATAAAACCTTAAATGAATATTCAAAATAATATTCATTTAATATATAATAATGGAATAATATTTATCCAATATTTTTCTCAGAAAATAATCTCAAGATATACGGAAATATCGACTCCCGGTCTATATTAAATAATGTGAATCATACGCCCTACACTAAGGGCCTTTGCAAAAACCCGGCTTATAACTGATATCTCATATCTAGCTTATAAGCCAATAATCAAATCATTATTCAAGTATCACAATATATATACTCAAAAACAGTTATGCATGTTATGTGCATATAAAGCAGAAATCATATTTATTCACAACAACAGTTTGATAAAGGTTTTAAAACTTGCCTGGAAGTTCTATAGGGGTAGTGTGTCTCGGGTTGGTCCGGTGATCTATAAATAGTCAAAAGATCTAAGATTAATCACTTAACGCTTTGAAAAGCTAAGTATATACATTACTTATGCTAAAACAAGTTTTCAAGTTATCTCGTTATGCACATTCTAACGTAACTCCCATTAACACCGTTATGATCCGGCACTTGCTTGTTATCAAGGCATGCCATTATACTTTTCACTTGATAGGTACTTAGGTTGTATAAGTTTTAGGGTCGATCGTTTACTTGAGAAGATTATACTTCAAGATCTTTTGTCCGTTTTCTAAGTGGTTTTCAAAGTTATATAACTAAGTATTCCTCTAAGGGGTTCCTTCACACTTAACCTTGATTCAAACATTTTTATAAAATTGAAAAATGATCCTTTTGACATGAGATCTTCTCTCACGCTTCCTTATGACCTCTAATATTTAATTACTAAGATTCAAAACCGAATTACTCATGTTAAGGGGGGCTCAATTGAAGTCACGAACTCGCACTTATGTTTTCGAACAACTTTTACTAAATCAACCATATCTCCTAAACCGTATGTCCAAATGTTTCGATTCTCACGCCAAAACGATCTATGACTCGAGATCTTTAAGGTCCGTTCATATACTCATAAAGATCAGGGACCTAAAGCTACTGTCATGCACGGTTTTTAAGGGTTAACGAAATTTCAGCATTAAGACGGCTATAAATCGAATATTTCCAAAATTAAAACCTTCCAATAATCATAGTTTCCACTCCAAACTACACATGCATGTTATTTAACTTTGAACTAAGGCCAAGCAATGCCTTTCCGTTCATATAATCCATTTTAACATATATCAAAACCCAATCATATCTCTAAGGTCTTATACATGCATATAATCATCAAAACTTCATAAAAACTCAAGATCCATAAAAGGGTTTCAAGTGTCATACCTTCCTTGGAGTGTCTGAGAACTTACTAAGCCTTGTATAACCTTAATATAGCTTGAATCAACCAAAGAAATCAAGAAACAAAAGTTAGTTTCTTGAAGTTACTATTCACACCTTACTTTGATGATTTTATTAACCATGAAAGACTTGGAATCTATGGCTCAAATTCATAGGAGATCTTAGTTAGGAAATATAGAACTCACCTAAATAATCTTGGAATTGTTGAATGGTGGGAAGTGGGATTTTATTCCTTGAAAAAGAGCAAGGCCGAGAGCTTCATCTTTGGAGTTCTTGGTGTTTTGCTTTTTGTTGCTTGGCTAATCTTGCATAAAGTAATTTGCTTGGAAAATATCTAGCTAGTTTACTTTAATAAAGTGATTACCTCACATCCTAATGCTTAATCTTGTGCCAAGTGTCATCTTGTAAACACATTACTCCATTTTTGGCAAAATGCAAACACACCATTGTAAGGTTAGTTGACTTACTCTTTAGTCACCTCAATTCCTCATTCTCCCACCAATTTGATTTCCTTTATGTCCTCTTTAATAATTTTAATACGTTACGACTTATATGTTGCATTTTGTTAACTCGAATAACTTGTAGAAGGGGGGTTGAATACAAGTTATATAATCGTGTCTGATTTTTGCTTGATTATATGAACAAGAATAAACGAATGAATCAAACTTTGTTTGTATTAAAATAATCAAATACAAACTCTACCAAAGGTGTACAATACCTTTAGCAGCTGCTGACAATATAAATCTCTCTCTCTGTTTGTTTCGAACTTTCGAATACAAATCTTACGAACTCACTTGCTTACTCACGCACGAACACTGTTTACAATGATATAGAGAGAGCATTTATAATGCTACCTATCAACTAATAATAGAATTATAATCTATCTATGAAAATGTTCTGCCGTCCAGTTGATAGTTTCCATCAATAGAGAATTCGTTTCCTTCACGATATCTTCTTGCTTGTTTTCCAAAACAAAGATCCTGTTTTATCGCACTTGCCAGTTTCTGTAGCATCCATAATGACATCATCAGTAATACGACTGACATCATCAGTAACATGACTGATATCAGGATTTTCCATTGCATCAGGATCTGATTATCCCATCAGTATTTGATCAGGATTTGACTTAATGTATCAGGATCTGCTCCTCTATTCCTGACATGTAGTCCCCAATACACTGTTCCTGTCATGTAGTCTCTGACGTACTGTTCCTGACTAAATTCTACAGATTACTGTTTAACACATATATCCTAAACAAAGTTCTAAATCCTTTATAAGATCAGGATATACAAGAAGTATTAGCAAAATTCTATTCTTAACATCACAACTTATAAATTATTCCTAACACATTTCACTGCTTCGCTGTGGCACAATTCCTTAAATCAATATTATGTCCAAC
This sequence comes from Saposhnikovia divaricata, assembly GCA_036435485.1. Taxonomy (NCBI): domain Eukaryota; kingdom Viridiplantae; phylum Streptophyta; class Magnoliopsida; order Apiales; family Apiaceae; genus Saposhnikovia; species Saposhnikovia divaricata. Next base: position 153,521,233 of record CM071600.1, on the reverse strand, counting down.
ATTCCATGTTTATTCTCTCTTTAACTCTTGTACTTAGAAAATGTTCTCGCGCTTTCTCGAACATTCTCAATGTCCTTTACGGAGTTGCTTGACTTTTACCAGATATCGATTTGGATGGCATGAGAACATGATGTGGATCGCTCCACGAGTAAAGGAAACAAGAAGAAAAGGATATTTCAAAAGAACAAGATCAATCCAAAAACGTGAACTTTGAATCTCACATAACTTAGATTAATCCAGAAACTAAGTAATTTGAATCTAACCTTATTCCTTCTTGTCCAAGTAAGCTTCTTGAACAAACTCTTCCACAAATTCCAACTCGAATATCCTCATGAATAATAATATAATATATTTACCAATTAACATATTCATTCCTTGATCCTCATCATTCTCCACTCCTTTGAAGAAAACAAGAAGAAAAGGATATTTCAAAAGAACACGATCAATCCAGAAACGTGAACTTTGAATCTCAAATAACTTAGATCAATCCAGAAACTAAGTAATTTAAAGCTGTCCAAGTATCAATCTTTTCTTTTCCGGATCTAGCTCTTCTTGCATTAAGATTGTGAAACCACAAGCCTGCTTTTTGTGTAAGTCTAAGCAAAGCAACATTGAATCTTTACTTATCATTAAAACCCATATAATCACAAACATCTCAACTTGGCTTAACCATTCAATAAAATCATCAGTGCTACCCAAACCCGTAAAATAATTAAGCTCTATTCCGGGATCATAGATTGCATCTCTATCTTTCACCGTAAGAATTTTACCCAACACATCAAACCTATTCCATTGAATTAATGATCCTTTTCTTGCCTTCATCAAGCTTTTCTTTACGTTTATCCATCTCATCCAATTTTTGAAGCAAGCGTTTAACCAATTCATCCGTTGCCATGATCGAGATTTGAAAAAGGAGAAAAAAATTTTTTTGGATGAATAGTGCCGATGAACAGTGCCGATGAACAGTACTCGTGAACAGTCGATGAACAGTTCGTGTGAATAGTACCCGATAAAGAGTAACTTTTTTTTGAATTTTTTTATTTGAAAACCCTATATCTCCCAACAATTAAGAAATTGAGGCTCTGATACCAAATTGATGTGGATCGCTCCACGAATAAAGAAAACAAGAAGAAAAGGATATTTTAAAAGAACACGATCAATCCAGAAACATGAACTTTGAATCTCAAATAACTTAGGTCAATCCAGAAACTAAGTAATTTGAATCTAACCTTCATTCCTTCTTGTCCAAGTAAGCTTCTTGACCAAACTCTTCCACAAATTCCAACTCGAATCTCCTCATGAATAATAATATAAGATATTTACCAATTAACATATTCATTCCCTGATCCTCATCAGAACACTTCCTTTCTTGGGATACCATAGCTAACTTTCTAGACGATAGATTATTCTTATCTACATTGTAAATCCATTATACCATTCATAGCATATAAACACTAGAATCCATATCCATTAAAATATTCATTCATTAAAACAACTGATACATTGTAGTCATAACCACTATTCAGTTACATAATAATTCATAACAAAAGTTTTAATCCAACCAAAAATCTAGGTTCTTACAGTCTCCCCTTCTTAAAAGGATTCCGTCCCAGAATCAGTTCGAAAACAAATGGGGATACTTTTCTAACATTACACTTTCTAGTTCCCAAGTTGATTCTTCCACATTGTGGTTCTGCCACAAAACTCTGACTAACTTGATGACCTTGTTTCGGAGCACTTGTTCTTTTCGATATATGATTTCCACAGGCTGCTCCACATAGGTTAGGTTTGGTTGCATGTCTACGTGCTCGTATTCTACTATATGCTTAGCATCCGGATTCTACTTTCTCAACATCGAAACATGAAATACATTGTGCACTTGTTGCAGGTTTGGACGTAATGCTAGTTCGTAAGCTAGCTTCCCGATGCGTCTTAAAATCTCAAACGGTCCAATGTATCTAGGACTCAGTTTTCCCTTTTTCCCAAACCTCATTAAACCTTTCCAAGGAGATACCTTTAAAAATACTAGGTCTCCTACTTCATATTCCTTGTCCTTCCGAGCTAGATCAGTATATTTCTTCTTTCGATCTTGGGTTGCCACCAGCCGTCCTCTGATTAGATCTACTATGTCTTTAGTCCTTTGGACCACTTCGAGCCCGAGCATCTTTCTCTCTCCAACTTCATCCCAATACAAGGGGGATCGGCATTTTCTTCCATAAAGGGCCTCGTAAGACGGCATTCCTATGCTTGCATGAAAGCTATTATTGTAGGAGAACTCAATCAGTGGCTAGTGATCATCCCAATTTCCTTTAAAGTCTGTAGCACAGACTCTCAACATACCCTCTAGCGTTTGGATGGTCCTTTCACTTTGCCCGTCTGTTTGGGGGTGATAGGCGGTACTCATGTTTAGCTTGGTTCCTACACATTCTTGAAAGCTTCGCCAAAATCCGGAGTTAAATCTAGGGTCTCGATCGTATAATATGGTGACTGGGACTCCATGTCGCGCTACTATCTCCTTTAAGTAGATATCCACTAGTCTGTCGATGTGTACTTTTCATTGATTGGAAGAAAGTGAGCTGACTTCGTTAGTCGGTCTATGATTACCCATATGGCGTGCTTTGGTCCTTGGTAAACCTACTACGAAATCCATGGCAATGTGTTCCCATTTCCATTCGGGAATCTCCAAGGGTTGTAAAAGTCCACTGGGTCTCTGGTGTTCTGCTTTCACCCATTGGCATGTCAAGCATCTGCTTACCCACTCTGCTATGTCCTTTTTCATGTTAGGCCACCAGTAGTACTCTTTCAAATCTCTGTACATCTTGGTGCTACCGGGATGCACTGAGTACCTTGAGTTGTGTCCCTCATATAGAATTTCATCCTTTAGCTCTTGCACATTTGGGACCCATATCCTTGATGCGTATCTCATGATCCCTCCTTTATATGATTCACATTTAATCTCTTCCCCGGTCATTATCTCTTCCTTCGAGTTCCTTTCTTCCTCCATCATCCATTCCTGGCATAGCCTAATCTTTTCCAATAATGGGGGTTGGATTCGAATTTCCATCAACCTCTCTTGACAATCTCCTGGTATCCTGACCTCGATTTCCAGCTTTTTGAAGTCTATTACCAACTCTTCTTCTGAGGTCATCATTTTGAGTCTCTCTTTCCTATTAAGGGCATCAGCCACCACATTGGCCTTACCCGGGTGATAACGAATCTCACAATCATAATCCTTGATTAGCTCTAACCATCTTCTCCGGCTTATGTTAAGCACCTTCTGGGTAAAGATGTACTTGAGGCTCTTATGGTCAGAGTAAATCTCGCACTTCTCTTCATACAAGTAGTGCCTCAAAAACTTTAAAGCGAAAACTATTGCTGCCAATTCTAGATCATGAGTGGGGTATCGAATCTCATATTCCTTTAGCTGCCTTGACGCATACGCGATTACCTTACCGTGTTGCATAAGCACGCACTTTAATCCTTTATGCGAAGCATCATTGTAAATCACAAAATCTCCTTTTCCATCAGGCAACGCCAATACAGGGGCCGTCACCAATTACTTCTTTAGCTCTTAAAAACTATTCTCACATTTTTCAATCTATTCAAACTTCTCAGTCTTGCGGGTAAGTCGAGTTAACGGGACTGCGATCTTCGCAAAATCTTGATGAAATCTTCTATAATACCCTGCCAGTCCGATGAAACTTCTTACGTCTGTTGGAGTAGTTGGCCGTTCCCAATTTGAAACTGCCTCGATCTTGGAGGGGTCGACTAACACTCCTTCTCTATTGATCACATGTCCTAAGAACTGCACCTCATTTTGCCAGAATTCACACTTCGAGAATTTGGCATACAACTGCTCTTTCCTGATTATCTCTAAGGCTATCCTCAAATGATCGGCGTGTTCTGCCTCTGTCTTCGAGTATATAAGAATATCATCATTGAAAACTATAACGGACTTATCCAAATACTTCTTGAACACCCTATTCATCAAATCCATGAAAGCTGCTGGGGCATTGATCAATCCAAATGACATCACCAAGAACTTATAATGTCCATATCTGGTACAGAATGCAGTCTTTGGAATATCTTCGGGTTTAATCTTCAATTAGTGATATCCAGTTCTCAGGTCAATCTTAGAGAAGTATACAGCATCATTTATCTGGTCAAACAAAACATCTATTCTGGGTAACGGGTACTTATTCTTTATTGTTAGCTTGTTCATCTCCCGGTAGTCGATGCATAACCTCATACTCCCATCTTTCTTCTTAAAAAACAACACTGGTGCCCCCCAAGGTTACACACTGGGTCTTATCATACCCTTCTCCGACAGTTCTTGTAACTGGGTAGCTAGCTCTTTCATTTCTACTGGGACTAACCGGTACGGGGCCTTTGAAACTGGCGTTGTCCCCGAGGCTAACTCAATAGCAAACTCAATTACCCTATCAGGTGGTAATCCTGGAAGATCTTGTGGAAACACATATTCGAACTCATTAACTACCGGAATGTCCTGCAATTTGGGCACCTCCTTCTAGGGTCCACAACATAAGCTAAGTAAGCCTCGTTTTCCTTTCGTAGCAATCTTTTGGATTGCACCATGGTTAGAAATTTCTGTGTCTGTCTTATCCCCCTAAACACTATTTCCTTCTTTCCTGGGGTATTCAATTTAACCTTTTTCCCTTTACAATCTATCTGAGCATTATTGCGAGACAACCAATCCATTCCAAAAATGGCATCAAATTCCCCTAGTTTAAAAGGAATCAAATCAACATAAAAAGATTGTTCCCTATTTTTAATTTGCAATCGGGGTGAATCTGATTAACAGGGACTATCTCTTGGTTGGCTATTTCTACTTGTAAGGAATCCTTCGGGCTTTAAGTTTCAATTTATAAGCAAAATCTCTCGATATAAAAGATTTGGTCGCTCCAGAATCAAATAAAACATTTGCACTAACCGAATTAAGAGAAAAGGTACTTGCTATCACGTCCGTGTCCCTCACAGCATCCTGTACTGTCATGTTAAAAGTTCTAGCAGTTGGTGGCCTGTTGGAGGCAGCTTTGCTTGCCCCTGATGCTGCTGGTTTGTTCATGGGGCAATCCTTCTTCATGTGACCTTGACGTCCGTACTGGTAACAAGCGGCGCTTTTCTTGGCACTAGGGGTAACCGTGGTACAAGAGGTAGCATAGTGGCTCACTCGTCCACACTTATAACAGGTTATCATTTTCTGGTTGCACACACCGGAATGTCTCCTCCCACAAGTTGCACATACTGGTAATGAAAGTCGAGAATGGTGGGAGTGGGACACCCCTGATTGCTTGCCGCCCTGGCTTACACTTGCGCTCATAGGTCGTTTGAATCCCACATTCTTTCCAGGTAGGGAGACTGTCCCTCGGTTAACTTATGTGGGGGGTTCCCTCCTGCTGAACCTCCACCCACGCTTGCATGTTTCCTTTTTATCCCCCCTCTCTCTTCCTTCTGCTTCTGATCACTCCCTGCTTCCATAATTGATGCTTTCTGCACCAAGGTGGCATAGTCCGTAATCTCCAAGACTGCCACGCGATTCTGAATCCACTTCTTCAACCCGTGCTGAAACCTATTCACTTTCTTCTCTTCAGTATCCATAAACTCTGGCACAAACCTTGATAGCTCGATAAACTTGGCCTCATAATCGGCCACTGACAAATTGTTTTTAACCGTGCCCAGATTATTATAGCATCCATCTCCATGTTTCTATTGGCCTCCCACAAGTAGTTGGCCTCTCCTTTAAGAAGTTAAGTGGCAAAAATGGTCTTTTGCGCCTCATCAATGCTTAGAATCTCAAAGGACTTTTCCATTTCCTTTACCCAGGCTCTTGCCTCGACTGGGTCAGCTGATCCTTGGAATTCTGGGGGCTTGAGTGACTTAAAGGCCCTGAAAGTATTTGCCACGGTTTTGTTGTTTCCTTGGGGTGGTTGGGGATAACGGTTCTAATTCTGTCTGAGTAGATTCATAAACTGACCCATGGGGTCTCTATCCTAGTTCTCCCCTTCTTGTTCAACTTTAGTTTCCTCTTCTTTTATTTCATCTTCAAACTTTGCAGTGTAAAAGGGTTCATCCGCTTCCCCATACTGGGAGTCATCCTGTACATTATAATCCTCATCTAGATCTTCATCATATTCGGGGTTTTCCCCCTGTTGATTGTGGGTTTCTTGATCGATAGAAACATGGGGGTTAGCCCTAGTCCCCATTCTTCGTGGAGGCATCTTACTGAAAATTTGGAAAATTTCACATTAGGCTTATTCTCCTATTTTAAAGATTTCTCCTTACATAGTCGTTACATGTTTGGAAATGAAATCCCAAAGCCTTATATTTTATGGCAATTTAATCATAAATAGTACCTGCAGATATTAATCTAATAAACTTTTGATCATGTCACACCAGAACTGAACTGAACTAAAAGGAAACAAATATATACATGGTACTGAAGATACATAATCCGAGCCAACATCGACCGTTTTAAAGGTACAGCTGCCCTAACAACATCTGTTCAAAAGTGAAATACATGGTCTATCCTTCTAGTCAGAAAAGGGAAACTAAACCACATGACTCGAAGACTAGACTACCACATCACCATCTCTGAAATCATCCACCAGTGTGGCCCAAAGCTATAACCCTCGCCATAGCACGGCGAAAAATCTCCTCAGCATCCACCCTGGACACCCTACCATCCCCATCAGTAGGTAAAGCTCGAATCCTCATCCGTGCCCTAAGCTCAATGTGAGTCATCGCCTTCCGAGTAGCTCGAGAGGTAGAGAACCGCACGCCGCCCTGGCGTTCAATCTTGGTAGCTCTCTCTGCCCCTAACTTTATCCGTGACTCTGCTAGTCTAGCCTCAGCCACTGCCAACTCTGATGTAACACCCCCATATCCGGGGTCCGGGATCCGGTCGTTACAGTCTCCATTACTGTTCACAATACTTGAACTTACTTCAACTCAAAATAAAGTACATCTTTATGACCCAATACAACAATATAAAACACACCCGTTATAGTCCCAGAGATGAAATCAGAGTAACTACCAAATTTTATTAAGCACAATATGAGTTCTTACAATCAAAAAGAATTTCAATATGAATACATACTCTTTGCCATCCATTTGCATAAGGCATACTAGACCATATACTTGGTACTGAAAGAATAAATCTATCCTACCAATAGCTTTCTCTTCGGCTCTGGTAGTCTCATCGTCCTCGCCAGCGTCGAGTGCGCCATGTGCGAGTCATCTGGTCTAGCTGTTTTTGTGATATAATAATAAAGCAAGGATGAGCAATAGCCCACCAACAATAATATTTAACTGAACGATAATATATAACAGTTCAAAAGTATCTTTCAAACCATGTGCCATGCATTTACGGAAATGATATCAGTATAATATGAACGATCACTACGCCATATATGACCTACGGGAACATATTTTTCATGCGTGTTGCTAAATTATGTTACCTTAGCATGTAACTTTGGACCTACTATAACATTTTGTTTTTTGTGTTACCTTAGACACAAATATGATGTTACTTTAGCTTTAAAGTGTTGAATGTTAGCAACATACATGATATGTTACCTTAGAACATTCATAAACTCAATTTATAATTTTTTAACCAATTTTTTTTTAATTATTTAAAAATCATATTTACCTTTAAAATATTTCATTTTTATAAAAAGTAAAAGTTTACCAAGTAAATGATTTTTTATTTTTAAATATAATAATAATTATTATTATTCAGATTCTATTTATTTATTAAATTTAAAAAGAAAAATTCTAAAAAAATCAAAAATTAATAATATATTTATAATAATATTAAATGGTACGCAAATAGGTGAAATTTCGGAGCGGCAAAAACTAGCGCCCGCCGTCCAGATTAAAAATTTCAGTCTTAACAACACATAACTCTCTCGCGCTCAATGTCTCTCTCCCTCGAGTCTCCATCTCTTTCATAAAACTCTCTCCCCCTCTCTCCTAAAACTATTTCCCTCAATTTCTTTGTAATTTTCTTCATATTAATACGTATTTGGGTTTAATTTAGGGCTTCTCAGTTGATTGGGACTTCGATTTGAGGCTTAAACTTCTTCAAATTGGGGCTTTTTCAAATTAGGGGTTCTTCGTTTTGAGTTCAATCAATTCGATTTCTTCACTAGTTAATTTTAAACTTCGACTAATTGATCTCTCTTTTCGATTTCAGGGATTCTTCGGCTGGGGATTCAGATTTGGGGCTTTGGTTTAGTAGATTTCGGGCTTCGATTTAGAGGAATATAGCCCTCTTTTGGTTTAGTGGAGTGGGATTGGGTTAGTGAATGGGAGTATTATTGTGGTATTATTGTGGGATTGTCTAGAAAATTGAAGGTCGTGTTTAACTACTTCGGTCTCTGTGTTTTGCTGAAGACTCCATTCGCTAATTTTATGTGAAATATCATTTCAAATGTTTGTCCATCTAATGGAATTACCCCTCTTTTAGTTCACTAAGCACAGTTCCTCCATCCTTTTTGTTTCAACGACAGCACGCCAGACCACACACAGCTGATGATGAAAATGTTAACCCTATCAAGGAAGAGTCTGCTGATGTAAGTTATTATCTCTATCCCTTTATCTTTCAATTTCTTGAGCTTTTAAATTACTAGTGATTGTTTTAATTGAATTTTTATTTTAATTACTTAAATTTTAGATTGCCCCCTTTGATCCCTCTAAGAAGAAGAAAAAGAAGAAAGTTGTGATTCAGGAACCGTCCGATGAGCCTGTCGACAAGTTAGTTGAAACTACGGACAATTCATCTGGTATATTAACTCAATTTCTTGGTATCATAATTACATATTTTGTGGAACTTATAATGCTGTTTTGATGATGACTGTGTCGGTATTTTCACCTTGCGATGAGCCTGCCGCTATCTTGTTTGCAAATTGTAAGTGCAGTTTTTAAAAAGGTTTGTGCCCTGTGCTATACATTAATTTGCACCTCTACTTTAACAATGTCAACGTATATACAAAATTAAAGCAATTGCATTTGAAGTGTAAAACGGCATGTGAAAGAAATTGGAGTACCTTTAGTGAATGCTTCTTACTTGTAAATTAATATTATTAATGAAATTAATTTCTTAGCTAGAAATTCTCTCATCCGTTTCAGAATTATTTTCTCTTTTCTTCACTCATTATTTTTAACAATTTTGTAAATCTTCTGTAGACTCAAGAGTAGCACACTTCTGTAGACTCATTATTTTTAGCAGGGCAGCATGACACTTCTGGATATTTCTCATAGAGGTAAGTCTTTTAATTTTCTTTATTATATTATATGGATGTCTTTTTTTGGGCAAATTTGTCTTATAACTATAGAGATGAGTACATGATGAAATCAACCAAGACTAATTTAGTTATTGGCCTAAAAACACTCCTATCTGGCTAACGAGTAGCACACTTAAAATTGTATAAGATCTTGCACTTCGTTAACTGTCAGAAATTATTGTTTGTTGCTTAGTATAAAATGGAGTGATACTTCCTCATTGTTTTGTTTTTTTTGCAAGTAAGGATACTTGTTTTGTGCTATGATCTAAAGGTTGTACACATTGTCAGCAAGTTCCAAATTTATATTTCTACAGATCATAGTCTTTTTTGTCCTTTGTGTATGACCTTACAGCCAGATGTATGCTAATTAATATCTTCATGTCTTTTCTTTCTTCAGTGTAGTAGACATTATGTTATCTGTCTTGACACTTGTTCTCTTAATTGACAATTTTGTGCATTTGATATAAAGTTGAACGCTTTTCTCTTGGAGTGAGAAATCCATGGCTTTCCTAGCAGGGGCACTGGTACTTCCCCTTTATACTTGTTTGAAAAAATACAGGAATCTTAATCCAGTCAGAAGTTAGTTAAAAAAATACAGAGTACTCGGTGCCTTAATGTTCGGTTAAAATGGCTCTTGTCTTGTAGGGTATATCTCCAGAGTTCTTTTTCTTCAGGATCTTGCTCATTTTATTGGTACTCTATAATGCATAGGATGGATCCTGATCCACGTTATTGCCATTTTTGGGATGTATGAGCCTGCATGTTATGTGATAAAATACCCCTTTCTATTACTCTCTGTCTCTTTATGTATATGATGTGTGTGTATCGGACTTTGTAGATTAAACAATATGATATGTTTAATGAATTCAGGTAATTAAAGACAAGAAGTATACGTGTGAGATATTTTAATTGCATCTTCTGGGCACAAAAGTTTTTGATTATGTGCCTGGTATAATTTAATCAAAAGTTAAAAGTCAATTAGTAATATCTCAGCTGACATATATCATAGATTGTCGATAGAAAAATTTGTGTATAATATCCTCAATAATCTGTTTTATCTTGTTCTTATTGTTAAAAATTGATAGATTTAGCTTAGTCAAATATAAGATTTAGCTTAGTTTCTACTTTGTACATGGTCATGAGGAGTAAGTTTGATTTATTTGTTTTCTTTGTTGAATGTCAAGGCCTGGTGGAATTGTTTCAATTCATTAAAGTTTGCACCTGAATAACAACTTTGATGGTATTTGTATTGGATTGGGAATAATGATTACGAGAACAGTACAACAGTGTTGCCGGCAGTTTCAATGCAGCGACAAAAAGTAAATGTAACTATCTGATTCTAGTAAAGTTGAGCTAAATGCTATTGTTTCCGGAATGTGGAGGTAAGAATATTAATGAATAAGGATTAGTTGTTCTTCTCACAGTTGTTATCATAGTGTTTCACATACAGTCACTTAGCATATCTAAAGACATGCTACTTAATTATTAACTTTTGTGGCACCATTAGGGAGTGGAGACAGGGTGGTGGAATTCAACCTGGCTTACATAGTCAAGCTGTTCATGATCCAGTACCCAGTCCCTCTGTCTCAGCATCTCGCAAGAAACAAAAGTTAAACCAATCAGTACCTTCTCAATCTTTTGGCGGACCATCTCCTTTTCACCCAATAGTGGCTGCACAGAACCAGCCTTCTTCATCAGCTGTAAGACGAGGACCTATCTCACGAGTCAAGGGAAAGAAGCAAAAAATTGTGACGTATAACTTGTATGAAGCTGTTATAACTGACTACAACCAAGTAGAGGTATATATTTTGAGATCTTTAATGATGGATACTAATATCGTGGTGGAACTAGAACATATCTTCCCAATACGGTAATCTAGCATTTTCTTTGTAAGATAGTTGCTTCAAATGTATCTACAGCTCATCTGAATCAAAATCAATCATATTTAAAAGGCTGTAGCATTTTAAATGATAGATACTATATATGAATTGTTTATACTTTTTAAGGTTATCTATCATGGAATGAATGAATATCTAATCACCAGTTACACTTTAATCACCAGTTACACTTTAATTTCATAGTTTATCTATCATGGAATGAAGGAATATATAAGCCTGACTAGTCTTTTTTTTTTTTGTAGTAAGAGTTTGTACAAAAAAAAGGTATCCGGTAAAAAGAACAAACGAACATTAGCTAGGGAATATTTTTAAAGTTTTTAGGCTGATCAGATTTAATGAATTGTTTGCATGTTCCTTTACGTGCATTTGTTTCATACTTGAATAATATGATAATGTTATCTGTTTAGTGTGTTCGGACATTCAAATGTTCTTAAATATGTGAAGAAATTTATCACACCATATCCGGTATTTATCACAATAAATCTGGACTGATTTTCCAGATTTATATATGAAGAATTCTGAACTATACAAGTATTTTGCAAATGAAGCTACAGAGGCTTCTGTTTTGATTTTCCGTGATTTTACAACCTCAAGGTGAGGCAGTTGTCAGTATGTGTTTGTGTCTTGTCCTTGTTACTATTTCTTCTATTTTTTGATGTTCAAATGCAAACATATTATTACGCTAAAGTTAGAGCTTTAGATGTAGGACTGATTTCATTTTATTTTTGTTCTTGTAGTATTCAAGACAAGTACAAACCAACTAGAACCTGAATTCCAAGCATAAGGGAATGACTCCAGCAGTTGGAAAAGATCAAGAGAGAAAAAATGGCCGCCAATACTCGGTGCCTTCTACTATACGACGAAATTATGATATTTTTTGATTAACTTTGGCTACTATTAAGTATGGATGTTAACTAGTTGGTTCTAATTAAGTTTGTGAATTATTAGTATATTCACTATGTAGTAGTGAATTGGTTTAGAATGTTTAGGAATTGGTTGTATGTTTGGATTATGGATGTAATTTTAGAATGGTGTTGGATTTGGAATGAACAGCAGGTTAATCATAATTATGTAATGTGGTGTTGGATTTGAAATGAACAGCATGTTAATTTGTGTGCTATTTTGTTCATGTTTTTCTGGAAAAAATGTTACCTTAGCTTACAGAAATGTTGCTACATAATAGCTAATGTAACATAAAAGATGTTACAATAGGCCATACAACTTTGCCAACAAAAGTGGGGCCCACAGTGGGGCTCACAGTGGTCCCCATTGGGGTCCCCACTGTGGTCCCGACTGTGGTCCCCATTGTGGGTCCCACTCTTTTTAAAAACAATCCAGGCCTTTAAGGTAACATATGTATTAAGTTGCCATAACCCTCACTTTTGTTACTATAGGAAGCTATGGTAACATAAAACTGCATGTTACCTTAGGGATCAAAGATGTTACCTTAGACACCTAAGGCAACATGCTGAGAGCTATCACCAGAAAAATGTTACCTTAGCTACTTTATGGGCCTAAGGTAACATATAATGTACCTACTGTAACATTTTTTTGGTGTTACTGTAGGCTGTTTATGGTGTAGTGATGAAGTTACAAGGTAACTCAAAATGTAAATATATGTGGGAATATCTGCTATGTCGAAAATAAGCAAGATATTATCATTTATCATATAAAGAGGAACTTGCAAGGAAAATATTGCAATTCCAGTTATTAACATTTTTTGAAGTCCTACAACCTGAAAGAAGTCTCTTCGATACGTGTTGCGGAAGACACAGTCAACCTGAAAGAAGTCTCTTCAATACGTGTTGCAGGGAATTCCCAATTTGGGAGATGAACCAATACTGGAGTTATCACGCGCCAGCTGTCCCACTCCCTGATGATCAGTCGGGGATGGTACAGCCCAATATAGTTTAGTAGATGGAAGAACTGACGACTCCACTTGTCGATTGCCTTTAATAGTAACTCCCTGGCCAATGGTTAGGCCTTGTGATGGACCGCACGACTCGGCCTCTTACACACGACTCCTAGTTCAAATAAATCCACAGCATTGAAACGTAGAGTTTGTACTCCCTTCCCCAAGTGAAATACATGTTGATAAGACTCCACAAAGTAGTCGTATCTAGTTGGAAAGGAAAATTAACCAACATTTCCCAAGCTTTTGCTTGTTAATGGATATCAACTTGTTCCAACAATCTTACCCCTCGAATGATGAGAAGGTACACACGGACTTAATGAGTCCATAGCAATCAAATTGCGAGTGAAAAGGATAAATTATGACCGGGAAGTCAACAAGATAAATAACCTTTCTCAAGTAAGGTTCCCTTATAATTTAAGAGATAGATTCGAGTGAAGAATGGAATCTTGAGGACCTTTCTTAATATAATACTAACCGTAGGACTCCGAAATATTTTACATAATATTTGGAGGTGAAAGATAATCTCCAAATAATATAAATTAATTTAAAAAGAATTTTAAAGAATTAAATAAATATTTCAAGAATATTTATTAACTCAATAATAATTACGGAATATTATTAAATCATAATATTGCTCGTAAGTAATCCTCGAATGAATATATAGAATTATTTACTAAATAAATCACTCCTTAAATGAATATTTAAAATAATATTCATTAATAATTAGACTCCAATAAGTATTTAAAATAATATTCAATAAATGAGTCAAACTTTAAATGAATATTTGAAAATAATATTCATTTAATAAATAATCTTCTAAATGAATATTCAAATAATATTCATTTAGTAATCAAAACTTTAAAGGAATATTCGAAATAATATCCCTTAAGTAATCAGAACTTCCAATAAATATTTTAAAATAATATTACTTAAGTACATAAACCTTAAATGAATATTCGAAATTAATATTCATTTAATAAATAACATTCTAATGAATATCAAAATAATATTCATTAAATAATCAACTCTAAATGAATATTCGAAACTAACATTCATTTAATATCTCTCGACTGAGATAATACTCGAATAACATTCCTCGAAAGATTTCCAAGTAATTGATACTTTAGGGAAATATAAATAACGTTTAATAATTACATTCCTCAGATAAATAGTAATCTGCCGTTGGAATCCCTCCGGGTTTCCACGACTATCTATATCTCAAAATACCGACTCCCGGTCTATATTTAAGAATGAATATCATATGCCCTTTGCTAAGGGTCTTACCAAAACAATTCGGCTTATAACTGATAATTCGTATCTAGTCTATAAGCCAATAGTAATTCAGGGAACAGGTATCATAAACTAATTTGACAATAGGCATGCATGCTATGGCATATGTAAAATGGCAATCATATATATATATATATATATATATATATATATATATATATATATATATATATATTATCACGACAACAGGTTCAAAGTTTTAAACACTTGCTTGGTAATCGGGTGTGGGTGGAGATAGCGTGTCCTGGGTCTGCTCGATGATCCAAAAACAATCAGAACATTCGAGATTAACCAGTTAACACGTTTTAAAAGTCTAGGTATAACTTCACTTAAGTCGAAACATGTTTTCGAATTATCTCGTTATACACCTTTTAGTGTGAATCTTTTTATTACTGATACGATCCGACATTTGTTCGCTATTACGACATATCATCATACCCACACTCGGTATATACTTAAGTCGTATCAGTTCTAAAGTCGATCGATTACAAACCGAGATTATACCTCGAGTTTTACCGTCCGTTTTCTAAGTCATAACCAAAGTTATACTTTTAAGGGGTTCGTTCACGTTTAACCTTGATTCGAACATTTTTATAAAATCGAAAAATGATCCGTTTCACAATAGGTTTTCTCGCACACCTTCCTTTTTACCTCTAGTATTTAATTACCAAGATTCGCCACTGACTTACGTATTTTACGAGGGTTCAATTTCAGTTACGAATTCTCGTTTACGGTTTCGAACTACTTTTAGTATATTGGCCATAACTCCTAAACCGTAAGTCCGTTTCACACGTTCTTTATATCAAAACGAAGCTTGGAACATTATCTATCTTATCATGGCAAAATACAACCCAGGACAGTGAGTTCAAGCTACGGTGATGCACGGTTTTTAAAGATTATCAAAAATTGAGCATTACGACGGCTATGTTTACACGATTTCCAAAGTTTTCACATCACCGTGAATCAATCAAGCACTACACCCCATCCATTCTAACACATGATAACATCATGACTAGTCTAACAACATCTCTTCTCAACCATCTCATGGATCACAATCCAAATAACAACCATAATCAACTAATATCATAGATCTAAGCATAACATAGCATACTAACACTAAATCATCCATAAAACTCATAAAATCTCAAAATAATACCAAGGGTTTTTGAGCTTGTTACCTTCCTTAGAGAGTGATATAGCCTTATCAAGCCTTGATCTATCCTTATGTGACCTTAAGCTAGCTAGATCAATCAAAAAAAACATAAAAATCAAAGGTTAGTTCATAAGAACACTATTCACCCTCCACTTTGTTGATTTTTTTGAAAATAGAAACAATGGAATTTGGGCTTGAAATTTCTAGGAGATTAGTTTCTTGAATTATAGGACTCACCATAAAAATTGCAAGATCAAATGATGGTTGGAAGTGGGATTTCCCCCTTGGAATTATGAAAAAGTCGAATGGTGTATAAGGGAGAGAGTTTTGTGTTCTTGCTTGGTTGCTTCTTGAATAATAATGCATAAAGTGATATTTTAGGATAATATCTCATCCAAGGTTGCTTTATTAAAGGTGTGATGTCATGGATGATGCCTTTGGATGGACAAATGTTGTTGTTTAAGTGGTAAGATGAGAAAGAGATGTTAAGTACTTGGTTGCTTCCTAATCTTGCTAGTTATTGTTGTAACTACTTAGTTACTTGATCTCATCCACTTGCACATACTTGCATCTTGGTTCTTTGCTCGTTTCTTTGTCTGTTTATTGCTCAATTCATTGATCGTTCGGACGAATAACTCAATCGTTTCTAGTTAGGGTTTTATCGAAAACGGTAATAATAATTACACCATCATTTTCAATTCTCTTTAATAATTCTTGAACCTATATTCCTTAAATCCTTTCAATAATTCTTTAATTCTTTCAGTGTCCAGGGAAATCTCGGGGAAAATAAAACTGCTATTTTTCAGAATCCGACAGCTTTTACATACACTCTTTTTCCCCCTGGATCACTAATACGAACTCAGAATTTCGTTCCGGATACTTATATATCGCGTCGTCTAATAATATTCCTATGTCTACCCAAAATCACTATTCATCCATTTTTCTTTACTCATCCTCTTAGGGTTGTACAATTGTCCCTGATCTCTTTCGATCGTTCCTTAACCTTTTTACGGACCCACTGGACCAATAACAGATATCGATTTGGATGACATAAGAATAATCTTTTCCTTTAGAATTATCAAATCTCAATTCCCTAGGAGATAGATAATTCTTATCTAAAGTGTCAACCAATAGTATTCTTCATGGCACCTAAACATTTGAATCCAAATATATTCCTTTCATTCATTATCTCAATCGCTACATCATAGTCGTAATCACTATTCACCATTACCTCAGTACATAATAAAAAGTTTTAATTATATCCAAAATTTGGGGTTCTTACATTCTCCCCTCCTTGAAAGGATTCCGTCCCGGAATCAGGTAGGAAGCAAAGAGTCGTTTGTCTGTCGTTTCACCTTTCAGCTTTCGGATCAACTCTTAGTCGTTCTGCCCTTTCTCAGCACATCTACTGGTGCTACAATACGTACTTTATCCTTTTTCCATCAACTTTGCTACTTTTTGTACAACACATTATTCGGGTTATGCTCTTACTCAGTCTTATCCTTATTGTTCTTATTGATACCCGCAGTGGCTTTGGTATCATTATCGTGCTGCGAATTCGGAGATAACCTCGCTCGCACTGTATATTTCCTGATCGCTTTAATCTTCGCAATCTCGATCAATATAGATAAGTTGAAAGATTTATTGAGAGATCACTATGATCAATTGAACATTTGTTATATTGCATAGTTAGTACAGAAGGGGGCCAGCCTTTAGTACTTGACAAGCAATTAAACAAGTTATGGTATTCCACTTAGACTTCTATCACATAGACAGATAGTCACGTAGCAGTACCTCCCCTTCTTAAAGGGTTGTTCTTCTCAATTCATAAAGAAGATGAGTAAGAGAGAAGAAAAGAAAAGAATTCTAAAGGATTATAGAAAGTTTTCATGATTGTAAAATATCATACTCAGAATTTACCTCTGAACTATAGAGGTTCATCAAAGAAGAAAATAATCATGATTATATCCAATACCATTTGATCGCAATTTCACGTGTCAACATATCTTGCTTCTTTGTCCATTATTCTATGGACCTATACTCTGGTTCAACCTTAGCAACACTTTTGGAAAATCTTTCAACCTCTCAGGTTAAATCTTAGGTTTCTCGCTTGACATCATGGTTACTGACATTCGATGTCTTGCTACTAGCTTTTTCATATCTATAATATTAAAACTATCAGGTTGTCATCCCGAGAATTCATCAGAAACCCATTTATTAATCCATTCATAACATTCCTTGCTTCACATTCCATAGTTGCTTTCCCAGTCTTTTCTTTATCAATCACATCCTTCTTATTATCTGATTCTTATTTACTTCTGTTATTTACTTCCACCTTCATCTCTTTATTGAGACATCTTTTGCACTTGGCATCTCCTCATTGGTATCCCGTCACATTTACTCTATAATCATCATATTATTCCAATTTAAAACCTCCGAAATGAATCTGGCCAATTTCTTTAGCTTAGATCCAATATAATCTACTTCTGTCAACTTGTTTCTCATCACTTATTCTTTTCTACCCGCGGTTTTCCACAGGTTGTCTTTCGTAAGTCAGACTAGGTCGTACACCTACCTGCTCGCACTCTTATCATCTGTTGAGCATCTGCATTTTACTGGTGTAGCTTTGCCACATGAAACACGTTACTACCATGCTATAAGCTTTGGGGGTAAAACCAGCTCGAATGCCACCTTCCTAATACTTTTAAACTCTCAGGTGGCCTAATAAGTCTCGGGCTCAACTGCCCTTCTCTCTAAGTCTCATTAATTCTTTCTACGGGAATACATTTAGTATCATGAATCATCAACCTCATATTCTCTATCTTGTTTGTGCAGAATTACAGTAACACAAACTTCCTTGTCATTCATCAACATGCCATTTAGCTTATCAATAGCAGCACTTTCTTTATCTTTACGTTGTCATCTACTTTCTTAGAAGAATCACCATCGCTTGTTGTTTACATAGTGCGTTAATAGCTAACCATACGGGTTTCAATCCCTTAGGGAGACAAAGTAATCACTATTCCTTATCCATAAGGAACACTTCCTGGACTTGATGTAGATATTACATAAAGTAGATAAAATTGCAGAAGAGTTTCAAGCATCGCAGCTAAGTCAGGTTGATGAAACTATCACTAATGTATCTTCCATAAAAGACTGGAAACTTAATGGTTTACTTCGTCAATATTGTATCATGGTCCTGGTTTGCCTCAAAACGGGACCTTCTAAGGTATGTAATATGCTTACGACCCATCAGGAATCGAATCTTTACTTAAACTACTATTACCGTCGATTCTTGCACAATCATCAGAAGGAATGTAAATTCCTCCACTCTGATATGACCTTCAAGGTCCTTCCAAATATCATTATGTTTCTTTGGTATGAACATTTGTAATTATTCCTCTATACTTAGCCTGTCGGCCTCCTCATTGGCCTTTCCTGATAATAATAATTTCTGGTAATCCTTGTTCTCTGGATACATTTTAATTCAAAATTTTCTACCTCATTCTCATCACTGTTGGGTGGAAGCATTCTCCCTTAATGCTCTGCTGAAGGAGAAAAATATAACTATCAGTCTCTTTCCATAAGTCATTGCTTCCACCTTCCCGTGGGAATTTTATCAAAGTTACCCTCAATCATACCTAGGATATTTGTTTTCTTAGTTCTTTCTTGTTCTAGGATAATCTCAACCTTCTTTGGTTCCATCCATACCTCATCATGGTTTCATACATGCCTCATCTGGCATTATTGTTATTGTGTCTTACATTCTCTTCCAAACTTCTAGTTGGAAACTCAGAATATTAACTTTTCCTTGTAAGGTTTCTTAGGTCGTCCTCATCATTCCTCCTGTATTTTCTAGGTACAGGGTATATCAAAACGTCATTGATCAATACTCTAATAATTCTATCTATGTCCTTTCCAGAACTCTTTTTAATAATCCTTACCGATCGTTGTTGCCTTAGCAAGTCCAACTCATATCATCTGAATTCATAATGTCTTTATTAGGGTTAATGCCCTCCTTGTGCATTTCCCAGGGTTTGTCTTAATTTATGGATATCCTATCCTTAATTCAACTGCCAAGGAATTCCTGCATCCTATATTTGGCAATCAGATCATGTATCCCTAATAAGGATCTCTTTTCAATCATTCTCATTTGATAATCGATCGGTGGCTTAATGCTAACCTCTTATTTCAGATAGTTGTCAGCCTATTTGACCTTCCAAAAGACAACGTATGTCTATCTGCTCTCTTACAGAACTTGGTAATGGTAGCAAGGATGTTCTGGAAGATATTGGTCGAGTTCAACGTGAATCTCTTAGTACTTATCATTCTTCTCAAAGGTACTTACCTTCGGCAAATTTTTTACAGCATACTGATCAATCTCTGACCATTTCTATACTCTCTTCATAAACCTTCATTGTTTACTTTCCTCCGTCATGATATATTCATGGTATTCATGATACCTTAACATCATACATCTCAAGTTACTATACTTTTATTTTTACTCGTAATCTTGGACAATCGTATACACATGAATCACTTTAGTACGGGTGACCCCATAAAAATCTAGTAAATTCCCAATCAAAACATGGGTTTCAAGGGTTCAGTAGAAGATTCCTACGATCTCATTAATATTTCCTTTATATCGGAAGCCCATTCAGTCGGTGCTTACTTAGAAGCAACCCTGCTTTGTCCTTTCATTGCTGGTCTAGTCACTTTATAGTCTGTTGTGACTTGGCCTCAACTGGCCACACTAAAATAAAAATATATGATTCTAGGGGTTGGCTAATAGCATTACCTTTCTAGCAATTGCCGGCGTAGTGCCTTCTTCTTTGATACCTTTCTACCTTTCCAAAACTTTACTTCATATAAGTCTTAATCGACTATTCGGCACCGTCTCTGGTCACCTTTCCTCTACTTTTATCTTTTCAACTATTCTTATCAATCCCACGTGCCACGCAAGCTTACCATTCCTGGCATAACAGCCTTTTCACTTAAGTCAATCCCGGAGTTTCTCAGTCCGGCTGGTTTCTTACTTACATTTCCTGTTTTCGTCCAATCTCACTTCATTATTGTATTTCTACAATCAATCGCGATAACCGGGGTCTGTCCACCAACCCATATAGCGGCTAATTTACCCAATTCACGGGGTTCGCCCCAGTTTCTACTCTCTTCCATGATGTTCTCTGATAATCAGAAAGATAAGGTTTGCCAAAATTCGTTGAAGTTCTTCCCAGAATTAGGGAAATTTTGGTCAATCTATCCATCTACTGGTAACATTAAGGAGACGAGTTCGAAACCTGAAGAATAGTTCTATGAACCTCCAAGCAGGTAGAACCATAAGCAGTGCTAATTTACGAAATAATAGTCATCAGATTGGAAGTTTAACCACTAGAGAGGAATCAATTATATACATCCTTTCAAAGGGAATCAACAGTTTCAAACTGAAACCTGTCACAATATCCTGATACCTATACGTCCTGACATTCAATATTACCAAATGTCAGTGTACCTAACCACTAGTCTCAGAAGGAATATTACCGTCGGAGTTGGTTGTTTCAGAAAATCGGCACTACTAAGGCCATCCGTACCTGGTGAACCGTGCTGTCCGAATGCATCCGCAAGTACTTTATCGTGGTGCACAAGCACACATCCTAATCCTTTATGCGAAGCATCGTTGGAAGCACAAAGTCTTCTTTTTCCATTAAACAATGCCAACTCTTGGTCATTTTCATCTTTTAGTTCCAGGAAGATTTTCTCACATTTTTCTCTTTAACAGCTGATCGTATTACTTGGTCCATTATAATTCCGCGTCGGAGTAAACTTAAGGTAACTACTATAATCCATTCAAAGAAAAGAAGGAATTTAATATTCCTTTGAATCACATGCATCTAACATTTCTAGTTCATTATTTCACTGAGTTGAAATAACCCTATACTCAGTCTTTGACAGTAGTCTCATTACGAGTTCATCTTGACTCACTGGTCTTATCTTCCGGTAGGTTCTGAGATCATTGTCTTGCTTATTACTTCCATATATAACTTTATCCAATCATGCTGTCACTTCCCAATGTCTTTACTTTCTAACTGATTCATTCATAACATGAACATTTCCCTGAATAAAACCACCTCATTAACCTCAATTTGGTTCCATAAATTACAACCTATGACATCTGCCTTCTCATGACGAATTATTACTGACAATATTCATACTTATTCATTTATCAAATGATATGGCACTTACTGCCTCTTCTTAACTATTCCTAGGGACTCTGCTCCTCGTCTTATATCGATGCCTTTGAGAATCATACATTCCTCTAGCACTCTTTTCGTTAATATGAAAGTCTCTAATGATTCTCATCTTTTCCCCGTATAAGATCTCACGTAATTCTTCCAATCCATCTTACTTGCTGGTACTGAAAGTGTTTGTCCTAAATCCAATCATGTATGATGAGTTAGGAAGAACTTTCTTGTATTCTTATTTGATTTCATTAATATTAATAAAAGACTTGTTTTGATTTTATTACGGGCTTTATCTATTTAAAGTGTCTTAAATAAGATATTCCATAGTTTAGAGTAAAGCTTCTAGAATTATAATGAGATTGTAATAGTGAGATCTCGAAGATGATAACTCTAGACTTAAACAGTTCCTGATCATAGGATAACTAATCGGAAGTTAGTGAATCCGCAAAGATTGGTACATACTATGCTTGCTCCCGTCAGGAGGATGTCTGTTCTCATAGGCATTTGTGTGGTGACACTATAGCTAGTATGTAGGTGCTTATTAGGGAATAAGTTCACTGAACATGACTCGATAAGTTGAACAACTAATGGAGTTTACTCACGTGTCGATAGTTGTTCACTAAGTGAAAGTTGTACAAGTGTCCTTAGACTTGAGATCGTTAAAGTTATCTTGTATATAATGAACTATGCTTTGGTTTAGTCCTTAGTCTCAAGGACATCCATTAGGTCTATTCTGGGCATAGTATGTATGGAGATAGTTAACGATCAATATAGAATCTACCCCTTCCAGTAAGGACGTGAATATCCTATGTTATTCTTAGTATGCGAGTTCTGGAATCTCTGGCCAGAGTGTATGAAATTAGAAAGGAGTTTCTAATTTGCATTAATATGAACTTTGCATTATGAATAAGAAATCATATGATTAAATTTGATAGGCCTGACACGAGATCCATGCCTTGTATTTAATCGGGATATTGTAGGGTAGAAGGAATTGATTGTACGGTAACTAGCACTGACAGGTTCTTGGTATTCTAAGCAGTGAATTCATATTATCCGGATAGTCGCGATATGTTGAGAAGCATCACTCACAATGTAAATAAATATAATTAATCAGTTAATTATATTTAATGAATTATTAGAATTCATATAAATAATAAATAAAAAGTTTATTATTATTTATTTCTACTACCGGTTTAATATTGAACCTACAGGGTCACACCATAAAAGAATATTTTCTTTGATGAAAAGTTTTAAATTTTGAGAGCGAGAATTATTTTCTAAATAGTTTAGAAATGAAATAATGATTAAAATAGTTTTAATTATTATTAAAGCATTTTATAAGATAAAATGTGGGGTTAATATATATTATTAAGATAATATTAAAAACCCTAGAGTATGCCTATAAATAGAATGAGATGCTCATTCTAAAAACATACTTTTGGTTTTGTGAAAACCTATCTAGCCACCATCACTCTCTCTCTCTCAAATTTTCTTAAAACTCCATTTTTATAAAATCAAGATTTTATAAAAAGCTTCGTCGAAGAACAATTCTTGGTGGATACCGGTAGAGTGCTTCACACTCTGAGGAGCAACTGCTTGCAAACACCATTTTGAAAAGCTTCAATTTTAAGGTATGGTTACGATTCCCTCGTATTTATATATTTTATATGTTTTTCTATATGCACGATATATGGTTTTTACGGAAATAATTGTTATATTGCACTTCCGCCCATCCGTAAATTCCTTCAATGGTATCAGAGCCAGGTTCTTGCATATAGAGAGTCATATAAAAATTTCAGATTTTTTTATGCATTTATGGATTTATTATGATTTTTGCAAGTTTATTTGGATTTAATTATGAATTAATTCGAAATAATTTTTGCATATGATTTTGACCACTAATCTGAGTTCTACAAGTGTTGTAGATGATCTGGGTATTTTTCTCATAATTTTGTGATGTGTAAATTATTTGTTATGAATTTTTAAAATTGTTTTAATTAAAATTCATAAAATAATTATGCATGTGAAAATATTATGATTTAAAATTTTGCACAAGAACCCCTTGATGATCTAATATTTTTTGCTGCTGATTGATTTTAGAAATCATGTTTTGATAATTTTTTATTAATTTATTAATTAATTGTTAATTAATTTATTAATAGTAAAATTAAATAATAATAAAAGTTATTGTTATTAAGGGGGCATTAATTGATTGATCAGTTTTGTTATATTTTGTAACTGTTGCCAGTACAAGCCTGCCGTTTTTCGTTTTTAATACCGCAGTCAGATTTTATAATAAATATATATAGGCAAGTGCTCAAATACAAACCACTTTTAAAATACAAACCTACAAACCAACACTAAATTAATTATATTTCATTTATTCTAAGGTTCCCGTCAAGGGTACTTTCACAAAAAATGCTTAAAATAATTGGCTCTATCCATAAAAAAAAAAAAAAAAACTTGCCGTGGAAATGCGAAGCATTTAAGACAGTAAACGGATGAGTTAGGTAGTCATGAGGGCCGAAGGCTCTCGACACACCCGTCAATCGTCTATTGCCTTTACCATTGATTGCCATTCCTTACAACTTTAGAATGATAAAGGCGCGAAGCACCGTACAAGAAGGTGCGAAGCACCGTTAACCAGTGAAATCCACTGCCACGTCATCACGTGAACAGTGAATTTTTTTTATTTTTTTTATTTTTTTATTTTTTTTGTTGGATAGAGCCAATTATTTTAAGCATTTTTTGTATTGGGGTACCCCTAGTTTGGTCATTAGATTAGCTTGAAATATTAGATTATGCTTGGTTTGTAGGTTTGTATTTTAAGGAGGTTTGTATTGGAGTAGCCCCCAATATATATATATATATATATATATATATATATATATACAGAACTGTTCTGTGGCGGGCGCGTGGGGGCCACGCGCGGTGGGTGTGTTGCGCATCTTTAAGATGCGTGACAGTGGTTAACACGCATTTACGGAATGCGTTACACATTTAATTGGAATTAAATTGTTGTAACGCATACCCGTAATGCGTTACAGCCTTATCCTAAAATTAAATTTGATTTATTTGGAGTTCCGTAACTCCATTTTGGGCGTGCGATATATCGTTAGATTCGTTTTTCCAAGACGGATCTAACGGAGTGGTCAAATATTTTATATATAATAGTTTTGAACTGATTATATTCCCGAAAGTGTTTTAAAGCATGTTTTAATTGTTTTAATTGTTTTAATTGTTTTAATTGTTTTAATTGTTTTAATTGCTTTTAAATACTATAATAAATCCATACATCATTATATCATTGTGTGACATGATATTGCTTGCATGCTTACTTGTTGATTTATTTTTATATATGAGATATATGCCTTTGTTTACCATGCGATGATAGATTTAGGTGAACTTAAATCAAAATAAGGCGTGCTCTAGAAAATCTAGAATAGGAATCGTTTCTTGCCTTAACAATAATATTATGAATACAATCATGAGATTCTTGTGTTTGTGAAACACGTAATTAAATATGAATTTTCAATATTGAGAGAATGGATGATTCTTTCAAAAACGAATTTCGATCTGTAAGAAAGGGGTATTAAGTGACGCCTCTTGACAGTGCTCCCCCCGATCTGGGAATCATCCAATTATCGATTATTGATTTGAAATATTTAATTCAAAAGGAAGAATCTCTTTATAATATGATTATGATTGTTACATAATATAATCCCTCTAAATATTAAATAATATCAAGTAGTAATTGGCCAATGACACAACGGGCTTGTGTCGGTCATAACCTTCCAACATGGTAGAAAGTAGTTCTTATTTTTTAATCATTGTTGTTTCGTGCTACAGCCAAGGGCTTTGATTTCGAAATAAAAAATACTTGTCTATTACATAGAGATGTGTATAATAAATTAGAATCTAATGGTCGTTACGTGCTACAGTCGTGGGCCGTTGGAGACTGATTTAATTATACGGAATGTTGGGTTAGACTTGACTTAGAATATTGAGTTTGTCGTGCTACAGCCGTTAATCAATTATTCGAGAGGCCAAAGTTTTATTAGGGAATAACATGAGATGTAATTGACAAGAGTTGTCTGCCTATTGAACATCACATGGCATTTCGTGCTACAACCGAGGTTGTGTGATGGAATGTAGGATCCCTATTCCCACTAGCATTATGAATGCTTAATTTTCACTTAGGGGGTTGTATAAATTAAATAAACTAGTGGGAGTCACTTATGAATAAAGACCCGATTCATATAGTGTTTTTAAAATGAAATTGAATATTTGCTAAGTGTTGTTATGTGTTTATCATTTACAAATTTACTATATACACTATGTTTGCTGCACTATCACTCCAGAGCATACTAGATGCTCACAAATTGACTGGTCCAAATTTTGCTGACTGGCTTCGAAACTTGAGAATTGTTCTCAGGGTTGAGAAGCTGGAATATGTGCTTGACTCACCTAAGCCTGCTGAACCTGCTGACGATGCACATAATGATGAACATGTTGTGTATCGTAAGTGGATAGATGATGCTAATGTTGCTCAATGTATCATGCTAGCTTCCATGAACGTTGAGCTACAAAAGCAACATGAGCTTATGGATGCTCACACTATCCTAGAGCATCTACAAGAGTTGTATGATGTGGCAGGGAGGACAGCTCGATATGAGATATCGAAGGAGCTGTTCCGCTGTAGGATGTCGGAGGGATCATCTGTGAATGACCATGTACTTAAGATGATCAATTTGATTGAACGTCTTGGACAGCTTGGTTTTGTCATGGATAGGGAGCTAAGTCAAGACTTAGTCTTGCAATCACTTCCCAGTTCGTTTTCGCAGTTTGTTGTGAACTTTCACATGAATAAGTTGGACGTCAGCCTGGCTGAACTCCACAATATGTTGAAGACTGCGGAATCGAATTTTCCCTCTAAGAAGAGTTATGTTCTTCTAATTGGTGAAGGTTCCAATCCTAAGAAAAGGAAGAAGAACCCTCCCAATTAGAAGAAAGTAGGTGAGAAAAAGCCGATTCCACCAAAAGCTGAAAACCCCAATAGCAAAGTTGTTTGCTTCCACTGTAATAAGGTGGGGCACTGGAAGAGGAACTGCAAGGTTTACCTTGTAGAATTGAAGAAGAAGAAGGGTAATGAGACTGCCGCTTCTGATTCAGTTCATGATTGAAGTGAATATGTCACTAAATCAAATTTCTACTCGGGTATTAGATACCGCCTGTGGTTCACACATTTGCAATTCGTTGCAGGGACTAAGGAGAAGTAGGACTCTTGAAAAAGAGGAGGTGATTCTACGGATGGGAAATGGAGCAAGAGTTGCTGCTGAAGCTGTAGGATCATTTGATTTACATATGCCTACGGGCAAGACTATTGTTTTAAATAATTGTTATTTTGTTCCCTCGATTGTGAGGAATATTATTTCTATTCCCATGTTAGACTTGGCTAGATTTTCGTTTATTATTCAGAATAATAAATGTTCAATTCTTAGAGATAACGTTCTTTATGGTAGTGGTATTTTAAATAATGGTCTGTATGTATGTGACATAGAACATAATTTATTACAAATTGAACATACTAATAAAAGGAAAAGGGATGATGAAAATCTCACCTATTTGTGGCACTGCAGACTTGGTCATATTAGTGAAAATAGACTTCGGACATTGCATAAGGAAGGGTTACTTGAACCCTTTGATTTTGAATCATATTCTACATGCGAGTCTTGTCTATTGGGTAAAATGACCAAATCTCCATTTAGTGGACATGGAGAGAGGGCTGCAGATTTGCTAGGATTGGTACACACAGATGTATGTGGACCAATGTCTATGCAAGCCATGGGTGGTTTTTCGTACTTCATTACTTTCATAGATGATCGATCTAGATTCGGATATGTGTATTTGATGAAACACAAATCTGAAGCCTTTGAAAAGTTCAAAGAATATAAGAATGAAGTGGAGAAACAAACCAAACATAGTATTAAAACCCTTCGATCAGATCAAGGTGGTGAATACTTGAATGGGGAGTTTCTAGATTATCTCAAAGAAAATGGTATAGTCTCTCAGTGGACTCCTCCATATACTCCACAGTTGAATGGAGTATCTGAAAGGAGAAATCGAACTTTGTTAGACATGGTTCGGTCCATGATGAGCTATGCAAATGTTCTAGTATTCCTTTGGGGTTATGCATTGGAAACCTCAGCATATTTACTGAATAAGGTGCCTTCCAAATCCGTTCCTCAAACTCCATATGAGATATGGAAAGAAAGGAAACCGAGTCTTAAACACGTTAAGATTTGGGGATGTCCGGCTTATGTCAAGAAAGTTGACCCTGATAAGCTGGAATCTCGATCCGTGAAATGTAGGTTTGTGGGATATCCTAAAGAAACTTTAGGTTATTACTTCTACACCGATCATAGGGTGTTTGTCTCCAGACATGCTACCTTCTTGGAAAAACAGTTTATCCTTGAAGGAAACAGTGGGAGTAAAATAGAACTTAATGAAGTTCAAGAAGCATAAACTACTACGGTTCAAGAGGAAACACCTGTTCAGAATGAACAACCTTCTGTGGTACAGCCCATTCGTAGGTCAGAGAGAGTGTCTCGCCAACCTGAGAGGTATTATGGCCTTGTTATTGAGAATGACAATGAGTTGTCAATCATTGATGATGACGACCCTATGACCTATAATGAGGCTATGAGTAGTGTTGACTCAGAGAAATGGCAGAGTGCCATGAAATCCGAAATGGATTCTATGTATACCAACCAAGTATGGACTTTGGTTGAAGCACCAGAGGATGTGGAGCCTATTGAGTGCAAATGGGTATACAAAAGAAAGATTGGAGCAGATGGCCAGGTGGAGACCTATAAGGCCAGGCTCGTGGCAAAAGGATTTAGACAAAGGCAAGGGATTGACTTTGACGAAACTTTTTTGCCTGTAGCCCTGTTTAAATCAATTCGGATTTTGCTTGCGATTGCTGCTTACTATGACTATGAGATCTGGCAAATGGACGTGAAAACGGCCTTTCTAAATGGGAAACTTGAAGAGGAAGTGTATATGACACAGCCAGAGGGTTTTGTTTCCAAAGGGAATGAACACCTAATATGTAAGTTGCTAGGAACCATATATGGGTTAAAGCAAGCTTCTCGTAGATGGAACATCCGTTTTGATGAGACAATCAAAGAGTTTGGTTTTATCAAAAACATAGATGAACCATGTGTCTACAAGAAGGTTAGTGGGAGCGCGGTAACATTTTTGTATTGTATGTGGATGACATACTTCTTATAGGAAATGATATACCGATGCTGCAATCAGTCAAAGTGTGGCTATCGAAGAACTTCACTATGAAGGACTTAGGTGAAGCATCCTACATTCTCAGTATGAAGATCTATAGAGATAGATCTAGAAGAACGATAGGTCTTACCCAGAGTACATACATCGAGAAAGTGCTTAAAAGGTTTAGCATGGAAAACTCCAAGAGAGGTCACATACCGATGAGCCATGGAGTATCCCTTTCCGAGAAGATGTGTCCTAAGACACCTGAGGAAAGAGAGCGTATGAGTAAGATTCCTTATGCTTCAGCAATAGGATCTATCATGTACGTGATGTTATGTTAAATATAATTGATATGGTTAATATCAGTGTTTAAGTTTTGCAGGGAAAAATAGAGTTTAAATAAGAAGCAGTCAGAGTTTAGTTAAACTCTGACAGTTAGAAGCTGAATAGAGTTTGTTATACGCTGACAGTTGGAAGCTCGACAGAGTTTGTTAAACTTTGTCTGGAGGAAGCGTCTACTTGTCAACAGTGTTTGAAGAATTATTGAAGATAATTATGGAAGCAATATCTTTGAAGATTGGATAGCTGTCAAAGAGATTGAGTTGACTAAGGAGACGAGTAGCAATCGTAATTGATATCAATTGTATAGCTAATTTATAGGAGTATCAATTATCGATTGTATAGCAGCTGTATATTTTATAAATACAGTTAGGTTAACCCTAGAAGGGTATCGATCGTGTAATACAATATCTTTCATTGTAACCTAAGCAGCTCTCTGTGATAATTTACATCACTTAGAGAGAAGTTAATTCAAACAGTTTTTAAAGTTTTTAAAAGAACTTATTGTTATTCTTTCATACTTAATTGATTATAAGTGTGTATTCGGCCTAACAATTGGTATCAGAGCTTAAGCTGTTAATTTAATACAGTTTAAGATCCCCACACACACACAACTATAATCAATGGTAGAAATTCCTCCTCCTACATCAGGCTCTAGGCTGAGAAGGCTCAACCTGCAACTGTGAGTCGATATGAAACAATCAGGGTTCCTATTCTTAAGCCAGCAGAATACTCAACCTGGAAGGTGAAAATGGCTATGTTTCTGGAAGCTACAGATCCAGAATATCTTGACAGAATTTATGAAGGCCCTCATAAGCCTACAAAATTATCTGTTGTTGCTGTTGGACAGGAAGCTAAATCTATTCCAAAGGAGAAGAAAGATTTGACTCCTGAGGATATTTCATCCATTGGAAAGGATGCAAAGGTTAGACATCTCCTTCATAGTTCTTTGGATAATGTTATGTCTAATAAAGTGATCAATTGTAAAACTGCAAAAGAGATTTGGGATGCTCTAGAGGTTAGATGTCAGGGAACTGCTGCAATTAAGAAGAATAGAAGGAACATACTCACACAGGAGTATGAACACTTTGAGGCTAAATCTGAAGAATCAATGACAGAAACCTTTGACAGATTCTGTAAGCTACTTAATGATTTGTCTCTGGTTAATAAAGAATATGATCTAGAAGATTCAAATCTCAAGTTTCTTCTTTCTCTACCTGAAAAGTGGGATGTCAAAACAACCACTATTAGAGACAACTATGATCTGGCTGATACTGATATTGATGAGATATATGGGCTGCTCAAAACTCATGAACTAGAAATGGAACAGAGAAGCAGAAGATCAGGTAGAAAGTCAAAATCTGTTGCTCTAAGAGTTGAAGAAAGACCCTCAAAGAAGGAAGCATTCACGAAGAAGGCAAAAGGAAAAGCCTTGGTCATTCATTCTGAAAGTGAGTCATCAAACTCTGATGTTGACTCAAATGCAGATGAATCATCTGATTCTGAAGATGATGAGGAAATGATGGAAATGGCTGCTTTGATGGTAAAGACTTTCAAGAAGATGGGTTTCAAGAACTTCAAGAAAGGAAAGAGATTCTCCAAGAACGATTCAAAGTTTGACAGGAAGAATTTCAGAAAATCTGAGAGAAAGGATACCAAATCTGGGAAAAGAGACAAGTCTGAGATTCAATGCTACAAGTGTAAGGAGATGGGTCATTATGCTCCTGAGTGCAAGAAGGGTAAAACTGAGAAGGCACTCTTCACTAAAGGCAGAGATTGGGCAGACACCTCTGACTCAGATGAGGATGTAAACTATGCTCTCATGGCTACTACTGTTGATGAAGCTGTAGATTCTGAAAACAAGGTACCTCTAACTACCTATGCTTATAACATTGATGATATAACTGAATTAAGAATATATCTTAAGTCCTTGCATATCAGTTATAGGGATCAGACTTTAGAGAATGAGAGAATCAAAACTGAGAATTCTGAACTCAAAGAGAGAAATAAGGTTGTAGAAGAGAAACTTGTTAAGATGCAGCAAGTTCAAAAGGAGAGAGATAATGATGTCTATCTTGAACAAGAGTTGTTAAGTCAGTATAAACAACTAGAATTTGAGTTGGAAAAGGCAAATCACATTATTAAAACTTGGACTCACTCAGGAAAAGACACTCAAGAAGTTTTTCAATCTGACACTGTAGGTCTAGGTTATTCTGAGAAAGATGAACTTAGATTTCATAATACAGTTAATATTAGACCACCTCTTCCACCTAAGAAATTTGGAACATTTGTTAATGGAATAAATGAACCTAGATTTGAAGGTGGAAAAGAAGCTGTTAAGAAAGAACCAATTAGAACTAATGTTAAACAGGTTAATATTGGTTTAATGACAGATAAACAACTTAAGCATAAGCCTAAGGAGTTAAAATCTGTTAAGAAACAGAAAGTGTCTAGAAAGAATAGAAATGGTAAAGTAGGCATTACTCAAGGCAACTATCCAATGCTTGCTACTTTAGCTCCAAGAAAGACATGTCATAACTGTGGTAGTACTAACCATCTTGCTAATTTTTGCAGGAAGAACAAAGACATTAATTCTTTACCTTCCAGGTCTGAAGTAAAGAAAGATAATGTTAGAACTAAGCCACAGACTTTATGTAAACACTGTGGAAGCACTTGGCATTCTATTTATACTTGCAGAAATTATCATGCTATTTATCATAATTACTATGAACTGAAACCTAATCTGAAATGGGTTAGAGTTAATTCTGCAAGTGTAAACTCTAATAAAGTTAGCTTAAACTCTGATAATGAAAATTCCGCTGCTAAAGCTAACAGAATTAAGAAAGCCAAAGGATCCAAGCAAGTCTGGATCCTTAAATCTAATCCTCATAATTGTTTGTGATTGCAGGGCATCAGGGAAAGCATCCTAGTAGTTGACAGTGGATGTTCAGGACACATGACTGGAAATAAAGCCCTGCTATCAGAGTATGTGGAGAAGGCTGGCCCAAAAGTTTCCTATGGAGATGGCAACATAGGACATACTCTGGGATATGGCAATATTAATCTTGGAAGTGTCATCATCACAAATGTAGCTCTGGTTCCAGGACTCAAGCATGATCTACTATCTGTGAGTCAAATCTGTGACAGAGGTTTTCATGTAGATTTTCAACCTGAATACTGTGAGGTTATCAGCAAAACCACAGAGAAAGTTGTTTTAGTTGGACAAAGACACAACAATATCTATGAAGCAAGCTTGTTGACAAACTCTGATGGAAAAACAATGTGCCTATCAACAAGAATGTCAAATGAAGAGAGTTGGAAGTGGCATAAGAAACTCTCTCATTTGAATCTGAACAACATCAATGAGCTGATAAGAAAGAATCTTGTTAGAGGACTTCCAAAGTCTTTACTAAATGTTGATGGTCTGTGTGATTCATGTCAAAAGGCCAAACAGAGGAAGACCTCTTTCAAGAGCAAGTCTGAATCTTCAATTGTTGATCCATATCATCTGTTACATGTTGATCTTTCTGGACCACTAAATGTCTTGTCAATTGGAAGAAAGAAATATGCTCTAGTTATTGTTGATGAATATACCAGATACAATTGGGTGTATTTTCTAGCAAAGAAGGATGAAACTGCATTAACTCTAATGGAGCATGTAAAGTACTTGACAAAGGATCAAAACACAAAGTCAAAATAATCAGAAGTGATAATGGAACTGAATTCAGAAATACAACAATGGAAGAATTCTGCAAGAATAGAGGTGTGAAGCAAGAATTTTCTGCACCTGGTACACCACAGCAAAATGGTGTAGTTGAGAGGAAGAACAGAACCTTGATAGAAGCTGCCAGAACTATGCTTGATGAAGCAAAATTGCCAACCTATTTCTGGGCAGAAGCAGTTCAAACTGCTTGTTTTACTCAAAATGCAACACTGATCAACAAGCATGGAAAAACACCATATGAGATGGTGAGGGAAAAGAAGCCAAACCTAAAATATTTTCATATTTTTGGGTGCAAATGCTTTGTGTTGAAATCTCATCCTGAACAGTTGACCAAATTTGAGTTGAAAGCAGATGAAGGAATTTTTGTTGGCTATGCAGTGTCAACCAAGGCATTCAGAGTTTACAATCTGAGAACAAGGGTGATTATGGAATCTATTCATGTGTCATTTGATGACAGGAAAATCACTGGACTTGAAGATGTAAATGAACATGATCAGTTTCATTTCGAAAATGAAGATCTAAACTATGATGAAATAAACTCTGATGACACTAGTCCAACAAACTCTGTTGCTGCAAACTCTGAACCTCTACTGGTACACACAGAAGAAATAGTACAGTCTGAACAAAGAGGAGAACCAGTTGAGGGGGAGCATGATCATAGTGATAACTCAAATTCTAATAGTGAGTCAACTGAAAATTCTGGATCAAATTCAAACTCTGATAACTCAAACTCTGAAAATCCAAATTCTGACAGTTCAAACTCTGAGAGATCAAATTCAGGGGGAGCCTCCGAGAATGAAGAAAGGCATCAAGATAATCAGGAGAACATTGATCAAGGGGGAGGATCAACGGTTGACAGAAGTCATTTACCTACAGCTAGGAAATGGATAAAATCACATACACCTGATTTAATCATTGGAGATCCAGATGCAAAAGTTAGGACAAGAAGTGCTACAACAAATGAAAGTCTGGTCCATGCATTTCTATCCAAATCTGAACCAAAGAAAGTGGAAGAAGCTCTTCAAGATGTTGACTGGATAACAGCAATGCAGGAGGAGTTAAATGAATTTGAGAGAAATGAAGTATGGACTCTTGTACCTAGACCAAAAAATAGATCTGTTGTTGGTACTAGATGGGTTTTCAGAAACAAAACTGACAGTGATGGGGTTGTTACAAGAAACAAGGCCAGACTTGTGGCCAAAGGCTATTCACAGCAAGAAGGAATAGACTATGATGAAACTTTTGCTCCAGTTGCAAGATTGGAGGCAATAAAAATCTTTCTAGCATATGCTTCTCACAAGAAATTCAAGGTTTTTCAGATGGATGTGAAGAGTGCTTTTCTGAATGGAAAACTTGAAGAAGAAGTGTTTGTTCAACAACCACCAGGATTTGTAGATCCCAAGTATCCAGATTATGTCTACATGCTTGACAAGGCACTCTATGGACTTAAACAAGCACCAAGAGCATGGTATGAAACTCTGGCTCAATTTCTTTTAGAAAGTGGGTTCCACAGAGGTACAATTGATAAAACCTTGTTCTATTTCAATCTTGATAGTGATCTGTTATTAGTTCAAATATATGTAGATGACATAATCTTTGTATCTACTAATGATAAACTCTATAAGAAGTTTGCCAAGCTCATGCAGTCTAGGTATCAAATGAGCATGATGGGAGAGCTCAGTTATTTTCTAGGGCTACAGGTGAAGCAAACAGATGATGGAAATTTTATCAATCAAGCAATATATACCAGAAATCTTTTAAAGAAATTTGGCATGCTTGACTGCTCATCTGCAACAACTCCTATGGCAACAGCAACAAAGTTGGATAGAGACACAGGTTCACTAGTGGATATGACAAACTATAGAGGAATGATTGGGTCACTTCTTTATCTAACAGCTAGCAGACCTGACATCATGTATGCAACATGTCTTTGTGCATGATTTCAGGCAGATCCAAGAGAACCACATCTAACAGCTGTGAAGAGAATCTTCAAATATCTTAAGGGAACCATAACTTTAGGTTTGTGGTATCCAAGAGAATCAGACTTCAAGCTTCTTGGTTACTCTGATGCAGACTTTGCAGGCTGTAAGATAGACAGAAAAAGTACTAGTGGAAGTTGTCAATTTCTTGGTGATAGAATTGTCTCTTGGTATAGCAAGAAACAGAAATCAATCTCTACATCTACAACTGAAGCAGAATATATTGCTGCTGGTAGCTGTTGTGCACAGATTCTGTGGATGAAGAATCAATTACTGGATTATGGATTGAGGTACAGTAAAATACCTATTTACTGTGATAATCAAAGTGCTATTGCTATGACAGGTAATCCAGTACAGCATTCAATGACCAAGCACATCAGCATAAGGTACCATTTTATCAGAGAACATGTAGAAGAATGGAATATTGAGCTTCATTTTGTGTCTACAGAACAACAGCTTGCAGATATCTTCACCAAGCCATTGAGTGAAGCTGTATTTACAAGGCTGGTAAATGAACTAGGAATGGTCTCTAGTTTTGACTAGAGATATTGGTTAGACTCAAAACTCTACTTATGTACTGTGTTGCTCATATTTTTGTTTTATGCTAATCTCTGATATGCAAACTCTGCTCAATTACTGTTAAACTCTGTTAGCATGTTTTTTAAGTCATACACTGTTAACTGTTGAATAAACTCTGAGAAACTCTGATAATGTTTCTTTCTGAACATAAACACCGATGAAGATACATGTATGAAACATTATTCTCAGTAATTAGTCATGAATCTTTCTAAGTTATCTGTGATCTAATCTTAAACTGTGTAGAAAGTTAACACATCATGATACTGTTCTATATTTATAGCATCTCTTACTTTATTTATCCTAAACTCTAAGTCTGTAAATACTGTGTGCATTGCCTCTCATAAATAATTTCTGATGTTGATGAGCTCTAAACTCTGTTAGTTATACATTGTTAAATTAGATTCTGTTATTAGAATAACCCCAAAGCTAAAATATATAGATCGTTAGAAGTCCTTTGAAACCATGTTTGTAACTAGGACGATCCAGGAACTCACTGGTACATAGTAAGGGCTAAAATTCTCTAATTTTTGGTGACTAGTCGAAAGCTAGGAAGACCCAAGAACTTATCAAATTGATAAGGGCTAAAATTATAGGATTTTTGGTGACTAGTTTCAACCTCTGATTATTGGAGAAAGTAAAAAAAAAAAATTTGGGTGTTATAGGTTAATTATTACTGTATATAAACTGTTTACTACAGAGTTTAGCATTCATCATATATTCAGTGTTTACTATGAGAGTTTGTGCATCCAGTGCTTACTGATTTATTTTATGGATTTTATGAAATACTAGATGCTCTAAATACTGATCTAGTAAACTCTGCTCTACACACACGTATATTCACAACTGTGCAGTGTTTGAAAGGATAACAGTAATTAAGTTGGAGAATTGATAAACACTGTTGGATTTTGTTGAGTACTCTAAGGTAATATTTTATTTCAGACAGAACATATACTTGGAGTACACAAAGAGTTTTTGACATTTGCATGCAATATGTGCCAGTTGTTAATTATGTCAGACAGTTAAAGCTTATTGGAAATAGGAGAGAGAACAGCAGTAATAATAGGCATTATTACTGCGCGTGTAAATAACTGTTCCACTGTTTATGTGACACGTGTCCCACTCACACACTTAACAAGAAATTGGTTGCGTGTTTAATGTCTAAAACGATTGGGTTTTGTTTTTCAATTACAGATCTAATCAAAATCATTTCATTATTCACTTTTTCATCTTTACAACCACGAACACACAACATCACACACAATTTCTCTGTTATTTTCACTTAAGCATTTTCACAAACACTTTTCCATACACTCTCTTCTCTATTATACTGTTCTAATGGCAACCAAGAACTTTGTGGCTCAGGGATTAACTTTTGTTACAAACAATTATGCTGCAATCCTAGACACTGCTAAAGCCCCAGCAACATTTCATCTGATTCAAAACTTCTTAAGAGACTTTGAAATTGGTAAGGCTCTTGTTCAACTAGAGACACTCTCGGCCACACAAATCTCAATCTTCTGGAAAAACTCGGTTTATGATGATGGTGGAGAGAATGGGACTCCATCAATTGTGTTTACCTATGAAGATCAAGAGTTTGTCATAACTCCTGCAACTGTTCGTGAGGTTTTAGATTTTGACACTCACATCTGTGGCTGGTGTGGGTCAATTAAAAGAAATGTTACAACAAATACGGTTTTCTGGTTCTTTGGATAAGATTGGGGATGTCAAAAGGCCAGGGCTCAGGAAGGAGTGGAGCTTCTTCTTTGATTGCATTACTCGCGCATTTGGCAAGAAGGTCACCAACTGGGATGCAATTCCTGGTGAAAGTCTTCAAATCGGGTATTCTCTTCTTAATGGGAGTAACTTTGATTTTGGTCGTCTTGTACTTATGAATTTAGGTGAAAAACTTGCAGAGTCTAGTACAACTGTTTATTTCTCACGTTTCTGTCAATGTTTATTCTCTGCTTGTTTACCAAATTTGACAATTGCTGATGAGGATGTTATACAACCTTTCCAATGTCATAAGAGAATGTTTTCTGATTTGACAAATAAGGATGCTAGCAAAGAGCAAATACCAGAGTTTATCTATCCTCTTGCCCTCAGAAACTTTCTCAACCAACCACAAGAACAACAAGAACCACAACACGAACCAATCATTGAATCTCCACAGTCACCACCTCAACCCACAAACACTGACCCACTTCAAACCATAAACACTGAGCCAATTACTAAACCTACATCTTCACAACCACAATCTTCATCACACCCTCAACCTCAACCACAATCAAAACCTAAGAAGCCAAAAAAAAGCAAGGCTATAAGGCCATCAAGAAAACAGAGGATGGCTGAAGCTTCTAAGCCAAAGAAGGTTAGAAAGGAACGGGCTAACAAACCTAAGTCTCCTTCTATTCTTGATGATTCTGTCTCAGCAGAAGAGAGAGCAGAAGTGAATCCTCCAGCTAAGAGAAGGAGATTAATTATTGATGAATCTGATAAAGATATGAATGTTGAAGCTCCAGAGGATATTTCTAAGGAAATACCTGCTGTTGAGATAGAAAGAGATGGAAATGCTGATGCTCAAATGGATGAAATTCTTGAACCATTGTTCCCATTCTCTGAGAACATGGAAATTCCAATCTCTTCACCTGCTGTATTCTCTGAGGCCATTGATCCCGTCAATCAAACCACCTTGGTACATGAAGAAACAGTGGCTTCTCATACTGAGTTAATCTCTGATGCTCATCAATCTGTTGAACAGGGTGAGGAAATTGATCAACCACCTAAGGAGATAAACTCTGAGCCTATTGTGCAATCTGCAGAGGATATTGTACAGCTTGTTATACAGCCTACTGTTGAACCTACTGCTGACACTGTTGCAGAGGATGTTGTTGAAACTGTTGATGCATCTATTCCAATTCTTGAATCCACTCATCATGTTGAAGCTGAGATTGGAGATGAAACTGAAGGGAATACTGAGTCAAGCTCTTCTCAGAGTTTACCAGTCCAGACTGATGCTAAGGTTAAGGATTTTGCTGGTCCTTCAAATCAAGCAGATGCTGAAGAACAACACTTTGAACAATTTTCAAATGACTGGTACAAGGACACTTGTATCTTTCCTACTGCAAGAGCAGCTGAATTTGTCAAGAGAACCTCCAGAACAATTACAAATCCAGAGATTCTATCTTGTCTCAAGGCTACAGTTGTACAAGTGAGGACTCTCAACTCTAGGTTTGATCTATGTCAAAAGGCAATCTCTGATGTTCGAGGTGATATTGTTAGAGGAGATGATATGATTAAACTTGACAACAAGAACAAATTTCACTATCTTACTCAGAATAAAGAAACTTTGTCTCACAGGCAGAGTAAAGTTGAAGAAAATCAGAATGCTATGTCCTTAAAGATTGATTCTATTACTACCTCCTTGGAGTTAATCACATCTATTCTTATGCCTGATGATGTCAAAAAGGGGGAGAGAGTTTCTAAAGACAAATGCAAGCAATCTCAAACTCTGATCAGAAAGGATAGTGCTGGAGATGGAGGAGCAAGTAATAAAGGAAGGGGCAAAACTGAAGAACTTCAAACTCTGAAAACTAGCAAGTCCTCTAAATCACAGTTTGCTGGGATAAACACTGATACTCAAGGTACTTCAAAGACCAAGAGTTTGCTATTATCTTCTAATCCACAGACTGATGAGGAGTTGGCTGCTAAGTTGTTCATTGAAGAAAATGAGGAAGGAGTTACAATTGAAGACATTAAAGCTGAAGAAAAGAGTTTACAAGAAGAACATCTCAAAGCTTTAAAGTCTGGAAAGTTAAAGAAAGGAAAAGCTCCTAGGCCTGTTCTTAAAGGCATTGTGATCAAGGAAAATGTTGATGCTGGTCAAAGATCACAGTTATCAAAGAAATCAACAGTAGCAGAAGCTAAACTCAAGCTGAAAGGCATTGAAGGAGAAATTTCACAGAAGAAAGTTACAACCTCTGTTTCTACACAAGTTGTACAGAAGAAAGAAAACACAAACTCTGTTGCTACACAAGTTGTGTCTAGACCTTTATCTTCTCAGTTGCAATCAGTTTTTGGGAAAGGAACACTTCATGATCCAAATCTATTATCTGGAATTTCTATGGATTTTTCTGATGGAAGAGCTTTGTCTGGTAAGGTTGGAAACAATAAAGGTGGTCTAGGCTCATACAAAGACAAAAGGCAATATACTGGTCCCAGAGATCCTTCTTCACTGGCTGTTCCAGGTCGTGGTGTCACTCAAGAGAGTTTGGACAGATTGGAATCAGTATAGTTAGTTTATCAGAAGAGTTTAAAGAAGGATTTTCTCTTGTACTTCATGGCTGATGGGACAGTATTTAGAATTGGTGAGAATGATATTGGCTTGAAATATTGGGAAGAATTAGAATATGTTCTATATCTTTTCAAAGTGAATAGTCAAAGGACTCAATCAGTTGCAAATGTGCTCAGACAGAAAATGCTCCAGAATTTGGCAATCAGAGGGATGAAGTGCAATAGCAGATATGTTCCAAAGTACAGAGACTGGAATGGAAATCTTATTGAAATGAGGAAGGGTACTGCAAAATTAAAGACTGATTTGGGAATCACAGTACTTGACTTCAATTCACAGTCAGAAGAAGTCAAGAGATGAGAGTGATCTTAGATCGGATATCTATCAGACAGATGAGAGTGATCCTCAGCTAAGAGAGATTAAAGAAGCTATGAAGATTGAGCTTGAAAATGCAGAGAGAAGATTGCTCATAGATTATCTCAGAACAACGCCTGATCTTGAGGAGATTAGAGATTAAAGTCTGTAAGAATTTTCTTGTTATCTGTAGACTTTTGTTAAGTCAAGTTTAAACTCTGCTTATTTTAATAAACACTGTGTTTGTATGAAATTGTTTTGACATCATCAATTATTGTTAACTTGTGCATTTTTACTAATGAACAAGTTGGGGGAGATTGTTAAATATAATTGATATGGTTAATATCAGTGTTTAAGTTTTGCAGGGAAAAACAGAGTTTAAATAAGAAGCAGTCAGAGTTTAGTTAAACTCTGACAGTTAGAAGTTGAAAAGAGTTTGTTATACGCTGACAGTTGGAAGCTCGACAGAGTTTGTTAAACTCTGTCTGGAGGAAGCGTCTACTTGTCAACAGTGTTTGAAGAATTATTGAAGATAATTATGGAAGCAATATCTTTGAAGATTGGATAGCTGTCAAAGAGATTGAGTTGACTAAGGAGACGAGTAGCAATCGTAATTGATATCAATTGTATAGCTAATTTATAGGAGTATCAATTATCGATTGTATAGCAGCTGTATATTTTATAAATACAGTTAGGTTAACCCTAGAAGGGTATCGATCGTGTAATACAATATCTTTCATTGTAACCTAAGCAGCTCTCTGTGATAATTTACATCACTGAGAGAGAAGTTAATTCAAACAGTTTTTAAAGTTTTTAAAAGAACTTATTGTTATTCTTTCATACTTAATTGATTATAAGTGTGTATTCGGCCTAACATGTTATGTACTAGGCCTGATGTTGCTTATTCAATTAGTGTGACGAGCAGATATCAGTCCGATCCAGGTGAAGACCACTGGAAAGCAGTGAAGAACATCCTTAAGTACTTGCGGAGGACTAAGGATACTTTTCTTGTTTTTGGTGGATCTGAGTTAAAAATAGAGGGTTATACTGACTCTAGTTTTCAATCAGAAAGTAATGATAGCAAATCCATGTCGACGTACGTGTTTACTCTTAATGGTGGTGCGATTAGTTGGAAGAGTTCCAAACAGTCGACAACGGCTGACTCCACAGCGGAAGCAGAGTATATACCTGCAAGTGAGGCTGCAAAAGAAGCTGTTTGGATGAGGAAATTTGTTTCTGAGTTAGGAGTTGTTCCTAGCATTGAGGGGCATATTGTGTTGTATTGTGATAACAACACAGCAATAGCACAAGCCAAGGAACCTAGGTCTCATAAAAATTCCAAACATGTTTTGCGGCGCTTTCATTTGATTAGGGAAATCATTGAAAGAGGAGATGTCAAGATTGAGAGAGTTGACACACATAACAACGTAGTAGACCCACTCACAAAGTCATTGTCTCAGATTCACTTTGATCGTCATAAAGAGAAGATGGGTATTATATACCA
Source organism: Saposhnikovia divaricata (assembly GCA_036435485.1). NCBI lineage: Eukaryota > Viridiplantae > Streptophyta > Magnoliopsida > Apiales > Apiaceae > Saposhnikovia > Saposhnikovia divaricata. The sequence goes on along the minus strand of CM071600.1, from coordinate 153,479,382 downwards.
GGGTAATTGGCTTTAGTACAAGTGGGAGATTGAAAGTGTTTGTCCTAAATCCAATCATGTATGATGAGTTAGGAAGAACTTTCTTGTATTCTTATTTGATTTCATTAATATTAATAAAAGACTTGTTTTGCTTTTATTACGGGCTTTATCTATTTAAAGTGTCTTAAATAAGATATTCCATAGTTTAGAGTAAAGCTTCTAGAATTATAATGAGATTGTAATAGTGAGATCTAGAAGATGATAACTCTAGACTTAAACAGTTACTGATCATAGGATAACTAATCGGAAGTAAGTGAATCCGCAAAGATTGGTACATACTATGCTTGCTCCCGTCAGGAGGATGTCTGTTCTCATAGGCATTTGTGTGGTGACACTATAGCTAGTATGTAGGTGCTTATTAGGGAATAAGTTCACTGAACATGACTCGATAAGTTGAACAACTAATGGAGTTTACTCACGTGTCGATAGTTGTTCACTGAGTGAAAGTTGTACAAGTGTCCTTAGACTTGAGATCGTTAAAGTTATCTTGTATATAATGAACTGTGCATTGGTTTAGTCCTTAGTCTCAAGGACATCCATTAGGTCTATTCTGGGCATAGGGATTTATGTATGGAGATAGTTAACGATCAATAAAGAATCTACCCCTTCCAGTAAGGAAGTGAATATCCTATGTTATTCTTAGTATGCGAGTTCTGGAATCTCTGGCCAGAGTGTATGAAATTAGAAAGGGGTTTCTAATTTACATTAATATGAACTTTGCATTATGAATAAGAAATCAAATGATTAAATTTGATAGGCCTGACACGAGATCCATGCCTTGTATTTAATCGGGATATTGTAGGGTAGAAGGAATTGATTGTACGGTAACTAGCACTGACAGGTTCTTGGTATTCTAAGCAGTGAATTCATATTATCCGGATAGTCGCGATATGTTAAGAAGCATCACTCACGATGTAGAATAAATATAATTAATCAGTTAATTATATTTAATGAATTATTAGAATTCATATAAATAATAAATAAAAAGTTTATTATTATTTATTTCTACTACCGTTTTAATATTGAACCTACAGGGTCACACCATAAAAGAATATTTTCTTTGATGAAAAGTTTTAAATTATGAGAGAGAGAATTATTTTCTAAATAGTTTAGAAATGAAATAATGATTAAAATAGTTTTAATTATTATTAAAGCATTTTATAAGATAAAATGTGGGGTTAATATATATTATTAAGATAATATTAAAAACCCTAGAGTATGCCTATAAATAGAATGAGATGCTCATTCTAAAAACATACTTTTGGTTTTGTGAAAACCTATCTAGCCACCATCACTCTCTCTCTCTCAAATTTTCTTAAAACTCCATTTTTATAAAATCAAGATTTTATAAAAAGCTTCGTCGAAGAACAATTCTTGGTGGATACCGGTAGAGTGCTTCACACTCTGAGGAGCAACTTCTTGCAAACACCATTTTGAAAAGCTTCGATTTTAAGGTATGGTTATGATTCCCTCGTATTTATATATTTTATATGTTTTTCTATATGCACGATATATGGTTTTTAAGGAAATAATTGTTATATTGCACTTCCGCCCATCCGTAAATTCCTTAAGGTACTACCTCCAGTAGTCCGGCCACGAATCCAACATGAATCTTCAGTTCTCTTGCTAATAGCTTAGTTCTTTATGCTCACTTTTCTGAGCACTATACCTTAATCATCTCAGTCTTTTTGGCTACAGCCCTCATTCCTCGAGGGTAAGCTCCTTATCCTAACAGGATTTTCCTTATTTGCTGGAACCTTTTCCGGGTCTCCAGTAGGGTACTCCATCGAATTTACCCGCTGATCTTCAGCATATAAAGCATTATCGCGCTGCTGCTCTTATGCCTCAAGATCTGACGCCTTACTCGTCGATACGATATCGAACTAAGTTACTATCATGATACTTAAGAGTTCCCATAAGGGTTTTATATGTCATAACTACATTAAGTAGTCCGACTATGAACTTGGAAAGAGTTCTTATTATCTTAGTGAATTTATTGTTTTAACGTCGCCTCATCTCTGGGGTTTATAACGTACGCTCTTATACCACTTCTGTAACACCCCCAGATCCGGGGTCCGGGATCCGGTCGTTACGGTCTCCATTACTGTTCACAATACTTGAACTTACTTTAACTCAAAATAAATTACATCTTTATGACCCAACACAACAATATAAAACACACCCGTTATAGTCCCAGAGATGAAATCAGAGTAACTACCAAATTTTATTAAGCACAATATGAGTTCTTACAATCCAAAAGAATTTCAATATGAATACATACTCTTTGCCATCCATTTGCATAAGTCATACTAGACCATATACTTGGTACTGAAAGAATAAATCTATCCTACCAATAGCTTTCTCTTCGGCTCTGGTAGTCTCATCGTCCTCGTCAGTGTCGAGTGCGCCTTGTGCGAGTCATCTGGTCTAGCTGTTGTTGTGATATAATAATAAAGCAAGGGTGAGCAATAGCCCACCAACAATAATATTTAACTGAACGATAATATATAACAGTTCAAAAGTATCTTTCAAACCATATGCCATGCATTTACAGAAATGATGCCAGTATAATATGAACGATGAAGTTATAAGGTAACTCAAAATGTAAATATATATGGGAATATCTGCTATGTCGAAAATAAGCAAGATATTATCATTTATCATATAAAGAGGTACTTGCAAGGAAAATATTGCAATTCCAGTTATTAACATTTTTCGAAGTCCTACAACCTGAAAGAAGTCTCTTCGATACGTGTTGCGGAAGACACCGTCAACCTGAAAGAAGTCTCTTCGATACGTGTTGCAGGGAATTCCCAATTTGGGAGATGAACCAATACTGGAGTTATCACGCGCCAGCTGTCCCAATCCCTGATGATCAGTCGGGGATGGTACAGCCCAATATAGTTTACTACCCGTAGAAGGAAGAACTGACGGCTCCACTTGTCGATTGCCTTTAATAGTAACTCCCTGGCCAATGGTTAGGCCTTGTGATGGATCGCGCGACTCGGCCTCTTACACACGACTCCGAGTTCGAATAAATCCACAGCATTGAAACGTAAAGTTTGTCCTCCCTTCCCCAAGTGAAATACTTGTTGATAATACTCCACAAAGTAGTCGTATCTAGTTGGAAAGAAAAATTCACCAACATTTCCCAAGCTTTTGCTTGTTAATGGATATCAACTTGTTCCAACAATCTTACCCCTCGAATGATGAGAAGGTACACACAGACTTAATGAGTTCATAGCAACCAAGTTGCGAGTGAAAAGGATAAATTATGACCGGGAAGTCAACAAGATAAATAACCTTTCTCAAGTAAGGTTCCCTTATAATTTAAGAGATAGATTCGAGTGAAGAATGGAATCTTGAGGACCTTTCTTAATATAATATTAATCGTAGGACTCCGAAATATTTTACATAATATTTGGAGGTGAAAGATAATCTCCAAATAATATAAATTAATTTAAAAAGAATTTAAAAGAATTAAATAAATATTCCAAGAATATTTATTAACTCAATAATAATTACGAAATATTATTAAATCATAATATTGCTCGTAAGTAATCCTCGAATGAATATATAGAATTATTTACTAAATAAATCACTCCTTAAATGAATATTCAAAATAATATTCATTAATAATTAGACTCCAATAATTATTTAAAATAATATTCAATAAATGAGTCAAACTTTAAATGAATATTTGAAAATAATATTCATTTAATAAATAATCTTCTAAATGAATATTCAAATAATATTCATTTAGTAATCAAAACTTTAAAGGAATATTCGAAATAATATCCCTTAAGTAATCAGAACTTCCAATAAATATTTTAAAATAATATTCCTTAAGTACATAAACCTTAAATGAATATTCGAAAGTAATATTAATTTAATAAATAACATTCTAATGAATATCAAAATAATATTCATTAAATAATCAACTCTAAATGAATATTCGAAACTAACATTCATTTAATATCTCTCGACTGAGATAATACTAGAATAACATTCCTCGAAAGATTTCCAAGTAATTGATACTTTATGGAAATATAAATAACGTTTAATAATAACATTCCTCAGATAAATAGTAATCTGACGTTGGAATCCCTCCGGGTTTCCACGACTATCTATATCTCAAAATACCGACTCCCGGTCTATATTTACGAATGAATATCATATGCCCTTTGCTAAGGGTCTTACCAAAACAATCCGGCTTATAACTGATAATTCGTATCTAGTCTATAATCCAATAGTAATTCAGGGAACAGGTATCATAAACTAATTTGACAATAGGCATGCATGCTATGGAATATGTAAAATGGCAATCACATATATATATTATCACAACAACAGGTTCAAAGTTTTGAACACTTGCCTGGTAATCGGGTGTGGGTGGAGATAGCGTGTCTTGGGTCTGCTCGATGATCTAAAAATAATCAGAACATTCGAGATTAACCACTTAACACGTTTTAAAAGTCTAGGTATAACTTCACTTAAGTCGAAACACGTTTTCGAATTATCTCGTTATACACCTTTTAGTGTGACTCTTTTTATTACTGATACGAACCGACATTTGTTCGCTATTACGACATGTCATCATACCCACACTCGGTATACACTTAAGTTGTATCAGTTCTATGGTCGATCGATTACGAACCGAGATTATACCTCGAGTTTTACCGTCCGTTTTCTAAGTCATAACCAAAGTTATACTTTTAAGGGGTTCGTTCGCGTTTAACCTTGATTCGAACATTTTTATAAAATCGGAAAACGATCCGTTTCACATTAGGTTTTCTCTTACACCTTCCTTTTTACCTCTAGTATTTAATTACCAAGATTCGCCACTGACTTACGTATTTTACGAGGGTTCAATTTCAGTTACGAATTCTCGTTTACGGTTTCGAACTACTTTTAGTATATCGGCCATAACTCCTAAATCGTAAATCCGTTTCACACGTTCTTTATATCAAAACAAAGCTTGGAACATTATCTATCTTATCATGGCAAAATACAACCCTGGACAGTGAGTTCAAGATACGGTGATGCACGGTTTTTAAAGATTATCGAAAATCGGGCATTACGACGGCTATGTTTACACGATTTCCAAAGTTTTCAAATCACCGTGAATCAATTAAGCACTACACCCCATCCATTCTAACACATGATAACATCATGACTAGTCTAACAACATCTCATCTCAACCATCTCATGGATCACAATCCAAATAACAACCATAATCAACTAATATCATAGATCCAAGCATAACATAGCATACTAACACTAAATCATCCATAAAACTCATAAAATCTCAAAATGATACCAAGGGTTTTTGAGCTTGTTACCTTCCTTAGAGAGTGATATAGCCTTATCAAGCCTTGATCTATCCTTATGTGACCTTAAGCTAGCTAGATCAGTCAAAAGAAACATAAAAATCAAAGGTTAGTTCATAAGAACACTATTCACTAAAACTTCATTTTGGGACAAAGGTACTAACTTGCACAGAGCAAATGAGTGTCATTTTCTCTCTAGGAAACCCTAGGCAGCCGTCACCTAAATCATCCACTCTACACCCATCAATCATCAGATCTATATCCTGTCATCATGAATCCATCTTATCCCTTCCACCTCACACCATTACACATATTTCTTATAATACATATTTAGATCTCTTTCCTCTTTTGGAGGGTTTCTCTCTTATCTTGAGAGATGGTTCTTCTTCTCAGGTCTTTACTCCACTGGTACTTGTTATCGGGGAGTTTTCGGGGGGTTTTTGCAAGATGCAAAAGTTCTATGGATTCCGTGAGATTTTTTTCGAATCTCTCTCGGGTTAAGATGTTTCTACCATCAAGTTTGGACTCCTTTTTCATCAGATGTATAGGTCGATCTATGGGTTTCAAGCCTAAGGATGTGACAACTGATCCTTTATTGGACTCCTTTTCTCAAGGGAATCAATCTTCCTCTTCGATGGGGGATGTGGTCATCGAGAAGTCTGATAATTGCCATATGCGATATGGTGGGGTTGTAGTTGGGCTGACTGAGGTCCTTCTGAATGGTTTGGGTGTTTTTGCCAAAACACGCAATGCTTCGACTGTGATTTTGAAGTTTGTGCATATGGATGATTACAATCTGTTTGATGGAATGCCTTGTCGGGTGCTATCTATCACTTCGACTATGGTTGTGCAAGGTAGTCTTGCTCATATGTGTTTGGGGCTCCGCTTTGCCCTTACTGCTAAACATCTCATCTATATGAGCTACTTGACCTGGGACGAGATATCTACTATGTGTAGAGCTCATGATTCTTTGATAAAGAAGGCTCTATTATAGAGAGCGAGTTTGTTGTTTTATTGACTCGAAATGCGCCTTCTGGTGGGACTGATTTTATTAGCAAGTTAGACTTGAAGGATACCATTGTGGATTTTTATTGTGGGAAGGACTTGGTCCTTATCAATGAGGTACTTGTTGTTGTTTCTGGCTACTTCGATGGCCATTTAAGTGCTTTTTGGGAGTCAATGTTGAAGGGGAAGATGTTCTGCACCAGTCCTTTATTATTCATGGATAAGAAATATGGGAAGGCCCAAGAGCGATTTGTTGCGTGGACACAACAAGACTCAACGAGGGATTCTCTGTATTGGGCTGTGTTTTAGTCCGACCACATGGACTTGAGGTTAACATTGAAATTTGGGTTGATGGGTTCTGCAACCCATATGTGTCATGTACACTCATCTAAACAGATGGAAGTGGGATCTGTTGGAGATACTGTCGAGAGCAACTAGATGTATATGGCTGCTCGGAAGGGTGGCCATATTCAGATGGAGAGAATGGGGCTGGTAGCTGATGGCATGCTAGGGATGAATGTCGCACTGCCTAAGATTATGATTGGGTCCCTCTTTTTTGATACGAAACTGAGGAAGGGCTTGAATGATTTGTATCGAAGGTTTGTTGCAATACTAGATGCTAGAATGATGGTGGTTATCGCTTTCTTTGATATCAATTTCTTTGGAAACATATGGTGGGTGATGGGCATTCAGAGCCTAGCCAAATATGGTGAAATTCTTGTGCAAATTGATAGCACAAACTCTCTTCGATACGGGATTGTGGGATACTGGCGAACTGAGAGCTACGGGCTCTGCGTCCGCGTTACTGCTGCTTTTGCTTTGCTCACAGCAAATTGTTTCTGGCCGCTTCTTAACGTCGTTGAAGTTCGAAGTGTTGGAATTTCTGTCCATAAGGTGGGGGCAGATTGCAAAATGAGAACTAATTTAGGTGATGGTGTTAGGATTTTGTTGAATGGGATGACCAAAGGTATTGGGAGAATTGACAGCCTAAGGTCAATTTATTTTGAAATTTCTGTTAATGGACTTTGTTATGGCCCTTCTGGCTATTCTAGATGTGTGATGTTGGGGATGGTGCTTATTGACAAAGCTGGGAAGTGTGCAATGCTGGATGCTAATGCCTCATGTCGTGCCACTTCGAATTATGTGGATCTGCTGGGATGGTGTAATCCAGCTTGCTGCTTGTTTGTTGTCTCTTTGTGCTAGGCCTAGTTGAGGTTTTAACTAGTTTTATGTTGACTGTATAGTGTCTTTCTGATACTATAACTTTTGTAGTGTTTGCAGGTTGACTTCGCGGGGTATGCCCCTAGATTTGTTTGGGTTGTTCCTTTTTGGTATAAAATTTTTTAATTAGCAAAAAAAAGAACACTATTCACTCTCCACTTTGTTGATTTTTTTGAAAATGGAAACAAAGGATTTTGGACTTCAAATTTCTAGTAGATTAGTTTCTTGAATTATAGGACTCACCATAAAAATTGCAAGATCAAATGATGGTTGGAAGTGGGATTTCCCCCTTGGAATTATGAAAAAGTCGAATGGTGTATAAGGGAGAGAGTTTTTTGTTCTTGCTTGGTTGCTTCTTGAATAATAATGCATAAAGTGATGTTTTAGGATAATATCTCATCCAAGGTTGCTTTATTAAAGGTGTGATGTCATGGATGATGCCTTTGGATGGACAAATGTTGTTGTTTAAGTGGTAAGATGAGAAAGAGATGCTAAGTACTTGGTTGCTTCCTAATCTTGCTAGTTACTCTTGTAACTACTTAGTTACTTGATCTCATCCACTTGTACATACTTGCATCTTGGTTCTCTGCTCGTTTCCTTGTCTGTTTATTGCTCATTTCATTGATCGTTCGGATGAATAACTCAATCATTTCTAGTTAGGGTTTTACCGAAAACCGTAATAATAATTACACCATCATTTTCAATTCTCTTTAATAATTCCTGAACCTATATTCCTTAAATCCCTTCAATAATTCTTTAAGTCTTTCAGTGTCCAGGGAAATCTCGGGGAAAATAAAAGTGCTATTTTTCAGAATTCGACAGCTTTTACATACACTCTTTTTCCCCCTGGATCACTAATACGAACTCAGAATTTTGTTCCGGATACTTATATATCGAGTTGTCTAATAATATTCCTATGTCTACCCAAAATCACTATTCATCCATTTTTCTTTACTCATCCTCTTAGGGTTGTACAATTGTCCCTCATCTCTTTCGATTGTTCCTTAACCTTTTTACGGACCCACTGGACCAATAACAGATATCGATTTGGATGACATAAGAATAATCTTTTCCTTTAGAATTATCAAATCTCAATTCCCTAGGAGATAGATAATTCTTATCTAAAGTGTAAACCAATAGTATTCTTCATGGCACCTAAACATTTGAATCCAAATCTATTCCTTTCATTCATTATCTCAATCGTTACATCATAGTCGTAATCACTATTCACCATTACCTCAGTACATAATAAAAAGTTTTAATTATATCCAAAATTTGGGGTTCTTACATCTGAAGACACTCTGCCCACTATCCAGTTATGCACAAACAAGGGTATCCCCTCTACCAGAACATGAGGTGGGGTAGCTGGGTCTACTGGTGGTGCAATCTCTGTCTGATGTGGCTCAGGGGTGAGCTCCTCAAAACCATCATCAGGAGGGCTCAAAGGCAATGGTGGAGGGGTAGGGGCTCTCTTAGTAGGAAGTGGAGGCAAGTGAAGACCCGAACTCCCAGTAGTATTAACAACCGGCTCCTCAGCATGAGCCTCCATCTCAAAATCATCCTCCTCAATATCATCCCCGGTCTGCTCCTCAATATCCCCCTCAGCACCCTCATCAACCATCTGTTCGGTAACCGTATCCATCCTCTACTCAGCACTCACCTCAGTCATCTGCTCAGTATCCCCCTCCATAACCTCAGTATCAGTTGTAGCCTGAATCTCCTCTGAATCTTCATCATCAGAATCCACATCAACAACCTCAGTGTCCTCAGCGGCATGGACCTCCTCCGGGTCCTCATCCTCAGAATCCTCAGCAACAACCTCAGTGTCCTCAGCGGCCTGGACCTCCTCCGGGTCCTCATCCTCATCAATCAGACGCTCATAGTACGGGTCCGTGGTCTGAAGTAAGTATAACAGCCCCAAATCTGGGGTCAGGGATTTAGAGTAGTCACGATCCATTTACTCCTTGCCTTACCTGTATTACTTTCAATGTACACAATTCAACTGCTTGTGACCCCACAACATATATCTCACACACACAGAGGTTAGAGTCTCAGAAATGACAAATATCACAACTGCGGAATAAATGATTATTATTACAATACCCAAATGTCTTCTGATGCTTAAAATCCTCTCATACTATTCGTATTTATACATAAGATGAATACAAAACTACTGTCTGATCTGACTGGTTCATACTACTCCCGGGATTACTGCTAGAAGCTGCTTCCGGAAAACGTCTTGCGGTTGCCACTCGCTGGTGAGGTATGTGTTGTATCCTTGACATCCTGCTTCATTGCTCTATAATATATATATATATAAAAAAATAGCAAGGGTGAGCAATAGCTCAGCAAGGTAATGAAAGTATGGCATAATTTTGCCTATATCTTAAACCTAATATAAAGCGGGTATAGGACAATAATTCTCAAAATATCTTTTTACCGAAAGTATTTCCTTTATCGAAATATATTCAAGAACAGTACCATTGTAGTACTTCAAATATCATTATCATAATATCTCTGCAAGCTTTTGTTATTAATACTATGAACAAAGTTCTAGTATAACATAAAAGATGAAGTTACAAGGTAATTAAATATAACCTTTCCGTAAAATATCTGCTATATAAAGTATAAGCAGAATATCAACATATAACTTAAAAGATGAAGTTATAAGGTAATTCATTGTAACGTTAGTTTTGAACACTTTTCAAACCCTGCCAACATGATCGGTACGTTTCTTCAATACATGTTGCAGAAAATATCTAAACTTGGATGATGAACTAATACTGGAGTATTGACGTGCCAGAAGCCACAACCTTACGATGATCAGTCATATGTCAAGCATCTCAAGAGTTGTTTCTCTACATTTTGATGGAAGAACATATGGACACCACCATACACCGGATCTCCCTAGCCAACTTTGGGCATAGACGGGACCGGCGCCACTCGGACCATTTTTCAGTGATGGACTGTCCCACAGCCTCTTACACAGATCTTCAATGATGGACTGTCCCACAGCCTCTTACACAAATTTTCAATGATGGACTGTCCCACAGCCTCTTACACAAATACTCCTAGTTCGAGTAAATGCATGACTCTGAAACGTAAAGTTCGTCGTCCTTTCCCCAAGTGTAATACTTGTTAATGCAACTCCACAAAGTAGTTGCATCAGTTTGGAAAGGAAAATTTCACCAACATTTCCCAAGCTATTGCTTGTTAATGGAGTATAACTTGATATTCGGATTACTTCTCGAATGATTGAAGAAGTAACGAAATAGTGTTGACTTGCAGCAATTGAATTGCGAATGGGAAATAAAATTCTTTCAAAGTTTATTACCGGGGAGTCAATAATAATGAATAACAGTCTCTCAAGTAAGGTTCCCTATATTTTGAGAGTTTGAGCGAACATTTAAATTTCTTAAAAGATAGATTTACATGGAAACAGTGTTTGGGAACCTCTCCTTGATTTAAAAAAAAAATAGTTTTTAAGAAAGCTCAAAAATATTCTTCATAATTATAGAAGGTCATAAATAAACTTCAAATAATCTAAACTATTTTTAAAAACTAGTTGAAAGTATTTAATAAATATTCAAATAATATTTATTAAATCATAGTGCTAAAGAATATTTTTAAACAAAATAATAGTTCATAAATGAACTCTTAAATGAATATTCAAAATAAAAGTCATTTCATAAATAAAACCTTGAATGAATATTCAAAATAATATTCATTAAATAAATAAACCTCAAATGAATATTCAAATTAATGTTCATTAAATAAATAAGAATTGCATAACATTTATCCGATATCTTTATCGAAAAAAAAAATCTTCAAAATATACAGAAATTTATCAACTCCCGGTCTAACGAATAAGAATCATACGCCCTTCGCTAAGGGCATTAGTAATACCCGACTTATAACTAATATCTCATATCTAGCTTATAAGTCAATCGTCAAATCATACTCAAATAATAACCTTCGAATGAGGTAATATTCAAATAACATTCCTCAAATCATTTCCAAGTAATTAATAATTTCTTGAAATATAAATATTGTTTGGTAATATCAATCCTCAAAATACATAGTATTCTGCCGCTGGAATCCCTCCGGGTTTCCACGTCTATCTATATACCTCAAATACTGACTCCCGGTTTAGAGTCGAAAACAATGAATATGCTCTTATCTCTAGAGCTACAAGGTATACCGGTTCGTAATTACTTAACTCAGAAGATCATATATAATCAATACCTCAAAGTATAGATTTAGAAAACTTGCTTGGTGCTCGAGAAGTTGTAGGGGCTTGTGACCGTATAGAAAGCCAACTTACCTCCTGTATTCAGTCATTCTTTATTATCTTATCTCTCCTCTCTTTGAAAGAAAGGCATGTCTCTTGGGGGATTTGTTTGCGGGGAATGTTGTCTGGCCAGTCGCATGTTCAGTTCCTTCTGCGTAAATATACATATTTCAAGCTCTTTTGATCCGGTTAGATCTCGCACTTTTCCTCATACATATAATGTCTTGATATATTTGTGGCGAAAACTATCGCGGCTAACTCTAAGTCGATTCATTAAATCCATAAAAGTTGTGGTTACATTAGTCGACCCCAAACGACATCACTAAAACTTCGTAGTGTCTATACCAAGTGCAAAACGAAGTTTTGGGTATATCCTCGGGTTTATCTTTCAACTGGTGATATCCAGTTCTTAAATAAGTTTGGACCAAAATACATATCGTCCTACATCTGATCAAACAATCATCTACACAGGTACCTATTCTTAATGTTGAACTCATTCAACTCTCGAGGTTCGATGCACAATTTCATGCTAACATCTTTCTCTCTTACAACAACACCAGGCTGTCCACGGTGGTACACTGGGTCTTATCATATTCTTGCCCAGCAATTCTTGCAACTGAGTCGCTAACTCTTTCATTCCCACGGGGGCTAACAGGAGATGCGGCACTATACCTTGAATACTCGGTATTCATTCTCATGTCATCCAAATCGATATTTGGTAACTCATGTCATCCAAATTGATATTTGGTAACTCATGTCATCCAAATCGATATCTGGTAGCTCATGTCATCCAAATAGCTACCTGTTAGCTCATTAAAACCTTGCACAGCCTCCCAAAACCATTGTAATTTCATTTATACTTGGTGTCTCTTTTCTCGGCGTCGACCATAAGAGCTAATTAAGCCTCATATCTCTGGCGTAATAATTTCTTAGTCTTAACTATATTCATGAATCTCTGAATCCGACCCCGTCCCTTAATTATTACTCTTTTCTTTTACAATCAATTGGCTCAATTGGGTGCCAACCAATCCACCCTTATTATAATATCGAATTTCCCCCAACTTGAAAGGAATCATATCTATTAATGGTGTCGACCTCATATTTCTAGTTCACAACCTGGATGTGATAATTTCATGGGAAAATTCTTGCGCGACCATCTTTACTTGCAATCACCCTTTTTAGGGGTTCAACCTTAAGGTCTAATTGTCATGCACAATCTTGAGGTACAAAGTACTTAGCAATTCTGGACTAAAATGTTAATACCAACTGAGTTTAAGTAGGAAGGTACCTGCTATCGTGTCTGTGGTTCTCAAGGCACCTCGCAAGGTCATTCTAAAAGTCCTGGAAGGGGCTGCTTGTTGGAGGTAGCCTTTTTAACTTTGGGTATAGCTGGTCCAGTAGATGGACATTCCTTAGCCTTGTGTCAAAGATTTCCATGATCGATACCTCTTGCACTAATGTAGCATAATCTGTTAATTCTAACATCACCACGCGATTTTGGATCCATTGTCTCAACCCTAGTTGAAGCCTACGGGCTCTTTTCTCTTCTGTGTCCTCGGCTCTGGAACAAACCTCAACAACTCGGATAACTTGGCTTCACACTTTGCCACGGTCATGGTTCCTTGTTTTAACTCTAGAAACTTTTATTTCCATCTGGGTCTCCATATATTTCTGGAAAACATTTCCATAAAATGACCAGCTGAATCTCCTCCAAGTCACAACACTCTCTCCCTCTAGGTTTGTCTTAGATTCCCACCAGTGATTCACCTCTCCCTTCAGGTAGGCGGCGAACATCGTTTTCTGGTTCCCTGCAATACTCAGTATCCCATGTGATTTCTCTATCTCTTTAAGCCAAGCTCTGGCCTCCACTGGATCAGTGGTTCCATGGAATTCTGGGGTTTCTATTTGACACCGTTATCATTGGAGTTTCACGATACATCACTATTCCTTTCAGATATATCGCTTGACCAACTTCCCACTATCATAATATCCTTGAGAGAGAAAATAAACTAATTCATTGATATGTCACGGATATTCTATTCGTCTTAGGGATCCGCTCTTGTCATAGGCTATTTCGTTGCGAATCTAATTCCTATCAGCGAATTTTGATTAATTCGTGGCCTCCCCTTGAAATAAAGATAACAAGAATCATGGAGATTTTGAAAAGTTAGCTCCCATATCGAGGAAAATGTCACGCATTGGTGATCATAAGGTTATGAGTTTTTAAGGTTATCTTTATTTGAGATGAGAGAATTTACTGAGAGATCAATATGATCATAAGAACTCAATGTTGTGTGTCTCAATTAAGGCATTACTAAAGGTAATTAGCCTTCTTGTATTTTAAAACTCACAAATGATGGTGTCCCGTCAGACTTATATCACACAGACAGATAGTCCTTGTGGCCCCTATAAATATGGGGTTGTTCGTCTCAGTGGAAGTTGAGAAGTATGAAAGCAATTCAAAGTCAAAGTATTAATTATCGTCTTTCGATAAATAATTCTCAAATGGACACCTTGGATAAAATAATTAAAAAAAAAATTGAACAGATTCCATGGTGCGATTTACAAGAAAAGGATAGCCAGAAAGATACTGGTATTCAACAAGCAAGTGGGGAGGTATCACCATAGGGTCATTCATTATTTTAAGAAAAGTGAAAGCTTGAATAACATCATTTGACAGGGCTTCGAAAACCTGAAAGTAGGCATCGTGACAGCCTCTGGCACAATTGAAACTGAATATGGTTTAACACAAGTGTTATAAAACAACTTCAAAGAAGGAGTATATCTTTTATCCTCTACGGATGCCTTTTTATGTCGGCTCCTCTGACGGATAATCGTTCGATTCTAAAGTTTTTCTTTTCCATGTACACCCTAAGGTGCTCGATACTTACATCATTGCCGACACATAATAGTCACTAAGGATTCAACCATCGACATTTGCAATTGCAGGAAGTTCTATTCGACTAAGCGCAAGCATCTCAAGAAAGCGTTTTATTCTTATATGAAGACTTCGAGCAATGACGAATTCCTCATTTCAAATAGGCGGTACTCCGGAACATCGTTAGAAAGTACGTGCTTAAATCCAGTTACTATTATAACCGTCTTCATACCAAACATTCCGTTTCTCGTATCAATCCCGTGTGCTACATAAGCTCAACACTTGTGGCATAACAGCCTTCTTATCTCAGTCTTTCCCAGAATTTCTTAATCCACCTTGGTTCTTAAAATATATCTCATCTTAGCGCACTCGTGCTATAATAACACTTTGCGTAGTACGTACATATAAAATCTTGCTTGATGTAATAAAATTCCTCAGTATCGTAGTAACACCGTCCTTGGTGGAATCATTGATCGTGGGGATTTAAACCCCATAGATAAGGTAATGCCTATATCAGTTAAGGTAACTAAGTAACCCTAATCATAAACGAAGTTCGAACGTCTCAGTTCTTACGCATGCTGCCTCCCTAAGCACTGCAACAGACTACGAGTAACAGGTCTCGTTCAAGTTGAATCTATCCACCGGTATTGGCAATACTGCCTCTACTGCTTTGGAGACTCTACTCCATTTTCTTCGTCATATCTCTTGATGAATCATAAACGATTCTAAACTCTCGTCTCGTCACTTATTTGACCTCTGAAGATTCGTCTGGTCTTATTATAAGACCTCAAGTAACATACCACATTTTTATCAATCGACACGTCCTCTACAAGATTCTTTCCTTGACCCACCATGGGGTCCTCCTCTAGATCCTCCTATGGATCTTCCTTTATCGGGTCTCCGTCCATCTCAAGGAGCGCATCATCAAATGCTTACTCGAAGGCCTCGGGGTTTGGTATCTTAATATCCCCTGTATCTATAACTCGTACATATCGAGGGGACTGACCATGAAGTCCTATGTATGATTTCCCAGAAGAAGTCCCCTCTCGGGCTTCATTTCAAATAGTCAGGGTCATGTCCTCTAACCCGACTACGAACTTGATTTTAACTCTAATTATTTTCATTATTATTAAGGGAATTGTAAGACTCTATCATTTTTTAGGACTGTAACCTGACGCTCTGATACCATTTCTGTAACAGCCCCAAATCCGGGGTCAGGGATTTAGAGTAGTCACGATCCATTTACTCCTTGCCTTACCTGTATTAATCGCAATGTACACAATTCAACTGCTTGTGACCCCACAACATATATCTCACACACACAGAGGTTAGAGTCTTAGAAACGACACAATATCATAACTGCGGAATAAATGATTATTATTACAATACCCAAATGTCTTCTAATGCTTACAATCCTCTCATACTATTCGTATTTATACATAAGATGAATACAAAACTACTGTCTGATCCGACTGGTTCATACTACTCCCGGGATTACTGCTAGAAGCTACTTCCGGAAAACGTCTTGCGGTTACCACTCGCTGGCAAGGTATGTGTTGTATCCTTGACATCCTGCTTCACCACTCTATAATATATATAAAACAATAGCAAGGGTGAGCAATAGCTCAACAAGGTAATGAAAGTATGGCATAATTCTGCCTATATCTTAAACCCAAAATAATGCGGGTATAGGACAATAATTGTCAAAATATCTTTTTTCTAAAATATTTCCTTTATCCAAATATATTCAAAAATAGTACCATTGTAGTACTTCAAATATCATTATCATAATATCTCTGCAAACTTTTGTTATTCATACTATGAATAAAGTTCTAGTATAACATAAAAGATGAAGTTACAAGGTAATTAAATATAACCTTTCTGTAAAATATCTGCTATATAAAGTATAAGCAGAATATCAACATATAACTTAAAAGATGAAGTTATAAGGTAATTCATTGTAACTTCAGTTTTGAACACTTTTCAAACCCTGCCAACATGATCGGTACGTTTCTTCAATACATGTTGCAGAAAATATCTAAACTTGGATGATGAACTAATACTGGAGTATTGACGCGCCAGAAGCCACAACCTTATGATGATCAGTCGTAAGTCGTGCATCTCAATAGTTGTTTCTCTACATGTAGAAGGAAGAACATATGGACACTACCATACGCCGGATCTCTCTAACCAACTTTGAGCATAGACGGGACCGGCGCCACTCGGACCCTTTTTCAATGATGGACTGTCCCACAGCCTCTTACACAGATCTTCAATATACATGACTCTGAAACGTAAAGTTCGTCCTCCTTTCCCCAAGTGTAATACTTGTTAATGCAACTCCATAAAGTAGTTGCATCGGTTTGGAAAGGAAAATTTCACCAACATTTCCCAAGCTATTGCTTGTTAATGGATTATAACTTGATATTCGGATTACTTCTCGAATGATTGAAGAAGTACCAAAATAGTGTTGACTTGCAGCAATTGAATTGCGAATGGGAAATAAATTTCTTTCAAAGTTTATTACCGGGGAGTCAATAATAATGAATAACAGTCTCTCAAGTAAGGTTCCCTATAATTTGAGAGTTTGAGCGAACATTTAAATCTTCTTAAAAGATAGATTTACATGGAAACAGTGTTTGGGAACCTCTCCTTGATTTTTTTTTTTAAAAATAGCTTTTAAGAAAGCTCAGAAATATTCTTCATAATTATAGAAGGTCAAAAATAAACTTCAAATAATCTAAACTATTTTTAAAAACTAGTTGAAAGTATTTAATAAATATTCAAATAATATTTATTAAATCATACTGCCAAAGAATATCTTTAAAAAAAATAATGGTTCATAAATGAACTGTTAAATGAATATTCAAAATAATAGTCACTTCATAAATAAAACCTCGAATGAATATTCAAACTAATATTCATTAAATAAATAAACCTCAAATGAATATTCAAATTAATGTTCATTAAATAAATAAGAATTGAATAACATTTATCCGATATCTTTATCGAAAAAAATAATCTTCAAAATATACAAAAATATATCAACTCCCAATCTAAAGAATAAGAATCATACGTCCTTCCCTATGGGCATTAGTAATACCCGGCTTATAAGCTAGATAGCTTATAACTAATATCTCATATCTAGCTTATAAGCCAATAGTCAAATCATACTCAAATAATAACCTTCGAATGAGGTAATATTCAAATAACATTCCTCAAATTATTCCAAGTAATTAATAATTTCTGGAAATATAAATATTGTTTGGTAATATCAATCCTCAAAATACATAGTATTCTGCCGCTGGAATCCCTCCGTGTTTCCACATCTATCTATATACCTCAAATACCGACTCCCGGTTTAGAGTCGAAAAGAATGAATATGCTCTTATCTCTAGAGCTACAAGGTATACCATTTGTAATTACTTAACTCAGAAGATCATATATAATCCAAAAGGTCAAATTCTATTTCAACAGGAAATAAGATATATCGCAAAATTGTACAACTTTATACATGGCAAAAGCAGTGTTATAATCAATACATCAAAGTATAGATTTAGAAAACTTGCCTGGTGCTCGGGAAGTGGTAGGGGCTTGTGACAGTGTCGGATAATCTAGTCATAGTCAAATGAAAAATATACGATTAATCCCCTGAATAACCCACTTATAACTCAATGCTTAAACACGTAAGCGAACATAACCAAGGCATTACTAGCTCACTTTAGACAAACACTAAGTCCATGTTAGTCGACAAACACTTATGTCAAGAGTTCGTTTTAGAAATCGAATCTTCGCTCGCCCGTTTTACTAAGTGGTTTTTCAAAGTTATAACCAAGTATTTCTCTAAGGAGTTCCCTCGCACTTAACCTTGATTCCAACATTTTTATAAAATCGTAAAATAATACTTTCGACATGAGGTCTTCTTTCACATCTTCATTATGACCTCTAGTATTTAATTACTAAGATTCGCAACCGAATATCTCATTTTAAGGGGGTTCAGTTGAAGTTACGAACTCGCACTTGCGTTTACGAACCACTTTTACTAAAACTAACATAACTCTTAAATCGTAAACTCTTTTAATGTGATTCTGGCGGAAAATAAACTAGACAACCATATCTTTACAACCATAGGTAGTGGTAAGTCCAGAAATTATTTTAAGGCCTCGGGTATAACTATTTTTTGACCTAAAGAAATTTTGCCATTACGACGGCTTAAAATAATTTCTGGACTTACTAGAAATTATTTTATCATCTCCCTCACTATCTCAATAGGTCTTGGAGCTACAAAACTTATTTTATCATTTTTATAACACCCACACAACGTACATGCTCTAAATCATGCATACAAGCCATAAACACCAACAAATCTCACAAACAAAAAAGCTATGGATGAGAGCTCTACCTTGGTTTCAAGCTTAAGGATGTTAGCACACCATAACAAGTCCAAACCTTGCACAAAGATCCATTTTGGAAGCCATAGAACCAAGAAACAAAACATAAAAGCTTAGTAAGTTACTATTCATCAAGAACATAGAACTTTGTAAAATCAATTTGAAAATGGTATGCTTACCCCCTTGCTCTCAAACTTGGTGAGCCTTCCTAACTTTCCATAAGCTTTGTTTTAAGCTATAGATCTTGAATTATAAGTGGTTGAAGCTTGGGTTGTGAAAAACTACTATTCATTCGCCATAATAGCCGAATGAAGAAGAAGAGGAATGGTGGTGTGTTTTTGCTTGCTTTTTCTACCTTGGTTACTTTACTTTACACCAAATATCTTCTCATCCTTATCTTGATTTGATGTGTTGGCAAAGTCTCATTGGCTAAGCAAACATGTTACTCCATTTTTGGTGAGTTTACACTCTTATCCTTGCCCTTTCACCCTTTCTTCCACTCTTGCCCTTGCGCCTTGGATTTTCCTATAAGCCACTCAATTAAATCAATAAATCTACTCTTTGTTTTAGTGTTAAGCCAAAATTTTGGGCCTTTCCCTTGTCCTTGGGCCTTTTGTTTGGGCTTTGTTCAGGGTTCTCTCATCATTTGATTCATCGAATGATTTCTGTGATTGCCTCTGTGGTTTCTCCTCTATAAATCTCTTGGATATGTATTATCCATTCCCACATCATATATTAGCATGTTGGGGTGGTTCTAATCCTCAAGTAGATATTAAATCCAATATCCATGGTATATTCTCTTTATCTCAGAATTTGCTCTCCCGGTTTCTCTCTCCGCTTCTCAAGAGTTCTCGAACTCGTTTGCATTCTCTTTGCTCTAGGATTATATTCTCAATCCTCTTTTCCTTTCATAATATATCTTTCCTTGGACTCCTAATATTTAATATCTTCCATTTATAGTCCAATTATTATATTCTTGACTTCACTGTCCATGATGGAATAAACAATGCTTGGATTCCCTGAATTCTAACTTCGTTCACATACATTCATTCTCTTTGTACTTCGCTAGTACATACTTGCTCTTTCTATTTTGTATTTATTATTGCGAGTACTTCTAACTCACTTCTCATCTTTCTTCTAGGGTACATTAGCTCATTTCCTGGATGATAGATTATTCTTATCTATGTCGTCAACCATTGAATTACTCTATTCTGAAAATACACATATGTATTGGGATCATTATCCATAGCAATATCCATTCATTACAACCACTGATCATTTAAATCACTACTCACTAATGCACTTATTCATAATACGAAAAGTTTTAATTCTACCGAAAATTTGGGTTATTACAGTAAGTCCTCGTCATGCTAGCACTCATAAGCCTCAAGGTCAGAGATGTCGCTCGCCTACACAATAACGAACTATGTTACTACTATGATATTTAAGAGTTCCCATAAGGGTTTTAGTTGAACTTAGCTGGAGTTCTTATTATCTTAGTGAATTTATTATTATAACGTAGCATCATCTCTGCGGTTTATAACTCTCACTCTGATACTATTTCTGTAACAGCCCCAGATCCGGGGTCAGGGATCCGGTCGTTACGGTCTCAATTTCCATCAATAATACTTGAACTGGAATCAAAATAAATAGACTGCATGTTGTGACCCCGAAATAATAACATATTAAACAACTAGTTATAGTCCCAGAGATGAAATTGGAATAAGTATCGAGTCATAGGATCCCCAAGTTATAAGTTATTACAAACCCAAAGTGATTACAGATTAAGCTTACTAGTTTCATGGCGTTGTTTAACATAAGTCATAAATATAAATAAGTCTGATACACAAAAGCTGCCAGACTAGACTACTGGTTGCTCCTACCTCAATAATGGCGGCTATGACATCAGCGGGTAACTCTCGGACGACTACCACCCGCTTGCACCGAGTGCGCTTTGTTCGGGCCATCTACTCTAGCTGTTGTTGTGATATAAGTAAATAAAGCAAGGGTGAGCAATAGAGCCCACCAAAATAATTTGTAACTGATCAACAATATATAACAGTTCTAAAATATCTTTATAACCATATGCTATGCATAAAACGAACAAGGTTCTAGTATAATGTAAAAGATGAAGTTACAAGGTGGTTCAAAATAACTTTTCCGTAACAATATCTGCTATGCAGAGATAATATAAGCAGGATATCAACATATATCTTAAAAAGAGGAAATTGCAAGGTAATTATTGCAATGTCAGTTTTGAACACTTTTCAAACCCTGCCAACACTTATCGATCACCCAGCCGTAGCTTTTCGATCGGGGTGCTCTCGATAATGTTGCAGAAAATATCCAAATTTGGATGATGAAGTAATACTGGAGTATTGATGCGTAGAAGCCACAACCTTGCGATGATCAGTCGTACGTTATGCATCTCAAGATTTCTTTCTCTATTTGTAGAAGGATGGATTTACTTGTCCACCGCCCCTAGAACTCCCTGGCCAACGGTTGGGCCAATGATGGACCGGCGCCACTCGGCCTCTTACACGACTCCTAGTTCGAATAGAATCCATGACTCTGAAACGTAAAGTTCGTCCTCCTTTCCCCAAGTATAATGCTTGTTAATACAACTCCATAAAGTAGTTGTATCAGATTTGGAAAGAACAATTCACCAATATTTCCCAAGCTATTGCTTTTTAATGGATATTAACTTGTTCCATCAATCTTACTCCTCGAGTTTTGAGGAAGTAACAAAGACTCATTTTGACTTGTAGCAACTAAAGTTGCGAATGAAAATAATACTTTCAAAAGTTTATGATCCGGCAGTCAACCATAATAAATAACAGTCTCTCAAGTAAGGTTCCCTATATTTTGAAAGTTTGAGCGAGCATTTAAATCTTCTTAAAAGCATGGTTCTAAAAATCCCCGATTTAGCCGATTAATCCCCAATTAATCCTCTGTAAGGTAACCAACCGATTAAATTTTTGAAATTCGATTAATCCTGTGAATTTATTTAAAATGATATGTTTAATTGTAAATTAGACTAATATATTAAATATTATTATAATATCTGATTAATACTCCGATTAATCCTTCCGATTAATCCCCGATTAACCGATTAATCTTAAATCAGTACCACGACCGATTTATACCGATTACCGATTTTTACAACCATGCTTAAAAGATAGATTTCAATGGAAAACAAAGTTTGGGAGCCTCCCCTTGATAAAATAATCATAATAAGGCACAGAAATATTCTTCATAATTATTGAAGGTCAAATATAAATTTCAAATAAGATAAACCATTTTTAAAACAAGTTTAAAAGCATTTAATAAATATTCAAATAACATTTATCAAATCATAATTGTTTAAAGAATATTTGTAGTCAAAGTAATTGCTCATAATTAACCCTCAAATGAATATATAAAATAATATTCACTTAATAAATAAATTATTAAATGAATATTCCAAAAAAATATTCATTAAATAATTAAAACCCTAAATGAATATTCAAAAATAAAATTCATTTAATAAATTAAACCTTAAATGAATATTCAAAATAATATTCATTAAATAAATAAAAACTTTAAATGAATATTCAAAGTAATATTCATTAAATAAATAAAACCTTAAATGAATATTCAAAATAATATTCATTTAATATATAATAATGGAATAATATTTATCCAATATTTTTCTCATAAAATAATCTCAAGATATACGAAAATATCGACTCCCGGTCTATATTAAAGAATGTGAATCATACGCCCTACACTAAGGGCCTTTGCAAAAACCCGGCTTATAACTGATATCTCATATCTAGCTTATAAGCCAATAATCAAATCATTATTGTAACGCCCCCTAATCCAGGGTCCGGATTGGACGCCACTCAACCAATAACAAATACAAATACCCGAATAATAAAACTTAATACACCAACGATTCCTCACCGAGGATCGATTCCAGGTTATGGTATGAAACAAGAATCTACACTATACAAATTATTACAACTTCTATCTCTGATCCAAATACAAACCTCTATATCGCCTAATCCATAGTGCCCTCCAAATAGTATATGCCCCTGCTAGCTCTGTAAATAACCTTTGAAAAAAAATGCATCATCGCTCTCATTTAAATTAACGCGGAGGCGTCCAACTCCTTAACCCTAACTGAAAGGGAAGGTAAAACAACGCAAGAGTGAGCCAACAACACTCAACAAGTGAACAATATAGTGAAACAATAATATTTCAATGATTCATTGATGAACAATATCAATGACCAACTTATCTCAAGGGAATAAATCAATTTCCATCATAGAATAAGACTTTTCGTTTTCCTTCAGTCATAGCTTCTCATCAAAACATTCTTTTCTTTAAAACTGTTTTATCATTGAACATACTTTTCATAAAACCTTTTTAAAAACATTTAAGTTGATTGGAGTTTTTCCACGACACCGGACAATACGGGTGATCAGCCACGTAAAGTCCCCATACCGGACACGAAGTCCCTCTGGACCTTGAAATTGGGTTCCCAATTAGGCAACACATTGGCCTTTAATGCTGGACTAAGGGAACCACCCCTAGCCTCTTACGCTAAATAAAAAATGCTGGACTAGGGGAACCACCCATAGCCTCTTACGCTTCTCCAATCTATAAACAAGTTTATTAACACTTAAAACATTTCACTTTCAAGTCCTTATACTCACGGATAACAGATCAGCCCAGTATAAGAACTTTTAAAAACATCTTTAAATAATTAATCCATTTTAATGAACAACAATAAAAGATTAAGGGTCAGGGAAGCATTCGATATAAGGAATCAAAAATAACAAATCAAAAAGATTGAACTAAACATGACATGGTTCAACAAAATAGAACCATATATCAACAAGGAAACATTTATCAATTAAGGAACAAAGCAATTGTTAAGATTCTTGAAATTTAACAACAATTTATAAGATAATCGTGGATAAAGGAATCTGAAGTTCCACGGAAGATTTGATTGGTTATAAACAAATGAAGAGTCGTTTGTTAATAAAGAGTAAAACAAGTTTAAGGTTCTAGAATTTAATCCAAAGGTTATGAAATCTGGTTTCGCTGGTATGGTTTAAAGGAATAAGCATAAGGAAAAGAGTATGATAAAGCAAGGAATAAATTATAAATCAAGGATTCTGGTTCAACAATAATTAAAAAGGAATAGCAGTTAGGTATAAGAATTTAAATAACACTTCATAAGTAGTTCAAGAAATCTAAATTTCGATACAAGGTTCGAGTCACTTGCAACAAAAGAAAGGGGTGTAGACTCCAGCAACACGACTTGGAAGAAAACTTACAAATAACATAAACACGTTCACATCATTCAAAATAAATATGAATAGTATAGATGCTTGCAAGAAAGAATTTGAAGGAACAAATAAACAACACAGGATGTTTCACATCACTTGAACGATAAGTGAGGTATAGTATACTTGCCTCTGGTCCTTAGCTATCACATAACGTCGTAGTAATACTACTTTCTTCTTCTACCTTACGGCATTACAATCTTCTAGTTCGATCATTCTTTGGTTTACCGCTCTTGCAGTTACCACGAGTCGGGTCCCGCACTTCAGTTTACAAAGGTGGTGGCTTCCCCTCCCTTTACTATGGCTCTCTCTCGGCTTCACAGTCATAACCCAACACGCAGTAAACTGATCTCTCTATTATCACTGCTCTTAACATCTCTCAATTCTCGACCTCTTCCCTACTCTAACACCACAATCAACTGCACCAAAGAACACAACACATACATGTATAAAACCACGCATTGGTACAACCCACACAGTAACACCAGACCTGCCACCCTCTTTAGCCCTCGGTTTCCTTACCCTGCACCCACAACACCCTCGTATACCATATACACCACACAGAGAACTCATGCCTCTGCACCGCCTCTGCAAACTCACTCCCTTGTACTTCCTTAATCACCACGTCCAGAAATACTAACCACTCATATACGCTGCACCACCCTCATCTCCTTCTCCCTCTACCTCCCCTGTTCCCGTCCCTCTTACTTCCCCCATCCTCTCTGTTCCCCGTTTCTTTCTTCTGCCTTATCACCTATCAACAAAACACACCTCGGACATAACCTGGGAATATTTACATGAATTACTAACAATTTATGAAAATCCCCAAATCAAATTACAATCTATAAAGATATAGTTTTGAGAAGAATCACTCTTACACAATTTCTATTGAAGATAATCACTTAACATTAAAGCTTGAACAATGAATTGATGGAAAAACGAAGAGAGAGCAGAGAAAGATACTTCACGGGAGAGAAAAGAGAGTTTTTAGGGAGAGGGAGATTTATTGAATTTGAGAGATTGAGGATTTGAGGAGAGGTTTCTAGAGAAATCTCGTGTGCCTCACAAAAAAAACACATAGGACAAAAATGGGGAAAGTAAACTGCGGGTTTTGTATTGGAAAAGGATAAGGGGAATTTTAGTAATTTCACATAAGTAGAAATCAAATAAACTAATTTAAATCATTTTTTAAAAATTGAACTTAAGTAGAATACTAGTAGAAAAATAAATTAAAAATTTCAAAAATAGAGTTTATGAAATTACAAACATCCCCATATTTTTAAAATAATTTTAGGATAAAAAATGAATTAAATATAAATTTTACAAGATAAGATCTTTTAAATGAAATAAAACACTTAAAAATCATTTTAAAATACTTAAACACCCAAATAATTCACCTAATAATTTTAAAAACCAAATAATATCATAAAGATAATAACACAAAAGATTTCGTGATTTTTATCAACTCCAATGATTTTATAAAAATCTCAGAAGATCAATAACGCATGATTTAAATAGATTTAAATCATAAAAAATTCAAATAAAATTACACGGACCCACATTTCACATATAAATCGTCATATAAGCATGTAAACATGATGTTACATATATTCAATCCTAAAAAAAATCACCTCATATAATGCACATTTAGTATTAAATAATAATAATAATAATAATAATAATAATAATAATAATAATAATAATAATAATAATAATAATAATAATAATAATAATAATAATAATAAGTACGATATTTTCTAGGGCGTTATAATTATTCAAGTATCACAATATATATACTCAAAAACAGTTATGCATGCTATGTGCGTATATAGCAGAAATCATATTTATTCACAACAACAGTTTGATAAAGGTTTGAAAACTTCCCTGGAAGTTCTGTAGGGGTAGTGTGTCTCGGGTTGGTCCGGTGATCTATAAATAGTTAAAAGATCCGAGATTAATCACTTAACGCTTTGAAAAGCTAAGTATATACGTTATTTATGCTAAAACACGTTTTCAAGTTATCCCGTTATGCACATTCTAACGTAACTCCCATTAACACCGTTATGATCCATCACTTGCTTGTAATCAAGGCATGCCATTATACTTTTCACTTGATAGGTATTTAGGTCGTATAAGTTTTTGGGTCGATCGTTTACTTGAGAATATTATACTTCAAGATCTTTTGTCCGTTTTCTAAGTGGTTTTCAAAGTTATATAACTAAGTATTCCTCTAAGGGGTTCCTTCACACTTAACCTTGATTCAAACATTTTTATAAAATTGAAAAATGATCCTTTTGACATGAGGTCTTCTCTCACGCCTTCCTTATGACCTCTAATATTTAATTACTAAGATTCACAACCGAATTACTAATGTTAAGGGGGTTCAATTGAAGTCACGAACTCGTACTTACGTTTTCGAAAAACTTTTACTAAATCGACCATATCTCCTAAACCGTAAGTCCAAATGTTTCGATTCTCGTGGCAAAACGATCTATGACTCGAGGTCTTTAAGGTTAGTTAATATACTCATCAAGATCAGGGACCTAAAGCCACTGTCATGCATGGTTTTTAAGGGTTAACGAAATTTTAGCATTACGACGGCTATAAATCGTATATTTCCAAAATTAAAACCTTCCAATAATCATAGTTTCCACTCCAAACCACACATGCATGTTATTTAACTTTGAAGTAAGGCCAATAAATGCCTTTCCGTTCATATAATCCATTTTAACATATATCAAAACCCAATCATATCTCTAAGGTCTTATACATGCATATAATCATCAAAACTTCATAAAAACTCAAGATCCATAAAAGGATTTCAAGTGTCATACCTTCCTTGGAGTGTCTAAGAACTTACTAACCCTTGTATAGCCCTTATATAACCTTAATATAGCTTGAATCAACCAAAGAAATCAAGAAACAAAAGTTAGTTTCTTGAAGTTACTATTCACACCTAAGTTTGATGATTTTATTAACCATGAAAGACTTGGAATCTATGGCTCAAATTCATAGAAGATCTTAGTTAGGAAATATAGAACTCACCTAAATAATCTTGGAATTGTTGAATGGTGGGAAGTGGGATTTTATTCCTTGAAAAAAAGCAAGGCCGAGAGCTTCATCTTTGGAGTTCTTGGTGTTTTGCTTTTTGTTGCTTGGCTAATCTTGCATAAAGTGATTTGCTTGGATAATATCTAGCTAGTTTACTTTAATAAAGTGATTACCTCACATCCTAAAGCTTAATCTTGTGCCAAGTGTCATCTTGTAAACACATTACTCCATTTTTGGTAAAATGCAAACACACCATTGTAAGGTTAGTTGACTTACTCTTTGGTCACCTTAGTTACTCATTCTCCCACCAATTTGATTTCCTTTATGTCCTCTTTAATAATTTTAATACGTTACGACTTATATGTTGCATTTCACTGCTTCGCCGTGGCACAATTCCTTAAATCAATATTATGTCCAACATTCCTTGTTTATTCTCTCTTTAACTCTTGTACTTAGAAAATGTTCTCGCGCTTTCTCGAACATTCTCAATCTCCTTTACGGAGTTGCTTGACTTTCACCAGATATCGATTTGGATGGCATGAGAACACTTCCTTTCTTTGGATACCATAGCTTACTTTCTAGACGATAGATTATTCTTATCTATATTGTAAATCCATTACACCATTCATAGAATATAAACACTAGAATCCATATCCATTAAAATATTCATTCATTAAAACCACTGATACATTGTAGTCATAACCACTATTCAGTTACACATCAATTCATAACAAAAGTTTTAATCCTACCAAAAATCTGGGTTCTTACAACATGGATCATCTAGTCATTTTATGTCTGGTGCATCTGATCCTAACAAAACTAATCCTGGCAAAGGTTTCAAAGTTGTTGGTTCTGAAAGACCAGAGGAACTGTGGAGAAGGTCTTAGTGGAATGATGAATGGCATTTACCTACAGCATCTATTGGAATGGATTGGGCTCATGTTCATGCTAAACATGTAGTCTCTCAAATTTCCAGCTCTGATCTTAAGAATCCTCTGAAGGCTACAACCATATTGACTAAGGGCTTACAGGAAGAAATCAACTCTATTAAATCTGACAATGCTACTTTTCATACTGAGTTTACTCAAGCCTTTAATCAGACTGCTACTGCAACTCAGTTCAGAACCCTCAACACTGCAGTCTACACAAGGATGGAACTTTGGAAGTTAAGGTTGATACTTTGTCTTCTAAAGTTGCCAACATTGAAGAATCTCTACAACTGATCCTCTCTTTATTGACTGATACTGATGTCAAAAAGGGGGAGAAGTTAGCAAAAACAAAATGCTCACCTGATCTAGTATTGATAAAGGATGATGATAATACTGGACATGATTGTGGTGCTAAATCTAAGTCTCATGGTGAAACCTCTGATGCTAAACTGGTAAGAAGGACAAGTCAATCTCAAACTCAAACTAGGCAATCAACTCATATTTCTAGATCTGGAAAGAAGACAGTAAGAATAATGGTACAATTACAAATCCTGATAGAAGAGCAAATTCTGACAAATCCTGACAGAAGAGCAAATTCTGACACCTGGTCAAGGTCAAACCTAATCAACGATTCCTGAGGATGATGTGTACATTGATAAAGAAGAAGATGTTGCTAATCTGTTTTATGAGCTTGATACTGAGGATGGTCAAGTTCTTCATTTGTTTCATAAAGACAAAAGAGTTGAGCTAAGCAATGCCAAATCAGTTATTTCTGTATTAGCTGAAGAAGACTTCCCAACTCTATCCAAAGAAGAAATCTTAATTCAACAGAAGGAAATTATGAAAAGCTTTGAGAAGAAGACAAAGACTCCTACTGCAGTAGAGGAAGAGGAGAGCAGACAGAGGTAGAGGAAAGGAAGGAAGCTTATATAATCTGGTCCTCAGAAAGCTACAAAGAAGAAAACTCCACTATCTCTTAAAATGATTCCAGCCAACAGACATGATGTTAGTGAAGAGATTGAAGAGGAAGGACAACTTGTGAAGAGAATGAGATTTAATGAAAAATAGGAGGAAAAGAATTTATAAATCTCTATTCTTGATACAGTTCAAGCCAAACTTCCTGATATTGCTCAAGCTGCTGTTTCTGATCCTGAAGAGGCTGATCTTCTAACAGATTTAAGAATCATTGTATACACTACTTATATTGATTCTTATAATTCTGAAATTGATAAAGCTGTTGCAGAGAAGGAAAGAAGTCTCAGAAAATCTAAGCCACCATTGTAGACAAGGGTGCAATCAGAAATTAAAGGAAGAGCTCCATCTACTTATGTAGGTGTTGGACATGATGAAGCTGAATTTGTAAATATCAACAGTTTTGATCAACATCTCTTAGTTGAAAGAGTTGGTGATGTATTAACTGTTGATCATCTATGGAAGCTTAAAGCTGTTGGAATAATTGCTGATTGTCATGCTGGTGCTAAGAAGATATAGAAATTGTTGTACTTCATGAATGATGAAAGTGTCAAGAAACTATCTATCCAGGAGTTGTTACACAAATCTACAAAAGAACTGAAATATGTTCTTTATCTGCTCAAGGATAAAAGTGTTAAGGATAAAAAGATTGAAGTTTATAACAATTGGTCTAGCATGATTCTCAGAACTATCAGACAGAGATTTTTGGATGGAGGAACAAGGTATGATGGCAACTATACTCCCACGTACTTAAATACAAAAGGTCAAGAAGTTGAAATGCAAAGAGGAACTGCTGTTAAAGAAGTATCTTTTGGTATGGAACAATTGTCTCTTAATACTGTTGGGAGACTTACACTTACCAATGAACTCAATTTAGAATCTCAGAGCAGCTATTTATCAGATCAATGAGGAAGATGAAGAACTCAAAGGTCTAAAGGGGAAACTGATTCAAATTCTTGAAAGTAGAGAAGAATAGTTATTATCAGATTCTTGAAGTTGAATCTTTTCTACCAGAGAATTTTTGAAACTGTTCCTGATGATTTCTATAACATTTTGTTTATGGTTTTTGACATCATTGAATCAAGGAATTTGTGCTTTATTTACAAAGTACAAATTGGGGGAGATTGTTAGATATACTGATTCAAGTGATGTCAGGATCAATCCTAAGGAGCTGATCAGGATTGCATGAAGTGACGTCATCAGTATTAGTGATCGTCAGGATTGGAAAGCTATGTCAGGATTGCAAGATTGATCAGGATTGAAGATTGTAAAGATATATTTTACTCCTTTTTTTAGGATAGATTGATATGTCGGTTCCTAACTTATCAGTTAAGATATGTACTAAGAGTCATAAGTAATTGATTTGGTATATCTTTTAATTGATAGAGCAGCTGTGTAATATATATAAACACAGTTTAGGTTTTATTTTAGTGTAATCGCTTACACGAGATATCTTGCAACCTAGCAGCTCTCAAGAACATCATAATTTCTTGAGAGAGTTTGTAACAGTTTTATATCAGAGTTAATAAAGCTGTTATTTATTCATACTTATTTTATTATTATTGTTTAAGTCGAAAATCTTATACAATTGTATTCAACCCCCCTTCTACAATTGTAAATCACTGGGCAACATAACTTGTATAAAAAGAAATTCTAGAATCTTCTAAATAAAATTAATCAAATATATTTTTAAAACTCTAATCCCAAGTTTACTAATTATCCTAATTTTAGAATCTTATCCTTATTTTATACTTATATTTTTTAATTCAATTTTAATTCCTAGCCTTTAATAATTTTTATTCATTTTTTATTATTATTCTTTTATTATTATTATCTAAAAATTACGGAATGTTACATACCATCCTCCTTAAAAAGAATTTGGTCCCCAAATTTACAACAATCATAAACTCCAAAAAGTTCGTGATACATGTTCCTAAAGTCTAGTCCTAAGGATCGCATCCTAGAGAATGTACTAGTCCCATACCTAATACTCAATTTTTCGGACTATTAATTCTAAATACAAAACTTAAATAAATTAGATTCTTTATTCAAATAAACTAAAATTAACAAAAATCAAAGCAGCGTTCAAACTTGATAATTCAAAAAGATAAAATTAGAGACGCAGCTCCACAAGTTCAATAGAATTAATCTAACAATGCGGTAACTCCAATTGAACAATTACAATAAATCACATAGCACAAAATCTACAAGTTCACATCCACATTGATCTCAATAAGCTTCCACAATATACGAACCTGAAATATCGGAAAAGAGTGAGCTACACAGCTCAGCATGTAACAAATTGACTTACAAATATCCTCAAAATCAGTGGCGTTTTAATAAAACATATTTTCTCAAAATAATAATAATTTTCGAAAACCTTTTTCAAAAAATGATTCAACCTAAAGTTTATATTTTACAAATCTAGAATTTGAAACAGAACGGAAAAATAGAACAAAAATAGAAACGAAATTCTTATAAATACCATAGTCTTGATCTACGGTCACACTTTGCCAGTGACCGGCATCTTATTCTTATTCTTATTCTTTCGCCACAATTTGCCAGTGATCGGCATCTAAAGTTCAATAATCACACGCCCTTAATAGGTATCTAAAGTTGGACACTTGTGCGCCTACTAAGGGTATCTAAGGCTAGTTCCGGAAGTATAGCGTAAATTACAAACGGGTTCGAAACGTAGAGACTGAAGCTTCGAAGATTCTCGTATCTTATATCTTATGCAGTTCGAAACAATATCATATATCTTGTACGAAATCGAAAATCACAATATCAAAATCATTCTGGAAAATAGAAATAAGTCAAAAAGTACTTATCTCAAAAGCGACTGAAAACTGTAAATTAACGCGAGCAAATCCTATAATTAAATTAAGGGAACACAAAATAGTCAATCATTTACTCGGCACCTAGTTTACACTGGTAAAGCAATTAAGCATAGTTAAATCATTTAACAATATTGGAAAACTAAAAACATGTACACTGTATTAGGCTAAATCAAATTAAGCAACTAAAAACAAACGGGCCAGAAGCTTTAAGCAATAGAATCAAAAATGCAAATAAATGGGTTAAAGCCCAATCATGGCACACATACATACTGTCTAGTTTAATATGTACAATTGCAGAAACATCACTAACATTTTGCACCCTTTTTAACATTCAATTACTATAAAAGCACACATGACACATATCATTATACATGCATGAAACCAGACCATTGTGCACCACAAAACCAACCAATTCAGTGACTAGCCTTTTTATTTGTTATTCCTTTTACTCTACTGCAGACATATTATTTAATTGGCAACTAATTACATGATCAGAATTTAATCACAAAACTATATAAAATAATTAATAAATTTTTTGTATGCTATTAACAAATAAACACAAAATAAATAATTTGCACATTTAAAAAGTACACATAGCATTTAACTAGTTCGAAATCCAAATCAAAATAATTATACATATACTTTCTAAAAGCAATTTAATCTAAAAAACAATTATTATTCACTAAAGGCATGATTAACTATGAACATATTATTTAAACTAAAATAACCTAATCATGGAAGTCAAGTATGTGCACAGTAAAAGAAATTGACATCCAAAAATTATAATTCGATAATAAAATATAATAATATATAGGTACAGTTCATGTATATCAAAACATGACTAATACGAACATGACAAACATGTATGAATGGGTGCTAATTAACCAAATGGATTAGCGACACAGAGAATTACATCAATACACATAATGGTTTCAAAAATAAAGAGATCAAAAACAGGACCGTACCTCTGACCGAGTGCGGCAATTCCGTACAAGTTTAATTATTCTCGTAGAGTTCTTAAATAGGCACACAAACCCTAAAATAATCTAGGTAATTCTAAAACTTATTCAAAAAATATTTGCAACTTCTTCAAGTAATTCCTAAAATAATATAATCTATTTACGATATCAATCTTCTAAAATATTCTCTCGCTTCTTTCCTATAATAACAAATCTTGTCTTTAATCTAAATAACTTATATAAAAAGAAACTTATTAAAAAAAACTTATATAAAAAGAAATTCTAGAATCTTCTAAATAAAAATTAATCAAATATATATTTAAAACTCTAATCCCAATTTTACTAATTATTCTAATTTTAAAATCTCATCCATATTTTAGACTTATATTTTTTTAATTTAATTGTAATTCCTAACCTTTAATAATTTTTATTCATTTTTTTATTATTCTTTAATTATTATTATCTAAAAATTACGGAATGTTACATACGAATAGTTAAATATATGTTTTACAATTATCTTTTAAAATCAAAATCATCCATTTTATTATTATCAGCATTTTAAATATTTGTCCTTAAATTTAATTTGTGATTTACCATTAATTAAAAAATCCATGAATGTAAAGACAATTACTTAATAAGTCAGCATTCAATTTAATATTAAATGAGATGTACAATTTGTTATATAAATTTAAATTCGATGTGATATATGTACACCTAAAATATTGATTTCATAGGTATATTACTTATTTTTTTATTTTCAAGATTTATAAATCTACTTCTAACTCTTTTCAGTGATTCCACTACCACTTCTATCTTTTACAAACTAATCAAATTGATGTATATGAAATATATGTGTGAACTTGATAAATTGTAACAAGTTGAAGGTTTTTCATTGTAAATTTTGTTTATGGCCTGTTGTAAGGCCAACAAACAAATTTGTTACAAAAAATTAGTCTCTCTGCTTCTTTGAGATTATACCGCACTCGTGTGAGCATCCTTATCCCCTCTCAAATTAACAATGGCTAGGGTATATGTCTAACTAAGAAGTATTTATATTTTGACAATTTAAATTATTAGATTGGAAAAAAGTAAATGTTTTTGACTTATGCTATTTTTTTTGTAAGGGTTAATAACATTATCTTCACTTCTGATTATCTTTACCGACAAAAAGGCCTACATGGCCTACATACTTATTCACGCGCGGTTACATGCTCCAAATAGAAGAACATAATTTTTTTCAACTTAGCATATACTCATGTTTATATATTGTTCGTGTGTTGAATCATTTTCTGAGACAATTTTTTGTTGCAAGAGTATTTATAAGAAGCACCTATCTATATTTTCCAAAATAATGTTTACATTTTGTAGTTAACTTTAACATAGTTACTCTATAAACTCAAGTCAAGAAATTTTTTAACTTAAATGAGTAAAATTCTATCATTCCTTCCTTCCTCAAAAGATATTCAGTTTTATTCTTTTTTTTTATATATTTGACATATTTATATAATAGTTGTTGGATCTTAAATGTGAGTGAACTTCATACCAGAGTTACTGATTGTCATAATGATTGTCACTGTCTGCTCGAGCCTATAAGGTGAATTTCATTTTTAATTTTTCGAAAAATAAATTTTCCACTTTGATTTAGTGGCAATGCATCAGAACATACGCAAAAAAATATATGTCACTAATGGGATATGTATTCTCAATAAAGTACTTCATGGTTTGGCTACAAACTTTTGTTGTCGTAGCTGCATTCGGAAAGGCAAGAAATATTTGACAAACAAGCCCATTTGACCTGTATCGTTAGTGGTATCTGTAATATTTTTTCTAACCTCTAAGATCAAGCACAAATTTTTGTTTGAAATAGTTTAAAGATTACTGAATAGTATATATCTAAATTTTTAATTTGATTAAAATATAATTTTAGTCTCTTCATATTATATTGTGACATAGCAAACATTTTTATGAGTTGGAAGGTCATATGAATCTATGCCGATATCTGAAATATTACGAGAGAAAATTAATTAACTATATATATGTATGTTTTATAGGATCTTAAAGATCTTGCAAATACATTGAACCATGAAATTACATCCGAATGAAACATGATTCATCGGTTAATAGTGTGTTAAGGTCACTGAGAACGAGCTGCTTCAATACGATGAAATTTCCATTTTAATTGATTTTGTATGAGAACATTTATTTGTTATAAGTTTAAATGCTTCTAGACTTATACCTTGAAATTTACTATATGAATCGGTCAATCAATATTTTATTCATTACTGTCCTAATAACTATAATTTCTCATTTGCGCAAAAAAAAATATAAAGAAATCTTTGATGCTTTTGAGACTTTTCTTGAATTCCAACGAGGCTTTTTATGTAATTAATAAAGAAAAAGCTGAACAGTAAACTAAGTTATCGGAGATAATTTTTGTGCAGTATATCAATGCTATTCAGCAGTATAAGCGGTCCAATTAGCAGTATAGTATGACCATTCAACAGACTCCAAACAATTTTTCTATTAATAATTAAGTCTTTATTATTTTCTATGCTCGGTCCACAGTACAGGGATATATTGAACTGAATTTTTCGTAAAAGTAACATAAAATGTCGTTAAATTAGTTGGGAAAAAAATTAATTTTTTGATACATAAATATGTTTTTGTTAACTATTTTGAATTTTTTTAAAATTGTATTTCCGGTACATAGCACGAATAAAATGCTAATTATATTATCATTTATTATTGTATATTCCAAAAGTAAATTTAAAGGTAAGGGGCCGGAGGGGATCATGGCCCCTAGGTTTCCAAATAAGTATTACAAATTTCATAGTTTAACTGTATATAAAACAGCCCAAAAATGTGCTCTCGACAATTGTATTGGACTGCGAGGAATTTTTTTAGTTTAGAGTTGTTTCTCATATTCCTTCCGTCCTTCTTATTTTTTTTACAATTTTTTATTTGAAATGACCCTCTCAATTCTTTACATTCCAAAACTTAACTAAAATAGTAAAGTTTTATAATATAAAAAATAATTACATCCAGTAATTTCTTCCACTAACTCATTTTATTACATAAAATATTGATTGGTCCCACCACTTTACATACTTTTCTTACTTTTCTTCCTTACTTTATACTTTTTCTTAAACGGAGGGAGTAGCTTTTTTCCCGAATTTCCTTTCTTAAAATTCTCAATTCTTATTTGTGGGCCGTTATTTTCGTTAATTATACCCAATGAAAGTCATCATTTGACCTTTTAGTAATAGCATATGTATTTCAGATATTGATTTGAAATTATTTGAAATATTAATTATTTCGCCTCTCTTTTTTCTTTCTGTGTTCGTCATTGTTCATATAATTCCCACTGAACATACTACTACTGAAATCTGGTTTTCAAAACAACTATCGCTGAACATACTTCCACTGAATTTGATCTTCAATTTTTTGTAATGCCAAACACTGAAAGAGCAATTTCAGGATCACTGTTCAGAACCTGTGATTTAATTATAGTTGGTTTCTAGACCGCATCAATCACGATTCACGATCTAAAGACACTATAAGAAAATTATTCAGCATTAGTTGTAATTATAGTTGGTTTAAAGATCGTATCAATCACGATAAACGATCTAAAAACACTATAAAAAACTATAGAACCCGAGTTCTATATATAGTTGGTTTCTAGATCACATCAATCACGATTAATGATCTGTAGACACTATATATTAATTTAGAACCCGAGTTTTATTATAGGCAGTTTGTAGATCAAATAAGTCCATAATGACAATCTAAAAACACTATAGAGATTTAGAACCAGGATTTTAATTATAGTTGGTTTTTAGGTCGCATACTACCACTGGAAGTACCACTGAATGTTATGAATCCCTAAAAGTGACCTAAAGACACTATAAAAATTTTAACCTGAATTCTATCTATAGTTGGTTTTTAGATCGCATTAATCATTAATAGTGATCTATAAACACTATAAAGGCTTATAGTTGGTTTCTAGATCGCATTTGTCAAGAATGACGCTCTAAAGACACTATAGATTAAGAACCGGGGTTCTAATTATAGTTGATTTTTAGAACACATCAATGAAGAATGACGATCTAAAAACAATATAAAAATTCTAAACCTGCAATCTCTTGTTGCTGCTTTTAGCATCTGCCAAAAATCTCCCAATCCACCTCTGAAGCTTCTACAAATACTGTTTGATCCTCAAATGACGAACCACTATTATTCCTAGCAAAAGGGCCTCGTTAAAAACCCCACAAGAGTAAAACCCAATGGGGAAAAAACTCAAGGGGGGAAAACAGTGCCCTCTCAATGAACCCTCTAAATAAATAAACTGTCAGAAAACATATATCCCAGATTGGTGCTGAGTAGACCCCCATAGACAAGAAGATGGCATTCTCGCATCTAGTTCAAAGAGAATTACTGCAAAACAAGTACTCACAAAACACCTTAGCGCAATGCAATAATTTTCATAAAGGACAAATAAAAGTTATTAAAACAATTGCTAATTCAGATTTCAGATGGTACACACTAATAAACCAATATATCAAGCCGTTAATGTAGTTTGATGTAAACCTGGTTTGTGGAGTTTATACACACAAACTAATCATAAAGTAGTATGGAACTGAGACTACAAACTTAAACCGCTTTGACACGACTGAGTTGACTCACCCGAGTTGACTGAGTTGAACTGGTTTCACCTAAATGAGACTGCTCCATCGATTTTTCAAGTGAGAAGGATCTGCCAATATCATCTTTGCTACAAAATATCATGCAATCGACCATGTCTGATACTTTCTTGCTTGTTTCCCGACATATCTACCTAGTTTTCCATCATAGTATTCCGGCCAGCTATCTTTAATCAACACATACCCACACTCAACAGCACATCACAGTTATATCCACAACCAAGCAATTATCACAGCAGGAACAAAAAGGCTGAGACTGACTTACAGAGCAGACACACACACGATAGAACACCCACACACACTGCCTTATCTCTATTCCCACACACGCAGCTTTGTACACTCTGAACTTTGCAGCAATAGCGACACAACACACCACTCCCGCAGTAAGTACGAATTGCAGTTCATACGTGACAACTCAAACTCAGCAACACAGCATACATACACAGCTCCACCATCTTTCCGACCACTCCATTCCCAAAACTAACCCCTACCCACCTCTCCAACTCCTCCAAGATCCAATCTTGTCCCACACTTACCGGAGACTCACCGGAGACTCGCCACCGGTGATGACCAAACTTAACAAATCGCGCTTGAAATTGGTATGGGCTGACAGAGGAGAGGGAGAGGAACAAGGTTATGAAGAGCGTGAAGTGCATGGCTTGAAGGAAGATGGTGAAAAGGGTGGTCAACGGAGGTGAAGGTAGTGTAGAATACTTGATGGTTGTGAGCTAATCTTCTTATTCGTTTCCATTCTTCTCTCTTCTTTGTTCTGGAGAGAATTGCGGAGCAGAAGTTGCGATAGAGCGAGGAGCGAGTGGGCAAAAGCGTCTATTCAAGTGAATTGAGCTCGGAGATGTTGAAATTAGCCGGAGATGTTGCCGGAGAAGTGACCGCCGGCGAGTGTTTATGGTGCTAAAGTGTCGTTTTGGTGAAAAGGAAGAAACTTTACGGGAGAATATTCGTGTACATACTCGGGAAGTTACATATTGTAAATAACTAATTTATTTGATAATTAATTTATTTATATAATTTCTTATAATAATTAATTAATCAATTAATTAAATTAGTTTCATCATATTTTGTCCTTATTTTTTGACAGGATCATATTTTGTCCTTAAAAAACCTTTGCATATTATATCCTTTATATATAATAAGCATAAAAGCGATTTTATCCATAATTTTTTATCCATAATTTTCGTCACTGTACTACCAAAATAATTACAACCGTCAAATCTAATATTTTTAAAAATAGACGATCAAGATTATATTAGAAAATTATAATCTAAAATGGATATAATTAGAAAAGGTTGCATTAGAAGTGAAGTTTAGAAAGAAAATTTTATTCTAAAAAGGATATAATTAAAAAAATTGTATTAGACTTGATTTTTTTAAAAAAAAAAACAGAATCTGAAAAGGATATAATTAAAAAAGGTTGTATTAGAATTGAATTTTAGTTATTTTTTATTAGTTTCAAAAAAATTCATATTTACTATTTGGACTCTATCTTGAGATCTAGAAATTATATTTGGATGATTTTACAATCCACGCGAAACTAATAAAATTAACTTTAATTTAGTGATGAATTAATAATTATTATTCAAATGAAAACACTCAGAATCTCAAGAGAAAATATAATTATGAATTTTTGCATTAATCTTGATATGGGTGAAAAATAATCCCTAAAGACATAATTAATATAATATTTATTGGCTCATAAATAAGGCCTGAAACCCTAGTTGGGCATTAAATTCATAATTAATGATTAAGCCCAAAAGAACAGCCCAAACCGGGGACGCCCCGTATAAGCTCGTTTCTAACATGGGTCTGATCCACAAACCGGGAACGTTCTAGAAATAAGGAACGTTCCAGAATATCCCTGGGATATTATAGCCTCCAAGGCACCTAATCCGACATGGAAACTAATTCCTACAAGGAAGGAGTCAGAACCTTCCTCAATAACGGTGACTTGTCCATCAAGTCTCCAAACCCTATTACTATTCTAAGGCTCCTACAGCCTATATAAAGGGCCAGACCCCTCATCTCAGAACAACGTCTTGGCTTGATTCTCAACTCTGAGATACGTAGGCATCTTGTGAGGACCGGAATTAGGTCATGATAACGCAAGCACAGCCATTAAAGCACGAAGCTCAAGAACCCTAGCCACAATTCGATAACCCTGCTTTTTATTCCACAACATTTGGCGCCGTCTGTGGGAAGACAACATCAACCATGGTTCAAACACGAAGGACACCAGTCTCAACCGAGGCTACCACCGTCACCTCTGTTCCACCCGTCATTACTGAACAAGGGTACGTACCCCCATCAACGGAGACAACCACTCAGCCTCAAGTTTCTCAACCCATAGGGACGAATCTCCATGTTGAGAGAACCTTACTAGTGGACGTCCACCCGGGACGGGAGACTAATCAGCTTCAGATGGTGGTCTCACCGTTATATAGCCGTCCCCCACTCTCAGGAGTTCAGATCTCCACCACTACACTCCCCGTGAGTACTGATCCGTTTTACGGATTGCCTAACTACCCCCCAAATCGAAGGGATCCTGGACCAAGTGGTCACGCTCTACAGATACCTGAGTCATACCAGTCGCCCTATATTAGGGGTTTAGCCCCTCTTGAGCAAGGATATTATGACTACTCTGGTCCTTATACTGATGATTCTTCATCCGAGGATGACGATCGAGATCAAGCCCCGAGGAGGTGACATCCAAGCAAGGAGCCTATAAGGCGTACTTGACGAATCCATGATGGACCCCCAATGACAGCTGCTAAGAGAATCAAGGCTTATGAGGTCGAGATTCGAAAGCTGAAGGAAGACATAGGAAGAGAGCAACTAGGACAGAATCAGAGTCAGAATCAGAATCAACCTCCTCCAACTTCAGGAGAGATTCCCTTCATTGATTTGGAGAGGTCTTCTAGGAGACGGAAAAGGGCTGATGCCCCAACCGGAGGAGCTATGAGGGTGGAAACCCCCAGGGGTGATCCCGAAGACCTGATGCCACTTGGGGACCCTGACGATCCCACACCCCCATTCACTGAGGAGGTGATGAATGCTCATATCTCCAGGAAGTTTAAGATGCCTACGATAAAGGCGTACGATGGAACGGGTGATCCCTCAAACCATGTGAGGACATTCTCAAACGCACTGTTGTTGCA
Source organism: Saposhnikovia divaricata (assembly GCA_036435485.1). NCBI lineage: Eukaryota > Viridiplantae > Streptophyta > Magnoliopsida > Apiales > Apiaceae > Saposhnikovia > Saposhnikovia divaricata. The sequence goes on along the minus strand of CM071600.1, from coordinate 153,438,267 downwards.
ACCCGCTAGCGACGCTCTCAAGTGTAGGGCATTCCCTCAAACCCTTGCAGGCATGGCTCAATGCTGGTATACCCGGTTGCCCGTAAACTCGATTAGCTCTTTCAAGGAATTGAGCACGGCTTTCATTAATCAATTCGTTAGTGGAAAAGTCCATGAGAAAAGCTCTGCATATCATATGCAAGTGAAACAAGGAAAAAATGAGAACCTAAGGGATTATCTAAAATGCTTCACCAAGGAGACTTTGAATGTCCCTGATCTGGAAAATAAAGTAGCTATGATAGCCTTGGAGAATGGAACGACGAACACCTTCTTTCAGATGTCGTTGGCAAAACATCCTCCTGAGAGCATGACTGAACTCCAAAAAAGGGCAAGCAAATACATAAAGGCTGAGGAAAGCATGAGGAAAATAGAGGTCTCTACCGAAAGTGGTCGAAACGGGAACTCTAGGAAGCGAAAGACAGAGCAGGAGTATGATGCTAGGGACAAGTATCCCCAAATTAGCGAGGACTCTGACTCTGCCTCTAAGAACCAAGGACAAAGGTTCACTAAGTATGCAAGGTTGAATACTCCTAAGAGTCAAATCTTGTTGGACATTGAGAAGGATAAGGATAAGGATTTCCGATGGCCGAAGCCACTCAGGGGTGATCCCGCAAAGAGAAACAAGAATCAGTATTGCAGATTCCACAGAGATGTGGGGCATGACACTGATGATTGTAAGCAACTCAAATATGAGATCGAGTTTTTGATTCGTAGAGGGAAACTGAACCACTTCACTAAGGGTGAAGATCGTGGTAATCAAAGAAGAGATTATAATATAAGGGATGATGATCAAGATCGCAACCCACAGCCCCGAGGGCCAGTAATCAACATGATCTCAGGAGGCCCGACTGCGACCGGGACAACTAGGAACTCTCGGAAGGCTTATGCCCGAGAGGTGATGCATATTGTTGGAGAGGCACCAAAGCGTGCAAGAACCGAAGTAACAATTGAATTTGATGATTCAGACCTTGAAGGGGTGAAGTTCCCCCACGATGACCCGCTGGTTATAACTCCTATGATTGGAAACTCAGAGGTGAAGCGAGTCTTGATAGACAATGGAGCTTCCGTCGACATTCTGTTTCATGATGCGTTTGTGAAGATGGGGTACAATGATTCTCAGTTGACCCCCAATAACATGCCTATATATGGATTTAATGGAGTAGAATCCAAAATTGAGGGAACTATTCAGTTACCCATCACGATCGGACAGAAGCCAATGGAGGCCACGTAGATGCTGAACTTTTTGGTTATCAAAGCATCTTCTACTTACAATGTCATCCTTGGGAGGACTGGACTTCACACTTTTAAGGCTGTGGCCTGAACCTATCACATGAAGATCAAGTTTCCAACCAGGAATGGTGTAGGAGAGCAAAAAGGTGATCAGAAAATGGCTAGGAGCTGCTCTGTAGCTGCGTTAAGGCCTGATGGAGTCGGGGGGCAAGTCCTTCCGATTGAAGACGTGGATGTCCACAGTGATAAGGAAGACCGAGAAAGGTCGACAGAGGACATCACACAAAAACCTCGGACAACCATTAAGGCTAAGGCATCAACTGACTTCGTGGTTGAATGTACCATTGGCAACCAAGAAGTCGGGGGGCAGGAGATAGTACCCCAAGCAGAAAATGAACTTCAGAATAAGAATGAGGAGACTAGAAGGAGTAATGGGTGCTCTATTTTGATGGAGCATCAAAAACAAAATCAAGCGATGCAGGCCTAGTCTTGCAAGAGCCCCAATGGGTTCAAACTATCTTAATAGGACTTAGCTTCGTATTTATCTAGTAGAAGTAGAAATAAGGTTCGTTGAAACCATTGCAGAGCGTGTTGCTCCAAGTAGGACAGTAGTACTCTATGTAAGGGTTGAACCCATTTCAAGTTATTAATGCAAGTTTGTTTTTCATTCTCTATTCTGTGATTTTATTTATGTGCCAAGCACCTGATGTGTGTAAGTCAAAGATGACCAAGTACCGAAAATAAAAGAATACACGAATATAAACAAACAAATGCATAAATAAATACCCTGAAGGGTCGAGAGTTAGGTTATGATACAACCAAATAAGAGTTTAAGTCCTTGAAGGACCCTGGATAAAAGACAAGATGATGAAAAAGCCACATCTGGCAATCAAAACCTTGCAAGGCTGTGGAGGCTAAGAACTAGCTACTCTTCAATATTTTTTAAGTACCTGGAGTGAGGATACAAGGGTGAAGCAAATAAAGAACCTTGAATTATAGTCCTAAGGTCAAGGGATATAAGAATATCCTTGAACAAGGATTAAGAAGTTCAAGCAAGTTTTCGTCTCGGAAGTTTAAAAGGCAAGAAGCCCACGGGATTGTATTTTTCGAAATCTAAATCGAGGATCAACCTTAAATCCTTGACCTAGAATCAAGAAAAACGAAAAGCAAAGATAGGTTTGAAAACCCTGAAATCAGAACAAAGGTTCGAGACAAGCCATGAAAGACATGAAGTCAAGTAAGGGATCCTAGAGAACTTTAGTTTGACATCAATCCAAAAGAAAGGTCGTGAATAATTAGTAGTCGATATATAAACACCAACGTTGAACATGTGAATATCAACCTTGAATCCTAGGTGGAGAAACACGAGATATTAGCCATGAAGGCCAAGAAGGTCAAACTTGAGGGGGTCATAAACCTCCAATCAAGATCCAAAGGTTGAAGCTTCAAGTCAAAACTTGAAAACCAATCTGAAATTTTGGATTCTCGATCCAGAACGCCAACATTGAAGCCATGATGGCCAATCGAGCCAGGGAAGGTTGTTTTAAAAACTCTAGGTTGATGTCAACCCAAGATGAGGAGTCTGTAGGAGCCACTTACCATAGGCTAATAAACAAGCAAGATTTTTGCACCCCTGACCAGGAAGACCAAGGAGGTCTACGGGGATGACATGTTAGTCAGGAGCCTAATCAAGGCATGCCAAATTAAGAACCTCAGAGAGGCATTTGAAGTGCTGAGGCACCACAAGATGATGTTGAATCCAACCAAGTGTGCCTTTGGCGTGGAATCTGGAAAATTTTTGGGTATGATGGCTTAAAAGCGAGGCACAGAAGCCAACCCTAATAAGATCAAGGAAATCCTAGATATGCAATCACCGCGTTCCATAAAGGACGTACAGAAATTTACTGGAAGAATTACAGCCTTAGGGAGATTCATCTCCAAGTCTGGAAACAAGTGTTTGCCTTTCTTTCAGGCTTTGAAGAAGGTGAAAATTTTTGAATGGACTTCAGAAAGCCAAGAGGCCTTTGAACAGTTGAAAAAGTACATGGCTGAAGCCCCGTTGTTGGCCAAACCTAGTCCTGAAGAGACCCTATATCTATATCTAGCGATATCCGAACAAGCACTGAAGAGGAAAACAAGGTTCAAAAGCCTATCTACTACGTGAGCAAGATGTTGCACGGAGCTGAGTTGAATTACTCTCCCATTGAAAATTTTGCTTTGGCACTGGTAACAGCCCCAAGGAAGCTACGACCGTACTTCCAGGCACACAAAATTGAAGTCCTGACGGACCAACAGTTAAGAAGCATATTGCATAGCCCGAAGGCCAATGGAAGGCTAATTAAGTAGGCGATAGAACTCGGATAATTTGATATCGCGTACAATCCTCGAATTGCAATTAAGCCACAGGCACTTACCGACTTCGTGGTTGAATGTACCATTGACAACCAAGAAGTCGGGGGGCAGGAAGGCACAACACCCTAGCAAGGGCAAGATGAGACACCCCAAGAGGGAGAGAAAGATGAAGTTCAGAAGGAATATTGAGTGACCTATTTTGATGGGGCATCAAAAACAAAAACAAATGGAGCTCGTTTAGTTCTACTGACCATTGATAGCTCACGATTGAATATGCCTAGAAGTTGAATTTATCAACGACCAATAACGAGGTAGAGTAGGAAGCCTTAATAGCCGGACTAGGCTTGGCTCTAGCCATGAGGGCCAAAAAAACCTTAAAGTCTGTGAAGACTCAAGGCTGGTGATAGCCCAAAATAATGGAGATTTGAACCCAAAGATGAAATGATGATGAAATACCAGAGGATTATAAAATCACAGTTGATATGGTTCGAGGAATGCTTCCTTGTATAACGGCCGATGCCTTGTCTAAATTCGCCTCATCTGAAATCGAGAATTACACTAGAAGTGTCTACTATCAGGTCTTGGAGACCCCCACTATAGAGCGCAAGTTGTTGGCGCCCATCGACGTTGGAAGTTGCTGGAAAAATCCCCATCAAAGTTCATCTTGAGACTGGTTGACTCCCTGATAATGCCTTGGAGGCACGGAAACTATCAGTGAGAGCATTGAGATATGCATTGATCTAATCCTTGATGGCTACTAAGGCTGTGGGCCTCCACTCGAGCTAGTCGTTTGAATTCAAGGTCTCGAATCAAGGATTCAGTAAATGGGTCAAAGCCCTGATGGTCTCTCAAACATGCACATAGATGCTAGAAATACCCATGAAAAAACTATTTTCGCTCCAAAAGTGCCTTAAATGACATTTTTTGGGGTCGAAAAGTGGGGCAAATGCAGGACCTAGAGCTCTGAAAGACCTTCGATTTGATATATCATGGGTCTCATTCGGAGTAACGAGTCAAAAGTTACGGATGATTTTGTGCATACGATACTTTTTTCGACAAAATTCAAACCAAGGCAAGGTCCTATGAACATATGAAGAAGGTTGGAATCAAAATCAAGGTAAAAAACCAACCAAAATATCCTAGACTTGAAGTCAGATGTTGAAAACAAGGGAATTCCTTGAATAAGCAACTAAGAAACAAGGACCTCTGTGATAAGGGGGGCAAGGCCAAAGTTGTTTGAAACACCCTATTGTAAGTATGCAAGGATTTTTGGAAGCCAAGGGCCATAGTATAACCCAAGGTTATTTGAAACCAAGAGTTCAAGAACAAGTTAAGACCCAGAAGGTCCTGAAAACTAAGAAGAAGGTTGTTTGTGATTAAGGATCACAAAATCAACCATGTTGTTGTAAGCTCACTCTAGAAACAAGGAGGGGAGTTCAAAACAAGATTTGGCTTTGGTCAAAGTCAAGGTAAAAAGTCAAAGTCAATGGTCAAAGTCAACTAGTCAAAATTTGGCCAAAATTCAAAAAAAAAATTGGGGTGGGACCCAGTCGACCAGGGATGGCCGACCAGGTGCCCTTGGCCGAATGGCCGACCAGAGGTGGCCGACTAGAGTGAAGAGGGGAAAAAATGGTCCAGGTGTTCCGAACACCTGGACCCCTGAACGACTTCGTTTGGCCCCCGAACGCTCAAAAATGCTCCGTTTGCGCCCAAATTTGAGATATGGAAACCTTGTAAGGTCCTCTACAAGCCTAGGTAGGTCTCTTAGTGATTTCAAGAAGTTGAAAAAAAAGAAGGTGTTTGAAACAAGGTCTGGTTTGAAAACCAGCTTAAAATGAGGCATTTTGCCTCTAAAACGTTCAAAAATGCATATTTTCATGTGATTCTTGTTCATACCAGGAGATTATAAGAATCTCTATCATATGAGCTCAACTTCAAAATTTGGGTTTAGAAATGTCAGGGGTGTTCAGAAACCGTGAGGGTGTTGAAAGACCCTGAAGGTGTTTGAAACATTCAAAAAAAAATTATGGGGCCCAGCCGACCAGGGGTGGCCGACCAGGCACCCTTGGCCAAACGGCCGACCAGGGTAGGCCGACTAGGCTGCCTTGGAGGAAAAATGGCTCAGGTGTTTGAAATACCTGAGCCCCTAGGTGATTTCATGACCCTCTAGAACGCTCAAAAATGCTCCGTTTGAGCTCAAATTTGAGATTCAAGAACCTTACAAGGTTCTTTACAAGTCTATGCAGGTGCCCAAGTGGTTTCTTGAAGTTGAAAAATGATCGCCTAGTTTGAAGACCAGCTTAGAGGTGGCATATATTTTGCCTCCAAAACGTTCAAAAATGCATGTTTTCATGAGATTCTTCTTCATACCAGGAGATTATAACAATCCCCATCATATAAGCTCAACTTCAAGATTTGAGTTTAGAAATGATAGGGGTGTTGAAAAACCAGGAGGGTGTTTGAAAACCGGGAAGGTGTTTGAAACACCTATTCCAGAAGGTCGTATTTCTTGCCTAGACAACTCAAAAATAGGTATATTCACTTGATTCTTTCTCCAACCAGGAGATTATAAGAATCCCTATCATATAAGATTAACTTCAAAATTTGAGGTTAGAAGTGTTAGGGGTGTTGAAAAATCAGGTCTGGTTTGAAAACCAGAAACCCTTGGCGTGTTCGAAACACTCCTCAGCCAACTAATATCAGCTGCGAATCCATGATTCAAACATGATTGAAAGATTGAGGGTTTAAGGACATGAAGTTTCAAGCAATCAAGGTGATTCGTTTGAGAACAAGTTACTAAAACACTCTTAAGGAGGGTTTGAAAACACCTCCGGGCTGTCCACGCTGTTTGGGCCATATCTTGAGCTCCGGATATCGGATTTGGACGATCTTACTGTCCACGCAAAGCTCATTAAATTCTCTATAGTCTTGGGTGGGTCCCAGTCACCCTTGGCCAAATGGCCGACCAGGGTAGGCCGAGCAGAAATATGGGGGAAAAATGGGTCCAGGTGTTTCGAACACCTGGACCCCTAGCTGATTTCGTTTGGCTCTAGAACGCTCAAAAATGGGTAATTTCACGTGATTCTTTTTCCGTCAAGGAGATTACAAAAATCTCTCCAATATGAGCTTGGATTCAAAATTTGAGGTTAGGGTTTCGCTAATCGCAATTAAGGGGTGATTAACCTCGATTATCGACGTTTAAGGACTCTCGCTCTAAAGTTAACCTATCTTAAGGTTAAGGGTGGATATCCTAGTAACAACTACACTAAGTACGAACTATTTAGCCTCAATCAAGGCCTTTCTAGCCCCGTTTAGGGTTGTTTAGCCCCGATTAGGGCCGAATTAGTGTTTGTTGCTAAAAAATTAGCCCTTATTAAGGCTTGTGAGTGATGACCGTCTGATATTAACCTTAACTTAGATAAGTTGAGGGAGATAAGTCACTAATGAATCTATGATAAAGGATCCTATGCACGAATTGCACTTGGATTAGTGTCTACGAGCTCGAAACGACACTAATCCTATTCCCGAAAGGCCCAGAAATCTTAAGAAAAATGTTCGAGAGGCCAAAGAACGTTTAGCTCTCTTAAGTATTAACTTGGGAGAGAAGTTTAGTCATTGTGAATGTGTAGGTCGCTCCACACTTCACTGTAAGATGATACCCTGGTAGGGCCGATGTGACCTTAAACTTCTACGAAATCAAGTTTCCTAGAAGTTGGGGGGCAAATGATATGGGTGAAAAATAATCCCTAAAGACATAATTAATATAATATTTATTGGCTCATAAATAAGGCCTGAAACCCTAGTTGGGCATTAAATTCATAATTAATGATTAAGCCCAAAAGAACAGCCCAAACCGGGGACGCCCGGTATAAGCTCGTTTCTAACATGGGCCTGATCCACAAACCGGGAACGTTCTAGAAAAAAGGAACTTTCCAGAATATCCCTGGGATATTATGTAGCCTCCAAGGAAGGAGTCAGAACCTTCCTCAATAACGGTGACTTGTCCATCAAGTCTCCAAACCCTATTAAGATTCTAAGGCTCCTACAGCCTATATAAAGGGCCAGACCCCTCATCTCAGAACGACGTCTTGGCTTGATTCTCAACTCTGAGATACGTAGGCATCTTGTGAGGACCCGAATTAGGCCACGATAACGCAAGCGCAGCCATTAAAGCACGAAGCTCACGAACCCTAGCCGAAATTCGATAACCCTGCTTTTTATTCCACAACAAATCCTATTCAATGTAGAAGACATACATTGATCTATTAAGTGTAGAAAACCTAATCATATATGATTTAAATCATTGACATGTATATTAATATAAATACACTTTTTAGTTTATAACATATTAAATATTTTTTTATGTTAGATCCAACAGTTTTCATCTGTTTATTTTAAGATCTAACAGTTCTTATTTATTTTGTCGTACAGAGGATCAAACTACCGATTATCAAAGTTTTGGATAAAATCTCTCCTACACTTAATATTAAAATTGTATTTGGTTGTTAGTTGAACAATCTTCAAATAATAACAAGAGTATTTTCAACGTAAAAAAATCGTCAATTTCTTCCCTCTTTTGTTTCCGCGCTGGTTTAAATGGAAAAAAATTGTTAAACCATTACTCCCTCCGTCCCAGCTGGTTCTTTACAGACGGCTGGAACACGGAGACCAAGGAATATAATTTAAATAGTGGATGTAATAGTGTAGTAGTGGGTGTAATAGTGATTTTATTGTTAAAATAAGTAAAGTAGTGGGTGTGATAGTGTAAAGTGTTGAAAAAGTATAGTGAAGTAGTGGAGTAGTGGGTCTAATAGTGTAAAGTGTTGAAAAAGTAGAGTGAAGTAGTGGATGTAATAATATATTTTATTATTAAAAGTTACTATTTTTGGTAATGTAAAGAAATGAGTGAGACGTCCCAAAATAGTAACTGTAAAGAACTTGTTGGGATGGAGGGAGTACTAAATTAGAGATTATTTCGTTAATTTCACATGAGTTGTAAAATCGTTCAAATCAAATTTTAAAAATTCAAGATAGAGTATAAATATTAAATCGAATTTGTAAAATCTTATACATATAAATTTTTTAACAATAATTTGATATGTAAATTAATAACATATAAAATTAATGTAATTATAGATATTAAAAAAGAAATCGTGCATTGCGCGAGTTATAATATAATAATATGTAAGATTAGGGCTGAGCATTCGGTCGGTTCGGTCCAGAACCGAGCCGAACCGAAATAACTGAAAACCGAATTATTATTTTTTTTGGAACCGAACCGAACCGAATAAGCCTAAGGACCAAACTAGACCCGAACTGAAATATTTTGGTCCGTTCGGTTCGGTTCTTAAGAATCGAAATTTTTGACTTTTGAATTTGAATTTGAGATGCTTTTTGTGCCATGAACCTAGCTGATGGAGTAATAATATAGAGTTTGCAAACGTGGTGCACTGGTGCTACTGCCAAGTGAAATCTATGTATGATTTTGAAAATTAATCCAATATGTAGTATACTATATAGTGTTTAGATGGTAACTGGGTGTTGCCGTCTGTGTCTGCGATTTAGAATCTGTCCAGTGTCGCGGTCGTCGGTAATCCAGAGAGGTAGAGACGTGTTCCTATATATGATATATCTGAATTCGATAAGGGTAAGTAAGACTGATGTTATTATATATATTATTATTAATATAAATATAAATTATATATGTATATATAAAATTCGGTCGGTTCGGTTCTAACCGAAATTACTTACGGGAGAACCGAACCGAAATAAATTTTGGTTCAAACCAAACAAACCGAACCACCCGAAAAAAGGAAAAATCTGGATCGAACCGAATCGAAATTGTGTGGTTCGGTTCGGTTTTTCGATTTCGGTTCAGTTTTGCTCACCCTATGTAAGATGGAAAGAAAATAGAATGCTATTGTGAAAAGTTTTCTTAAAAGTAGAGAAAAAAACATAAAATTTGACAAAAAAACTTAAATACGTTCCCACTTGAAATTGAATCTAGAAGCAGTTTGACAAATATAACATGCGACCCGAATTATTATTAGGAACCCAAATAAAACTTAAGATACCTACCACTCATCATCTACCACCACAGTCAAATCTTGGACTCCGTCGTCCTCTATCATTTCCTTGAACCAAAATCCCCCCAACTCAATCATATCATCATCAGCACCCCCAAAATTGTCAATTAACAAATGGGTGGTAATGGCAGACACAGATGGAAAATCTCATTCCACAGCAAATCCTCTTCCTCCTCATCCTCTTCCCCCAAATCTCAGCCCCCTTGTCAGTTCATTTGCCCCATTTCGGGTTGTCTAATGTTTGACCCTGTTGTGGTTTCCTCGGGCCAGACCTTCGAAAGAACGTCTGTACAAGTTTGTCGTGATCTCTGTTTTGTTCCGTCTTTGCCTGACGGAACATTTCCTGATTTCGATGTGGTGATTCCTAATTTGGCACTTAGGTCCACCATACTTACTTGGTGCAATAAATCCAATAATTTTGCGCCTCCTGATGCTCCTGATTACTTTGCCATCCAATCAATTGTAAAATCAAGGATGAATAATTTAGGTTCCGGTATTAGGGATTCGGAGAGGGATTTGTTGAGAGGCGTGGGAGATAAGCCGAACGTTGTGTTCTCTCACGCCGCCACGGAGTTGTACCCCCGTGCTGAGCGGTTTTTTTCTTCTAGTTCCGAAGACTCTGTGATTGCGAATGGGAATGGGAATGTTCCTGCCACGCCTTTACTGCCTTTTGCTACACGGCCCTCTTGTTACTCTAATTCCGAGTCTGAATCGTCTGAAATCGAAGCCACAATCACTAATTATTCGCTCTCAGAAGAAACTGATGCGATTACGAGGCTCAATAGTGCTGATGTGTATGATCAGGAGCAAGTGTTGGTTCATTTGAGGAAGAAAACTCGAATCAACGAAGAAGCTAGGGTTTCACTTTGTACTGCAAAGCTATTAACAGCTTTAAAATCCTCATTGATATCCAAGTGTGCTCATGTGCAAACAAATGCAGCTGCTATCATTGTTAACCTCTCGTTGCATAAACCCAACAAAGTAAAGATCGTTAGGTCAGGGATTGTTCCGCCCCTTATCGACATTTTGAAAGGGGGATTGCCTGAGTCACAAGAGCACGCAGCTGGCGCGTTGTTCAGTTTAGCGCTGGAAGACGAAAACAGGACTGCAATTGGTGTTCTTGGTGCTTTACACCCATTGCTTCACGCGCTGAGATCGGATAGTCAGCGAACTCAGCAAGACTCGGCATTGGCGTTGTATCATTTATCTTTGAATCAGACTAACCGAGTCAAACTCGTCAAACTCGGTGCTGTGTCCACTCTGTTGACATTGTTAAAACGTGGTGAGTTGTTAGGAAGAGTGTTGCTTATATTATGTAATTTAGCTTCTTGTGCGGAAGGAAAGTCAACTATGCTTGACTCGAGTGCGGTGGAATGTTTAGTGGAAATTTTAAGGAACGAGTCAGAGTCTGAGTCGACTCGGGAGAATTGTGTTGCGGTGATGTACTCGTTGAGTAGTGGGAGTTTGAGGTTTAAAGGTTTGGCCCGGGAAGCGAGAGCGGTCGATGTTTTACGCGTCGTGGAGGAGAAGGGGAGCGAGCGAGGGCGAGAGAAGGCAAAGCGGATGTTAATGATGTTGAGGGAGCGAGATGAGGACGAGGATGAGGAGGTGGATTGGGAAGGGGTGCTTGAAGGTGGAGTGAGTCGGACTCGGTACCGAGTTGGTAGGAAGGTTAATGGGCCTAACTCGACTGAGTTTTGACCCAGTTATAAATTTGTAATTATTTGTTTGTGTAGTATTTGTTGATGTGGATGGATTTAATTTATTAAATCTTGTGTCCTAGTTTGTTGACGAAATATTTGATATTGAGATAACTGTAAATATAGTTTCAAAATTAGTTTTTCCTTTGAATATTTAAAAGTCTCCGTATAAATTCCTTTTAAAACGGTTGAGTTGGTCACTTGGTGAGTTGTTGAGATGGTCTAAGGAGCAGTATTTCTAACTTTAACTAGCTCTTTAGAGCAAGTCCAACAGCTTCTTTATTTTGATTCGTAAATTAAAAAATAGGGAACTTAATCAAAAACTTATTCCAAAAATTCTTAGTGATTTCCTAAATCACTAGCAATATCGCTAGCCATTCCCTACTTTTAAAGAATGTTTAGTCTTTCCTAACTTTCTTTTTATCAATAAAAAATTCTTTTCCCTCCTTTTTACACTTCTTTTCCTCTCTTAATTTAAATTCAAATAAGTAGTTAGATTTAAATTTATTATTATAATAATAGTAATGAATGAATTTAAGAATGGTTGTTGGAGTTGATACACAAAATATGGTTCTTAAATCATTAAAAATCATTATTTTATTATATTTTTAGTAATCATTTAAAGAGCTGTTGAACTTGCTCTTAGTCCGTATTTTGCAAGATCATGTTCTGGATGACTAGATGTGATATAATGAATAAATTATCAATTCTTTTAATAAATATGATGTATTTATATATTAATATGTAATAAATGAGTTATTTAATCATTGATCTTGACGAAATATATTATTAGAGCATCTTCAACTCTGTTCTGTAAAAATGATTGGCTAAATATTGATTATGTAAAATTTGCTGAATTTGTAACGTGTTTTACTCCAATGGGTTGACTATATTGGCTGACTACTTTTTAAAAATGGTGTGTAATTATTATTTCAAGTTGTTAAAAATAAAATATATTATTTAAATATGGTAATTGATGATGTGGAGTTTTACTACAAATTACTAAAGGTTCGACTAGAGATGCACAAAAGGCCCACCGGGCCGGGTTTTGACCGGGCTTCGGAAAGCCCGGGCTTTTTGGTCAAAGCCCGGGCCGAGCTTTGACTTTGACAGGGCCAGGTCGGGCCGGGCTCGTCAACCATATACAAGGCCTGTTAAGGCCTGAAGCCGGGCCGCGTCAGGCCGAATCGGGCAGGGCAGCGTTGGGCCGAATCGGGCCACGCCGGGCTTTCACGATATAGTACGTCAAAATTAAAAGAAATTAAGATCATAAAAATTTGTATAGATTCAAATCTGGTATCACTAATCACTGTGAGACAGTACATACTACATAATACATAGTCACTGCCACATAAGTAGCTAATTTATCAACAAGAATACAATTAAGGAATAATGTATCATGATGTCTAGACAGTGTTGAGTTTCCTAGAGTCTCGAAAAAACTCCCACACATTTTGTGCCTTGCTTTTTCAATACCATCCGGTAGCCGCACCAAATCATAATTATCCCAGCATTTTGCTTTGTGTTTGTGTGGAATGACTGTATATGTCGGAGCAGACGAAGTTGCACCTGTAACAGGATGACTGGAAGAATCCATATATATTAAGAATTATATACTGCTAATCTGTTATAGCTTAATTGAGATTTGATTTGAGAGATGTTAGACGAGAGTATGAGAAACATATTATTATGTTATATATACTATCATACATAATATATGACCGTTATAATATATGACCGTTGATTATACTTTTGTATCCATTTGAGAATTAAACAAAAAACATATGTACTTACATGGTTGATGATTCTAAGACGCGGCCACGAGGATGATTGTGAGAGTGACGAGACAAATTAGGGATTTGTGAATTTGTGATTAGAAAAAAAAGGAAAAGTAGTGTTTTGACTTTTGACTCAACCTCACTGACTCACAGTGGACTAGTGGAGTAGCAGAGTAGTGCCGTAGTGGATAATGGATAATATTCAATAAATATGTATAATAATAAATATAAAAATTTGGTATGTCTATAGATAATAATAAAAATGTATTATTATTAAAGTATAAAAATTAACGAACAAGTTATATTCAATATAATTTTAAGGTTAAATATGTATAATATTATTAATTATTTGGATACTAAACGGGCTCGAATCGAGCTGAAATCGGGCTTTCAACCGGGCCGGGCCGAGGCCCGAGCTTTCCAAAAGACCGCGCTTAGCCCGGGCTTTTGCCAGGCGGGGCCGGGTTTTACCTAAAAAAATAGGGCCTGTTCAAGGCCCGAAGCCCGGCCCGGATCCAGGCCAGGCTTCGGGCCTTGAACATTGTAATTATTTGTAATTAATGGGCCTAACTCGATTGAGTTTTGACCGAGTTATAAATTTGTAATTATTTGTTGTGTAGTATTTGTTGATGTGGATGGTTTTAATTTATTAAATCTTGTGTCCTAGTTTGTTGACGAAATATTTGATATTGAGATAACTGTAAATATATTTTTAAAATTAGTTTTCCCTTTGAATATTTAAAAGTCTCCGTATAAATTCCTTTTAAAACGGTTGAGTTGGTCACTTGGTGAGTTGTTGAGATGGTCTAAAGAGCAGTACTTCTAACTTTAACCAGCTCTTTAGAGCAAGTCCAACAGCTTCTTTATTTTGATTCCTAAATCAAAAAATAGGGAACTTAATCAAAAACTTGTTCCAAGAATTCTTAGTGATTCCCTAAATCACTAGCAATCACTAGTCATCAGTAGCCATTCCCTACTTTTAAGGAATGTCTAGCCATTCCTAACTTTCTTTTTATCAATAAAAAATTCTTTTCCCTCCTTTTTACAATTCTTTTCCTCTCTTAATTGAAATTCAAATAAGTAGTTAGATTTAAATTTATTATTATAATAATAGTAAGGAATGAATTTAAGAATGGTTGTTGGAATTGATACACAAAATAAGGTTCTTAAATCACTAAAAACAATTATTTTATTATATTTTTAGTAATCATTTAAGGAGCTGTTGAACTTGCTCTTAGTCCATATTTTGCAAGATCATGTTCTAGATGACTAGATGTGATATAATGAATAAATTATCAATTTTTTAATAAATATGATGTATTTATATATTAATATGTAATAAATGAGTTATTTAATCATTGATCTTGATGAAATATATTATGAGAGCATCTTCAACTGTGTTTTGTAAAAATGATTGGCTAAATATTGATTATGTAAAATTTGCTGAACTTGTAACTTGTAACGTGTTTTACTCCAATGGGTTGACTATATTGGTTGACTACTTCTTAAAAATGGTCTGTAATTATTATTTCAAGTTGTTTAAAATAAAATATATTATTTAAATACGGTAATTGATGATGTGGAGTTTTACTACAAATTACTAAAGGTTCGACTAGAGATGCACAAAAGGCCCACCGGGCCGGGCTTCGAAAAGCCCGGCCTTTTTGGTCAAAGCCCGGGCCGGGCTTTGACTTTGACTGGGCCAGGTCGGGCCGGGCTCGTCAACCATATACAAGGCATGTTAAGGCCTGGAGGCGGGCCGCGTCGGGCCGAATCGGGCCGGGCAGCGTTGGGCCGAATCGGGTCGCGCCGGGCTTTCACGATATAGTACGTCAAAATTAAAAGAAATTAAGATCAGAAAAATTTGTATAGATTCAAATCTGGTATCACTAATTACTGTGAGACAGTACATACTACATAATACATAGTCACTGCCACATAAGTAGCTAATTTATCAACAAGAATACATTTAAGGAATAATATATCATGATGTCTAGACAGTGTTGAGTTTCCTAGAGTCCCGAAAAAACTCCCACACGTTTTGTGCCTTGCTTTTTCAATTCCATCCGGTAGCCGCACCAAATCATAATTATCCCAGCATTTTGCTTTGTGTTTGTGTGGAATCACTGTATATGTCGGAGCAGACGAAGTTGCACCTGTAACAGGATGACTGGAAGAAGCCACATATATTAAGAATTATATACAGCTAATCTGTTATAGCTTAATTGAGATTTGATTAGAGAGATGTTAGATGATAGTATGAGAAACATATTACTATGTTATATATTCTATCATACATAATATATGACCGTTATAATATATGACCGTGGATTATACTTTTGTAGCCGTTTGAGAATTAAACAAAAAAACATATGTACTTACATGGTTGATGATTCCAGGACGCAGCCACGAGAATGATTGTGAGAGTGACGAGACAAATTAGGGATTTGTGAATTTGTGATTAGAAAAAAAGGGGAAAGTAGTGTTTTGACTTTTGACTCAACCTCACAAACTCACAGTGGATTAGTGGAGTAGCCGAGTAGTGCCGTAGTGGACAATGGATAACATTCAATAAATATGTATAATAATAAAAATAAAAATTTGGTATGTCTATAAATAATAATAAAAATGTATTATTATTAAACTATAAAAATTAACGAACTAGTTATATTCAATATAATTTTAAGGTTAAATATGTATAATATTATTAATAATTTTTATACTAAACGGGCTCGAATCGAGCTGAAATCGGTCTCAAATCGGGCTTTCAACCGGGCCGGGCCGAGGCCCGGGCTTAGCCCGGGCTTTTGCCGGGCCGGGTTTTACCTAAAAAAATAGGGCTTGTTCAAGGCCCGAAGCCCGGCCCGGACCGGGCTTTTCCGGGCCGGGGTTTGACCAGATCGGGTCGGGCCAGATTTTCGGGCCCAGACTTTTTGTGCATTTCTAGGTTCGACAAATATAGCCAATCTATTGTGATTGTCTAAATTTTTACCCTAAGGATTTTGTCCTGTTGAAGTGGACAAAATTTTACAAATTCTCTATGATTCTTATTTAAGGTAATTTATCTTAATTTTTACCTAAGAGCTTTACATGGTTGGAGATGCTCTGAGATTACTAATTCCCTAATTTATTTATTTATTATTCTTTTATAGATGAACCACCAATATTACTACAATTAATTTGACGTTTAAATGTTTCAATATCAATTTATATATATATATATATATATATATATATATATATATATATATATAGGCTAGCGTTCAAATAGAAACCAACCTTAGAATAGAAACTAGAAACCTACACTAAATAAATTATATTTCATTTATTTTAATGGCCCCGCTAGGGGCACCTTCACAAAAAACGTTTAAAATTCTTGGCTCTATTCAACAAAAATATAAAAAAAATAAAAAATTTAAAAAAAAAGTACTGTTCACGTGCCACGTCATCACGTGAACAGTAACTTTTTTTAAAATTTTTTTTATTTTTTTTATATTTTTGTTGAATAGAGACAATAATTTTAAACGTTTTTTGTATTGGAGTACCCCTAATTTGGTCATTAGATTAGCTTGAAATATTTAATTTAGGTTTAGTTTCTAGTTTTTATTCTAAGTTAATTTCTATTAGAACAAGACCCTATATATATATATTTAAAAACTCTCACCTGATCTTTATTTATGTTCAACTTTAATCGTACGAAGATATATTCCATTTTCTTATAATAGTCCCCCGCACTAAGGGAGAGTACGGTTCGGTTCGGGGCGGTTTTGCCCCGAAATCGAACCCGAAACCGCATGTCTTCGATTTTAAAAATTGAAAATCGCAACCGCAACCGAATCGCCAGTTTTGGTTTCGGTTTTAAAAAGCTCAGTTCGATTTTTAACAGTTCGGTTTCGGTTAATGGCATTGGAAGCCCAGAGAATTAGATATATAGAATTTAGAAAATTTGAATACAAAAGTAATTCCTTCAGATTATGAAGCTGTCCAAGCTCTCAAGGAATTGAGCCAGTAAGATCATTCACGGGCATATCAATTGTTTGAAGTGAAGAGAAACGAGACAGTTCGGGAGATATTGAACCAGATAACCCCGAACCAGTTATATTCAAAACCAATATACGAGTAAGATTTTCTGAACATACCAATCCATTCTAGGAGCCATTAATATGCACATTAATTATATATTTATTTATTTAATTTAATAATCGGTTCGGTTCGGTTTTAACCTGTAATCGGAACCGAAACGGAAAGTCTCGGTTCTTAAAAATTAAAAACCACAACCGCCGGTTCGGTTTCGGTTTCGGTTTCGGTTTCAGTTTGTTCGTTTCGATCGGTTCAGTATTGATTTCAATTCGGTTTTTTGCTCACCTTTACCCCGCACCATCAGCATAACAATTGCTTTGTACTTTCGTGCTTAAGTTTGGTACATTAATATTATTTTTTTCGTAAAAATAATCAGTATAATAAATATATCCACTTAAAGTACTAAATTTTAAATATGGTGTTATTTTTAAATCATGTTTATTATTAAAAATTACAATAAGACTAGCGTTCTATCCGTGCCATGCATCGAATGATAAGATCTTTTAATTAATTAATATAAATATATTATTTTAATCATTATTTAAAAAAGATAATTTCATTAGAATATAACTAATTTAAGTATTAAATTATTTAACCTTCAATTTATACCAATTGCATTAATATTAATACTATCAAACAATCACATCCCCCGCTGAAACGTTCTAAGTCCATCTTTATTGTTTTCCTTAATTTTGTTTTTCATTTGTTTTTCTCTTTTTTAAGAATCTTTCTACCAAGTTCATAAGTTTTTTTTACCCTTATTTTAAGTTTGGTTCTTTTAGAAATTTGCTATATTTAAATGTGCATTGTCATGGATCTCTAGAATTTTTATTATATTAATTCATTCAAAATTTTGTATGGGTCACGATCAATTTTTTGAATACAAATCAAAAATTCACAAACAGTTATTTCTCGCGACCATAATAAATCATTGGACTATCTCTTAAAAAAAATTATATTTTTCAATGATATGAGAACGGATTCCTACTGTGCATGATCCATTAAACGAACGTAATTATGATAAAGAAAACTTTCATCTAATCTACTTTCCTTTTTGTTCGTTCAATATAATTTTTACAAAATTATATATTCTTTTGATAGTGAATCGATTTATCATAAAAATTAAACATTAGCAATCAATTAAAGATATCCAATGTATCGCGTTTTTAGAGTAAGGTAAGACTATTAGAGTTTATGGTGATTGCGCTCAAAATATTTTTAATGACAACTTAAATTGTATGTGCATATTCAGTTTAGGAGTTTGTATGTTGAATTCCTTAATTATATTTTTCTATTAGAATATGATACATACTGAATTCAATTTTTTTTTTTTGGGTTTAGATTTAAATTTTAAACTCGAAATAGTTTCAATTTTGATTTTGATTTCAGTTGTACCAAATCCGAAACCCGATACATTAATAATATAAAATCTTAATTTAAAATTATTAAATGTAATATTTATGATGTAAGATATGTTATATATTTATTTTTTAATAAAATAATTCATTAAAAAGAGTCGATACTAATTTGGTAAATCAGAACTTCTATTTCTCAATCTTAAGTTTTATTGATATATTTAAGATGTAATTTTTTTACTTTACATAAAATTTTCATTTGAGTTGTATAAGATGAAGAATTGTTTTTTTTAATAAATTTTAGATTTTACTAAGTATGTCAATTCATACAATATATTACATATGATTACTTAATCATTTTAATTATTGTATAAATATAATTAATATTGTTTACATGTAGCAATTATTTTAAATTTGACTACATTATTTCTAATTTTGGATACCCAAAAAAACTCGATCTAATCCGAAATCCGACGAATTTGATTTTGGATATTGAGTTTGGATTTTGCAAAATTTGGACCAGACGCGACCCGTTGTCATCCCTACCCATAAAATAAGACATTTGAAAATATGTATCACCTATTTTTTTCTATTTGACTAACATGTTATAATAAAAAATTGTACAAGAAACTAAAATCAAATGTATAATATATAAACACCTAATTACATTATTATATATGAGTCCTTGAAATTTAATTATCGGGATAAAAAACACGAATTTCATTTTCCTTTAACAGTGAGTATATAAATTTGAAGAAAGTGCTTACCTAGACCTGGAAAATCGTTTGTGTTGTGTACATTCATGCAGTGTGTCTTTAGGGTCTTGCACGAAAATGACATGAAATTATTTCGTGTACCCAAAATCCAAACACAAAATGATATTAAACTACCAGAATTTTTTTCTATACACGAAACGAAAATTATACATTAAAGAAATAACATGACAATTACATGAAATGTTATTCTCTATCCAAAGTATCTAAGTATATTACTATATAATTAAAAACAACATTGAGATGCTACAAAACATAACTAAGAGCAGAGTACATAAAATGAAGCCCTCCTTTTTTTTGTATATATTTTCTTAAATTTGTTTATTATTAATAAGTACCTATGTTCGTTTAGAATCTATCTACCAAGTTATTAAGTTCCTTTTACCCATATTTTAGGTTTTATTAATGTAAAAAAATAAATATTATCAACCAACCAAGCAAATTTGATATGTCTACTTTTAGATTAGGATATAATTTTATATGTATCGACCTAATTATCAATAATAGTGATTTTTATAACGAAGGTCGTAGTGGTTTCTTTCTCTCTCGTCTTCTCCCATAAATCCTAAACTAAAGTTTAAGGGCTGATATCAGAGTTTTGGTTGATGTTGAACCTTATTTTTATTGTTTTCCTTTATTTTGCTTTATTTTACAATTAATATCTCTTTTTATTGAGAGTCTATTATCCCGTTGGTGAGTTTTATCTACGGATATATTGGATTTTGAACTTTCTCCTTGTGATTGATAACTCCGATTTCTCAACCTTGATTTTACTTTGCTTTTCAATAAAAATATTCTGTATTAAAAATTTAGTACCCCGTTAGTGAATTTTGTCGACCCATATTGGGTTATGTTATTTCTATTTGTTAGAGTAGGTTCTTTTATTTTGGCATCTGGGATCTTAGATCTACAAGATTTTATTATAATGGTTCATTGATTTGGATAATATAGAATCATGGTTATGGTTGATTGTTCGAATCCATTCTCATAAATCAGATATATATTTTCCTCACGATTACAAAAAATTGTTGGATTATCTCACCAAAACGACTATATATTTTCGTGATATTAGCGAGGGATGTACCACAATTTAAAATCTTATTAACGATCGTAGTTTAGATGAAGAAAAATCTTGAAATGATCTATTTTAATATGTGTTTGTCCGATCTAGATTATTTTTCTAGATGTTGTATGACCTTTATTGATGAAATAATTACATATAAAAAATTGTGATTTATAAGAAAATTTAAAATTTTGATTATTTTTGTAAGTGTCATATGTCCTTTTATTAATTAATTTATTATTTATCAAAAAATACTGAATTATAAGATTTTTGCGCTGAGGTGACTTGATTATTTTTGTAGATGTTGTATGATCTTTTATTGATTAATTAATTACCGACAAAAAATTGTGATTTATAAGAAAATTCGAAGTTTTGATTATTTTTGTAGATGTCATATGCCCTTTTATTGATAAATTAATTATTTATCAAACAAATAGTGAATTATAAGAATTTCTTCGCTGAGTTGACCAATTTGCTATGAAAACATTTACTAATAATAATTTCATTGACTCTGTAATGTATTTTATTTTTTGATTGGTAATTTATACAAAAAATAATGTGTTAACTCGAATAACTTGTAGAAGGGGGGGTTGAATACAAGTTACATAATCGTGTCTGATTTTTTTTATTAGATGAACAAGAATGAATCAAACTTTGTTTGTATTAAATAAATCAAATACAAACTCTACCAAAGGTGTACAATACCTTTAGCAGCTGCTGACAATAAAAATCTCTCTCTCTGTTTGTTTCGAACTTTCAAATACAAACCTTATACAGAGCTTCACACGATATGAACTCTAAAATTCACAATTCCGCTCTTTTTACAATGATATTGAGAGAGTATTTATAATGTTACCTATCAACTAATAACAGAATTATAATCTATCTATGACAATGTTCTGCCGTCCAGTTGATAGTTTCCATCAATAGAGAATTTGTTTCCTTCACGATATCTTCTTGCTTGTTCTTCAAAACAAAGATCCTATTTTATAGCACTTGCCAGTTTCTGTAGCATCCATAATGACATCATCAGTAACACGACTGATATCAGGATTTCCCATTGCATCAGGATCTGATCATCCCATCAGTATTTGATCAGGATCTGACTTGCTGTATCAGGATCTGCTCTTAGTTCCTGAAATGTAGTCTCTGACGCACTATTCCTGACTAACCTCCACAGATTACTGTCTAACACATATATCCTATACAATGTGCTAAATCCTTTATAATATTAGGATATACAAGAAGTATTAGAAAAATTCTATTCTCAACATCACAACTTATGAATTATTCCTAACAATCTCCCCCTATTTATGCTTTAGAATCTGAAGCATAAAACTAAGTTGTAGATGTCAAAAGATATAACAATACAACCATAATAGAATTTTTGAATTTAAGATCATGAAGTTAAGTACCTCCTTCTTCAGATGTAGACATGTATCTAGTACTTAGAAGAAAGAATTCAACTATTTAGCCTGGCTGTGACTAGGTGTTCCATCCCTTTGTCCTAGCTTAGAAAGTTGAATTGCAGCCTTCAATTCTGCTCTCTCAGCAAGAGATATATTATCATCATCTTCACTAGAACTACTACTTGAAATGACAAATCTTCTCTTCCTTACAACTGATGTCTTTTGAGAAACACCAGAGGTTGGCTTCTTTGAAACAATAGGTTGTGGATCAAAGTTTGGTTCTAGACTTGTTTCAGAGACTATAATGTTTTTGGCTACTTGGGTAGACACAGGGGGGTTCTCCTCCAATTGAGATTCCTGAGTCATTTCACTACCAAAGAAAGAAGAATTATATGTAGTAGGAAGATGAGTTCTTAGAAGTACCTGAACATGATTTGGATAGTGTAATGCAGGTATTTCATCTAGATTCTTTTCATTGTCCTTCTTTGTAATGTCAGAGAAAATTCTCTTTTGCTATACATAAGAAGAAACACAATATTCTCTACCAAATCTAGCTTCAACATCAGGAATGAAATGGTTAATAAACAGTTGCATGAATCTGTGATAATAAACCATATTCCTGTCATGATCTCTTGACCCAAGCTTAATACACATCTGACTTAAGATAATGTTACCCAAATTAATTACTTTGTTATCAAGCAAGCTATATGCAATATGTGATGTAACAGCAGTAATTTATTGAAAAGAACTACATTTACCAGTAAAACATTTAGCAATTTGATCAAAGAAGAAAGACCATTCTTTCCTAAAAAAAGATCTATTTAACTGGCTCATGTTATCTAGAGGTCCATCATAACCTAATGTAGATAACATAGTTCTCACATCATCATCAGATGGTACATTCTCAAAATTCGTACTAACAGGTAAGTGAAGTACTGAATTAACAACCGATTCAGTAATAGCAAATGAGTCTTGTCCTAAGTGTAGAACAATCTTACCTGATTGACTCTAAGTAGAATCAATTACCTCTGCATTCTCCCAAGCTTGTGAAACAGCTACTTGATTAATTTGCGGAGATGCTGTCAAGGCATAGCTTAATGGTCCTTTCGCCATAAAATCCATTATCGGGTGAAAATCAGTTGACACCCCTTCCTTGTTGGTGATAGCTGCAACATGATTGTTCATCATAAAATCAAAGTCACCAAACTTGAAAGCTACTGATTTGGGTAGTATTTTTTGAGTTGCCATTTTGATTCTGAAAAGAACTTAAGAAATCTTTGAAATTGATTAGTGATTTTGAGAACTCGAGAGTGTTTTTGCTTTAGAGAATGAAATTAGAGGAAGAAATTACACGATTAGAGTGTCAAAATAATTATATTTCAAAAATCCTTCAGACCCATTATCCCACGTTGACACGTAGGTTGACAGGTGTCAGTCCCTGAAAAATGCTGTTACCTACGACTTTTGGAAAATAAAATCCAAAAATAATTTTTTTTTCACGAAATCAAGATAAAATCAATACTGATCAGCTTCCTTTTCCTGATGTGATCTTCTCATTAGGATAATCACATGATTCAATGTGATTTCTGACTAAAAAGAATTACTAATCCTGATGTGAATACACTTGTATTCCTGATCAATATCATCCTGATTCCAGAGACTAAATGAAGTTTCCACATGGCATTTTCTTTTTACCTGTAAAAGAAATAAATAAAATCTGAACAAAATTAATTGGTTAGATACGTTCAACATTTCTTGAAAATACAAGAAATACAGTCACACATAATTATGACTGACTGCATTGATATCTCCCAAATGACTGTTCAGCTTCCCACGTCTTCCTATAAAAGAAACCGACGTCTTATGCCATTCTCCAAAACCTTTTCATTCTTTTCTCTTTCCATCATGACTTCCAACCCAAATCTTCATATGAACCCTAGCTTTTGGTTCATTACCACTGAGAAGTTGTTTACTCTTGATGATCAGGAGCAAGTGAACTATCTCTTAGAAGAGATGACTTTTCTCATCGAGTCAGATATGGTTGGTCTTAACCCAGATAATTTCCATGAATCTCCTCTAAAACATCTACCAGTTGGATACAATCCTCCTCTAATCTCTTCACACCTTGAGGATGCAGAATTTGGTGAAGAGTCTGAGGTTGATCTTGATGGAGATGCTATTCATCTTCTTCAATAAGCATGAAGATGAGTCAGCTGCTTCATTCAAGTCGCCCAGACAAGAAATCCAATCTTGAGATGCTCCTTGTCCTGAAGTCGATCATTGAGGATTGAAGCAGCAACAACTTTAGAAAAGAATAGAATTATCAGTAGTAGTTAGACAAAAAGAAGAATTGTATTTCATTTCAATGTATGTAATGCTTTTGATTAATGAAAATACAAGTTTTCTTAATATCGACTTGTCTATCGTTGTTTATTGACTGACATGAATAATGATATAAATTATCAGTATGCATGTAATAAAACTGGCTAACATAGACTTTAACAAAACTCAGAATTGAACCACTAAATAACATGAACTTCAGAATTTGAAACAGTAAGACACACAAATTTCACAATCCTGATACTGACGATACAATCCTGATGTCAATACTGATGACGTCAGCATACTGATAGCAATCCTGATGTTTATTAACAAGTCTATCATACTGTAATTTATCAAAGTAAAGTGTTACAGCTTAAGCATTTAACAATCAAGTATAGATCCTGACAAAAATATCAAGTCTATAAGCTGAAACAACATACCTTGCTACTTATGCAGATGTTAAAGGTCTAGAAATTTAACATTCCTAACTCACTAACCAATCTAATGAATGTAGCCTCATCAACTGGTTTAGTTAGAATATCTGTAAGCTGTTTGTCAGTAGGAACAAAATGAAGTTCCACAGTACCATTTTCAATATGTTCTCTAATAAAATGATACCTGACATCAATGTGCTTAGTCCTTGAGTGTTGAACTGGATTTTCTGCAATTTTGATAGCACTAGAATTATCACAAAACATAGGAATATTACTAAGTGTCATACCATAATCCATCAACTGATTTCTTATCCAAAGGAGTTGAGCACAGCAACTGCCTGCTGCAATGTATTCAGCTTCTGCAGTTGAAGTTGAAACTGATTGCTGCTTCTTGCTTGCCCAAGAAATCAATCTGTTTCCCAAGAATTGACATGTACCTGTAGTGCTTTTCCTGTCTATTTTACACCCTGCATAATCAGAGTCTGAATAGCCAATTAGGGAGAAATCAGATTCTCTAGGATACAACAAACCAAGATTTGGAGTTCCCTTGAGATATCTAAAAATTCTCTTCACAGCAATTAAATGAGATTCCTTAGGATCACTTTGGAATCTAGCACATAAACAGGTAGAGAACATTATATCTGGTCTACTTGCAGTTAAATATAACAGTGAACCTATCATGCCTCTATAGCTAGTGTTATCAACACTCTTTCCCTTAGGATCAGAGTCTAGCTTAGTAGCTGTTGCCATGGGTGTCTTTGCAATTGCACAATTTTGAAAGTCAAATCTTTTTAAAAGATCTTTAATATACTTTGACTGATTAATGAAAATACCAGTCTCAGTCTGTTTGACCTGCAAGCCTAAAAACTAATTTAGTTCACCCATCATGCTCATCTGATACTTAGACTGCATAAGCTTGCTAAACTTAGCACATAACTTTTCATTAGTAAAACCAAATATAATATCATCAACATAAACTTGAACTAAAATCAAATCACCTTTTATCTTTCTAAATAATAGAGTTTTTTCAATTGTACCTCTTGTGAAGCCATTTTCAAGAAGAAATTTAGACAAAGTCTCATACCATGCTCTTGGTGCCTGCTATAGTCCATAGAGTGCCTTGTCAAGTTTGTAGACATGATTTGGAAACTTTGGATCAACAAAACAGGTGGTTGTTCCACATACACTTCCTCATCAAGTTTGCCATTTAGAAAAGCACTCTTTACATCCATCTGGTATACCTTGAATTTTGAATGAGCTGCAAATGCAAGAAATATTCTGATTACCTCCAATCTTGCTATAGGTGCAAAGGTTTCATCATAGTCAATTCCTTCTTCCTGAGAATAACCCTTGGCCACCAATCTTACTTTGTTTCTTACAATCATACCAGATTCATCTAGCTTGTTTCTGAAAACCCATTTAGCACCAACAATAGATCTATCTTTAGGTCTTGGTACCAGTTTCCAAACTTTGTTCCTCTCAAACTCATTCAATTCTTCCTGCATTGCTGTTACCCAATCAGGATCCTGTAAGGCTTCTTCAACCTTCTTAGGTTCATTCTTTGAAAGAAAACAACTGTACAAGCATTCATTTTGAATTGATCTTCTAGTTCGAACACCACTATTTGGATCACCAATTATCAAATCCTCAGTATGATCCCTTGTCCATTTTCTAACAGGTGGTAGATTTCTCCTGCTAGACTCTCCCCCTAAGTTAGTGGTATTTCTTGTAGAAGAGTGTTCATTTCTTTCAAAAGCTCCCCCTTGATCAGTAGAATAAGTGGATTCAATACTGCTGCTAGTTTCTGATCTTCCTTCATTAGACTCTGAAGGATCAGTTCCTGATGAAGTAGACTCTGAAAGACTAGTCTGATCCTGACCAGTACTGTGTTCTCCTTGATTGAATTGCTCCCCCTCAACAGTAGCATTCCTTTGAGAAGCAATAGAGATTTCCTCTGGAGAACCTTCATCATCGCTGGAGAGAATCTTAGAATACTTAAGATTTTCAAATTCCATATTGTCATGGCTTTCATCAGTTTGCAAAATTCCAAACTTCTTATCATCAAATGCAACATGAATTGATTCCATAACAATGTGAGTTCTGAGATTATATACTTTGAAGGCCTTTGATGCTGAACATCTTAGAAAGATTGCTTCATCCGATTTGGCTTCAAATTTTCCAAGTTGTTTTGGATGAACTTTCAGGACATAGCATTTGCATCCAAAGATGTGAAAGTATTTCACACTTGGTTTCTTTTCTTTGATCATCTCATAGGGAGTCTTACCATGAGCATTTACCAAGGTACAGTTTTGAGTGAAACATGCAGTGTTTATAGCTTCTGCCCAGAAATAGGTTGGAGGCTTTGCATCTGGAAGCATGGTTCTTGCTGCCTCTATGAGAGTTCTGTTCTTTCTTTCTACTACACCATTCTGCTGAGGTGTTCCAGGTGCAGAAAACTGTTGAGTAATTCCATTGTCTGCACAATACTCCTCCATTGTAGAATTCTTGAATTCTGTACCATTGTCACTTCTGAGCACTTTGACCTTGTACTCAGAACTATTTTGAATATTCTTGACAAGTTCAATGATTTGCTGAGGAGCTTCATCCTTGTTGTGTAGAAAGAATACCCATGTGAACCTTGTGTAATCATCCACTATAACTAGAGCATATCTTTTCTTGTTGATAGACATAATGTTTACTGGACCAAATAAATCAAGATGCAGCATGTGAAAGGGTTCAGTAATTGAATTTTCTGTCTTGCTCTTGAAAGTGGTTCTTTTTTGTTTACCAAGCTGACAAGCATCACAAAGTTCATCTTGCACATAGTTTGCCTGAGGTTGGCCTCTCACCAGATGGTGCTTAACAAGTTGATTAAGCTTCTTGAAGTTGAGATGTGAGAGCTTCTTGTGCCAGTTCCAGCTTTCATCATTTGATGCTTTGCTGTAAAGACATCTGATAGTTCCTTTAGATGTGTCACTCAAGCTGGCTTCACATATGTTACCATGTCTCTGACCAGTCAGAACAATGTCTCCATTCTTCATATTCAAGATTTTGCATCCTTTACTGTCAAAGATTGATTGGTAACCTTTATCACCCAGTTGACTTATGCTTAAAAGTGTGTGTTTCAAGCCTTCAACCAGTGCTACATTTTCTACGATGACATTCCCCAAAATAATTGAGCCATATCCCAGAGTTTCTCCTTTGTTGCCATCTCCAAAGGATATTACTGGGCCAGCTTTCCTCTCAAACTTTGTAAGCAGGGACTTCTTTCCAGTCATATGTCCAGAGCATCCACTGTCCAAGATAATTGAATGCTTCTTTCCAGTGTCCTGCAAACAAAAAGTAGCTAGTTAGAATTTTTTAGGACCCAACTTTGATTGGATCCTTTCTTACTAACTTTTGAACCAACAGGCTTTGAAGATTTTGCTTTTTATTTACCTGTTGCAGAGTCAACCTTAGACTTAGATTTCACAAACTGTTTGTGACTAGGAGTTTCAGATTCAGAGAATAATAGTCATAATACAGTTCATGATATTCCTTACACATATAAATGGAATGAAGTAAACTACCACAATGATAACAGGGTTCTTGTGGTTGGTATTTAATTCTCTGAGTCTTGGGGAATCTGGACTCAGTTTTCCAAGAAGGTTTTTGATTGCAGTCTAGGGCCAAATGATTATGATTTCCACATTTATAGCATTTCTTCCTAGGTGCATCAGGTACATTCTTGTAATTATTCTCTTTGTTAATACCTTCTTTTCCATTCCTATTTCTTCTGATCTTGCTAGACTCTGAAATACTTTCTAGTCTCTGTTTCAACTGATACTTAGACAGAAAACCTATGTTGACATTCTTAGGTTTTTCTAACACTCTTTCATCTGAATTGCTATTGTTAATTCTTTTGTGCACAACTGGGGTACCATTATAATCAAAAAATTTAACATGTTTAGGTTCAGAAACTATCTTCTTACCTTCAGACTTAGATGTGCTAGCTTCAATTTTACTATCATCATTGACAATAGCTACAGTATCTTCTTACCTAGCCTTATTAAAACCTAAACCATTAACTTTACCAAGAATTTGATTTTCAATGATTTCTTGAGTCTTTTTACCAGAATTGTTAATGGTTTTAATCACATCTCTCTCTTCCTCTAGTTCTTTTCTGACATAGTCATAAGCCTCAAGAATAACACTATAATCATGCTTAGCTTTATCAAAACTTAACCTATATTCTTCCATTTGAATTAACTCAGATTCAAGAAAAATATTTCTACTAACTAATTCATCATTCTTAGCCTTGAGTTCATCTTTTTCACTAGCAAGAATTTTGAAATTAGTCATAAGATTCCTAAACTCAACATGAATAGATCTAATATCATCAGAATCTAAGCTATCAAAAGAATCAAGAGAGTGAAGCGATACCTTAACAGAAGATGAAGAAGTTTTCTTTGGAGATCCAGGCTTGTCTGAAGCACTTGCCATCAATGCAATGTTTTCATAATCCAATTCATCTTCAGAATCACTGGAGTCTGCCCAATCCTTCTGTGTGACCATGAGTGCATTACCCTTCCCTGAATTCCTAGGCTTCTTGCACTCACTAGAAAAGTGTCCAAGCTCACTGTAGTTAAAGCACTTGATCTTGGCTTTATCAAACTTGATAATTGTACTCTTGCCTTTGTCACTCTTCTTCTCCTCTTTCTTCTGAAAAGAGCCTTTGCTAAATCTTTTCCTGTTGAATCTTCCTTTCTTGAAAGCTTTAGCAAACATAGCAAAGAGTTCTTGCATCTCTGATACAGAATCATTATCTTCAGAGTCTATATCTGTAGTCCCTGACTCAGAACTTTCTTTGCTCTTCTTCTTCCTCAAGTCTCTTTCAATAGATTCAGACTTTTCTTCTGGAAGCTTCTTTGATTCAGATTGAGCAATGAGTGCAACAGTTTTCATCTTTCCTTCACTCCTGCTCTTTTTCTGCTGCCTGTCAAGTTCATAAGCTCTCAATTTTCCATAAACTGCTTCTAATGATATTTCATCTAGATCATTAGCTTCCTCAATTGCAGATATCTTCTCATTGTAGAAATCAGGAAGAGCTTTCATGAACTTAGTATTCATATCCTCCAAGTCATAATATTTACCATGCATGGCCATCTCATTGATGAGTTTAGTAAACCTATCAAAGGTGTCAGTAAGTGACTCACCAGACTTGGATTCAAAGTACTCATACTGTTGTATGAGAAGTGTCCTCATATTCTTCCTGACAGGTTTTGTTCCTTAACAGTGAACCTTTAGATTGTCCCATATCTCCTTTGCAGTTTTATAAGAGAGAACATAGTTAGTGAGAACAAAATCAAGACTGTTGAACAGTATGTTTCTCACTTTAGCATCCTTAAGAACGTTCTCCTTTTCCTTATCTGTCCATTCAGATTTAGGCTTCTCTGCTGTATGTTCTGGAACAACTTTTCCCTCAATAGTTGCTTGAGGAACAAGCGTTGTTGGAACAAAAGGCCCATCTCTGATTCTGTCAAGATAATCAGGATCTGTTGCTTCCAGGTGATGCAACATCTTCACTTCCTATAGAGTATATTCGTTTCTCTTGAGCATAGGGATCTTAGTATTACCATCCTTGTAACCAGACATGATTGCAGATCTTTATGATTATTCGAAATCAACGTGCTCTGATACCAATTGTTAACTCGAGTAACTTGTAGAAGGGGGGGTTGAATACAAGTTATATAATCGTGTCTGATTTTTTTTATTAGATGAACAAGAACAAATGAATGAATCAAACTTTGTTTGTATTAAATAAATCAAATACAAACTCTACCAAAGGTGTACAATACCTTTAGCAGCTGCTGACAATACAAATCTCTCTCTCTGTTTGTTTTGAACTTTCGAATACAAACCTTATACAGAGCTTCACACGATATGAACTCTACAATTCACAATTCCGCTCTTTTTACAATGATATTATGAGAGTATTTATAATGCTACCTATCAACTAATAACAGAATTATAATGTATCTATGACAATGTTCTGCCGTCCAGTTGATAGTTTCCATCAATAGAAAATTCGTTTCCTTCACGATATCTTCTTGCTTGCTCTTCAAAACAAAGATCCTGTTTTATAGCACTTGCCAGTTTCTGTAGCATCCATAATGACATCATCAGTAACACGACTGATATCAGGATTTCCCATTGCATCAGGATCTGATCATCCCATCAGTATTTGATCAGGATCTGACTTGCTATATCAGGATCTGCTCTTAGTTCCTGAAATGTAGTCTCTGACGCACTATTCCTGACTAACCTCCACAGATTACTGTCTAAAACATATATCCTATACAAAGTGCTAAATCCTTTATAAGATCAGGATATACAAGAAGTATTAGCAAAATTCTATTCTCAACATCACAACTTATGAATTATTCCTAACATAATGTATAATACTATTTGAGAGTATATTTAATATTTTGAATAATTCAAATATATTGTCAGGTCAATTCGTTTGTCCAGTTAATTATTGCATAACTAAAAAGTACGTATAAATAAAATGTTAAAGATAATTGGTTTAAAATTCATTTTAGTATTTTAATTGGTTGAATCTAGTTTTTTTTATAATGGAGCAATTTAAAAGTTTATATAACCTAAATTTTGTACTTGTATTTAGAATATTATGGTAATTATTATTTTTTATTTTTAAAATTTATAATTCAATGATAGTCGATTTATTCAAATTTGATTACACCTTATGATTGTAGATCGAGAGTTTGTAATATTAAATATTATATTATATAATATAGATAAAATAGACTCAAGTATTAAAATAATATATTCATATTTAAATCAATTGATAAATACACAATTTTGGAAAAGGACTCTACATAGAGAGTGGCTCAAAGAATGGATGTGCTAGTAAATAATAATATATATAATTGTGATTGATTTTAAATTAAAAATTATGATAAATTATTTATTAAGTATTTATGAAAATTAATATCTAATATATAATTATATATTATAGTATGATTGTAATTGATATTTCTGAAAATTAGTTCGTAATATATAATAGTCCAATTTTGATTGACTTCAAATTAAAAGACTGATCAAGTTAGTAAACATCTAATCACTTTAAAAAAAAAATTAATTTATGCATGTTCTAAATAATATAAATTTTGTATTTCAAAAAAAATTGTTAAATAACCACGATAAGTAAATTAGGATGAGAATGATATGATTAATTTAATTTTAGTGGTAAATTCTGATTGGCTCTTATATATATTTATGAAAATTAATCCGTAATTTATAATATTGTAATTATAATTAATTGTTAATCAAAAGAGTGGAAATTATATTGTGAAATTCGCTGAATATTATATATTTGTATAGCATGATTGATTTTAATTTAAATATTAGTTTATTATAATATTTTTGGTCATTAAAAATATGTAATATATGGATATGCTAAATCAAGTAACTACTATATTTAAATTAGAATTGTTAACTAAACACAGTTAGTATAATAGGATGAGAATGGTAAATATGGAAATTTTTAATATAATATGATTGGTCTAAAATTTTGAAATCACCTCTGAATGGTCCTAAAATAATTCATAATTTTTTATTGGCTAAATGCATCTAACTGTATACCTATAATAACAGAGTAATCATTGTAGCATTTATATTTTTATATTATGAAGTATTGGTAACAAATTAGTGTATATTCAAGCTAATTTATTAGTAGACAATTATCTAATGGCTAGAGGGCACGACATGTGACTTGATATTTAAGAATAATTTTGATGAAATCGGATTGCTAATCTTCAATTTTATAACTGGATTATGAGATTGAATTGTTTTCTGGGTTCAAATAAAATAAAATTATCAAAGAATTCCATAAAAATTAATGGGGAGGGGAGCGTGATTTTTTTCTCGTTTATGAGGACATGATTTCCTATTTAAATATTGGTATCTTGCTACTTTCTATGCTAATATTTTCATATTGGGTGAGTTATTACCATAATTAGCGTAATTCTGTAAATATATAGCTGTTATTCAATAAAAGTGAAAATAAATTATATGAGAAATTTATTATCGAATATTATTTGATTAACTAATATATATATATAAGCATGTTAAATTAAATAGTTATTATATTTTAATTAGAATTGTTAACTAACTACAGTTAGTAAAGTGGATATAGAATGATAAATAAGGAAAACTTTTAATATGATATGATTGGTCTAAAATTTAGGAATGAAATCTGATTGGTCCTAAAACAATTCCTCGTTTTTGATTGGTTAACTGCATGGTGTGGTAGACTCAGGTATTATAATAAAGGATATGTAATTTACTGGTCTGTGGATTTATGGTTAGTAGTAATTTTTTATAATTAAAAATCATGTGATATACAAATTTATTAAATCAATATATTATTATATTTAATTTTATTTTAACCGTGATTGGTACATTAGAATAAACATGATACATAATAAAAATTTTGTATATGATTGATTGAATGAAAAATTTAGAACTGAATTCTGATTGTCTCTAAAATAATTTTTATTTGTTAATTGGTAATTTATTCACCAACCAATAATAATACTCTCCTAGCGTGTATTTAATAATTTAAATAATTAAAATATATGTAATGTTGGCTTACATGTATTTATAAATTAATTTTATTAACAAATTATGAATAAATATATTTGTGAGCTATAAAAAAAATCGAGTATTTTAAGGTATAAATTTTATTCAAGTTATTTAAAATCTGATTTCATATTCAATTTTTTTAGATTTGTAGTTGAGTTAGATAATAATTGTTTAAAATCGGTTATAATTGCACATTATATTATGAAAATCAATTTATAATGTATGATAATATAATTGCGATTGGCTTTATAGTAACAGAGTGGTTGATTAATGATTGATTAGTTTTGAATTTAATTTAAAATATAAATATCGTGATTGATTTTAAATTAAAATAGTGATTTTTTAGTAAATTTTTTGAAAATATGTATTTATGGATATGTTAAATAAAATCATTATTGTATTTAAATTAGAAGTGTTAACTACCCATGGTTAATTAGTTATGGTAAGAATGTAAATAATGAAAATTTTTAATATAACATGATTGGTCTAAAATTTAGGAATTTCTAAAATAATTCATAATTTTTGATTGGTTAACTGCACATGGGTAGACTCAGGTATTATAATAAATGATAGTATAATTATTATATAGTTATAAATTGTTAATATTAAATAATGAAATAGTATTAATAATATGTAATAATGAGATAGATTAATTAATATACATATTAAATGATACAATTACAACATGTACTCCCTCCGTTCCAAAATACATGTTATTTTTTATTTTTGATTGGTTAAATTGACCAAAATTTTAATGAAATTTATATATATTATATAATTCAAAAAATAAAAAGTTATATCATTAAAAGGTATATCTAATCAATGTTACAATGCAACTTTAAGTTTTCAAAAATATTAATTGAATAAACACTGGTCAATTTGACCACTAAAAAAATCAAAAGAAACATGTAAAGTGGCACGGAGTGAATATATTAAATGAAAAAATTATTAATTATAAGGGATAATTTGATAATTTAACTTGAATAAAATGGGTTAAGTAACTCCTAATTGCTCTATTATATATGTACAGATAGATAATAGATTTTGTGACTAGTACAGTAATTAGCTTCTTCGTGATTGTGGGCACATGTTTTACCTACTACCTTATATCAGCTAATAACTCGTGCTTTGTTAACCCAAATAACTTGTAGAAGGGGGTTGAATACAAGTTAAGTAATCGTGTCTGATTTTTACTCGAATAAATAAACAAGAACAAATGAAAAAAAATCAAACTGTTTGTATTAATAAGATCAAATACAAACTCTACCAAAGGTGTACAAATAACATTAACAACTGCTCTCAATACAAATCTCTCTCTGTTTGTTCACTCGTATACTCACGACGATAACAAACCTTACACATATATTACAATGATATAGAGAGAGTATTTATAATGCTACCTATCAACTAATAACAGAAAGTAACAAACAATACATGGTAATGTTCTGCAGTCCAGTTGATGGTTTCCATCAATAGTTATATTCTTTTCTTCATGCATACTTCTTGCCATCCTTCAAAACATTCGATCCTAAAATATAGCGCTTTCTAGTTTACGCAGCATCCATAATGACATCAGAATTACATCATCATCAGGATCTGATCATTTCATCAGGAATTGATCATAGCATAAGGATTTAACTTGTCGTATCAGGATCTATCCATAGTTTGTGAAATATAGTCTGTGACGTACTGTTACTGACTAACTTATATATCCTATACAAAGTGCTAAATCCTTTATAAGATCAGGATATTACAAGAAGTATATGCAAATTCTATTCTAATCATCACAACTCATGAATTATTCATAACAGTCTCCCCCTATTTATGCTTTAAAATCTAAAGCATAAATCTGAGTTGTTGATGTCAAAACATTTAACAATACAACCAGAATAGAATTTAAGTATTTCCATGTGCATGAAGTTAAGTACCTCCTTTCTTCAAATGTAGATATAGTATCTGGTACTTAAAAGAATTCAAACTATTTTGATGTAGACTCTGACTGATTGATTTCTTTCCTTTAAATCTATGACTAGATTTATCAGTATCAGCGTTTGTTTCTTCCTTTACCTTTAACACTTCTATGTCGAGATTCACCTCTATCATCATCAGTTCTTATTTTATCTTCTTTAGATAAAATTCCCAGTCTTTTTTCTCTTAATCGTCTTTATCTCCCCCTTTTTGACATCAACAACATTAAGGCCAAGAGATTCAGTGATAGAACAAAGAAGATTCATCAAAACTGATTGATTTTCCATAATAGTGACTTGGTTATCTTCAAGTATTTGAAGTCTTGATTGAATAGCAGTTTGAGAATTCTGAATATCCTCAATAGCTTTAGATTGTAAAAATTCCTTGACTTCAATATTGGAAGTGCTCGTTGTATCTTCGGACTCAGATTCAGAAAGAACCTTATCATTAATCTTTGTGGAAGAAGTTGCCTGTGTAGCATGTTCTACTGAAGTAGGATAATATTCAAGTAACAGTACTTGAGTATAATGACATACATCTTCATCTTTCTGATCTGGACCTAAAATATGATCATCATATCCTTCACAAGTATTCTGTGTACTAACACCTACAAATCCGGACTCCTCCATAGAGTGATCAGATGCTGTCGATGCCTCAATTCTTGCTGATATTGGAAGTACATACAAAGGAATACTAGGATCATTAGAAAGTTCATATGGTACATGTTGAGAAAGAGATTGTCTTAGCCTTTCACTCCGTCTGTGGATAATCCTTGCAAGCCTCTCCTTTTGTTGCTGAGCTTTAACTTCTGGCTTTGCATTGTGTCTTGCTAAGTCCTGTTTCTCATACATATAAAAGAATAAGTACCAGCATCCATACCAAGATTCTCAGACCAAGATTTAGGAAAAACCTAATCCCAGAAATCAAATTATGGTGGTTTCCTAATTTTCTCTCCCTCACGATGGAGTTGATCATCCATACCCTCAATCTCACTTTGAATATCTAAAGTCAACTCTCTTTCTACCTCATCTTTTGCCTGGTCAGGAGCTAGCCTCTCAATTTGTGGATCTATGTCCATCTTTTCAAGTGTATCACTCAAATTTGGAAAAGGGCTCTCATGACCTACAGAAAAATAGAGGTTAGGAGAAGTTTTTATACCTGAACTCATATGGAGAGAGGGTTCCTCATATGGCATGTGGCTTGAGGTTTTCTCCATGGAGTGAGCTACTATAGTCTCTGAACCCTCACAAACATCTACTGTATTTTCAGAAACTACAGGCTCCAGTATACCACTTTCAGGATCTACACTAAACTCTAATGCCTTCAGTAATACTTCATTAGGCACCACAGTTTGTGTGTCACCATCTTTAAGTGTTGTTTGCTGAGACACGCCCTCAAGATTGATAGACTCTGACTGAACAATATTTGTTTGATCTTCGTGAAAATCAATCAAAGTCATTCCTCTCATATCATAGGGTATCTCACTTGCAGTTTCAGTCATCACAGAAGACCTTTCAACATCAACCATCACAGTTCCTGAGTCATCCAACCTCTGACTAGATGGTTCTTGTGTTGCAGTGACTGTGATCTGATCTATTCTACTATTCACCACTGGTGCAATAGTATCTCCTTTTGACTGTATTTCACTATCTACTACCTCCTTTTGTTCACCTTGAGCTGGAGCATCTTCAATAATGTAATCTTTGTGAAATAAATATGTATGAAGTGATTGAAGTGCACCATGCTTAGTAAGTCCAAATGACTTGTGTAATTCCTTTCTCGCCGATACATAGAAAGGCATCTTCATTAAATCAAGTCTTTGATGTAAAAGTCCATATTCTTCAGGAAATGAGAGTTTAGGAACTCATTCAACAAGAAAATCTAGAACAATCCTGGAAAGCTTAACTTTTACAAATATAACCTTCATAGCCAATCTGTATGTTAATGTAGTTTCCCATGAAGAATCAATATCAAGGTCTCTCTTGTCAATTGTTGTCTTAAATCCAGCTTCATCTTTAGAGACCTGCAGAATGTTAGTTGAACTAGACAATGTGTGTGTAGGTGACAAATGAATCTTTCTCCTTGTTCTCCTGGTATAGTGAGCAACAGATTTATCTTTAGAAGATTCAAGAGGTGCAGACTCAGTAGTGAGCTTGGGTTGAGATCGTTTTTCAATAGACATAGTCTTTTGAGAGACAGTATCTCGTAACTGTTTTCCCTTTTTAAGAACTACAGCCTTTTGTGAGACTGCAGCCTGGCTGTGACTAAGTTCTTCATCTCTTTGTCCTAGCTTAGAAAGTTGAATTGTAGACTTCAATTCTGTTCTCTCAGCAAGAGATAGATTATCATCATCTTAACTAGAACTACTACTAGAAACAACAAATCTTCTCTTCTTTACAATTGGGGCCTTTTGAGAAACACCAGAGGTTGGTTTCTTTGAAACAATAGGCTGTGGATCAAAACTTGGTTCTGGAATTGTTTCAAAGACTATCCTTTTTTGTAAAGTCAGAGAAAATTCTCTTTTGCAGTATATAAGAAGGAACACAGTGTTCTCTACCAAATCTAGCTTCAACATTAGGAATAAAATGGTTAATAAACAATTGCATAAATCTGTGATAATAAACCATTTTCCTACCTTGATCTCTTGACCCAAGTTTGATACTCATCTGACTTAAAATAATGTGACCAATATTAATTACTCTATTATAACGCAAACTATATCCAATGTGTGAAGTATCAGTAGTGATTTGTTCAAAAGAACTACATTTACCAGTAAAGCATTTAACAAGATGGTCAAAGAAGAAAGACCATTCCTTTCTGAGAAAGGGTCTTTTTAGTTTGCTCATGTTATCTAGAGGTCCATTATATCCTAATTCAGATAAAATAGTCCTAACATTATCATCAGATGGTTCATTCTCAAAATTTACACTAACAGGT
This sequence comes from Saposhnikovia divaricata, assembly GCA_036435485.1. Classification (NCBI taxonomy): domain Eukaryota; kingdom Viridiplantae; phylum Streptophyta; class Magnoliopsida; order Apiales; family Apiaceae; genus Saposhnikovia; species Saposhnikovia divaricata. The sequence goes on along the minus strand of CM071600.1, from coordinate 153,400,095 downwards.
AAGTGAAATACTGAATTAACAATTGATTCAGTAATATCAAATGAGTCTTGTCCTAAGTGTAGAACAATCTTACCTGGTTGATCCTGAACAGAATCAACTACCTCAACATTCTCCCAAGCTTGTGAAATAGCAGCTTGATTAATTTGTGGAGATGCTGTCAATGCATAACTTAATGGTCCTTTCGCCATAAAGTCCATAACTGGGTGAAAATTAGTTGACACCCCTTTCTTGTTGGTGATAGCTGTAACATGATTGTTCGTCATAAAATCAAAGTCACCAAACTTGAAAGCTACTGACTTGGGTAGTCTTCTTTGAGCAACCATTGATTTTGATCTGAAAAGAACTTAAGAAATCTTGAAATTGGTTAGTGATTTTGAAAACTCAAGAGTGTTTTTACTTTTTTGAAAATATAAAACCGAGGAAAGCAATAAACAATTAGAGTTTCAAAACAAGTATATTTCAAACAAATTTCAGACCCACTAACCCACGTTCACACGTAGGTTGACAGGTGGTAGTCCCTGAAAAATGCAATTACCCACGATTTTTGGAAAATAAAATCCAAAATTGATTTTAAAAAATCAGAATATAATCAGAATATTAAATTTGATATTCAATAATGATCAGCTTCCTTCTCCTGATGTGATCTTCTCATTATGATAACCACAAATCCTTAACATTAATCTTGATTCCAGAGACTCAATTTGGAGTTGCATACGTGGCATTTTCCTTTTTCTGAAAAAGAAATAAACATTAATCTTGAACAAAATCATTTGGTTAGATACGTTTAACATTTCTTGAAAATACAAGAAATACAGTCACGCGCGGTAATAATGACTGACTGCGTTGATAATCTCCAAAAGACTATTCAGCTTCTCACATCTTTCTATAAAAACAACTGACGTCTTATGCCATTCTCTACTCCAAAACCTTTCAAGTTTTCTCTGTACACAAAAACTTTTCTCACCACAATGGCTTTTAACCCAGATATCCACATGAACCCTAACTTTTGGCTCATTTCTTCTGAGGAGTTCTATGCTCATGATGATCAGGAGCAAATGGACTATCTCTTTGAAGAGATGACTTTTCTCATCGAATTAGATATGGTTGGAATCAACCAAAATAACGTCCAAAACTCTCCTCTTGAACATCTACCAGTTGAACAAATTCTCCCTCTAACCTCTACAAATCTTGAGGATGAAGAATTTGGTGAAGAGGTTGGGGATGATTTTGATGGAGTACATATTCATTTTTCCATCAATACTCAATAAACATGGGGTTGTGCCAGCTGCTCTCATTAAAGTCACCAGACAAGGAATCCAAGAGCAGATGGGACTGGTCGAATCCCCCAAATGGATTTGGCATGCTCCTCGTCCTCAATCTAAGATGCATGAAAGAAGCAAGAGCAAGTAACCATAGCATTAGACAAGAATAGGATTATCAGTAGAAGTTAGACAAAAAGAAGTTTGTATTTCATTTCCATGTATATAAATTCTTTTGATCAATGAAATTACAAGATTTCTTTTTCTATCTACTTGTCTCATATTTGTTTATTAGTAAGATTTGAGTAAAGTATAAATTACCAGTATGCATGTGTTAAAAACTAACTAAAATAGACTTAACAATTCTCAGAATTAGACCACAGAATAAAATGAACTTCAGGATTTGAAACATTAAGTCATAGACTAAACAATTTTCACAATCCTGATACTAACGCAGAAATCTTGATAACGTCAGCATCCTGATAGTAATCCTGATCTTGATGATTATTAACAAGTCTATCATACTGTAATTTATCAAGGCAAAGTGTTACAACATAACAATTATCTATCAAATACAGATCCTGACATAAATATCAAGTCTATAGGCTGAAACAACATACCTTGCTTCTTTTGCAGATGTTAAATATCTAAAAAAATTAAACATTCCTAACTCACTTACCAACCTAATGAAAGTGTTCTCATCAAGTGGTTTTGTTAGAATATCTGTAATCTGTTTGTCAGTAGGAATAAAATGAAATTCCACAGTACCATTTTCAATATGTTCTCTAATAAAATGATACCTGACATCAATGTGCTTAATCCTTGAATGTTGAACTGGATTCTCAGCAATTTTGATAGCACTAGTATTATCACAAAACATAGGAATATTACTAAGTGTCATACCATAATCTATCAACTGATTTCTTATCCAAATGAGCAGTGCACAACAACTGCCTGCTGCAATATACTCAGCTTCTACAGTTGAGGTTGAGACAGATTGTTGCTTCTTGCTTGCCCAAGAAATCAATCTGTTGCCCATGGATTGACATGTAACTGTAGTACTTTTCCTGTCTATCTTACACCCTGCATAATCAGAGTCTGAATAGCCAATTATAGAGAAATCAGATTCTCTAGGATACCACAAACCAAGATTTGGAGTTCCCTTGAGATATCTAAAAATTCTCTTTACAGCAACTACATGAGATTCCTTAGGATTACTTTGGAATCTAGCACATAAACAGGTAGAAAACATATTTGGTCTACTTGCAGTTAAATACAATAATGAGCCTATCATGCCTCTATAACTAGTGTTATCAACACTCTTACCCTTAGGATCAGAGTCTAGTTTAGTGGCTGTTGCCATGGGTGTTTTTGCAACTGAACAATCTTGAACGTCAAACGTTTTTAAAAGATCTTTGATATACTTAGACCGATTAATGAAAATATCAGTCTCAGTCTGTTTGACCTGCAAGCCTAAAAAGTAATTTAGTTCACCCATCATGCTCATCTGATACTTAGATTGTATAAGCTTGCTAAACTTAGCACATAACTTTTCATTAGTAGAACCAAATATGATGTCATCAACATAAACTTGAACTAAAAGCAATTCACCTTTAATCTTTCTAAATAATAGAGTTTTGTCAATTGTACCTATTGTGAAGCCATTTTCAAGAAGAAATTTAGACAAAGTCTCATACCATGCTCTTGGTGCCTGCTTCCGTCCATAGAGTCCCTTGTCAAGTTTATAGACATGATTTGGAAATTTAGGATCAACAAAACCAGGTGGTTGCTCCACATACACTTCCTCATCAAGCTTGCCATTTAGAAAAGCACTCTTTACATCCATCTGGTATACTTTAAATTTTGAATGAGCTGCAAATGCAAGAAACATTCTGATTGCTTCCAATCTTGCTACTAGGGCAAAGGTTTCATCATAATCAATTCCTTCCTCCTGAGAGTATCCCTTGGTCACCAATCTTGCTTTGTTTCTTACAATCATACCAGATTCATCTAGCTTGTTCCTGAAAACCCATTTTGCACCAACAATAGATCTATCTTTAGGTCCTGTACTAATTTCCAGACTTTGTTCCTCTCAAATTCATTTAGCTCTTCCTGCATTGCAATTACCCAATCAGGATCCTGTAAGGCTTCTTCAACCTTCTTCGGTTCATTGTTTGAGAGAAAACAACTATACAACATTCATTTTGAATTGATCTTCTAGTTCCCACTATTTGGATCACCAATAATTAAATCTTCAGTATGATCCCTTGTCCATTTTCTAACAGGTGGTAGATTGCTCCTGCTAGACTCTCCCCCTAAGTTAGTGGTATCTCTTATAGAAGAACTTTCACTACCTTCAAAAGCTCCCCCTTGATCAGTAGAATCAGTAGACTCCATACTGCTACCAGTAACTGAGCTTCCTTCACTAGTCCCTAAAGTGTTAGTTCCTGATGGAGTAGACTCTGAATGGTTGGTCTGCTCCTTACTGGTACTGTATTCCCCTTGAATGTTTTGCTCCCCCTCAATAGTAGCATTCCTGTGAGAAGTGACAGAGATTTCTTCTGGAGAACCTTCATCATCACTGGAGAGTATCTCAGAATCCTTAAGATTTTCAAATTCCAACTTGTCATGGCTTTCATTAGTTTGCAGAATTCCAAATTTCTTATCATCAAATGCAACATGAATTGATCCCATAACAATGTGAGTTCTGAGATTATATACTTTGAAGGCCTTTGATGCAGAATATCCTAGAAAGATTGCTTCATCCGACTTGGCTTCAAATTTTCCTAATTGTTCTGGATGAACTTTCAGGACATAGCATTTACATCCAAAGATGTGAAAATATTTCACACTTGGCTTCTTTCCTTTAATCATCTCATAAGGAGTCTTACCATGACTATTCACCATGGTGCAATTTTGAGTAAAACATGCAGTGTTGATAGCTTCTGTCCAAAAGTAGGTTGGAAGCTTTGCATCTGCAAGCATGGTTCTAGCTGCCTCTATGAGAGTTCTGTTCTTTCTTTCCACTACACCATTTTGCTGTGGTGTACCAGGTGCAGAAAATTGTTGAAAGATTCCATTGTCTTCACAATACTCTTCCATGGTTGAATTCTTTAATTCTGTTCCATTGTCACTCCTTAGTACTTTGACTTTGTACTTAGAGCTATTCTGAATATTCTTGACAAGTTCAATGATTTGCTGAGGAGCTTCATCTTTCTTATGGAGAAAGAATACCCATGAGAATCTTGTGTAATCATCCATTATAACTAGAGCATATCTTTTCTTGCTGATAGACATAATATTCACTGGACCAAATAGATCAAGATGCAGCATGTGAAATGGTTCAGTAATTAAATTTTCTGTCTTGCTCTTGAGAGTGGTTCTTTTCTGTTTACCAAGCTGACAAGCATCACAAAGTCCATCTTGCACATAATTCACCTGAGGTAGGCCTCTCACAAGATTGTGCTTAACAAGTTGATTAAGCTTCTTAAAATTGAGATGTGAGAGCTTCTTGTGCCAATTCCAGCTTTCTTCATTTTATGCCTTACTACAAAGACATCTGACAATTCCTTTAGCTGTATCATTCAAGCTGGCTTCATAAATATTACCATGTCTCTGACCAGTTAGAGCAATGTCTCCATTCTTCATATTCAAGATTTTGCATCCTTCACTGTCAAAGATTGATTGGTAACCTTTATCACCTAGTTGACTTATGTTTAAAGTGTATGTTTCAAGCCTTCAACTAGTGCTACGTTTTCAATGATGACATTCCCCAAAATTATTGAGCCATATCCCAGAGTTTCTCCTTTATTGCCATCTCCAAAATATATCACTGGGCCAGCTTTCCTTTCAAACTTTGTAAGCAGGGACCTCTTTCCAGTCATATGTCCAGAGCATCCACTATCTAAGATAATTGAATGCTTCTTTCGTGTGCCCTTAACAGAAGATGGAGAATTTTTCTTTGGAGATCCAGGTTTGTCTGAAGCACTTGCCATCAAGGCAATGTTGTCATAATCCAATTCATCTTCAGAATCACTGGAATCTGCCCAATCCTTCTGTGTGATCATGAGTGCATTACCCTTTCCTGAATTCCTAGGCTTCTTACACTCACTTACAAAATGTCCAAGCTCGTTGCAGTTAAAGCACTTGATCTTTGCCTTATCAAGCTTGATGATTGTACTTTTGCCCTTGTCACTCTTCTTCTCTTCTTTCTTTTGAAAAGGTCTTTTGCTAAATATTCTCTTGTTGAATCTTCCTTTCTTGAAAGCTTTAGCAAACATAGCAAAGAGTTCCTGCATATTTAATTCAGAATCACTGTTGTCAGGGTCTATATCTGTAGTCTCTTACTCAGAACTTTCTTTGCTTTTCTTCTTCCTTGTGTCCTTTACAATAGGTCGAGCCTGTTCTTCTGGAAGCTTCTTTGATTCGGGTTGAGCAGTAAGTGCAACAATTTTCATCTTTCCTTCACTTCTGCTCTTCTTCTGCTGCCTATTAAGTTCATAAGCCCTCAATTTTCTATAAACTGCCTCTAATGATATTTCATCCAGATCAATAGCTTCTTCAATGGCAGATATCTTCTCATTGTAGAAATCAGGCAAGGCTTTCATGAACTTAGTATTCATATCCTCCAAGTCATAATGTTTACCATGCATGGCCATCTCATTGATGAGTTTTGTAAACCTATCAAAGGTATCAGTAAGCGACTCACCAGACTTGGATTCAAAGTACTCATACTGTTGTATGAGAAGTGTCCTCATATTCTTCCTGACATGTTTAGTTCCTTCACAATGAACCTTCAGATTGTCCCATGTCTCCTTAGCAGCCTTACAAGAGTGAACATAGTTAGTGAGAACAGAATCAATACTATTGAATAGTATGTTCCTTACTAAAACTCTACAGTTACTGACTAACTTATATATCCTATACAAAGTGTAAAATCCTTTAGAAGATCAGGATATTACAAGAAGTATATGCAAATTCTATTCTAATCATCACAACTCATGAATTATTCCTAACATGCTTAAACACGGATCAAGCATGAGATGATATTAAAATATTAATATAAATAATTTATTGAGAATAAATTTGATTAATAAATATTATTTAAATGTGTACTTGTAGAGAATTAAATGCTAAAAATATTATTAGTAAACACTATTTAATTATGTAATTATAGGGAATCAAACCCAGGATAAAAAAAAAGCTAAAGTAAATAAATTTTATATAATTATGTGGTTACAAGAATTGAACCCGAGTTTAGTGATAACCAAATTTGGTATTTTGATACTTTGGTACTATTGCGCGCCATTAAAACATGATGTTTCGCATTAATATATAATATAGATACCGCATAAGGCTTAATTTTTTTTAATATTTGTAGTTATTGTTGTATTTATCTTGTTTTTATCAAATTTTGTCAAAGAAAATAAAGACATAAATAATGTATTTAGAGAATTAACTATGTGAGTCAATAATGTATTTAGAGAATTAACTACGTAGTCAAAAAAGATGAGAACAAAATTTCTGAAGTATGGGCAAAACACTTCGTTCATAATAGCTTGAAATGTCGCATGTGTGTTAGTTAGGCCGAACGGCATAACCAAAAATTCATAGTGACCTTCGTGGGTTCAAAAAGAAATTTAGGCACATCCTCGTTTCGATCCCTCACTTGATGATACCCGGACTTTAAGTCTAATTTTGTGAAAATTGTTGCCCTATGTTGCTCATCTAACAATTCATCTACAATGTGTATGGGGGTATTTATTCGGACTGTGGCTTTATTCAAAGCGCGATAATCGACACAAATGCTCCATGAATCATCCTTTTTTTGACTAATAACACAGGGCTAGAGAACGCACTGTTCGAGAGCTGAATAATCCCCGCAGTGAGCATATCTTGGACCAAGCGCTCTACTTCGCCCTTCTGGACTTGTGATACCGGTAAGGTCGAACATTCCTTCCTTTAGCACAATATTGTGGTCTTGGTGTCGTGCAGGGGGTAATCCCAAAAGTAAAGAGAACACATCCTGGCAACGCTGAACCAATGGAGATAAAAACTAAGGCACCTGACTAACCTCTACATCCTCTTCATGCTCTGTCACAGTCCTTAAATGGTTAAACTCCACTAATAAAACCTGTTTTTATTTCCTGTAGAGCTATAAAATTATTAGTAGCTCGGGGATCTATCATCATAATAACCGAACTGCCGTTCACCTCCCCCCTTAGCTTAAAAGTCTCCAGACTAGTGATGCCAACCACTGAATTCAAAGATATCTCCGGCTGCACTTTCTCCACCCCCTTCTGTTCATCCTCACCTTGTGATTCTACCAAACCCAGGTCGTCCTCTATACTACTATCAGCCTAAGTAAGCAAAACACTTAGTTCCCTAAGTTGGCATTTGTGTCCCACACTCCATTTCCCGTCACATTTAAAACACAGTCCCTTCGCATGCTTTTCTAGCAATTCTTTACCAATTAGCCTCCTTAAGTCGTCCATAGATTTGGTCATAGGCAACGGGCTGCTCGCCGTGGATATGCCTGACTGAAAAAAGTTACTCATGAATTTTGGAGACGAATTTGCACTGTAGAGTATGAGCGTGATGAATATGCAGACTATCCTGCCCAATTGGTGGGTTTCACTAGCGGGCTGAGTCCCCCTTTGCTGTCTGTTTTCAGCTTCCCAAACTTGAGCTTCTCCTCAACCATCTGGGCTAGCTCCATGGCGTGGTCTATAGTGACCTGACCTAACAACCACACCTTAACCTTAATGCCATCTCGCAACCCATTCAGGAACTACCCTAGCGTTAGTTCCTCCAAAACATTCTCCAAGGGACCTATCAATGCTATGAATTTTAGCATGTAGTCAGTGACATTACCTCCTTACCAATGCGTGAGCTAATGTTCTTGTAAAGTTCCTGCAGATTACGAAAGAAAATGGTGACAAAGCAACCCCTTAACTTGATCTCATCGCTCAATTGGTCGTCTTCGATGCTCCCACTAGAATCATAAAAGAGCCGATCCTTCCAACGCCACCTCCGTAGCCTCCACATTTTCTTGCTCCTTTAAATTGTAGAAATTGAAGAACCGCTCTACTTAGAGAATCCACCCGTTTGGGTTATTTCCATCAAACAAGGGCATATCAAGTTTCTTATGCTGTCAGGCATTTTTATTATTTCCAAGCCCAACCGGTCCGCCTCATGAACCCGACCCGGCTCCAAACCCAGTTCCAACACCCGGCCCGAGTCCAAACAAGGTTCCCACACCCGGACCCGACCTTATTCCACTACCCGACCTAGCTCCAGATTCTTTTCGACCTCCACTACTGCTGTTTTCCCTAATTTAAAACCCTTCCCATTAATTTCCATCTCTGTTTAGTGTTCCTTCGATTTGTTGGATTGGAGTGCTGTGATGGTTGACCGAACATCGGACTGAAATCGAAGCTGGTCGTCTCTCATGGATGATATGAGTGATTCTTGGGTGTCTCTAGATCTAGTGAGGTGACCTTCAAGTCTAGAGATCATCGCCGCGGTTAAATTTTCATCTTATTGACGTGAGATATCATCAAATCTTGTTACAAATCGATTCACTAGTGCTTGTTGCATGGCGGCTACCGCCCCTTTTATTATCGTCGGGACCTCGATTGAGATGGTCTCGCGAATCGATCTTTGAGCCGCCTCTAGGTGTTCCTCCACTTTCTCTAGTTTCTCCTTGTCCGTGGGTTGGGCCGTGGATCGATAAAAAGATGCTCTAATACTACTTTTGCAAGAGATTCTTTATAATTAACAATATGAACACATACAAATAGAATACTTGAACTAATTAAAATAGTAATTTTGAATGATAAAGATGTGAATTTTCTGTGATTACAATGAAAATCAAATACAACTGAGACTTGCCAACGTTCAAAAGGTTGGTGCTCTTCCAAATTCCACAACTCAATACAATAATTTCATAATTCCAACCCTAGCTTTCCCCCATCAAATTACTGCCTCTTCCTTCTGTGAAATTACTCCTCTGCTCTCCTATCTTTGCTGTTGAGACTGTTCCTTCTGTTTTACGGCTTCTTGCATAAGTCAACAATCCAGGCCCACTTGCTTATCAGGCCTTAGCATCTTCCTTGTAAATTGTTTCGTATTTCTCTTCAGTGATTCATGTATTAACTGGACATAAAGAAGAATACAACATGATCTAGGAGGCCACACATGCAACCCACAATGCCACCGAAACTTAGCTAATACTGTAATACTACATAAAAACATGGCCTCTCCTTGTTTAGATTCTACTAGAAACCATTACCCCTAAGAAATTTTCGAATCTCACAACTGCATTTGTCACATTTGGATTTTCTTTGACAACTGCTCTGTTGAAGGTTGTGATGGATTATGGATCTGTCATCATTAACCTCGCTCCCAGCCGCCCCACTAAACGAGACAATCTGCTCTACCTTGAGCTTCTTGGTGATGCCTTTGACATTATTATATATGGAAATGGTATTGTTAATTAACTAGCTAATTAGTTTTGGGCTAGAAGAATTGGCCTGGTCCATATTAACGGGAGGAATGTAATGTGTGTGCGAAGATTGAATGTTTGTGTGAGCAAATAGAAATTTAGATAACAGGATGATTGGTGAAACTGGATTCGTTGCTTTGCGAAAATATTAAGTGTTTTCTTACTTAATATTTGAGGAAAATAATTGGGGTTGCATGTATATCTTGTTGGAAAATGCCATGCAAGAATAAAATGATTGAATAATGTTTTGTTTTAGAGATGAAGTTAACATAAATAGATGATTACTTAGCTAGTTAATATAAATAGATGATTACTTAGCTGATTTTCCTTTTAATTTTCCAAGCAATCTCGGATGTTGTTGTGAACATGTTCTTCTCCACCAAGTTTTGTGCAAAAAAGAGTTTAGAGATCCTATTAATTTGGCTACCTCACAAGAGATTGGCTCTGTTATTTATAAAAAAAATCAATGTAATGAGCGGAAGTCTAATTAATCGGCTGACCCAAAGGGGAGGACATTTAGATCGACTGCCCTGGGCCTAAAATTTTTGGGGGCCAAAATTTTTATATTTTATGTAATATTATTACTATATATCAATCCAATAAGAAAAAAATTGAAACATGTATGCTATTATCTTACATAAAAATTACATAATCACTTGATCGATTCAACGGCTTCACTGCACAATCTCCACAACTTAGCTCAACCATACTCAGCCTCAATTAATCGTCTCTCCTAACTTTATATTCATACACGCGCTAATCACATCCATAATAATATCATTAATAATACGTATTATTATATATATTACGTAATACGTATATAATACAATATAATATAATATAATATAATATAATATAATATAATATATAGTTGAGAATTTACCAAAACCACTAGGTTTAAAGTTTCTTTTTGCAAAAATACCATCTTCTTTAATTAATTGCATATTTACTAATATTTTTAAAATAAAGCATTTAATTTGCAATTAAACCCTTAATGAACTCTGCCTAAAGTTCCGTTACTTTTTGTTACTGTGTTTTCCATCTTTTTCTCTCTAGTACTCCTCTCTCTTTCTCCGTTTACCCCCCCCCCCTTCTCTCTCTCTCTCTCTCTCTCTCTCTCCGTGCAGTCCGTCATCTCCGTCTCCATTGTCTCTCCGCGATTTTTGTTACTTACAGGTGACTTCTAGCTAAACTATCCAACTAGAATAGTCAAACTCCCTAACTATATTTACAAACCAATTTGAGACAATTAATCTAGCTTTAATATCAATTACTATGCCTTCTTACAGCTTGTTTAGACCAAAAGAGCCTTTGTCATGAAGCCTTGCATTTCGTCCCTCCAAATATGATAAGAGAAGACTTGTCCAACAAGAAGAAGTACGCTTTTGTGAGCAATGTTGGCAACTGACCCCCAAGCATAAAGCATGTCATTCCAAGAAGAGTAGTTGTGAGAATAGTTTCCTATGAGAGCAACAAGATTACGGAGCACAAAAGAACTATAGCAACACGTTACCATGAGATGATCACTGCCCTCAATGCCCCCTTGCACACAAAAGACAATGCTGGGATATGTCGAGACCAAAAAAAGCGAGCCTATTGAAGGTGTTGAGACGACCATGGCAAACCAGCCATTCATTATGAGCATATCTGTTAATTCTGAGCTTGTGCCCAACCAAATGATGCTAGGGGACAATAGGAAGTTTGAAGCGGATGGCATCCCAAATGTGGTGAGTACGAATCTTATGGATAGAGGTCCCATCCCATAAGATATTATCTGAAACATTGATATCAAAAGTAGGCGAGTCAAAGTCATGAATCCATCTTCGTAAAGACTGATTGTGACGATGTCTACTGTTGGGGGTAGGGAGTCTCTAGGTGCCAGTGCTAGTAAGATCATTTACAGTAGCTTGAGAAGAAGAATTAGCCTGAGAAATTATGGGATCACCGTTTGAAGAAGCCAAGCATCTACCACGCCACCAAGGGTCGAACCAAAGGGATGTATGCAGCCCATTGCCTATTCGGAAGGAAATAAAACGAATGGCTTCATCTCTGAGCTTTAAGAGTTTATGCCAGATCCAGGAGCAGCCTGAAGGTTCTAACATTGTCCAAAGATGCTGGCGTTTGAGCACGGTAGATTTCACCCACATAGGCCACAGAGACTTGTCTTTTTGAATTATTTTGAATAAGTGAAGCAACAACTGAGCTTTGTTCCATTCTTTTGTATTTTTGAAAGATAAACCCCTTCTTAGAAAGGCAAGCAAACATACTGCCAAGCAACTTTAGCACCACCTTTAGCATCTAAATCCCCTTTCCGTAAGAAATGAGTAAAGATAGTCTGGATCTATTTGTGCACTGACTGAGGTAGAAGGAAGTGATTGGTCCAGTACGCTTGGATTGCAAATAACACAGCCTTGATTAACTGAGCACGACCTGCAAAGGAGAGAAGCAGAGCAGTCCAGGTATAGATTCGACAAGTGAGCTTGTCTATCAAAGGAACACAATCGTTGGCACTGAGTTTTGAGGAGATTAGGGGCACCCCTAAGAACTTTATAGGCAAGACACCATGAGGTATATGAAAGGTCCTATCAAACCAAGAAATCATTTCTTGTTTATAATTGGCAAAAAAAACTGTGCTTTTGTGAAGACTTGGAGATAGGCCACTAGCAGCCGAGAACTTAGCCATACAAGACATAATGTGGTTCAGAGAAGCCTGATCACCATGAGAAAAAATAGCACATCATCCGCAAAAAAATAAGTAAGTCAACTTGAGTTCTTTACAATGCCAATGGAATTTGTAACCATTAGGGGTTTGGTTGAGCAAGCAAGATAACACATTCATTACTACAGTAAACAAGTAGGGAGACATGGGGTCTCCTTGGCGAAAGCCTTTCCCACCTTTAAAATAACCCTGCAAACTACCATTTACTTTGATAGAATACCGCACTAAAGAGATGCAAGCATAGATCCAACCCTTGAATTTATTAGGAAAATTCATGAGAGACAGAGCATGCATTAAGAAATCCCAGTTAACAGAATCAAACGCTTTGTGCAAATCAATTTTCAGGGCACACTTTGCAACACCAGTATCTCTAGAGTAGCCACGAAATAGTTCTTGAGCCAAAATGATATTATCAGATATGCTTCTATTCTTTACAAAATCAGATTGAGACAACTCAATTATGTGAGGGAGCACATTTTTTATCCGATTAGTCATGATTTTAGCAATGCACTTGTAAGCTATAGAACATAATGAGATAGGTCTAAAATCTATCATGGCAGTAGGAGTCAAGTTTTTAGGAACCAAAGCAATACTGGTAGAATTGATACCTGGGTGCATGACTGAGCTGTTGAAGAAGTAAATCATAGAAGCACAGAAGCAAGGTCCAACTATCTCCCAAGAATCTAAGAAAAACTCCATAGTTAACCCATCAGGGCCAGGGGCCTTGTTCTTCTTCATTGATTTCAGAGTGCTGAGAATGAGATCATCAGTGATGGGAGCTTCAAGAGTAGAAGCTTGAGTTTCTGTGATTTTTTTTTTTGCTAATTAATTAAATATATACCAAAAAGGAACAACTTACGAAATCCAGGGGCATACCCCGCGAGATAAGCATTCAGACATTAACAACAACTAAACACTACACTAGATAGCTTAAATACTATACTAGTCTGCAAACATACAAGCAGCTAGCCAACAACGAAAACCAACCTAAGAAAAACTAAAAACTACAAATTTATCATAGAAAACCCTCCTGGCTCACATTCAGGTCATGTTTGACCCCCCTGACGGATTCTCCCCTTTGTCCTGCATATCCTGGGCTCCATAGGCTCCTCCATGACCGGCTCCACTTGCCTCATCCTCTACTTGGCCAGTGTCAACATGCAAGGTAACATCCCCAACAGAGCGAAATAGAGGCCCCAAATACTGCATGTTGCCCAGGATTGGATCCTTTCCTCTGGCTCCCCCCTCTCTTCGTTCCTTGTAGGATAGACCCTCCTTGCCTCCAGAGGACAAGTTCTGAAGCCGAGCTGTTGGTAGATCGATTCCCAGGTCTATCATATAGTCCCTCAATTGAATAGAGCGACATGTTAAATCATGAAGCTCCACTTCCTCGATATCCCTTAATCCACGTGCAGAGGCACGGAACTCCCTATCTCGGGACCCTTTAACCGGAGGGAGTTCTTTACCCAAAGAGGCCAAAAACATCTGAAGGTTCTCCAAATTACGTCTCGCCGCTGCCAGAGCCTTCCTCTTCAATTCAGAGTTGTGCAAAGTGTGGTTTAAGAGCCCCGCTATCTCCACCTCTTCATCCATGTCTGAAATAATCCGTTCATCCTCCCCTAGCACCGGGATTGGGATTCCATTCCTCTTGATAAAACTCCCCAGCTACCTAATACAATTCAGGGCAAAGCCCAAATCTCTCAAAAGCTTGACATCCTATCTTTTTTGCAAACCATTTAAGGCATCCAGATCACTCATGTCGACATTACCTCAAATCGTAGGCACCTCATGCCCATTCTGAACAATGCTGTTTCTGAAGAGAATGACTACATTCATAGCAATAGCCAATCTCTCCTGCATTCTCTTCACAGAGTCATTCCAGCCAGGACTCTCTTCCCCCTCTATCCTTACATTACACCGGGCCTTCCCCTTTCCCTTATCATTAGCCTTTCCACTCGCAGTACCAAAGCCCAAGTCCAGTATTTGTGGATCCATGGACTTATTCACATCATTACCAACATCATTACCAACCCCCCCAAAACACCCTGCACATCGTCCGTAACTTCATTCAGGGAGGATTCCGACAAGTCAACAAAGGAAGTAACACAGTGCCCCCCATCTACCTTAGTAAAACTAGCAGGTTTTGATTGAGAAAAAACCTTACCATCAATTAAGCGATGCATGACCCGACTACGAGTTTGAGCAGCCATCCCAGGCTCCGGGATCATCGAGACTAGGTTATCTGCAAAGGAGACCCCCTTTTTCCCACCATTCTTCATACTCAATCCCAACTTACATTGAGTATCATTAGATGGTATCTCCGATACCAAATCAGCCGCGAACGAGACCCTTTTTGGGCTCATACCTGGATCTAACCCCTCCTGGGTCACCATCGAAACCCCCTTTTTGCCATCGTTCATCATACTTAATCCTTTCTGCTTCTTAGATCCGGTACCATTAGATGGTATCTCCGATACCAATTCAGCCGTAAACGAGACCCTTTTTGGGCTCGAAACTAGATTCAGCCCCTCCTGGGTCATCGTCCTATGATCCTTAACATTAGTCGCCATCACAGAATCATCCGCAAATGACACCCTCTTGCTACTCATGCTATCCGACAAGAAGAAGAAAGGGAAATGTGGTGTTTAGGTGAGAGATTCTTAGGGGAATATGGATTAGGGAAGTGGAATATTGGATCTGATGAGGAATATGTTTAGGATTTGAGATTTTAGAGAGAAGTTTTAGAGAGAAGGCAGATAGAATACGACTCTCATCTTTTGTCAAGAACAGGGTTTTTCTGTGATTTGCTTACACTGAACAACAGAAAAGACTGCATTGGTGCTGGGAGGTGTGCCAATACAATTTTGAAAAAACTCAACTGCAACCCGAGAGCATTGAGACTGACCTGAGACCATGGTTGCATCATTATAAAGAATGGCTAGAATCTTGTTTGAATTCCAGTTAGCTCTGACTTGATTAAAGAAGAAAGAGTTATTACCATCTCCTTGAGCAAGCCAGGTGACTCAAGATTTTTGCATATCCAAAGCCTCTTCTTGAAGTAAATGGTTCTCAAGAGCCAAGGATTGAGCCTTTTGCTGATCTAAAAGATCAAAATTGTGGGGGTCTTGTTGGAGTTGAGCTTGAATGAGGTAGAGTTTAGCTCGGCTTTGAGAAACATTAGAGTGCACATTTCCATTTGCTTTGTTAAGGTCAATAAGAGCCTTTTTCACTTCTTTGATTTTCCTATTTAGAATGGCCATGGGATCGCCATACCAGGTGCTGGCCCAAGCTTTCTCAACAGTGGAATGAAACCCCTCTAAATGAGACATGAAGTTGAAGAATTGAAAAGGCTTGTGAATTTTTTCTAGGTGCATAGGAGTATGACAACAAGGGGGCAGTGATCCATCAATCCTCTAGGTTTCATAAACCCAACACTGTTAGTAAAAGCATGCAACCAAGAGGAATTTACCAACATACGATCAAGTCTCTTATGGATAGTCTCTTTTGGACGATTATTACACCAGGTGAATAAATCACGGTACGAAGTGGACCCAAGCCAGAGTCTACAACACAATTTTTAAAATTTTGCATATCAGGAGTCCAGTGCTCAAGGCCACCACAAACTTCTGATAAATCAAGAATGCAGTTGAAATCTCCAAGGACACACCAAGGAACAGAAATGAGCTTACTCAAGTTCTCCAAATCTTTCCACAAGGCTTCACGTTGATGGGGCTTATTTAAGGCATAGACAAAAGTAACAATAAGATTGCATTGCTTTTCCAAAAAAGTGACATTACAAGTAATATGCTGAGAAGAGCTAGAGAGGATAGTATAACATCCAAGCCCACAACCGAATACATACTGGACCCAACAACCCACCACAGGTCAGTCCAAAAGTGCTAGCAAATTGGTACACATTGGTCATTGACTTGTATCTATAAAGGAACAGAATACTCTCAATCTAATCGATGTGGGATGTTACAAACACCCCCTCTTATTGGGTCGACATTCTCGTCGAGCCCACACACAAAATTACTAAACCCGGGCAGTGCCTCTACACTTCCGGCCGGGCAGAGCTCTGATACCATTTATAACAACCGAGGTCAAATCTCGAGCCTTTTTTCCAAAATTGGGTCGAGTCCCGATTCCGAATCCGAAATAAGCCAAAGTAAACTGGCCGAAATGCAGCCAACTTGGGTAGTCCACAAGCCCACCACAGGCCCCCAAAAGATCATTATTTGTTGGTGCACTTTGTAGTAGTACTTTGCCTTATAAACTGAACTAAAGTCCCTAATCTCCTCGATGTGGGACTGGGGTGTTATAGGAAGTCGCACGAACAATCGTAATTAAGGTATGATTTCTTTCACTTGTAACTTATTTGATTTTATTTTGTGAATTTGGGGACCAAATTCTTTAAGGAGGGGAGATTGTAAAATCCGTAATTTATTTTTATTTTTAAAATTATATATTAGATTTTAAAGTAATTTTTAATTAGATATTTATTTTATTTTGGTAGGCCGAATACATAAATATAATCAAGTTTATATGAGAGAATAACAATTAACACACGTTTAAATAATCAAAAACTGTATGGAATTAATAACTCCTCTCTCAGTGATGTAAAATATCACAGAGAGCTGCTTAGGTTACAATGAAATGATAATTCTTTATCAATTACCCTTCCAACTTGTTCATTAGCAAAAATGTACAAGTTAATAATAATTGATGATGTCAAAACAATTAGACAAATACAGTGTTTAATAAATAATCAGAGTTTAAATTTTTATTTAAACAAAATTTACAGAAAACAAGAAATACTTACAGTGCTTTATTTACTTAATTTCCTCAACATCTGGTGTTGATCTGAGATAGTCTATTAGAAATCTTCTTTCTGCATTCTCGAGTTTTATCTGCATGATCTTCTTAATCTCTTTAAGTTCAGGATCATCTTCACCAGTCTGATAGATTGTAGATCTCAGAGAATATATTTTGTTCTTCCTCATGTCATTACCTAGTCTGATAAAATGTGCTTTCTCTGACTCTGGATTAAAATCTAAAATAGTTATACCCAGATCTGTCTTCAGTCGAGCACTATTTTTCTTCATCTCAACAATCTTCCCATGATAATCTCTGTATTTTGGAACATACTCACTTGTGTATTTTGTACCACTAAATGCCTTAGCTTTCAACATCTTATTCCTTAGCACATTAACAGCTTGCTGAGTTCTTTGATTTTTCACTTTGAAGAGATATAGAACATATTCAAATTCTTCCCATAACTTCAAATCAATGTCATTCTCACCAACTTTATACACAGTCTCATCAGCCATGAAATATAGCAGAAAATCTTTCTTCAAACTCTTTTGATGAATCAACTGTACTGATTCTAGTCTATCCAAACTCTCTTGTGGAACATCACGTCCTGGAACAGCCAGTGATGAAGGATCTAGAGGACTAGTATTCACTCTAATTTCTCTATCTGAGCCCAAGCCAGATGTATCTCGACTTTGCTTGGACATACAAGCTCTGCCTTGTAGAAAATTAGTACCTCCAGTCTTCAGAGTTTGATCAGGAATAGTTGGTTTTGTAAAAAACATTTGCATCTGAGTAGACAATGGTTTCTGTACAACTTGTGTAGCAACAGAGGTTGTATGCACTTTCTTCGAAACCTTTTCTTCTTCAATAATCTTACCTTTCAGCTTCTGTATAGCATCTTCTGTTGGTTTCCTAGACACTAGTAAATTCTGATCAACACCAACATTTTCTTTAATAAAAATGCATTTTTGAACAGACCTAGGAGCTTTCTCATTCTTCTTTAATTTTCCAGACTTCAAAGCTTTTTGATGTTCTTCTTGTAAATTATTCTCTTCAGCTTGAATGTCTTCAATTGTAACTCCTTCTTCATTTTCTTCAAGAAACAGTCTTGCAGCCAATTCTTCATCTGTCTGTGGATTGTCAGTGAATAACAAGCTCTTGGTCTTTGAAGTACCCTAAACATCAGTATTTATTCCATCAGACTTTGTAGAAGACTTGCCAGATCTCAGACTCATATCTTTACCAGCTTTTGATTTTAATCTCTTTTGGTCATTTGCTCCTCCATCTTTAGCATCATCCTTCTTAGTCAGAGTTTGAGATTGCTTGCATTTGAACTAAGCAACTATCTCCCCCTTTTTGACATCATCAGGAATCAATAAAGATGTGATCAATTCCAATGAGGTAGCAATAGAGTCAATCTTACCACACAAGTCAATTTGATTCTCTTCCACTTTATTTAGCCTTTTAAACAGAGTTTCTTGATCTTTAGAAAAAGTCTGAAACTTCAGTTTATTATCTCTCTGCAGAGTCATGTCTCTTTGAACAACTTCAGCTCGCACATCAGTTATTGCTTTTTGAGAATCATAAAACCTGTTATTAAGAGTCTTGACTTGAATAACAGTGGCTTTTAGACATGAAATAATCTCTGGATTTGAAATCTTTGTAGCAGTGCTATGCACAAAAGCAGCTGCTCTTCCAACAGGAAAATGCAATCTTCTTTATACCAATTCTCCGAAAATTTGGCAAAATATTATTCTTCAATTTCACGTTGATGTGAAGGTCCAGAAAAATCAGTTTGTACTGGTTGTCTCTGAGAAGAGTTAGACTCAGTACTTTCTTCAGCTTCAACATCGACTTCAGCATTTTCATTTTCAACTGGATCAGTCTCAGCAATATTCACTGCAGCTTCAACTTTTTCAGCAGGAGTCTCTGCAACTTCAATATCTTCAGCAAAAGTCTCCTCAGCATTCTCTATAGTTTGCTCTCCATCTTCAACAGACTTTGCAATCGCAAGAACTTCATCCACAGACTCAGAAATTACAGCCTTGGTTGGTTGATCAATTTCTTCACCTTGTTCAGTAACTTGGTGAGCATCAGAGAATAATGCTGTATGTGTTGCTACTGTTTTATCAAGTACCACAGTAGGTTGATCAGCTACACCAGTTTCTTCAGAGTTAGCAACAACAGACGATGAGATAGGAACTTCAATGTCATCAGAGATTGGAATGAATGACTCAACAAAAGCATCCATATCAGCAAAACAATCTCTGTTTTCCACATCCATCTGTGCATCTTCAGTTGTCTTTACAGCTTCTTCTTCAGTATTTATCTCAACAGTAGGTATCTCCTTAGAAATCACCTCTGGAGCTTCAAAATTTATCTCTTCATCTGACTCATCAACTAACAACCTTCTCTTCTTTGATTTAGGCACCTCAGCTGCCACTTCTTCTTCAGCAGAGTTTGAGAAGTCAGACCTTTTTAGTCTTACCTTTTTAGCCCTGACAGTTTTGTGCTTTGTTCTACCTCCACTCTTTGGTTTAGCTTGTGTAGGTGGTGGATTTTGTTCAGAGTTTACAATTGGCTCATTGATGTTAGATTGAGGTTGAGTTTAAGTGGGTGTTGGTTGAATGTGTTCAGTGTTTGTAGGTTGTAAAGGTTCAGTGTTTTCAGGTGGTGAAAGTGCAGGCTCAGGACGTTGTGGTTTTTGAGGTTGATTTAAGAAGTTTTGAAGAGCAAGAGGCAAAAAAAAGTCAGGTACATGCTCCTTGGTTAAATCCTTGTTGGTCAAATCAGAGAATACTTTCTTATGAACTTTAAAGGCTTGAATAATGTCTTCCTCAGAAATTTCAACATCAGGCACACAAGCAGAGAAGAGCAATTGACAAAATCTAGAAAAATAAATAGTGGTACTAGACTCTGATAATCTTTCACCGATATTCATCAAGACGAGTCTACGAAAATCAAAATTACTTTCATATAGAAGAGAATACCCGATTTGAAGACTGTCAGTAGGAATAGCATCCCAATTGGTGAATTTCTTTCCAAACGCCCTTGTGATGCAATCAAAAAAGAAACTCCACTCCTTCCTCAGATATGGCCTTTTCACTTGACCAAGTCTCTCTAAAGGTCCTGAGTACCCAATTTGCTGCAACATCTCTTTTAGAAATCTTTCACCAACAACACTGTATGTGGAGTATGTATCAAAACCCAAAGATTCTCTGACCGTCGTTGGAGTAATGACATGCCCTGTTTCCTCATATGTGAAAATAATTGAAGGAGTCCCATTCTCTTCTCCATCGTCATAAATAGCTGTCTGCCAGAAAGTAGCAATCTGTGCAGCAGAGAGCTTTGTTGGTTCGACTAGGGCTCTACCAATCTCCGAATCCAGCAAGAAGTTTTCAATCAGATGAAACACCGCAGGAACGTTCTCAGTATTCAACGGAGCTGCATAGTTATTTGGTACAAACACTAACCCTCGAGCGTTAAAAGCTTTGGTGTCCATGAGATTAGACCCGAGAAGAAAATATCAGATAAAAAGATGTGTATGAAAGGTGTTTGCGAAAATGTGCAAGTGAAAGAACAAAGTAACTGTGAGTGGTTGTGTGCAAAGAGAATACCGTGTGCAATAGAAATATGAACCGTTTCTTTAAAATGATTAGATTTGTAATTAAAAATTAAAACCCAATCTTTTTAAACATTAGCACACGCAACCAGTTTCTTGATAAATGTGTGAGTGGGACACGCGGCACACAAGCAATGGAACAACTTTTTACGTTCAGTAATT
This sequence comes from Saposhnikovia divaricata, assembly GCA_036435485.1. NCBI lineage: Eukaryota > Viridiplantae > Streptophyta > Magnoliopsida > Apiales > Apiaceae > Saposhnikovia > Saposhnikovia divaricata. The sequence continues at coordinate 153,379,012 of CM071600.1, read as the reverse complement.
ATGGCAATAATTACTGCTACTCTCTCTCTCTCTCTCTCTCTCTCTCTCTCTCTCTCTCTCTCTCTCTCTCTTCTATTTCCAATACAATTTAACACTCTAATACTCATTAACAGTTGGCAATTATTTCTCTCATTTTTCAAAAACTCTTTTTTTTTACCCCAAGTATGTAAATTGTCTGAAATAAAATTTACCTTAGAGTACTAGACAAAATTCGTCAGTGTTTGTCAATTCTCCAACTTTATTACCATAACCCTTTCAAAAACAGCACAGTTCTGAATTTATGTGTGTGTATAGCAGAGTTTACTAATTCAAGATTTAGAGCATCTAATTTTTCATAAAATCCATAAAATAAATCAGTAAACACTGTTTGCACAAACTATCACAGTAAACACTTAAAGTCTGATGAATGCAAACTCTGTAGTAAATAATTGATATACAGTAACTCTGAACTAACTTTTACCCCCTTCTAACAAATCTATTTTTTTTCCTTTTCTCCAGTAATCAGAGGTTGGAACTAGTCACCAAAAATCCTATAATTTTAGCCCTTATCTTTTTGATAAGTTCCTGGGTCTTCCTAGTCTTTGACTAGTCACTAAAAATTAGAGAATTTTAGCCCTTACTTTTTACTAGCAAGTTCATGGGTCGTCCTAGACACAGCATAATCTCAAAGGAGTTCTAACAGCCTATATACATTTGCTTTGGGGGTAGACTAATAACAACATCTAACTTAACAGAGTTTAGAAGTCATTAACATCAGTAGTTAGTCATGAGAGGCAATGCACATAGCATTTATAGACTCAAAGTTTAGGATAGATAAACTAAGAGATGTTATAAATATGGAAACAGTATCATGCTGTGTTAATTTTCTGCACAGTCTAAGATTAGATCACAAATAACTTAGAAGGATTCATGATTAATTGCTGAGAATTATGCTTCATACAAATTTCTTCATCGGTGTTTATGTTCAGACAATAACATTATCATAGTTTATCAGAGTTTATCGATCAGAGATTAACAGTGTTTATCCAACATTTCAACAGTGTATGACCTACAGAGTATTCTAACAGTTGTATTACCACATCAAGGTATACTAATCACGGAAACATAATCACAGAAACATGAGCACATATTATATAAGTAAAGTTTGAGTCTAACCAGTATCTCTAGTCGAAACCAGAGATCATTCCTAGTTCATTTACCAGCCTTGTAAATGTAGCTTCACTCAATGGCTTGGTGAAGATGTCTACAAGCTGTTGTTCTGTAGACACAAAATGAAGCTCAATATTTCCTTCCTCTACATGTTCTCTGATAAAATGGTACCTTATGATGATGTGCTTGGTCATTGAATGTTGTACTGGATTACCTGTCATAGCAATAGTACTTTGATTATCACAGAAAATAGGTATTTTACTGTACCTTAATCCATAATCTATGAAAGGATATCTTCGATATAATATTTATTTTGGTATTTGTACGATTTAACAAAAAATTTAAATACACGTAGAATCCTCTCCACTAGGTCATTTATTTAATTGATTCAGTCAAAAGTCAAATGGTCAATTCTAGCAAAATCTATCATCCTATTCTTAAACTATAAGAGATATTCTGATTCGCTGAAAAATCAAAATACATTTTTACGGAATATATCTCTACACCAAGGCAAGAAGATCGAAAAAGAAATATTGAAATTTGATATTTTTTAGATCTACACTGCGATATTAATAAGGCAACAAACTCGAACAAAGAGAATTCGAGATTTAACGTTCTTTAGAGAACTCGTGCTAAATTCAAAAACGATCAGTTTTTATTCGAAAAATATTCTCTCTTTGCACTCAAAATATTTTTCTCATCCTAGAAAAGACTTTTCACTCTCAGGAAAATGTTACTCTCGTGCCAGAAATATTTAAAGTAATTTTTCTCCCGATTCTTAATTATCTTATATTTCGGAGAAAATTATTTTATTCGCTCAAAAATATTTCCTACGCTCTCAAAATATTTTATATATTAGGAAATATATTCTAAATATTTATTCTAGTCAAAACATTGGTCAAAAGATTTATCTTTTTCGAGAAAAGACCAATCGTATTTTATTCGGAACCGAAAGCTGATTTAATCGTTTTAAATCCAAATAAAATACTTCCACTTGTTAGAATGACTTGAAACTTGAGATTAATCACTTAAATACTATTTTATATGCATGGTTAAAGTTTCGTAAGTTTTCGAGAATTTTCGTCCGGGCACGAAAATCGAGACGGTTAGTCAGCTGTTGACTACGTTTGACCAAGTCAACCCTGATCAAAATTAACCAAACTTTCCAGAATATTATTTTATAATATTCCTAAGTGCTCCATAATTTTAGAATTATTTATTGGGTGTTTTCGTATTTATCAGGTATTTAATTAACGGTACTTGGTTCGTATTTATTCGTTAATTAAAACGAATGGAATATTCTAATATAGATTCAAGTGCTGGGAAATTATTTTGTCTTCTAGAATCCACTTGCAAAGAAACACAAATCACTTTCCATGTTGGCAATCCAAGTGATTTTAATCCCATCCACTCATTTTCCTTCAATCTACACCATTCCTTCCACCCAACTCTCTATATAAATAAACCACCTCATCCACCCATTTTAAACACAAGCTAAGAGCCAAATACATGCTGGGATTTTAGAAGTAGAACACACTATCAAGTTCATATTTTCTCTCTTCATCTACTTCATCTCAAAAAGCTTCTGTCTCTTATATATATATCCATATATTCAAGGTTTTTGTTCAACAAGCTTAGTTCCACCCAACCAAGCTTTGTTCACCCAAGCTAGCTCATCCACCACCACTTTCCGGCCTCCCGAAGGGCTGCCCAAAGTTTGACCACCGTGCCAAAATCCGGCCGAACCTCCGGCGAATTTTTCCGGCGAACTTTTTCCGGCGACTTTTAAAAGTGGTAATTTTTAGCTTCGTCTTTGTGTTTATATTTGAGATTTGTGCTTAACTTTTATATTTCATCTTAATCTCTATTCTCGGATCTATTTTAAACATCCCAAAAATCTCTTTATAAAAGAGAACGATTATCCGACAAACGTCGAGGTTGTAACGATTAAGTATGTTTACGGATTCTCAACTAGCATCTTTAGTGCTCCATGAGATATTCTATAAAGAAATACTTCGTTCAACAAATACTTCATTTAGCACAAGTTTAGCCACTTGTTTATCGATCTTACCTTTTATTCGTTAGTGGCTATAACTAATCTAGTGCAAGAAGTAAAAGAAGAGTATACTTTGACACTTGTATTTAGTCATAAGAAAGTATACATTTTAAAAGCCTTAAGCATATTAGCTTAAAGGATTTTGTATATCAACAAACTCCGAGATCTGTATCTTTATCTCATTCTTCCGGAGTATTGATATTTGACATAAGTCAAGTTGTAACGAAAAGTATTTATACCAATTCCTAACTAGGATCTACAGTGCTCTCCGTGGGATATTCTTTAAGAAATACTTCGTACAACATAAACTTCTACTAAAGCACAATTTTAGCCACTTGTATTTATTACAATTACGTTTAGTGATTGTAGTGGTTCGTGCAAGAAGTTATACGTATACCTTGACATTATATTAGTCTAAGAAAGGTATACATATCGAAGCCTTAAAGCGCTATAGCTTTTTAATAAGGTCTTCTAATATTACTCCATCCATCTTTATATTTATTTGGAGTAATTAAAAGTAAACTTTGATTATAACTTAATATCAAAGAAAGTATACTTAAACAATAACAATATAACTTAATATTCATTTACGAATATTAAAGTTAACTTTGGATCTAGTACCGTAACATACTAATCCAAACCTTATTCATCATTCATCATATTTGTTTCGTAGATATTGTTTGTCTAACTTTTGTAGTGAGGTGAAGATTAAGTGAGGTGATTCTCGTTCTAAGACCCAAGTCCTAGACGTACTAACAGGGAGTTAGTAGTTTTCGCACCGTGAGGAAGAGGAAAGACCCGAGACCTTTCATCTAAGACCCAAGACCGACAAAAGCCAAGAAGCAATAATCTACACCAAGGGTTCTACATCAACTTTGAAGAAGTAGTGGGGAGTTATTGTCTAAGATAAGTTGTGTAGGTGTTTACATTTATTTTGAGGTGGTAACGGGTAGTTGCGCACCAAGACAATTATTTGTAGGGTTGTAAAGGCTTCTCCGCCTACTAAAGGAGCGAGTTTATTTTAAGGGAAATCTCGAGTCCGGAGAGGAGCTCGGGGACTGGACGTAGGGGTGAGCGAATCCACTAGGGGTTGCGCCATCGCGAACCAGGATAAAATCTCCTGCGTGGTATTTACTTTACTTGTCGTTTATTTTCCGCACTTATAAACTGCTAACGACTCGGTAAAATATTTTAAAACGGGAAAAATATTTTAAAACGCCATAATAATTTTTTTTAATTTGATATTAAGCTATTCAACCCCCCTTCTAGCTTATAATAGCCCTCATACGGGACCTAACAATTGGTATCAGAGCAGTGCTTTTTAACGTGTTTGTTGAGTGATTTGTAGATCTACAGGCACAACAAAAAGTGATCCTACATGGCGTATCAAAATACCATTGGTTGTGGTGAAGGCCTATCTAGCTCTCGCCCTCCTTTATTTGATGGCACAAACTTTGCAACATGGAAAACGAGGTTTCGCATCTATGCTCGATCTCAAGGAGTCAAAGTTTGGATGGCCATAGAAGACAGAGTTGTTATTCCTACCAAAACGGTTGGAGATTTTGTTGTCGAAAAGAAAGTTAGTGAATACACTCTCGTCGAAGAAACCATGATGAATACGGCCGCAAAGGCGGAAATGGTTCTCATAAGTGCACTTGATGAAAAAGAAGGAACAAACTAGTGATTACCTAAGAAGGAACCATTGATATAAAAGATTCTCGAATGGAGACTTTAATCCATGAATACGAGAACTTTAAACTCCAAGAAGGAGAAAATATCATCGATATGGAAACAAGATTTACTCGTATCATCGATGAATTATCTCAACTCGGGAGAAGTATTCCCGAAATGAAAAGAACCGACGAGTTCTTAAATCTTTACCTCCTAGTTGGAAGGTTAAAGTTACAACTATTAAAGAAATGCATAATCTAAATGATTATGACATTTATAGTTTATTCGGTAACCTTCGTGCATAGGAAGAGATAATATACCGGATATGGTCATTCCCAAAGTGGAAGACAAAGAGAAAAATATGGCACTAAAAGCCATATTAATCGATGAAAATGAAAACGACGAGGCGTTGAACGAAGAACTCCAAGATCTCGATGAAAGCGAAATTGCTTTACTAACGAGACAACTTCGTCGTGTGCTTCAAAGCAAAGCTCAAAGATACGGAAAAGGCTTCCTAAAATCCAATAATCAACAAAGAGTTTTCAATTCTAACGGAAGGCCAAATTACTCTCAAAATTATACTCCTAAGTATAAAAGTAATTTTCCGACAACGAGCTATAACAAAGGCAAAGGCACTCAAAATAATAATGCTTATAATAATGCCAATGTTAACAATAATCCCACTTACACTCCTCCAAAGCATAAGGAACAAACTCCGGAGGAAACACAAGATGTGTGCGTCGAGTGTAAGCAACCGGGTCATTTTAAAAGAGAATGTCCTAAGCTTTCTAAAGGACGAATTCTCGTGGCCAAAAACGATTGGGATCTAAGTGAAGATGAAGAAGCTCCGGAAGCTAGTGAAGAAATTGTCAATCTATGCTTAATGGCTATCGGAGATGAAGATACATCAACACAAGCCTCCACTTCAAATCAAGAGGTAAACGCTAATCTCAACTATATTTCAAATAAGTTGCAATTAGATGAATCTAACTTGAATTTAGTTGATATGAGTAAGTATGATTTGATTGAGCTTATGGTTGGTATCAATAAAAAATATAAAGATGTTGATAAAAGACTTCATCTATTATGGTCTGAGAAAATGAAACTCAAAGAAATGCATCATACACAAAGTAAAGAGTTCACTCGGATGATGGATCTAAAAATCCAAAACGAAAATAAAATCATGTTCTTGAGTGATCGAAATCATCACTTGAAAAGTGAAGTCAATCAATTCAAGAACAATGCTCTCAATCTTGAAGTAGAAAATGTGGCTCTAGCACTTCAAGTTGAAGAGCTCGAAAATGAGAAGTTACAACTCAACGACAACATTAGTACACTTAATGTTGATCTTTTGAACTTAAAGATTCAAAATGAATCAATGATTCGAAACAGTGTAACATCTCAATCTCATGAAACCAATCTTGTAAAAGAGAATGAGCTATCACAAATCCTTGAGTTAAAAGAAAAGAAATTACAAGAAGAAACTCAAAGATTGAAAGAAGAAAATCTTAAGCTCATGTCTCAAGTTATGGATCAAGCAAGATTCCTTAACAATAAGATTGATGCCTTAGAAAGAGAAAAAGACAATCTTGAAACGGTTGTTCAAAGATTTACTAAAGGCACTGGGATATTAGACAAAATGGTACACTCACAAGTACCTCATAACGGTGAAGGTTTAGGATATAACAGGAGCGCTCCTCCTACGAGAAACGTTCAACCCCAAGCTCAACCTCCTATAATTCCTCCTCAACCACAAACTCTAAAATGCACATATTGTAACAAAGATGGACATTCTGTCTTTGATTGCAAGTACAAGAGTGGTGAGATTAAGGGGAAGCATGTATGGGTTCGTAAAGGATCGGAACCATACAAGAAGGTTGAAAGACAAGTACCATTTAACAATGTTGCTTATAATAATCAAAGGCAATAAAGGTTTCAACAACCTTGGGTGTTTCAAAATAGAAACCCAATGTATCGTAATAATGCTAGCAGGTATGCATCTAGAAATCAATATGTTCCTAACCGAAATTTCTATCCTCAAAATGCTCCCTACTTTGTAAATGATAGATATAATGTGCATCGTGATAACTCTAGATTTTATGAAAATACTAGACCCACACATCAGGCTAGACATTATGCTCCTAGAAATCAACACATGCCTAACTATGATTATTCTATGCCTAGATTTTATAATGATATTGATTATGATGTACTAACCCCAGGACCCTCAAGACGAAAGGGTACCTATAAATTTAATTGATTATTTTGAAGGTTTGTCTTGCCGCGAAACAAGACATGTGGTACCTTGATAGTGGATGTTCAAGACACATGACCGGTAACAAGTCACTTTTGAACAACATTAAAAAGGTCACTGCGGGAAGTGTTACATTCGGAGACAGTAGTAAAGGAATCATTATCGGAATAGGAGACATCGGGAATAGTCGATTCAAGATTTCAAACGTACAACTAGTCTCGGGACTAAGGTACAATCTACTCTCGATTAGTCAACTTTGCGACAATGATTACAAGGTAATCTTTTATACTACTCATTGTTGTATTGTAGATAAAAATTGGAAACTACTTCTCACTTGTCCCCGAAACAAAAATGTCTATACATGTGACATGAGCAAACATGAGAATGTATGCCTAATCACTACAAACGATGACCCATGGCTTTGGCATCGAAGATTATGACATGCAAATATGAAGTTGATTAAAAATATATCAACCAAAGATAATGTTCGAGGTATACCAAAATTGAATTATCAAAAAGATCATACTTGCGAGGCTTGCGAAACTGGAAAACAAATTCGAGCCTCTCACAAAGCAAAATTTATGATATCCACCTCTAGACCTCTCGAGCTTTTACATATGGATCTTATTGGTCCAGTTCCAATACAAAGCCTCGGAGGATGCTCATACAAGTTAGTAATCATTAATGATTATTCACGATACACGTGGACGGAATTTCTCAAAAATAAAAGTGATGCTTTTGAATCTTTCTCTTCCCTATGTAAAAAGATTCAAAATCAACAAAACACTACCATAGTCTATATACGGACTGATCATGGTAAAGAATTTGAGAACTCTAGTTTTACCAATTTTTGTGATGAAAATGGTATTACACATAACTTTTCCGCTCCGTACACTCCACAATCAAACGGGGTTGTTGAAAGGAAAAATAGAACTTTACAAGAAATGGCTAGCACGATGCTAAATGAATATTGTCGACCTAAGTATTTCTGGGCCGAAGCTATGTCTACGGCTTGCCATATTCTTAATCGGGTTTTGTTAAGGCCAATAAAGCAAAAGACACCATACGAGCTTTACTTTGGAAAAACACCGAAACTAAGCTATTTTCGAGTATTTGGAAGTAAGTGCCTCATATTAAACTCATAAGATTACCTCACTAAATTTGACCCTAAGTCAAGTGAAGGTATATTTCTTGGATACTCTACAAATAGTAAAGCCTATCGAGTATTCAATCTCAAAACACTTGTGGTGGAAGAATCAATGAATGTAGCATTTGATGAAAGTAAACCTCCACCAAAGTACAAAGATCTTGTCGAAAAAGACAATGTCGAACAAGATGATGTAGAAGAAATTATTCGACAATTCGAAAATATGGATCTCGGGAGCCCTGTTCCAAGAAACCCATTAGAGTTGGTCGAAACAGAAGTTGAACTCCCAAAAGAAATTCCTATAATTAAAAGTCATCCCTTGGACAACGTTCTTGGAGATTTGAACAAAGGAGTTCAAACGCGGTCACAAGTGCAAAATGTTGTGAATCATCTTAATTTTCTATCTCAAATAGAACCTAAGACCGTGAAAGAAGCTTTGCTAGACGAGGATTGGTTCTCGGCCATGCAAGATGAATTATTACAATTCACTCGTAGCAAAGTTTGGGAACTCGTTCCAAAACCCGAAGATACTTCCATAATTGGAACTAAGTGCATTTTTAGAAACAAGTTAGATGAAAATGGAATTGTTGTTCGACATCTCCGGCCCCTATACTACTGATTCGACATCTGAGGATGATGATGATGACCGTGACGAGGCCGCAAGGAGGCGACGTGCTAGTAGAGAGCCCCGAAGGAGGGCCCGAAGAATCCATGATGGACCTCCACAAACGACTAAGGAAAGGATCAAGGCTCATGAGGCTGACATCCAGAGGCTGAAAGATGATGCCGCCAGGGAACAAGCAAGGCAGAATCAAAGTCTGCATCGGCCTCCTCCAATCTCAGGAAGGGTTCCCGTCATAGATCTGGAGAGGCCGTCTAGGAGACGAAGAAGGGCCGATACCTCAACTGAAGGAGCAACAAGGGCGGAAACCCCCAGAAACAACCCCAAGGATCTGATGCCGCTTGATCTTGATGATCCAACACCTCCATTCACTGAGGAAGTGATGAATGCCCGCATCTCAAAGAAATTCAAGATGCCGACGATCAAGGCCTATGATGGAACATGCGATCCTGAAACTCATGTCAGGACGTTCACAGCTGCACTACTGCTGCAACCTGCTAGTGATGCCTTAAAGTGTAGGGCGTTCCCTCAAACCCTGTCGGGTATGGCTCAAAGGTGGTATAGCAGGCTACCTGCAAATTCGATTGGCTCTTTCAAGGAGTTGAAAAATGCCTTTGTTCGCCAATTCATTAGTGGAAGAGTTCATGAAAAAAGTTCTGCATCCCTCATGTATGTGGTGCAGGGGAAGAACGAGAATCTAAGGGATTATCTCAAGCGATTCACCAAGGAGACATCGAATATTACAGATCTGGAGAATAAAGTGGCCATGGTAGCCTTGGAACACGGAACCACTGATCCTTTCTTCAAAAGGTCTTTGGCAAAGCATCCTCCTGAGAACATGGCCGAGCTCCAACGAAGGGCCGACAAGTATATCAAGGCAGAGGATAGCATGAAAAAAGAAGCTGCTGGAGGTAATGGTAAAGGCTCCAATTATTTTAAGAAACGGAAGCAAGAACAAGAGTATGATGCTAGGGACAAGTATCCCCGGACTAGCAAGGATTCTAATTCACCCCCGAAGAAGAATTTGGGACCAAGATTCAACGACTATGCGAGACTGAATGCTCCTAAGAGTCAGATCTTGTTACATATCGAGAAAGACAAAGATTTTCGATGGCCGAAGCCACTTAGGGGTGATCCCGCAAGGAGAAACAACGATCAGTACTGTAGATTCCACCGCGATGTGTGGCATGATACATATGATTGTAGGCAGTTGAAGGATGAGATTGAATTCTTGATCCGAAAAGGAAAGCTGAACAAGTTCACTAAGGGTGATGATCGTGGAACTCAAAGGAGGGATTATGATAGAAGAGACAATGATAGAAGGGATGATGATCGAGATCGAGATCGTAACCCACAGCCCCGAGGGCCAGTTATTAACATGATTTGGGGAGGCCCGACAGCGGCCGGTACAACCCGAAACTCTCGGAAGGCGTATGCCAGAGAAGTGATGCACATCGTGGGAGAAGCCCCAAAGTGTGCCAGGACTGAGATAGCTATTGGTTTTGATGACTCAGATCTCGAAGGGGTGAAGTTTCCCCATGACGACCCGTTGGTCATAACCCCTGTGATTGGGAACTCGGAAGTGAAGCGGGTCTTGTTAGACAATGGAGCTTCTGTTGATATTTTGTTTCATGTCGCATTTATAAAGATGGGGTACACCGACTCTCAGTTGACCCCAACCAACATGCCAATTTACGGATTTAATGGAGTTGAGTCCAATGTTACAGGGACTATGCAGTTACCCATGACAATTGGGCAAGAACCTAAAGAGGCTACTCAGATGCTGAATTTTCTGGTGATCAAAGCATCCTCGACTTATAACGCAATCCTGGGAAGGACTGGACTTCATGTGTTCAAGGCTGTTGCGTCTACTTATCACATGAAGATTAAGTTTCCAACCCGGAATGGAATTGGAGAACATAAAGGTGATCAAAAGATGGCACGAAGCTGTTATGTAGCCTCGTTAAGGCCTGATGGAGTCGGGGGGCAAGTCCCTCCAATTGAAGACATGGATGTCCGCAGAGGTAAGGAACACCAAGAAAGGCCAGCAGAGGACATCACACAGAAGCCTTGGACAACCATTGAGGCTAAGGCGTTAACTGACTTCGTGGTTGAATGTACCATTGGCAACCAAGAAGTCGGGGGGTAGGAGGTAGTACCCCAAGCAGGAAGTGAACTTCAGAATAAGAATGAGGAGACCAGAAGGAATGGTGGGCGCTCTATTTTGATGGAGCATCAAAAACAAAATCAAGTGATGCAGGCCTAGTTTTGCAATCCCCCGATGGGCTCAAGTTATCCGAGTAGGACTTAGCTTCATATTTATCTAGTAGAAGCAGAAATAAGGTTCATTGAAACCATTGAAGAGCATGTTGCTCCGAGTAGGACAGTAGTACTCTATGTAAGGGTTGAACCCATTTCAAGTTATTAATGCAAGTTTGATTTCCATTCATTGATTGTGTGATTTTATTTATGTGCCGAGCACCCGATGAGTGCAAGTCAAGGATGACCGAGTACCAAAAATAAAAGAATACACGAATGGAAAACAAACAAATGCATAAGTGAAGATCCCGAAGGGTCAAGAGTTAGGTTACAACGCACCCAAGTAAGAGTTTAAGTCTGTAAAGGACCCTGGATAAAAGACAAGAAGCTAAAAACCACATGCAACAGTCGAAGCCATGAAAGGCCGAGGATGTTAAGGACTAGCTACTCTTCAATGCTTATTAAGTACCTGGATTAAGGATCCAAGAATGAAGGCCAATAGATAACCTTAAGCAAGGATTAAGAAGATCAAGCAAGCTCTCGTCTCAGAAGTTTAAAAGGCAAGAAGCCAATGGGATTGCATTTATCGAAATCTAAATCGAGGAATCAACCCAGAATCCTAGGTTGAAGAATAGAAGCTGTTAGCCATGAAGGCCAAGATTAGCAATGAAGGCCAAGGTTAGTTATGAAGACCAAACTTGAGGGGGTCATGAACCTCCAATTAAGATCCAAAGGTTGAAACTTCATGTTGACTTGAAAACCAATATGTAATTTTGAAAACCTCCTAGAGAAGGTTCAAGACCTCGTGGGGCTAACCAGAAACCCCCTGGCCTTTGACCGGCAGCTCTGATAGATATTTTGGTGATTTAAAACACCATTGAGATTGAAAACCCTTGATTTCGAACATTGGCGTTCAACCTTCGAACATCGACGTTCAACACCCAAGACCAAGACAAACATTGAAGCCATGACGACCAAGCAAGATGAAAAGTTACTTATGTGGGAGCATCTTTGAAAGAACACCTGAATGGCAAGTTGATAGCATTCTCGCAAGAAAATAGTGATGCATTTGCTTGGACTGCAGCTGACATGCCAGGGATTGATCTCCAACTCATAACTCACAAGTTGAATGTTGATCCTGGGCGGAAGACAATAAAGCAGAAGAAGAGAAATTTTGCTCCTGAAAGGCAGGAGGCCATTAAACAAGAAGTTGACAAGCTCTTAGAGGCTGGGTTTATTGAAGAAATTCAGTTTCCCGAATGGTTAGCGAACCCTGTGATGGTCAAGAAAGCGAATAGGAAGTGGAGGATGTGTATAGACTTCACTGATTTGAATGATGCATGTCCGAAGGATTGTTTTCCCCTTCCAAGGATTGATATGTTGATAAATGCCACAGCTGGACATGAGATGTTGAGCTTCATGGATGGGTTCAGCGGCTACAATCAGATTAAGATGCACAAGGATGACATCCCTAAGGTATCTTTCATAACTGACTTTGGTGTTTTCTGCTATCTTGTTATGGCTTTTGGTCTAAAGAATGCAGGAGCTACTTACCAACGACTGGTGAATAAGATATTCGCCCATCTGATTGGAAAAACCATGGAGGTCTTTGTTGATGACATGTTAGTCAAAAGCCTACTCAAGGCAGATCACATTAAGCACCTCAGAGAGGCATTCGAAGTGCTGAGGCACCACAAGATGATGTTAAATCCAGCCAAGTGCGCTTTTGGCGTTGGATCTGGAAAATTTTTGGGATTGATGGTTTCAAAGAGAGGCATAGAAGCCAATCCTGATAAAATCAAAGCAATTTTAGACATGGAACCACCCCGTTCTGTAAGGGATGTGCAGAATTTAACTGGCAGAGTGGCAGCTCTAGGGAGATTTATCTCCAAGTCTGGAGACAAATGCTTCCCTTTCTTTCAAGCATTGAAGAAGGTGAAAATTTTTGAATGGACTGATAAAAGCCAAGAGGCCTTTGAACAATTGAAGAAGTACATGGCCGAAGCCTCATTGTTGGCCAAGCCAAGTCTCGGAGAGACTCTTTATCTGTATCTAGCAGTGTCTGAACAAGCATTGAGTGCCGTCCTCGTTAAGGAAGAGAACAAGGTTCAGAGGCCTATCTACTATGTAAGCAAGGTGCTCCACGGAGCCGAGTTAAATTACTCATCCATCGAGAAATTTGCTTTGGCATTGATAACAGCTTCAAGGAAACTACGACCGTACTTTCAGTCACATAAAATCGAAGTCCTGACGGACCAGCAATTGAGGAACATATTGCACAGCCCGAAAGCAAGTGGAAGATTGATTAAGTGGGAAAGCTGTCATGGCAAGTATTGTAGGGTTTTGGAGCATGTATATTTTCCTTCCAAAGTCAGTTCTAAAGAAGATCAATGCTCTCTTTTTTAAGTTTCTTTGGGGTGGCTTTTATAAAGAATCGGGAAAGTGCCATTATAAGGTAAAATGGGAGGATTGTTGCAAGCCAAAGAACGAGGGAGGGTTGGGGATTAATAATTTATTTGAATGGAACCAAGCGGCTATTTTGCATCAGCTATGGCACCTGCTCCAACCTTCTTCGGACTCTCTCTGGATTGCTTGGTTTCATAAGGTACTCCTTCACCGTAAGGCGTTCTGGACTGCAACAATGCCTTATAAATGCTGTTGGGTAGCAAGAAAGATTATTAATGCTAGACCTCAGGCGTTGTCTTATGTTCATTACAATGTGGGAGAAAACTCTGATTTTCTATTCTGGCACGACCCCTGGGCGAATGCAAAACCCTTGGCACATATTTCCTCCTCAGTGATCTCCACTGCGGAATCCTCGAGTTTGCTCCCAATTAGATCATATCTGCAAAATGGAGTTTCTAGACTTCCTCAATCAAATCACATGGATGTCCTGGAAGTTAGAAGGAGAGCAACTCAAACGCAAATTCACAGAGTAGATGGAATCACCTGGGATGGACTCCATCCAAAGTTGGTCAAGCTGTCTCCCATTTGGGAGTCCATTCGAGACCCTGGTCAGCCCATTACTTGGAGTAGTTTAGTTTGGAACTCTTTCAATATCCCGAAATGCTCCTTTATCTCCTGGCTGGCACTAAAAAACAGGTTGCTTACCAAGGAGCGTATGGTTTTATTTGGCATGAGGGTGGACGTAACATGTGTCTTGTGTAAGAATGCAGCGGAATCGGTTAGCCACTTATTCACCAGGTGTCCGTTCTTCAATATTTTGAGAAGGGTGTTGCCAGTCCAAGTAAATGCTGACTGGGCTCGGTGGCAACAGGGAGATTTCTTTAATGATCACCTTAGTGACAAGCTCGAGATAATAGCAGGAGTTTATCTCACAACTTGTATCTACAGCATATGGAAGGAGAGAAATCACAGAATTCACAATGCTGGGCATGGTAATGCAACTCATGCGCTAGGACTTCAAATCAAAAGAATTGTTCGGGAGAAATTATTCTCATGTTCTACTTTCAAAAAGTGGGTTCGAAAGGAACCATCCCTTGTATTGCTTTTATTTTAAGTTGTATTCTTAATGGCCTAAGTGACCACGCTGTTGTAGTAGTAGTGGTCGTGCAGATGTGGTGATTAGGGGTATGCCCCTGTTTTTCATGTAGCTCCTTTATGGTGATTTATACAAATTTTATTTAGCAAAAAAAAAAAAGATTGATTAAGTGGGCAATCGAACTTGGAGAGTTTGACATCACGTATAAGCCTCGAACGACCATCAAGGCTCAGGCATTGGCTGACTTCGTGGTTGAATGTACCATTAGCAACCAAGAAGTCGGGGGCAAGGAGATAGTAACTACCCCTGAAAGTGGAGATAAAGATGAAGAACTCGTACCTGAATCAGAAGGAATATTGGGTGCTCTATTTTGATGGAGCATCAAAAACAAAATCTAGTGGCCCAGGTTTAGTGTTGCAAAGCCCCAATGGGTTCATACTTGAATATGCTTTGAAGTTGGACTTTTCTACTACCAACAATTAAGCTGAATATGTGGCATTGATAGCTGGATTAGGCTTGGCAAGAATCATGAGGGTCAAGAATCTCTAGGTCTGTGGAGACTCAAGGCTTGTAGTATCACAAGTGAATGGCGAGTTTGAGGCCAAGGATGAAACCATTGCAAAATATCTAAGGATCGTGAAGGGTGTTATGACCCAATTTGAGGAATGCTATGTGGAGCACATCCCAAGAGAGGAAAATGTTAAGGCTGATGCCTTGTCCAAATTCGCTTCCTCTGAAATAGAGAATTATGCAGGGAGTGTTTACTTCCAGGTCTTGAAGGCCCCGTCCATCAACTTTAAGTTGATAGCACCAATTAATCTAGGAAGTTGTTGGATGGATCCCATCAAAGCTCACCTTGAAACTGGATGGCTTCCTGACGATGCCTTGGAGGCACGAAAGTTGTCAGTAAGAGCATTGAGATACGCCCTGATCGAAGGCATTCTCTACATGAGATCATTTGTCATCCCATACCTGAAGTGTTTAAGGCCCCATGAGGCAAGAGAAGCGCTGGAAGAAGTTCATGGAGGGATCTGTGGACAACACTTGGGGGGCAGAGCCCTAGCTCACAAGATCACTCGTCTAGGATTCTATTGGCCAGAGATGTTGGTTGATGCAAAAGATTATGTTAAGAGGTGTGAGAGGTGCCAAAAGCATGCTCCGATTGTAAGGCAGTCGCCTGAGATGTTGACCTCGATCAGCTCCCCTATTCTGTTTGCAATGTGGGGAATGGATATACTTGTTCCCTTTCCCGTAGCATCTTCACAAAGAAAGTTTTTGATAGTAGCCGTCGACTACTTCACTAGGTGAATTGGGGCTAAACCCCTAGCCAAGATAACCACCAAGCAAGTTTCCCAGTTCTTTTGGGAGAACGTGATCTGTAGATATGGAATCCCGCGAATCCTTGTGACGGATAATGGGACGCAATTCAACAATGAAGAATTCAAGAAGTACTGTGAGGAAAATGCTATTGATCTTCGTTTTACTTCAGTAGCACACCCGCAAGCTAATGGACAGGCAGAGATAGCCAATCGGATAATCCTTGATGGACTGGAGAAAAGGGTCGAACGCTCAAGAAACACTTGGGTGGATGAGTTACTGCCTATACTTTGGGCATATCGCACCACTTGCAAAGTGACAACTGGAGCGACCCCATTTTTTGTTGGCTTATAGAGCCGAGGCAGTTGTGCCCCTAGAGATCATGCATGCATCACCTCGAGTTGAGGCATATGAGCAAGAGACTAATGAAGAAGGCATGAGGCTTGCCCTAGACCTAATAGATGAGGTTAGGGATGAAGCAAATGCCCGGAATGTAGAGCATCAGAAGAAAGCATCCTTCCACTACAACCGAAGGGTTAAGGAGAGGTTCTTTCGTCAAGGCGAACTAGTTTTAAGGAAGATAGAAGCTTCTGGAGTTGGTCAGAAGGGAAAGCTAGCCCCTAATTGGGAAGGGCCGTATCGAGTCAAGAAGACGCTAGGACGAAGATCCTACAAGTTGGAGACCTTGGATGGGAACGAGGCCATCCATCATTTATAGATGAAAAAAGGACAGAAATTATCCGCGTTATATAGAAAGAATCATTATAATTCATACAAGCCGGAGAAGAAACAGCTGATATATTTGCTGAAGTCACGGAATGGACGACCTTCGAAAGGATGATTGCGCTTAAGAAGTTAAGTAACGAGTTTAGCCTTAAGCACAAGATTAGCAGTGCTAATCATGAATTAAGGAGTAATATCGTTAGGAGTCACGAGTGACCAAACTGATGACTAAAGATAAAGATCAAGGTTCTTGATCCTTAGGATCACAGATGATTTTAGATCCTAGATCCCTGACGACTTAATATCAAGATCAAGGTTCTTGATCCTCAAGGCCACGGATGGTTTTCAAGTCCGGATTTCCTAGCCTACCACGAAGTGGCCGACCACGGCGCACGAGGGGCCGCAGCCGACCACCTCCCGACCGACCACGAAGGTTTCGGGCCTTTCGGCCGACCACCTTCCAGCCGACCATGGTGTGGCCGACCATGATGACTTGCAACCTTCTGGCCGATCACCTCTCGGCCGACCACGAGCTATTCCGTGGTCCGGCCGATCGTGGGTTAGTTCGTGGTCCTGAATCTCGATTTTTTCAGCAAACCTCGGATAGTTACTGATCCTGAATCTCGACTATTTCAGCGAATCTCGGAAGGTTTTCAGTACTAAAAAGAGGTCAAGATTAGCACAGTTTAGTGCCTGTTAGCACATTTTAGTGCCGATTAGCACCGTTTAGTGCAGTTTTAGCACAGTTTAGTGCCTGTTAGCACATTTTAGTGCCGATTAGCACCGTTTAGTGCAGTTTTAGCACAGTTTAGTGCCTGTTAGCACATTTTAGTGCCGATTAGCACCGTTTTGCACCGGATAGTGCCGTTAGCCGTTTTATGCCATTTAACATTGTTTAACACTGTTTAAACGTTGTTTAAGGCTGATTAGCGCTGTGTAGTGCCGTTTAACACCGCTTAGTGTCGTTCAACATCGTCGTAAATGCGTCGGTCGCTCCACGCTTTACAATAAGATTATATTGTTGAAAAAACTCACCTAAGAGCAATAAACCCTGACCCAAGTCTCGAATAAGGCCGTTATAACTACAAGGAAAACCTGATCAGTTTTCCTAGAAGTTGGGGGGCAAATGATATGGGCTAAAAGTAAGCCCTAAAAGACACATTTAATGTGGCATTAATTAGACCCGAAATGGTCCAAACGTGGGGCCCACCAGATGGGCCCAAACCCTATTTATAATATTAATTTCGTAATTAATATTAAGGGTAATAAACAGCTCAGCAAATAAGAGTCAAACAAGGATATTACTCTTGCCTGACTTAGCCTCCAAGATACATATTTCAACATGGAAACTGATTCCTATAAGGAATAGATCTAGAACCTTCCTCAAGGAAGACTTGTCCACCAAGTCTCTGACTCCTACCATAATTCTAGGGCTTCTCAGCCTATATAAAGCGTCTAACCCCTCATCTTAGAACTACGTTTTTGGGCAGAGCTCAATACGTTAGTTACGTTTTTGGCTTAATCCTCGAATAAGGACATACAAGCCACTGCGTCCTAGGTGAGCTCTCGCCGCCATAGCCTCGAGGGCACCATCACCTAGAATACGTCTTGGCTTGATTCTCAATAACGAGATACGTAGGCACTCTGTGAGGAACGATCAGTCTCGTAACACGAAAACAACCATTAAAGCTCGAAGCGCAACCACCCTAGCATTAATTACAAATCGTAACCTAGTTTTTATTCCACAACACTGACATTTTCACAAAACCATTAAATTTCGAAAGATTCGCTAAACTCCGTTTGGATTTAGGAATGTTGGAATTTCCAAAATAATGGTTTATATATTTATATAAATATTATCTATATTTAAATATTCTGTGAAAATATTTATCGCAATTATCTCACGAAAAAGAGATCTTTTTGATCGAATTCTAAGGGACTCTAAAACTCAGATTCATCGATAATGATAACATATGAAACTTTATCGATCGGGTTTTATTGAGATTCTTATGATTTTATCAATTTAGATAAAACTATTCGAATAAGTATTCTCGAATTAAATTCAAAAGTATTTTTGAGATATTATTGTGATATTTAAATTCACATACAAAGAATCAAAATATTAGAATATTTTCAAATATCCATATATATATATATATATATATATATATTATATTTTTTGATTTTACAAAATTATTTTCATAAAAACAATATATAATTTTCTCATTATTTGTGGTCA
This sequence comes from Saposhnikovia divaricata, assembly GCA_036435485.1. Classification (NCBI taxonomy): domain Eukaryota; kingdom Viridiplantae; phylum Streptophyta; class Magnoliopsida; order Apiales; family Apiaceae; genus Saposhnikovia; species Saposhnikovia divaricata. The sequence goes on along the minus strand of CM071600.1, from coordinate 153,360,073 downwards.
AATATGACCTAGTCTAGCCCAATCCAGCTCCAAATACAAACAAATCCGGCCCAATTGTTCAAAACCCTATGATCTCGTCCGTTGATTATAATGAGAAATCAATCCTGGCCGTTCATTCAATAAATTACATATACACATTTACACGATTGTGTCATTTGTGCGTACTGTTCCCTGTAGCCTCATTTTCTCAAACCCTAAATCTCTCTCTCTGCTCTCTTGCCTCTCTCTCCCTCGTCGCGTATCTCCCATCTCTCTTCGTCTCACGACTTAGAACCCTAATTCTCTGAATCTTTTAGGCAATTAAACACTCTATACTCTATATTATACACCTCTATGTATTCTTTAATCGAATTAATTGATACTTTCGAGCTGAGATTGGTTAAATCGAAAGATTTTGAGATATTTATCATCGATTTCCCTCATAAATCGATGGATTCAGCTCAACATCGATATGTATATACTATATATACACACAAACACACACTCACAGTTTGTTTTTGATGTTTACTTTCAAAACCCTAACGAGCTTTGTGGAGAAACTAACTGCAGGTACTCATTTCATTCAAGGAAAAGATTTTTAAAGCAAAGAAATCGAAGAAATGTGAGTTGACTCGGGTGATTCGGTTAACTCGGATGACTCGGGTAAAGCGCAGAGAGTTGACTCGGAAGTTAACTCAGTCCGCGACTGAGTTAACCAGGTAAGTCCCTTGTGGCTTGATTTAAAGTCCATGGGCTCAGGTATACTCCCACATCTCAAATTTAGTTGAATAACTGACTGTCCGAACTCATGATGGGGATGCTATATGGTGATTCGAGTTGAAATATCTGATTGGTAGAGTCTTGCATGTTCGTATTGAGTGTAAATCTAAATGTCAATACCTGAATCATACTCGATGTGTATGGTGTGTTTGAGTTACTTAATTGTCAATTTGATTTATCTCTATTATAATACTGTGATTCGAAGTGCTTGCCTTACTTGATTATACATATATCCATGACTGAATCTCTTGGTTGATAAGAGAAAATGATTACGTGTATTAACTGAGAAACATGATATGTGATTTTAAATTTTGTTTGATTTTAAGATTCATATGTGATTCATAAATGTTAGCGACATGTATCCACCGTTTATGTTTAAACCTGGGTATATAATCTTGAATATGAGTCAATCCTGATTAAGTGATACAATGATGTTATTTCTGTGTATTGTATCTGTTATTAACTTGAATTGTTGTTATTACAGATTGTTTTCTTAAAAAAAATTGACTTGCCATATATGAATCCATCTGCATGATTGAGAATGTGACCAAAATGAGACATCTTACTAATTGACTATTGGAATTGATACTTTTGAAATTAGATATACTTTGATATATGATATGTACATCCTTGGTTCGAATGTGATGCCTTTAGTATGTGCTCAGTATATCATGTGGCCAATTAAGTTGAAATGTTCACTTTGGAATATCTATATGTGTGTCAATATTGCCTTTGTAAGACATGGTATGAATGATAACTTGTTGATCCTTGCTACAATAAATTCTCAGTGGTTATCTGGTAATTCATGACTGCCTAGTGGTTGATTTATGTATGACTTGGATTTACAGAAATTCCTCATGAGAACTGATGCTTTAATAAATAGAGTAACCTACTAGATATGAAATCAGTTGCAGTTCTTAGAATTAGAGCATGCATTTCACTACACACACTATGCCCTTACACTAAGACCTGGCTCTGATCCCTAAGAGAATCCCAGTATCTGGATCACTGGTGTGATTGGCCACATAGAAATTAGGAACATATTCTTATGCATTCTCTCTTGAATTATTATCTTGATTCTACAATGTATGTTACATTTGCTTTGGTCTACTTATGGTGCACTGAACTATCTTATGTGGTAATTGATACATTATGTGTAACAAAAACTATGTGTTGATAAGTATGACTTGATTCACAATTGGCATATAGATTATTAAATCATACTTTGACCTTTTAAAGCACCTTACAACTTTTAAAGAGTGTCAACTTCACATCAATCATTTGTACAACATTAAATGCTTAGTACATTTTTACAAAAGACCTGCACATTAGCTTTCAAAATTACATGACATCACAATGGGGTCCCTGTCCTTTTTGTGTCCTTTGTTTGCAGTCCTTGTCTGCTGTGTGCATTCCAAACTGTTCCTACAGTGTACTATGTTCTGTTTTAAGAAGACTTTTTGGTTTTATTCCTTCTTAAATATATTCCATATTATAACAATATGCATGCCTTACACTGTCTGTCCAGTTATACCTATCTGCTGTCTTGGTTTCCAAAATCTACATTTTGGACTTATGTTAGAAAACCTTTCCGAATTTCAAAAATAGAAACTTAAAATTGAGTTAAAACTTATACTGTTGTCAGCTAGATTTGTGCATGAACAGTGGTCTTTTAAGAATTCAAATTTATATGTTTATCTATAAATAGATTGTCATTACATGAGTCCATTCACACTCACCTCATCTTCCATTCACACTCACCTCATCTTTCATTCACCTACATTATCTTAACCTACACACTTGCCCAAAAACATGGAGTTTCACAAGTTCCCTTCAAACCCTAACCCTAATCCTAATTCTTCTAGTCAATTTCTTCTTGAAGACATGGAAAAGAAACAATTCATTCATTCCAACTCCTCTTATTTTAGAGATATTCCACCTAGGATTCAAAAACTCAAAGACAAGAAACTTAAGAAAAGATTTAAAAGCCCTTCTATCCCCTTTTACCAAAGTTCAAAATACAAAATACCAAACATCACTAGCCCCAGACCTAGAAAGCCTTATTGGCCTAAGGTCTACACAAGAAACTTGACTCGAAAATCTACACACACAACTGCACCAAAGACCTCTTCCCCTCCTCAACTTGTAAACATTTCTCACATTAAAAAGTTCTTGGACATGCTTAAGAATGTCCAACCAGGTATTAACATGAAGTTTAGTGGTGAGGTAGATACCATCATTAAGACTGCTAAGTGGGAAGGGTTAGCTGCACACCTAGGAAAGAGGTATTTTCCAAACCTCATGGGAGAATTTTATTGTAACATGAGAATAATTAAAGGATTAGATGGAATCATGCACTTCACTACATTAGTCAATAAGAAAACCATATTAGTGGACCATAAGACCATTAATATTGCATTGCATCTTCCTGCTCATTTGATTGATAATAGTCATCCTTGCATTGATATTTATTATTGCTTCATCTTTAACCAAAATGAATTCAAACTCATACTTTCAACCTTTTTTGATTCTGATGTACCACTTGGTCTGTGTGACAAACATTGTGGTATTCATTACAAACACTTCACTCCTGTTTTTCAAAATCTGGCCTTGTTTATTCGTGCTAATGTCTTGTCCAAAACCAAATCAAAGCAAGTATTTTGATTTCGTTGACATGAAAGTCATGTTTTTGTTGCTTCTTAACAAGATTGATTTCAACATTTCCTATGTGATTTTACTAAATCTGATAAATGCTAACCTTATTGGTTATATGCCCTATGGACTTATGATTTTCTCTCTCTTCAATATCTGCCATATTCATACACATCTTAACCATTCTTTACTTGCTGACTCTCAAATCACAACTGATCATATTAGACCTCAAGTACCTTTGATTATGTGTCAACCTCAAGAAGTCTTTAACACTGACCTCCCTAGGACCATTAGGGAAGAAGACATATACCTTAATAAGACTCAATCTGGTAGAATAATGTTTGAAGAACAGAATCTAGAGATTAGGAGGCTTAGAGAGGAAAATGAGGACATTAAAAGGAGACTAGGTTTCATTGAGAGCTTAGCTGCATTTACAATAGGTCAAAATGGGGTAAGGGACATGGAAATCATCAGCTCCTATCAGGTTTAGATGGTTAATGATGATGAAATGGTCAAAGAATGGGAAACTATAGGTACTAATGCTGAAAATCTTGATGCTAATGGGTTACCTGACTTGCTTGGTGAATTTGGATTTGTTGATGCTATGGAGGATGCCATAGCTTAACTGTGTTGATTGACTTTATATGGCTGCTGCTACCTGCTTTTGATCTCTGCTCAAGTTTGTTGCTTGTATGTTTTGCTACTCTTTCTCTTAAAATCTGCCTATGTTGAACTTTGCTTCTGAAAATTTGATAATTGATCCAATTTTGCTGTTTTGGATCTATTTTGGTTGTAATTTATGCTTGTAATGTTGGTTGTTTTTTTTTTGAAGTCTGTTAAGACGTATATGGTATGTAACTGTGGTCTTGAACTGTCAACTTGTAATAGTTAGTGGATGACTTGTTTTGAGTCATGTCGGTGGTATGTAACCTTGGCTGCTGTAGAACCTTGTTCTAGTTAATCAGTGTGTCTCATTGATTGATAAAGAACAATTTTGAATTGTAATATATGTTCTGCAGTTGTACCACTTGCTGTTGTTATTACTTATGTCAATATGTCACTATAAACCATATGTTGTGTATCTATCTTTATCAAAATAAGGCATATTTCTACTCTATACTACAAATTGTGTCTTTGGATTATCTACACTTCTCTGCAATCTGGTGAGTTATGCAATGCTGGAACTATGCTCATAAGGTAATTCCTATCTTTTTTTTTGTTATGACCTTAATATTGTTCAATCATGAAAACAGTGATGTAATTTGCTTATATTGGAAATATATCATGTATCGACTCAACTATCTTGTAAAATTCTTATTATAAAATTCTATAACGTGTAGTTTCAAAGTTGGTATAATACGGTTGGCACTGGCTAGAAGAGAAAAGTTCGTATGTAAACCATATAGATTGTATTAGTATGACTTGATGTAAAACAGATTCTGTAATTTCTTTTGTAATAATTGCATAATTAGAATGTATTAGCCTTAGTCAATGTATTGATGCTTAGCTGAGTTTTTGACAAATTCGTGTGTAGAAAAGATAAGTTCTCATCTATGTAACAGGTTTTAGACTGATTAAGGTTGTAGTAATGTAACATTTATGGTCAACTGTAAGGACAATTAAATGGTCATGTAGATTGTATTAGCATCTCATTGAATAAAACCATGTAAAACCTATAATGTCATCTTCAGTTCTAGACGAACTATTCAGTTTGTATCAACATAATTTGTAATAGATTGCAAGGTTTGTAACAGTTTGACTATAATTGTATTATTTGCAAATTCTGTAATGGTACGATATAATCATAATTGGTTAGTAAGATGTACATTTGTATTATCTCGAGTAAATTTGTATGCCATGCTATAGTTTAAATCATTACGTTGCAAGGGATTTCCAAAATCAAACTATAATATGATAATCTCTTATGTCAACAATTGAGTTTCTAACGAGCTACTTGCTAATACCAAGTATGAACTGATCTCTCAGCATAACTAATTGATACATGTTTTCTAATAATAAGACTCTTCTATAATCATAGAATTATATATATATACTTACTGTTCACAAAGGGAAAAGAGAATTTGTTACTTTTCTAGTGTGCTATTTCATGTTCTAAAAAGAGAATCTTATTTGTGCAAACAAAAGGAGAAGTTCCCTTTCATAAAGTTTTGGTCTTATACCAAACAAAAGGGGAAGAAAGAATAGTATATACTATTCGAGAATTTTAAATTTTTGCTATATTATTTTTATACACCTCTAAACTATTGTTTTATTTTGCAGGAATCAATTAATGTCTTTAGAGAGGAATGTTAAGCAGTATTCTCCTTATATTTTATATGCGAAAATACTTTTCAAATATCATGCATACACTAAGGGGAAGCACACACTTTTAAAATTTAAATTTTATGTTTGTTTGGCAAATACCAAAAAGGGGAAGTTTGAAAGGATATCTTCGATATAATATTTATTTTGGTATTTGTACGATTTAACATAAAATTTAAATACACGTAGAATCCTCTCTACTAGGTCATTTATTTAATTGATTCAGTCAAAAGTCAAATGGTCAATTATAGCAAAATCTATCATCCTATTCTTAAAATATAAGAGATATTCCAATTCGCTGAAAAATCAAAATACATTTTTACGGAATATATCTCTACACCAAGGCAAGAAGATCGAAAAAGAAATATTGAAATTTGATATTTTTTAGATCTACACTGCGATATTAATAAGGCAACAAACTCGAACAAAGAGAATTCGAGATTTAACGTTCTTTAGAGAACTCGTGCTAAATTCAAAAACGATCAGTTTTTATTAGAAAAATATTCTCTCTTTGCACTCAAAATATTTTTCTCATCCTAGAAAAGACTTTTCACTCTCAGGAAAATGTTCCTCTCGTGCCAGAAATATTTAAAGTAATTTTTCTCCCGATTCTTAATTATCTTATATTTCGGAGAAAATTATTTTATTCGCTCAAAAATATTTCCTACACTCTCTAAATATTTTATATATTAGGAAATATATTCTAAATATTTTTTCTAGTCAAAACATTGGTCAAAAAATTTATCTTTTTCGAGAAAAGACCAATCGTATTTTATTCGGAACCGAAAGCTGATTTAATCGTTTTAAATCCAAATAAAATACTTCCACTTGCTAGAATGACTTGAAACTTGAGATTAATCACTTAAATGCTATTTTATATGCATGGTTAAAGTTTCGTAAGTTTTCGAGAATTTTCGTCCGGGCACGAAAATCGAGACGGTTAGTCAACTGTTGACTACGTTTGACCAAGTCAACCTTGATCAAAATTGACCAAACTTTCCAGAATATTATTTTATAATATTCCTAAGTGCTCCATTATTTTAGAATTATTTATTGGGTATTTTCGTATTAATAGGGTATTTAATTAATGATACTTCGTTCGTATTTATTCGTTAATTAAAACGAATGGAATATTCAAATATAGATTCAAGTGCTGGGAAATTATTTTGTCTTCTAGCATCCACTTGCAAAGAAACACAAATCACTTTCCATGTTGGCAATCCAAGTGATTTTAATCCCATCCACTCATTTTCCTTCAATCTACACCATTCCTTCCACCCAACTCTCTCTATAAATAAACACCCTCATCCACCCATTTTAAACACAAGCTAAGAGCCAATTACATGCTGGGATTTTAGAAGTAGAACACACTATCAAGTTCATATTTTCTCTCTTCACCTACTTCATCTCAAAAACCTTCTCTTATATATATATATATATATATATATATATATATATATATATATATATCCATATATTCAAGGTTTTTGTTCAACAAGCTTAGTTCCACCCAACCAAGCTTTGTTCACCCAAGCTAGCTCATCCACCACCACTTTCCGGCCTCCCGAAGGGCTGCCCAAAGTTCGACCACCGTGCCAAAATCCGGCCGAACCTCCGGCGAATTTTTCCGGGGAACTTTTTTCGCCGACTTTTAAAAGTGGTAATTTTTAGCTTCGTCTTTGTGTTTATGTTTGAGATTTGTGCTTAACTTTTATATTTCATCTTAATCTCTATTCTCGGATCTATTTTAAAGATCCCAAAAATCTCTTTAAAATAGAACGATTATCCGACAAACGTCGAGGTTGTAACGATTAAGTACTTTTAAGGATTCTAGCATCTTTAGTGCTCCGTGAGATATTCTATAAAGAAATACATCGTTCAACAAATACTTCATTTAGCACAAGTTTAGCCACTTTTTTATCGATCTTACCTTTTATTCGTTAGTGGCTATAACTAATCTAGTGCAAGAAGTAAAAGAAGAGTATACTTTGACACTTGTATTTAGTCATAAGAAAGTATACATCTTAAAAGCCTTAAGCATATTAGCTTAAAGGATTTTGTATATCAACAAACTCCGAGCTATATCTTTATCTCATTCTTCCGGAGTATTGATATTTGACATAAGTCAGGTTGTAACGAAAAGTATTTATATGAATTCCAAACTAGCATCTACAGTGCTCTCCGTGGGATATTCTTTAAGAAATACTTCGTACAACATAAACTTCTACTAAAGCACAATTTTAGCCACTTGTCTTTATTACAATTGCATTTAGTGATTGTAGTGGTTCGTGCAAGAAGTTATACGTATACCTTGACATTATATTAGTCTAAGAAAGGTATACATATCGAAGCCTTAAAGCGCTATAGCTTTTTAATAAGGTCTTCTAATATTACTCCATCCATCTTTATATTTATTTGGAGTAATTCAAAGTATACTTTGATTATAACTTAATATCAAAGAAAGTATACTTAAACAATAACAATATAACTTTTCATTTACGAATATTAAAGTTAACTCTGGATCTAGTACCATAACATACTAATCCAAACCTTATTCATCATTCATCATATTTGTTTCGTAAATATTGTTTGTCTAACTTTTGTAGTGAGGTGAAGATTAAGTGAGGTGATTCTCGTTCTAAGACCCAAGTCCTAGACGTACTAACGGGGAGTTAGTAGTCTTCGCATCGTGAGGAAGAGGAAAGACCCGAGACCTTTCATCTAAGACCCAAGACAGACAAAAGCCAAGAAGCAATAGTCTACACCAAGGGTTCTACATCAACTTTGAAGAAATAGCATGGAGTTATTGTCTAAGATAAGTTGTGTAGGTGTTTACATTTATTTTGAGGTGGTAACAGGTAGTTGCGCACCAAGACAAATATTTTTAGGGTTGTAAAGGCTTCTCCGCCTACTAAAGGAGCGAGTTTATTTTAAGGGAAATCTCGAGTCCGGAGAGGAGCTCGGGGACTGGACGTAGGGGTGAGCGAATCCACTAGGGGTTGCGCCATCGCGAACCAGGATAAAATCTCCTGCGTGGTATTTACTTTACTTGTCATTTATTTTCCGCACTTATAAACTGCTAACGACTCGGTAAAATATTTTAAAACGGGAAAAATATTTTAAAATGCCATAATAATTTTTTTTAATTGGATATTAAGCTATTCAACCCCCCTTCTAGCTTAAAATAGCCCTCATACGGGACCTAACAATCCAACAATTAATTCTTCATCCACAGAATCTGTGCACAACAGCTACTAGCCGCAATATACTCTGCTTCAGCTGTAGATGTAGAAATTGATTTCTGTTTCTTGTTGTACCAAGAAACAAGTCTGTCACCCAGAAATTGACAACTTCCAGTGGTGCTTTTTTTGTCTATCTTACAGCCTGCAAAGTCTGCATCAGAGTAACCAAGTAGCTTGAAATCTGATTCTCTGGGATACCACAGACCTAAGGTTATGGTACACTTGAGATACTTAAAAATTCTCTTCACAGCTGTTAGATGTGGTTCTCTGGGGTCTGTCTGAAACCATGCACAGAGACAAGTTGCATACATGATGTCAGGTCTGCTTGCTGTTAGATAAATACGAGACCCTATCATGCCTCTATAGCTTGTCATATCTACTGGAGCTCCTGTGTCTTTATCCAACTTTGTTGCTGTTGATATGGGAGTTGTTGCAGATGAACAGTCAAGCATACCAAATTTTATGAGAAGATTTCTGATATATTTTGCTTGATTTATAAAAATCCCATCATCGGTTTGCTTCACTTATAGGCCTAGAAAATAACTAAGCTCTCCCATCATGCTCATTTGATACCTGGACTGCATGAGCTTGGCAAACTTCTTATAGAGTTTAACATTAGTAGACCCAAAAAATATGTCATCAACATATATCTGAACTAAAAGCAAGTCACTACCAGATTTAAAATAGAACAGGGTTTTATCAATTGACCACTGTTGAACCCACTTTCTAAAAGAAATTGAGCTAGAGTTTCATACCATGCTCTCGGTGCCTGCTTAAGTCCGTAGAGTGCCTTATCCAGCCTGTAGACATAGTCTGGATATTTGGGGTCCACAAATCCTGGTGGTTGTTCAACAAACACTTCTTCTTCAAGCTTCCCATTCAGAAAAGCACTTTTTACATCCATCTAAAATACCTTGAATTTCTTTCCTTATTGCCTCCAATCTTGCAACTGGAGTAAAAGTTTCATCATAGTCTATTCCTTCCTGCTGTGAATAGCCTTTTTCCACAAGTCTAGCCTTGTTCCATGTAACAGCTCCCTCACTATCAGTTTTATTTCTGAAAACCCATTTAGTACCAACAACAGATCTATTCCTTGGTCTTGGTACAAGGGTCCATACTTCATTTCTTTCGAATTCATTTAACTCCTCCTGCATTGCTGTTATCCAGTCAGCATCTTAAAGAGCTTCTTGTACCTTCTTTGGTTCGGATTTAGACAAAAATGCATGAAACAGACATTCATTTGTTGTAGCACTCCTTGTCCTTACTTTCACATCTGGATCTCCAATAATTAGATCAGGTGTATGAGATTTTGTCCATTTCCTAGCTGAAGGTAAATGACTTCTATCAGTATTTGATCCTCCCCCTTGATCCATGTTCTCCTGATTTTCTTGTTACCTTTCTTCAGTCTCTGAGGCTCCCCCTGAATTTGACTGCTCAGAGTTTGAACTTTCAGATTTTGCACTTTCAGAGTTTGAGTCATCAGAGATTGATCCAGATTTTTCAGCTGACTCGCTTTCAGTATTTGAGTCATCATTTTGAAGTGATCCTTCATGCTCCCCCTCAACTGGTTCTCCCCTTCGTTCTGGCTGAGAAGTTTCTTCAGTGTTTACCAGTAGAGGTTCAGAGTTTGCTTCAACAGAGTTTGTCGACTCAGCTTCATCAGAGTTTACTTCATCAGAGATTAATTCTTCATTTTCAAAGTGCAGTTGATCATGTTCATCTACATCTTCAAGTCCAGTTATTTTCTTATCATCAAATGACACATGAATTGACTCCATAATTACCTTGGTTCTCAGATTATAAACTCTGAATGTGTAACACCCCCATATCCGGGGTCCGGGATCCGGTGGTTACGGTTTCCAATTCTGTCCACAACAATTGAACTTTCCTTAACATAAAATAAATTACATCTCTATAACCCAACACAACAATATAAAACACACCCGTTATAGTCCCAGAGATGAAATCAGAGTAACAATCAAATTTTTATTAATCACATTATGAGTTCTTACAATCCAAAAGAATTTCAATATAAATACATACTCTTTGCCATCCATTTACATAAGTCATACTAGACCATATTCTTGGTACTGAAAGAATAAATATACCCTACCAATAGCTTCTTCTTCAGCTCTGGTAGTCTCATCGTCCTCGCCCGCGTCGAGTGCGCCTTGTGCGAGTCATCTGGTCTAGCTGTTGTTGTGATATAATAATAAAGCAAGGGTGAGCAATAGCCCACCAACAATAATATATAACTGAACGATAATGTATAACAGTTCAAAAGTATCTTTCAAACCATATGCCATGCATTTACGGAAATGATGCCAGTATAATATGAACGATGAAGTTACAAGGTAACTTAAAGCATTTGTTTGTAGAAATATCTGCTACATCAAAGTAAGCGAGATATTCTTATTGTTATTAAGAAGAGGAACTTGCAAGAAAAGGTTGCAATTCCAGTTATGACCCTTTTTCCAACTCTGCCAACAGTAATCATGTTGCAGGAAATAAATAAATTTGGATGATGAACCAATGATGGAGTATTCACCGCGCCCGCTGTTCCAATCTTGATGATCAGTCGAGATCGTACAGCTCAATTTAGATTTACTACCGGTAGAAGGAAGAACTGACGGCTTTACTTGTATACCGCCTTACTAGCTCTCCCCGGCCAACGGTTGGGCCAAAAGGGATGGACCGGCGCTACTCGGCCTCTTACACGACTCCTAGTTCAAATAGAATTCATGATTCTGAATGTAACGTTCGTCCCCCTTTCCCCAAGTATAATACTTGTTGATAAGACTCCACAAAGTAGTCGTATCTAGTTGGAAAGAAAAATTTATCAATAACTCCCAAGCTATTACTTCGTAACGGATATCAACTTGTTCCAGTAATCATACCCCTCGAAAGATTAGAAGGTAAGCAATGACTTAATAAGTCAACAGCACCCGAGTTGCGGGTGAAGGGAATACTTTATGACCGGGAAGTCGACAAGATAAATAACATTTTCCAAGTAAGGTTCCCTTATTATTAAGGAGATAGACTCAAAGAAGAATGATGTCTGAGAACCTTTCTTGATATAAGATTAATAATAATATGACTCCGAGATATTTTCTGTAATAATCGAAGAAGATAAACCTTATCGAGATTATTCTAAGTAGGGAATAAATATTCAGAGAATATTTATTGAGTTAAAATATTTAAAGAATATTTGGGAATATGAAAGAATATCTTTAATCAGAGTATTTCTCAAAATAATCCCTGAAGAAATATCAGGAGAATATTTATTGAATAGATAAATATTTAAATGAATACTCAAAACAATATTCATTAATTAATAAGACCTGAAAAGAATATTTAAGGTAATATTCATAATTAATTAGGAATTTAAATGAATATTCAAAAGTAATATTTATTTAATGAATAATATCCTAAATGAATATCAAGTAATATTCATTTAGTAATCCAAGCCTTAAGGAATATTCGAGATAATATTCGATAATTAAATCAAGCTTCAGATGAATATTAAAATAATATTCATCAAGTATTCAATACCTTAAATGAATATTCAAAAGTAATATTTATTTAATAAAATAATATTCTAAAAGAATATCCAGATAATATTCATTTAGTAGTCTAATCTTTAGAAGAATATTCGAAATAATAATCGATAATCAATTCGACTCTGAATGAATATTGAGAAATATTATTCGTTGAATAGTTACGTTCAAATAATTATTTGAAGTAAGGATCGTTAAAATAATTAGTCTCGAACGAATATTCAAATAATATTCGTCGCCCAAATAATAGAAAATATTTACTTAAATATTTACCTCCGAGGTAATCTCGATATATCAAGGAATATTGACTCCCGGTCTATTATTGATTAATAAGATGTATACGCCCTTCTATGAGGGTCTTACAATAACCGGCTTATAACCGATATATAACTATCTAGCTTATAAGCCAACAACAACATTCAGGGAACAAGTATATCAATTCAACTTGAAAGTAGGCATGCATGCAATGGCATATGTATATCAGCAATCATATATATATATTTATTCAATCACAACAACAGCCTAAAAGAAGGGAATTGAAACTTGCCTGGTAGTCGAGTACGGTAAGGGGTAGTGGTAGCGGGTCCCGGTTTAGCTTGGTGATCTATAAATAGCCAAGGCATTCGGGATTAATCACTTAACATATTAAAAGTTAAGTTATACTTAAATCGAAACACGTTCTCGAGTTATCTCGTTATACCCCTTTTAGTGGATTACTTATTCTTACTGATCCGACCCGACATTCGTTCGTTAATACGACATGTCACTGCACTTTTACTTGGGACATACTTAAGTCATATGAGTTCTAAGGTTGATCGTTACGAACCAATATTATACTCCGAGTTTTATCGCCCGTTTTCTAAGTGTTTTACCGAAGTTATAAAAGAGTCATCTTTTAGGGGTTCATTCGCGTTTAACCTCGACTCGAACATTTTTAATAAATCGAAAAATGCTCTTTTTGACATACGGTTTTCTTTCACACCTTCCTTCTTACCCCTAGTATTTATTTACCAAGATTCGCCATGACGTTACATAGCTTACGAGGGTTCAATTACAGTTACGAACTTTCGTTTACGGATTCGAACTACTTTTAGTAATTTGGTAATAAATCCTAAACCGTAAGTCCGTTTCACGTGATCTTTATATCAAAACGAAGCTTAGAACATTACCTATCCTATCATGGCAGGTAAGGTCTCTGGACAGTAGGGGTTCGACATGGAAAATGGCATACAAAACATGGTATTGCAAAATCGGGCATTATAACGGCTGTAAATCGAATATCTACCAATTTCGAATCTTCCCATAAACATAGTATCCAACCCAAACAACATATACATGACTTATATACATGAACTGAGGCCAAGCAATGCCTTTCCGTTCATCTAGCTATTTACATCATTAATCCAAAATCCATACATAATCATGCTTATAATCTTAACATAACCATAACTAAGTTATAACTATCATAAACATGCTTAAATCTCAAACAAGGGTTAGGGTTTCAAGAGCTTTATACCTTCCTTAGATAGTGATATAGCCTTACTAAGCCTTGTATGGTCCTTAGGAGTGATTATGCTTGCTAGATCAACCATGAAAAATCAAGAAAACAAAGTTAGTACATGATGAACACTATTCACCCTCCTCTTGTTTGATTTTTTTGAAAATGGAAAAGGATGAGTTTGAAGCTAAGATTTTGAGGAGATAAGTTTTATGAAATGTAAGACTCACCTTAATTATTTCAAGAACAAACAATGGTGGGAAGGTGGAGTTTGGATTTGGAATTTAGGGTGAGGCTGAATGGAATGGTAATGGGGGGGAGAGTGTTCTTGCTCTTTCTTTGTCTTGGTTGCTTGTAATAATGCTTAAAGTGATTTTGTGAGATAATATCTCATCCAAGTGGGGTTAGTGGAGTGTGATGCATTGGATGAGGTAATTAGCATGGACAAGTGTTGTGTTTTCCATGGTTGAAAGCTTAACCAAGGGTTTTTGATTTCTAAGTACTAGTTATGCTCCAATTAATCTAGTTACTCTTGCCCACTTGGTTACTAGATATTTATTCTACTAGCTTGCACAAGACTCTTGCTTCCTCTGCTTGTTTCTTTGTCCGGTTATTACCCGTTTCAATTGATCGTTCGTGAGAATATTTCACGGATTTCTAATTAGGGTTTACCGGGAATCCTCTTTAATAATAATACTTTCATTCTCCATCTTTCATTCTAACTTTCCAATTTATATTCCTTAAATCCATTCGTTAAATACTTAAGGCTATCAGTGTCCAGGGAACTCTCGGAGAAAATAAAAGTGCGGTTTTTCAGAATCCGACAGCTTTTACATACACTTATTTTCCCCCTGGATCACTAATACGAACTCGGAAATCCGTTCCGAATACTTCTATATAGTGTCGTCTCATATTATTATATACTCCCACCACAACACTATTCATTCTATATTCTTTACTTGTTCTCTTAGGGTTGTATAATTGTCTGTATTCTCTTTCGATCGTTCCTTAACCTTTTTACGGAACTACTGGATTAATCGTTACCGATCTGGATGACATGAGAATATTCTCCTGCTTGAAATTGCCATATCTTACTCCCTTAGAAGATAGATTATTCTTACCTATGTTGTTACCCTTTAGCATTCTTCAAGACATAGAAATAATAAAGTCGAATTCCATTCATTCTTTCCAAATATCAATTATTACATTGTAGCCATAACCACTCCTCAGTGGTTTCCTACCTTCATTCTTAAATCAAATATAATAACATCCCAAAATATCAAATCCTCAAAGTTAATATCTCAATTCTTGGATTATAATAATATTTAATCCACTGTCCGGTCAAATATTATACCGAAAAGAATTTGGAATTTCTGAATTCCGATCGTCTCTGCATTCACTTATTTCCTCCGCGTATTACTAATATGACTTCGAAACATCCATATCACGTCCCGTACATAGGGTGGAGTGAAAAGTTTTCTAACTTACAAAATCACTATTCATCCACCAAATTACTATGCACGTACAGGAAACACTATGCACGTACGGGAAATACTATGCACGTACGGGAAATACTATGCACATATGGGGAACACTATGCACGTACTCATTTCCCTTCAAGGATCCATTAGCTCCTTCCTGGATTGTAGATTATTCTTATCTAGGTCCTCAACCATCGAATTACTCTATTCTGACAATATACCAATGCATCAGGATCATTGTCCAAAGCAATATCCATTCATTACAATCATTGTTCTTTGAAACCACCATTCATTAGAGCTGGTGACCTTGTTGTCGGAATCATTGTTCCTCATTTTATCATTACTTAATAAAAAGTTTTAATTATATCCAAAATTTGGGGTTCTTACAGTCTCCCCTCCTTAAAAGGATTCCGTCCCGGAATCAGGTAGGAAGAAAAGAGTCGTTTGCCTGCCGTTCACTCTTTAGCTTCCCGGTCAATTCTTAGTCGTTATACCCTTCCTCAGCACATCTTCTAGTGCTACAATTCATACTTTATCCTTTTTCCATCAACGTTGCTACTTTTCGTACAACTCACTATCCGGGTTACTCAGTCTTATCCTTATTGATACCTGCAGTAACATTGGTATCACTATCACTCTACGATTCGGAGGTAACCTCGCTCGTACTGTGCATTTCCTGATCGCTTTAATCTTCGCAATCTCGATCAATATAGAGAAGTGGAAAGATTTATTGAGAGATCACTATGATCAATTGAACATTTGTTATATTGCATAGTTAGTACAGAAGGGGGCCAGCCTTTAGTACTTGACAAGCAATTAAACAAGTCATGGCATTCCACTTAGACTTCTATCACATAGACAGATAGTCACGTAGCAGTACCTCCCCTCCTAAAAGGGTTGTTCTTCTCAATTCATAAAGAAGATGAATAAGAGAGAAGAAGAGAAAAGAGTTCTAAAGGATTATAGAAAGCTTTCATGATTGTAGAATATCATACTCAGAATTTACCTCTGAACTATAGAGGTTTGTCAAAGAAGAAATTAATCATAATTATATCCAATACTATTTGATCGCAATCTCACGTGTCAACATATCTTGCTGCTTTGTCCATTATTCTATGGACAAATACTCTTGTTCAATCTTAGCGATACTCACATTCGGGAAATCCTTCAACCTTTCAGGTTAAATCTTAGATTTCTCACTTGACATCATTATTACTGACATCCCATATCATGTTACTAGCTTTTTCATAACTATAATATTGACACTATCAGGTTGTCATCCTGAGAATTCATTAGAAAACCCATTCATAACATTCCTTGCTTCTCATTCCATAGTTGCTTCCCCAGCCTTTTCTTTATCAATCACATCCTTCTTATTAGCTGATTCTTACTCATTTCTATTATTTACTTTCACCTTCACCTCTTTATTGAGACACCTTTTTGCACTTGGTACCTCCTTATCGGTATTCCGTCTCATTTATTCTATAATCATCACGTTATTTCAATTTAAACTTTCCGAAATGAATCTGGCCCGATTCCTTTAACTTAGATTCATATAATCTACTTCTGCCAACCTTGTTTCTCATTACTTGTTCTTTTCTATCCGTGGTTTTCCACAGGTTGTTTTTCGTAAGTCAGACCAGGTCGCATATCTACATGCTCGTACTCCTATCATCTGTTGAACATCTGCATTTTACTGGCGTAGCCTGGCCAAATGAAAACCCGTTATGACCGTGCCATAATTTTGGGGGTAAGGCTGGCTCGAATACCGCCGTCCGAACACTTTAAACTCTCAAGTGGCCCAATAAGTCTTGGGCTCAACCGCCCTTCCCTCCAAGTCTCATTAATTCTTTCTACGGGAATACGTTTAGCATCACGAATTATCAACCTCATATTCTCTATCTTGTTTGTGCAGAAGTACACTAACACAAACTTGCTTGTCATTCGTCAACATGCCATTTAGCTTATCAATAGCAGCACTTTCTTTATCTTTACGTTGTCATCTCCTTTCTTAGAAGAATCACCATCGCTTGTTGTTTACGTAGTGCGTTAATAGCTAACCCTACGGGTTTCAAATCCCTTAGGGAGACAAAGTAATCATTATTCCTCATCCATAAGGAACACTTCCTGAACTTGATGTAGATATAACGTGAAGCAGATATTATTGCAGAAGAGTTTCAAGCATCGCAGCTAAGTCCGGTTGATGAAACTATCACTTATGCATCTTCCATAAAAGACTGGAAACTTAACGGTTTACTTCATCAATTTTGTACCATGGTCCTGGTTTGCCTCAAAACGGGACCTTCTAAGGTACGTAATATGCTTAAGACTCCATCAGGAATCGAATCTTTACTTAAACTATTATTACTGTTAATTCTTGCACAGTCATCAGAAGGAATGTAAATTCCTCCATTCCGATATGACCTTCAAGGTCCTTCCAAATATCATCCTGTTTCTTCGGTATTAACATTTGTAATTATTCCTTTATACTTAGATTGTCGGCCACCTCATTGGCCTTTCTTGATGATAATGATTTCTTGTAACCCATGTTTTCTGGGTACATTCCCGCTCAAGTTTTTTTTTTCTACCTCATTCCCATCACTGTTGGGTTAAAGCATTCTCCCTTAAGCTCTGCTGAAGGAGAAAATATAACTATCAGTCATTTCCATAAGTCATTGCTTCCACCTACCCATGGGAACTTTATCACGTTTATTCCCAATCCTACTTAGGATACTTCTTTTCTTAGTTCTTTCTTTATCTTAGGATAATCTCAACCTTTATAGGTTCAACCCATACTTCCTCAGGGTCTCATACATGCCTCATCTGGCATTATTGTTACGATGTCATACATTCCTTACCAAACTTCCATTTTTGAAGTTCGGAATATTACCCTTTTTCCTTGTAAGGTTTCGTAGGCCATCCTTATCATTCCTCCGGTATTTTCTGGGTACCGGGTATATCAAAATGTCATTGATCAATACTCTAATAATTCTATCTATGTTCTTTCCAACACTCTTTTTAATAATCCTTACCGGTCATTGTTGCCTTAGCAAGTCCAGCTCATATCATCTGAAGTCATAATGTCGTTATTAGGGTTAATGCCACCCCTTGTGCATTCCCCAGGGTTTGTCTTAATTTATTGATATCCTATCCTTAATTCAACTGCCAAGGAATTCTTGCATCTTATAATTGGCAATCAGATCATGTATCCTTAATAAAGGTCTCTTTTCAATCATTCTCATTTGATAATCAATCGGTGGTTTAATGCCACCCTCTTCTTTCAGATAGTTGTCAGCCTATTTGGCCTTCCAAAAAGGCAACGTATGTCAATCTCTTCTCTTACCGAACTTGTTAATGGTAGCAAGGATGTTCTGGAAGATATTGGTCGAGTTCAACGTGAATCTCTTAGTGCTTATCGTTCTTCGCAAAGGTACTTGCCTCAGACAAAATTCCTACAGCATACTGTTCAATTTCTGACCTTTTCTATACCCTCTTCATATACCTTCATTGTTTACTTTCCTCCGTCATAATATATTCATGGTATTCATGATACCCTAACATCATACATCTCAAGTCACTATACTTCCATTTTACTCGAAATCTTGGACAACCATATACACATGAGTCACTTTAGTACGGGTGACCCCATCCCAAAAAGGTCTAGTGAATTCCCAATCAAAACATGGGTTGTTCGGCAGAAGATTCAAACGATCTCATTAATGTTTCCTTTATATCAGAAGCCCTTGCAGTCGGTGCTTTCTTAGAAGCAACCCTGCTTTGTCTTTTCATTGCTGGTCTAGTCACTTTATAGTCCGTTGTGACTTGGCCTCAACTGGCCACACATAAAAATATATGATTTTAGGGGTTGGCTAATAGCATTACTTTTCTAGCAATTGCCGGCATAGTGCCTTCTTCTTTGATACCGTTCTACCTTTCCAAAACTTTACTCCATATAAGTCTTAATCGACTACTCGGCACCGTCTCCGGTCACCTTTCCTCCACTTTTATCTTTTCAACTATTCTTATCAATCCTGCGTGCCACACAAGCTTACCATTCCTGGCATAACAGCCTTTTCATTTAAGTCAATCCTGGAATTTCTCAGTCCGGCTGGTTTCTTACTTACATTTCCTATTTTTGTTCAATCTCACTTCATCATTTTATCACTACCGTCGATTGTAATGCTCAGGGTCCGTTTACTAACCCATTTTACAGCATCCTTACCCAAATCACAGGGTTTGCTCCAATTTTTACTCTCTTCCATGACATTCTCTGATAATCAGAAAGACAAGGTTTGCCAAAATTCACCGAATTCCTTTCCAGACTCAGGGAAATTTTGATCAATCTACCCACCTACTGGTAACATTAAGGAGACCAGTTTCGAAACCTGAAGAATAGTTCTATGAACCTCCAAGCAGGTGGAATCATAAGCAGTCATAATTAACGAAATAATCATCATCGGATTGGAAGTTTACCCACTGGAGAGGAATCAATTATATCCATCCCTTAGAAGGGAATCAATAGTTTCAAACTGAAACCTGTCACAACGTCCTGATATTCGATACTACCAAATGTCGGTCTACCTAACCCTTTATGCGAAGCGTCATTGGAAGCACAAAGTCTCCTTTTTCCATTAAGCAATGCCAGCTCTTGGTCATTACCAATTTCACCTTTTAGCTCCAGGAAGATTTTCTCACATTTTTCTCTTTAACTGCTGATCGTATTACTTGATCTATTATAATTCCGTGTCGGAGTAAACTTAAGGTAACTACTATAATCCATTCAAAGAGAAGAAGGAATTTAATATTCCTCTGAATCACATGCATCTAACGTTTCTGGTTCATCATTTAACTGAGTTGAATTAACTCTATACTCAGTCTCTGGCAGTAGTCTCATTACGAGTTCATCTTGACTCACTGGTCTTATCTTCCGGTAGGTTCTGAGATCATTGTCTTGCTTACTACTTCCTTATATAACTTTACCCAATCATGCTATCACTTCCCAATGTCTTTACTTTCTAAATGATTCATTCATAAAAATGAACATTTTCCTTAATAAAACCACTTTATTAACCTCAATTTGGTTCCATAATTTACAACCTACGACACCTGCCTTCTCATGGCGAATTATTACTGACCATATTCATACTAATTCATTTATCAAATGATATGGCACTTACTGCCTCCTTCTCAACTATTCCTAGGGACTCTGCTCCTCGCCCTAAATCGATGTCTTTGATAATCATACATCCCTCTAGCTCTTTCTTTGTTAAGATGAAAATCTCTAAGGATTCTCATCTTCTTCCGTATAAGATCTCAAGTAATTCTTCCAATCCTTCTTTCTTGCTGGTACTACATCTGGTAGTCCGGCTATGAATTCAACATGCATCTTCAGATCTCTTAATAATATCTCGGTTCTTTATACTCACTTTTCTGAGCACCATATCTTAATCATCACAGTCATTCTGGCTGCGACCCTCATTACCCATGGGTAAGCTCCTTATCCTAACAGGATTTTCCTTATCTGTTGGAACCTCTTCCGGGTCTCCAGTAGGGTACTCCATCAAATTACCCGCTGATCTTCAGCATATAAAGCATCATCGCGCTGTTGCTCGTATGCCTCAAGGTCAGTCGCCTTACTCGTCGATACGATATCGAGCTAAGTTACTATCATTATACTTACGAGTTCCCATAAGGGTTTTATATGTCATCACTACATTAAGTAGTCCGACTATGAACTTGGCAAGAGTTCTTATTATCTTATTGAATTTATTGTTTTAACGTCACCTCATCTCTGGGGTTTATAACGTACGCTCTGATACCACTTCTATAACACCCCCAGATCCAGGGTCCGGGATCCGGTGGTTACGGTTTCCAATTCTGTCCACAACAATTGAACTTTCCTTAACATAAAATAAATTACGTCTCTATAACCCAACACAACAATATAAAACACACCCGTTATAGTCCCAGAGATGAAATCAGAGTAACAATCAAATTTTTATTAATCACATTATGAGTTCTTACAATCCAAAAGAATTTCAATATAAATACATACTCTTTGCCATCCATTTACATAAGTCATACTAGACCATATTCTTGGTACTGAAAGAATAAATATACCCTACCAATAGCTTCTTCTTCAGCTATGGTAGTCTCATCGTCCTCGCCCGCGTCGAGTGCGCCTTGTGCGAGTCATCTGGTCTAGCTGTTGTTGTGATATAATAATAAATCAAGGGTGAGCAATAGCCCACCAACAATAATATATAACTGAACGATAATGTATAACAGTTCAAAAGTATCTTTCAAACCATATGCCATGCATTTACGGAAATGATGCCAGTATAATATGAACGATGAAGTTACAAGGTAACTTAAAGCATTTGTTTGTAGAAATATCTGCTACATCAAAGTAAGCGAGATATTCTTATTGTTATTAAGAAGAGGAACTTGCAAGAAAAGGTTGCAATTCCAGTTATGACCCTTTTTCCAACTCTGCCAACAGTAATCATGTTGCAGGAAATAAATAAATTTGGATGATGAACCAATGATGGAGTATTCACCGCGCCCGCTGTTCCAATCTTGATGATCAGTCGAGATCGTACAGCTCAATTTAGATTTACTACCGGTAGAAGGAAGAACTGACGGCTTTACTTGTATACCGCCTTACTAGCTCTCCCCGGCCAACGGTTGGGCCAAAGGGGATGGACCGGCGCTACTCGGCCTCTTACACGACTCCTAGTTCAAATAGAATTCATGATTCTGAATGTAACGTTCGTCCCCCTTTCCCCAAGTATAATACTTGTTGATAAGACTCCACAAAGTAGTCGTATCTAGTTGGAAAGGAAAATTTATCAATAACTCCCAAGCTATTACTTGGTAACGGATATCAACTTGTTCCAGTAATCTTACCCCTCGAAAGATGAGAAGGTAAGCAATGACTTAATAAGTCAACAGCACCCGAGTTGCGGGTGAAGGGAATACTTTATGACCGGGAAGTCGACAAGATAAATAACATTTTCCAAGTAAGGTTCCTTTATTATTAAGGAGATAGACTCAAAGAAGAATGATGTCTGAGAACCTTTCTTGATATAAGATTAATAATAATATGACTCCGAGATATTTTCTGTAATAATCGAAGAAGATAAACCTTATCGAGATTATTCTAAGTAGGGAATAAATATTCAGAGAATATTTATTGAGTTAAAATATTTAAAGAATATTTGGGAATATGAAAGAATATCTTTAATCAGAGTATTTCTCAAAATAATCCCTGAAGAAATATCAGGAGAATATTTATTGAATAGATAAATATTTAAATGAATACTCAAAACAATATTCATTAATTAATAAGACCTGAAAAGAATATTTAAGGTAATATTCATAATTAATTAGGAATTTAAATGAATATTCAAAAGTAATATTTATTTAATGAATAATATCCTAAATGAATATCAAGTAATATTCATTTAGTAATCCAAGCCTTAAGGAATATTCGAGATAATATTCGATAATTAAATCAAGCTTCAGATGAATATTAAAATAATATTCATCAAGTATTCAATACCTTAAATGAATATTCAAAAGTAATATTTATTTAATAAAATAATATTCTAAAAGAATATCCAGATAATATTCATTTAGTAGTCTAATCTTTAGAAGAATATTCGAAATAATAATCGATAATCAATTCGACTCTGAATGAATATTGAGAAATATTATTCGTTGAATAGTTACGTTCAAATAATTATTTGAAGTAAGGATCGTTAAAATAATTAGTCTCGAACGAATATTCAAATAATATTCGTCGCCCAAATAATAGAAAATATTTACTTAAATATTTTCCTCCGAGGTAATCTCGATATATCAAGGAATATTGACTCCCGGTCTATTTTTGATTAATAAGATGTATACGCCCTTCTATGTGGGTCTTACAATAACCGGCTTATAACTGATATATAACTATCTAGCTTATAAGCCAACAACAACATTCAGGGAACAAGTATATCAATTCAACTTGAAAGTAGGCATGCATGCAATGGCATATGTATATCAGCAATCATATATATATATTTATTCAATCACAACAACAGCCTAAAAGAAGGGAATTGAAACTTGCCTGGTAGTCGAGTACGGTAAGGGGTAGTGGTAGCGGGTCCCGGTTCAGCTTGGTGATCTATAAATAGCCAAGGCATTCGGGATTAATCACTTAACATATTAAAAGTTAAGTTATACTTAAATCGAAACACGTTCTCGAGTTATCTCGTTATACCCCTTTTAGTGGATTACTTATTCTCACTGATCCGACTCGACATTCGTTCGTTAATACGACATGTCACTGCACTTATACTTGGGACATACTTAAGTCATATGAGTTCTAAGGTTGATCGTTACGAACCAATATTATACTCCGAGTTTTATCGCCCGTTTTCTAAGTGTTTTACCGAAGTTATAAAAGAGTCGTCTTTTAGGGGTTCATTCGCGTTTAACCTCGACTCGAACATTTTTAATAAATCGAAAAATGCTCTTTTTGACATACGGTTTTCTTTCACACCTTCCTTCTTACCCCTAGTATTTATTTACCAAGATTCGCCATGACGTTACATAGCTTACGAGGGTTCAATTACAGTTACGAACTTTCGTTTACGGATTCGAACTACTTTTAGTAATTTGGTCATAAATCCTAAACCGTAAGTCCGTTTCACGTGATCTTTATATCAAAACGAAGCTTAGAACATTACCTATCCTATCATGGCAGGTAAGGTCTCTGGACAGTAGGGGTTCGACATGGAAAATGGCATACAAAACATGGTATTGCAAAATCGGGCATTATAACGGCTGTAAATCGAATATCTACCAATTTCGAATCTTCCCATAAACATAGTATCCAACCCAAACAACATATACATGACTTATATACATGAACTGAGGCCAAACAATGCCTTTCCGTTCATCTAGCTATTTACATCATTAATCCAAAATCCATACATAATCATGCTTATAATCTTAACATAACCATAACTAAGTTATAACTATCATAAACATGCTTAAATCTCAAACAAGGGTTAGGGTTTCAAGAGCTTTATACCTTCCTTAGATAGTGATATAGCCTTACTAAGCCTTGTATGGTCCTTAGGAGTGATTATGCTTGCTAGATCAACCATGAAAAATCAAGAAAACAAAGTTAGTACTTGATGAACACTATTCACCCTCCTCTTGTTTGATTTTTTTGAAAATGGAAAAGGATGAGTTTGAAGCTAAGATTTTGAGGAGATAAGTTTTATGAAATGTAAGACTCACCTTAATTATTTCAAGAACAAACAATGGTGGGAAGGTGGAGTTTGGATTTGGAATTTAGGGTGAGGCCGAATGGAATGGTAATGGGGGGGAGAGTGTTCTTGCTCTTTCTTTGTCTTGGTTGCTTGTAATAATGCTTAAAGTGATTTTGTGAGATAATATCTCATCCAAGTGGGGTTAGTGGAGTGTGATGCATTGGATGAGGTAATTAGCATGGACAAGTGTTGTGTTTTCCATGGTTGAAAGCTTAACCAAGGGTTTTTGATTTCTAAGTACTAGTTATGCTCCAATTAATCTAGTTACTCTTGCCCACTTGGTTACTAGATATTTATTCTAGTAGCTTGCACAAGACTCTTGCTTCCTCTACTTGTTTCTTTGTCCGGTTATTACCCGTTTCAATTGATCGTTCGTGAGAATATTTCACGGATTTCTAATTAGGGTTTACCGGGAATCCTCTTTAATAATAATACTTTCATTCTCCATCTTTCATTCTAACTTTCCAATTTATATTCCTTAAATCCATTCGTTAAATACTTAAGGCTATCAGTGTCCAGGGAACTCTCGGAGAAAATAAAAGTGCGGTTTTTCAGAATCCGACAGCTTTTACATACACTTATTTTCCCCCTGGATCACTAATACGAACTCGGAAATCCGTTCCGAATACTTCTATATAGTGTCGTCTCATATTATTATATACTCCCACCACAACACTATTCATTCTGTATTCTTTACTTGTTCTCTTAGGGTTGTATAATTGTCTGTATTCTCTTTCGATCGTTCCTTAACCTTTTTACGGAACTACTGGATTAATCGTTACCGATCTGGATGACATGAGAATATTCTCCTGCTTGAAATTGCAATATCTTACTCCCTTAGAAGATAGATTATTCTTACCTATGTTGTTATCCTTTAGCATTCTTCAAGACATAGAAATAATAAAGTCGAATTCCATTCATTCTTTCCAAATATCAATTATTACATTGTAGCCATAACCACTCCTCAGTGGTTTCCTACCTTCATTCTTAAATCAAATATAATAACATCCCAAAATATCAAATCCTCAAAGTTAATATCTCAATTCTTGGATTATAATAATATTTAATCCACTGTCCGGTCAAATATTATACCGAAAAGAATTTGGAATTTCTGAATTCCGATCGTCTCTGCATTCACTTATTTCCTCCGCGTATTACTAATATGACTTCGAAACATCCATATCACGTCCCGTACATAGGGTGGAGTGAAAAGTTTTCCAACTTACAAAATCACTATTCATCCACCAAATTACTATGCACGTACAGGAAACACTATGCACGTACGGGAAATACTATGCACGTACGGGAAATACTATGCACGTATGGGGAACACTATGCACGTACTCATTTCCCTTCAAGGATCCATTAGCTCCTTCCTGGATGGTAGATTATTCTTATCTAGGTCCTCAACCATCGAATTACTCTATTCTGACAATATACCAATGCATCAGGATCATTGTCCAAAGCAATATCCATTCATTACAATCATTGTTCTTTGAAACCACCATTCATTAGAGCTGGTGACCTTGTTGTCGGAATCATTGTTCCTCATTTTATCATTACTTAATAAAAAGTTTTAATTATATCCAAAATTTGGGGTTCTTACAGAATGCCTTAATTGATAGCGGATAGCCAACAAAAATTCCTTCATCAGCTTTTAACTCAAATTTGGTCAACTGTTCAGAATGAGTTTTTAACACAAAGCATTTGCACCCAAAAATATGAAAATATTTCAGGTTGGGCTTCTTTTCCTTCACTATCTCATATGGTGTTTTCCCATGCTTGCTGATCAGAGTAGCATTTTGAGTAAAACAAGCAGTTTGGACTGCTTCTGCCCAAAAATAGGTTGGCAATTTTGCTTCATCAAGCATAGTTCTGGCAGCTTCTATCAAGGTTCTGTTTTTCCTTTCAACTACACCATTTTGTTGTGGTGTACCAGGTGCAGAAAACTCTTGCTTCACTCCTCTGTTCTTGCAGAATTCTTCCATTATTGCATTCCTAAATTCAGTTCCATTATCACTCTTGATTATTTTGACTTTTTGTTTTGATCCTTTGTCCAGCAGCTTTACATGCTCCATCAGAGTTAATGCAGTTTCATTCTTCTTTGCTAGAAAATACACCCAAGTGTATCTAGTGTGTTCATCAACAATGACTAAATCATATTTCTTTCTTCCAATAGACAAGACATTCACTGGTCCAAACAGATCAACATGTAGAAGATGATAAGGATCAACAATTGAAGATTCAGACTTGCTTTTAAAAGATGACTTCCTTTGTTTGGCCTTTTGACAGGAACCACACAGGCCATCAACATTTAATAAAGACTTTGGGAGTCCCCTTACAAGATCCTTTCTTATCAACTCATTGTTGTTGTTCAGATTCAAATGAGAGAGTTTCTTATGCCACTTCCAACTCTCTTCACTAGACATTCTTGTTGACAGGCACACAGCTTTTCCATCAGACTTTGTCAACAAACTTGCTTCATAGATATTATTGCGCCTGTATCCAACTAGAACAACTTTCCTTGTAGATTTACTGATAACTTCAAAGTATTCAGGTTGAAAATCTACATGATAACCTCTGTCACAGATTTGACTCACAGATAGCAGATCATGCTTGAGTCTTGGAACCAGAGCTACATTTGTGATGGTGACATTTCCAAGATTGATATTGCCATATCCCAGAGTACGTCCTACGTTACCATCTCCATACGAAACTTTTGGGCCAGCCTTCTCCTCATACTCTGATAGCAAGGATTTATTTCCAATCATGTGTCCTGAACATCCACTGTCCACGACTAGGGTACTCTCCCTGATGCCCTGCAATCACAAACATTCACCGAAGGTTAGATTTAAGGATCCAGACTTGCTTGGATCCTTATCCTTTGGCTTGCTTAACTTTGTCAGCTTTAGCAGCGGAATTCTTATTATCAGAGTTTAAGCTAACATTTTCAGAGGTTACACTTGCAGAATTAACCTTAACAAATTTCAAATTGGGCTTCAGTTCATAATAATTATGATAAATAGCATGATAATCCCTGCAAGTATAAATAGAATGCCAAGTACTTCCACAATGTTTGCAAAAAGTCTGTGGTATAGTTTTAACATAATCATTCTTTACTCCAGACTTGGAGGGTAAAGAATTATTGTCTTTATTTTTCCTACAGAAACTAGCAAGATGATTAGTACTACCACAGTTATGACATGTCTTCCTTGGGGCATAAGTAGCAAGCATTTGATTATAACCTTTAGTAATGCCTACTTTACCATTTCTATTCTTCCTGGACACTTTCTGTTTCTTAACATATTTTAACTCCTTAAGCTTATGTTTGAGTTGTTTATCTGTCATTGAACCAATATTAATCTGTTTAACACAACTTTTTACTGATTCTTCCTTAACAGCTTCTTCTTCAAATTCAGACTTAGGTTCACTTGTGCCAGTAACAAATTTTCTAGATGGAAGATGTGTTCTAATTTTGATTTCTTTTTGAAACCTAAGTTCATCTTCCTCACAGTAACCTAAACCAACTGTGTCTGACTGAAAAACCACATGAGTGTCTTTTCCAGAATCAGTCCAAGTCTTACTTATGTGATTTGCTTTCTCCAATTTAGATTCTAGTTGCCTATATCTTCTAAGAAACTCCTATTCTAGATAAACAGCATCATCTCTTTCTTTCTGAACTTGTTGCATGTTGACAAGTTTCTCTTCAACAAATTTATTTCTTTCTTTAAGTTCATAATTCTCAGATTTGATTCTCTCATTCTCTAAAGTCTGATCCCTATAACTGATATGTAAGGCCTTAAGATAAATTCTCAGTTCAGATATATTATCAGTATTTTAAGAATAGGTAGTTAGGGGTACCTTGTTTTCAGAATCTTCAGATTCATTCTCATTAGAAGCCATGATAGCGTAGTTAACATCCTCATCTGAGTCTGAAGTGTCTGCCCAGTCTCTGCCTTTTGTGAAGAGTGCTTTTTCAGTTTTACCCTTCTTGCACTCAGGATCATAGTGACCCATCTCCTTACACTTGTAGCATTGAATCTCAGACTTGTCTTTCTTCCCAGATTTGGTATCCTTTCTCTCAGACTTTCTGAAACTCTTACTGTCAGAATTTGAATCTTTCTTAGAGAACCTTTTTCCCTTCTTGAAGTTCTTGAAACCCATCTTCTTGAAGGTCTTCACCATCAAAGGAGCCATTTGCATCATTTCTTCTTCATCATCCTCAGAGTCAGATGATTCATCAGTGTTTGAGTCAACATCAGAATTTGATGAATCACTTTCAGAATGTATGACCAAAGCTTTTCCCTTAGCTTTCTTCCTTGATGCTTCCTTTTTCAAGGGTTTTTCTTCAACCTTAAGAGCAACAGACTTTGTCTTCTTGCTTGATCTCCTGTTTCTCTGTTCCAATTCCAGTTCATGAGTTTTGAGCAACCCATAGATTTCATCAATCTCAGTGTCAGCAAGATCATAATTATCTCTTATAGTGGTTGTCTTTACATCCCACTTTTCAGGTAGAGCAAGAAGAAATTTGAGATTTGAATCTTCTAGATCATACTCTTTATTGACCAGTGACAAATCATTGAGTAGCTTACAGAATCTGTCAAATGTTTCTGTCATGGTTTCGTCAGATTTAACCTCAAAATGTTCATACTCCTGTGTGAGTATGTTCCTTCTGTTCTTCTTGATAGCAGCAATTCCTTGACATCTAACTTCAAGGGCATCCCAGATTTCTTTGGCAGTTGTGCAATTAATCACTTTGTTAGACATAACATTGTCTAAGGCACTATGAATTAGATGTCTAACCTTTGCATCCTTAACAATAGATGAAATATCCTCAGGAGTCAGATCTTTCTTCTCCTTTAGAACTGATTTAGCTTCTTGACCAGCGGTAACAACAGATAACTTTGTAGGCTTATGAATACCTTCGTAAATTCTGTCAAGATATTCTGGATCTGTAGCGTCCAGAAACATGGTCATCTTCACCTTCCAGATTGAATAATCTGCCGGCCTGAGAATAGGAACCCTAATTGTCTCATAACGACTCACAGTAGTAGGTTGAGCCTTCTCAGTACTAGAACTAGAACATGATGGAGGAGGCATCTCTGCCATTGATTATAGTTGTGTGTGGATCTTAAACTATATAGAGTAACAGATCGACTCTGATACCAATTGTTAGGACGAATACACAAATATAATCAAGTTTATATGAGAGAATAACAATTAACACACATTTAAATAATCAAAAACTGTATGGAATTAATAACTCCTCTCTCAGTGATGTAAAATATCACAGAGAGCTGCTTAGGTTACAATGAAATGATAATTTTTTTTATCAATTACCCTTCTAGGGTTAACCTAATTGTATTTATAAAGATATACAACTATAGTATAATCGATAATTGATACTCCTATAAATCAGCTATACAAATGTTATCAATTATGATTGTTACGCGTCTTCTTAGTCAACACGATGTCTTCGACAGCTATCTAATCTTCAAAGATATCGCTTCCATAATCTTCTTCAATTATTCTTCAAAATCTGATGATGACCAGTAGACGCTCCCTCCTGACAGAATTTAGCAAACTCTGTCAAGCTTCCATTTGTCAGAGTTTAATTAAACTCTGACCGCTTCCAACTTCCAGTTAAACTCTGATGAATCTTTAAAACACTTAAACAATGACATTACTCACATCAATTATATTTAACATATTTAAAAAATTCTAGAATTCTAAATGATAAGATTTGTTTTATTGGGAAAGAAGAGTAAGAATATTTTAGTGGATCGATATCATTTTAATTATGTCGATTATATGTGTTAGAATCTTTTATTTTAAGTATTACTTGGAGAGGTTGTAGGAATTTATTGGTAAGTTTTAAAAATACCTAAGTTAATTTTAGGTTTTTGTGTACCTATATAATAACCCCGATAACAAACAAGAGGTGTACAACGCTTCACTCATCAAATGTATGCCTCGTTTATTACCTTTAAAATTCTGCTTGCTCGACGTGTTAATTGTTTGGTTTATAAGTTCATATGTTTTTGTGCAAATATTAATATGCTTCGATGTATGCGTTGTTGGTACCTGTTCATCTTTGTGTTCATGCAATTTTATGGATTTTAATTTAAAGTGAAGAGTTACGAGAATATTAATTTGTTATTTAAGTTTTGTACACATCTATGGTTTGTGAACATAGCTAGTTAATTGTAAGACTTAAAAATTAGTAGTTGTCCATGTTAACGTAAGTTCAAGTATAGGTGGCCATTATTCTTAATATAATGAACTAATTTGTTTCTTTGTTTTTACATGGGAGCACATGTAGGTTCGGTAATTAAGACATAGGTTCCATGATTTTAGGTTTATTATTAAATTATTATATGTATGTCCTGCCAGGATTTTTATTCTAATATAGATTTACAACTGGTTTTTAACTTTTACATGATCACATGTGGTGCCTGTTTGGCTTAACTTTCTTTAATGACTTATGGACTTATTTTCGGGTAAAAATTTTATATTTAGATAATATTTTTATACAAGTATTTAATATATGTTTGAGATTCAATAAGTTACAAAAATAAGTTGGAAAATAAGTTGGAAAGTTAGGAATCTTAACTTTCAACTTAAAATAAGTTGACTTATTTGGAAAATTAGTTCCCCCAAACACCCCCGTGATAAGTGCATATTTTTGCATATTTTTATGCCATATTTTTTTGCTTGAACTCGTATTTTAATAAATTATTTTGTTGCATTTCAGGAAATTCGAGAAAAATGAAGAAATGTCAAAATAAAGAAAAAAAGAGTCAGGAAGGGAAAAAGAAGAAGAAAAAGGACTTATATAAAAAAGGAAAAAAAAAAGAGAATTAGGAGCTTGGAGATAAAAAGGAATATTTCAAACACACCCCTTCCCCTTTAAAGTCACATCTTGTTGTAATAAATATGATTTGTGATTGTCAAAGGCTGCCACCATACACCATAATTAATGGTAGAAAAAAACTACAGCTTGATTGATAAATTTATCTACTACACGGCTACCCCAAGTTTATTCCAATCGGACTGATAACAATATACTCCTGAGATTCTTCTGATAATATAAATTAGAACAATTTTACATCATTAATACTGTTCAGCAAGGGTATTTTAAATTTGACATGACTACGCGACAATCAGATACTCTAGCTAAAGTAGCAAACAAGAAAACGGCTTTTGCAACTATAACATAGTACCCTTGTGTGACAAGAATCCATATTTCACCATACCCAATTAAACGTGAATTTATTTACTTCCTAACTTCAGTTACATGAACATCACCATTCTAACTGCACAAGCACTTAAGAAACGATATTGCAGTATATAGTTTCTAGAATAATCATCTTGTAGCCATTATTAAACGCCTTTTAGTAAAATTCAACTTTACTTTAGCTAAATATTAGACTTCTTAACTACATTCTTGTTATCAAGTATTTATATCTATGGATTAACTACACTCTTGTTATCAAGTATATAGCTATGGAAATTACTGCACTTCCACAAATTACGTTTCAGTAATTGCAAAAATTCTAAAAGTTGATTTATCTTTCAGAATATAAAGTTACAAATGAACAATCAAAAGCTATAGAGAGGAGGAGTATTTATTGGCCTAAGCGAATTCAGATAGAAAGACGAGGGAGAGCTAGCTGTTTACCATATAACCCTGCTGGATGGGCAGGAGTTGCAGCAATTATGTTATGCTCTTCCTCTGTTAAAACCAACGAGTACAAACGGAGTTGGAGAAAGCTAAACAAGATAATTGACACAAAAAGAGGAATCGAAATTGATATAAATGATTTTTTGTTTGTGAGTAGGCAACATACTAGAAATTTTGTCAAAAGAGTGTCAACGTAAGTGCTTTCTCTAAGTAAATTCAAAGATTCTGCCTCAAGGACATCAGTATTGAGCTAAACTACTGGGACTGAACAATTTGAAGTTGAAAGTTCTTCATGAAGTTCGTCTTCAATTGCAACACTATTTAAGAAGTCGGTATCTGTTATTGATCATCTCATATAAGCCTGGAAAAATCAGAAGATTTAATATGGGAGACGAAGCATTAACAAAAGCTCATAAAGGCCAAGGATTCTGTTAGTTTTAGCCTTCAGGCTTCCAGGGTACCAAGCTAGAGATGAACAGCAAGAAGCAGGTATTCTAAACCAAGTCATTTTTGTCTTTTCACAAATATATAAACACGTATTCAACATTGAGTGATTCGAAAATGCAAGCACCACCTCTTTTTTTGTGAAAAAAACAATGTCTTTTTTCTTAGAAGCACTTGGTTATTAATAATTTGCTTAAATTATATTGAAACTCAAATTTTCACACATATCAATAGACATTTCTAAATAATTTATCACGTATATCCATTCCACAATCTTTAAAAACATCATCATATGCATATATTTGAATTCCAATTCGAAACTTGAACATACAATGTGAGCAACTAAAAGAAATCGTAACATTAATCAAGATGAATAAATGCAATTGCAGAGAAATGATGATGTTAACAACAAAATTAAAACAATATTAACAGATTAATTAATTAACAAAAAAATCACAAAATTAACACATGTAATTAATTAACAAAAAAATAACAGCTTGAGAAAAATCACCAAACTATGAGCATATAATTAATTGTTAACAAAATTAAAACAATATTAACACATATATCCAACTAGTCAACACAAAAATCCAACAAATTTGACAAATACAAGCTTTAATCCAACATATAATCGAAAAAATTCACATACATACATATATATATATATACATGTATAATTCATTATAATCGGAAAAAGATGAGTATTTTACCTCTAATTGAAGCTTTACTCAAATCTTTGCTCAATTAGGTTTGGGGTTTTGGGCTTTTACTGAATAGATTATAATTGAGATGAGAGATGTGTATTTGTGAGAGAGAGAGAGAGAGAGGAGAGAGTCAGAGAGTGGTGAGGTGGAGAGAGAGGAGCGGTAGAGAGAGTGGTGAGTCGAAATAGACAGCGATGAGATGAGAGAGATAGTGGTGGAGAAAGACGGTGGTGAGATGTGTTTTTGGGGATCGTTTTTTTGTTTTAATTGTGTATGAAATATTTTGGTGCCCTTTTTTATCCCGCCCAGTCAAAAAACCAAGTTCCCGCCTACAATTTTGGGTAAAGTGTATCGTCTATTGTAACACTTTTGCTAAAGTATTGCAATTGTTCTAAAATTTCAAAATGATCCTTTTGCTTACAACACTTTTCGTATTTATTGCAACATTGTTTAAAATATTGCAATAGACTACCAAGTTTTGTGTATATTGTAACACTTTTTGTAACACAAATATATATTGGGCTTGCAATAGCCCATATATGGTGTAGTGAATAGATCTATCTTTAGGTCTTGGTACCAGTTTCCAC
This sequence comes from Saposhnikovia divaricata, assembly GCA_036435485.1. Taxonomy (NCBI): domain Eukaryota; kingdom Viridiplantae; phylum Streptophyta; class Magnoliopsida; order Apiales; family Apiaceae; genus Saposhnikovia; species Saposhnikovia divaricata. The sequence goes on along the minus strand of CM071600.1, from coordinate 153,325,814 downwards.
ACTTTGTTCCTCTCAAACTCATTCAATTCTTCCTGCATTGCTATTACCCAATCAGGATCCTGTAAGGCTTCTTCAACCTTCTTAGGTTCATTCTTTGAGAGAAAACAACTGCACAAGCATTCATTTTGAATTGATCTTCTAGTTCGAACACCACTATTTGGATCACCAATAATCAAATCTTCAGTATGATCCCTTGTCCATTTTCTAACAGGTGGTAGATTGTTCCTGCTAGACTCTCCCCCTAAGTTAGTGGTATTTCTTGTAGAAGAGTGTTCATTTCCTTCAAAAGCTCCCCCTTGATCAGTGGAATCAGTGGATTCAATACTGATGCTAGTTTCTGATCTTCCTTCATTAGACTCTGAAGGATTAGTTCCTGATGAAGTAGACTCTGAAAGACTAGTCTGATCCTGACCAGTACTGTGTTCTCCTTGATTGAATTGCTCCCCCTCAACAGTAGCATTCCTTTGAGAAGCAATAGAGATTTCCTCTGGAGAACCTTCATCATCACTTGAGAGAATCTCAGAATACTCAAGATTTTCAAATTCCAGATTGTCATGGCTTTCATCAATTTGCAAAATTCCAAACTTCTTATCATCAAATGCAACATGAATTGATTCCATAACAATGTGAGTTTTGAGATTGTATACTTTGAAGGCCTTTGATGCTGAATATCCTAGAAAGATTGCTTCATCCGATTTGGCTTCAAATTTTCCAAGTTGTTCTGGATGAACTTTCAGGACATAACATTGCATCCAAAGATGTGAAAGTATTTCACACTTGGTTTCTTTCCTTTAATCATCTCATAGGGAGTCTTACCATGAGCATTTACCAAGGTACAGTTTTGAGTGAAATATGCAGTGTTTATAGCTTCTGCCCAGAAATAGGTTGGAAACTTTGCATCTGCAAGCATGGTTCTTGCTGCCTCTATGAGAGTTCTGTTCTTTTTTTCTACTACACCATTCTGCTGAGGTGTTCCAGGTGCAGAAAACTGTTGAGTAATTCCTTTGTCTGCACAATACTCCTCCATTGTAGAATTCTTAAATTCTGTACCATTGTCACTTCTGAGCACTTTGACTTTGTACTCAGAACTATTTTGAATATTCTTGACGAGTTCAATGATTTGCTGAGGAGCTTCATCCTTATTGTGTAGAAAGAATACCCATGTGAACCTTGTGTAATCATCCACTATAACTAGAGCATATCTTTTCTTGTTGATAGACATAATGTTTACTGGACCAAATAAATCAAGATGCAGCATGTGAAATGGTTCAGTAATTGAATTTTCTGTCTTGCTCTTGAAAGTGGTTCTTCTTTGTTTTCCAAGCTGACAAGCATCACAAAGTCCATCTTGCACATAATTTGCCTGAGGTAGGCCTCTCGCCAGATGGTGCTTAACAAGTTGATTAAGCTTCTTGTTGTTGAGATGTGAGAGCTTCTTGTGCCAGTTCCAGCTTTCATCATTTGATGCTTTGCTATAAAGACATCTGACAGTTCCTTTAGATGTGTCACTCAAGCTGGCTTCATATATGTTACCATGTCTCTGACCAGTCAAAACAATGTCTCCATTCTTCATATTCAAGATTTTGAATCCTTTACTGTCAAAGATTGATTGGTAACCCTTATCACCCAGTTGACTTATGCTTAAGTGTGTGTTTCAAGCCTTCAACCAGTGCTACGTTTTCTATGATGACATTCCCAAAAATAATTGAGCCATATCCCAAAGTTTCTCCTTTGTTGCCATCTCCAAAGGATATTACTGGGCCAGATTTCCTCTCAAACTTTGTAAGCAGGGACTTCTTTCCAGTCATATGTCCAGAGCATCCACTGTCCAAGATAATTGAATGCTTCTTTCCAGTGCCCTGCAAACAAAATGTAGCTAGTTAGAATTTTTTAGGACCCAACTTTGATTGGATCCTTTCTTACTAACTTTTGAACCAACAGGCTTTGAAGATTTTGCTTTTGATTTACCTGTTGCAGAGTCAGCCTTAGACTTAGATTTCACAAACTGTTTGTGACTAGGAGTTTCAGATTTCAGAGAATAATAGTCATAATACAGTTCATGATATTCCTTACACATATAAATGGAATGAAGTAAACTACCACAATGATAACATGGTTCTTGTGGTTGGTATTGAATTCTCTAAGTCTTGGGGAATCTGGACTCAGTTTTCCAAGAAGGTTTTTGATTGCAGTCTAGGGCCAAATGATTATGATTTCCACATTTATAGCATTTCTTCCTAGGTGCATCAGGTACATTCTTGTGTAATTATTCTCTTTGTTAATACCTTCTTTTCCATTCCTGTTTCTTCTGATTTTGCTAGACTCTGAAATACTTTCTGGTCTCTGTTTCAACTGAGACTTAGACAGAAAACCTATGTTGACATTCTTAGGTTTTTCTAACACCCTTTCATCTGAACTGCTATTGTTAATTCTTTTGTGCACAACTGGGGTACCTATAGAATCAACAAATTTAACATGTTTAGGTTCAGAAACTATCTTCTTACCTTCAGACTTAGATGTGCTAGCTTCAATTTTACTATCATCATTGACAATAGCTACAGTATCTTCTTGTCTAGCCTTATCAAAACCTAAACCATCAACTTTACCAAGAATTTGATTTTCAATGATTTCTTGAGTCTTTTTACCTGAATTGTTAATGGTTTTAATCACATCTCTCTCTTCCTCTAGTTCTTTTCTAACATAGTCATAAGCCTCAAGAATAACACCATAATCATGCTTAGCTTTATCAGAACTTAACCTATATTCTTCCATTTGAATTAACTCAGATTCAAGAAAATTATTTCTACTAACTAATTCATCATTCTTAGCCTTGAGTTCATCTTTTTCACTAGCAAGAATTTTGAAATTAGTCATAAGATTCTTAAACTCAACATGAATAGATCTAATATCATCAGAATCTAAGCTATCAAATGAATCAATAGAGTGAAGTGATACCTTAACAGAAGATGAAGAAGTTTTCTTTGGAGATCCAGGCTTGTCTGAAGCACTTGCCATCAATGCAATGTTGTCATAATCCAATTCATCTTCAGAATCACTAGAGTCTGCCCAATCCTTCTATGTGACCATGAGTGCATTACCCTTCCCTGAATTCCTAGGCTTCTTGTATTCACTAGCAAAGTGTCCAAGCTCACTGCAGTTAAAGCACTTGATCTTGGCTTTATCAAGCTTGATAATTGTACTCTTGCCTTTGTCACGCTTCTTCTCCTCTTTCTTCTGAAAAGAGCCTTTGTTAAATCTTCTCCTGTTGAATCTTCCTTTCTTGAAAGCTTTAGCAAACATAGCAAAAAGTTCTTGCATCTCTGATTCAGAATCATTATCTTCAGAGTCTACATCTGTAGTCTCTGACTCAGAACTTTCTTTGCTCTTCTTCTTCCTCAAGTCTCTTTTAGTAGATCCAGAATTTTCTTCTGGAAGCTTCTTTGATTCAGATTGAGCAGTGAATGCAACAGTTTTCATCTTTCCTTCACTCCTGCTCTTTTTCTGCTACCTGTCAAGTTCATAAGCTCTCAATTTTCCATAAACTGCTTCTAATGATATTTCATCCGGATCATTAGCTTCCTCAATTGCAGATATCTTCTCATTGTAGAAATCAGGAAGAGCTTTCATGAACTTAGTATTCATATCCTCCAAGTCATAATATTTACCATGCATGGCCATCTCATTGATGAGTTTAGTAAACCTATCAAAAGTGTCAGTAAGTGATTCACCAGACTTGGATTCAAAGTACTCATACTGTTGTATGAGAAGTGTCCTCATATTCTTCTTAACAGGTTTTGTTCCTTCACAGTGAACCTTTAGATTGTCCCATATCTCCTTAGCAGTCTTACAAGAGAGAACATAGTTAGTGAGAACCGAATCAAGACTGTTGAATAATATGTTTCTCACTTTAGTATCCTTAAGAACGTTCTCCTTTTCCTTATCTGTCCATTCAGTTCTCTACTGTATGTTCTGGAACAACTTTTCCTTCGACAGTTGCTTGAGGAACAAGCCTTGTTGGAACAAAAGGCCCATCTCTGATTCTGTCAAGATAATCAGGATCTGTTGCTTTCAGGTGATGCAACATCTTCACTTCCCATAGAGTATATTCGTTTCTCTTGAGCATAGGGATCTTAGTATTACCATCCTTGTAACCAGACATGATTGATGATCTTTATGATTATTCGAAATCAACCTGCTCTGATACCAATTATTAACTCGAATAACTTGTCGAAGGGGGGGTTGAATACAAGTTATATAATCGTGTCTGATTTTTGCTTGATTAGATGAACAAGAACAAACGAATGAATCAAACCTTGTTTGTATTAAAATAAATAAAATACAAACTCTACCAAAGGTGTACAATACCTTTAGCAGCTGCTGACAATACAAATCTCTCTCTCTCTGTTTGTTTCGAACTCTCGAATACAAACCTTATACAGAGCTTCATACGATATGCACTCTAAAATTCTCAATTCGCTCTTTTTACAATAATATAGAGAGAGTATTTATAATGCTACCTATCAACTAATAACAGAATTATAATCTATCTATGACAATGTTCTTGAAAGGCAGAGTGTATAAACTTGTAACACTATAACTAATGTAACTCAAACTAAAGGAAAAGATACTTAACCAGAAGACAATCAAGAACAGGAAGTCACAAGAAATCAACACTAAATGAAGACAAGGTAATTGATACAATTAAACATGCTAACTATGATCAAGCCAAGAAGAAATCATTGAGAGAAGTTCAAGTTAAAGTTGTTCATGCCTCAGTGATTTGATAAATCAAGAATCAAGATCATAACTATCAGTATCAACAAGACCAATTGATTTCAAGTGAAGAAGAAGGAAAGCAAATATTGGAAAGCCAAGTTATTCAGTGAATATGGTAATTTATTCAAGAAGCAGAAACACTATCAAGACTAGTCACTTATGAACCAGACCAGTGCATCAAGTGTCAGGACATTGATAGCAAGTTTATGTCAGTAATAAAGAACCATGTTCAAGAGCTTGTTGAAGAATTAAGAAGACATGAAGATATCACAAGTTCAAGATGTGCATTGAAGTTTCAAGTTGAAGACCAGAATATTTTCTAAGTACTAAATGTTCTGGATGGCTAAGTAGAAATTCTCAAGTAGAAGTTCTACTTAGGAATTTCGAGATAGCCAAGTAGAAGTTCCATTTAGGAATTTCGAGATAGCCAAGTAGAAATTCTCAAGTAGAAGTTCTACTTAGGTGCAGCTTCAACATGACACATGGCATCTTCTGATTGGCAGATTTCCAAGCTTTCAAGATAAGGCAAGAATTATGTGGACATCATTGGGCCACGTATATCTTAGTCTTTGAAGACTACAGGACATAGATTACATGTAGTATAAATAGAAGTACTTGTGTAATGTTTTAGTTAGTGAGCAATTCTAGAGAAAAACACAAGAGAAAAAGAGAGAGTGCATTCACAGAGCTTAGTATCATTCACTTCTCTCTCAACTTCTGTTATACTTTGTAATGAATGTTGTAGCAACCCTTTCAAGTTATATATAAAGAAATATATTCCTTGAATCTGTGTGTTCATTTATTGCATCGTTTTTATTGCCTCTCATATTCGAAAAGTTGTATTCACCCCCCCTCTACAACACATTTGGACCTAACAATTGGTATCAGAGCTTCATGTTTAACATACAAAACATAGATCCTTGTGTTGAGTAGAAGAATCGTGAGTTTTCATTTTTCAGATCTACTTTTCATTTTCTCGAAAAGTGTGTTTTAATTCGTTGGTAGTGAAAACTCATCTGAAAAATTATTTAAATACTCCAGGTGTGATTATTTAGCTTGGGTGTATTTTAATTAATTTTTGTGAATTTATCTGGGTTAGTTCATATTTGGTGTTCTTGAGTGTTCATCATCTGTTCTTATCAAAGAATACAACCCAACAACTTTTTGATCTCCTTTTCAATAGTAAAAGAATAAAAAAGGTGGTTTTTGGACTTGTTGATTTATTTTATTCAGCCGAAAGTAAAAGACATACTCAGTACCTAGCATGTGGGTTAGGTGGGTTTGGTGAGTAAAGCATTCAAAGTCAAAAAGTGTTAAAGTGATAATATTGTTTATTCAATATTTAAAGAAATCTGCAGAAAAATTATTCTAAGGCAAAAAGTTCTACATAGAATTTCTACTTGAGAATTTCTACATAGAATTTCGACTTGGACAATTTCTACTTGGTGATTTCGACTTGAGCAAAATTTCTACTTAGAGAAATTTCGACTTAGGCAAAAGTTCTACATAAATATTCTACATAGCCTAGTCTTGGGTACTTAGAAATTTTTAGTGACCAGAATTGAGATGGCTCCTAAAAATGCATTCAAGATCCCAATGTTCAACAAAGATCACTATGAAGAATGGGTTTTCAGAATGAGACTATATCTAGAGACTGTTAACCCTGAATATCTGGAAGTCCTCGACAAGGGTAAATTTGTCCCAATGGCAGTTATTCCTTCACATACGGAAGGAGGAGTGGTTATACCACCTCGGTCTGAGCCCAAAAAGCCAGCGGACTTTTCGGATGCTGATAAAGAGCAAATAGCTTTGGATACTGCCGTACGACAAACCTTGATGGAATCTCTTGATCATGAAATGTTCAACATAGTCAAAGGTTTGACTACAGCGAAGAAGATTTGGGACAAGATAGAAGTTGTCATGGAAGGATCTGCAGAGGTCAGAAGCAACAAAACACTCATACTCAAGATGGAGTATGACACCTTTAGAATAAAGAAAGGAGAAGGCATAACAGATGTCTACCTACGATTCAGTCAGTTGGTATTGGATTTGAATCTGAGAGGTGTAACTCTCCCCATGGTTGAAACAAATACGAGATATCTGAGGAACCAGCCAAAAAGCATTGAGCATAGGGTCTACGCAATCAGAGAAACCAGAGATTTGCATACAACTTCTCTGGAAGAGTATTATGGAATATTAAAGACCTATGAGCTGGAAACGCTTCAAGATCAAGCATGGGACAATGATTCAAAGTCAAAAGAAAGTGCATCAGGATTAGTTGCTGATGAGGAAGAGTCTAAGAAGGCAATGGTTGCAGCAAAGCCTAAATCATCACCTGCACCACTTCAAGTTGATAATGATGACGAGTGCGCATCTGACAGTGATGATGACTACTACACCCAAGAAGAGCTGGACAACATGGACGATAGTGTCGTGGCATACATGGCAAGGAAGTTCAGCAACATGAGATTTAGAAAGAGCAACCGACCACAGAAAAAATCTTCATCTTATTATCGGGCTGCTAAGGGTGGTGGTAGTTCGTCAGGCTACAAAGGAAAAGGCAAGAATACCAGCTACAAATCTCCTTTGGATTTCAAAATGAAATTCAAATGCTACAATTGTGGTGAAGCTGGACACTTTGCCTCGGACTGCAAAAAGCCTAAACAGACTTATCCAAAAGAAACATTTGAAGCTCTCAAAAGCAACTATGAAGCACTGTTGAAGGAAAGACATGGAAAACGAGCTTTATTGGTGACAGAAGGAAGAGCTTGGGATGATTCAGATGAGGAAGATGTTACTCAAGTAGCAAACTTTGCGCTCATGGCTGAGACATCAGAGGAACCAGAGGTACCAGTTCTGACTCTTAAGGTAGAAATGTCTATTGATGATTATAAAGAACAGAACGGGGCTCTTAGTGAAGAGATCTACATGTTGTGCAAAAGCCTAGACTCTTCTCAAAAGGAACAGAAAACACTTGTCGCCAAATGCAGAATGCTTGAGGCAAAAGTGGAAGAGCTAGAGGCTGCTTGCACTGTAGATACTTCTCTAAGAGACTTTATTAAATCTCTGGAACACAAGCTCGTCCTTAAGGAAGAAGTAGAAGCATGTCTTAGGAACAATCTAGCTGAGTTAGAAACAAAATGCGAAGCTTACAAACTAGCTGCTAGTAAAGTGTATGTAGATAATGACACATTTAAGAAGATAACTGGAGTAGGTATAGGGCTTGATTATTCTGATCTTCCTAAGAAAGAAGGAAAGAGACCTATTGACCCTAGTTCCAGTGACCTTAAACAGGAAACACCTAGAATTCTTAAATCGGCTGTCAAACCTATCTACAAACATCTTGTTCCTAGAATAGAAGAAGAAGAGACTGAATTGATAGCTAGATATGAGATTGAGATGGAAGATCGCCAGAAAGAACAACCTATAACTCCTATTAAACAAGTTAAAATCAATTTCCCTAGAGATGAATCTAGACTGGGATTAGGAGCTAAGGCTGTTAAACAACAAGGAAAGAAAGAAAAAGGCATAAAAGAGGTTAAGGCTGAACGAATAAAGAAAGCATGTTATCATTGTAAATCTACTGAACATCTTTCTTATGCATGCAAAGCTAACATGAATGTTCCTGCTGCACATGCCATGCCTACCACACATACAATGAATAATCTGCATCAGAATCATGCACAGTGTGGTCAACCTAACTGTATGCCATGCACTTTTAATATCATGCAAACTTTTGTGCATTTAATGAATGCATCTAGCCAGTCATGCTCAAACACTGTTGCTAGTTCAAATATCAAGAAAAAGTATGGTAGAGCCAAGACTGTCAGTCCTCCTAAAGTTAGGAGTGACAAACCTTCTCCTAAGACTGACAAATCTGTCAAGTCTGAGAAAGGAAAGGAGATAGTCGAAACCTCTAGTAATATGAAGAAAAGTGCATCTCCTGTTGTTAAATCTGTTGATTCTCGATCTTATCGAAAAGCCGGGCCCAATCAAAGTTGGGTTCCGAAGAATGTCTAACCAATCTGTCATTGCAGGGCATTAAGCAAAATAGAAATAAAGTTATATGGGTGCTAGACAGTGGAGCATCGAGGCATATGACTGGAAACAAGTCCCTGCTTACAGAGTTGGTTATGAAGGCTGGCCCTTATGTTACCTTTGGAGATGACAGCATAGGTGTGACTAAGGGATATGGCAAACTGAAAACTGGCAATGTCATCATTGAAGATATTTCCTATGTTGAGGGACTAAAGCACAATCTGTTGAGTATAAGTCAATTCTGTGACAAAGGTTACGAAATTGTCTTCAACAAGAAAGGTGTCTCAATCACTCACATCAAGGAAGGCTCACTAGCTTTAAGAGGAGTTCGAAAGGCAGATCTTTTTGTTGCAGATATGGATTCAGCAAATCAGGATGAGGTCATCTGTTTCTACAGCAAAGCCTCGGATGATGAAAGCTGGTTATGGCACAAAAAGTTATCTCACTTAAACTTCAAAACGATGAATGCTCTCGCGAGGCGAGAATTGGTGAGAGATCTACCTCAAATGGAATTCGCTCCGAAAGGACTCTGTGAAGCTTGTGAAATGGGAAAGTCGAAGCGAGCATCGCATAAAAGCAAAGAAATTTCTAGTATTACTGAGCCTCTACAACTTCTTCATATGGATTTGTTTGGCCCAGTGAATGTCCTATCTTTGTCTAGGAAAAGATATGCTTTGGTAATCGTGGATGACTTCTCCAAGTATACATGGGTATTGTTCGCAATGACGAAAGACGAAGTACCTTTCTTAATCATTGATCACATCACTCAAATTGAGAATGTTTCAACACTTACTGTGAAGACGATTAGATCAGACAATGGCACTGAATTCAAAAACGCAGTGCTAAATGACTTCTGTGTATCTAAGGGAATACGTCGTCAGTATTCAGCCCCGAGAACTCCACAGCAAAATGGAGTAGTTGAAAGGAAGAATAGAACTTTGGTTGAAGCAGCAAGAACTTTGTTGTATGATTCAAAACTTCCTTTGTATTTCTGGGCCGAAGCAGTGAGTACCGCTTGTTACACTCAAAATAGAACCTTGATCATAAAAGATAAAGAAAAGACACCATGTGAGCTAATGAACAACAGAAGACCAACAATCAAATACTTTCATGTCTTCGGAGCAAAATGCTATGTGCTTATAGATGATGAAAATCTAGGCAAGTTTGCAGCAAAAGCTCGTGAAGGAATCTTTGTTGGTTACTCTACAGACGTGGTGGCAGCTTATAGAGTGTTCTTGGTGAATGATCGAAAAGTGACTGAAAGTTACAACGTCAGATTCGACGATACCAAACTCTCATCAATTTCAAGAGATTCTAGTGAACCTGAGTCCCTAAAATTTCAGAATCTGGACTTAGAAGATCTTGAAGATGAACCTGAGTTGGTTGTTCCATTAAATGTTCCAAGTGTACATGAAGAACCTGAGTCTAGTGAACAAGCTAATTCTACAAGATCAGGAGAGACTTCTTCAGTACCAACCGGCAACAACTCAGGGGGAGTAAATAGCAGCTCAAGGACTACTGTTCAAGGCTCGAGTCGAGTTGACTCTAGTTCTGTAGGAGCTGGCACTAACTCAGGGGGAGTTAGTGAAAATATTCAAAGTAGTCAGCACCCCAACTCAGAAAGTCAAGCTGAATCATCTAGACAATTTCCAGGTGAACGGGTATGGAATAGAGACCATCCGTTTGAGTTAATTATTGGTGATCCAGATGCTGGTGTGACTACTAGAAGAACTGCAAGAGCTGACATGGCTAATATCTCCTTATATTCTGGGTTCTTATCCAAGCTTGAACCTAAAGAAATAGAAGAAGCTCTTGGCGATGCTGATTGGGTGATTGCAATGCAAGAGGAACTCAATCAGTTTGAAAGGCAGAAAGTTTGGAAACTGGTACCCCGACCAAAGAACAAATCCGTAATTGGAGCTAGGTGGGTATTCAGAAATAAACTGGATGAAAACGGACTTGTAACACGAAACAAGGCTCGTTTGGTTGCAAAAGGTTATTCTCAGCGAGAAGGAATTGATTATGATGAAACCTATGCACCAGTTGCAAGACTTGAGGCAGTCAGGATGTTCTTGGCATTTGCAGCACATAAGAACTTCAAGGTATTCCAGATGGACGTGAAAAGTGCCTTCCTGAACGGAGAGTTAGAAGAAGAAGTGTATCTGGAACAGCCGCCCGGCTTCGTTGATCCAGAACATGCAGATTTTGTGTATCTACTCTTCAAATCTGTCTATGGCCTCAGGCAATCCCCAAGGCGATGGTATGAAACCCTATCTCTATTCTTAATTGAAAATGGTTTTGTTAGGGGAGTAATTGATAAAACATTGTTCTATAAAGTTGTGAGAAATGACTTAATACTTGTTCAAGTATATGTGGACGATATTATTTTTGGGTCATCAAATGAGCGCTTGTGCGAGAAATTTGCCAAGCTAATGCAGGAAAAATATGAGATGAGCATGATGGGAGAGCTGTCCTTCTTCCTTGGATTACAGATCAGTCAGAGAAAAGATGGTATCTTTATCTGTCAATCCAAGTACGTCAGAGATTTACTCAAGAAGTATAATCTAGAAGATGCATCAGCAGCTAAGACTCCTATGGCAACAGCCACGAAGCTTGATGAAGACAAATCAGGTAAATCAGTTGACATCACAAGCTATCGAGGTATGATTGGCTCACTCCTCTATTTAACTGCAAGTAGACCAGATATAATGTTCGCAACTTGTTTATGTGCAAGGTTCCAAGCGGATCCTAGAGAATCACATCTCGTAGCCGTCAAAAGAATTTTTAGGTATCTCAAGGGCACACCAAATCTAGGGATTTGGTACCCAAGAGATACAGGTTTTAATCTTATTGGCTATTCGGATTCAGACTATGCAGGTTGCAGGATTGATAGGAAAAGCACATCTGGTGCTTGCCAATTTCTTGGCAGAAGATTGGTGTCCTGGCAAAGTAAAAAGCAACATACAGTATCTACTTCTACTGCTGAAGCTGAGTACATTGCTGCTGGAAGCTGTGTAGCTCAAATACTGTGGATGAGGAACCAATTGAAGGATTATGGCATGGAGCACAAGAAAATTCCAATCATGTGTGACAACACAAGTGCCATTGCCATAACCAACAATCCTGTAGATCACTCAAGAACCAAGCATATTGACATCAGGTATCATTTCATAAGAGAACATGTCGAGGAGGGGACTGTGGAGCTACATTTTGTGCCCACAATGCAACAAATTGCAGATATATTCACCAAACCTCTTGATGAAGTAACATTCAATAGGTTGGTTGGTGAATTGGGAATGCTTAACACAAGTTAGTAAAGCCTTCTATCTGTAAAATCCATGTTTATGTTTGTATGTGCAAGCTAATCAATCATTATGTGCTTAGACTTTAAAATGCCTAATTAATGATTGTTATAGGTTGCATATAGTGTGATTTTGCATGAATTCTTTGTGTTTTAAGTGTCTTTTATAGCACAAATCTGTGAATTTATGCTTGTTAGATTGCATGATCATAGGGGGAGTTAAATTCATAATAGTCTAAATATTGCATGATTTTTAGATGAATTTACCTGTGTTTTTCATGTAATTAGAGGCCTTAGAATTATCAAGGAATGTTTTAATTATGTCATATATTAAAATCCTTGAATTGATATTTATATTAATTTGGCAAAATTAATTGTTGAGTTTTTCAAAGAAAAATTGTCAAATTATTCTAAGTATCTTCAAAATTTCGAGTTAGTCTCTATCTCGAAACTCATGTAGAAATTCGACTTGAATTTCGACTTGAGCTTCCAGGGTGAAGTTTTGAAAATTCTAAGTCTGGGAAGAATTTCGAGTTAGTACCTATCTCGAAATTCATCTCGAAATTCGACTTAAAGTTCGAGTTCGAGTTACCAGTGTGCCTAGTTCTATCTTCAAAATATTCGAGATAAAGTCTATCTCGAATTTTATCTCTAAGGTTGAGATGAGGTTTCCATAAAGGGAATATTTTGAAAAGAACTGAGAATTAACTTCGAGTTAGTCTATCTCGAAATTTATCTCGAAGTTCGACTTGATGTTCGAGATAGAGTTCTTAGTCTATCTCGAAACTCAACTCGAATTTCGACTTGGTGTTCGAGATGGAGTTCTCAGTTAAGCTAAAGGGAATTTTTCGAGTTACACTCCTAACTCGAAACATATCTTGAATTACCCTGGACTTTTTGATTCAAGGAAGTATTTTGGAAAGAATTTGAGATTAACTTCGAGTTAACTCCTATCTCGAACTTTATCTCGAAGTTCGACTTGATGTTCGAGATAGAGTACTTAGTCTATCTCGAAACTCAACTCGAATTTCGACTTGATGTTCGAGATAGACTCTAACTCGAAAAGTATCTTGAATTTTCTGTTTTTCCAAGTTTACTACAAATCAATAATGTTCAAGATAGTATTTCCCTATAGTTTCTGCTGTAATTTTGGTTAAAGTGATTCTGTGCATATTTGTTCGAGTTAACTTCTATCTCGAACTTTATCTCGAAGTTCGACTTGATGTTCGAGATAGAAAAGTTCGAGATAGAAAAGTTCGAGATAGAGTTCGACTTAGATGTCCCCTGTATGGACTTAGTACTTTTCACACTTTTTAACAGGGACATTTTTGTCATTCCACATTAATGTCTATATATACTTCTCTAACTCGATCTATTCTTTCACTTTTACCTAATTGAGTTTTACAGCCGCCCCATATACATACAGGCGATTTTTGACTTACAACCACTGATTCGTAATCTTTGTGACTAATCTCATACGGACAACGAATTACTGCCCGATTTTTGACTACCATTATCTGAGTGACCAGTAATATCTGAGTTTGTGTGTTTGTGAATTTGTTCTTCTTTCTCGACATATATACATACGTATATACACACACCGTTTCACAGTCCTATTCACACGATTTCACTGGTGTGTACACACATAACTTCACTGATTTCACTAGTATCAGATTCTGTTAATTGGTTGTTGATTTTCGCCTCTCACAGTGATAATTATCTATAACCCGTAGTTTAATTTTTCAAGAGTGACTTTTGGTCTTTTTGTTAAATTAAAAGGGATATAACTGATAATTCCTTAATTAATTGTTTTTCGAAAATTAAAATAAAAATTCACATCTTTTAAAAGAAAAACTTTTAATCAAAATGGCTCACCAATTTTCCCTTGCTAAAAACAATTTTTACAATATTTCTACGGAAATTGGTGATCAACTCCCGCGGTTTAAGTTTTGGATACGATTTCTCAATTTGTATTCCAAAGCTAGCCAAGCTTTTACTGCTAAACCTACACTAGTACATGATGCTTTACAGCAATTATGGACTAGTGCGGTTACTTTTGGGAGTAAATCAACCCCCTACGGTTTCAGGTTTACCTTAGCGGGTCAGGAATATGAGGTGACAGAACAAATTGTCAACAGAGTTCTAGGATTCCCAATTAAAGATGCCTATGATCCAGAACCTACTGCTGCAGAACGCCTCAGATTCTTTGAAGAAATTGGATGTTATCCTACAAAAGGCCCAATCACGGGAAATATCCAAAAGCAATTCTTCCATGCGGAATGGAATTACTTTTTCGAGGCCATCACAAGATGTTTTCGGGCACGCGAAAAAGACTTTCATCAAATTCCGATTCCCATGCAAACCTTTGCAGTAGCCCTAGCAAGAGAACTGGATATAAACTATGGACGCATAGTTCTCTCTGAGATAGTGGCCTCAATGGGATCCCTTGCAAGCAGAGACCTCTCTACCACTGATGTCGTCTGTTGGTTTCCTCGGTTTCTTCAAATGCTAATCAATGACTTAATACCGAAGGATGCTCTTGCTATTCGACAGGGATTTGCCAGAAGCCCCACATCTGAATCACTAGGGATGGGCACTAAGTCACTTGCAACCATTGCAAATCAGGATAAACATCAAGGTAAGCCAATGTCTACTCCTGAAAATATTCAAATGTGGCTTAGATATGATGCAGGAGTTACCAATTTGGAGGCATCATCACAAGTCTCATCACATGCTCAAAATCCATCTGTTCATGCTGAGGCATTTGATGAGATTCCGGATGAGGAAAGCGATGATGCACAAGGTAAGCAATCAGGTAATCTCTCTATGCATACTATTCATTCCTCCTCCTACGTTTCTGATTCCGCGACCCATGAGACTGCTAACCCGCAGGATCTATCCCAGGGTAAGAGCCATATTTCTGACTCTGAGTCTGATACACATTCCTATTCTTTATCACCCCTGTTAACGGAAGTCAGAAAACCAGCACGTATGTTTATACAAGATGATGAGGAGAATGAACCCGAAGAGCAGCAACTTTTTCGCAAGAAAGCCAAACTTTTCCACGCTGCTACTTCACAACCACAGTCAAACCCTAGCGTGTCACACGCAACCACTCCACCTCACGCGAGTGGTTCACCCCTTGAACATTCTGCACATAGGGACTTTGATTTTGGTCAGGATGATGTGCCTCTTGATGATACTGTTGCTTCAAGAGGACATGAAGTCTTAAGAACTTCAGCCGTACCTTCACCGGTACGTACTGATGCTGCAAAGAGGATCGGTTCTGATGTCGTACAAGGACACTTTGCAGCCTCTCAGACTGAGATTCCAACTCAGGAACAAACAGAATTTGATCCCATAACTGTCAACAACATTTCTTATCAAGCTTCTGCAGGTACTGCATCACTTTTAGGATCAGTCATTGAAGACATACACGAGCGTGAGACAGGGAGTGTGTGTGAGAGGTTAGGGAGAGAGGGACCTTCATTTTTAAGGCCCGAAACCGAGCGCCAAATACCAACAGAACGCGTATTAGAGCGAGGTCACCTAAACCAAACACCGTCCCTTAATACTGAAAATTTTGATACTCGTATGACTTCAATGGAGAATAAAATGGAGCAGTTCGGGCAGTCGATGGGGCAGTTGGGGATTAATGTTGGAAACAATCAACGGGCTCTAGACGACTACGCAGCACGAATGGCAAGTCAAGCTACAGCTTTTGATGATTTGACAAATAAGGTCAATGACTTGGGCCATGCTGGTGGTGTCTTGGGAAGCACTCTCAATGAGAGGATGGGGGCATTGGAGTCTACAATGCATACAATGATTGTGGAGATCAGTAGAATGATGTTCGCAGTCAGGAGTTTTGTGCCCCCGGAGTGCTTCGAGTCGGAACAACCTCCCCCCGATGCTGGAGCAGGTGGTGCAGGTGGTGCTAGTGGAGCGGGAGCCTCTGGTTCTGGTTTTGGAGGTTCCTATGCAGCTGGTGGATCTGAAGACCATGGTGGAGCTCAGGATAACTCACCTAAGGGGGAGAGTGGAAAGGAGACGAGACAGCAGGCAGTTCACATCGAAGAAATTGAAGAACCCGCTGATCTTGTTAAGGAACCAGAAA
The DNA here is from genome assembly GCA_036435485.1 of Saposhnikovia divaricata. Lineage (NCBI taxonomy): Eukaryota > Viridiplantae > Streptophyta > Magnoliopsida > Apiales > Apiaceae > Saposhnikovia > Saposhnikovia divaricata. Next base: position 153,309,582 of record CM071600.1, on the reverse strand, counting down.
TTGAGCCTGCTGTTGCTGAAGAGGCTCTGAGGAGGAGAAAGGGTAAGGCAATAATGGTTGAAGAAGATGAACCAGTTATTGACCTGAGTCATCAGGACACAGTACAGGAGGTACTAGACGTACCCTTCGCACATGCTGTTAAACGATCTTTAAAGGAACAAGGTGGAGGTGCTGGTATGTCTTTCGGAATGCCTGAAGAAGATCCTATTGATGAAGAAACCCTGAAGTCTCAACAGTTAGCCTTGGAACAAGCTCAGTTCCATAAAATGAAGATGATGCAAGAACATGCTGCGTTCCTAGAACAGAAGGTGGAGCTACAAGGGAAGCAGTATGAGTATGAGCTTGCAAGGCTAGCCAATCCTCAAGTTGATCTGGACAAAAGGAGGATAGGGCAGAAATGGGATGAAGCAAGGAAGATAATGATGGGACCATGTGCAAAAGGAGTTCATAACAAGGATGCAGATGATCTGTTCTACAACTTGAATTTGCAGAATCCAATGACTGGGGACTATATAAATGCTTTGAAGAGATTAATTTCTAAAGTCAGAGTTGGATACAATGCAAATCTTAAGGAGTGGCAGGTTATCTTGTCTTTGGTTGAAGGAGTCCCAACATCTTTCCTATTTGTGGATGACCAATTCATAATGAGAAGATCTGCGTCAGAGTTGTTCTTGCTAGCGACTAAAATTCAGTACTCTCAATCTGAGGAGCTAAGCATTCTGTACAGGGATCAGTTAATGCAGCTAGCAGAGGACAAGGGTCCAGAATTCTCAGCTTATCCAAATTTTGTCCGGATGGTGGTTCAAGGAAAGATGAAGAGGGTGAGCATGGAGGAAAAAGACTTAATGGAACTTTCAGTGGAATCTCTTAAAGCTGTATGTAGACAAATGATGGGTAAGGGATTCGCCTCTGAGCTTAAAGATAAATCCGTGAGGATCATTGAAAGAGTCATATTCTTGAAGAGCAATGAGGTGTGGAAGTGTGATGTCATTGCTCCAAACCCTCTCGACAACGTGAAGATTGAGCCGGAGCTGATAGAACAGAAATGGAATATTCTTCAAGCAATGAAGAATGTAGATGAAGCTTTGACTCTTCCTTCTGGAGAACTGGAACAAGGAGAAATAAGGGAGGCAGTTGGCGTTCCAGGGAAAGATAGTGTATACTGGATACACTCTTATGCTGATGATACAGCTGATGCCTTAGCATACATAGATGCAGACCAGAAACAAACACTCTTGCATATGAGTAGACAATGGCTGCTACAGACTCAAGATGCTGCATTTCTAGAGAAAGTGTTATATGTGTTCAAATGGGGCGAAGTGGAAGACAAGTTTGTTGAAGAAAAGCAGAGACTCGTGAGTTACCTGTCTGAAGTAGTGGTGGAAAAGAAGCAAATGGAGCGAGATGCGGCTAGTGTCCACAATACTAACCGTGTCAAGGGCTACCCCAAGATGATCTATTGTCAGTTTAAAGCTGATAAAACTCATTGGAAATCTCAGCTCATCATGAAGAACTTTGAGGATATTCCAAAGATCAGGACTACTCAGGAGGTGGACAAACTCAGAAGGCTTTTCAAACATCCTTATCCAGAGCCCAAGAACCCTCTAGAAATGGAAGCTGTAAGTCTATTGAATGCTAGGTGGAAGCAGCTTAAAGATCCAGTATACAAGAAAGAAAAGCAGCAGAAGGAGAAGCTCAAAAGGCAGAAAGAAGAAAGAGACCAAGCTGCTGAAGCTAGAAAGAGGAAACGGAATTAGGGTTAAAGGTCAGAGTGGTGTGAACTTGAAGTTGGAAAAACTTCATGTCTTTCGGTTGCTTTAACTCACTTGAGGAAAATTCACCTTAGAGTGAATCCAATAAGGTGATACAAGTTTGACCAAAAGGTATGAAATAATCCAGGTGATAGGAATCACTCAAATGATCTTTAATTCGAGGTTCGAATTCTGTTTCTAGTTTTTATGTTCATTGTATTGTTTTCAAGTTCTTTTCAATTGTATATTATTCAAGAATGTAATGTTAATTATCTTTTCTCGTCTCATTGTTTAGTTGAGTTATCCTTCTTTAATTTGAATGTCATTGTTAGACAATCAAATTGGGGGAGATTGAAAGGCAGAGTGTATAAACTTGTAACACTATAACTAATGTAACTCAAACTAAAGGAAAAGATACTTAACCAGAAGACAATCAAGAACAGGAAGTCACAAGAAATCAACACTAAATGAAGACAAGGTAATTGATACAATTAAACATGCTAACTATGATCAAGCCAAGAAGAAATCATTGAGAGAAGTTCAAGTTAAAGTTGTTCATGCCTCAGTGATTTGATAAATCAAGAATCAAGATCATAACTATCAGTATCAACAAGACCAATTGATTTCAAGTGAAGAAGAAGGAAAGCAAATATTGGAAAGCCAAGTTATTCAGTGAATATGGTAATTTATTCAAGAAGCAGAAACACTATCAAGACTAGTCACTTATGAACCAGACCAGTGCATCAAGTGTCAGGACATTGATAGCAAGTTTATGTCAGTAATAAAGAACCATGTTCAAGAGCTTGTTGAAGAATTAAGAAGACATGAAGATATCACAAGTTCAAGATGTGCATTGAAGTTTCAAGTTGAAGACCAGAATATTTTCTAAGTACTAAATGTTCTGGATGGCTAAGTAGAAATTCTCAAGTAGAAGTTCTACTTAGGAATTTCGAGATAGCCAAGTAGAAGTTCCATTTAGGAATTTCGAGATAGCCAAGTAGAAATTCTCAAGTAGAAGTTCTACTTAGGTGCAGCTTCAACATGACACATGGCATCTTCTGATTGGCAGATTTCCAAGCTTTCAAGATAAGGCAAGAATTATGTGGACATCATTGGGCCACGTATATCTTAGTCTTTGAAGACTACAGGACATAGATTACATGTAGTATAAATAGAAGTACTTGTGTAATGTTTTAGTTAGTGAGCAATTCTAGAGAAAAACACAAGAGAAAAAGAGAGAGTGCATTCACAGAGCTTAGTATCATTCACTTCTCTCTCAACTTCTGTTATACTTTGTAATGAATGTTGTAGCAACCCTTTCAAGTTATATATAAAGAAATATATTCCTTGAATCTGTGTGTTCATTTATTGCATCGTTTTTATTGCCTCTCATATTCGAAAAGTTGTATTCACCCCCCCTCTACAACACATTTGGACCTAACAGTTCTGCCGTCCAATTGATAGTTTCCATCAATAGAGAATTCGTTTCCTTCACGATATCTTCTTGCTTGTTCTCCAAAACAAAAATCCTGTTTTATAGCACTTGCCAGTTTCTGTAGCATCCATAATGACATCATAAGTAACACGGCTGATATCAAGATTTCCCATTGCATCAGGATCTGATCATCCATCAGTATTTGATCAGGATCTGACTTGATGTATCAGGATCTGCTCTTAGTTCCTGAAATGTAGTCTCTGACGCACTATTCCTGACTAACCTCTACAGATTACTGTCTAACACATATATCCTATACAAAGTGCTAAATCATTTATAAAGATCAGGATATACAAGAAGTATTAGCAAAATTCTATTCTCAACATCACAACTTATGAATTATTCCTAACACGAATCTTAGTAATTATATATTAGAGATCATAAGGAAGGTGTGAGAGAAGACCTCATGTCAAAAAGATCATTTTTCGATTTTATAAAAATATTCGAATCAGGGGTAAGTACGAATGAACCCATAAAAAGAACGAATGGTTATAACTTTGTAAAATCACTTAGATAACGATCGATAAATCTCGAGGTATAATCTTTCGACCTTAGAACTTATATGGCTTAAGTACCTACCAAGAGTAAGTGTAATGACATACCTTGATAGCAAGCAAGTGTCGGGTCATAACGGTGTTAATGAGCGATAACTTGAAAACATGCTTTAGCTTAAGTAAAGTATTTACTTGGCATTTCAAAGTGATAGGTGATTAACCCGGGATAATTTTGGTTATTTATAGATTGCCGGACCACCCGAGTCATACCACTAGCATAGCGGGAGTACCAGGCAAGTCTTCAATCAATTTGAAGCTGTTGTTGTTATAATATATATATATATATATATATATATATATATATATATATATATATATATATATATATATATATGATTAATTGTTGTTAAAAATATGCCATAGCATGCATGCCTACTTTCAAGCTTTATTGTGATACTTGTTCCCTGATTTATTGTTGGCTTATAAGCTAAATAGAGAATATATCAGTTTTAAGCCGGGTATTGCTAAGACCCTTAGTGAAGGGCATATGACTCATTCCTAGAATTCAGACCGGGAGTCAGTATTTCTTGATATATCATGATTATTATCGGAGGAAAATATTTAAGTAAATATTTTTCCATTTTTTAGTTGATGAATATTATTTTGAATATTCGTCTGAGATTATTTATTTAATGAATATTATTTTGAACATTCATTTGAACGTTATTCATTAATGAATATTATCTTTCAATATTCATTTAAGGTTGATTTACCTATCGAATATTATTTGAATATTCATTTGGAACTTATCTATTTACTGAATATTATCTCAAATATTTATTTGATTATTATATATTCAAAGAATAATATTTTCGAATATTCATTTAATCATTATTTATTCAACGAATATTATTTCGAATATTCGTTTGAGTTTTATTCATTCATTGAGTATTATTAATTTGAGTATTCATTATTTGTTAAATGAATAATATTGTGAATATTTATTCGAGGGATATTTTGAGCAATACTTTATATTAAGATTATTCTTTAAATATTTACGATTTAATAAATATTCTTGAAATATTTATTCGATTCTTTTAAACTAGTTTCAAAATAATTTTCCCTATTCAAAGTACTATCCGTGATCTCCAAATATTATGTAAATTATTTTGGAGTCTTGTTATTATTATCTTTATCAAGAAAGGTTCTCAAAATTTTATTCTTCATTCAAATCCAACTTTCAAATTATAAGGGAACCTTACTTGAGAAATGTTATTTATCTTGTGGACTTCCCGGTCATAAATCTTTTGAAACTATTCTTTTCATTCGCAACATGGTTGCTACTCCTTTATTGAATCTTTGTGTACCTTCTCATCATTCGAGGGGTAAGAGTGTTGGAATAAGTTGGTATCCATTAACAAGCAGTAGCTTGGGAAATATTGGTGAATTTTCTTTTCCAACTAGATACGACTACTTCGTGGAGTCTTATAAACAAGTAACTAGCATCATTAGCAACTAAACCAAACTAGTTACAAGATTACATCATCTACACCACAAAACACTAACACATGGCTCAAGATGATGCATGGAATGACATAATCACTTTATTAAAGTGGCTTTAACTAGATATTATCATCAATAATGCATAATAGACTAGATGAGATCAAAGAAACCAAGCAAGAACTCCATTCTCTCCTCTTTACACCCCATTCGGCTTTTGCCACAATTTAAGAAACAAAATCAAGCTTCCAACCATTGTTTGATCTCCAAATTTTCATGGTAAGTACTAAATTTCATATCATAGTTATCCTACAAATTTGAGCCTTAGATTCCACTTCTTTCATATTTAAATAAATCATCAAATTTGATGATGAATAGTAACTTTTAAGATCTAACTTTAGTTTTCTTGTTTCTTTGAATGATCCAAGTTATCCTAAGGTTATATAAGGGCTATACAAGGTTTATTAAGGTCATCCACACTCCAAGGAAGGTAATCATCTCAAGAAACCCTAGCACTTATGTTAAGTTTTTGATGATCTTGGATGAGATATGATGATGATGTTGTTATAAGCATGTATAAGTGGTTATGTAGTTGTTTTAAGTAGATCTAAGAGCTATGGTTCAAATGATGGTTAAGGATAAGATGTAGATTATGTATATAAGTTGTTGGTTTGATCATGATATGCCAGGTGTGGCTTAGTTGTGATGTAATAAATTCGGAAACGTTCGATTTATAGCCGTCGTAATGCCGAAATTTCGTTAACATTTAAAATCCATGCATAACAGTAGGTATAATTTCTGGACTTGATGAATATATGACCTACCCTTATAGATCTCGAGTCATAGATCGTTTTGGCACGAGAATCGAAGCAAACGGACTTACGGTTTAGGAGTTATGGTCGATTTAGTGAAAGTAGTTCGAAACTGTAAGTGCTAGTTCGTAACTGGAATTGAACCCCCTTAACATGAATATTTCAGTGGCGAATCTTGATAATTAAATACTAGAGATCATAAGGAAGGTGTGAGAGAAAACCTCATGTCAAACGAATCATTTTTCGATTTTATAAAAATGTTCGAATCGAGGTTAAGTATGAATGAAACCCTTAAAAGAACACTTTGTTATAACTTAGAAAACGGACAATGAATCTCGAGGTATAATTTTTGTTGGTAAATCACCGACCTTAGAACTTATATGGCTTAAGTACCTACCAAGTGTAAGTAAAATGACATGCCTTGATAACGAGCAAGTGTCGGATTATAGCGGTGATAAAAAGAGTACACTAGAGTGTACATAACGAGATAACTCGAAAATGTGTTTTAACCTAAGTAAAGTATATACTTAACCTTTCAAAGCGTTAAGTGACTAATCTCGGATATTTGATTATTTATAGATCACCGGACTAACCCAGGGCACACTATCCCTACCAGATTACCAGGCAAGTTTCCAATACTTTGGAACTGTTGTTGTGATAATATACATGATTGAATGTTGTTATACATATGCCATAACATGCATGCCTGCTTTCAAATTATATTGTGATACTTGTTCCATGAATTGATGTTGAATTATAAGGTGGATATGATATACTAGTTATAAGCCGGCTATTGCTAAGACCCTTAGTGAAGGGAATGTGATGTTCCTTCATTAAATATAGACCAGGAGTAGGTATTTTGTAATATAGAGATAGTCATGGAAACCCGGAGGGATTCCAGTGACAGATTATTTGAGGAATGTTATTTATGAACATTATCTATATTTCCATAAGTATTAATTACTTGGAAATTATTCGAGGAATCTTATTTGAATATTCATTCGAGATTATTTATTTAATGAATATTATTTTGAATATTCATTTCACGCTATTGATTTAGATGAATATTATTTTGGAATATTCATTTGAGTTCATTTATTTAATGAATATTATTTGGAATATTCATTTGAGCTTTAGTTATGTAATGTATATTATTCGAAAATACATTTAAGGTCTTACTTATTTCTTGAATATTATTTAGAATATTTATTCGAGGAATCATTTATTTCGTGAATATTTATTATATTCATTCGAGGGTTACCTTGAGCAATATTTTATATTAAGAATATTCTTTAAACATTTATGAGTTAATAAATATTCTTTGAATATTTATGTAATTCTTTTAATTAGTTTTAAAATATATTATTTTATTCAAATATTATCTTCGACCTTCAAAAATTAGGTAAAATATTTCTGAGTCTTATTATGACTATTTTTATCAAGGGAAGGTTCCCAAAGTTCTATTCTTCACTCATATCTATCTTTCAAATTATGAGGGAACCTTACTTGAGAGCTGTTATTTAATTGTTTGACTTCCCGGTCATAAAACTTTTGAAACTATTCATTTCACTCGCAAATTGGTTGCTATTCATCAAAATGAGTCTTTTTGTTACTTCCTCATCATTCGAGGGGTAAGATTGTTGGAACAAGTCGATATCCATTAACAAGCTACTGCTTGGGAAATATTGGTGAATTTTCCTTTCCAACCAGATACGACTACTTTGTGGAGTCCTATCAATAAGTATTACACTTGGAGAAAGGGGGACGAGCTTTACGTTTTAGAGTCATGGATTTACTCGAACTAGGAGTATTTGTGTAAGAGGCTGTGGGACAGTCCATCATTGAAACTTTGTATAAGAGGCTGTGGGATAGTCCATCATTGTAAACTGGTATAAGAGGCTGTAGGACAGTCCATCCTGGAAATAGGGTCCGAGTGGCGCCGGCCCCGACTAAGCCCAAAGATGGCTAGGGAGATCCGGCGTATGGTGGTGTCCATATGTTCTTCCTTCTACATGTAAAGAAACAAATTTTGAGATACACGACCTGCGACTGATCATCGTAAGGTGGTGTCATCAGGCGCGACATACTCCAGCATTGGTTCATCATCCAAATCTATTTATTTTCTACAACATGAAGTATCACTCGTGTTGACAGGGTTTGAAAACTATTCAGGACTAAAAGTACTCTGAAATACCTGGTAACTTCATCGTTTATATTATACTTGCACTATGTTCGTTAATGCATGACATATGGTTTCAAAAATACTTTTGAACTGTTATATATATTATTGTTCAGTATACATTATTGTTGGTGGGCTATTGCTCACCCTTGCTTTATTTATTATATCACAACAACAGCTAGAGCAGATGACCCATCTAAGACGCACTTGGCGCAAGAGCATGGGAGCCGTCAGAGAGTTACCCGTTGATGTGGTTACCGTTGCTGAGGAGGAAGCTATTGGTAGACTATTTTTCAGCTTTTAAGCATCGGATATATTTATCCATATAACATATGTAAATGGATGGAAAAGAGTATGTAAGTTAAATTATAATTCTTTTGGGTTGTAATAACTCAAACTCGTGATTAATAATATTTGATAGTTACTCTGATTTCATCTCTGGGACTATAACGGGTGTTTTTTATGTTGTTGTTTTGGGTCACAAGGTTGTAATTTAGTTTATGTTGGTTTTGTGGATGGAAATTAAGTCCGTAATGACCGGATCCCCGACCCCGGATCTGGGGCTGTTACACCTTCTAAGTCGGTTCCCAAGACTCCAATAGAATTGTGGACTGGTAGCAAACCAAGTCTAAGACATATTCAGATTTGGGGTTGTCCAGCACATGTGCTGAACAAAAACGCAACCAAGCTAGAATCTCGTACAGAAGTAAGGTTGTTTGTAGGCTATCCCATGGGAACGAAAGGTTATTCATTTTATAGTCCTAGGAATCGTGATGTCATTGTTAGCACCAATGCTAGATTCTTAGAGGAAGACTATATTATGAATCATAAACCCATGAGTAGTATCATTTTAGAGGTACTAGTGGGAGGGACAGATAATACCCAAGTGCCAATAGTACAAGTAGAACAACCACAAGAAAATACACAACTTGACACTAATACTGCACCAGTGCCTCGTCGTAGTGGGAGGGTTGTTCAACAACCAGATAGATTCATGTTTTTGGGAGAGTCCTCGGACTTGGTCTCTGGCGAACATGATAAGGATCCCAGGACATACGAAGAGGCAATTCTAGATAAAGATGCAGATCTATGGCAAAAGGTAATGGAATCTGAGATGGAATCTATGTATTCCAATCAAGTTTGGGAGCTCGTGGAACCACCCAAAGGAGTAAAACCCATTGGATGTATGTGGATCTACAAGAAGAAAAGAGGATCTGACAAAAAGGTGAAAGCCTGGAAAGTACGACTTGTTGCGAAAGGGTATACTCAGAAAGAAGGGATCGATTATGAGGAAACCTTTTCGCCGGTTGTTATGCTTAAGTCGATCCAGATTCTTTTATCTATAGTAGCTCATCTCGATTATGAGATTTGGCAAATGGATGTCAAGACAGCTTTCCTTAATGGAAGTCTTGAGGAAACCATCTATATGCTGCAACCAAAAGGATTCATTAAGGAAGACCATGAGCATCTGGTATGTAAACTTAAGAGGTCTATTTATGGACTAAAACAAGCTTCTAGGGACTGGAATATTCGTTTTGATCATGCAGTCCAGTCATATGGATTTGATCAAGTCCAAGCGAATCATGCGTGTATAAGAGAAGTGAGGGTAATGCAGTGTTTTTTCTAGTACTATATGTAGATGACATTTTACTCATTGGAAACAATGTTGAGATGTTGTCATCAGTAAAGGCATGGTTGTTCAAACAATTTGACATGAAGGACTTAGGTGAAGCGGCATACATCCTTGGGATCAAAGTAATAAGGGATCGCAAGAAAAGGATGTTGGATTTATCTCAAGAGCCCTGCATTGATGATGTATTAGTTTGTTTTAACATGCAGAACTCCAAGAAAGGTTTTCTACCTTTTAAGCATGGAGTTGCTCTATCTAAGAAGCAGTGTCCTTCGACACCTAAGGATATAGAGAGGATGAAATCAGTTCCTTATGCCTCGGCATGTGGAAGCTTAATGAATGCTATGTTATGTACGAGGCCTGACATCTGCTTTGCTGTAGGCATGGTTAGTAGATATCAGTCGAACCGGGTCAGGAACATTGGAGTGCAATAAAAACTATACTTAAGTACCTGAGAAGGACTAAGGAGTATATGTTAATTTACAAGGCCTCAGATCTATTTCCTTTGGGATATATTGATTCATATTTTCAATCAGATAGGGATAATAGGAAATCAACCTCGGGATATGTTTTTACTTTGGGAGGTGGAGCCGTTATATGGAGGAGTGTGAAGCAGAAATGCATAGCAGGCTCCAACATGGAAGCCGAGTACGTGGCGGCCTTTGAGGCTGCAAAGGAGGCTGTATGGTTCAGGAACTTCCTTTTGGACTTGGATGTGGTACCTAATTTTCTTAGGAGTTTGACATTGTACTGTGATAACACTGGTGCTGTGGCAAATTCGAAGGAACCGCGAGATCACAAAGCAGCTAAACATATTGAACGTAAGTATCATCTCATACGAGGAATTGTAAAGCGAGGAGATATACTTGTGGCTCACATATCATCAGAAGACAACCGGACAGATCCTTTCACAAAGAGCTTGTCAGCCAAGGTTTTTGACAGGCATGTGGAACGATAGGAGTCAGATGGATGGACACATAGTTTTTTGTGTAATAGTGGATTAAATAAACACTGATGTACTCATAGAATATTTTGAGTATAAGTGGGAGATTGTTGGTGTATACTGAAAAAATCTATTTGAAATATATACATTTATCTCTGGCCTATTTTATTGAGAATCATTTGAATGTTTATATGCTGTCTAATATTATATATTGTGGACAATCTAGTATCAAATGGGATACAAAATATTAGATTGTTAAATACGGTTTATATAATATAATAACGTTCACAGCACATGTAGTGTTGGACAATCCACTGGAATGGCTGTACTATTATTTAAATTAGTTTATATTGACTATTAAATAATACTAGTATACTTTGTGTATATTGAACATGATCAAATTTAGAATTGTTCCCTTATACTGATTGAGAAGGTGAACTAAGATTCTATGTTATTATTAATGCTTAAGTTCTTAATCCGGATATAGTAATTGACACGTGTATATTATTTACATGCTTTAATTTATATATGAAATAATTCTTTTGAATTATGTCATTATATTTTGGGTGATGGAATTATATACATGGTGGATATTATTTATAGAAGGAATCCATGTCATGATAATATTCGGGTTAATGATGTCCCCTTGAAAGCTCAAAAAGATTTAATTATGTGAAACCCTGCAGGTGGATTTATTCCAGCATAATTAAATAAAGGTTGAGTGGATAATCAAGGATAAAAGATATTAATTAAATGAATTACCAGTAATTTATTTAATATGGACATGCGATATTTTAAACATGGGGAATTTAATAAGCAAATAATATTGGAACCGAATTAATTAATTAAATTACGGTATTAGGAAAGGCAGTGCAAATATTAATTCTTTAGTGGAGTGAATTAATATTTAATGACATTGGGCTAGGCCTAGAATGTCATTGGGAGGCCTAACCTAATTAATTATCCATGATCCCTGCTGTAGCCTATATATATTCTTATTCTCTTCTTGCTGAGGTTGGTTGAAAAAACATTAGGGTTTTTGGAGGCAGCCACCTTAGAAGCAAGAAGAGAGACAAAACTTGGGAGTACGAAGGCCACACTTCGCTCAAGGGGAATCAAGGAATACAACAGAAGACGTGGACTTGAATCGCTTGCGCCATAGCGATTAAGGTTAATTTTTTGTTCGTACTCTTTAATTTATTGTATCATAAATCGCAGGGTCACGATCTGATTGTCCCAACACACACGATGGAGAAAAGCCGTTGTCTGCTGTTGTTTGATACGTGTATGGAAAAAGGATTGTATATCTTTGTTATCATAAATAGTTTTATACAATGCTTTTATATAGGGGCAAGATGCTTAAGTTACAAGAAAGTGAAAAACCAAAGGTCATCTAATAATGATAGTACCAAAGGTCATCTAATAATGATGATAGGAGAATCTAGAAATCTGAGAGTCAGACAATAAATACATAACATCTTGCACATTTTCAAGCTGCATCACGAATATACTCGTGTTAATTAAATTTTTAGTATATAAAAAAGAAACAATTTATAAATGCGAAGCAATTAATTTTTCAATAATATAAAAATAGTGAAACAGGTCGATCTATTTATTATTTTAAAATAATTGATTAAGGTGAAATGACTAAATCACTCAAATAATATAAAAAATGTGATTCACAAGTTGAATTATAATGAAAATAGGCGAAAAAATCGCGCTTCGCGCGATCCGTGTAAAATATTTAAAAATTTATAAGAAAAAATATGTAAATAATATTATAATATTTTTTTATTGAAATTGTAAGAAAATTTATTTTAATTAGAAAAGTGTTATTTATTTTAAAATAATTTAGTATTTTCGTTTATATTATTTGGTGTATTTATAAGTTTTATATTTACTTTTTAATATTAAGAAAGTGGAGCATAAAAAAATATTTTGTATCATTAATTTACCAAAAGACTTAAAATAAATTCTTTAAACGCATTTTTTTGTACTTGTAGACACAAAAAAATTGATAGCTTACTTTAAATGCTTTTTGTGAATCTGCATTGTAGACCTGACAAAATTTGTGATTGGTTTGGTTTTGGTTCCAATAATATGGTTTTGGATTGGTTCTTGATCCAAGTCCATTTTAAAACCATATTTCTATAAATTTTGTTTTGGATTCGATTTGGTTCCTATAGATTTGGATTGAAATATGGATTAACCACTTTTATAAAAGTATATTTTTTTAAATTTTTTTTTGAGTATTTTTTTTCTAGAAAGTTTTCCGAGATTTTTTTTCTCAGAGAAATTTTTTCCAGAAAGTTTTTTGAAAAAAAATTTTTCAAGAAATTTTTTTTTTTTGGAAATTTTTTCTTAGAATGTTTTTTTGGAAAATTTTTTTAGAGAATGTTTTTTCGGGAAATTTTTTCCAAGATGTTTTCCCAAAATATTTTTTCCCGAAATATTTATTCGGAAATATTTTTTTCCGAAATATTTATTCGGAAATATTTTTTTCGAAATATTTATTCGGAAATATTTTTTTCCGAATTATTTATTCGAAAATATTTTTTCCCGAAATTTTTTTCGGAAATATTTTTTTCAGAATTATTTATTCGAAAATATTTTTTCCCCAAAATATTTATTCGGAAATATTTTTTCCCGAAATCTTTATTCGGAAATATTTTTTCCCGAAATATTTATTCGGAAATATTTTTTTCCGAATTATTTATTCGAAAATATTTTTTCCCGAAATATTTATTCCGAAATATTTTTTTCCGAAATATTTATTCGGAAATATTTTTTTCCGAATTATTTATTCGAAAATATTTTTTCGGAAATTTTTTTCCAGAAATATTTAATCGAAAATATTTTTTTCAGAAATATTTATTCTAATTATTTTTTTCCGAAATATTTATTCCTAAATATTTTTTTCCGAAATATTTATTCGGAAATATTTTTTCCCGAATTCTTTATTCGAAAATATTTTTTTCCGAATTATTTATTCAAAAATATTTTTTTCCGAAACTATTTTGAGTTGACGGGCACAGACGGGCCAACTCGGTGTAGACACATCAAAAAGACGCTTCACAATGAGAATCTCAGTATCAATTGTAATATGGATATGAAAATATGGATATCACTTATTTGATCCAAATTAGATCCATATTTAAATTAAAATATGTGATTTTAAACTAATCCAAATCCATTTAAAATGTGTAATTTTTTATTGGGCCAAATTTTAAAAAATGGTTTGGTTTGAACTGGATATATGGTTTTGGGTCCATATTGCCAGGTCTAATCTGCATCAATTCAATTAGTTATTTAATAAGCAATTCATATAAAACATTAAAACTAAATTATAAATACCCAAAACTAAAGTTTTAATCTTTAAAATAACTCAAAATCATGGTGAGTCAAGTAAATGTGTTTTTTTTTTAAATCAGCAAATTATTTTTTTCTTCATTGACAATTATTAATATTTAATAATGTTCGATTTATATATACAAAAATGAATAATGAAAGAGTTTTCCTCCACTTTTTCTATTAAAACATCTTAACTTTTTGTTCAACTTAATCCTCCGTAACAACTTACGTCCTATAAATTAAGTTTTTATCTAATTCATTAACTGCTATACAGGAAACGTGTTTTGATTCGTGAACCCATTTTAAGTTTTTTTCTCCCCGTTGTAATCTCAAATTATAGTCCAGAAAATAATTTCACTTTATTCACTTTTCTAATTTTCATTTTTGTTGGCTATTTCTAAGACACAATTTTCATGTCATTCTTGAAGTTTCAAAGTTAACATAGTTCAATAATGGTAAAAGCCCGAACAACATTATAATTGTCAAGCAACATAATAAAAAAAGAAAAACATATAAACATGTCCGAGTATATTTTCAAGTATTAACAATTTCATGCATCACTTCTACATGCTGTTTTCTCATTACAAAGTGTGAGCAGAATTTGTCTTTCATCTTTGCAGCATCAAGTCTAACTGTGTAAAAATGTACCAACTATATTGAACTATAAAAAAATTAACTGAGCAATTGATATGTTTGTCAATTAAGCACTCCATAAATGCGTATATTAAGATAAATTATTGACAAAAAAAGTAACAAAATTATCAAGTCTTCAAACTCCACAACACATAGGTAATCATGTAGTATATATGTTTGACATCTATTAGTACGTATATGTCTGAATGTGAGAGATAAAGAGACTGAAAATAAGATAGACTTTTCTATAAAATTTTAGAGTCAATAATTTCAAGGCCATGATCTATGGTCACAAGATCAAAATAAAGAAAACAATGTAATACACTTCAGTAATAATCACTAATAATCACTAAGAGCATCTAAAAACATCTCGCATCTACGTCCAGAAGTAATTGCTCATCAGCATCTCCATTTCAGTTTTCAGCGGGTAAATTGTCATCATGATTTTTGCCCTAAAGTCAACGAATGTGAGAAATAATGAGCTAAGCTTCATGAACGTGTGCCATTAGATCTTACCTCTCTGGGAGAACAATTTTACATTGTACGACCATGGACCTGACACACTGTAAAATCCTTTGGCTTAAAAATGAAAAACAAAAAATGTTTAAACTAATACACAAAAAATGTTTACTACGAAAGAGTCCATATACATAACAGGAATGTTGGTACCTTTAGTGCCCAAAAATATGGAGAGGATGAATATCATCGTCACACCATCGTAAAAGATAAGGATGTTTATATTTGTAAAGAATAATTTCCAATCTATCTTCCAACCAGCCTCACAACTTCTATCGGATTATAGCCTAGAAAGTAACTGAGATAGGGAAGTGGAGAAGATTGCTGCATTTATAAACATTTGGCTGTTAACATGCCATGTAATAAAAAGGTTGCAGTTATGATAGAGGGACATATAGAAAGCCAAAATATGAATAAACTTAAAAAACAGGAAAAATAAATGAGAGCATAGGAAAATAGTAAAAATGGATGGAAGATTGTCTAGACCGCCACGTCACTATCTGCGGGACCCGCCTGAGATTTTACTTTATATAGATAGAAGATGGATCGATGGATCAATTCATTTGCTATTTTAAAAATAGAATATATTGGTTCAAATTCCAAAAACGGGCTTTAAGGTCTCTCGCAAAAAAAATAAAGGTCTTTCGCAAGTTGAATTATACGAACCCCGCCAAAATGCTGGCAAGCTGCGGAACTCTACTTTCCCTCTCTAACTCACTTTCTTTGGGAACTTTCATCAAACACTCTCAGACAACAAAACTAGGAACTTTGATCAAACACTCTCAGACAACAAAACTAACTGCTCCCAACCTCAAAACACTTAACAGGTCTTTGGGAACTTTCATCGAACACCTTCAGACAACAAAACTAACAGCTCCCAACCTCAAAACACTTAACAGAAAACATACAACAGCCTCTGCACTTCTCAAAACATCACATTTTGAAACCCTATCTCCACGTCAGAAACAACAGATTCATGTTTACGTCGATGCTCTTCTCCTTTGGAACCAGGTTTACTTTCTTCACTATATGTCCTCCCTCGATCAGTTAATACTCGATAAATTAATAACCTCAATGAATTAATACTCGATAAACTAATGACCTGGATAAATTATCCCAACACTATATCGTTTTTTTGGCTCTTAACATAATTGAGAAAGTGTATTTTTAGGCTAGATAAATTGATGATCTCGATAAGTAAACGAAATTTCTCATGACGTTGCTATAACTTAATAGAGGTTTTTCTATACATGTATTTATTTGTATGAATGCCTGTACGTAATAATGTAAGTTTTGTTTTCTTTTTTGGGATTTTAGAAGATGAATCTTACTGCAGTTCGGGAGAAAAGCGAGGTTATGGAAAGGCACATTGAGGATTCGCTTGCGATAATTCCTTCGATTCGGAGTTCGTATTTATCGAATTGTGGAGGTTCTTGTGAAGACATTAGTCTTGTTGATGTAGGTAGTGGTGCTGGACTTCCTGGTTTGGTTCTAGCTATTGCATGTCCAGGTAGTTCATTACGGATGTTGTGCTCAAATTGATAGTATATAGGGTCTTGCTCCGCTAAAAACCAATTTACCCTGAAACTATTAAAACTAGATACGAGTCACAAATTATAGTAATTGTACAACAAAGTATCGGTTACAGTCATCACACAACAAATCATCAGTTACAATGGTACAAATCATATCTCCCAATAGTAGAGGGTTGTGATGAGTTCTCGCTTTTCATTTGCACGAGCCTGTATTGATGTATCTGCTGCCTTGACTTGCTTCCAGCATCAATAGTATCTGGTTAAGATTCGTCTAGTACAAAATCTAAATAATTTACTTGGGTTGTAGTTAAGTAATATATGAATGTGTTGTGCTGCACTTTTGCTGCTCTGAAACTTGTAATAATTTTACTGGTGCACAGACTGGCAAGTAAAACTTATGGAGTCTATGAACAAGCGTTGTATCTTCTTGGAGCATGCAATTGAGCTGACTGGGTTGTCCAATGTGCAAGTTGTAAGAGGAAGGGCTGAGGTATACATATACATTTTAGTGCTCTAACTGTTTCCTCAATTGCTACACTAGAAGCAAACACATATTTATTTATTCATTTGTGTGTGCGCACACGCTCCTAAGTCTGTGTGTTTTTGTACAGGTTCTGACATAAGTGTCACCAGTATGCAATATATTATGTAATGACGTGTACAGTTTACTTATAGGAAATCACTTTCCATTTTCACATACAATAAAAATAATGTTCACAAAAGATATGTCAAAAACTAGCCAATTATTTTCCAGACTTTGGTACTGGATGTTATTGTGGCTTACTTGATTTTTCTTCACTAGTCCCGCTATGCTTACTTGAGCTGTCTTTTTAAATTTAGTGGATGGCATGACTCATGCCCCAACATGGCTGTGGTTTGGGTTCTGAGGCCTATGAAAAATGAGATACGATCACTATTACAGGGTGTCTCTATGGTCTTGAGTGCATCTAACATGCTAACAATTAAGGTTATTACTAAATTCTAACTATTATCATCATACAAATAAACAGTGGAGGTCCCCGAAACGTGCTTCATTGTTTTATCATATAACTGAATATTTCGTTAAATCGTAATTGTTTCTTGTCTCCCCATGAAATATAAGTTTCTTTAAGTACTAACCTGTAATTTGGCCTTTCACTGACTTGCCCATAGTCAGGGAGGGTTTCAGATGTTTCACCCACCAACTATTGTTTCATTAATAATGCAAGTTGCTATAAAATATATGTGTTGTTGGCATAAAAGACTGCATTGCTTGTATCAACCGTGTTCACAATACATTAATACCTATGTACATAAAATTTCTCCAAATGAATTCTTTTGCTAGCATAATCAAGCTTCGATCTATCCCTCCTTACATTTTCATGTAGACAGACAAATGATGATTCTCGAATCTTTTTGATAGTGCAGGATTTAGGTCAAAATATTGATTTCAGAGAGACATTTGATGTAGCAGTTGCAAGAGCGGTTGCAGAAATGAGAATACTAGGTACTTGCATTTATAAACACCATATTATTTAGGTTTCTTTTGTTTTGTTATTCTTCATTAGAGTGACTTTTTATGTAACATCTCAGCTGAGTACTGTCTTCCTCTGGTTCGTGTGGGTGGTTTGTTTGTTGCTGCAAAGGGTCATGATCCTCAGGTACTTACAGCCATCTCTATTCTAAGTTATGATCCTCAGGTACTTACAGCCATCTCTATTTTAAGTTAAATCATGGTTAATGGAATTGTTCTGACTGGTAATAAAGCATTTATAACATGACAACGTATCTGTAAGATGAAAACATCTCTTATGATTAAAGTTAATATGAAGCAGGGGTAGTCTAATTGTTCTTGCTTATTATGTATTGCAGGATGAGGTCCAGAGAGCTCACAAAGCAATCAATCTTATGGGTGCATCTTTGCTCCAAACATTATCTGGTATGTTTACCTCAGAAAATTTAGAAATGTCAAATTTATTTAAAACAAAAAAAATTCACACTTGGTCTGCCTATTATATACCTACTCATTGTTGGCTTATAAACTATGCGTATATGAAACAATTAGAGTTGCCCATGGGTTGGGTTGACCGGTTTTTAAGTATTCATTTACCCAACCCAATTATTTCGGTTTAAATATTTTTCAACCCATTATATTTATAATTAATTCATAACCCAACCCTACAAATTATAATCGGTTTGGGTTGGCTTGGTTTGAGTTGATCGGGTTAAATACATATTCAGAAGCTTAATAATAATTCTAATAATCCATCCAAACTTGCTAAATAAAGTCTCGGTGGTTCACTACTTGACCACTAAAATTATTACAACCAAAATCCAAGAAATTCTAGAATAATTAATTCAAAATAACACACCATAAAAAAATGCAAACCAAAGTCTATGTTTCTGGAAATGAATCATAAAGGGTCTGGCTTGAATCATTCATCAAAGATATTGATGGCCTTGTCATTTGAGGTGACATTCTTGTCGCTCTGCTCGCTGCCTACAAATTGGAAAAAGAATTGACATAGATTATGTAGTGAATATAAATAAGCATATGATAAATATAATAGACTAAAGTTATTATTATTAAATTAATTATTAATTCGGGTACCTTCCTCAAGAAATTCATAAAACTAAACTTCATCCAAATATTCTTTGGATTTGATCCCTCCATGACACTCTTTCAACCAACTTTGTGTGCAAATCAGGGCTTCTACCACTTTTGGACTCAAGGAGCTCCTAAATGAGTCTAAAATACGTCCACTTGTAGTAAAAGCTGATTCCGAAGCAACTGTAGACACGGGAATAGCTAAAATATCTTTAGCTATCATGGATAAAATTTTGTACTTACCAGAATTCTCCTTCCACCACTGTAAAATGTTGAATGATGAAGCCATTGGATTAAGAGGTTCTTCAGCCAATATATATCAATATCATTCTTTTTCTCCGTACCGACCATACATTGTTGTTGCAAATAGTTTTCTAATAACCTCCTCCACGGTGCTTCTTTGCCAACATTTTTGGGTGGTGAATCGTTCCTGGTGAACTTCTAAAATAGAAAAAACAAGTTAAAAAAACTGGTTGCATCAGTATGCAATATTTAATATCTATGCAAGGAGGTTTGTGTTTATACTTTGTGACAGCCCCAGATCCGGGGTTAGGAATCCTGGCCGTCAAACTCCAATTTCCATTTATTAGCAATATCTCTTTGATCATTTTTTTATACTATTTAATACTTCCACAAATGACCCCACACTATTATCATCACACCAGTCATATGCTCAGAGAACAACATCCATAAATGATAGCAGTTAAAGATAAACTATTGTTACAATCCCAGAATACCATCTATTATACCCATATATAAGTATATACTACCTTGAGAACAGGTGTCGATACTCTCTCATAAGGTAGACTTCCCCTTTACCCTCTTCCGGGTTGTACTGCGACGTTTCGGCACCTGATCTAGCTGTTATATAAATAAATAGCAAGAGTGAGCTATAATAGCTCAGCAAGATAAATTTTATAAACTAGCTTCAAAAGAAACATAAATATATTTGTATAATAAACAGAAGACAAATCATAATTATTATAAAAAGAATTTATTTTTATTTGATAACTACTCCTTCCAAATATTTTTATACTAAAAGAAACATATAGCATTCTAATATCAGCTTCTCTTCTAATATAATATCAGTTTTTCTTCTAAAATATAATATCAGTTTTTCTTCTATAATAATTAAAAACCATTACATCACCTTAGCATAATATTTCAAGATAATATATCATCTGCACATCATCTCTCAATACAATCTTTCCATTTCCCTTTTTATACAACAATTATATAAAAATACTATAAAATCAGTTTCTCTTCTTACTGTAAAAACAATTCCATCATTTCATACCATTTTTCTGTTTTCAGTATAGAAATCTGAAAACCATTTTCAATTCTTTCTTTCAAGTTTTTGGGGATTTTCACTGTTGCCGAACACGTAAGGACGATGATCAGTCGCCCTCCGTACCCGTCCTTTTTACTACCGGTAGAAGGAGGAAGGTACACCACTACATCCCCTGGAGGAAGGTACACCACTACATCCTCCTTCGGCAACTCTTGGGCCGTAATAAATATTGAGTGCTGAACTGTGCCACACACAGCCTCTTACGCTTGCTGGACTGTGCCTCACACAGCCTCTTACGCTTTCTGTTGCAATCCCCTTCTTTTGTCAAATCATTATTCCATTTATCAAACACCATTCCACATTTTCCATTTTTCCGTTTCCATTTCCATTCACATATCATTCACTCATATCATTTCCATTCTCGCACATTACTTCTATAAAATATATATATATATAACGTAATGCTTTGATTATGATCCAGACATCTCTTTCATATTCAAGAAATCAAATATACTTTTATATTCATAAAATATTCCGTCTATTTTAAGAGTAGTAAATAATAATCAAATAATATTTATTAAACCACTGATACTCAAAAAAAAATATTTTTAATATAGTATTATAAACCATATAACCCTAGATAACAACTGATACCATTCCCTTTCATATCTCTTTTACCATAGAGCATATTCGCTCCATTCGTAATCATCTCTATATCCATATTTCATAAATCATATCCATCTCTCTTTAATTTCCCAAAATCAAGGAAATATATTCTTTGCAACATAGCAACAATAGCATCACATATATATATATATATATATATATATATATATATATATATATATATCCCATGATATCATTTTTATTCCGAAGATAAATAATTTTCAAAGTAGGGATAGAAGGATTTTGCCTCGATCTCTTATCCCAAGAGGAATGACCCGGTGTTCGTCTCGAGTATCTATAGAAACGAAAAGGATCACCATCAAAACATATTCCACTTAACCCTTAGATACATATATAATAACACCCTTGACTCCTAATATAAGTTTAACATACCATTTACAGACCAAAAGTTTCAAGAACCTATCCATTTTTAGACTCGATAAAAGTTTCACCGTCTTTTCACCATTTTCTTAACAACCACTCTCGATTGTAAAATTTCTCATAAAATATAAAGTTCGAATTTTGACACAAGGTCAGTGGGGTTTGACTCTTTGCTCAACCTTCCTTCCTTGAAGCTTTAAAACTCTTAATAAGGGCTTGTAATCCTTGATTCACCTTGATATAACCTTAATATACCTTAATCTTTCAAAACAAAACACAAGATTCATATAAGTTACTATTCATCTATCACTTTGTAAAATTCATATAAAATCGAAAAATAGGAGTTTGGCTCTCAAATTTTTACCACATCTTGGCCTCTTCATAAGCTTTGTTTTGAGTCCTAGTTCATCAGATTTGAAGCTTCCTAGCTAGGGTTTTGAGCCCCATCTTTCCACTGGACAGAAACTGGACAGATTTGTTTCCCCAACTTTGAGCATGGATTTGACTAGGCTATACTACTTGGATTGCTATGAAATTTTGAACGAATATTACCCATGGAGTGAAGAATCTATGATTAAAATTTGGTGATTTTAGAAGCTCTAGATTGGGAGATATGAATTTTTCTTTAAGGTGGGTTTTTGCTGGGCAGTTTTGGAGAGGTTGTATTTTGCTTGCTTTTAACTTGGATAATGACCACAAATGTGATATCTATCTCTTAACACCAGCTCCTTATCTCTTAATCAAGTGGCTTTGAAGTCTACCAATCACAAAACTCCTTGCTTAGCTTCTTTTAGAAGATTTATTCACTTGATGGTGTATTTACTAGTCTAACCTTGCCCTTTCACTCTATTTGCTCTTCTAGCCTTGCCCCTTCAATATTTCCATAAGCCACTCACTTAATTACTTGTATTTACAGCTCCTTGGAGCCTCTTGGACCTGCATGACTTAGGTTTTGGGCCTTAGGGCTTTTGGGTTGGGCTTTGGATAAAGTTCTCTCGTCGTTTGATTAATCGAA
Organism: Saposhnikovia divaricata; assembly: GCA_036435485.1. Taxonomy (NCBI): domain Eukaryota; kingdom Viridiplantae; phylum Streptophyta; class Magnoliopsida; order Apiales; family Apiaceae; genus Saposhnikovia; species Saposhnikovia divaricata. Next base: position 153,286,803 of record CM071600.1, on the reverse strand, counting down.
TGATTTCTGTGATCGTCTCAGTGGTTTTTCCTTTGTAAATTCCTTGGATATATAATATCCTCTCCCACATAATATATTAGTGTGCTAGGGTGATTCTAATCCTCAAGTAGGTATTAGATCCAATATCCTTGGTATATTCTCTTTTTCTCAGAAGTTACTCTCCCGGTTATCTCTCGGGTTCTCAAGCATTCTCAAACTCGTTTAGCAATCTAAATTCCCTTAACTTAATAATTCCCTGGTTTAACCTAATTTTACTAATTCCTCAAAATATAAATCCTTTAATATTTCTATGCTCCTTAATATCCAATTAAATAGAAGCTCGCTCGAACTCAAAATCCTCAAAAATTCATATTCAGGAATTTCTGAAATCCGTTATCATTTCGAGTCACTTATTTTCATAGTACATCACTAATACGGTTTCTGTTTACTCATTTTCCATTTCCAATATAGAGCACCTACACACCATTTTCCTAAATTCCTCGAGATCACTATTCATTTAATCACTGTAGCCTTTCTAAAGTTAGGGTTATTACATACTTGATCCCCAAAATGATTGTAATTTTTTTGTACTAGTCAAGAATATTCATAATTCTGATGCTCACACCATTCTGCAGTCACCAGTCTATATTTATTAGGAAATGAGTTTTTGATCTGTGATCACCTTCTTGTTGTAGATTACATTACAAATACACAATCTGACCTATACTTTAAAAATGCAAGATTCCATATAAAAATTCAGGCCACAAAAGTTAGTGCTAGTACATAGTTTGAGTTTTCTCTTACCATCCTTCATTAGTTTTATAAACAAAAATTATAAACATGACAACTTGTGATGAAATTCTAGATAAAAAATTGCAGCTCCTAAATAAGCAAGATATTAGTTTTTGAATTTGCCAAAGTACGTAAACAGTGAATGTGTTCAAATAAAAAGAAAAGAAAAAAAAAAAATTGTAATATTGTTAACAGATAACTTCACTTAAATGCTTTCAATAAATAGCAGTATAGCACTATCATCAATAATTGTATTAGTAAAAATCAAACGCCTATAAAAGTTAAATTTATAAACTTTGGTAAAAGTATTTTGTATACATAAAATAAAACACAATTCACAAGTTCATATCAGTGCATCAATTTATACCAATCAATTCATCATACAGCATTTTATATGCAATCTTTTATCCTTTATTTTTAATAGAGAATAAGTCGATTAACATCAAAAAATGGTAACACGCAATATCAATAATGATCATCAGAAGCATGCATATATGTAATATAAATGTAATTGTAAGCATAATTAAGATTAGAAGAAATACCTTAAAAAAATGGTTGAAACGCATACTGTAGTCTATGGACTTTGACAGATATAAATATACAAGTTACATTAGATAAGATAACCTTTGTGAACTGAATCAACTAATCATGTCAATCACGAAGTCACAATATCACGTCTCACTGGAAGTACGGCGTATCTAACGCAAGTCAATTTTTCTATGTCTATATCAGTATTATCAGTTTTTCACTTATAACTGTACTCTTTATAATGGGACGGGTTGGGTTGGTTTGGTGTAATTTTAACAAAACCCATAACCCAGTTACCTCGGTTTGGACCTTTCTTAACCCAATTGTATTTCGGTTTATAAAGTAACCGTTTGAACGGCCCAATGAAGGGCTGGGTTGGGTCGGTCTTTTCGGTTTCTATAACCCTTTTCGGTTTCCAAACAATATAATGTAGTATGCTACATGTAGTTATAATCACTATCATGCACACTGACCGCAATGGCTGTTCAGGACCATATTGTACATCTGCGAGCAATATTTTGCACCCTTCCAAGTATGGAGTTTCTTCACAGTTCATTTATTTTTTATAGAGCTACAATTGGGTTTAGAATACTGTAGAGTCCTAGTGTTAAGTTAGAGACTTAGAGCTGAATGGAACTCGGCGTGTTTTTGTCTTGGCCTGCGGAAACGGTCTTTTTCTATTATCCGTAAGAAAACTAGCATAATTTTACTTTTGGTGGTAGTTCTGAATTTGAAATACAACGGAATATCCGGAAATTGTAATGTTCATCCACTGATTTTACACCAAAACTGCTTATCTTAATGAGTTATTCTAGAGCTCCCAAAAAATGGGTTGTAATTTATTTATTGGTTGCTTCCTAATAAATGTAATGGACCCCATGTATGTTAATATGAATCCCACTAATAAAAAAGAGCCATGTGTCATTTGGAAAAAATTTTGGGATCCATTTTGGGACCCCTACCATTGCTCTATCTTAATATTACCCAGTAAATATAATTTGACTGCTTTTGTTTAATTCAGTGGAATCACACAGCCCACATGGACAAAGAACTGCAATCATATGTTTGAAAGATCACTCCACCCCAAAGAAATATCCTCGTGAACCGGGTACACCAGCGAAGGTGCCATTGTAAATAATTAAAATGGCAAATAGTTAGCTGTTCTTGCACATGCTTTAGTAAATTTTTTTGGTACAGTTACTTGAAACTTCAAATAACTCAGCTCAGATCAATGCATAAACCAGGAGAAAGGATGCATACTGAATGGAAAATTTAATTTGTTTAGTTAGCGCCATTCTTTACTAAAATTTTATTGCGTGTGTGGAACACGTTTAAGTTTATGTTTTTAACTGATTCTGTAATGCCGTTCTTGTTTTGAGTACTTGTCTGCATGTAATTTATTAAAACCACTTGTTTGATTCGATTCCCATCTTTTGGCTTGCAGCTTAAAGTATGATATATTTAGTTAGAACATTTAATCAAGGAATCAAAATATATTCATACCAACTTTTACATATAGATTCCATAGTTCTTAGAAGCAGTCTATCAAATGGCTTTGCAGTGTGTTGTCAAAACCTCCGTCTTACAAAGGTAACTCCAAATATTGAAATCGCCAATTCTTCAAATTATTACCAATTTATAGTATAGTATTAATCTAGTATTAAGTAGTTGCTGAGACTATAACTTCATACGAGTAAAGAAGTCACATGCAGCACAGGATCCACTGGTACAACTGTAAGAGTCCACAAACTTTGCTCCGGTTTCTAACATAAGTACATTCCCTAGAGGTCATGGAAAGGAGTATTGTATGTGGGTACAACATTTAATTTTTTTAGTTGACAATGGATACTCATACTGTATTAAATTTGGTTGGAAAAGTTTAGGTAGAAAGTAATAACATTTCTGCATCTTTATATATCGATCTTTTTATGTACTTAAATATTGTGGATGGCAAACTTAGGTGAATTAGGCTTATCAGTGTGGAAAATATGATTATGTTTGCATTTTTGCTACTAGTTCTACTGTAGTGCTTTTTATGTGCATTATGTGCTCTTTTGTCCCAGCGGATGCGATAGCAACTTTTGCCACATCACGACTGAGACTGTTTTTGCTCCAATGGATAATTGTGAATCTATGCAACGATTGCGACGGAAGGTTTCATAGATTTTAATCACTTTACTCTATATGCCAAGATTGCATCTGAAACAGATAAACTCTTATGGATGGGTAAACTGAGAGAAAAAGGCTTTGCCCAACACCCTTTACACTTGTAATGAAGATGATGGAGACAAATGTCGAAAGTTTCTTGGGCATCATTATCTTAATTGATGATATCTCATTTGGTAGATTTCTTTTTTATATAATGATGTCTTACATTTGATTAGTTTACCAATTCCTAATTTGCATTGTGCGTATCTTATATAACATAGTTATGACATTCTTTGTTTTCCACCTTTTCGAGATAGTGTAGTTTATTACTGCTGTTAATCAACAAGTTCTTCTGAAGGGAATTCGGAATGATAGTTTAAATCAATTTCGTTCTTTAGGAGTTAAGCAAATTAAGTCAGAAATGTCTAAGTGATGCTACAATGTGTAATAGGGCCTAGTTACTTTTAATTTCTCTACTAATACCCCATTTCATTCTAGCATTGCCCTACTTGATGTTAATTTCACTCACATTCATTGTTGTACCAAGTAATTTTATTATTTACTTGGCTGGCATAATTGACTCCTTGCTAAAGTCTATATTGTTGTGTTCTGTATACCTTCCTCTTATCTTTTAAAATTTTTTATTATATGATAGTTGATTTTGTCTACGATTCTACTAGTGGGTGGGTTACAGGTTAATTAAAAAGTTGTCTTGCTGTATGATTAATTAAACAGTAGTTAACATAAATTAATTAGTTGATTATGGAACTACAATATCTTTGACAACTTTTCTGGAGCCCAAAAAGTGGGAAAGAAACAAATGAAAAGCAACTCGAGTTGATGGACACTCATTTGCAATTGGATTTCTGAGCTCAAGGTGAAAGCTCTTTATTGATTATTATACTAATTACCGAACTCTTCTTTTTAAGAATTGATTGGAATTTTGTGTTTAGTGCTCCATGTTTCAATATAACTAGTTGTTTGAAGGAGCAAAATGACAATACATGCCAGCTTTGTTCTACTATTTTTACTTGTCGTACCCAGTGCAACGTATCAGGGGTTGGGAAGGTTCCAAGTACACAGTTTACCATTATTATCTACCATCTCCAATATAACTCTATAAATGCATTTTTAGTCTCTTACGCTAAATTGGTGTAAAAATTTCCTCCAACCCAATTCTAAAATTTACACCATTTTGGTGTAACACCAAAAAATTACATCAAATTTGGTGCAACACCAAAATTTGGTCCAACTTTTAGAGTTTTTCTAAATCCCAATTTCACACTTTCATTCATCAACTAAAATAAATTTATGTCTTCTATATCCAATAACATTATTACTTTTTGTTCTTTTAATAATAAAATAACATTTAAAATACAAAAAGATTCCTTTCACAGTAGGATTTGGTGTAAATGGATTGGAGTTGATTTCATGTATAGCGTAAATTTTACACAATTTACGCAAAATAGTGTGAAGGGTTTGAGATGCTATGAGGTTCAACTATTTCTATTCTTAATTAGATATCAGTTGAATTAATAGTAATTATCTTGCTGCGTTTCTTCTTGTTTGGACTATAAAATTCTGCAGAGCACCTTTTCTTTCCTTAAAATCTTTTCCTTTCTTTTATACAACTAACTTTTATTTAGAAGTGACATTTTCTTTTTCCTTTCTAGTTCTTGAATAAGTAGGCATTAGCTGAATGTGTTTCTTCTTATTTAGGATTATTAAATTCTGTGGGTCACCTTTTGTTTTTTTTTATCTTTGTTGTTCTTTCCCATGGTGATTTTGAAGCACCAAAGAGGCTAAGGAAGCTTAGTTAGGAAATGTACCCCTCCCAAATTGATGGCATGTTGAATACTTGATGGTTGATAGAATTAGTGTTTAGGATCATCATCTTATATTTTGACAATCAGTAAAATGTTAACGTGATAAATAATAGTTAATAGGAAGAATAGCGTTATGATATAATTTTTCTTCTCTGTTGGTTCCATTTTACATTTTGACACCCAGTAAAATTTTAAGGTGAAAAATAATACTCCCTCGGTCTCTTTTTAATTGACACATTTGAAAAAAAAATTGTCAATAAATAGTTGTCACATTCTTTGTTCCAATATACACCCTTAACTCATCATTTAATGTGAATATTAAGGGTAAACATGGAAACAAATTACATAATTAAATCATTCTTAATATATGTATTTTTTGCAAATGTGTCAATTAAAAAGGAACTGAGGGAGTAGTTAATAGGAACAGTTGCGTTATGATAGAATTTTTCTTATCCGTTGGTTTATTATGTTATAGCGACAAAATTTATGCAATATGTGAAAACTTTAAGATCATAGACGATATGCTTGAAATATGATTACTGTGTGAGATATGGCATGTATGATTTATGTACATATAAAATTATGTAAGCACGAGCAAACTTATCACATAGAAAAGGAACATATAAAGGCATCATGTTCAATCTAAAGTGCAAGGACAGTACAAGGCTGTTCAAAATGTAGGTAGATGTAGGTGGTTTGGGGATTAAAGTGGTATAAATAGTATAGGAGGCTTCATAGTTTATATTTCGAAAAATTTAAGTCATTTGATTGAAGGTCTCTTATAATATCATTAAGTGGGTAAATTAAGATTTAGATCTTCAACTTAATTTTATTTGTAAGGTTGTGTTTACTTTGGGAGAATGGAATGAAAATTGTAAACAAAATTTATGAAGAAAGAAGGGATGTTGGGGGAAATAATGAACAAATATGAGGGAGAAGAAATTTTTTATGATGAAAATTGCAAGGAAAATGATGATGATTGGGAATGGAGCATTCCTTCCAAAACATGTGGGTTAGAACTTTAGTTTAAATTGTGTGGAAAGGAATGAAAATTTAAACATTTTTCCAATCTTCCCCAAATAAGAGTATAAATTTCATTCCATTCTTACTCCATTCCATTCAAGTGAAGTGAACATAGCCTAAGAGTTGAATACTCGGAACTTTTAGGAAAAAGACGGAGCAAGCCATAAAACCCTCAAGGTTTAAGTAAAAAAGTTGGAAGCAATAACCTTACAATAAGTATATTTAATATTTGGCGAAAAATCCAAATATCAATGAGAAGGTCTATTTACTTGGAGGTGAAACCACATATGAAATGTAGAACACATGAATGCCCTGAAAGATCACTTTTTTTTTTATCTAGGATTCGTTGATAGTCTCTTGGTAAGGCTCCTGCCTCTCCTTTGTAAAGATAGACCTTCTCTAATTGATATTTTTCACTCGGTTCCTTATACTATTAAATTACTAATGAAAAATGTTATACTGATGGTAAAATGATTAAAACCACGAGGAAACAAGCGTAAGCCCAGAAAAAATTCCACTCAGCCTCAAATAAACTAGTGTTCTCTTAAAGGTTTGGGACCAAAAACTGCCAGACCTTGATATCACAGTCCAAACTGCAACTGTAGAGGTGATAAGATGTAGTATCAGACTGGTTAGAACAATGATCACTTGCTATTGTCAAACACTTGACGGGGCCTCCATGCCCTTCCAACACAGCCAAGCAAGAGTAGATCCTCTCGACACCTTTCCAGACCCTTACAGTTGCATCTGCTGAACCACTGCACAATATGTCATTTGTCACGCCTAGGCACAATATGGACTTGGTGTGCCCCTTCAGCACACCAACAACCACCATGTTAAAATATTCATCCTTTTCCCACACGACTATCGATCTATCACTCGCACCAGAGTATAAGATAGATCCATCAGTGCTCAAGGCCAATGTGTTTACTCCAGATTTATGTTTCTCAAGTGTAGCAACTAGGGAGTGCTTCTTTTCCCCATATTGTTTCTTCCACACTTTGATTTTCTTGTCAGCTGATCCAGTATAGACATAACCATCCTCAGATAATGCCAATGCATTTATTGCATCATCGTGTGCATCTCGTACCGACTCCAAGCATTTGAAGTCACTTACTCGCCAAATTTTGAGGGTCCTATCCCATGAAACAGAGTAGATGATTGACTTATCACTTGACAAGGCTAGTGAGGATACAGTGTCAACATGATGAACCCATGTAGACTTCTTGTGACGCCTTACTTGTACATGGTTCTTGGGTAACAGTAACTTCATGGCACGGTCAGTGAGTGTTGGGAGTGTGGCCAAGTGCATAAACTTCTGGTAGTCTGTTTCATGATTATCAATTTGCCATACTCGTATTTTGTGATCTTGATGAGCACTGAATATTTTGTCGGCTAAAACTACCAGAGACTTCACTGCTCCCTCTCCTGTTTTTATGGCAGTGTCGCCTAGATTTTCAAGATCAAGTTCAGACTGTTCAGAGGTTAAACTGTCACGTTGCCACACCCGAATTTCTTTGTCCGAGAAGCCAGAGTAGAGGAATTTTCCGCAAAGGGCAAGCGAGGATATGTAAGAGTTGTGGAACTTGAGTGTGGTGATGCAATGGTGCTGGATAGAGCGAACATGGTTCTCTTGATGATATGTTTGTGTTGTGAGGGAAGGAATTGACTGAAGGCTTTGAGAATGCATGGAGGTTGACCCTTGTTGCACAAAGAGTTCATAGTGATATTGAGACTCATATTCTGAGCAATAATTTTGATGATATGACATCTTTCCTATGTTGTAGAAGAAGAGATACTTTGGAAATACAAGCACTCATGTTTGATATATATAAAGAGGAGGAGATATGAGCTGATGTCTATTAACATATTGGACATGCTGGTACAAAAACAAAAAAGTAGAACCGCTTAATATGTTTAATCATGGATGGCCCAGATTTAACTTGGTGGTAGGCTCATGTGCAACTTTTGCATGTATTACAGGCAATCCACCAAAGCTTGCACATCTCCTCTCTTCAGATATATAATTCATGCACCTCTCCGCCTCTCCCAGGATATGTAATTGTCATAAATTTACTTTAAATAGGTTAGTTATCATATACCTTGTGGAACAGCTTTTGCTTATTCTCCTGTTATTCTCCTGTATTATGATTGCTAAGTTTTGTCCACAACAGTTAAGTTGGGTAGTTTTGTCCACCATTATATCTTGCTTACTCTCATATTAGTGGCGGTTTTAGGCACCCCCTCTTTATGGTGGATCCTCCTCTTCGTATTATCTCTGTTCCTTGTGTTTATGATCTTGTTTATGACCTAATTGCTTACCAGCATTTAGATTAGAGGGTAATGCAATATTAAAAATTTATATTAATGTTCTGTACTCCGCATTATGTCTTTTAATGGTTGCAGGTAATGGATGCTTAGCCTTCTCTGATGCAGGTAAAAAGGGTGACTAATTTATGCTCAGCTAGTTCTCGATTACTTCGAAATATATAGAAAGCGATATATGTCTTTTGGGCAGATCCAATACGAGGCAAGAAGATGAAGCAGATACATCTTCTCCCTTGTTATAATTGCAGGAATGACCTGAATTATTATAACAGAAATGGTGACAGAGAACTGCTCTTTCTCCATTGTTGATGAATTAAGTGGAAGACAACCCCATTATGCTTATTACAGTATCTGATTATGTTTTGCACTGACCCTAGTACATATACATTTGCTCATATAATGTAGCTTGCTTATTCGATGTTTTTGTATGTAGGTATGTACAAATTTGTCATGGTTCAAACTTTAATCTAAAGTCCACATGCATCTATAGTGAACTAGCTTAGCATCCCTATAAATGCCCCATAAGCTAGTAGTGTCAGAGTTATATGATTACTGTGCTCTTTTGTTATTTTTCCGAACTTTAATATATGATGGTTGGTTTTGCCTATGGTCAGCTTTTTCTCAGTTTTGAGAAATATTCAAATAGTCTAGATTTTACTGAATGAAGTAGATGCTCTTTCATTGTACTGAGCTTCCTCAACCTACGCTTAGCTCGACACACAAGGGTGCCAAACTGCTTGCGGGACGGATAAAAGAAAAGTAAATAATTTCCTTAGTTGAAAATTTTATACCTATTCAAAGTAATTTATTGTTGGCTTTGGTATCGGACATAGGATTGTTATAATATATCGTACTTCTACTCTATCGTACATGTAAGACTAAGAATTTTTAAAATAAATGCAGAGGGGGTCCATTGATCACGGATTCAGTACGATATGCACTAACATACGTTTGTTGAACCATTATCCTTTATTGTTAGTAAATGTTTTGGTATTGTAGTATGTAGAATAACCATGTGATGCTTTTTAAAATGTTCTTGCTTCGTTTTTTTAGGGGCTATGATAAGTATTTTATTAATTTTGTCTTAAACCCTATAAATCCCCATGTTCTGCACAGGCCCGGCTCAATGTATCAAGATGCCCTGTGCCAAATGTAAAAATTGGGTCCTTTGTTCTCAGAGGAAATTTTTTTAATTATTAATAACATGAGTGTGCTAGGTGCATAGAAAATATGCACAAAAATATTTACATAATGAGTTGGATTCCACTAATTAATATTTTTATTAATTGATATTAATGTGAATGCAGAGGGCTCATTGAACTATAACCAATCACATTGAGACACCTACCATTTTGTGAAAATTTTTATGAAACTTTATGTAACTCTAGCATTTTTCTAATAACATATTCAGGGGGTCTATTGTATGCATAGAGTATTTTAGAGTGGAATTTGTAGAGCAGCATCGGGTTATAAAACATTGTTTTTTACCCAACATTGTTTATAAAACATTGCTTTTTATGCAACTTTCGTGAAGTACTGACAGTAAAGCAAAATAAACAAATAAAAATAACACAAAAGTAACTCAGAAATAATATTTTATAGCATATGCAGTGTCATCTTCTTCAAAATAGGCAACTGCAGTTTCATCTTCTTCGGAATAGCCGGAAATTACAGGTTCATAGCCGGAAAAAATGGGGCCTAAATAAATTGGGGGCCCCTAAATATTTGGGGCCCTGTGCTGAGGGGCTGTTTGCACCGGCTAATCACCGGCCCTGGTTCTGCACTAGGTTGTGATTATAGTATTACTAGACTGCTAGTAATGAAACAACATGAAGCTTGTCTATATTTTTGTGTCGTCAATCTTCTTGTTATCTGCTTAGTTTATTTTTCTTCACTTTCGGTTTTGATTTAACTGTTTTTAAACTTATTAGATTTTCCTCTTGAGTGTTGATTTGATATTGATGGGAATTCTTATATATTATGACGCTCTTGAAGTTTTTTCTTGTGGTGATTTACGTTTTTATAGTATCATAGTGCCAAACAATGAATTCTGAAAAGCGCATTACCGCTGCCAAAGGCAAAACATTTAGTACATTTACTATTGAGTATAGCAGTTATAGAAAAGGTTCAACTAAACAGCAGGTTTTGTGGGTTCTTCATCAATAAGCTTTGGGTCAACTAACAGCGGGTTTTCTGGGTTATTAGTCTGTAAGCTTTTGGTTTGCATCAGGATCGATCCTTGGGTATAAGGCAACTAAGGTGAACGTCCAAGGCAGCACTCGATTAAGGAGCACCAAATTTTTACGCAAGTATAAATATATCTGTTGTTGCACACAACTTTTAAAACCTTAATCTTCATATTTATTATTAAATAGTTCAAAATTCTAATCATTTGTGATTTCATTATTTGATCTTATTTATATCAATATTTGCTTTTATCTAACGTTATTCTTCTATTTATTGCTGTACTAGGATTTCCAAGACTTTGCATTTGTTGATAATTTCGATCTTTTTGCAATCTTGCTTGATTTCAAAGCATTCTTACAAATTTTTACCACTAGCTATTTCTAGAATTGGACAAACTTTACTTAAAACATCTATGTGAAAATTTATCTCATCTAACATTTCGAAAAAGAGTTTCTACAAACACTTGTTAGTAATGCACTAATGCCGTTTAATTTACGATTACTCGAAAAAAGATACCATTTCTCTATCCTTTAGGACCGGTCCTGGTTTGCATTTTGTAGTACATTTCAAACTTGATTTGCATTACCAATGACTTCTTGATCATCTCCCCTCCATTCCTTGTCGAGGGTTCTAACCTTGTTAAAGACAAGATGTGTGTCCGTATGTTTAATTTTTTTTTTTTTTTTATAATTAAAATTTTCGTTAAGGTTGGTAATACTTCTAGGGAAACCTAGAAGCCCAGCCGACCCAAATGATGGGAGAGTACACCAAAACAGAGAAACAGCAAAAGACGATCCACATGGAGCCTGGAAATAACTACTAGTAGGAAAAGAGACAAAGAAAGATAGCATGCAAACAACAAAAGAAAATTGATTTGCATCACAAGGTTATATTATTATAATCGTGTTGTAAATTCAGTTTGTCAATTCCTCCCAAAATTCAGTTAGAATTGGAATAATTTTGTAAGTGATGCACATGCTGTTGAAGTTGTGAATCCAATCTCTTCATACTTGAATGGCAATTACATTTAACTTGAAGGTTGTGTTAATGATATTGGCCAAGTGAACGTTAAATCATGAAGCTATGAAAACAGCGTCATCTCGGAAAATGTTAACATTCGGGATATGTTTAATTAAGTGTTGCATATATAGCCTAGCCGAATCTTCTGAAGAGTACTAGTTCTAGTTTCCGTTGTATCAGTGACAACTTTGAAGATTATGGTTTCTAAATGGTCAAGTGACTAATAAATCATGAAACTATGAAAATAGCCTCTTGACTGGGTGAAAAATGAAAGATAAAATTAGGGACGTGTTTCAAGTCTTGATGATAGGAGACGTTTTTGTACCGAGTAACGAATAGTTTGCTCATATACGAGAGTTTCGTGCACGGAGAGTGCAGGATTAATATTTTCCTTCTAATCTCATATGCATCAGTGGACAATTTATCAATGCCAGGTGATTCTTTCATGTATAAAGAAACAACGATGTTGTGTTTGGTTGGGGTGAATGGAATGGAATGGAATGGAATGGGTGAAATTAAAGGAAATTAGTGAAGATTAGAGAGAAGATTTGGAAAAAATTGAGATAGTACAAATTTTTTATGATAAGAATTGTGAAGAAAATGGGGGTGGTAGGGAATGGAGCATTCCTTCTCAAAATGAGATGTTTGAATTATAATGTCAATTGTTAGGAATGGAATGGAGGAAAGAATGAAAATTTTGAATTTCTACTCATTTTATACTTGAAATCTCATTCCATTCCTTCCAATTTCATTCATCCCAACCAAACACAACATGAGGGTGTAAGGAACTTAGTGAACAGTGAAAAAATACCTTTCAACTTGCCCTTTAAATGTGTTTCCATGTATGCATAATGAGAAATTGAAAGGTGAGACACCTCAACCTCGCCCACCACATGAATGGAACAGCCTTTTGTAGCATTTTTGTTGTGTTGTTCCAAAATGGAAAATAACCAATGGACTAGAAAGCAAGAATTGTGCTTGTGACATTTGCATATGAGGGGGTCCAAGATTGGAGGTCTCACTAAATATATTCCATATATCTCGGATGTCAGGTAAAATCGTACGAGTAAACTTCTATTATTATTATTATTATTATTATTATTATTATTATTATTATTATTATTATTATTATTATTATTATTATTATTATTATTATTATTATATCATCATCATAGCAAATCATCATCATCATCATCATAGCAGAATGAATCACACACATAACCACTAGGACGCACTTTTATAAGAGAAGGGACAATGATTTAAGCTCCGATGAGAGATCCTTAAAAAGTTGATGCACAACTTCACCGCAAGCACTGATTCTACTACAACAAAATATATTTTACAACCACCCCAACTGAGATTTTCTAAATTTATAAGCTTGCACTAGAAAATAATAACTTATGAATAAAAAATTAACAATTATATACATACAAAATGAAACATATTTAGTACAAGTTTGACGTATATTTATCTAAGAGAAACTTAACATTTTTTTTTGAAGAACAAAGTTGTTAATTCAATAATAAAAAGCCGTACGGCATCTATACCATTATCGAGTCGAACAAACACTAAATTGCAATCGTATGTTCTCCTGAAGAGACAGGTAAATGATATTTTGAAGATAATGTATATACAAATACAAGTATCCACTTCATGCATCCTCGTTAAATTACTGGTACCCTCTTCATCATGCTCCGATGGAGCTATCGTTTGAGCTATCGACCAGAACTGCAATCCCATATAAAATTTCATCATTAAATCAAGACCCCCGCTCACAATTAAGAAGTTCTTATGCCCAAATCTGGCATGACAGCTAAATTGATTTGATTAGCTAAATTAAAGGTTCATAATCTATGATGGGCCTAGAAGATGAAGATTGGATCGTTAAAGCTCACTATTGGAATCAGCCCAACATACTTTGGTCATGATATCTCTATTATGGGGCCACCTCGCTACAGGGCAACTTTGCTATAGGAACACCTCGACCTTCAAGAGGTCGCTTCGCTTCCATCGTCATATCTACCAACTACATTGGGATCGCTATCTCACTCTTTACTGGAAGGCTCATGGCCAGACCCAAGGTCGCATGAGTAGCTGGGCATTAGGGATCGCTTCGCATGGCCAGGCCCCTTGAGGTCGCATGCTAGGTCCTGATTGATCCTTTATTAGCTAATTCTATCCGTTCGAGACTATGGGCTTCCACAGCTGGGCCATGGATCACGGATAGGGTTGATGATTCACTGCCACGTCAGTCCTAAACGAATGGGCTTGGACTTTGGTTTATCTCCTAAAATCCTAGCCCGCCTAGGTAACTTGCTGCCCAAGAACTACGTACGGCTTGATCCCTATAAATAGGGTACGTAGGCACCTTGATACGGATGAGAAACAGTTAAACCTGAAAACACCTATCAAGCTCAGCCATATCTAAACACACAAACCCTAATCCCTTGTTCTTCTTTCATTAGCAAAATATCCGTATTTTGCTCCGATAATCCAGAAAACCTCCAAAATATTGTTATACAATATTCTCCCTATAACATTTGGCGCTAGAAGGAGGGGCATCTGTCATTGAATTGGGAGAAGCGATGACTAAATCACACAAAAAGAAGAATGATGGAGAGACCCCGGGATCACATAAGGTTAACAAGGACGATCCCCTGACGAGGGACCCCTCAGAGGACGAGGTGTCCAAGGACAACTCTAAGACTGGGTACAAGGAGGAGCACACCCCCCAGTACAGAGGGTGGCGTTGACCAGCGAGGTTATGTCTTTTCTAAAAGACCTCGGCGAACAAGTGACCGCTATACATGAGAGGGTCGCAAAAGTGGAGAAGAGCTATAGTTCTAGAGGATCGAAGAGGAACGCAAGGACAGGTGGTCGAATACATCAAGGGGAAGGAAGCAAACTCCCTGCTAAGAAACTCATTAATGATTTCGAGGATGTCCTAACAGATCAAACGAACCCTGACTGGAATGAGGAAGAGCATTCGCTCGAAAAGAAAGGAGGATGGCATGACAAGGTCGCCTCATTTGAGGGGAGATCGGTAAGTGTTTTTGACCGTCTCGGAAAGAAGCTAACTGAACATGACCTTCGTCTAAAATTAGAAAAGGTTAATGCACCTCGGAATGAAGAATCTAAGAATAGAAGCAAAGGCACTCATCGATCATTGTCTCCTCATCGAGATCGTGAACGGTCATATCGTCGCGATGACAGACCCCCCTCTCCCCGTAGAGAGCGTGAGCGGTCCCATTATCGCGATGACAGACCCCCATCTCATCGAGATCGTGAGCGATCCCATCACCATAATGAGGATTGTAAAAAGAAGGATCGCAAGGATGACCAGGAGGAGTCTAGTGTCCCAAAAAAGACTCAGTCACACCATGGGAGTACTGGGGAGAAAAAGGAGGGGGACAAGGAGGCCAAAGTAGGAGACTATAAGCTGGAGGAGTTGAAAAAGGCCTTGGACGCAATGAACAATGAGAAAGGGATCTTTAGCACTATGGGTTCTTCTTCGCCCTTTACCCAAGAAATTCGAACTGCTTCACTTCCTGCGGTGTTTCGAGGGCATCATTCGGATATGACCTATAATGGAGATACTGATCCAGCCGAGTTCGTAATTCGGTTTAACAATGAGATGGATGTCTACCAGGTCTCGCAGCTGGCGAGGTGTAGATTGTTCGCAGCCTCGCTAAGAGGAAGCGCTCAGCAGTGGTTTTCAAAGCTAGGGGCATTGATTGTCGTCGATTCTTGGGAGCAATTCGTGGACATCTTCATCAAACAGTTCCAATCCTCAATGCTCTATGCACCCCCTGTGTCTACCTTGGCAAACATAAAACAGAAGGAAGGAGAAACCCTTCATGATTATTTCAAGAGGTTCAATGCTGAGGTGCCTCGCGTACGAGGTGCAAATGATGAAGCTGTAAAAAATTTTCTCATCGCTGGAGTGAGGGAAGGGACTGAATTTTGGAAGAAGTTACAAGAACAAACCCCTAGCACTTTTTCTGAATTGCATAGGGTCGCTGAGCCTTTCAAGCGTGTCGAGAAGTCACTTGCAGATCTGAAGAAGAATAATGAAAGGAGTAACAGTTGGAGTAGGAACAGGGGAGTAAAAAGAAAGGACTCCAGAAGTCCGAGGCGAAGACGCGATCGAAGTCGAAGCCCCAGCCCAAAAAGGAGAGAACGCGATCCTTTGAGGCGATCCCCTCCTCGAGCTCGCCCTGCGAGGAGTGAAGACAAATTTATTCCTCTGGTCGCCCCAATTGATCACATCTATGCAGTCAATGCAAACAAGGGGGTATTCAGGAGGCCTCCACAGATGGGTCCGAAGGGAACTGCAGACACTAGCAAATATTGTGCCTTTCATAAACAAACAGGGCATGATACAACGACTTTCCGGGAGCTCAAACAACAAGTGGATCAGTTAATTCGTGATGGAAAGTTAACTGAATGGGCAGTTCGCGAGGTGAAGAAACATAATCCCAAGTCTGGCCTTGGTTATAATCAAGCCCCCTAGCCGGAACAGAATCCAGTTATTAAGGAAAGGGAAACGCGAGGTGGAAGTATTCATGTGATAATTGGAGGACCTCACATCGGGGGAGACAGCAATAGGGCTAGAGAAAGATATGCTCGCGAAGCTAAGGAGCGACCTCTCACTAATATTCATCACCTGCAGGAACGACCCCGAAAACTCTTCAAGGGGGAAGATACAAATATCATGTTCACTGAAGAAGATGCGAAGTGGGTCCACCACCCTCAATCAGATGCCCTCGTTGTTCGAATTCGCATTGGATCGCAGAATGTTCACAGGGTCATTGTGGACAATGGAAGTGCAGTGAATGTTCTAACATACGAGGTCTATCAGAAAATGGGGTTCGTGGATAGAGACCTTACCCCTATCGTGGGGCATCTTTACGGTTTTACTTGGGCTTCGGTCAATGTCAAGGGCCTCATAAGGCTCCCCGTCACTTTAGGGGACGAGCCCTGTAATACTACTCAGATCGCAGACTTTATGGTGGTTGATCAACCTTCAGCCTATAATGCTATTGTAGGGAGGCCAATACTCAAAGAGATGAGGGTGGTCACTTCTATTTACCATCTCTCTATGAAGTTCCCTACCCCAAATGGAGTCGGATGCATTAGGGGAGCACAACATGAAGCTCGTGAGTGCTATAACAAGGCCCTCAAGTCAGCAGAAAGAGGGAGTAATTCTATGACAGATAACATGGAATGCGAGGAGGAAAGCAGGCCTCGCAAGACAACCTTTGTACCTCCAACAGATTGTAACATGATCTCGATTGAGGAGCTCCCAGCTGATTATTTTGATAATTTGGGAATTCAAGTAGAACCAGTACCGGGTGCTTTGATGATGGGAACCTCGCAGCCAGTAATGGTTCTCCAGGAAGGGATCGTGGAAGAGGCTACGGATAGTGACAGCGAGGAGAGCCCGGAGCAGGCTGCTGTGCGAGCCCAAAAGGGAAAATGGGTTCTTAAGGAAACATCTACACTGACAGAACTGCCAAATGGAATTACACAGACAACAACTGTTGTTAAGGAGTATTGGCACGCGGGTACCAACCCCTGTGAGGCAGAATCAAGTCAGGCTCGTGAGCATGATCTAGACCTTGATCCTCGCATCCCAGAACATATGGAGCGAGCCGGGGCAGCTGAAGACACAATTCCTATCCTCGTTGATGTGCAGGACCCTTCAAAGGTGCTGAAAATAGGGTCGCAACTCAGCCCTGATTTGAGAGAAAGGCTGGTCACTTTTCTGAAGGCCAACCTTGACGTGTTCGCTTGGTCGCATGAAGATATGGTTGGGATCGATCCTAATGTGATGTGTCATAAGCTAAACTTGGATCCAAGCAAGAAGGGAGTCAGACAGAAAAGGCGACCTATAAGTGGAGAACGAGCTGAGGCTCTCAAAGCAGAAGTGGATAGACTCCTCGAGGTAGGGCTCGTTAGGGAATCATTCTACCCTGACTGGCTCGCGAACCCAGTCCTCGTGAAGAAGCCAAATGGAAAGTGGAGGACATGTGTAGACTTTACCGACCTCAACAAACATTGTCCCAAAGATAGTTTTCCATTACCAAGGATCGACCAGTTAGTGGATGCAACAGCAGGGCATGCACTTCTTTCTTTCATGGATGCTTATTCTGGATACAACCAAATACCCATGTATGGTCCTGATCAAGAGCACACCTCGTTCATCACGGATAGAGATCTCTACTGCTACATAGGGATGCCCTTCGGTCTCCTTAATGCTGGGGCTACCTACCAACGGCTCGTTAATATGATGTTCGAGAAGCAAATTGGCAAGACAATGGAAGTCTGTGTAGATGACATGCTGGTCAAGTCTAAGGAAGCTGGGGATCACATCTCTCACTTCACGGAGATGTTTGATATACTAAGGAAATACAGAATGAAGCTCAACCCCCAAAAGTGTGTCTTTGGAGTCGAAACTTGAAAGTTCTTGGGGTTCATTGTCAACCACAGGGGAATCGAAGCAAACCCTGCAAAAATAAAGGCTTTAATAGACATGCGATCCCCAAGAAGTGTGAAAGAAGCTCAGAGTTTAACAGGAAGGATCGCAGCTCTTAATCGGTTCATTTCTAAATCATCAGATAAGTGCCATGAATTCTTTAAGGCCATTAAAAAGGTGGCAAAAAACTTTGAATGGACATTGGAATGCGAGGAGGCCTTCCAGAAAATAAAGGAACACCTGGGCTCGCTGCCACTTCTCTCGAAGCCCCTTAATGGCGAGGTCCTCATAGTCTATCTCGCCGTGTCTGAACACGCGATCAATGCAGTGTTGGTACGCGAGGAGGGAAAAATTCAGTACCCAATGTACTACATCAACAAAAGGATGCTAGATGCAGAAAAAAGATATACAAACATGGAGAAGCTAGCCTATGCCCTGGTCTTGGCCTCGCGGAAGTTAAGGCCCTACTTTCAGGCTCACAGCATTGAGGTTCGCACTGCCTACCCACTGAGGCAAGTAATGCACAAGCCAGAGTCTTCAGGGAGATTGTTAAAATGGACAGTAGAACTTAGTCAGTTTGACATCGAGTTTAAGCCTCGCGGCCCTATAAAAGGACAGGCACTTGCGGATTTCATTTATGAATTTCCTCCTCAATCTGAAGGAGATGATTGGGCTATCATAGCAGTACCATAAATAACAGCTAGCGAGGAAAAAAAAGAAAATTCACCCTCGTGGTAGGAGCTATACGTAGATGGGGCATCTAACAAGGAAGGAGCCGGGGCTGGCATCGAGAGCCCCGAGTTGGTGACTCCAGAGGGTCGTAAGATACAAAGTGCAGTACACTTCACCTTTGAATCCACCAATAATGCAGCAGAGTACGAAGCCCTCATTATTGGTCTCAAACTGGCACTGGAAATGAAGGTGGAAAACCTCACAGCTTACAGCGATTCTATGCTGGTAACATATCAACTCTGGTGCTGGTGGCAAGCTAGAGGTGAGCAGATCGAGCTATATCTGCGATGTGCACAGAGGTTGATAAAAAAGTTTAACAATGTCAAGGTGGTTCACATCAGAAGAGAAAAGAATCAAGGAGCAGATGCACTGGCAAAATTGGGGTCGCGTCGCGAGGCTACATTACTTGGAATTATCCCATTGGAAATTCAGATAAAGCCCAGTGTACCGGAGGAGTTCGTTATGGAGGTAGCGACCCCAGGGTTGACTTGGATGACCCCAATATGGGAATATGTGAAAAATGGAGCTTTGCCTCAAGACAAGAAAGAAGCGAGGAAGATCAAATATCAGGCAGCTCGCTATGTTATTTATGATGAAGTCTTGTTTCGAAGAGGATTTAACATCCCACTCCTGAGGTGTGTAGATGGGGAAGAGTGTAATTACATCCTTAGAGAAGTCCATAAAGGGATATGCGGCAATCACACGGGGGGTAGTTCACTGGCCCTGAAAATTCTTCGCCAGGGGTACTATTGGCCTACGCTAAAAAGGGATGCATTTGAGTTTTCAAGAAAATGCGATGCCTGTCAGAGGATCGCTAACTTCAGCAACGTCCCTGTCTCTCAGCTTACCTCGCTAACGAGCCCATGGCCCTTTGCTATGTGGGGGATCGATTTAATTGGAGAACTCCCAAAGGGCAAAGGGGTGCTTAAATATGCAGTAGTGGCTGTTGACTATTTCACCAAGTGGGCAGAGGTCGAGCCACTTGCTACTATCACTGCAAAGAAGCTCAAGGACTTCGTTTACAGGGCAATTGTGTGTCGCTATGGGATCCCATATCAACTCATTTCGGATAATGGAAATCAATTTGATAGCAAGGAAATGAAAGAATTCTGTGAAAATCTGGGGATAAAAAAGAGTTTCTCAGCTGTGAGCCATCCTCAGACGAATGGCCAAACCGAGGCCATAAACAAAATTATAAAGCACACTTTGAAAGCTAAACTGGAAGAGAGCAAAGGCAATTGGCCTGAGGAGTTACCTAGGGTCTTGTGGTCATACAACACGACCCCGCGGACCACTACTAGGGAGACCCCCTTTTCTTTGACCTATGGTTGCGAGGCCATGGTTCCGGTGGAGGTTGGCTCGGGGTCGTTCAGAAGGGAACACTACGATCCCGATGAAAATGAGGTCAATCGCAGACTCTATCTGGACATCATAGAGGAAACAAGAAGCGAGGCCCAGCTACGCCTCGCGGCCTACCAACAAAAGACAGCTAGGTACTACAATGGGAAAGTCAAAGCACGATCTTTACAAACAGGCGACCTAGTGCTTAGAAGGGTCATGCCTAATACTAAGGTTCCAGGTCATGGAGTTTTTGGTGCTAACTGGGAAGGACCTTACAAGATCTATGCTACTCTTTCAGAAGGAACCTATTATCTCACGGATATGAAAGACAAAGTTATTCCGCGAGCTTGGAATGCAGAGCATCTGAGAAAATACTATCAGTGAGGGCCTCGCCCCTGGTAGCCTCTCTCTACTACTACTTAGCATGAATAATTCATACAAAGTACTGGGGGGTAGTGATCATATAGACACCTCCCCTTTATGATGTAATGATTTTTTGGGCCTCGCCCCACTTGTCAACTTTTGGGCCTCGCCCCACAATTCATTTTAGGGCATCGCCCCTACTCGTCAAACTTGGGCCACGCCCCTATCAATAAAACTTTGGGCATCGCCCCAACCTTTTTTCATTATATGAGTTCGTTTGCTTTACGAATTATGTTTTATTTTGCATTCAAAATAAATTTGCTTGTCTGTTAGCATTTACACTTTAAGGCCCAAGCCATCTCAACGATGCTGGGATCGCACTTGAAACTATCTCAAGGTAACAGTTCATAACTGCTATTATCTACAACGAGTCTAAGCAAGAGGAACACAAATCTAAAACTATTCAAGGCACTTCGCACCTGCGAACACAAATTACATCTCAACATTTTGAAGGATGAAGTAATTACGAAGCTAATAATATTGCATATCTCAACATCTCAAAAAACAAGGGAAAAAGCTAGAGCTAAAGCAATAGTAGTGAAAGGACTGGCAACTGCGAGGTCAGATTAATTCTTGACATTTGTAAAGAAAAACAAACGGATTGCATTGCGATCCCAGAATTCTTGAACAACAAAATAAAGTTAGAGAAATTAATATTACACTTGCGAGGCATTCAAGGGGTGCCCGCATCCCCAGTTCAGAGTTACAGCAAATTATGGAATAAATTTATGAGGCAGGTGGATTCTGATTGGCATCGGTGGCCTCCTTGGCTATTCTCGCCTCCTCCTCAAGCCTGGCCTCCTCGGCATCCTTGGTGGGTTCTAATGAACCCCTTCATGAATGAGACCTGACCCTGGGCCACGAATGTCTCCTCAGCAGTTGCCAACTCAGCCTTTGCACCATCCAGCTCGCTAGTCAGCCTAGCGATCTCTTCGTCCTTCTCTTTGGCAGCTTCCTCGCTGGATTTCTTCAGCTCCAGAAATGCTTTTTCGAAGTCATTTCTCTCTTTCTTGACGTTCTTGAGATCGGTGCGAAGTGAGGCAGTTTCAGTAGATAGCTGCTTCTTGAACTCAGCCTGAAGGGATCGTTTGTCTTCCACTTTCTGGAACTCGAGGACCTTGTTCTTTTTCTCCAGCTGGAAGTAGTTCTTGGTATGTGTAGCCTGACGGATAAATGCTTCAGCTAAGCACTTAGTTAGAGCGTTAGCATTATCCTCAGGGGTCGCCTTCCACCAGTTGGATGCCTCAGCCTCCTCAATATACTTGCTCCCCAGCGAAGCAAAGAGATGCTGGGTCGCAGTTGCATTTATAGTTCGCGAGGATGGTTGAGAAGGCCCATCAAGTTGCCCATCCTTCCTCGCCCGCTTCATAGGGCTTTGTTCAGGAGAATTTTGAGCTTGATCCCCGGCCAGATTTGTTTGGGATGGGGGATCGTTGATAGGTTTGGCAACTGTTGGCTTAATGGGAGGAGGAGGAGGAGGAGGAATTTTCGAGCCAGGGACCGTCTTCGAGGCCACCCCCTTTTTACCGCTCTGTAGAAATGGGGGGGGCTGACCTCTTCCGCTGCGAGCAGATATGTCTGTAGAAAAACAAAAAAGAAAGTTATTAAAACAGTTCAAAAAATCTGGCATAAAGTAAGACAATTAAGGTGCAAAATTAAATGACAGTTATGCATATAAAAGGAAAAGTAAATGCGATGCAATATGCAAAAAGTGTAAGGGGTCAGATCGCTATATAATAGTACCCTCTTCATCTGTTATCGCAACATGAGAAGACGAGGCGTCTTCTCTTAATTTTCTTTTCTTCGAGGCCCGCCTCGCGTTTCAAGGCCCCGCTTCAGGAGAGGCACCTATCCCCTCCTTGAGGAATCCGCATTCTACTAGGTTATTTAAAGAAAGAAGAGTCCTAATGTTTCTCTCTTCTGCGGTGGATTTTATTAACACGTCATCGGCTCGCTGTTTTTCATCACCTCTCAAGACGGTGCGAACTGGACCGACTGCGATGCCAAAGGAGTTGTTAGTTTGTGAATAAAGAACAAGGAGTAAGGCAAAGGGTTACAGCCTCGATAACTTACCAGGAAGATAGTTGAAGCTTGTTTTAACTTGGGGAACCTCGTGGACATAGAAAAAGGGCTCCTTCCACGAGCCCGCATTACTTATTCCGCAAGGAAGAAGGCTTTTCTTATTAAATTCTGGCCACACAGAAAAATACACGTAGCCAAAGTCCTTGGCTCCGCATCGCTTAAGCTGAAGAAAGTAGCCCATCGTCTTCGCATCCATGGGTGGATATTGAAGCTTGTGGTAGAGAATGTACAAAGCGATCATAGATCTGTACCCGTTCGTACTTATTTGGATAAGAGCGAGGTAATAAGTCTCACAAACATCCTTGATGAATGGATGGAGAGGAGAAGAGACGCCTATCTTCATCAGGGGGACCGCTAGAACCATCCTTGGTACCCTGCCTCCATTCTCTTCGTGATTGAAGCGATAGCATCGCATCTTCTTCTTAGGCAGAATGATCTTACCTTCAGGTCGGAATCTCTCGACCCCCTCTGTGATAGTCTTCACAATCAAAGTTGATGACATGTCGCGGCATGCAAGGATGCGAGGTTCTCCTGGATTAATCTTTGAACCGGGCACAATATCCTTGGGGTTAGGCCCACCAACATATATAACTCCCTCCAGCTCTGGTTGAGGGGTAGGGATGTAAGGATTGGGCGAAGCCTCAGGAACATAGTCATAATCCTTGAAGTTTACGACTCTGGCCACTTCATCGAGGCCACCATCATCCGAGGAAGGCTCTTCGTAGTCATCATCATCAGAGTTGGCTTCGTTGTCGGCACCTCCCTCAATATCATAATAGGCATCGCCTAATGAATCTATCAGAGAATCACTTATATAGATGGGCGACATGGCTTGAGATGGGGGTATTCTAGCGAGAATTTCTGCTGCTTGAGAGCTAAATGCCTCTCCTTTCTTTGTCAACGTTTCAATATCATGTTCGATGTCGGTCATCTCGATGTGGGGCTCGTTCTGGGCTGGAAGCACATCTAAAGATTGGTCTCGTGAGCTCGCAGGAAGTTTGTATCGCCACTTGCCTAAGGGCACTTCTCTGGTATACTTTTCATTTGACCACTGCGAGTCGAAGTATAACTTAAATGAGCTCTCGCTAGTGCTCGCTGCTCTTGCGATGTTAGCAGCTACCACTTCGCTTATTTGAATGTTGGGCATCGGGGAAGGTGTCCTTGAACTGTCGTCTTGCGACATCTGAAAAGAAGTGAAATGATTAAGTGTGTGCTCTTATAGAAAGTAAATGAAGGGAGAAAAGAATAAATAGACAGAAGGGCTCTATGTGTTTTCGCTTCGCTTGTAGGAAATAATGGAAGGTTCATATTCCTAAATTGGTAAGGATCGCATCTATATTCCTAAAGGAGGGATCGCATTATTATTGTAACGAGGACGGGATCGCACATTAAAATAGATGATATGGGATCGCAGTTAAAATGGATCGCATCGCATACAATTAAAGCTATCTAATCATGCAAGAATGATGAAGAACAACAATTTAAATGCGAATGAAGAATGGAGACTTACTTTTTCTTGAAGAAGATAGACGGAATCTGAAGAACTTTGAGGTCGCTGGTGATAAAGCTTGAAAATTTCTTACGTTTGATCTGGGAGCAAACTGGCAGCACTTCGGTAATGTGTTTGTGAAGATAAAGAAGGAAATGATTGTGACAGGAGTATATATAGTCATCAGGAGAGAGAAAGACATGGACATGTGTCAAGATCTCAGCTGTTGAATACACATCTCGAGACACAACAGCTGTCAAACCTCTTCAAATTCTTGGGGTCGCGACTGCTCCAACGGTCATATTCATATCAATAGCGAGCCATGACCTCGCATTGCGGCATCACCTGATTATACTTGAGTCCACATCGCATCTCTAATGGCAACATGGACTCGGGGGGTAGTTGTTATGCCCAAATCTGGCATGACAGCTAAATTGATTTGATTAGCTAAATTAAAGGTTCATAATCTATGATGGGCCTAGAAGATGAAGATTGGATCGTTAAAGATCACTATTGGAATCAACCCAACATACTTTGGTCATGATATCTCTATTATGGGGCCACCTCGCTACAGGGCAACTTTGCTATAGGAACACCTCGACCTTCAAGAGGTCGCTTCGCTTCCATCGTCATATCTACCAACTACGTTGGGATCGCTATCTCACTCTTTACTGGAAGGCTCATGGCCAGACCCAAGGTCGCATGAGTAGCTGGGCATTAGGGATCGCTTCGCATGGCCAGACCCCTTGAGGTCGCATGCTAGGTCCTGATTGATCCTTTATTAGCCAATTCTATCCGTTCGAGACTATGGGCTTCCACAGCTGGGCCATGGATCACGGATAGGGTTGATGATTCACTGCCACGTCAGCCCTAAACGAATGGGCTTGGACTTTGGTTTATCTCCTAAAACCCTAGCCCGCCTAGGTAACTTGCTGCCCAAGAACTACGTACGGCTTGATCCCTATAAATAGGGTACGTAGGCACCTTGATACGGATGAGAAACAGTTAAACCTGAAAACACCTATCAAGCTCAGCCATATCTAAACACACAAACCCTAATCCCTTGTTCTTCTTTCATTAGCAAAATATCCGTATTTTGCTCCGATAATCCAGCAAACCTCCAAAATATTGTTATACAATATTCTCCCTA
The DNA here is from genome assembly GCA_036435485.1 of Saposhnikovia divaricata. Classification (NCBI taxonomy): domain Eukaryota; kingdom Viridiplantae; phylum Streptophyta; class Magnoliopsida; order Apiales; family Apiaceae; genus Saposhnikovia; species Saposhnikovia divaricata. The sequence continues at coordinate 153,261,277 of CM071600.1, read as the reverse complement.
TAACAGAAGCGAATAACAAACCTCTCACAAAGGAGAGAAACCAAACAAATTCTCACAAGGAGAGACTAAGCAAAACCAAACAGAAAATCGGGAAAACTCTCACCAAGATGGGAGATTATTGGGGAGATTATTGAAGGAAATAAGAATAAAGAAAGAAAATTAAAATATTTGGGGATTTCCATCGGTGAAAACCGGTTGGAAGCCCCCAAACTAATTTTGAAGAAGAGGAAAGGTGAGTCACCTCGAAAGAAAAAGATAGAGAATTAGGGTTTGAATTTAGTCGCTATAATAACACTTTTAACTTGACTTTTTAAGCTCGTGGACAACATTCATATCAAAGGCAGGCTTTTTGGGTGGTTGCAACAAGAGTAACGTTATGGGCTTTGTTGCTAAAGTCGGTGAACAAAAGATTCGAGACATAATATTTCTAATCCACAATATCTATCTTTCTATTATTATTATATACTCTGTTAATTGCCAAGCACATACGTCCAACAAATCAAAGTGTTTCTAGAAGTAATATATAATTTTGGTTTTTGAAAATTAATGGGTCACGCGAGTTCATGTGTAGCTGCTGCCTCTTCACACAAACGTTCTGTCAAAGAGTTGAAGGTTGACCAAGCACACACATTCAATCCGCGTAGATTACCAATCTCACCAATGTATAAACTATAAAACCCAGGCCACAACATCTTGTAACATTCTATAAACCTACATTTTTCTAACATTTTTCTCAAATTATTCTATAAACTTCAATTAATCATCCCTCCCTTGCAGAGGAGTAATAGAAGAATATAGATAATGGATCGAAACGACTCGTACGGGAACTCATGGGCGGATCAGTGGGAGTCGAATTCGGATGATCGTAACCATTACACAAGTCTAGGCCATAACAAGAGCACAAGCAGTGGCAGCAAGTATGGGAAGAAACTTGGTGAAGGGTTAGGAAAGACTAAAGCTGTGGCTTCTGTTGGTGTCAAGAAAGTTAAACAAGGCTCATCTCTAACATTTCAATGGATCAAAAGCAAGTATACCAAGACCACCCAGAGGCATTAGACCCATTATTCATGCATGTCATTTATCCATCCATCGGTGACATGTGTATCTACATTACCGATAGCTCCGATTATTTCGTAATCCTGATTTCGTAATATTTCTGCATGTTTGAAGATGTTTTATGCAGCTGGTTCCTTTGTAATGTAAAAAGTCTTTGATCTTATTTCTTATTTATTTATTTTATGAATGTAAAAAGTCTTTCATCTTATTTATTTATTTTATGAAACATTTGTTGAGTATATCGACTATAATTTTGAGAGTTGAATGATATTCGTTTAATCAATATTTCTTTCTTTTTTTTAATGTAATTTACTTTAGTTCTTAAAATGTAGACAACAATATATATTATTTATAAAATGAATTATTATACTTGACGTGTCAAACTTATACTGCTTGACTGCTTGTTACTTTCTTATATACTGTGTGGCCGTCATTGCTTACTTCAATAAAACGATGAGTTTAAACGACTTTTCTGCAGACCACGTTTTTTGACCAACAATATTGTAATTTTAATTGTCGATTTCAATTACTTAACAGAACTCGTGGTATTAGTTTTAGAGTGACGGTAGAAACCAAAAAAATTTCAAAAAAGTTCTTCAAAACGATATGGCACTTTTTACATGGCAAATTAAGGAATTTTAATTGTTGGGATTAATGTGAATGCATATGAAGTCATTTCATTTATTATTGCTACAATCAATTAGAGTAATACTAGCTTAAATCCCGTGCGAGGCACGGATTTTTTTTAATATTATATTAATTTTTTTCAATAATTTAAATTAATTTTTTAAAACATGAATTTTTGAGACTAAAATTTTTATATGAGATGATTTGATAATAATTATAAAAATGTTATCCGTGATATTTCTATAGAATAAGAGATTTTAGTTAGAAAATATAGAAAAGATGATAGATTTTAGTTGAATAAAGTAATCGGTTAATTATTAGTGATTATAAAATTATTATTTTATTTTATTAAAAAGAATGCTCGTGATATGATTTCAAAAAAAAGAGGATTTAGTTAGAAAAAATTAAAAATGTAACATGTTCTAGGTCAAAAAGATAATTGATTAGTTTATTGTGATTATAATTTAATTACGTTATTTTACTAAATACAATTGCTCGTAATGTTTTTAGAAAAGGAGAAATTAATATTATCCGTGATATTTCTATTAAAAGAGAGATTTTAGTTAGAAATTATAGAAAAGATGATACGTTTTAGCTGAAAAAGGTAATCGGTTAATTATTAATATTATAATATTATTAGTATATTGTATTAAATATAACCGTCCGTGATATAATTGGAAAAAGAGAGATTTTAGTTAAAGAAAATAGAAAGATAACGTGAAAATTAAAAAGATGACATGATTTATGTGAAAAAGGTAATTGATGTGACAGCCCTAGATCCGGGATCAGGAATCCAGGCCGTCACGGACCAATTTCCATTTATTAGCAATATCTCTTTGATCTTTTTTTTTTTTAATAATACTATTAATACCATTTAATACTCACATAAATGACCCCACACTAATATCATCACACACACCAGTCATATGCTCAGAGAACAACATCCATTAATGATAGCAGTTAAAGATAAATTGTTGTTACCATCCCAGAGTACTATCTATTATACCCATATATAAGTATATACTACCTTAAGAACAGGTGTCGATACTTTCTCATAAGGTAGACTTCCCCTTTACCCTCTTCCGGGTTGTACTGCGACATTTCGGCACCTGATCTAGCTGTTATATAAATAAATAGCAAGAGTGAGCTATAATAGCTCAGCAAGATAGATTTTGTAAACCAGAAATCAAAGTTAAAGCATATATATATATATATATATATATATATATATATATATATATATATATATTTATAAACGGAAAGTCCACTATAAAAATTAAGAAAATAATTAATCAATAATTATTCAATACACCATCCATTTTTCCTTTATAAGAAAAATATATAAAACAATATAATATCAGTTTATCTTCTAATATAATATAATTTCAGTACATCATCTCAGTATAATATCTCAAGGTAATATAGCATTTGAGTAAAAACTTTCAATATAATCCTTCCATTTCCTTTTATACAACAATTATAAAAAAAATAATATAAAATCAATTTCTCTTCAATCCATAAAACATTTCCATACTTTTCATACCATTTTTTTTCCTTTTCCAGTATATAAAACTGTAACCATTTTCAATTCTTTCTTTAAATACTTAGGGGATATCTGCTAGCGCTAGATACGTAGGACGATGATCAGTCGCCTGACCGTACCTGCTCTCTATTTTCTACTAGTAGAAGGGATGATCCCACCTGGTAATCAACCCTGGAGGAAGGCTACCTGCTACATCCTCCTTCGGCAACTCTTGGGCCGTAATAAATATTGAGTGCTGGACTGTGCCGCACACAGCCTCTTACGCTTATTGTTGAAATCCCGTATTGGGTGCCGGACTGTGCCACTCCCACACAGCCTCTTACGCTTTCTGTTGCAATCCCCCTTTTTAGTCAAATCATTATTCCATTTATAAAACACCATTCCACATTTTCCATCTTTCCGTTTCCATTTCCATTCACATATATCATTTCCATTTCCATTTATCATCACCTTTAAAAATATATATGTCATAATACTTTGATTATGACTCAGACATCTCCTCTGTATTCAATGAAATCAAATACGCTTTTATATATATAAAATATTCCGTCTATTTTAAAAGTATTAAATAGTAATCAAATAATATTTATTAAATCACCATTATTTAAAAAGAATATTTTTAACATAATATTATAAACATATAACTCTAGATAACAACTGATACCATTCTTTCATATCCCTTTAAAACATAAAGTATATTCGCTCTATCCATATTCGTATCCATATTCAAAAATCTCAGTAAAGAGGGAATATATCCCTAATCATCTCATCATATAAGATTCATATATTATCCACCAAAACCATTTCCTTTGAACATAAACAGTTTATCAAAATAAGGATAAAAGAAATCTTGCTCCCTTTAATCCATATCCATACTCATATTCATATACATCTTGCTTTAATTTCCAAAATCAGGAAAACTAATCCTTAACAATATAATAATAATAGAATCACATATATATATATATTCCATGAAATCATTTTTCCTTTGAAGATAAATAATTTTTCAAAGTAAAGATAGAAGAAATCTTGCCTCGATCTCTAATCCCAAATAGTATGATCCGGTGCTCGTCTCGAGTATCTATAAAAACGAAAAGGATCACCATCAGAATATATTCCACTTAACCACTTAACCCTTATATAGCAATACCCTTGACACATAATATATGTTTAGCACATCATTAATAGCCCAAAAGTTCCAAGAACATAACCATTTTTAGACTCAATAAAAGTTTCAGCGATTTACACCATTTCCTTTAGGATTCCTTATCGACCACACTCGACTGTAAAAATTCTCATAAAATATAAATTTTGAATTTTCACCCAAGGTTAGTGGGTAATGCTTCTCTGATCACCTTACTATTTCCTCTCAAAATTTCATAATGTTTAAAGATGTTTAAGTATGGTAACTATGGCCTCAAAGTTGACACAACTGCATTTTCTCGGTTTTCGAACGTCTTTCACTAAAACTCACTTTTCTCCTAAACCGTTCATCAGATTTTGACGTACTTTATATCAAAACGATCTATGATCCAAGCTCTATCATCTCATGTTCAGTTGGTGTTTTGGAAAGAAAGCTACTGTACGAGTATGAGTGTCCAAAAATAGGGCATCTTTTAGTTTAACGAAAATCGGGCATTATAACGGCTATATTTTCCCACTTTCCATATTTTCACTCCTCCAGTCCATCATTCCACACATATACCATTCCCTACACCATGTGGTCATCATACCAACCATGTTTACAAGCATACACAATACTCCCATATCCAATTAAATCACTTGTAACACATAACATCATGATTTCATGCTTAATATACACTTAACCAATAAACTAACTACAAATCATTATAAACTCAAGATAATACTAAGGGTCCATGAACTCCATACCTTCCTTGGAGGATGTAAGACCTTACTAATCCTTGAATAATCCTTGTACAACCTTAACCAAGCTTAATCTAACAAGAAACATCAAGAATATACTTAGAGATTTTCAGAGCTTCTATAACCAAGTTGAAAAATCATGAAAAACGAGGCCCTTACCGAGGTTTTCTGTACAAGGCTTCTAAAGGAAGGTTGTAGAGCATCTCACCAGCTTTCCAACCATATAAAGAACACAAAATTCCATTGAGTAATGAAGGAGATATGGCTGTTTGAAAATCATCCTAGAAACTGTCAACAATTGGGACAGTTTGCTTCATCAACTTGGGGAGGTTATTTGCCTAGGCTACACTACTTGGATTGCTATGAAATTTGGAGCGAATATTGCAATGGAGTGGAGAGGCTTGGGTTAAAATTTGGTGATTTTATCATGGATAGAAATGGAGATATGAATTTTTCTTTCCTCCTTGTTCTTGCTGGGCAGTTTGAGAGGAATGGAGAGTAATGGATTTCTCTTGCTTTGTTTTGATCTAAATGGATGAAGATGATAAGATTTTTGTGTTGGTTAATCTTGTCTAGCTTAGTCTTGATGATTCTAGAGTTTTTGTAGATAATCCCCCATGGTTAATGACTAATTTTCCCTTAAACAAGAGTTAGTGGAAGATGATATCACTAATGATGTCACTTGGATGATCTAATACTCTCTTTTCTTGATTTTCTAAGTAATATGCTAATACTCTTGGTAATAATAATAATGTGGTATGTATCCTTGTTATATTACTAATCTTGGTTGCTTGGTTTTCATACTCGTTTAATCACGGTTCGTTTCGAATACACCTCGTTATCTCAGTGGTTCTGAAATCGCTTAAAAATCCAAATTCCCTTGGCATTTCCTTGACTTAATAATCCCTTGGTTTAACCTAAATTCACTAATTCCTCAATATATATATAAACCTTTTAGTATTTCCTTGCTCCTTAATATCCAATAAATAGAGCTCATTCGAAATCAAAATCCTCAAAATCCATATTCAGGAATTTCTAAAATCCATCGTCGTTTTGAGTCACTTATTTTCTTAGTACAACACTATTATGGTTTCTGTTTACTTATTATCCATTTCGAACATAGGGTACCTACACACCATTTTCCTAATTTTACCAAAATCACTATTCATTTAGGCACTGTAGTCTTTCTAAAGTTAGGGTTATTACAATTGATTAGTTTATAGTAATTTTAATTTAATTATGTTATTTTACTAAATAAAATTGTTCGTGGTTTTTAGAAAACGAGAAATTAATGCTGCTCGTGATATTTCTAGAAAAAAGGGAATTTAATTAGAAAAAAAATAAAAGGATGGTACGTTTTAGCTGAAAAGGTAATCGATTAATTATTAGTATAATTATTTTATTATTTTATTTTTATTAAATAGAATCATCCGTGGTATAATTGGAAAAGGAGATGTTTTAGTAAGAGAAAAGGGAAAAAGTAACGTATTTTGGCTGGAAAAGGTAACCACTGTTCATGCAATAATTGGAAAAAGAGATATTTTAGTTTAAAAAAAAGGTAACGTTTTTTGACTAAAAAAGGTAATTGATTAGTTAATAGTAATTATAATATAATTATGTTATTTTATTAAATAAAATTGCTCGTAGTCTTTTAAAAAAGGAGAAATTGATTTATGTGAAAAAGTTAAATGATTAGTTTATATTAACTATAATTTAATTATGTTATTATGTTATTTTACCAAATAAAATTGCTCATAGTTTTTAGAAAATGAGAAATGAATGTTGCCCGTGATATTTCAAGAAGGAAAAAGGGAATTTAATTATTAAATTATAAAAAAATAGAAAAGATGATACATTTTAGCTGAAAAGGTAATAAGTTAATCATTAGTATTATAATATTATTATTTTATTTTTATTAAATAGAAACTCCCGTTATATAATTGGAAAAAGAGAGGTTTTAGTAAGAGAAAAGAAAGAAGGTAACGTGTTTTGGCTGAAAAAGTAACCGTCCATGATATAATTGCAAAAAGATAGATTTTAGTTAAAGAAAAGAAAAAAGGTAACGTATTTTGACTAAAAAATGTAATTGATTAGTTAATAGTAATTATAATATAATTATGTTATTTTATTAAACAAAATTGCTTGTAGTGTTTAAAAAGGGGAAATTTTAGTTAGATAAAATGTGAAAGATATTGTATTTTATCTGAAAAAGGAAATTATTTAGTTATTAAAAAATAAAAAAGGTAATATGTTTGACCAGAAAAGGGAAATTGATTAATAAAGGAGAAATTTTAGTTAGATAAAATATAAAAGATATTGTATTTTACCTAAAAAAGGAAATTATTTAGTTATTGAAAAATAGAAAATATAATATATTTAACTTGAAAAGGAAATTGATTAGTTAGTAAGATGGATTTTATATGTAATTGAGTAAGGGTAAATAAGTAAAATCAACAAGTACCGTACTGATCGACCGACCGACCAACGACCGACCAAACTTTTAATATTTCTGCTTTTATATAATAGTATAGATATGTGACATTGGGTAACTTTTTTGGGAGTTTTTTCTTTTGATCCCGTAACATTTTTCTTAGTTTTATAGTGATACGAGGGGATACGAGTATAACACACTCTCTCTCTCTCTCACTATATATATATATATATATATATATATATATATATATATATATATATATAATCTTAATTAAATAGAAATTAATAATAATCTAAAAACTAAAAATCGGTTATAATCACTAAATTAGATAATAACAACCATTAAATATAAAATAATATTACATATTCGATCAAGATGGCAAGAAATACAAATATATAAATAGGGGTTGATTCAAATGAGAACCACTATCTAAAAGAGAACCGGAGAACCATTGGGTCCTACTGTAGAACCTATTTTGTTTCGTAATAAAAATATAGTGTCCTACTATTGAATTTCAAAGTTATGCACATGAAATTAAAATTTCTACAATTGAACTTGCTTCTTTTTCAAAGTTTTGCACATGACATTAAAAATTCTACAACCGAACTTACTTTTTCTACAAAGTTCTACGACTGAAATTACCTTTTTCAATAAATATTTTGTTGCTGAACTTAAAGTTCCGCTACTGAACTTACTAGAGTTCTCAGGTTCTCAATTTAGTGTGATTTTCCGTAGAACGTATTCCTACATAAATAATGACCATCACTAAATAAAGCGATTACTAAATTATATACTATCAATTACTAAATGAATGGGTGTTGTAGTGGATCCGGTAAGTGATGTCATATGAATATGGATGATGTCACATATAGGATGCATGATGGGAATGTTGACGTATAAAATAGGGGATGAAAATAATAATTTTTTAATTTCTAAATTAAAAATGATGTCATATATAATATGGTGATGTCATGTAAGAGGTGAGGGGTATAAAATAGGGAATAATGTCATATTGCTTGTTACTTTCTTATAGAATTTTACTCTGCCCTACTTGAAACCAAATTCTACATTAAATCAAATCAAATGTAGGGTGTTGTTTGCACTAAATCACGCAAGCGTACGCGGTCACAAGTAATATATGAATAAGTCAAGTTCGTTCCCACAGAGATCTGGTTTAGGTTTCAATTCAGTTAATGCACATATGCAACAATGTATGGTTTTTATTCACTGCTAAGACAATTAACAAATTTGGGTTTTGGTTATCTAAATTATCTAAGAAGCAAATTAACAAAACTAAGATTACTTAACTAATGAGAATTAAAATCGAATAACTTATATGAGAATAAACATGAGATCCTAACTTCATTAAATACTTCGATTAGAGTTGATGCCTTTAATCAATGCATGTGATGATTATGATATCTGATCAGACAACACGAAACAAGTAAACGCTACTTCTCAGTATACGAACACCAAACTACTCATACATCCACAAAAGAGATAGAAGATGGGTAGACACCAATTATGCTTAGACCCTATATCTCTATAAGATTTGAAAACATAACGGTTGAAGAACAAGTTGTCTATTAAGATCACATAGGGCAGCATAATATCTCTATTTACGCTACAAATCATGATGTTCAAACATCAACCTATCCTATGCTAGCATGGCAAGTTCTAAATCTCAAGATCCACTCTCATTTCGCAAGAGATTAACAAATTAGATGTTAGCTACGCATCTAACAATTAAGCATAATCATACGAGGATATCAAGAATTCATCACACACAAATCTTTAAAGCAAAAAAACTACTAAACTACATAGATAAATTCGTTAGAATCCCATGACAACGATTAGTTCATAATTGAACCGCTCGTCATCATGGGATCTGATGAAACCATGATAATAAACAAAGTCTGAATAAAAACAATAGTGCTAGAGTAATGAGTTAAGAAAACAAATCCCAAAAATATCCAAGAGTATCGCTTAATAGAAGAAAACAATAAGTAGATCTAGATCTCCATTGCTTGTCACGAGCGTTGGAATCCTTCTCCAAGTCTGAATCTCCGTATCAGCTCTCTCTCTGTGTTATGGAGGGTTACTTCTTTTTATGCTGATAGAATGTGTTTATATAGGTCCCCATGTCTTGTCCAGCAAGAAATTCCCCAAAATAGAATTAAAATAGAATTTTTGCAGTTCGACACAAAATACGTTTCTTAAACGGATTCTGTTTTGAAGGAAAATTCGTAGCTGACTTTTCTTCAGTATTTATGGGCTGTTCCAGTCGTATTTGGACATCTGAACCACTTTATAATGAAAGAGAATCTCGTTATCTTCGTGTGGACTGTAAGATCGTCCAAAACGGACTTATAGAACTCAAGATATGGCCCAAACAGTGAATCAGGATTTTCATGACAAATTTCGGGCTCGGCAGAATGCTCCCTGCGCTGCACCGCACCTGTACTGCGCCGCAGCGCGCCATGGAACCTGTTGAAACAGATCCGTCTTCTTCCGAGCTTTCCAACGACTGCTTACGGGCCTCAAACGGATTTGTAGAACTCCAGATATGGCCAAAACATTGAAGACTGCGCAGCCTACCCGGAAAATCCGAATTTTAATCAAATTAACCTCCAACTCTCTTCCGCGAGTTGCCGTTCTTCATATATTGAGCTCAAAATCACCAAAGCATCATAGAAACACATCATACCTGCCTCAAGCTAGTAGTTCTACACAACTCACAAAAACACGTTAAAAACACAACATACTTGAGGTCAAGTAAATCCATTTAAGCCGACAAGAAACATTCTATGTGGATATAAATCCACTTATCAGGTGTGTTAATAATTTCTTGTTATATTTAATTATATTAAATTATAATAATCAAATTGGAGTATAATTTTATTTTTTATAATCATATTAGTTAGATATAGTACTAAAAATTATTTATTTTATCCTAAAATTTCAAGTTCGAATCTCACAAATAATATACTAAAATAAACATTTATTATATTAGTTCTAAAAATAATAACAAAATTACACTACGTCCACAATGTATTACTAGCTTATAACCCGTGCAACACACGGTTCCTTTTTTTAATATCTATAATTATAATAATTTTTAAATATCTATACGTTATTAATTTACATATCAATTTATTGTTAAAAATTGATATATATATATATATATATATATATATATATAGAATTTTACACGTTCAATTTAATATTTGTGTTCTATTTTGAATTCTTAAACAATGATTTGGACAATATTAGATCCCTTTTACGATTATTATATATAAGGTTATAATTATTAATTGGTCACTTTAATTTTATTTAAAAATATATGTATTAAAGTATGAATTTAATACTATATTATTATTGAAGATTTTTATTTCAACTCGAACGGAGCATATGTTACTTTTTTCAACTTGATTTTCGCCCCTTAATAAGAGTATTACTTTTCAATTTTAAGATATCAGATAACGATCGCCTCCACAATAACCCATCACTCTCGTACTATATAATAAAATGAATTTTAAAATTTGCATGTATGTTTTTCCATATGCGTGTGTTCGATCGATAAGAACGAAAAAGTAGTTATACTATAGATAATGACTACTAATACTTTTGATAAATTCTAATGGAGTATTATATAACCTGAATGATTAAATGTATAATATCTAAATTCTAAATTCAATTTTGTTTGTGTCATTGCATGCAAGTATAACAAAATCCTATTCGGGCATGAGAATTTGTGCACGGAAATGATGTACATAAATTATCCTAACCTACCATTAGTTTATAAGCGTGGAAGAGAAGTTTATTGTATAATATTATTATAATATTATGTTGTTAATAGGAATCGATTTCTTGACCTTTAATAATACTCGCACATTATCCCTATTATTCTTACCTTATAACCCCCTATTATTCTTACCTTATAACCCGTGCAATGCACGGTTCTTTTTATAATATTTATAATTATTTAAAGATTTTTTTAATTATATATTTATTACTCTCTTCATCCCATTCATCTATTAACACTTTTCTTTTTGGAACGTCCCCTTGATTATTTAACATTTTTTAAAATAATAAACTTTTGTTTACTAATTTTTGTAGATCCTACCACTTTACATCCAATTCATTCCTTATTCTTTACTCTCTTTGTACTCTGTGCTCATCCCAAATGTTAAGAATCAAAAGGAACGGAAAGGAATAATATTTATTTGTGTTAAATTCGATTTTTATCAGATAAATTTTAATATTTTATTGAAGAAAATTAAGAATTCTTAAATTTGAATATTTTAAAGAAAAATTAATCAAATTTGAGTATGAATGAATAAATAATTATTTTTTATTATACTTCACACGATTAATACTATATTTGCTCTATTTAAATTTTAAAAATCAAATTTAGACATATCTACAGTACACGCAAAATTCAAGAATTATCTTTAATTTAGTGATGAATTGATAATGATTATCTAACTGAAACCATCCATTAATTGAAGAGAAAACAAAGTTATGAATTTTTACATTAAGAATTTTAATTAATTTTGAAAACCTTTTTGTATTTGATTTAAATTATTAAAATTTAGATTTAGTAGTTGAATATAATCCTACTATTAATTAAATAAATATTTTAATATTAAATATAATATTTCTCATTTTTCTATTTTAATATTTAACAGTCCGTACTATTTTGGTTATCCCGGATGTATGGACCATATTACCAAAATATTTGATAAGATCTTTTTTACGCTAATTAAATATGAAAATATAAGATGGATAAAATAGTATATGGTTGGCTAACTTGTATTTTTATATTACACTTTATTTTGTAAACGTTATACATTTATTTATAAAAATAATAATTTATTGATATGTATCACATGATGTTTTAGTCTTATAAATTGACATAAATTATGTACACATGTGAAGTACAAATTGAAAGACATATATTTTGGCGGTGTATTGAATATGAAATGTTTAGTAGCTGAAATCCAGCTTATTTTGCAAAGGATCGCAATCCAAAGTTAATAGTAGTAATTTTCATTAGAAAAAAAAAAAAGAAGGGTGCTTATATACTCATAATTCTTGGATGCAACTTTACGAACGATTTTTTTTATGTGTACAAATATTGAATTTAAGATATGGTTGATAAGATTTGAATTGTGAATTTTTTAATTATATATTTATTAGTTTTTTTAGTATAGTGTTAAATATTCTTATATAAATTTTTAATTTTATATGTTATTCATGGGAAGTGAACCCTTGAACTATGGTAGTACTCTTTTATTATCCCTCTTACTCTTATTATATAATAGTATATAATTATATAATAATATAATACAATATAGGATATAATTATATTATATTATATTTTATGATAAAATTTAAAAATATTTAAAAATAATACTTATTTTTCACGAACTATATATTAGTATTTGTATTAAAAGTCGTATGAACTTTGTATCATCGAATTTGTTTTACATATTTTATGATTAATTAATTTATATCAAGTTATACCAATGTATGAGGTGTATGAATATATATATTCAAGAAAAATTAACTCGGTTTAACGTTTTTGTTTATGTGATAAATATGATGCAATATTACCTGGCCAAATAAATGGAAAGTGTTTTTGTCAAAACAATAAACTTGTTTATAAATTTATTAAAAAACTTTCTAAAATTTCATAAAACCCCACAAATTAAGGCTCTGTTTGGAATTGCTGTTAAAAATTGTTGTGTTGTTAAAAAAAGTGCTGTTAAAAAAAATGTTGTAAAAAGCTGAAAACTGTTTGGTAATATTTTTGATATGCGCATATTTTAAAGTAAAAATATATTAAAAATAATGTTTTTAATGAGGTTTGATGTTGAAATCAGCAACTGCTCATAAAAGCTGAAAAGCAGCTTTTTTCAAAAGCATGGGGGACCTGCTTTCTCTAAAAACAGCTTTTAGGCCAAAAACACTTTTCAAAAAAACAACTTTTAAATTTTACCAAACACCTTTTCAGATGCTTTTCAGAAATAAGCTGTTGTTGCTATCTGCAACAGCAATCCCAAACACACCCTAAGTTCAAATTGGTGATTCGAATGAATCAAATATCAAATTTAGATTTTTAACAAATAAATAATACTAGATTAAAATCCGTGCGATGCACGGATCTTTTTTAATATTATATGAATTTTTTTCATTAATTTACATTAATATTTTTAAAATATGATTTTTGGAGGCTAAAATTTTTATACGAGATGATTTGATAATAATTATATAAATGTCTGTGATATTTTTAGAAAAGAAGGAATTTTAGTTAGAAAAGATGATAGGTTTTAGTTGATAAAGGTAATCGGTTAATTGTTAGTAATTATATAATTATTATTTTATTTTATAAATAGAATGCTCGTGATATTATTGGAAAAAGAGAGAATTTAGTTAGAGAAAATTAAAAAGGTGACATATTCTAGGTGAAAAAGGTAATTGATTAGTTTATAGTAATTATTATTTAGTTACGTTATTTTACTAAATACAATTGCTCGTAATGTTTAGAAAAGAAGAAATTAATATTGTCTGTGGTATTTCTATTAAAAAAGGGATTTTAGTTAGAAAACATAAAAAAGATGATACATTTTAGCTGAAAAAGGTAATCCGTTAATTATTAATATTATAATATTATTAGTTTATTGTATTAAATACAACCGCCCGCGATATAATTGGAAAAAGAGAGATTTTAGTTAGAGAAAATAGAAGGAAATTTGTATAATACGTCCCAACTTAATGGGTCAGTTTATAAATATGTCCCATCATGTTAATATATTAATTATATATCCCATTATCAGATTTTAAGTTAAATATAGACTGTTATTCCCAGATTACACACTTGTATAATTGTAGAAGGGGGGGGGTTGAATACAATTCTTGATATTTATAAATTTCTGATAAGAACTCCAGAAATCTATACTTAGATAATTGTTGTAAAAAGATTAATGCACAAACACATAAAAATCAGGTGGTTAAATGCACCACCTGAAGCTTTTATTCGAATAAAACTCTGTGATACAAAAGTACACAGCTTCTGTTTTACAACTCTTTGCTTTCTAAGAATATTCAATAGAAACCCTAAGCAAAATGTATCTGTTTTCTTAGCCTACAAAGAGATGCTACACTTGGTTATAAATCCCAAGTTTTACAAGTACTATTGGAATAAGATAATATTAATCTAATTCTAGTTGACTTGCTACTACACTCCAAATACACATGTAGCCGAAAGGTTGTCCTTGTGATCAGACATGTCTCTTGCACCTTTCTTGTATTCATAGTGTAAACGGAATGCTTCTTTCTTCTGTGTTTCCAAAGTATGGCTGCCATACTGCTTTTTGTATCTACTATCAACCCATGTGATCTGTCAGTCAAACATGTCCTTATCAACTGCTAATCCCCAGTTTATCATAGAAGACAGTGTCAATGATTATCCGTTCATATTGTACACTGACATCCGTTGATGATGTATTGAGCTGTATCCGTTGATATCGAGACTTGAGCTGTATCCGTTGATAGAGTGGATTTGAGTTGTATCCGTTGATAGAGTTTTGTCTTCATCTGTTGATACACTTTCACTTAGACAGAATTACATAGCATAGCTTATTTACAATTGGCTACCCTATTCTGCCTATCCGTTGATGGTCAACATGACTGTGGATAAAAACACTATCAACTGATAACATAGAGATACTGCAGTATGCTACAAAACCTCATCCGTTGATGAGCTACCTGTCAACGGATAGAGTTATAAATCCTCATCCGTTGACAGCTACAAAACCTTATACAATTTGATTGATTGTGAAGTTATCATCAAGTACAACATATTCCTAACAATCTCCCCCAATTTATACTTGATGGCAATAAAGCATAAATTCAGGACCTTGATGATAACAAAACATTCCTAAAGATATATATATAGAACAATGCAAAAATTGTATTAAGCTACAAAAATTAAAAACTGAAAGTTTGAGAAATTTACGGAGAAGTGCTCCTCTAGACTGAGCAGATTAAGACTGTTTCTTTTCTCTTGTTGGCATCACCCTTGATTTTCCTTCTTTGGCAGAGTTGGACTCAATCTGCATTTGGAGTTGCCTATAGAAGGCATCTTCTTCATCAACCTTTGGATTTATCTTTTGTTGTAACCATCTCAGGTATTTAGAACTAGCCTTTGATAGTTGGTCTTCTAACCTGAAGAATCTCCTGTTACCATCTTCATCCCTGAACTCCATCATCCAGAAGGGTTGAAGGTGGATTTTATGTCCATTGTATGGGATCTTCATCTTCCTTAGTAGACTTGATGGTGAGTTCCATTCCCTCCTTATCTGTTCTATTCTGTCCAGTATCTCCCCTTTTGCTATCTTGGAGAACCCTGTGTATCTCTTCATTGCAGAGAACACTTTGGTTAAGGTCAGATAATTTTCTCCAAGAACCCTCTGTAGTGGCCATGTCCTTTCCTTTCCTCCCTTGTATACAAAGACCAATCTCTCAGGCAAATGTTTATATTTGTCAATTCCTCTTACTTCTGACAATTCATCCAGATAAAGATTCATGCCAGAGTATTCTTCAATATCTGCCTGATAGATAAAATCATCCTTGTTTTCCAAGATTGGCTGCCTGACAATAGCAGGTACCCTAGCAACTTGAATTGGTTCCTTTGAAGGTTGCTTCCTTGGTATCCTTTTCTTCTGTATAGGCTTCTGTTGAGGCTTCAGCAAGAATGAAGGAACCTCAATGGAGTCAAGATTCATTGGTTCCTCTTTAGGTACTATAGGATCACCATGGAAATTCACAGTTGGGTTGTATACTTTTACAGAAATAGGTTGTGATGAGCCAACTGTCTCCTTGCTTTCAATTTCTGGAGAGACAGGCCTCCTTGCCTTTGATTTCATTCTCTTAGATTTGGATTTGGGGACTGATTTCACTTTCCTTTTGGATTTGGGGACTTCCTCGGGTTCCCTCATTTCATCCTCTACCTCATCCATTAACTCTTGAGCCAGCCTGGCTTGCTTCTCATCTGAGTTTTCATATTGATTTTCTTCACTTGGATGAGCTTCCCTTAGAAGTTTGGAGGTCTCCTCTCTTTTTGCTTCAACAAATCTAGGATGGCTGTTGGATATATTTAACACTTTTCCATTCCTTATTATTACAGCCATCCAATCTCTTACACTCTTATTTGTCTTTTCCTTGAACTTTGATTAGTTCTTGTAATAATTATTAGATTCTTGTATATTAAAGACAACTTTGATTGGGTTTCAGATTTAACACGACCGATTGTTCAGTTGTATTGGGTGAATCACCAGTTGTATTTAAGACGCCTTTGATTGAATAATGGAACAAGGTATTATCCTATGATATCTTCATGTTGTTGTTTAATTCTGTATGTGTTGTTTCGTGTTCATGATGAATTTAATCCAGTCTGTTTCTTTGGGACCGTTTTATATGTATGTTTCTTTGTTAAGAGTCCATCTACCTCAGCTTATATTTTTATGTCACTATCAAATTGCACTTTCATACTAAATTAGCTACTTATTACCACAATAATGCACTACATGAATATGCTAATCAAGAGAGCGAGAGATATACCAGTGGCGCTGCCTGAGCGAGTGAAGACCAAGCTTATCAGTTATCTCAGCGGCATTCATGGCATTGGGTAAATCTTGTTTGTTAGCAAAAACAAGAAGCACTGCATCTCTCAGCTCATCCTTTATAAAATAAGCAAGATAGTTACTGTAAAGGATGCATTAAGACAGCATAAAAAACAAAGGATAATGATCTCTGCGCTAATGCCTAACCAGTTTAGATAAAATTGAAATTATAATGTTGGCAAGTTTCCATCACTTGATAACGAATGATGATGACCTCTGTGTCAAATGGGGTTGCCTGACCAGTAACCAGGTTATATACAATTGATAATGATCTCTGCGCTAATGCCTAACTAGGTTAGATACGAATGATAATGATCACTTTGATGTATAATGTGATGTACTAATTAATTAGCATATTCATGTAGTGCATTACTGGCATATGTAATACTCTAAATTCTGACTATAGTAAGGAAATCTGTATATTACTTTTACAGGATTCAGTAATAAAGGTCACCTTTCTCACTTGATCCCGTTATAATATGTATATCTAAAACAGGTGAATGACTTCATTAGTTCAGTTAGATAGTTGTCATATGCAAGATGTCTGCTAACATCAAATGTTCGATCAGTTTATTTCTAGAGTAGTTATTACTTAATACTCAAAGCATCAAATGTTCGATCACATTCATTTCTGACACCTAATCATGATCATATATAGATCTGACACATATTATATGTGCTATGTCTGCAGAATTGGTGTTATAGTCCGATATGCTAATGCTGAGATATTGGGTAAATGATTTGTGAGAGTAAGATGATCCAGTAGAAATGTTCATATAATTATAACCCCACATCACCTCCTAATCATTACAAGGATTATAAGACCTTGACATTAAATTAACATGTATATTATGTTCGAGTGAAGACATAAACTCATGCATATGCACCTGGAATTACTTTTACTATGGTAGTAAGTGCTCCAGGGACTAACTTAAACAACTATATCCCATATCATAATGTAGAGAGTGTGATACTAATTATGAAGGGAGAAAAGAATGAAAGCTTAGGTGTTCCTTCAGGTTAAGGCTCCGGCTTGTGTGCACGATTTGAACAGTTTAGCTCCGTCTGCACGAGAGTTACTTGTAGCATTTTGACAGATTTACGTTGTAATATCTTAATTATCAGACATTCTTTTGTCTTTGGTGCCCTTGCATATCCATCGAGTATAATCTGATTGTCATGTCAATCATAGCTTGAACGTAATCGTTTGCTTGTTGTACTGCTGAACATGTGATGCTTTGGTTCTTAATCTCAATCTGCATTTTCTTAATCTCAGGTTCTGCATTTTATTGGTACTGGGAAGAACTAAACTAAAGACTAAAGAATTTGCTAAGGGCTAGTGTTACAATGTTGCTGATCGGGTCCTGTGGGAAGAAATGCTTTTTTTTATTCATGAATTGAAACAGTTGAAGACAAATTTAGGACTTGTTTTATGATCTATTTTGTTAAAAATTGGCTTGAATGCCAAAACTTATGTAATGTTGGTTGCTGTTGACTAGTCTGAATTCTGAAATCTGTTTATCATTTTGTTTTTAGATTTTTTGGACTACTTGAAAAACGGATCCGGATAGTATCCGTATCCGGATATTTATCCGACGGATCCGAATCCGGATATTTTTTTTCTCTATTTCCCGGATACGGATACGAATCCGGATATGGTTTTAAACTCCCGGATACGGATCCGGATATAGTAGAATTCGTATCCTAATTATCCGATTCCCAGCCCTAGCTGTCACTGTCATCATTGCCAAACTCTTCACTGTCAGCATTGGAAGACAGAGTTGTCAAAGCATCCTTTGCTCTTTGTAGAGATTGTGAGGTGTGCACTAGGTGCAATGCCTCCTCTGCCTCCACATTGCCCTGTTGTGCCATGATTTGATAAGCAGAAACAGGATGAGTAAAGGTTTCAGGATCCAAAGAGATGGAGTCAATGATTGACTGATATTCTTGTCGAAATTCCATCTCTTTAGAAGCTTCATTAACCTCCATTAACTCACTTGCAATGGCTGAATCTTCCTGCCTTATTTCTCCTGTAGTCCCTTCTCTCCTCTCATCTCTCTGTTCTTGCATCAGGGGCTCCCCCTGGCTCACACCTCTCACACCCTCACTTTCACCTACTAAGGTGGAACTCTCTTGCTCTCCTTTTGCCTGACCTGAAGAAATGGCCAGCCTCTCATTATTTGCCTCTCCTTTTGCCTGCTCACAAGGCAGCCTCTCACTCCCTTCCCTCAATCCTAAAAGTGTTTCAACTACTGAGAACTCCTCCACACTTGACACAGGAATGTCAGATATAGCAGTGGTAGAGTGAGTTATCAATGGATAAGGAATATCCGTTGATGGAGTAGTTATAGCTGTCAACGGATGGCTAGACAGAGGCGCATCTGTTGATGGAGAAACACTTGTCAACGGATGAAGGATATCCGTTGATGAAAGAATGATAATATCCGTTGAAGTGAAAACCAACACTGAATCTGTGGAGATTGATTTTAAAGATGAGGCCACAGATGTTGTTGTGAATTCAGGAATGGAAGGTTGATGGCCCAACAAATCATCTAAAAGATGATGACCACCAATTGCAGAGTGGGGCTTCTCCAAGAATCTTAAGGATGGAGAATCAGGAATTGATGTAGATATCATATCCACATCCAAAGATGGAGTTGGTGATGGTGGATTGTAATGTGTATCGATTTGAAGGTTAAGATCAAGGGGCTGTGACTCCACATTTATTGAAGTCACATCAAACTGAATTTGAGAAGGTACAGTTTGTTGTACTGTGTGTGCACCCTGTGCTTCCCCTATGGTTTTAGATTTTACTCTTCTTTCATAGGTTTTTGAGAGAGGGCTAGTGTCCCTTACCCTTTTGTGCAGAGTTGCTGTAGAACTAGTAGTCACACCCTGTTGAGAGGATGTAACTTGGGCTTGGCTATTTGGTGCACTTTCCTCACCCACCTTATTCTTAGGGCTTGCACCCTGTCCCTCACCACTCACTACCTCCTTCACACTCCCCTCAAGAGTTGTGGTAGTTTTTGCAACAGGTGCTTTTTGAGAAACACCTGAGGTTTGTCTCTTAGATTTTGGTTTGGAAACTTTTGTTTTAGTCACTTGGGTAGGAGCCTGTTTGATCACTACTACAGACTCCATTGTGACTGAGGAAGGCAAAGAAATTTGGGGGTTAGAGATAGGAGTTTCAAGGTTAGAAAGAGTTACCTGAACAATTGGTAGGTATACCAATTGTACCTCTGCATTGGAGTTCATTCGAATTAAATCACTTAAGACTCTCTTCTCCTGAACAAAACATGTGAACTTGCTATCCGGGTTAGCAATGGATAGCTTATTCTCAGATACATGCAGTGCTAAGAGCATCAAAAATCTAGCAAAATAGATATTCTTGCCCCTAGTTTCCTTTTTACCTAATTTTGCTGCTATCTCATACATGACTAGTGTGCCAAAGTTATAGAATTTATCAGTGAGAAGCATACACAGCATAACTAGCATGGAATGAGTAACAACATCAAAGTTACTAATTTTGCCTGAAAAAGTTTTAATGAAGGCATCACAAAAATAACTCCATTCTTTAACCATCCCTTTCCTAGCAATTTTTCCTAAATTATCAGTACTAAGGGCATAATTTATGGAATTAAGCATGGCAACTATTTCAGCATCAGTGGGTACTTTCAGACAGTTATTCTCAGGCAATTTTAAACAGGCAGTTATCACATCAGAGTTAACTACATAGTTTTTACCCTTTAGAGAAAAAGCAATTGTACCATCTGTGCCATTGTACTCAGCAGATGCCCACACCTCTTCGATTACTTCGTGGATTAGAGGAGTGGTGGCAGTCATAGCATACGAAAGTTTACAATTCTTCACAAAATTCATCATGGTGTGATAAGCTTCTGGGGCATTCACTATATCGACATAGGCAGCGAAATTGTTCTTCTCATAGGTGAACCCAGTGGAAGACATCATCTTAACAATAGGCGCTATTGTAGAGTTTGAACTTTTGTTGCAGAGAGTTTTTGTGAAGAAGAAGATGCAGTTTACTTAAGAGAATCTTGAAAGTTGATAAAAGTGAGATGTGAGAGCACAAGACAGCCTTTTATACTTTTCAAGAATTGAAAATGAAATAATTAAAAGTAATTACTCATTCGTCAAAAGTAACTGTCAAATAATAAAAGAAAATAAATATAACCAGTCATATATAGATACACGTTTACCAACGGTTATATTTAAAAGAAAATATGTACATCAACGGATATGGATTGAACGGTTGAGAAACAGTTTATCTGTTGATGACGTGGATAAGCTGTTATCCGTTGATATACAAAAAATCTAGGAATGTGTTTATGCTATCAACGGGTAAAAGGATATCCGTTGATAAGATAATTTTGCCTTGGACAAAATTAAAAACAAATTTTTCTGAGAGTTTTTAATTCTCAAGTAAATCAAAACACATTCCTAGCTGCAATGCAGTGAAATCAAATATCACTAGGAATTATGACAAGTTAAGCATACCTAGCTCACCTACCAATCTTGTGAATGTGGATTCATCAAGAGGCTTGGTGAAGATATCTGCAAGCTGCATTTCACTTGGCACAAAGTGCATTTCTACTGTACCATTCATCACATGTTCTCTAATGAAGTGGTATTTGATGTCAATGTGCTTGGTTCTCGAATGTTGCACTGGATTCCCTGTGATGGCAATAGCACTTGTGTTGTCACAGAAAATTGGAATCTTCTCAACTTTTAGACCATAGTCAATGAGTTGATTTCTCATCCATAGAATCTGTGCACAACAGCTTCCAGCAGCAATGTACTCAGCTTTAGTTGTAGAAGTGGAGACTGAGTTTTGTTTCTTACTGAACCATGAAACAAGCCTGTTTCCTAGAAATTGACAGGAACCTGTAGTACTTTTCCTATCAACTCTGCAACCTGCATAATCTGCATCTGAATAACCAGTTAGATCAAAACCAGATTCTCTTGGGTACCAAATGCCAAGGTTTGGTGTTCCCTTGAGATACCTGAAGATTCTTTTAATAGCTATTAAGTGAGACTCTCTAGGGTCAGCTTGAAATCTAGCACACAGACAAGTAGAAAACATTATATCAGGTCTACTAGCTGTTAGGTATAGAAGTGAACCTACCATGCCTCTATAGCTTGAGATGTCCACAGACTTTTCCTTAGTATTCAACTCAAGCTTAGTTGCAGTGGCCATAGGTGTTTTTGCAGATATACAATCCATTAAGTCAAATTTCTTTAAGAGATCATAAATATATTTTATTTGACTTATGAAAATACCCTCATTAACTTGCTTTACTTGTAGGCCAAGAAAGTAAGTTAATTCACCCATCATGCTCATTTCATACCTACTTTGCATAAGTTTGGCAAACTTTTTGCAAAGCTTCTCATCTGTAGACCCAAAAATAATATCATCTACATAGATTTGAACAAGTATTGAAGAGCCATTAATATTCCTATGAAATAAGGTTTTATCTACTGTACCTCTAGTGAAGTGGTTCTCCAAAAGAAATTGAGATAAAGTGTCATACCAAGCTCTTGGTGCTTGCTTCAAACCATAAAGTGCTTTCATGAGAAGATATACATATCCTGGAAATTCTGGATCCTCAAAGCCAGGAGGTTGATGGACATAGACCTCTTCTTCCAGTTCCCCATTTAGAAAGGCACTTTTGACATCCATCTGATAGACTTTGAAATTGGCATGTGCTGCATAGGCTAGAAAGATTCTTATTGCCTCAAGTCTTGCCACTGGAGCAAAAGTTTCATCAAAATCTATTCCTTCTTCTTGAGAGTAGCCTTTTGCCACTAATCTAGCTTTATTCCTCACAATTATGCCATTTTCATCTGTCTTATTCTTGAGAACCCATTTAGTACCTATGACACTTCTATCATCAGGTTTGGGCATAAGTTTCCATACTTTATTTCTTTCAAATTGGTTTAGCTCTTCTTGCATTGCTAACACCCAATCTGGATCTAGAAGGGCATCTTCCACTTTCTTAGGTTCCTCTTGAGACAGGAAGCTACTGTATAGACATTCTGCTTGAGTGGCCCTTCTAGTTTGGACTCTTGAATTTGATTCACCAATGATTAACTCAAATGGATGATCTCTAGTCCATTTTCTTGCAGGTGAAAGGTTTGATCTTGATGAGGTTGCTTCATTTCCATGAGCATGATCATGTTGATTTAGCATTGAATTTTGACCTTGAGAAACTCCCCCTGAGTTTGTTTTCCTTGCTGAATTATGAAGTTGACTGTCAATGGATGCATCATTTTGCCTGTCGATGGATGCTTGAGAATCTCTGTCAACGGATGCATCTCTAATAGTGTCAACGGATGTTGCAGAATGACTGTCAACGGATGCTTCATATTCAGTGTAAGCATCACTTCTAGTTAGTATAACAGCTCTAGGTGGATCTCTGTGGTCATGATCTTCATTGTCCTCATCATTATCATAGTACATTCTTCCTTCACCTTCATTCTCAAATTCCAACTTTTCATGGGAACCTTCATCATTTAGGCCTAGAATCTTTTGATCATCAAACACAACATGTACAGATTCCATAACAATGTTGGTTCTTAGATTGTAGACCTTGTAGGCTTTCCCTGCTGCATATCCAACGAAAATAGCTTCATCTGCCTTTGCTTCAAATTTGCCCAAGTTATCTCCATGATTCCTTAGCACAAAACACTTACATCCAAAGACATGTAGGAAAGCTAAAGTTGGTTTCTTGTTGGTTAATAACTGATAAGGAGTCATTCCTCTAGCTTGATTGACCAAGGAAATATTCTGAGTAAAGCATGCAGTGTTGACAGCTTCAGCCCAGAAATATGTTGGTAACCTTGATTCACTTAACATTGTTCTAGCTGCTTCAATGAGAGTTCTGTTTTTCCTTTCAACAACCCCATTTTGTTGAGGTGTTCTGGCAGCAGAAAACTCATGGACAATTCCATTCTCTTCACAGAAAATCTTCATTGTGGAATTCTTGAATTCAGTACCATTGTCACTCCTGATTCTTTGTACTCTGTCTTCCGAACCATTGTTTAGTATTCTGAGGTGATTGATGATGATTTCACTTGCACAATCCTTGGAGTGCAGGAAGAAGGTCCATGTGAACTTAGAAAAATCATCTACAATCACCAGACAGTATTTCTTCTTTGAAATAGACATGACATTTACTGGACCAAATAAGTCCATATGCAGCAATTGAAGAGGCTTAACAATGGATGACTCTGTCTTGCTTTTGAAGGATAATTTCCTTTGTTTCCCTCATTGGCAGGCATCACACAGTCCATCTCTGACAAACTCCAATTGAGGGATTCCTCTAGAAAGATCCTTTCTTACCAAATCATTCATAACTTTAAAATTCAAATGTGACAGCTTCTTATGCCATAGCCAACTCTCATCCTTACTTGCTTTGCTGAAGAGACAAGTAATGAATTCTGAGCATGCTGAATTGAAGTCAGCTATGTAAACATTTCCTTTTCTAAAGCCTGTCAATACCACATTGTTGTCTTCCTTGGCAGAAACAACACAGTCTTCTTTTGTGAACTTTACTTCATAGTCTTTGTCACAAATCTGACTGACACTCAGCAAATTGTGCTTCAAACCTTCAACTAAAGCCACTTCTTCAATGATGACATTGTCTTTTGAAATCAGGCCATATCCCTTAGTATATCCTTTGCTGTCATCTCCAAAAGTAATTCTAGGGCCAGCTCCTTCCTTGAACTCTATGAGCAGGGTTGAATCTCCTGTCATGTGCCTAGAGCATCCACTGTCTAGGTACCATAGATTCCTTCTGTTTCCCTGCACACATTTCAAAAACAAATCAAGTTGATTTTGGTACCCAAGCTTCCTTGGGTCCTTTCTTGTTAGCCTTTGACTTTGCACTCTTAGCATTCTTCAACTTAGGTGTAGATGCTTGAGTGATGGGGTTTGACAAATGCTCATTTGCATGAATATTTGATGCATGCATGTGTGGAAAATTGGCATACATATTATTCATGTTAGGTATGTTCCATGACATTTATGGCACATTCATAGATTGAAAGTAAGAATTAGACACATATGGCATGTTCACATATGGATTTGAAAAACTAGCATTTTGATACAGACCAGGCATAACAGGCATTGCAGGCATACATGGCATTGGTTGAGGTACATGAACAGGAGCCTTGTTGACAATCTTACAATTAGAAGATAGATGATTGACACTATTACAATTACTACAAGTTTTCCTAGGAGCAAACTTGTCAGGAGAGTAATTGTTTTTCTTGTTGATGCCTATCTTACCATTTCTGTTCTTTTTCTTTTTATCCTCAATTTCTACCTTTTCATTATCTGATTTACCAACAGCCTTTTTGTTGTGTAAATCACCTGCCTTAGCCTTCCCACTGGATTTGGTTTTGCTGCACTAACCACTAACAAAATTCTTGTTGACTGGACCATACTTGATATCCAGTTTCCTGAGTTCCTTCTTACTAACAAACTTTTTGTTAGTCGACGGATACCTCTCATCCGTTGACGGTTCATCTGTCAACGGATGATCACTATCCGTTGATTCACAAATAATCTCTAGATCCTCAAGGCCAGGTTCTAGCTCCTTTTTCTTTTGAGTCCAGGTATCCTTCACAAACGATTCTATTCCCTGAACTTTTATTATGTTTTGAGAAATATTCCTACAACTTTGAAATTTAGCAATTATCCCTTGTTCTTTTTCAAGCTGGTCTTTTAAAATCAGTTCTCTTTTTAACACAGCTTCAAGTTCACTTTTAGCATTATTGCAATCAACTCTCATTTTCTCAAATTCTAGAAATTGAGTTTCTAGAGCAGCATTTCTATCCCTTAAAAATAGATTAGACTCTTTAATCCTATTGTTCTCTTTAGTAAGTGATTTAAGAGTAACACTTAAGTGATATAGTTCAGTAGACATTTCATCTATAACACTATTGCATTCCTCTTTGGTGAGCTCAGAGAGATTAGTAGAAAATACCTGATTGCTAGCTGAACTTGCTTCCTGCTCTCCAGAATCAGACATTAAAGCAAGGTTGACTAACTCAACATCATCATCAGAATGATTGTCATCAACAGCCCAGTCATACTCTTGGGTAAAGAATGCCTTTCCTTTCTGCCTGAGAAGATCAAAATATTTCTTCTTATAGTCAACAGCCTCAGTTGACTTTCCCTTGTTCTCAGATCTAGGTTTCCTGCATTCACTTATCATGTGACCAGCAATTCCACAATTGTAGCATTTAATTTTGGATTTATCCACATAGTTGCTTGTGGAAAAATCCTTGTTAAATGGCTTGGCCACCTCAGAGTTTCTCTTGAATTTCAGCTTAGAGAATCTCCTAGATAGAAAAGCTAAGTGCTCATCTATCTCATCCAATTCATCCTGCTGAAGAACATTCAATTCCTCAGACACCTTTTCCTTGCTCCTGCTTGATTCTGCTCTACCTTTACAAACCTCCCTGTTTGGTGTAGAACTAGCAGTTTCTGTCCTTTCCTCCTTTTGCTCCAAGTTGGCAACAAGTGCAACTGACCCACTTTTCTTTTGAGACTTCTCAATCTCTTCATCCTGCTCCATTTCCAGCTCATAGGTCTTTAAAGTTCTATAGAGCCTTTCAAGAGTAAATGTCTTGTACTCTTGAGTGTTTCTTAGAGAAACAGTCATTGGCTTCCATTCCTTGGGCAGTGATCTCAGAAATTTGAGATTAGAATCTTTAACTTGATAGATTCTTCCATACAGTTTCAAACCATTTAGTAGCTTTTGAAATCTACTAAATGTATCATTCAATGTTTCTCCACTCTTAAAGTGAAAATGTTCATACTGTTGGATTAGTAGTTGCATCTTGTTTTCCCTTACCTGTTCTGTTCCTTCACAAAGGGTTTGAACAGTGTCCCATACTTCCTTGGCGGTAGTATAGTTAATAACATTGTCAACCATGTCTGTTTCTAGACCATTGAACAGAATATTCATGGTCTTTTTGTCTTTGTGGACTTCTGTAATATCTTCAAGACTCCACTCAGAAACAGGTTTGGGAATGAGAGTGTCAGGCACACCTTCAGCCAGGCCAACTCTTGTGCAGTCTTCATTGGAACGTGTGGACCCTTGTCAATGCAATCCACAACACCCTCATCAATAGACGAGAGATGTAGACGCATTTTTACTTTCCAGTGAAAGTAATTTTCTCTATCAAGAACTGGAATCTTTACTCCATAATCCTTCTTAGACATGTTGGAAGTGTGTTGATCTTAAAACTTCAAATATGTTAGAAGCTTGCTCTGATACCAATTGTTATTCCCAGATTACACACTTGTATAATTGTAGAAGGGGGGGTTGAATACAATTCTTGATATTTATAAATTTCTGATAAGAACTCCAGAAATCTATACTTAGATAATTGCTGTAAAAAGATTAATGCACAAACACATAAAAATCAGGTGGTTAAATGCACCACGTGAAGCTTTTATTCGAATAAAACTCTGTGATACAAAAGTACACAGCTTCTGTTTTACAACTCTTTGCTTTCTAAGAATATTCAATAGAAACCCTAAGCAAAATGTATCTGTTTTCTTAGCCTACAAAGAGATGCTACACTTGGTTATAAATCCCAAGTTTTACAAGTACTATTGGAATAAGATAATATTAATCTAATTCTAGTTGACTTGCTACTACACTCCAAATACACATGTAGCCGAAAGGTTGTCCTTGTGATCAGACATGTCTCTTGCACCTTTCTTGTATTCATAGTGTAAACGGAATGCTTCTTTCTTCTGTGTTTCCAAAGTATGGCTGCCATACTGCTTTTTGTATCTACTATCAACCCATGTGATCTGTCAGTCAAACATGTCCTTATCAACTGCTAATCCCCAGCTTATCATAGAAGACAGTGTCAATGATTATCCGTTGATATTGTACACTGACATCCGTTGATGATGTATTGAGCTGTATCCGTTGATATCGAGACTTGAGCTGTATCCGTTGATAGAGTGGATTTGAGTTGTATCCGTTGATAGAGTTTTGTCTTCATCTGTTGATACACTTTCACTTAGACAGAATTACATAGCATAGCTTATTTACAATTGGCTACCCTATTCTGCCTATCCGTTGATGGTCAACATGACTGTGGATAAAAACACTATCAACTGATAACATAGAGATACTGCAGTATGCTACAAAACCTCATCCGTTGATGAGCTACCTGTCAACGGATAGAGTTATAAATCCTCATCCGTTGACAGCTACAAAACCTTATACAATTTGATTGATTGTGAAGTTATCATCAAGTACAACATATCCTAACATAGACCAATATACCCTTGTTATATTATTTAAATACAATTATACAAGTTTTCAATTTTAACCACTAAAAAAGTTTTTTTATTCTTGGAATAGGCGGGGACAATTTTTTAATTTTGACCACTAAAAATTGTGTTTTTTTACTTTGCTATAAACAGGCCCCGCCAGGGGCACCTTTACGCAAATAAATACTAAAATTAATAATTTAAATTTTAGGGCTTATGCTCATGTGGGTGTTCTCAGGTAAAAGCCTAAGGTTAAAATGTTTTTCAATACAAATATAAGGGTATTTATGTAAATCACTGAGAATAATTTGATACTTATAAAAATGCTCCTGCGGGCCATATGTTTTATACTGTTAATTTATTTTAAGTTCAGGGGTGAGGTCACTCTTACGCACCTTTTTCTCTTACTGTTAATTTATTTTAATCAAATCATGTTTTTATCAAACATTATATCTTAAAATAATTTTGATTAAAAAGGGTACATATATTTATGTTGAAATTTGAAAAACCATGCAGTTTATGTTGAAATTTGAATGAAAAATTGATTTTGGGATATATTTGAAATTTCAAATAAATATAGGACATATTTACAAACTATGTTTCAAATTGGGACATATCATTAAAAAACCCAAAATAGAAAGGTAACATGAAAATTAAAGGGCGAAAGACAAATTTTCCTTTTTTTCTAACTAAACTTACCAAAATAACAATTCTCAGTTTTTTTGACAAAATTACCCGATCTAATACGCATTGCTCAAATGAGTATTGACTGAATAAGCAACCATGAAATGCGTATCTTGCAAAAGTGATACCTAAACATCTCGTTTTATTTGATTAACAATTTTTGAATAATACGCAAGAGCTGAATGGGTATCCTCAAGATTACGCAATTGAAATATGGGTATCCTTAAATTAAAGAATTCAACCCCGATCTAGCGCCCTGATTTTTTATAAAAAAATATTTTTTTTTACCGAGTTTGGCGGACTGATTTTAAAAAAAAAATCGTTGTAAACAACCCTTAACCTTAAATCCTAAATTCGTATACGGTTTATTTTTCCTTCCGAATATTTCTAAAACCCAAAATGGAAACTTTGAACCCCAAAAGTTAATTGTTGAACCCCTAAATTTAATTAAATTATTTTTTAAATTTAAAAATTTTAATTAAAAAATTGAATCCGGCGGCCAGATTTTTAAACACTAACGCGTTTAAAAATCAGGATATGTTAGTGTTTAGGGTCTAGGGTTTAGGGTAAACCCTAAATCCTAAGTTCGTATACAGTTTATTCTTCCTTCCGAATATTTCTAAAACCCAAAATGAAAATGTTGAACCCTAAAAGTTAATTGTTGAACCCCTAAATTTAATTAAAATTGTATTTTTTAAATTTTAAAATTATAATTAAAAAATTGAATCTGGCGGCCTGATTTTTAAATGCTAACGCGTTTAAAAATCAGGACATGTTAGGGTTTAGGGTCTAGGGTTTAGGCCCCAAACCCTAAACCCTAAGTTCGTATACAATTTATTCTTGAGAAAAAGGACCCTGAGATATATTTTAGGGAACTGTTCCTGATATACATACAAAATAACTTTACATTTTACTGGGCCTGCAGGGTTAATTAAAAAATTCTGAATTTATTAAAACGCCCACCCCATTTTTACATATAAAAGATAGGTATCTCAGAGAACTTACCTGAGATATATCTTAGGCTCCCTAATCTTTTTATTTTTAGTTCCAAATATTTCTAAAACCAAAAATGGAAACGTTGAACCCCAAAAGTTAATTGTTGAACCCCTAAGAAAATACATATAAAATTAAAAATATTTAATTAAAAAGTTGAATATTTCTAAATCCCAACTAGAACCCGTTGAACCCCAAATAAAAATTATTAAACCCCAAATAAAATACTAATAAAAACTTAAAATATTAATTGAAAAATTGCATATTTAGACAATATTTTTATGAAGAATACCATGCAGCATTCAGATATTCGGGGATTACCCAATTGATATGAGCCCGGATCCTCTGTCCCCTTTTTCATGCCCCCTTCTGTGTCCCCTATATAAAATGGGTGCCCCTGGCGGGGCCCATTGTAAGGAAAATGGAAATAAAATATTTTATTTCCATTTTTCTTACAATGGGCCCCGCCAGGGGCATCTATTTTATATAGGGGACACAAAAGGGGACATGAAGAAGGGGACAGAGGATCCTCACCCAATTGATATATGGGTATTGGTTGTATATGCAATTTAATATGCGTATCTTGCAAAATTGTTACTCCCTCTGTCCCAAAAAACTTTTCTAATTTCTCCTGGACACGTTTGCCAACGCACACTTTTGATCGTTAATATCTTTAATTTCATATTAGTTTTAAATATAAAAACTTCACTGTATTAAAGTACTCATAAATACGAATCCAACAAGATCATTCATGACTATATTTGGTCTTATAGATTAGACGTAAATTAGTAATTTGTCTCATGTTATGAACAATCCCGACATTTTAAACCAGAAGAGTTTTGAGAGACAGGGGGAGTAACATAAGTGGGACAGAGTTTGTGGCGGTGGTTGGCACTTGGCAGACATGTCTGTTTTGGCAGACTATGTATAGCATCTTTTCTAGGGATGGGCATTCATCCCGGCCCGCCCGATCCCGATCCGATCCCCGCACCGAACGGGGCGGGGATTCGGGGATTTTTTCGGGTACGGGCCGGGGAGCGGGGACAATTTTCAAAAAAAACTGGGGAGCGGGCCGGGGCCAGGTTTTTATGTGTCCCCGGCCCGATCCCCGACCCCCGCCCCGATTTTCAATCCCGACTCGATTTCACCACACATTAATACATACATACATACATACATATATATATATATATATATATGTATATATATACATATATATACATATATATATACATATATATATACATATATATATATATTAATCATATATTAATATAAACGAATTTCCAATACTTCATATTGGAAACAAAAAGATCTATTTTTTTATCTTAATTTAGTGCATTTGAGCTCACTAATTAGTTTTTAAAATTATTTAATATTATTTTTAGTTTTAAATAAAATTCCCCGATTCACCGCGGGGATCCCCGTTACCCGTTTGGGTCGGGGACGGGGAATGAAAAATAGTCCCCGACGGGGATCGGGCCGGGGACGGGGATCGGGTTCAAATTCGGGGATGGGGGCGGGGATAGCACTCCCCGACCCCGAAGTGCCCCGACGCCCATCCCTGATCTTTTCCCTTTCATTCAATTGTCTGACATTAATATTGTATACACATTTCGCAGTGAGGTATTGAAAAGGGAATTATTGGCCAAGAGAAAGTTGTTATTTTCGTAATAAAGTTTGAAAAAAGAGTTATTTTTGTCATTATTTCAAAATTAAAAAGGTGACATGATTTATGTGAGAAATGTAATTGATTAATTTATAGTAATTATAATTTAGTTATATTATTTTACTAAATAAAATTGTTCATAGTGTTTTTAGAAAATGAGAAATTAATGTTGCCCGTGATATATCTAGAAAAAAAGGAAATTTAATTAGAAAAAATAGAAAAGATGATACGTTTTAGCTGAAAAGGTAATCTGTTAATTATTAGTATTATAATATTATAATTTTATTTTTATTAAAAAGAAACGCCCGTGATATAATTGGAAAAGAGAGGTTTTAGTAAAAGAAAACTGATAACGTGTTTTGGCCGAAAAAAGTAACCGCTCATGTTATAATTGGAAAAAGAAAGATTTTAGTTAGAGAAAAGAAAAAAGAGAAGAGGTAATGTATTTTGGGTGAAAATGGTAATTGATTAGAAAATTGATTAATAAAGGAGAAATTTTAGTTAGATAAAATATCAAAGATATTGTATTTTACCTGAAAAAAGGAATTATTTAGTTATTGAAAAATAGAAAGATAATATGTTTAACCTGAAGAAGGAAATTGATTAGTTAGTATGATAGATTTTATCTGTAATTGAGTAAGGGTAAATAAGTAAAATCAACAGGTACCGTACCGACCGACCAACCAACCAAACTTTTAATGTTTCGGCTTTTATATAATAGTATAGATATGAATAGTGTCAGGTGTTTCAACAAAATTTGCAAAAAAATTCAAGGATAAAGTGATAGGACATATCGCATGTTATTTCAATTTCTAAACTCGTATGAACGATCGAAAAATTTTATTCATTAATCGAGATTATCCATTTATCGAGATGAAAGATACACTGTCTCTATTATGTTGGGACCATAAAAAATTATTCATTTGATGATGTTATTCGTTTATCGAATATTCATTTATCAGAGATTCTATTGTATTATTATTTGAAAATGATACAGTAATGGAAGTTAAAAATTTTGAAAAAAATAGTTTAGATTGCTTAAATTTTTGCAAAGCGTTATGTTGGAAAAAGTTCTAGAAGCAATCTAGAACCATGTATAACTTGTGGAACATCCCATAATCGTTGTTTAGGGAAGGAGGCGTCAGTCATATCCAGCATATAAAATTCAAACGATCATATCTTAAAAGTCCTAAATCACTAATCATAATATTACACGTGTATTATTTAATTTCCAGATAAGCAGCCACCCATTTCAATATTCTTACAGCGTGTGCACATTATTAGTCGATTAATCTTGACTATAGGCATTTCAACCTACCTCATTGGTTATATGTATTACATGTTAGCCCTATATAAATAGACTTCGTGTAAAATAACACACACATACGCACTCAAAGACAAACATCAGAATCAAGCATCAATGGAGCTAGGAAACAATTACAAGAACTCGTACGGAACGTCGTGGGCCGATCAATGGGATCCGAAGCCGGAATATCCTCTGGGATCATCATCTTCCAAGAAAAGTACTGCTACTGTGATGGCTTCTAAAGGTTTGGACAAGACAAAGACCGCAGCTGCTACCGGCGTCAAGAAACTCAAGTTTGGATTTCAATGGATCAAGGACAAATATCATCACAAAACCTGTTGGAAAATGTGGGTGTTAGCCCCATTTTGACGAGTCATTTTGAGCTAAGATTTGAGTAGGTCTTGGGTGCGTGATCGCAACAAGTTATGCTTGGAATATGTTCTACTTCGTGAGAACTTTCCAACGCATATTAAAGTACTCAAAACGACTAAGGGATGGATGAGTTATGATTGTCCAAAGTTGATCCCTTAGAAGTGGAAAATAGAATAGTGAACCTTGTATCCCACATTGATAAGGAAAAGAGCCTTTCAAGGCTTTATATAGCAAGACACTCATGTTGTGTCTAAAAGTGTTAATAATGTATTACTCCATCATCTACGTGCGCGCAGGGGGTGCAAATTGTGGGATTTCGAGGGGAAAACGTGGCTTCGCAAGCCTCGGGCTTTCCGCGTGTGCGACCTGCGGACACGAATGCAGCAAAATTTGGGCCGAATAATTCCGGACCAGTTTTGTTAAATTATTCTCCACTGGGCTGCTCAAATAATTGATTCTGTTTTGCTGAAATTAATTCTGCCTCGATTATGAATTAATGATTCTGATTCGATTAAGGATTAATTGATCACTTCCGTTTTTAATTAACGCGTGTAATTAATTGCCTAATTAATTAACGCGTCTAATTATAACTGATTAGCACGCATGTCAGAGCCTATATATTCATCGCTATAGAGTGTAGGGTTATCATCGAAAACACACAGCCTCCTTTACTTTTCTTTCCTCTTCCTCCTGGTGATAATAGCTTGCTCTGTTCTAGCTCGCCGAGAGTGTAGCGCTTGCTTCACTGCACCTTGTTTTATCCTGGGAAGCCTTCGTTCTTGCAATTACGGTGAGGACGAAATAAGCTTTAAGGAGACAGTGTTTGCACTGGACTCAAGGATTATTCGCTTCTATCCTTACGTTATTTGGTCCTCTGTTATTCACGCACCAACACAATTTTATTTGTTTAATTGTTTTTGCGCAGATTATTCTACAGTCTTAAAGCTTATTTCATATATATCTGCGACTAACAATCTTCTGTTTTTGTTTGTTTGTTTGTTTTTGAGTAACAGATCATGGAGAACATTAGTAAAACCGATGTTGTGACAACCGCTGTGACTATCTCCGACGCACCGGTCATACCAGATGTGGGTTTATCGAACCCTAACGCACTGGTTATGTCGGATGGGAGTATGTCAGGGATTGGACATGCGCCTTCGGGGTATGTGCCTTTCCAAGTGAACGTTGGGCAGATACCATGCTCCTTCGGACTGATCTCGGGTGGATTCGTTCCTCCGACGTTGCAGGCTTCTGCTGTACAGACTCCGCCGTTTGTACATGTGTCTGCTACACCTGTGGCACCTGTTGTGCCTGTGATGCCTACTGCACCTGTGGCACCTGTTGTGCCTCCCGCACATGCGGAGAAGCCGGAGAAGTTTAATGGCACAAACTTCAAGCGATGGCAGCAGAAAATGCTGTTTTATCTAACCACTCTGAATTTGTCTCGCTATCTAAAGGAGGAGGCACCTAAGGTCTCTACTGATAGTGATGTGCAGACTGTGTTTGCTTCTGATGCGTGGAAGCACACCGACTATATCTGTCGGAATTATGTGCTTAATGGCCTGACAGACTCGTTGTATAACGTGTACTACTCAAAGCCAACAGCTAAGGACTTATGGGAGTCTCTCGAACATAAGTATAAAACCG
Organism: Saposhnikovia divaricata; assembly: GCA_036435485.1. NCBI lineage: Eukaryota > Viridiplantae > Streptophyta > Magnoliopsida > Apiales > Apiaceae > Saposhnikovia > Saposhnikovia divaricata. Next base: position 153,226,050 of record CM071600.1, on the reverse strand, counting down.
AAGATGCTGGAGCCAAGAAATGGATTGTTGGCCGTTTTCTTGAATACAAGATGATGGACTCCAAGACTGTGGTCAGTCAGGTGCAAGAATTGCAAGTGATTATTCATGACATTCATGCTGAGGGAATGGTCATAAGCGAATCTTTCCAAGTTGCTGCTGTGATTGAGAAGCTGCCCCCTGGTTGGAAAGATTTCAAGAATTACCTGAAGCACAAGCGGAAGGAGATGACAATGGAGGATCTTATTCTGAGACTTCGCATTGAAGAAGACAACAGGGGATCTGAGAAGAAGGTCAGTGTTGCCACTGAAAAGGCAAACATGGTGGAGCACGCTCAAAGTTCCAAGAAGGCCAATTCTGGAAAAGGGACAAAGCTGGGACCTAAGGGAGGAGTTTCGAAGCCCTCGAAATTCCAAGGAAAATGCTACAATTGTGACAAGGTGGGTCATAGGTCTTCCGAGTGCAGGAAGCCCAAGAAGCCCAACAAGAAGAAGGAAGCAAACATGGTGAACGATATCTCAAAGAATATGTCTGACATAGACTTATGTGCGACTGTCTCTGAGGTGAACCTGGTGGGCTCTAATCCAAGGGAATGGTGGATTGATACTGGAGCAACAAGGCATGTTTGTTCTGACAAGGCGATTTTCTCTAGCCTCCAAGCTTCCGATGCTGGTGAGAAGCTCTACATGGGGAATTCAGCAACGTCTACTATTGAAGGGGAAGGCACGGTGATTCTGAAGATGACCTCTGGAAAGAATCTGACTTTGAAGAATGTACTTTATGTTCCTGATATTTGCAAGAATCTTGTTTCTGGTTCTCTGTTGAATAAGCATGGTTTTCGCATTGTAATTGAGTCGGATAAAGTAATTTTGTCTAAGAGTGGTATGTTTGTAGGCAAGGGCTATGTAACTTATGGGCTCTTTAAGCTCAATGTAATGTCGGTCAACGAAAATAATGCAATGAAGAATTCTTCTGCTTACTTGATTGAGTCTCCTAATTTATGGCATGCTAGATTAGGACACATGAATTATGACACTTTACGACGATTAAGTGCAAAAGACTACATACCAAAATTAAACATTGATTCGAAACATAAGTGTGAAACTTGTGTTGAGGCAAAATTAACTAGATCATCTTTTAAACGTGTGGAAAGAAATACCAAAGTGCTAGATTTAATACATAGTGATATATGTGATTTGAAATTCGCTCCAACTAGAGGAGGAAACAAGTATTTTATAACATTCGTGGATGATTGTACAAAATACTGTTATGTATATTTGCTTAAAAGCAAAGACGAAGCTATAGAGAAATTTAAAATCTATAAGGAAGAAGTTGAAACACAACAAAAAGAGAAAATCAAAACGATACGTAGTGATCGTGGAGGTGAATATGTCGAGCCCTTCGGGGAATTCTGTTCACAACATGGTATAATCCATGAGGTCACTGCACCATACTCACCACAATCTAACGGTGTGGCTGAGAGGAAAAACCGCACTCTCAAGGAAATGATGAATGCGATGTTATTAAGCTCTGGACTTCCGCAGTCTATGTGGGGGGAAGCCATCTTAAGTGCAAATTATCTTTTAAATAGGATGATTCGCAAGAATAAGAATGAAATTCCTCATGAAATATGGAAGAAAGAGAAGACAAGTTACAAACACTTGAAAGTGTGGGGGTGCCTCGCTAAGGTACTAATCCCTATGCCTAAGAAGGTGAAGATCGGTCCAAAGACGGTGGACTGTATATTCATCGGATATCCACCACATAGCACTGCATATCGTTTTCTTGTATATGAATCAAAGATTCCTGAGATTCAAAAGAATACGATCATGGAATCAAGGAATGCGTCATTCTTTGAGAATATATTTCCTTGTAATCCTGGAATTGAGCGCCCTACTACGTCTAAACGACCTCATGAGTCTTTAGAAGACGACAATGAGAGTGATGAAGGTGAAGACGAAAATGTGGGGGAAGTGAGAAGGAGCAAAAGACAAAGGAAAGAGAAATCCTATGGGTCAGAGTTTCTGACTTATTTGCTCGAAGAAGGTGATCCGAAAACCTACAAGGAAGCGGTAACATCACCTGATGGACCTATGTGGAAAGAGGCCATCAAAAGTGAAGTTGATTCTATTTTACAGAATCATACGTGGGAGTTAGTGGACTTACCAACCGGAAGTAAAACATTAGATAGCAGGTGGATTTTCAAAAAGAAATTGAAACCTGATGGCACCATAGATAAGTACAAGGCCAGACTTGTAATCAAAGGATACAAGCAACAACATGGTCTTGATTACTTTGATACATATTCTCCAGTATCGAAAATAACATCTATAAGAATGATGTTTGCTATCGCTGCAATGCGAGATTTAGAAGTACATCAAATGGATGTGAAAACTGCTTTTCTAAATGGTGATATAGATGAGGAGATCTATATGAAACAACCTGAAGGGTTCGTTGTCCCTGGTCAAGAGAAAAAGGTCTGTAAATTGGTGAAATCAATATACGGCCTGAAGCAAGCACCTATGAAGTGGCATGAGAAGTTTGATCAAGTCGTGCTACCAAATGGCTTCAAGACCAATGAATGTGATAGTTGTGTCTACTACAAGGATAACGAGAGTGGCTATGTCATGATGACATTATACGTAGATGATCTGCTTATTGCTGGTAGCAATGATAAAGTGATCAAATCTACAAAAGACATGTTAAAGGCAAGGTTTGACATGAAAGACATGGGTCTAGCAGATGTAATTCTAGGAATTCAGATTTCTAGAACATCTGAGGGTCTGGCATTAAGTCAACCACATTATGTTGACAAAATTCTTGAGAAATTTCTCAAGGATGATGTTGAGACAGCGAGAACACCTGTGGATGTGACATTGCATCTATCCAAGAATAAAGGTGTAGGAGTCTCGCAGCTGGAATACTCACGGATAATTGGAAGTCTGATGTACCTAATGAGTTGTACAAGACCAGACATTGCATACTCAATTAGCAAGTTGAGTAGATTTACAAATAATCCGGGAGCTGATCACTGGAAAGCGATCATAAGAGTACTGAGGTACTTAAGGAGAACTCGAGACTATGGATTACATTATGGCAGATACCCAGCAGTATTAGAAGGATATACTGACGCGAACTGGATATCTAGCAAGAAGGCACTAAAGTCTACGAGTGGCTATGTATTTACAATGGCCGGAGCGGCAGTGTCATGGAAATCCTCGAAACAAACGGTGATAACTCATTCCACAATGGAAGCTGAGTTTGTGGCATTAGATAAATGCGCACGAGAGGCGGAATACTTACGCCAATTTCTGGAGGATGTTCCAAGATGGACAAAGCCTGTGACTGCAATAGGACTGCATTGTGATAGTCAGTCAGCCATTGGCAAAGCACAGAGCACGATGTATAATGGACAGTCTCGTCACATAAGACGACGACATAGTTCCATTAGACAACTAATATCAACCGGAATTATCACGATTGACTATATACCGTCAAGGGATAATATCGCGGATCCGCTAACCAAAGGGTTATCAAGAGAGCTGGTTGATAAATCATCGAAAGGGATGGGCCTTAAGCCTACTGTTTAATGGCATCATGGTGGACACCCAACCTTGCTGACTGGAGGTCCCAAGAACTTGGTTCAAATGGGCAAACTAAATCATGATGATCTAATCACTGTGGGGGTAACCCATGGCCTGTTCCTATGATGAGAAACAGTGAGACCCGTATGGTACGAGGGTAAGCTTTTCGCTTTTAATGATCTTTGGCGAATACATGGAGTTCAAGAGCTATGAATGCATGGAATTCGGTTGAGTAAACGCGGGTTACTCTTTAAGATAAAGATCACCTATGTGGGAGAGAAGTGGGGCCGCTTCAAAGGAGAATTGCGAGGCACAATTCTTTAGAAACTCCTGCAGAACCAGGACGATGTTCCATGGCCAAAATGGACATGATCATGAGAGCTGAACGAGTCAGAAAGGATATAGTGATAAGTATATCATCGCTTACACAAACGGTCGAACAGTTCAAAGAGCAAACCTCCACTGTCTACCAGTAAGGTCGATATGCTTACTCAATAGAAGGTTCAAGGAGCAAACCTCTACCTATCGTATGCTATATCTGATCGAAGAAATTATCACCAAGTCTGTCTGGTGTGTGCTAATGAAACATCAATCTCATCCATGTGGGGGATTGTTGGAAAATGTGGGTGTTAGCCCCATTTTGACGAGTCATTTTGAGCTAAGATTTGAGTAGGTCTTGGGTGCGTGATCGCAACAAGTTATGCTTGGAATATGTTCTACTTCGTGAGAACTTTCCAACGCATATTAAAGTACTCAAAACGACTAAGGGATGGATGAGTTATGATTGTCCAAAGTTGATCCCTTAGAAGTGGAAAATAGAATAGTGAACCTTGTATCCCACATTGATAAGGAAAAGAGCCTTTCAAGGCTTTATATAGCAAGACACTCATGTTGTGTCTAAAAGTGTTAATAATGTATTACTCCATCATCTACGTGCGCGCAGGGGGGGTGCAAATTGTGGGATTTCGAGGGGAAAACGTGGCTTCGCAAGCCTCGGGCTTTCCGCGTGTGCGACCTGCGGACACGAATGCAGCAAAATTTGGGCCGAATAATTCCGGACCAGTTTTGTTAAATTATTCTCCACTGGGCTGCTCAAATAATTGATTCTGTTTTGCTGAAATTAATTCTGCCTCGATTATGAATTAATGATTCTGATTCGATTAAGGATTAATTGATCACTTCCGTTTTTAATTAACGCGTGTAATTAATTGCCTAATTAATTAACGCGTCTAATTATAACTGATTAGCACGTATGTCAGAGCCTATATATTCATCGCTATAGAGTGTAGGGTTATCATCGAAAACACACAGCCTCCTTTACTTTTCTTTCCTCTTCCTCCTGGTGATAATAGCTTGCTCTGTTCTAGCTCGCCGAGAGTGTAGCGCTTGCTTCACTGCACCTTGTTTTATCCTGGGAAGCCTTCGTTCTTGCAATTACGGTGAGGACGAAATAAGCTTTAAGGAGACAGTGTTTGCACTGGACTCAAGGATTATTCGCTTCTATCCTTACGTTATTTGGTCCTCTGTTATTCACGCACCAACACAATTTTATTTGTTTAATTGTTTTTGCGCAGATTATTCTACAAAACCAACAAATAAACAATTTATTCATTACGCCCTACACTTCCTTTCCCTTTTCAACATCGAGCATGTGTTTGTATAAATTTACAACAACTTTTTTCATGTTCCACTTAAATTTCTCACAGATTTCATTTTATATCTTGTTAAGATTAATTCTCAACTCGTATTCTCTATCTAGTAAGAAGCCTTCTACGATGATTACTAACTACAGCTCTGCTGATTGAATGCTGATAATATTTGTTTATTATGGAACTAATTATCTGCTAAGCTGTATGTATGGGCGGGGCCGTGCGAACCGCACAGGGCCCATTGGGTTCAGGAGCCCAAAAGTTTATATAATTCAGTTTATGTGGGTATATATAACTAATTTGAGTTTAAATTTTATGCATGCATTCATAGTTAACTGTCCAAAACATTATAAGCAAACCATTGCAAGAAAATTTTTGTAGTAACTGCTATATTTAGTAGAGGCCCCTGTATAAATCTTCGCATATAAAAGGGAACTCTTTATTTTGTAGTTAAACTTTGATTTATAAATTAGTAAATATGTTTAAAAAATGAAAAATACGAGAGAATATTTAGTACATTATTCGATTCTAAGGTTTTATATTTTTATTTTAGTAATACGTAAGCATCAAGTTTAGTAATGTATGAATTAAAATTAGATTTATATTTGGTTGAATTTCTCATTTAAAATTAAATTTTATTTTACACAAAAAAATTATATTAAGGACCTAAAAATTTTTTCGCACTGGGTCCCGAAAGTTCAGGACGGGCCCTGGCTGTATGTTATGTTAAAGCTTACATGCATGCGAAGCAAGGAAAAAAATAATTAGGCACTTTAGATAGTATATACTTTGGATTAAGGTCTTTGTTATTGCTGTGATTGAGCTCAGTTGGACCGAGTTTTTGGTGAAGAAGCTTAAATTTGAGCTTTTGTTCAACAAACTGAACCCAAATATTATACCTAAATGGACACGAGATTTTGCATCCCGAATTTTTATTTTCAAACAGAAATAAGCTAAGTCTAGCTTATTAAGCGAAGTTGCATGCATGTCCCAGGAATTTATTTCCACTCGGGCTGGGGCTGGAGTATAATTTTTTTTTTCTCGCCGACTCAATAAAAAGGAATAACGAGGCAAACGAGCTTTAAAATATAAAATCAAAATCATGCTATTAATTTAAACTCCAACATAGACGTAAAACAAGTAATAACAATACTAGTTTACAAATAAAAATAAATAAGATTTACTCACATCATTTCAGTTGTACTCGACGATGCTTTTGAGCATAAAACTCATCTATCACTTCATCTGTATCAATATCTTCAGCATACTCTCTCTCAATGTTGATAAGCATCGAATCTCTCAGATATTCTTCCTCCATTTTATTACGAAGAATGGTCTTAACTATTTTCATAGCCGAAAAAACACGTTCTGTAGTAGCTGTAGAAACAGGAAGAGTCAAGACAAGACAAATCAACCTATAAATCAAAGTGTAGTTTTCTGCCTTTCCTGTATCAACAAGTCGTACACATAACTCGGAGATAGTAGACAAATTCTGAAATTTTTCCTGCCTAACCACATCAATCTTGTAATGATCAAGTTGGAGTTTCAAATGGTACATCTCTTGTTGACCAAAATCAGCAGGATAAAAGTTAGTAGCAAGGGTACAAATCTGCTCAATGTCAAATGAACTAAAATTGTTCTTTGGTTCCAAAGATGAACTTAATCTCAAAAGCTCCACGGCATTATCATTGAACTTATAGTGTAGCTCTTCCAACTGAAAATCAATTGCAAAATTAAATACATCATAATGATAGTGATGCTTAACTGATATATCATCTCTTTGTCGAACAGAACGGATACCATCCATATAACGAGAAGTCATATCTGATATATGCTTGAAATCTATGACGTTGACTTCCATAATGAGTAGGTGGATATTTTTCTTTGGGTAGTTGAGGTTGACATGGTCCTAATCTAATGTATTCGCCTCTAATCCTATCACGGACATTAACTGGATTCTTCCAAATTGGAAGACGCTTTCCAGGATCGCGTTCAAGAGATGCAAGATCAATAGGACTATGAATATGATTAACACTAGGAGGAGCTATTGCTGTAGCTGTAGCACTAGGAGAAGCTGTGGTTGTAGGAGTAGCACTAGGAGTAGCAATAGGAGTAGTTGCAGCTGTAGAAGTAGTGTTAGGAGTAGTTGTAGGAGTAGCACTAGGAGTAGAATAATATGAGAACAACGTCTTCCTCTTTTTATCTTGACTCCTGCAATAAGTCAAATTTAATTAACTTCACACTAGAAAAAAGCAAAGAAATATGTAATTATAATTTACAATAGATTAACATATGCTATACACTGCAGTCTATAAATTGATTACTGTAATGATGTAATCAAATTTCCCAGGACTTGTCTTAGAAGTAAAACAAAGTTAAGACCTTGTGAGTTAACATGGATCTGATCTCATATTACCAGAAGAAAATTGAACAATTGTTAGTTTATTGTTGTCAAACTTTTATAATAATGAGGCAGAGCAATACTTCCCCAAACAATCAATTTCTTATAAGCAATCCATCATTACAATCTCTAGGAAATAATACAATCAATTCACTCAATTCCAGCAATCACAATTAAACAAAAACAAACAACAATTAAATCACAAGTCCACAATCAATTCAGTAAAAATACACCAAATCAGTAGACAAATTAAACAAGATTTACAAGATGCTTACATTGTATTGTAGTTGCAGACTTGCAGCAGTTACAAGATGCCTCAGGCGATGATAAATAATTGAAGGGATTGAAGGGACACGCGAGTAGCCGAGCTCAGTTCACGACCTAATTTTTATATTTGGGTCTATCTGTTTGAGTCTATTTGTTTTCTATTCTATTTTTCCTATTCTATAATTAATTAATTACTAATATTGAATCTGTCTAATTCTTTTCTAAATGATTCACGCCTCTTTTTATTTGGGCTAACAAATACTGATATTATTTTAATGATACTGATTGGATTGATTATGGACATGGACTGATTATTTTTTTTCATAAAGACATGGGCTGGGCTAGTGGGTTGTAAGCTGATTGTTTTCTGTACAAGGGCTGGACCTTAAATATATACAGGCTTAGCAGACTTTGACCCGGACTTCAGCCAACCCAAGCCCCTTCTATGGTCCGTCCCTGCATGCATGCTTCGCCAAGTGCTCAGTTCGTTAACCACTCTGAGTCTCTGATCTTTGTATTCTAATCCATGCTGGATGTGGTTCTGGACATTTTTGTTGTTGTATTCAATGCGGAACCTCAATTCAGAGATGAATTGTATAGATAGTGACCATTGAACCTTCAACCAATATTTCCCAAAATTTGTTAGTTGTTACGGATATGTAAAGTTTTTTATGCCTTAACTACGAAAGAAATTGTTCTTGTGTCACAAGTGAATTCATAATTGCAGTCTCAAGATATAAAGAGGTCTCATGGTATTGAAGTAACCTATACAAATTATTAACTGGAGTTTGCGATGAATCGCAAAAAATCACATGCTATATATACATATTTGATATGGGCTAAAAGTAAGCCCTAAAGACACATTTAATGTGGTATTAATTAGACCCGAAATTGTCCAAACGTGGGGCCCACCAGATGGGCCCAAACCCTATTTATAATATTAATTTCGTAATTAATATTAAGGGTAATAAACAGCTCAGCAAATAAGAGTCAAACAAGGATATTACTCTTGCCTGACTTAGCCTCCAAGATACATATTTCAACATGGAAACTGAATCCTATAAGGAAGAGATCAAGAACCTTCCTCAAGGAAGACTTGTCCACCAAGTCTCTGACTCCTACCATAATTCTAGGGCTTCTCAGCCTATATAAAGGGTCTAACCCCTCATCTCAGAACAACGTTTTTGGGCAGAGCTCAATACGTCACTTACGTTTGGGACACAGCTCCATACGTTACCCACCACGTTTTGGCTTAATCCTCGAATAAGGACATGCAAGCCACTGCGTCCTAGGTGAGCTCTCGCCTCTATAGCCTCGAGGGCACCATCACCTAGAACTACGTCCTGGCTTGATTCTCAATAACGAGATACGTAGGCACTCTGTGAGGACCGATTAAAGTCTCGAACGTAGAAACAGCCATTAAAGCTCGAAGCTCAAACTCCATTAGCATTAAATACACATAAACCCTAGCCGCAATATTCGTAACCTAGTTTTATTCCACAACATTTGGCGCCGCCTGTGGGAAGAAAACTTCAACCATGGTTAGCACACGAAGAACTGCACCAAGCTCTACCGAAGCTTTACCAATCAGCTCCGCTCCGCCTCTTACCTCTGGGACAACCACATTTGAACAAGGGACGATCCCCCAAACTCAAGTTTCTCAGCCTCCAGGGACGAATCCCCCTGCTGGGAGTACGCTGCCTATGGTTGTCCATCCAGAACAGGGAACCAACTCTCTACAGATGGTGATCTCTCCCCTGGTTGATCCTAATCACCCTCCATCTGGGGTACAGATCCATACTATGGATCTCCCCGTGAATACCAACCCAATGTATGGGCTGCCCCCTGTTCGAGAACCTGGACCGAGTGGTCATGCTATGCAGATCCGAGATCGCGAGTATCTGGACTACTCCGGCCCCTATACTACTGATTCGACATCTGAGGATGACGATGATGACCGTGGCGAAGCCCCAAGGAGGCGACGTGCTAGTAGAGAGCCCCGAAGGAGAGCCCGAAGAATCCATGATGGACCTCCACAAACGACTGAGGAAAGGATCATGGCTCATGAGGCTGAGATCCAGAGGCTAAAAGATGACACCGCCAGAGAGCAAGCAAGGCAGAATCAAAGTCTGCATCGACCTCCTCCAATCTCAGGAAGGGTTTCCGTCATAGATCTGGAGAGGTCGTCTAGGAGACGAAGAAGGGCCGATACCTCAACTGAAGGAGCAACGAGGGCGGAAACCCCCAGAAACAACCCCAAGGATCTGATGCCGCTAGATCTTGATGATCCAACACCTCCGTTCACTGAGGAGGTGATGAATGCCCGCATCTCAAAGAAATTCAAGATGCTGACGATCAAGGCCTATGATGGAACATGCGATCCTGAAACTCATGTCAGGACGTTCACAGCCGCACTACTGCTGCAACCTGCTAGTGACGCCTTAAAGTGTAGGGCGTTCCCTCAAACCCTGTCGGGTATGGCTCAAAGGTGGTATAGCAGGCTACCTGCAAATTCGATTGGCTCTTTCATGGAGTTGAAGAATGCCATTGTTAGCAAATTCAATAGTGGAAGAGTTCATGAAAAAAGTTCTGCATCCCTCATGTATGTGATGCAGGGGAAGAACGAGAATCTAAGGGATTATCTCAAGCGATTCACCAAGGAGACATTGAATATTACAGATCTGGAGAATAAAGTGGCCATGGTAGCCTTGGAACACGGAACCACTTATCCTTTCTTCAAGAGGTCTTTGGCAAAGCATCCTCCTGAGAACATGGCCGAGCTCCAATGAAGGGCTGATAAGTATATTAAAGCTGAGGATAGCATGAAGAAAGAAACCACCGTAGGTGGAGGAGGAGGAGGTAACAATGACTCCAAGAAGCGAAAGCAAGACCAGGACTATGATGATCAAGAGTATGATGTTAGGGACAAGTATCCCCGAACTAGCGAGGACTCCGACTCAGCCCCTAAGAAGAACCAGGGGGCAAGGTTCACTGAGTATGCAAGGTTGAATACTCCTAGGAGTCGAATCCTGTTGGACATTGAAAAGGATAATGATTTCCGATGGCCGAAGCCACTCAGGGGTGATCCCGCAAAGATAAACCAGAATCAGTATTGCAGATTCCATAGAGATGTGGGGCATGACACTGATGATTGCAAGCAACTCACAGATGAGATTGAGTTTTTGATCTGTAGAGGGAAATTGAGCCACTTCGCTAAGGGTGAAGACCGTGGTAATCAGAAAAGAGACTATAATAGAAGGGATGACGATCAAGATCGCAACCCACAGCCCCGAGGGCCAGTAATCAACATGATCTCAGGAGGCCCGATTGCGGCTGGGAAAATTAGGAACTCTCGGAAGGCTTATGCCCGAGAGGTGATGCACATCGTGGGAGAGGCCCCGAAGCGTGCAAAAATTGAGGTAGTGGTCAGTTTTGATGACTCAGACTTGGAAGGGGTGAAGTTCCCCCATGATGACCCGTTGGTCATAACTCTTGTGATTGGAAACTCAGAGGTGAAGCGAGTCTTGATAGACAATGGAGCTTCAGTGGACATTTTGTTCCATGATGCGTTTGTGAAGATGGGGTATAGTGATTCTCAATTGACCCCCAATGGCATGCCTATATATGGATTTAATGGAGTATAATCCAAAGTTGAAGGGACTATTCGGTTGCCTATAACTATTGGGCAAGAGCTCAAGGAGGCCACGCAGATGTTGAACTTCCTGGTAATCAAGGCGGCTTCGACGTACAACGCTATCCTTGGAAGGACTGGACTTCATGCGTTCAAGGATGTTGCGTCTACTTATCACATGAAGATTAAGTTTCCAACCCGGAATGGAATTGGAGAACATAAAGGTGATCAAAAGATGGCACGAAGCTGTTATGTAGCCTAGTTAAGGCCTGATGGATTCGGGGGGCAAGTCCCTCCAATTGAAGACATGGATGTCCGCAGAGGTAAGGAACACCAAGAAAGGCCAGCAGAGGACATCACACAGAAGCCTTGGACAGCCATTGAGGCTAAGGCGTTAACTGACTTCGTGGTTGAATGTACCATTGGCAACCAAGAAGTCGGGGGGCAGGAGGTAGTACCCCAAGCAGGAAGTGAACTTCAGAATAAGAATGAGGATACCAGAAGGAATGGTGGACGCTCTATTTTGATGGAGCATCAAAAACAAAATCAAGTGATGCAGGCCTAGTCTTGCAATGCCCCGATGGGCTCAAGTTATCCTAGTAGGACTTAGCTTCATCTAGTAGAAGCAGAAATAAGGTTCATTGAAACCATTGCAGAGCATGTTGCTCCGAGTAGGACAGTAGTACTCTATGTAAGGGTTGAACCCATTTCAAGTTATTAATGAAAGTTTGATTTCCATTCATTGATTGTGTGATTTTATTTATGTGCCGAGCACCCGATGAGTGCAAGTCAAGGATGACCGAGTACCGAAAATAAAAGAATACACGAATGGAAAACAAAAAAATGCATAAGTGAAGATCCCGAAGGGTCAAGAGTTAGGTTACAACGCAACCAAGTAAGTGCTTAAGTCTGTAAAGGACCCTGGATAAAAGACAAGAAGCTAAAAGCCACACGCGACAATTATAGCCATGTAAGGCCGAGGATGTTAAGGGCTAGCTACTCTTCAATATTTATTAAGTACCTAGATTAAGGATCCATGGATGAAGGCCATTAAAGAACCTTAAGAAAGGATCAAGAAGATCAAGCAAGTTCTCGTCTCAGAAGTTTAAAAGGCAAGAAGCCCACAGGATGGCATTTATCAAAATCTAAATCGAGGGATCAACCCCGAATCCTAGGTTGACAAACATGAGTTATTAGCCATGAAGGCCAAGATTAGCCATGAAGGCCAAGATTAGTTGTGAAGGACAAAATTGAAGGGGACATGAACCTCCAATTAAGATCCAAAGGTTGAAACTTCATGTTAAAACTTGAAAATCGATATGTTATTTTGGATTCTCGATCCAGAATGTCAACATTGATTATCTGAACACCAGCATTCAACATTTGAATATTAACCCTGAAATGGAGATTGAAAGCCTCCTAGGGAAGGTTCAAGACTTCGTGGGGCTGACCAGAAACCCCCTGGCCTTGAACCGACAGCTCTGATAGCCCCTGAGATTGAAAACCCTTGATTTCAAACATTGGCGTTCAACCTTCGAACATCGACGTTCAACACCCAAGACCAGGACAAACATTGAAGCCATGACGACCAAGCGAGTTGAAAAGTTACTTATGTGGGAGCATCTTTGAAAGAACCCCTGAAGGGCAAGTTAATAGCATTCTTGCAAGAAAATAGTGATGCATTTGCTTGGACTGCAGCTGACATGCCAGGGATTGATCCCCAACTCATAACTCACAAGTTGAATATTGATCTTGGGCGGAAGACAATAAAGCAGAAGAAGAGAAATTTTGCTCCTGAAAGGCAGGAGGCCATTAAACAAGAAGTTGACAAGCTCTTAGAGGCTGGGTTTATTGAAGAAATTCAGTTTCCCAAATGGTTAGCAAACCCTGTGATGGTCAAGAAAGCGAATGGGAAGTGGAGGATGTGTATAGACTTCACTGATTTGAATGATGCATGTCCGAAGGATTGTTTTCCCCTTCCAAGGATTGATATGTTAATAAATGCCACAGTTGGACATGAGATGTTGAGCTTTATGGATGGGTTCAGCGGCTACAATCAGATTAAGATGGGGTTTTATATCAAACGGGCCACTGATCTCATTGAAAAGTATCAAGTTGCTCCCCAATCTCCACGGGGACTCATTTGAGCCACTAAACTAAGAAATATATCATTTGCCCCCCTACATTCACAAAAATAATACAATTTATGGTGGCCTAAGTGTGAATAATACAATCTATCCAAGATTGAACTTTTTTTGGCCACCATAAATTTTATCCAAGACACTTAGGTCACCATAAATTGTATTATTTTTGTGAATGCAGGGGGGAAAATGATATATTTCTTAGTTTAGTGGCTTAAATGAGCCTGTGGAGATTGGGGAGCTACTTGATACTTTTTAATGAGATAAGTGGCCCGTTTGATATAAAACCCGATTAAGATGCACAAGGATGACATCTCCAATGTATCTTTTATAACTGACTTTGGTGTTTTCTGCTATCTTGTTATGGCTTTTGGTCTAAAGAATGCAGGAGCTACTTACCAACGACTGGTGAATAAGATATTCGCCCATCTAATTGGAAAAACCATGGAGGTCTATGTTGATGACATGTTAGTCAAGAGCCTACTCAAGGCAGATCACATTAAGCACCTCAGAGAGGCATTCAAAGTGCTGAGGCACCACAAGATGATGTTGAATCCAGCCAAGTGCGCTTTTGGCGTTGGATCTGGAAAATTTTTGGGATTGATGGTTTCAAAAAGAGGCATAGAGGCCAATCCCGACAAGATCAAAGCAATCTTAGACATGGAACCACCCCGTTCTGTGAGGGACGTACAGAAGTTAACCGGCAGAGTGGACGCTCTAGGGAGATTCATCTCCAAGTCTGGTGATAAGTGCTTGCCTTTCTTTCAAGCATTGAAGAAGGTGAAAAATTTTGAATGGACTAATAAAAGCCAAGAGGCCTTTGAACAGTTGAAGAAGTACATGGTCGAAGCCCCGTTGTTGGCCAAGCCAAGTCCCGGAGAGACTCTTTATCTGTATCTAGTAGTGTCTGAACAAGCATTGAGTATCGTCCTCATTAAAGAAGAGAACAAGGTTCAGAGGCCCATCTACTATGTAAGCAAGGTGCTCCACGGAGCCGAGTTAAATTACTCATCCATCGAGAAATTTCTTTGGCATTGATAACAGCTTCAAGGAAACTATGACCGTACTTTCAGTCACATAAAATCGAAGTCCTGACGGACCAGCAATTGAGGAACATATTGCACAGCCCGAAAGCAAGCCTAAGATTAATTAAGTGGTCGATTGAACTTGGAGAATCTGACATCACGTATGAGCCTCGAATAGCCATTAAGGCCCAGGCATTGGCTGACTTCGTGGTTGAATGTACCATTGGTAACCAAGAAGTCGGGGGGCAGGATATAGTAACCACCCCTGGAAATGAAGAAAAAGATGAAGAGCCTGTACCTGATCAGAATGAACATTGGGTGCTCTATTTTGATGGAGCATCAAAAACAAAATCTAGTGGTGCAGGTTTAGTCTTGCAAAGCCCCGATTGGTTTACAGTCGAGTATGATTTAAAATTGGACTTTCCGACAACTAACAACGAAGCTGAGTATGAAGCCTTGATAGCCGGTTTAGGCTTTGCTAGAATAATGAGAGTCAAGAATCTCAAACTACGGCAAAGTACTTGAGAGTCGTGAAGGCCGTGATGACTGAGTTTGAGTGAATGGTATGAGAAGCACATTTCGAGAGAACAGAACGTTAAGGCTGATGCCCAATCTAAGTTTACTTCTTCTGAGATAGAGAACTACGCCGGAAGAGTTTACTTTCCGGTCTTGAAGGCCCCGTCTATTATTTCAAATTGATAGCACCAATTGATGTAAGCTGAAGGATAGACCCTCATAAAAGCTCACCCTGAGATTGGTTGGCTCCCTGATAATGCCTTGAAGGCACAGAAACTGTTAGTGAGAATGTTGAGATAAGAGGTCCTTTGTCATTCCTTACTTAATCTGGAATCTCAAATTCCGATACAAATGTTTAGCCTTGATGGCCAAAAAGGCCGTCTGTCTCCAATCGAGATGGCCAAAAAGGTTGTCTGCCTCCAATCGAGTTCGTCGTTTGAGTTTAAGGACTTGAATCAAGAGCCGTCAATCGAATTCAAACCAAAGGAAGGTTGGAAACCTAGAATCAAGATAAAGGGTTGACAACCAGATAACAATGCAAACCAGACTTGAAGTCAAGTGCTCAGTGGAAAAGAAACTTCTTGAACGATCAAACGAGAAGCAAGACCTCCACCATATGAAACAAGGGGGGCAAGAACTAAAAAGCTTCATCACAAGCTCCACATCTTAGAACAAGAAAGAGAGATTAATTATGCCTTGAAAGGATGTATACAACATACAAATGTCAAGGACGTGATTCAAGAACGAGACTCCAGGCATTGCGAAAAGCTCCGAGAGGCACGACAAAGCGACCATGGAGCACCTGTCAGCCAACCTAGAGCACCTGGCAGGCAACCAGGATCTCCTGGCAGTTGACCAGGTGCCATGAAGAAGGTCTGGCCGACCAGGATCTCCTGGCAGCCGACCAGGTGCCATGGAGAAGGTCTGGCTGACCAGGATCTCCTGGCAGCCGACCAGGTGCCACGGAGGGGCTTCAGCCGACCTCCTGGCACCTCCCGTCAGTTGGTTGGATCGTTTGATTTTTCTGTTGAAGGTTTCTCACTTTCCGGAACGAACATCGACCTCCAACTAAACGTCGTTCAAGCATCGATTAGCACCGTGTAGTGCCGTCTTATGCCATTCAACGTCGTTTAACATAGATTGAAAGGTCGTTTAAGTACTCCTAGGAAACTTGGAGCACCTGGCAAGCGAACAAGGAGCACCTGGCAGGCAACCAGGATCTCCTGGCAGCCGACCAGGTGCCACAGAGAGGATCTGGCCGACCAGGATCTCCTGGCAGGCAACCAGGATCTCCTGGCAGGCAACCAGGATCTCCTGGCAGCCGACCAGGTGCCACGGAGGAGGTCTGGCCGACCAGGAGCATCCCTAGGCGACGTGGAGCATCCTCCAGCCGACCTGGTGCCACGAAGAGAGGTCCTCGCGCCGTTTGGGCCATATCTTGAGCTCCGGGTATTAGATTTGGGCGATCTTACAGTCCACGCGAAGGTCATGGAGTTTTCTACAACCTTAGAAGGTCCCCAGCCGACCAGGATCTCCTGGCAGCCGACCAGCTGCCCAGGAAGGGGTCTGGCCGACCAGAAGCTCTCTTCTGAGCCGACCTCACGTTGTTTGGGCCATATCTTGAGCTCCGGGTATCAGATTTGGGCGATCTTACAGTCCACGCGAAGGTCATGGAGTTTTCTACAACCTTGGAAGGTCCCCAGCCGACCAGGATCTCCTGGCAGCCGACCAGCTGCCCAGGAAGGGGTCTGGCCGACCAGAAGCTCTCTTGTCAGCCGACCTCACGCTGTTTGGGCCATATCTTGAGCTCCGGGTATCAGATTTGGGCGATATTACAGTCCATGCAAAGGTCATGGAGTTTTCTACAACCTTGGAAGGTCCCCAACCGACCAGGATCTCCTGGCTACCGACCAGGTGCCACAGAGAGGGTCTAGCCGACAAGGAGCCACGGAGAGGCTCCAGCTGACTTCCTGGTACCCATCTTGGCACCTCCCATCGTTTGATTGAAAAGCGGGAACTAGAGAGCGCGATGCGTGAAAAGCACCCCCAACTGTTTTCAACCTGATTCCGGGACGGAATCCTTTTAAGGAGGGGAGGCTGTAAGAACCCTAATTTTTGGTAATATTTCCTTTTATTTAATATCTTGTGACATTGTCAATATGGAACCTTTCTAGTTATCCCTGTTGATTAATAGAATTGATTGTCTGAGAAACTGTGTTGTTGCATTCATGATGTAAGATAAAAGAGAAGATTGTGAAGGCAAGAGTCTTATTGTTAGTAAGATTTATAAAACTTGGGATTTAAGAATGATTAGAGTATTAAAAGATTTATTAAGAATTATGACGAGGAATTATGGATATTCGAGGGATTTACACAATTAAGTACTTAAGGATTTATAGGGGAAATCTCTACGCGACAAAATATTATTACGAGAGATTAATTAAGATACGATACGAATTAAAGATTAAATGACAAGCATTGGTGGAAGAATAATAATACAAGGAGTAGTATTGCATGCAAGTCCCATGCAACCAAGTGGTTAGGAATAAGCAAACTAGTTAACCAAATGGAAGGGGAATAGTAACTAGTTAGCTTGCTTTTCAAAAAGGGGAGACAAGTAGTACATGTGACCATACCTATGCTAGTACCTTGCTATACATACAATATATGTATCACCCAACATCACTTTATTAATTATTCACCAAACAAGCAACACAAAAATCAAAAACCAAAAACTCTCTCTCCCCCTTGGAAGTGAAAGCTCTCGGCCAAGCATAAAAAGGGAGAAGAAAATTCTTCCTCCCCCATTTCCCCTCACTCATAAATCAAGATATAATTACTAGGCCCTCTACATCATCTAAGCAAGGTATGTTAAGAGTATCAAGCCATTTCATCCATCCAAATTCTAGTTATAAATTGTTAAAGATTTGGTGAATAGTAACCATGTTTGATTTTTCTTTTAGATCTTGGATTGTAAGGGTTGTAGGAGACCATTCAAGGTGTTATTGAGTTTTGTAATGCTTATCCAAGGCTCCTAGGTGCTCAAGAAGGTATAAAAATCACAAACCCTTTTGGTTATGTAGTGTTTATAATGTTTGGTAGTAGATCCATGTATATATGAGTTAATCTTGGTTGTATAAGTAATGGATGACATGGATCTTGAGTTTTGATGTTGTGATTGTGACTTTTATGATTATGGATAGTATATATATATCTCCATGAGTGTTATAAACCATGAACTAAGTGAATTAAGTGTTGGTTGTGTTGTGGAATTGGGAAAATTGGTTGATCTAAGTAGTACATGCTTGCTGAGTTTTTCCAGGAACATTGACCTGTCTTGTAACACGGTTTTGAACCCCCAAATGTTGTCCCCTGATGTCCTACCATATATTGTTGGAAAGATAATTGAATGTAGTTTACGGAAATGTAAGGTTCATGGCTAGGTGATGTATAGATTTTAAGTTATGGCCGGAGAAGTGAATTGTGTTTCTGGATTCCGGACTGCACTAAGTGACCCCCTTGTGAACCTTGTTTAAACCCCTAAAAATATATGTGGGATCATGGAAAAATTTGAGAAACTAGGAAATGCAGTGGTGAAGACCACCCAAAAAGAATTGGATTAAAATATAAATTTTTGAATTTTATAAAAATGCTAGAGTAAATTTCGCGCAAGGGAAAAAGTCGTAAGTGGAGTGTAATTTTAGGGGTAATGGATATGATTCGGATATGGTAACCAAATTAAGTCGAATAAGTGACGAGCGTAATCGAGTGATGACATGAACCTATAGTGGGGCTAGAGTGTCATAAGACGAAGTCATTAAGTTAATTTTGTACCCCCTAAAACCTCGCTATTAAAGAGATATTGATTAAGGTACTAACGAGCGGTTATTGCTTATGTATAGATCGTTCCACTCCGCACGCTCGACCACCCCAACCAAACCAAGGCAAGTTTACTTTTCAAAACTTATACATATACAAGGACTTTCACTGTTGTGTTGTAGTTTCTACCATATCAAATGCTATGTTTATCGAAGTATTGATGCAATTGAGATTGTATAAGTACATATATGCTTGTACCCCTTGAACTTAGATTGAAATGTTTTCCTCAGACAACGACTCTAGCAATAGAGGTCGTAGCGGTCCGTATATACTATTGACCGGGGAGCGGTATATTATTATATCGTAACTAGTTTGCGAAAACCCGAAGGGTCATTCGGGATGTATCGTATACTCAAGTAATTATTGTTATATCTTCGTAAATACTCGAAACCCTATCTTGGATTAAAAGTTTATTTTATCGAATAATTATTTTATTAATTATTAATATTAAATCTTAAAATATTATTTATTAATCATTGTTCATTATTTTAAAGATGAAGTCAATCCAAGATACATTTAATACTTTCAAACTCGAACTCTTTCGAACTCAAAACATTTTTTAAAACCCCCGGTCAGGTTCGCTTCTTGTATGATTTCAAGAATCATCGGTCGACTGATGTCGGACCTCAATTACTCTGTTTTCAATCAAAATCAAGTTTTCAAAAGAAAAAGAAAAAGGGACTCTGGCAGGTGTGGGAACCGTTGACGAACGATTCCCGGGATGTGTAAGCGGCCGTGAGCCAGGCGGTCCATCAATTATTATTCCGGCCCAGGTGCTGCCGAAGGATGATTACGGATGTAGTTTTCATCGAGGGTGATTACGGATGTAGTTTTCACCCGGGGATAGTTACGGATGTAGTTTCTATCCTTCTACCGGTAGAGAAGACCCGCGGATTATTGGACTTGGATGTGGCGACTGATCATCGTCAATCCTTGTCAGGTTTTTATGTTTTCTTCCAGTCCCATCCTCCACTTTGGAAAAATACTCAAATACTGCTTCTTGGGCCTAAGTGCCAAGTTGCTGATAGTGTGGTTTTTGATGAGAAAATATCGAGATCGTGCAGTATCTAGAACTGCAAGATTTTCTATAAAGATTGGCACGTGTTAGTGCACTCTTGCAATTGTTTCAAAGAATGAAATGTTTTTTTTATGAGCAACCTTCCAAGCTAATGGAAGGAAAGAGGTTTGCAATGATGTATTCCTTGTACAGTATGTTAATCGTAGAGTGTTTTGCCGAAAATGATATACTCATATGTATATATATTTTCAAACTTGAGATATGTTGAAATGGGAACCTTATAAAGGGTTCATATGTTATCCTTAAAGCTCCTTAGCGAGTATAGAGGTTTTATTCAAACTCGAACATATACAGTGTCCAATTATGTTTTGAAATCTGAGATATATACCCATATAGTTGGGAATGTTTTCGAAATAAACCCCATTATTATTTTACAAATGGTGAACTTGCTGAGCATTATGTAGCTTATTCTTGCTTTATAAAAACTTTTCAGAAAGAGAAGAATTTGGTCGGTTAACTCCGCGACAGCAGAAAAGGAGTAGAAGATTTACCCCGGAGATGATTTAGTTCCTGATAGATACGACAGAGTAAGTCTGATAGGTTTTCAACTGTAATAGTAAGACTTATCTTCAAGTGTAGTTGTATAAGTGGAATTGTGTAAGACTGTGATTTGTACAAATGAATTGTAATATTTAGTGGCACTTTTGATTATCGTTTCTGAGGCTCTAACTTGTTTGTGCTTAAGATTGAGGTCTGAATGGATGTATTGTTGAGTTGTACAGTTAATACAGGTATGATATGGTTGGATGGTGATGTGACGACCTGAATCTTTGACCTCAGATTTGGGGGTGTCACAGAAATGGTATCAGAGCGATAAGTTACAGTACTCAGAAACGAGAGTGTTGAGAGTTAAGTCTAAGTAGGAGAATGACATAAGAGATCGTAGTAAACTTATGATTGGACTACCGGAAGAGGTACCGGTAAGTAGAATGGACTGGAGTGTTACTGAAGGTATTATACTAGGGTTGATAGAATCCCTATAGACCTTCAGAATGATGAATAGAGGTTTGAGAGTCGTACATGACCTATCATAGGTAATGATATAGGAAGCAGAGCGAAATCTCGAGAGCAGCTGAGGTAGAGGCGATATTGCCAATATGATCGGATGACTAGGCTGGCATAAATTTTGTGGCCCATAGTCCTCCACAGTTTAGGAGGCGGCATTTTAAGAATCAAGAAGTTTGGACTTCCCTACATAATTAAGGGTACTTAGTACTTGGATTAATGAAAGTCTTTTACTTTGGCTATAAGATCCGATTTTCGATAAGTGACGGGTTTACCTGAAGGTTGGTCACTATGTCGTTGTGGATTCCATTACCCTTGATGGCGAATTTTACATGTGTGATACGAGAATGTTATCATAAGACGAGGGTGCTAGGTAATTCCACGCATGATTCGGACGCTAGAAGATGGTAGTTCAACTTAGAGAACAAATAAGTAGGATTAACAAAGGGACTCAAGAGAAGTTGAATATGGTTGCAACGAGCGATACAGTGATCTCAGAGCCTACCAAAGGAAAGACTAGCGGGTCTAGAGTGGGATCCTTTGATAGAGATGTTACCAGGGATGACATATATATGTATTGTAGACCTCAATATTTTTGGTACATGTTCACATACACACACCCGCCACTGAACCTATGGACTGCACTGAGATCCCTGAGAGATCTCTTTGATCTGTTCCAAGGGGGAACTGGCCACTTGTGATTCATGTCAGAAGGCATGAAGTAGGACCCGATGGACTTAGCAGGTGTCCCCGGAATGACGTGAAGCTTGGTATTCAAGATAAAGCACAGAACACTAGTTGGTGTCTTGTATTACGAAGACGAAGAGATGGAGTTACCCTCATAATGGTGATAATGGAATGCACGAATAGTTATTAACTTATTTCGGTAACTACCGGCTGGTGCACTACTTCATTTTAAACTGTTCACTAACCATGTTACCTCGATTAGTTTATATCAGGTAACCCTCCTAGCTTTCTACTTCAAACTTGTGGAATGACAACCAGTGATACACTTTCTCGAAATCGGGACTCATCCAAAGTATCTTAATTGATCCCCGAGCATTCTATTTGAAGTTTATAATTATTTCTGCTCAGGACTATTTACACTTTCTTTCAATTATCCAAGGAATGTTCAACAAATATTTCCTTAATTAATCGACTAATACTACCTAACGAATATCGATATTTGATTGCTTCTTTCTTACTTGCACTCTTCAGTTGAGCTCATAAATATTCAACAAATTACTGAGGACATGGATGATCTAATGTCCAGACGTCCCTCATGAATTCTTTTCTTCTATTCAAGATGAGATTGTACATCGTACATTGAAATCATAGTAAGGATATCATTTTGATATTGGTATTCCGAATTTAATTCTATTGTCGGATCTGATAAAGCATGTGTACGGAGGCACCCTTGGGTGGACCGTTTCACTGATAAGTAATATTTGATGAAAGGTTATCGATTGTTCCGATACCTAGAACATTCTCTTCAGATTTTATAGTTTTCTTTTTCAAACTTAACAACTTCTTATTTTCATTCGTTGTCCGAAAAGCCTAAAGTTTCTTCAGTGGCTACGATGTTGAAATTCCGTTCTATCCAATTGAAACTGGCTAGTCGTTATGTCAATATGAATGACTAGTTGATTGTTCTAACTACTCAAAATTATAATGTTGTGAAGAACACCTAGCTAATTGTCCTAGCTGGTGGTGATGTCTCAAACAGGTGAACTAGCAAATTTTGTCTAGCTAGTTGCTAGTGTTTCTTGAAAAGGACTAGTTATTGTTTCACTGGTCCAACTCCCAATTTAATTCATTCTGCAATGCATTTTGCATGTGGTAAAGTATGATGACGAAAGTTTTGACGAATAACTTGATTGAGACCTAATGAGGTCGCCCACTCGACTTGAACTCTTACCCATCTTTGTATCAGACTTTATATCACTTGAATATTTTATTCTTTCATTTCATACAATGAGAATTCATTTAAAACCATTGATTACTTGGGTGACAAACTACTTCATTCTTTAATTGTCATGGAGTAGAATTGCTTTCTATTGACTGACCTTCATCAATGCGACTTTAGATTTCCTCTTATTATTCAGGAGGAAAAGTATCCACCCGATTTAAGAATTGTATAAAGACCGTCTTTATGACTTTTGTACCCAACAATCATTGTCCTTGTGCAACATTCTCTATGGTGTCATATTACAGAATTATCAGGACGGGAAGGAATAAACCTTGTTGTATTCTTTCTGTCCATCCTTACATCTCCAAAAATCGAGACTCCTAGTATTTGGAACCATCAACATTCTTGGAACATCCAATGTGGAATTCTTATTGAGATTATCTATTGGACCTTGTTATTTTGAAACCACTCCTTTCAAAGTGATTACTCTAGGGTGAACGGGAGGTACAATTGTGAACCGTTACACCAATATGAGATTAAAAACCAAATGTTGTAATTGTGCAGCCAGAGCGTTATGCCGAGTTATTATTGAAGTAGAGATAACATGTCAGGGCATACCACAAGACCTTTAATATTGGTGTGGGGAAAGTTATAAGAAATGATGAGGTGGTTGGGAGCACGCTCCTACCAACCGTTGTCAGGATGTTATACTAATGAATTATGGAGTTACCAAGCCTTTTCCTGATCCAAGAAATGCAAATCGATTGCGATGTAAAACATATCCTTGGAGGAAACTGACATGGAAGTGAGATGGACGAGAAAGGAAAAAATATCGTGGCAAGAATGTGAAGCTTTACTTAGCTTAAAGGGATTGATGCACATAGAGAGACATATAGTTTAACAGGTCCCTAATAGCAAATGGATGCATGGAGATATGCCAATGATCCTTCGAGATTACCACCTAATCAAGTTTATTGGGAATCGCAGCCGCATGCAGGCCTCAGGCTGATTGGCGCCAGTTGTGAAGGAGGACGAGCATATGACATCTTATTTATACCATCGAGAACTGATACCCTTACCGGAAATGGAGGAATTGTTGACTAGTTAAAACGCGTAGTTGTTTTTCAAGGATAAGGTTGAGGAGAAGGTTTCACCAACTCAAGATCGACCTCTGTACTGTGCCAAAGTTGGCATTTCACACTAATATAAACGTTATAAAATTGTGGTAGTATCGTTTGAATGGACTAATGAGTCAGAAGCCTTTATGGATTAATGACCAAAGTTTTGGGATGAAATGAGATATTAGCAACAACCTCGTTGTTAGCTATACTTGATGATAAAAAGAGGACTTTGAGAGTCACGATGATGCGTCTTTCAAGAGTTTAAGAGGTGTGCTGATGCAGTAGAAAGGGGATGATAGCCTATACTTCTAAACAACATAAAGGTTACGGGATAGGATATACTAACCGTGAGTCTGGGATTAGTCATGATGGCTTTCACGCATAAAACTGAGACGTTAACTTTATGAGAAAAGTGTGAAAGTTTTCCACAAGTGCCATAAGTATATCTTCATGTTAGAACTAAACATAAGAAAGAGAAGGTGACGGAAGGGAACAGAGAGTATAATGGAGAAATTTGTTATTTCCCAGGAAAGGCCAGTGTGGTGGCCGATACCTATAGAAGGGATTATTCAAAATTGGAATTCAGTCAGTATTGACCAAGAAAATAGAGTATATACAATAAAGAATAATGTTAGAGGAAAATGACTAAATTATGGGGAAGGACAAAGATGTACAGAGAATTAAGAGAATGTTTGGCAAACGGATATGAAGAATGGTATTGGCAAACTATTAAGTACAAACGCAACATGTCAAGAACAAAATGATAGAGATCTAGTGGATTAATTCCGCCTGTAGAAAATATTGAACGTGAACGGAATTATAATGAATTTCATAAGTAGGTCGCCAAAGACCGAGCCAAGAGATGGCCCTAGTTGAGTTATAATTGTTGGACCAAGTGATTTACCTACGAGAGACTTTCCATTGAGAAGATTATCGAATATCATACGGAAGAGATGGTGGTGCAATATAAAACTTCTGCAGCGATTACATCAGATAAAGACTTAAGGTTAAACTTCGAATATTGAAGGAGCTTTCAGGTATATTTAACAAAGAGATTGAGCATATGTACTAATTTGATCTGTGGTTGACGGACAGGGAAGAAGAATTATCCAGACGATCGAATTTGTATTTAGTGTCGTACCTTAGATTTCACGGGGAAATCGAGAATAAAAACTTATCCATGAAATGAATGTTGTTATCACGATCATCACCCTGCGAACGTAAGGACGTCTCTTGTAAAGCGTACTGTGAAAGAAGAAGTTCCGCTTTTCTTGCGTTACGAAGAAGTCAATGAACGAGGGATATAGTAGCTGAACTGGTTCGACGTATATCGAAGACTATACAGTATCCATAGCAAGTGGTAACGACTGACGGGAGGCAACACAAGCGTGCTAATCAAGCCAAGGATATGAGAAATACCGTGCGTATTGACGTTGTCTCAGATTATAAAACATGACCACAAAGTATTCACGGGCCAACGATACAAGGACTCAACACAGATACTATGAACAAGGTAGAAGAGGAACGCATAGTAGTGGGATAGAAATTTTCATTCATAGAACAATCGATAAGGGAAAACAGGTCGAGGAGAGCATGCGTTGAGAAACAATATTAAAGCGTTGGTAAGACCAAGGTGAGAGAACAATAGGGTTGAAGTGTCAACCTGAGAGTTGGAAAGGGTAAGGTTGGAATTGTATCCACAACTATTATCTTTAGGTTCTTAAGATAGAATCCTTTTAAGGAGAGGAGACTGCAATAACCCTAAATTTCGTGAATATTCGAAACCTGGATGAAAATTAATTTTATGGGTGGATGAGAAATTTTTGCAATCACGATATGTACGAATTATTAAATGAAGATTTCGAATTGATATTACGCCTTTACGGTGCAGACGAGTGTATGTAAAAGTCATCATTTTTTTACGAAACCCATTATTTCGAATGGTCAAATTTATAAGATATCTAAGGAGATCGTGGTAAGGCATGGGGTTCCTGTGAGCATTGCATCTGGGAGAGACCCAAGGTTCAACTCCAGGTTCTGGAGAAGTTTTCAGGATTGTGTGGGGACCAAGTTAAACATGAGTACTGCATACCATCCCCAAACAGACGGACAGAGTGAGAGGACCATCCGGACCATCGAGCACATGTTGAGGGTATGTGCCATTGATTTTAAGGGAAGTTGGGATGACCAGTTGCCGTTGATCAAATTTTACTACAACAACAGTTACCATGCGAGTATAGGCATGCACCCATATGAAGCTTTATACGGACGAAGATGTCGATCTCCCTTGTGTTGGGAAGAGGTTGGAGAACGGAAGATTTTAGGGCCTGAACTGGTCCAATAGACAAGAGAAACTATCGAACTCATAAGAGGACGGCTGGTAGCGGCCCAAGACAGACAGAAGAAGTATGCGGACCAGAACCGCAAGGACAAAGAATATGAGGTAGGAGAGTTTGTGATGTTAAAGGTATCACCGTGGAAAAGATTGATGAGATTTGGTAAGAAAGGGAAACTAAGCCCAAGATTTATTGGACCTTTTGAGATCTTGAAACGAGTTGGGAAGTTGGCCTATGAATTGGCTTTACCCCCGAGCTTGCAGCAAGTACATAATGTGTTCCATGTGTCCATGCTACGACCTTACCATACCGACTTCCGACATGTGATAGAACATGATCAAGTGGATCTGCAACCAGACTTAACATATGTGGAGCAACCCGTAGAAATCATGGATAGAAAAGAACAGGTGCTGAGGAACAAGGTTGTCAAACTAGTGAGAGTTTTGTGGAGGAACCAGAATGTCGAAGAATCAACATGGGAACTAGAGAGCGCGATGCGTGAAAAGCACCCCCAACTGTTTTCAACCTGATTCCGGGACGGAATCCTTTTAAGGAGGGGAGGCTGTAAGAACCCTAATTTTTGGTAATATTTCCTTTTATTTAATATCTTGTGACATTGTCAATATGGAACCTTTCTAGTTATCCCTGTTGATTAATAGAATTGATTGTCTGAGAAACTGTGTTGTTGCATTCATGATGTAAGATAAAAGAGAAGATTGTGAAGGCAAGAGTCTTATTGTTAGTAAGATTTATAAAACTTGGGATTTAAGAATGATTAGAGTATTAAAAGATTTATTAAGAATTATGACTAGGAATTATGGATATTCGAGGGATTTACACAATTAAGTACTTAAGGATTTATAGGGGAAATCTCTACGCGACAAAATATTATTACGAGAGATTAATTAAGATACGATACGAATTAAAGATTAAATGACAAGCATTGGTGGAAGAATAATAATACAAGGAGTAGTATTGCATGCAAGTCCCATGCAACCAAGTGGTTAGGAATAAGCAAACTAGTTAACCAAATGGAAGGGGAATAGTAACTAGTTAGCTTGCTTTTCAAAAAGGGGAGACAAGTAGTACATGTGACCATAACTATGCTAGTACCTTGCTATACATACAATATATGTATCACCCAACATCACTTTATTAATTATTCACCAAACAAGCAACACAAAAATCAAAAACCAAAAACTCTCTCTCCCCCTTGGAAGTGAAAGCTCTCGGCCAAGCATAAAAAAGGGAGAAGAAAATTCTTCCTCCCCCATTTCCCCTCACTCATAAATCAAGATATAATTACTAGGCCCTCTACATCATCTAAGCAAGGTATGTTAAGAGTTTCAAGCCATTTCATCCATCCAAATTCTAGTTATAAATTGTTAAAGATTTGGTGAATAGTAACCATGTTTGATTTTTCTTTTAGATCTTGGATTGTAAGGGTTGTAGGAGACCATTCAAGGTGTTATTGAGTTTTGTAAGGCTTATCCATGGCTCCTAGGAGCTCAAGAAGGTATAAAAACCACAAACCCTTTTGGTTATGTAGTGTTTATAATGTTTGGTAGTAGATCCATGTATATATGAGTTAATCTTGGTTGTATAAGTAATGGATGACATGGATCTTGAGTTTTGATGTTGTGATTGTGACTTTTATGATTATGGATAGTATATATATCTCCATGAGTGTTATAAACCATGAACTAAGTGAATTAAGTGTTGGTTGTGTTGTGGAATTGTGAAAATTGGTTGATCTAAGTAGTACATGCTTGCTGAGTTTTTCCAGGAACATTGACCTGTCTTGTAACACGGTTTTGAACCCCCAAATGTTGTCCTCTGATGTCCTAACATATATTGTTGGAAAGATAATTGAATTTAGTTTCTGGAAATGTAAGGTTCATGGCTAGGTGATGTATAGATTTTAAGTTATGGCCGGAGAAGTGAATTGTGTTTCTGGATTCCGGACTGCACTAAGTGACCCCCTTGTGAACCTTGTTTAAACCCCTAAAAATATATGTGGGATCATGGAAAAATTTGAGAAACTAGGAAATGCAGTGGTGAAGACCACCCAAAAAGAATTGGATTAAAATATAAATTTTTGAATTTTATAAAAATGCTAGAGTAAATTTCGCGCAAGGGAAAAAGTCGTAAGTGGAGTGTAATTTTAGGGGTAATGGATATGATTCGGATATGGTAACCAAATTAAGTCGAATAAGTGACGAGCGTAATCGAGTGATGACATGAACCTATAGTGGGGCTAGAGTGTCATAAGACGAAGTCATTAAGTTAATTTTGTACCCCCTAAAACCTCGCTATTAAAGAGATATTGATTAAGGTACTAACGAGCGGTTATTGCTTATGTATAGATCGTTCCACTCCGCACGCTCGACCACCCCAACCAAACCAAGGCAAGTTTACTTTTCAAAACTTATACATATACAAGGACTTTCACTGTTGTGTTGTAGTTTCAACCATATCAAATGCTATGTTTATCGAAGTATTGATGCAATTGAGATTGTATAAGTACATATATGCTTGTACCCCTTGAACTTAGATTGAAATGTTTTCCTCAGACAACGACTCTAGCAATAGAGGTCGTAGCGGTCCGTATATACTATTGACCGGGGAGCGGTATATTATTATATCGTAACTAGTTTGCGAAAACCCGAAGGGTCATTCGGGATGTATCGTATACTCAAGTAATTATTGTTATATCTTCGTAAATACTCGAAACCCTATCTTGGATTAAAAGTTTATTTTATCGAATAATTATTTTATTAATTATTAATATTAAATCTTAAAATATTATTTATTAATCATTGTTCATTATTTTAAAGATGAAGTCAATCCAAGATACATTTAATACTTTCAAACTCGAACTCTTTCGAACTCAAAACATTTTTGAAAACCCCCGGTCAGGTTCGCTTCTTGTATGATTTCAAGAATCATCGGTCGACTGATGTCGGACCTCAATTACTCTGTTTTCAATCAAAATCAAGTTTTCAAAAGAAAAAGAAAAAGGGACTCTGGCAGGTGTGGGAACCGTTGACGAACGATTCCCGGGATGTGTAAGCGGCCGTGAGCCAGGCGGTCCATCAATTATTATTCCGGCCCAGGTGCTGCCGAAGGATGATTACGGATGTAGTTTTCATCGAGGGTGATTACGGATGTAGTTTTCACCCGGGGATAGTTATGGATGTAGTTTCTATCCTTCTACCGGTAGAGAAGACCCGCGGATTATTGGACTTGGATGTGGCGACTGATCATCGTCAATCCTTGTCAGGTTTTTATGTTTTCTTCCAGTCCCATCCTCCACTTTGGAAAAATACTCAAATACTGCTTCTTGGGCCTAAGTGCCAAGTTGCTGATAGTGTGGTTTTTGATGAGAAAATATCGAGATCGTGCAGTATCTAGAACTGCAAGATTTTCTATAAAGATTGGCACGTGTTAGTGCACTCTTGCAATTGTTTCAAAGAATGAAATGTTTTTTTATGAGCAACCTTCCAAGCTAATGGAAGGAAAGAGGTTTGCAATGATGTATTCCTTGTACAGTATGTTAATCGTAGAGTGTTTTGCCGAAAATGATATACTCATATGTATATATATTTTCAAACTTGAGATATGTTGAAATGGGAACCTTATAAAGGGTTCATATGTTATCCTTAAAGCTCCTTAGCGAGTATAGAGGTTTTATTCAAACTCGGACATATACAGTGTCCAATTATGTTTTTAAATCTGAGATATATACCCATATAGTTGGGAATGTTTTCGAAATAAACCTCATTATTATTTTACAAATGGTGAACTTGCTGAGCATTATGTAGCTCATTCTTGCTTTATAAAAACTTTTCAGAAAGAGAAGAATTTGGTCGGTTAACTCCGCGACAGCAGAAGAGGAGTAGAAGATTTACCCCGGAGATGATTTAGTTCCCGATAGATACGACAGAGTAAGTCTGATAGGTTTTCAACTGTAATAGTAAGACTTGTCTTCAAGTGTAGTTGTATAAGTGGAATTGTGTAAGACTCTGATTTGTACAAATGAATTGTAATATTTAGTGGCACTTTTGATTATCGTTTCTGAGGCTCTAACTTGTTTGTGCTTAAGATTGAGGTCTGAATGGATGTATTGTTGAGTTGTACAGTTAATACAGGTATGATATGGTTGGATGGTGATGTGACGACCTGAATCTTTGACCTCAGATTTGGGGGTGTCACACGTTTTATGCCATTTAACGTCGTTTAACAAACATTGAAACGTCGTTTAAGCATCGTGTGACATCATTAAAGTCAACATGGATCTCCCGTCAATCTGTAGGCGATCAAGAAGCACCTGGCAGGCGATCAAGAAGCACCTGGCAGGCAACCAGAAGCACCTGGCAGGCAACCAGGATCTCCTGGCAGCCGACCAGGTGCCACAGAGGGGATCTGGCCGACCAGGATCTCCTGGCAGCCAACCAGGATCTCCTGGCAGCCGACCAGGATCACCTGGCAGCCGACCAGGATCTCCTGGCAGCCGACCAGGATCTCCTGGCAGCCGACCAGGATCTCCTTGCAGCCGACCAGGAGCACCTGGCAGCTGACCAGGACCCTTGTCGGCTGACTAGCTGCCCGGAAGAGGCAGCAGTTGTCCCGAATCTCCTCCGATTAGCACCGTTAGTGCCGATAGCACCGTTAGTGCCGATAAGCACCGATTAAGTGCCGATTAGCACCGTTAGTGCCGATAGCACCGTTAGTGCCGATAAGCACCGATTAAGTGCCGATTAGCACCGTTAGTGCCGATAGCACCGTCAGTGCCGATAAGCACCGATTAAGTGCCGATTAGCACCGTTAGTGCCGATAGCACCGTTAGTGCCGATAAGCACCGATTAAGTGCCGATAGCACCGTTAGTGCCGATAAGCACCGATTAAGTGCCGATTAGCACCGTTAGTGCCGATAGCACCGTCAGTGCCGATAAGCACCAATTAAGTGCCGATTAGCACCGTTAGTGCCGATAAGCACCGAATAAGTGCCGATAAGCACCGTTAGTGCCGATAGCACCAGTAATGTCGTTAGCACCGACAGTGTCTTCTAGCACCGTTCAGTGTCGTTTAATGCCGGTTGGCGTCACTTAAACGTTGTTTAAGTGTCGTTTAAGGCTAGTTAGTACCGTTTAGTGCCGTTTTATGCCGTTCAACGTCTTTTAAACATTGTTTAAATGTCGTTAAGGCTAATTAGTGCCGATTAGCATCGAATTAACATTGTCGTGAACGCGTCGGTCGCTCCACGCTTTACATAAAGACAATACTCGTGAAACACTAGTGTACAAAGATGAACCCTGACCCAAGTCTCGAAAAAGACCATTAAAACTTCAAGGAAAACCTGATCAGTTTTCCTAGAAGTTGGGGGCAAATGATATGGGCTAAAAGTAAGCCCTAAAGACACATTTAATGTGGCATTAATTAGACCCGGAATGGTCCAAACGTGGGGCCCACCAGATGGGCCCAAACCCTATTTATAATATTAATTTCGTAATTAATATTAAGGGTAATAAACAGCTCAGCAAATAAGAGTCAAACAAGGATATTACTCTTGCCTGACTTATCCTCCAAGATACATATTTCAACATGGAAACTGATGCCTATAAGGAAGAGATCAAGAACCTTCCTCAAGGAAGACTTGTCCACCAAGTCTCTGACTCCTACCATAATTCTAGGGCTTCTCAGCCTATATAAAGGGTCTAACCCCTCATCTCAGAACAACGTTTTTGGGCAGAGCTCAATACGTCACTTACGTTTGGGACACAGCTCCATACGTTACCCACCACGTTTTGGCTTAATCCTCGAATAAGGACATGCAAGCCACTGCGTCCTAGGTGAGCTCTCGCCTCTATAGCCTCGAGGGCACCATCACCTAGAACTATGTCCTGGCTTGATTCTCAATAACGAGATACGTAGGCACTCTGTGAGGACCGATTAAAGTCTCGAACGCAGAAACAACCATTAAAGCTCTAAGCTCAAACTCCCTTAGCATTAAATACACATAAACCCTAGCCGTAATATTCGTAACCTAGTTTTTATTCCACAACAATATTAGGTCTGATCTTCATATGATATACAAAGTAAATGTTTGTGACTTCTTCTGTTGATTTTTAAGTTCATAGTATAGCTTTCTCCCCTTTAACCAGTGCTTCCCGAGTACCTTATAAAGTGGGGAACATGCACTACCAGTTTCTTTTATGATTGTGTATCACTACCAGAAAAAATCATAAAAGAAATGGGGGGGTTTTCCGAAAGGCGGGTTTTATAACCTTGATCCATACAACTTAAATTTTTATGTTCGGATTGTTCTACATCAAAAAGCATTTCATCATATATCTTTGTTAGACCTAATGTAATCAAAAAAAGAATTCCACCGGAGAATGCAAAATCCACCCTCTTAAAAGCAACCAGTGGTTTCCGGTCGCATTCCATCGCTTTTATAAGTAAAATCCACCAGTTTTTTGTGGTCGATTTTAATCATTTTTCTAGTAGTAAGAATAGATTTGCTTACATGTTTTAGTTTTACATTAATATGTACTGTTCTAAAAGTTGATATTTGTACTCTTTCATTTCCATTTGATAATTAAGCTGAGTGACATAATTAAACATTAGTACTATGTTTGTATAAATTTACTGCCAGTCTTTCCATGAAAAAGGGTTTTGGATGGCGAAAAGTGGTGGACATCTTGATGCAGAAACATTATTTGATAGTTCATCCACACCTGAATCGAAACGTCCTCATCATTGGTTTGCGGATGCTACGGTACAAGAGTTGTTTCCTAGCAAGAAGCAAGCTATTGAAAGTCCAACTAGCAAATTCACCCAAGATATTCCTAGTGGAATTCTTCCTTGGGATAGTGGTACTGGTTTTCAGTCAACACCTAATCAACTCATCGACCGGCTATTTGGAAGTGAGACAAATAAGTCTGTAGGCTTAAGTGAAGGATATGTTTCTCCTATTGGAACAGAAAACTCCAACAATCAATCCCCTGTCAGTTTGTCTATGTCTTATGGTATTGAAGCCCCTAATTCCTGTCTCAGCTTTGGTGGAATTCGTAAAGTGAAAGTTGATCAGATCAAGGATTCAAATAATATTATGGAAGAATCATTTGAGCGCAGCAGCACATGGTCAGAACAGGTCTACAACCGGATGAATGAGACCAGTTTTATAACGAACGGACAGGCTTTTCACAAAGATGAACCTATTTCATCATTGGGTCAGGCCTACAAACTACAAGGGAGAGACATATATTAGATCTATAGATTTGGTCTTTGGTAAGGATGATGAAAATTCCATTGGACCTATTGATGACTCCTTTGACAAGGTGAATAACAATAACATATCTTTTGAGGTGTTTCCTGATGTATCTGATAACATGGCTAGACCAATAAACCGTTACAACTTAATATACAATACGTTGTCAGTTCAAACGTCAGATGCACCAGTAGAGAAGGCATTAGCTGCGTCAAGTGCTCATCCGTTGATGAATGCCTCTCAAGCTGGTAGACAGATAATTCAGGTTGTAGCCAAGACTAAGTCGGAGCCTAAACAAGGTAGGAAAGAAGCTCCGAACAGTTTTCCATCAAATGTCAAAAGCCTGATAGCAACTGGTATATATGCTTGATGGTGTGCCAGTTAAGTATGTAGCTCTGTCACGAGAGGTAATTCCTCTTTTTTTTTTTTCTTTTTTTTTTTGTTTTTTGTCATACGTTCAATTACCAAATAAATTATGAGAAAACAAGATTAGGAAAGGAAAGAAGATTAGTTTTTTTTTTTTTTTTTTGTTTCAATATGACATGGCAATGTCTTTATCTACAGGAGCTTCATGGAACTAATAAAGGTTCTGGTTACCTCTGTGGATGTCAGTCATGTAACTATTCAGAAGTAAGTCAGCTATTGAATTTAGAAGTATACTTCCACCTTGAGTCCAACTCTGTAAGCCTGATATATTATTTTCCTATTGCAGGCACTCGATGCTTACGAGTTTGAATATCATGCTGGTTTTAAAACAGAACACCCTAACAATCACACATACTTTGAAAATGGAAAGACTATAGATCAAATAGTCAAGGAGTTAAGAAGCACTCCTGAAACGTTTGTTGTTCGATGCAATCCAAACTGTAACTGGTTCACTCATCAATCAGAAAGCCATTCGTATCAAATCCCTTTGTCTTTATATAAAATCGTAAATCAAAGCTTTTTGCAGGACAGAAATTAACCCAGTTATTGTGGACCACGATAGAACTATCAAGTCCAACAGCAGGAGAGTTAAGTATTACAACTCTAACGCGGTGGCAACAAGGGAAGTACAACCCTCAAATGAAATCATTCCCAGTCATACATGTACTTCACAATGATAGAAAGGAAATGCACACAAAGAAAAAGATATAAAGATTTTCCAACAATCTATTTAACAAACTTTGACCATCTGGTAAGAAATTAGCATTGAGAATCAAAGCACTTGCACATAATCCACCACAAGTCTAAAATTAAGTAAATATAGTTTACACAAAAGCATTACTTCCCTGGCAGTTATCTAAACCCAATCTTTTCTGGATAATTTCTTAGCAAGGAAGGAAGCCCCTATATATAGGTGACAATCAACAGAATCTGGATCAGTATCTTTGGGAGCCAGAGGGTGGAACGTCACGGACTTGCCAAACACATCGAGCCAATCCAGTGCTACTACGGAAAAAGGGATTCGCCCTGAGCATGCGAATGATCTCACGAAAGCCAGACGGATAACGATTAGCGCCATCAAAAGAAAGGCGAACCCCACAGTCATAAGGCCTCAGACCAAGCCACTTGATATTCAGAGGATCAATATTATTCTCATCTCTAGATTCCCTGCTGAGATCCCACCCATAGCAACATGGTCAGTTTACGAGAGGTGTGTCAAGGAAGGTCAGCAAGTCGAGGTGAAGGGGGTCTAAGTCAGTGACAGCAACAATGGGAATTTTCGGGTATGATGCCTAAGTGTCCTAAGAAATAAATATGACAATATGTCCCAAGTAACACCAACAACAAGATATTTAGACTTGCTATTAAAGGAGATGAGATCCTTTAAAATCTTGTCACTGGTAGCCAAAAGAATGACAGAGGCAGCAAACCTAATACTAGAATCAGGTATACGATTATTGTTGGAGTCAAGCAACACATATTGGCCATGAAGGCCTGGGCCTGACAATTGAGCAAATTGAATAAATTTCGGCCTTTTTACAGGGTTGCCTGTTTCTTCCATATGTGCTTCCTCTCTCGTGTTTACACGCTCACAAATTGACAACCAGTTGAAGTCCAATTTACGCACCTTTGGAGAATTTCTTATCATGCCTGGGATGTAAGCAATGTAGGTAGACCAGTCTCCATACCCCAAGTCTAACAAAGATTCTAAAGTCTCCTAGTAATCCATTTCAAGTCCATCTGGGGACAACACGATTCCGGATTCACGATAACCAAGGTCGGTGTCTGTTACTTCCTGGAAGAGCCTATCCACAACGACTTTAATAGTATCGGAGATGTGAACCCATCCAGAACGACAGGTGGAACCAGTGGAAAGTCATATATAGCTACACGTACCTGGAGGAAATAGTGAATACAAGGGTAATTACTCACAGAGGCAAGGAAATAAAAAATTCCCAAGACAATAAGCCAAGGCATGCAGCAGCTACCGAGCCATAAAAACCACCGTACCTCTTTTAAAGTATATTTATTTCTATAGAAATGACCAACGAAAAGTATCAACAACAATTAAACAATCACAAGATATATATAAGAATTAAAGTGAAAATCTACTCAACTAGTCGTCAATGTATATGTATGGGTTATCAGAGGATGTATGGGTTATCAAAGGATTATGAACAAAAAATAACAAGGCTTTAAAATTTAGCACTGGGAGACAGATAGAGAGAGAGATTGGAAACTAGTTAGCTAGCCTTGATCAATATATCTGTTATACTAGCAGTTTCATCAATCACAGAGAGATAATGAAAGAGAGACGAGAGAGATTTAGAGGAGAGAGATGAGAAGAAAATTTACTGTATTTACTAACTGTGTTTTCCAGCTTACAGAAGAAAAGAAATGAGAGAAATGTAACAGTCTAATTGTGTTTTATATTGTAAGAGCATCTCCAAGGATGCACTTTTTCCTTAACCCCTAAAATAAGGATTATTGATAATATAGGAAATCAAAATGATATTTCACTCCAATGATAATCCCTATATAGATACCCTATATTTTAAAAGTTTAATTTTTAAAATTTAAAAGTTTGAAATTTAAATAAACCAACAAATGGGAAGGAGAGCAGATGACGTGGAGAAAGATAGGGGCTGATATTTGGATCCTCACATGTAGGGATCTATTTTCTCTCCCCTAAAATATATTGGGAAGGGGAGAAGTGGTTGGAGAGTGTTTTTTTGGAAGAAAATCCCTAAAATTGGTAAGGGGTGTGCATCATTGGAGATGCTCTAAGCTCTTATATAATGAGCTTACAATGTGTAACAGTCTAACTAACTTTGGCGGGAAAACAATTCACTAATATGTACAAAATAGAAATTAATTAATATGACTAAACCCCCCCCCCCCCCCCGCCGCAAGTTGGAGGGGAAGGAATGAACACCCAACTTGGACAAAACTGCTTGATGATTAATACCAGGTAGAGATTTAGTGAAGACATCAGCTAGTTGAGTAGAAGTTGGTATGTAATTGACAGTAATCAGACCGGAACCAAGCTTTTCTCGAACGTAGTGGCAGTCGAGTTCTATGTGTTTGGTTCTTTCGTGATAAAGGGGGTTCTTAGCAATGTATATAGCAGCCATGTTATCACACTTAACAGGTATAGGATTAACACCCTGAATACCAAAATCAGAGAGTAAACGAGACAACCAAGCCAATTCTGCAGTGACTCGTCTAAGAGAACGGTATTCAACCTTAGCTGAAGATAAAGAAATGGTGTGTTGTTTCTTAAACTTCCATGAAATCAAACAATCCCCCAAGAAAACAACATAACCATTAAAAGAACGTCTAGTGTGTGGACAAGCTGCCCAGTCAGCATCACAAAAAGCTTCAACTTTAAAATCAGGTGAATTGCTGAAAAACAGACCTTGATCTGTATCAGACTTCAAATAACGAAGAACATGAATTGCTGATTTCCAGTGTGGTTCTCTAGGATCAGATATATACTGACTCAAGTGTTGAACAGCAAATGAGAGATTAGGTCTAGTATTTGTTAAAAAATTCAGCTTACCATCAAGTTTTCGATATAATGAAAAATCATGAACAGGTATACCTTCTGCAGGTAGTAGTTTGGTATTCAAATCCAAAGGACTGACTACTGATGTCATTTGAGAACAATCAAATTCGTCTATTATATCAAGAATGAATTTCTTTTGAGATAGAATGACTCCGTTAGGTACATAATTGAATTCAATACCAAGAAAATAGTGTAAACGACCTAAATCCTTAATCTTGAAAGTATTGTCCAGAAAAGACTTAATAGAAGCAATTTCTGAAGTGTTATTACCAGTTACCAATATGTCATCAACGTAGACAGCCAGAAAAGTAACAAGTCCATCTGATTTCTTGTAGAACAATGAGGTATAATTTTTAGAAAAATGATATCCTTTGGACAGTAAAGAAGTACTGAGCTTAAAATGCCATTCTCGAGATGTCTGCTTGAGGCCATATAGAGATTTTCTGAGTTTACAAACAAGAGTAGAATCTGAAACATT
The DNA here is from genome assembly GCA_036435485.1 of Saposhnikovia divaricata. Lineage (NCBI taxonomy): Eukaryota > Viridiplantae > Streptophyta > Magnoliopsida > Apiales > Apiaceae > Saposhnikovia > Saposhnikovia divaricata. The sequence continues at coordinate 153,187,766 of CM071600.1, read as the reverse complement.
TAAACCAGGAGGAATCTTCATGTATATATCCTCATGTAAATCCCCATGTAAAAATGCGTTATTCACATCTAATTGAGTCATTTCCCATCCCTGTTTTACAGCAGTTGCAACAAGAGCTCGAATTGTAGTCATTTTAACTACTAGAGAGAATTTCTCAGTATAGTCTATTCCCTCTTTTTGAGTAAAACCTTTGACAACTAAACGTGCTTTGTAACGGTCAATAGAATGAAACTCCTAGGTTTTGATGATGACAATTAGTAAGGCTTTGGCCTTATTTTCAGATATAAAACAGCATGCCATTTGTACTTACTCTAACCAGGTTTTGCAGGAAATACAGCTTACTGTTTATTCTATCAGTTTAAATCAAACAGCAAGCCATTTATACAAATGGCGTACCAGTTTCAAAAACAGCGTGCTGATTTCAGTCTGGACAGTTTTGCCGAGTATAAAGTTTTCAAGGAACATCAAGTGGAATCTTTGATAGGGTTAATTGTATGGGTCCTCTGATTATATATGAATATATAAACTCCCATACCTCAATCATACTTGAAGACAAACCAATATTCCTTTTGTTATTTTAGAAAAGTAAAGTTTCTACTTTTCATTAATTTAAACATACACTTGTCTTCCACTCAAATACTCACATGATTCATATCACTAACATATGTTTCTTGTCATACATATTCTATATTCCAACTGCTATACGCGTTGTCATCACTTCTTCTTAAAAGCTTCCTTCACGTGATTCCTTCATCATATCTCTGGCACACTCAGTCCATACAACACTTTCAACACACGTGAACATCACTTCTTCAGGCTCCTCTCTTTCGTTGTTCTTCAAACATAATCTGTTCAAGCAACGGTAACATTTATGTCCGTTGGAGCTCAAGAAATTAATTTCCACTCTTGGTTTTCATTCGCCTATAAAGAGAACTGATTTCATTCAGTTCAAAAAAATGATACAGAGCTGAAAACAAAAGAGCCTTACAGAAATTCAAAGCTTTCATTGCTATATCCTTCAAACCTTTCGAACCCTTTTTCACTCATATATATCTATATATTCAGAGGGTCATAGGTTGAGTTGTATCATTCATTTGTATTGTTCAAGTTGTATTGTTTTGTTGCTGTACAAGATTGGCTTCAGGTTTTAGGGTGAGTCGAACTAGACTAGAGAAGTATACTTGGGAAGTAGTACTTAGAGGGTTGGTTCAGCACAGGTAAACAGCAAGCCATTTGTAAGCAGCAAGGGTTAAGGGAGATATATTGTTGTATCTTGTAATTGGATTATAGTTGATCAATAATATATTCTCTTACCAAGTTTGGTAAGGGACCAGGACGTAGACCATAGGGGATTAGGGGTCGAACCTGGCTAAAAGATTGTGTGTCTCTTTTACTTACTGTTCTTGCTCTTTCTGCATTGCATTTTAGACTCAAACAGCGTGCTGTTTGTGAACTGTGTTATTACAAACAGCAAGCTGTTTTCAGTAATTTTCAAAACAGTTCATAAATTCACATTATTAACCATAAACACCTATTCACCCCCCCTCTAGGTGTTGTTTTTCAATTGGTATCAGAGCTTGGTATACTAACAATTCTGTAACAGGAAAGTATCGATCATGGCGGAACATTATCTTGAAGCAAAAGCCGATTATAGGGCTCCTCTCCTCACTGGATCAGAAAATTACAATTGGTGGAAATGTAGAATGGAAACATTCTTATCCAAGAGGCCACTGGTGTTAAGAGTTGTACAGAAAGGAGATTATCAATTCCTGGATGAAAAGAATCAACCGAAAGACGTTGATGATCTCACTATGGATGAAATTATCAAATGCGGCTTTAATGGAGAAGCTAGAAATTCCATAATGAATGCTCTAGATCAAGCTGAGTATGACAAAGTCTCCTCCCTAAAAACAACAAAAGAAATGTGGGATGCCTTGGAAACCTATCATGAAGGATCAAAAACCTTGAGGAAGGTAAAGCTTAGCAAACTAATGAATGATTTTGGAAACTTCAAGCTCAAGGACAATGAAACTATCAAAGAAGGTCAAGCAAGGTTCCAAGTTACTATAAACTCATTAAAGAGACTTGGAAAAGACATTCCACAAGATGAAATTAACATGAAAGTGTTAAGTGCGGTACCATTCATTTATGAAGCAAAGGTCACGGCTTTGGAATCATCCTCAACAATCGACACTATGGATCACCTAGCTGTGTTTGCAGAGCTAGAACAATTTGAAAGCAAGATAAGCAAAGGTCAGGCTGAAGATGTTCCGGTCCCCATAGCCAAAATGAGGAATTTGGCTCTTCACTCTACAAACAGCAAGCCAGAGTCTGCAAACAGCAAGCTGTTTGAATCTGATGAAGAATCTGACGAAGAAATGGCACTCATCTCACAAAAGATCAAGAGACTGATTGAAAAGAAAAATCGAATGAAAAAGGAAAGAGGTGAATACTCCAAAAGGAAGGTCAAGGAACAAACCTGTTTCGAATGTGGCAAGCCAGGCCATTTTAAGAAGGACTGTTTTAAGCTAAAGTCCAAACAGCAAGCTGCTTTCAAGGACAAGAGAAAAGCAAAGGCTCTACTGACTTGGAGTGATGATGATTCAGACTCCAGTGACGACTCAAGCGAGGACATGGTGAATTTGGCCCTTGTAGGTCTACATGATGAAGAAAGTTCACTAGGATCCATAAAAGAAGATTGTGTGGATAGTGATTATTCGAGTTCAGAAGATGATGCAAGTGAGGTAAATTCAATATATTCTGATTTAAATTCATCTCATAATATGCTAGAGGAACTAACCGTGCAGGTACCAAATCATGTATCCATAATTGAGTTTATGGAACTAAAACATAAGAATAGCAAGCTGGAAAAGAACAACAATCAGTTGAAGAAAATGATTGCCGATTTAATGGATGAAAAAAATCCAGAAACAAATCACAATGATCTTATTACTGATTTAAAGGAGAAATTAGTTCAATTCGAAGGAGTCAACAAAGTAATTCTACAAAGAAATGAAGTTCTTATGAAAGAACTTAGGAGATTGAAGTCAGAGATTGAAGAAAGGAATGAATGCATACAATCATTCAAGAACTCAGAGTCAAACCAAGCCGAATCCTCAAAATCTGTGGAAAAACGAAAACAGCAAGCTGAACTTATCAATCAGCAAGCTGATTTGATTTCTCTTCTGGAAAAAGAGGTCAAGGACCTCCAGAAAGGAATGGAAACTTTTGTACTAGGAGAAGACACCTTAAGGGCAATGATGAAAAAGGCAAAAGTTCCTGTAGTAAGAGAAGGAGTTGGCATGGATATACACAAGAAGCTTGGAGTCCTCAAATATGATGGTAAAAATGGCATACCTTATGATTATGCCATGCCTTGGAAAACATGCAACAAATGTGGAGGAAAAGGCCATCTGGAAATTCATTGTGGTCAAAATCAATGGTAAAGGGAAAACAGCTTACCAGAATGGACCAGCCAGGCGACAAACAGCATACCAAACTGCTCCTAACAGAAGACAAACAGCACGCCAACAGTCACCAAAAGTGATCCAAAAATGGATCAAGAAAGCTGAATTAAATGTGTTATATATTCTTGCTACTAACCAGTTTGGACCCAAACCTATATGGGTACCAAAACATTAAGTTTGTGTTTGTTTGTTTTGTAGATATGTCTTGCCGCCAAAATAAAGTCGAAACAATGGATCTTGGATAGCGGTTGCACTAGACATATGTGTGGAGACAAGTCTCAGTTCATAAGTCTCAACATGAAGAAAGGAGGAAGGGTTACAATTGGCAACAATAAAACTCTTCGAATCCTTGGTATTGGTTCGATTGGCAATAGTAATATTTCGATTGATAAAGTTCAATATGTTAAGGGTCTTTCATATAATTTACTTAGTGTCACTCAATTATTTGATGATGAACATTTTGTTCAATTTGGCATAGACAAAACTATTATTACTATTGGTGCTAACAAAATCCCACTAGTTGCTAGAAGGGAAGGAAATATATATGTATTAGACTTCGAAATGCAGGAAACAGCATGCTGTTTGGCTGCAATCGATAATGATCCATATATATGGCATAGGAGGTTGGGACATGCACGCTTGGACTTGATCAATAAACTTTCAAGGAAGAATCTGGTCAGAGGGCTGCCAAAACTGAAATATTCTAAGATCGAAGTATGTTCAGCATGCCAATTGGGTAAACAAATTCGAAGCACTCACAAAGCTAAGAAAATGGTATCTACTTCTAAACCCTTAGAGCTTCTGCACTTAGATTTATTTGGTCCAGAATCTTATAAAAGTATTGGAGGTAAACAATACGGGTTTGTAATTGTAGATGATTATTCTAGATTTACTTGGGTATTGTTCCTTAGTACTAAAGATTGTGCTTTTGATGAATTTGAGAAACTGATTAAACTACTTGAGAACAAGCATGATGCAAGACTTGTAGGTATTCGAAGTGATAGAGGAGGTGAATTTGTCAATGACAAATTTATCACATATTGTGAACAAAAGGGAATCTCTCATGAATTTTCTGCTCCAAGGACTCCTCAACAAAATGGAGTGGTGGAAAGAAAGAATAGGTCACTCCAAGAAACAGCAAGGACTCTACTGCAAGAAAGCAAGCTACCTAGAAGTTTTTGGGCCGAAGCTGTAAATACAGCATGCTATTTGTTGAATCGAATCATAATCAGGCCATTATTGGACAAAACTCCTTATCAACTGTTGAGAAACAAGAAGCCAAATATCAGTTACTTCAAGATTTTTGGTTCAAAGTGTTTTGTCCTCAAAACAATTGGTAAAGATGGTAAATTTGATGCTAAATCCTATGAAGCCATATTTCTTGGTTATTCTTTAACAAGTAGAGCTTATAGAATTTATAATATTAATAAACATATTGTTGAAGAATCTATTGATGTTACTTTTCAAGAACCTAACAATGATCTACCAAGAGTTGAGGAAGGATTTGCAGGTGAAGAAGAAAATGAGCATCCTCAAGTCACTGAAAATCAGCAAGCTGGAAGTACAAATCAGCAAGCTGGAAGTGCAAATCAGCAAGCTGGAAGTGAAAATCAGCAAAATGGCAGTTCAAATCAGCATGCTGAAGATGAAAGTGACGCTGAAAGTCAGCAAGCCAAAGAAGATGCAGACATTGACAATCAGCAAGCTGAAAGTTCAAAACAGCAAGCTGAAGTAGAAGATTCCATTACAAAAATGGCAAAAATGACTTTGGAAGGTCCTATAGGATCAAGGGCTACTGCAAAATTGCCTCTATATGATGGAGAAGAACAGTCACCACCATCAAAGATGAGAAAGACAACTCATGAAGAAATAGCTCGACATTCTTTACCAAGGGCAACAAGAACGGTTAAAAATCATCCACCTGAGTTAGTCATTGGTGATATTACTGATGGAATTACTACAAGAAGAGGGAAGGCAAATTATTGTGCTCATGCAGCCTTCCTAGCTCGAGAAGAACCCAAAAATATCAATGAAGCATTAGAAGATGATAATTGGATCGTGGCCATGCAAGAAGAATTAAATCAATTTGAAAGATGTGATGTTTGGGAACTTTCAAACCTCCAGAAGATGCTTCAATTATAGGAACAAAATGGGTGTTCAAAAACAAAGTTGATGAATTTGGCACCGTTACTCGAAATAAAGCAAGGCTTGTAGCTCAAGGCTATAACCAACAAGAAGGCATTGACTTTGATCAAACCTATGCTCCTGTTGCTCGTTTGGAATCAATAAGAATACTTCTAGCCTATGCATGTTTCAAGAAAATCAAGCTATATCAAATGGACGTGAAGAGTGCCTTCCTAAATGGCGTGCTGGAAGAGGAAGTTTTTGTCAAACAACCTCCTGGATTCGAGCATGATCAATTTCCAAACTACGTATTCAAGCTAAAGAAGGCTCTTTATGGATTAAAACAGGCCCCTAGAGCTTGGTACAAAAGGCTTAGTAAGTATCTAATCCAAAATGGATTCATTCGAGGTAAAATCGATCCCACATTATTTATTATGCAAAATGGTAAAGACATTTTAATTGTTCAAATATATGTGGATGATATTATCTTTGGAGCTACTAATGAATCAATGTGCAAGTGGTTTTCAAAGTGTATGCATAGTGAGTTCGAAATGAGCATGATGGGTGAGCTCAATTATTTCTTGGGTCTTCAAATCAAGCAATCTAAAGATGGAATTTTTGTACACCAATCCAAGTATACAAAAAGTCTACTGAAAAGATTTGGTTATGAGGATGTTAAGCCAAAATCGACTCCTATGGTTCAAAACAGCAAGCTGTTTGCTGATGAAAATGGTAAGGCTGTCGATATAAAAAGGTATCGAGGTATGATTGGTAGCCTACTTTACTTAACTGCTTCCAGACCTGACATAATGTATAGTGTTTGTGTTTGTGCAAGGTTTCAATCAAACCCTAAAGAATCTCATTTAAATGCCATTAAAAGAATATTTCGATATCTAAGTGGTACCATTTCTCTTGGTTTGTTTTACCCTATCACAAATATTTTTGATCTTGTTGGGTATAGTGATGCAGATTATGCAGGGTGTCTAGTTGATAGAAAGAGCACTAGTGGTGTTTGTACATTTCTTGGACAAAGTCTAGTTTCATGGCAAAGCAAGAAACAAACCTCGGTTGCTTTATCCACTGCAGAAGGAGAATATCTAGCAGCTAGGAGCTGTTGTTCTCAATTATTATGGATGATACAAACACTAAGGGACTTTGACATCAAATGTAGAAAAGTTCCAATCAACTGTGACAATACTAGCACCATTAGCATTTCTAAAAATCCGGTAAATCATTCAAGAACGAAGCATATTGATGTTCGACACCACTTCTTGAGAGACAATGTTGCTAAGGGGAAGATAGAGATGGTCTTTGTACCAACAGAATTCCAACTAGCTGATATCTTCACAAAACCCCTTGCTGAAGAAAGATTCTCAGTCATTCGAATGCAACTTGGTATGTGCTCTATGTAAAACAGCGTGCTGGATGACAGGTATTAGGCAAAATGGCTTACCATTTGTCTTAATCACAGGTTACAAATGGCATACTATTTGTCAGTTTTCTAGCTAATCACTTAATTGCAAGTAAATGTTTTGATGATATTTTTGTGATTAACATTATTTTAATAAAGTTCATAATTCATGTCCTGCTGGTTATCAATATATTATGTGTTACATGACTATATGAATTATTTTATGTTTTCATGATTTTTTATTTGTATTGTTGCTAAAAAGGTTTATGTGGAGAATAGTTTAGAGAGACATGCTCCTAAATTTTTAATTACATTAAGTCAAATTGAGCTGATATTTTGTTTTTAATTAATTCTCTAAATTCTCCCCTAATGTTTAATCAAAAACAAGAGAAACGGGTCATATCCCAACACAAACATTTCAATTAGGGTTTTTTTCTCTCTCTCTCTCTCTCTCTCTCTCTCAAGCGGCGATTTGTCTCAAGAACAAAATCATGGTTCGTACTCGTGGACGCAAATCAGGTCTCCAAGCTAATCAAACCCCCTCCAAGAAAGATGAATCATTTGTTGATCTCGCTAGTCCTGGTAACGTCAGTGGCGATGAGGTTTCTCAAACCCCTGAATCGAAGAGGCTCAAAGGGGTTCCACACTTTGCCGGTCCTGAATTTGAATCAAGATACACTGATATGGAGCTAGGGACTCGTCAATTGATTCATGGGTCTCCACTCTCTGGTAAGCTATTCCCTCTGTTAACTGAGTGTGGTGTTATGAAGCTATTCAATGATATTGGGCTTGGTAATTTCATGCTAGATTTACCAAAAGTTTACTATCCTGATCTTGTGCGTGAGTTTTATGCTAACCTGCATGAAGACTCTTTTGGAAATGTTATATCCTCTGTTAGTAAAAGGAAAATTCAGTTAAACCCTCCCCTGCTAAACTCTTTTCTATCCATTGAAACTGAGAGCAATGAGAATATCTATACTGCCCAGAGTGCTGTTACTTTACCTGACTTCTCAGTTCAAGACCAATTAAAGATTCTATATGATTCTGAAGAGCCAATTACTGCCACCTCTCATGCTACCACAAATGTGTCTCCTTTAGCACATCTTGTATTCAAACTGGCTAGATCCCATATCTGTCCTAGGTTAGGAAACAAATCCAGTTTCACTAATCAAGATATTATTGTTGTTGCCATGATTATATCTGGTAAACCTTTTGATTTGTCTAACCTCATTCTGAAAAAGATGATTGGGACTGTTGAGAAAGCTCACACTGGCATTCCATATGCCCAGCTTCTCACAAGGGTTTTTGAGGGTTTCAAAATTGATCTTAAGTCTGCTTATAAGTTAACCATCAAGGATAACTTTGATCAGAAAACCTTAAGCCAAAACAATCTTCAACTTACCAATGGAGAAGTGTCTCGGGTCATAATCTCTCCTCCAACTGAATCTATCCCTGATATTGGAGAACCTTCCAACCCCACCCCTGGTGCTACTGAGTTTGGTTCTTCTGACTTGCTCTTGTTGAAATCCATCCAAACTGATACTATGATCAGCACTGGGAACATTATTGAAATAAAGAAGGACATTCAGGAAATCAAAACTGAGCTTCAAAATGTCAAGGCAGATTGTCAGACAATCAAGACAGTTATGAAGGGGTTTATCAGTGATATGAAGACTTTGAAGGATCTAATGATTAAGACAGGTGGAGCCACCTCTGCAACCCATTCTGCAATGGATCATGATCACAGCCTTGATGACTTGGCTACTGCTGCTGCTAAAGATGTGGACAATCCAGATGGTGACACTGAAGCCACCAATACTGATGAGGATGTTGATGATAAGGCTCCTAAAGAACCTTGATTTTTGATGGATTAAGGGGGAGAACATTTGGAGTATCTGCTAATTCTGTTAAATCTGAACTTGTGGTCTGTTGGTCTGACTTTTCTTAATTATGTCGTTAATTGTGTGAACCTTATGTGAATCTTGATGCCTAAGTGTGTTGTTGGATACTGCTGGTTTTATTTATTAATGGCTTTATGTTGTGCTAAGTGGCTATATACTCCTTTCATTATTATTATTGGTTTTATATCTAACATTGACTGCAGGGATTTAGGGGGAGTATTAAAATTCTCCTAAAATGAGTTGTAATCATCAAAAAGGGGGAGATTGAAACTCCTAGGTTTTGATGATGACAATTAGTAAGGCTTTGGCCTTATTTTCAGATATAAAACAGCATGCCATTTGTACTTACTCTAACCAGGTTTTGCAGGAAATACAGCTTACTGTTTATTCTATCAGTTTAAATCAAACAGCAAGCCATTTATACAAATGGCGTACCAGTTTCAAAAACAGCGTGCTGATTTCAGTCTGGACAGTTTTGCCGAGTATAAAGTTTTCAAGGAACATCAAGTGGAATCTTTGATAGGGTTAATTGTATGGGTCCTCTAATTATATATGAATATATAAACTCCCATACCTCAATCATACTTGAAGACAAACCAATATTCCTTTTGTTATTTTAGAAAAGTAAAGTTTCTACTTTTCATTAATTTAAACATACACTTGTCTTCCACTCAAATACTCACATGATTCATATCACTAACATATGTTTCTTGTCATACATATTCTATATTCCAACTGCTATACACGTTGTCATCACTTCTTCTTAAAAGCTTCCTTCACGTGATTCCTTCATCATATCTCTGGCACACTCAGTCCATACAACACTTTCAACACACGTGAACATCACTTCTTCAGGCTCCTCTCTTTCGTTGTTCTTCAAACATAATCTGTTCAAGCAACGGTAACATTTATGTCCGTTGGAGCTCAAGAAATTAATTTCCACTCTTGGTTTTCATTCGCCTATAAAGAGAACTGATTTCATTCAGTTCAAAAAAATGATACAGAGCTGAAAACAAAAGAGCCTTACAGAAATTCAAAGCTTTCATTGCTATATCCTTCAAACCTTTCGAACCCTTTTTCACTCATATATATCTATATATTCAGAGGGTCATAGGTTGAGTTGTATCATTCATTTGTATTGTTCAAGTTGTATTGTTTTGTTGCTGTACAAGATTGGCTTCAGGTTTTAGGGTGAGTCGAACTAGACTAGAGAAGTATACTTGGGAAGTAGTACTTAGAGGGTTGGTTCAGCACAGGTAAACAGCAAGCCATTTGTAAGCAGCAAGGGTTAAGGGAGATATATTGTTGTATCTTGTAATTGGATTATAGTTGATCAATAATATATTCTCTTACCAAGTTTGGTAAGGGACCAGGACGTAGACCATAGGGGATTAGGGGTCGAACCTGGCTAAAAGATTGTGTGTCTCTTTTACTTACTGTTCTTGCTCTTTCTGCATTGCATTTTAGACTCAAACAGCGTGCTGTTTGTGAACTGTGTTATTACAAACAGCAAGCTGTTTTCAGTAATTTTCAAAACAGTTCATAAATTCACATTATTAACCATAAACACCTATTCACCCCCCCCTCTAGGTGTTGTTTTTCATAGAACCATCAGCATGCTTTTTGACTTTGAAAACCCATCGACAAGAAATAGGTTTCTTACCTTTTGGTAGAGGAACAAGAGACCTTGTTTCATTGGCTTCAAGGGCAGAAAATTCTGCAGCTATTGCTGCTCTCCATTCTGGAAATTGATTAGCTATTTCAAAAGATGAAGGTTCAGAAGGAGGTAATATAACAGATGAGGAAGGAGTAGCACAACAAACTGAATCAGATGAGATAGAAAAATGAGATGGTTGACAAAAGAAGTAAGTGTATAAGAACAACATGAAGCTGAACATTGAGAATGAACTGGATGAACAAAGTCTTGTAAGTAGGATGGAACCTTAATAACTCTATTAGATTTTCTGAGAACAGGATTTAAAGTGTGAGTGTCTGAAATATCTAAGATTTGAGTGTCTGAAGTTTGAGGAGATGAATTATGTGAAGCGGAGATTGGAACAGGTATAGTGTCGGAGGTATGTGATTGTATATCAGAAACAGGTAAAGGAGTATAAAGGGAAGAATTATTAGATTCGACTAGAGGGAAAATGGTTTCATAAAATTTTGCATCTCTGGAAATGAGTATAGAATGGTTTTCCAGATTAAGAAACTTATAAGCTTTTTTACCAAAAGGATATCCTAAGAAAACACATTTCACAGACCTGGGAGATAATTTGTCTCTCTGAACTTTAGGAATAGCAACATGAGCAAGACATCCAAAAGGTTTAAGATGATGATAGTATGGTGTAGTACCATATAATCTTTCAAAAGGAGTTTGACCATTGAGTACTTTTGATGGAAATCTGTTTATAAGATATGTTGATGTCAAAACACAATCACCCCAGTACTGTTTTGGTAGGTTAAACTGAAACAAAAGAGCTCGAGATGTTTATAATAAGTGCTTGTGTTTCCTCTCCATAACTCCATTTTGTTGTGGAGAGTGAGCACAAGTGGTTTGATGACTGATGCCCTTATTAAGAAAGAACTGACTAGCATATTTGCTCAAACCAAGCTCCAATGCATTGTCTGTTCTAACAGATTGTACATGACTCTGAAACTGAGTTTCAACCATAGCAACAAAATATTTGAAAAAAGGAAATGCATTGCTTTTCGAACTAAGAAGGTGTGTCCAAGTAGCACGAGAAAAATCATCAACTATAGTTAAAAAGTTACTATATTTATTATAAGTTTTGACAGGGTATGGACCCCAGATATCTACATGAATTAACTGAAAACAAGCAGTTGAATGTATTTGACTATGTGGAAAAGGTAATCTATGTTGTCTTGATTTAGCACAAACATCACAAGTATGAACATTACTAGAATGATCAACATTACAAAGAGAAAGTGTTTTCAATTTAGACATAGGTAAATGACCTAGTCTATGATGCCAAAGTAAAGCTGTGTTGTTGCAGAAAGAAACAAAGCAGCTGGAAAAGGTTGATGTGAAACAACAGAAGCATTTGAAGAATGAGTTAGGATGTAAAGGCCTCTCTGAGTTTTACCAAGAGCCAGTGGCTTCCTCAGAGAAGAGCCCTGCAATAAGCAAAGATCATTAGTAAAACTAATAACACAATCAAGTTGTTGTGTTAGTTTACTAATAGAGAGAAGATTAAGTTTAAAATGTGGAACATAAAGAACATCATGAAGTGTGATTTCAGATGAAATAGGTACATTACCAGAATAAGTGATACTATTGATATGACCAGTAGGAAGAGAAACAGTAATTGGAGATAAAAGTGAATTAAATGTGGAAAATAAATCCTTATGAAAGCACATATGATCACTTGCCCCACTATCAAGAATCCAAGTAATGTTATTTGAATCTGAAAAACAAGTTGTAGATAGATTGATGTTACCAGCAAAGTTGGCTGTAGATGATAAGGAGTCTGAAAACTGAGATCCTTTCAATAAATTCATGAGCTGAGAGTACATTTCTGGTGTTATATTCACAGAAGAATTAGAATTCCCATTTGTGGCTTGAGGAGTAGCTGAAGATTGTAGTATATCACCAGATGCATCACCAGTCACACCAGTCAGAGAAGAAACTTCAACTTGTGCAGCCTGAGCAAACCTTTGAGGTTTGGTAAACTTAAAATCAGCTGGGAATCCATGTAGCTTATAGCATTTGTCAACAGTATGACCAATTTTCTTGCAATAATTGCAAGTGAGATTAGACCTTTTAGGATCAAAAACTGACTTCTTAACAAATTGAGAACCAGATGTCCTTGAAGAATTGACATGAAGTGAAGCAGAATCAGCCAGAAACTGAACACCAGAATGAATTTCTCTCTGTGACTCCTCTTGTAAAAGTATATTATACACTTGGCTAATACTTGGAAAAGGTGTTTGCATCAAAATAGATCCTCTCATAGCAGTATAAGAATCATTCAAACCCATGAGAAACTGAAGAACACATTGATCTTGCTGAAACTTAGACAATTTCAATAAAGCACCACAAGTGCATCCACAAGTACACACAGGAATAAGAGAAAGAGATTATATGTCATCCCAAAGCATTTTAAGCTTAGTAAAGTAATCAGGAATGTTACAATTTCCTTGAGACAATTCAGTTAACTCTTTGTGAAGTCCAAAAAGCTTAGTTCCATTGGGAGAACCATGTCTCTCTTCCAATTCTTTCCACATCTGATGTGCAGAGTTAGAGTAAATGACACTACGGCCAATAGTCTTTGATAAAGAACCAAGTAACCAGGAGATAACCATATCATTACACCTGGACCAACTCTTAAAGATTGGAGAATCAACAGCTGGTTTAACTAGAGATCCATCTACAAAACCTAGCTTATTTCTTGCAGATAATGCAATAGTCATAGAACGTTTCCAGTTACTAAATCCAGTTCCATCAAAAGGATCGCTTACAAATTTCATACTAGGACTATCTGACGAATGAAGATACAAAGGATTATCCTGATCTAAAGAAGTTCTGATTTCTTGAGATATTGTAGAGCTAGATGAAGGATTAGTTGACATGATTATCAAGAAAATGATATGAAACAAGTTAAACTGTAACAAGAACAGATTATAGATCGAGATCGGAAAAACAGATCACAGATTGAGCTGATCACAGATTCAAAGAACAAATTCAACAAGTATGATATATGATTTTTGAAGAGATTTGATCAACGAAGAACACAAACCACAAACTGATGCAAATAAAAACACAAAATGATCTCTAATTTACTAAAAACGGATAAGAAAACACCTAATTCGAAGCAGGACGATGACTGAAACCGCATCGAAGATCGAAGATCGCCGCTCTGATACCATGTTATACTAGCAGTTTCATCAATCACATAGAGATAATGAAAGAGAGACGAGAGAGATTTACAGAAGAGAGATGAGAAGAAAATTTATTGTATTTACTTATTGTGTTTTACAGCTTACAGAAGAAAAGAAATGTACTAGATGCTCTTATATAATGAGCTTACAATGTATAACAGTCTAACTAACTTTGGCGGGAAAACAATTTACTAATATGTACAAAATAGAAATTAATTAATATGACTAACAACATGGTGCCTCGTACCCGTTCTTAGAGCAACTCCAACGCTCTCACCTGTTAGCCAAAAAATTGAGGTGGCATAACATCAGAGCTAACAGCTTCAAAAAACTGGTCTCCAACGAAGTTGTTACCTATATTTTTAGTTCATGCAAAAGAGATCTTCTATATTTTTTGAATGGCAAAGTACCTATTAGCTATAATATTATGTTTTAGACTTTAATTTTCTTTTTTATAAAGGATAAAATAAAGGTACTTCTTGTTTAATTTAGTTTATCCTGTACTTTTTAAGTGAGCAAGTCAAATTTTAGTTTTTGCTCAAGCCACAATAACTTGAAGTTATGGCAGGCCACCATAACTTGAAGTTATGGTGCCATAAGTTATGGTCTACCTGTAACTTGAACTTATGATAAATGTAGAAAATAATAATAAAATGCTCTTTTTGAATTATAGCTAACCATTATAACTAATACCATTGGAAGTTATGGTCCACCCGTAACTTGAACTTATGATAAATGTAGAAAATAATAATAAAATGCTTTTTTTGAATTATAGCTAACCATTATAACTAATACCATTGGATTATAAGATTGTATTTATAAAACAGTGACAAAACAATTTATAAAGATGGGACGTTGTACAAAGTCAAAATGGGAGGTTCTAACTTGCAACATAAAAACTCAAAAGTTATATTTGAAAAAGAAAAAAAAAGGACGAGCCGAGGCCGGCCATGGATAATAAATCGATTACGGTCTCTCTCTCTGTCTCAATTGTTAATTTGGGAAGAAAGGGATAAATTATTGAAATTTTTGGGGATTTGTTACAGTAGCAATAGTTGTAGTTATAATTTATCCCTTTCTTCCCAAATTAACAACTGAGACAGAGAGAGAGAGAGAGAGAGAGAGAGAGAGAGAGAGAGAGAGAGAGAGAGAGAGAGAGAGAGAGAGAGAGAGAGAGAGAGAGAGAGAGACTGTAATCGATTTATTATCCATGGCCGGCCTCGGCTCGTCCTTTTTTTTCTTTTTCGAATATAACTTTTGAGTTTTTGTGTTGCAAGTTGGAACCACCCATTTTGACTTTATACAACGTCCCATCTTTATAAATTGTTTTGTCACTATTTTATAAATACAATCTTATAATCCGTACGTTGCACGGTTATTTTTCTAACTCTATAATTATATTAATTTTTTAAATATTGTAATGCACGGTTGCTTTTCTAAAGCAAAATAAACTTTAATTTAGTGATGACTTAATGATTATTTTCCAATTAAAACTATCAAGAAACAAAATAGATAAGAAATTGATGATTTTTTACGTTGAAAATTCTATTCGATTTAGGAAATCTACTTATATTTCGTTTTGATTATTAAAATAACCTTCTTATTTGAAGATAGTTGTACTAACAACCAAATACAGTTTTAATAATAAGTATAAGAGGGATTTTGTCCAAAATTTTAGTAGTCGATAGTCTGGTTCTATAAGAACCATTAGATCATAAAATAAATAAATGAAAAACGCCGGATCTAGCATAATTTTTTTTGTATGTTAACATGTTAACTAAAGAGTGTATTTATATTGAAATACGAAAAAGTGAATGTTAATGATTTAAATCTTAAATAATTAGATTTTCGATGTTGAATAAGAATATCAATGTAGGTCTTATACATTGAATAGGATTAATGTAAAAATTCGTAATTATATATCTTCTGATTCTAATGTTTCCATTTGGATAATTATTGTTAAATCATCACTAAATTAATGATAATTTTATGAGTTTCGTGTGGGTTGTGAAAGAGTAAATGTGAACTTTTACAGCCCATGCGAGATAGAGCCCAAAGAGTAAAATCTTTAAAATTGAATTTTATTTGTTTTTTAATTAATATTAAAAAAGGTTCACATTTTCTTAAAATTATTATTAGATTCGACGGTTGAGATTATTGTGACGGTACAGTGAACAAAATTATGGATAAAATCCCACTTACGCATATTGTATAACGATATAATTCATCAATAAGATATAATTAACTAAAAGTTATGCACGTATTTATTCACAAAAGCAAATATAGACAAATGCTATTAGAAGATTTTTAGGGCAAGGCATAAACAAATCAAAAGTGTAAATTCAGTGCGCTTATTAATTAAGTTTTGTATTAGTGACTTTAAATTTAAAATATTATTTTGAATTGTAATTTTCACATTAAATAATAATAAAATATTTAGTAAAAATCATTTACTTGTAATAATAATTGATGAATTTGTTGATCTGTATTTCATTCGTTGAATTGTATAAATTTAGTTTTAATTTAATTGTTGATAAAATTTTACATTTTTGTAATTTTTAATTTTTGTAATTTTTTTTTTTTGGTATAATATTTTGATTTTATATTTCTTTTTTGGGTTATTAAATCTTTTTACAATTGTAGTATTGCGTCAATATTTTTCGTAAAATAATAATATGATGATATAGAAATATTGATTTTCAATAGAGTGGCATTTTGTTTTTGTTTATTTGTGTTTGTTTTTTAATATAAACCTAAGAAATGTTTTTAATGACGAAATTATAAGTAAATATTTTATGTTACAGTATTTATTACACTTGATATACTTGAAACATTATGTTACATATTCACGTTTTATTTAATCTTTTTTATTATGTAACCTTTTTTTTTATAAGAGGTTAGATTTCATTCATAACAAAAGGACCAAGCCCATTACATCTTTCTGGAAGCAAGCACAAGGCCTAAACCCTGGCTTCAACTTACCAGATCTAACTTCAACATCAAACTTAAAATCTTCAATATTTAAACCCTTGCTTTTTGAGATGTTGAGATATAACTTGTATTTGTAGATGCGGAGTGTCTTGTTTTCTTTTTAGATTTGCGTTCCTTTGATTGCATGTGATAGTTTAAAATGTGAGCAGCTACTTTGAGATGTTTTCAAGTGCGATTCCAGCATCGTTGAGATGACTTGGACCTTGAAATGTAAACGCTAACAAACAAATTTTGAATGCACAATAAAGCAATTCATAAAGCAAACGAACTCATGTATCGATAAGTGGGGCGAGGCCCAGTAGTTGATAAGTAGGGGCGAGGCCCGAAAGTCATTACATCATAAAGGGCAGGTGTCTATATGATCACTACCCCCCAGTACTTTGTATGAATTATTCATGCTAAGTAGTACTCCCTCTGTCTCATTCATTTCTATACACTTACTATTTTGGGGTGTCCCATCATTTCTATACATTCCAAAAATAGTAAAGTTTTAATAATAAAAAACACTATTACACCCACTAACTTTCCTCCACTATCTCAAAATCTATAATATAAAATACTATTACACACACTATTTCCTCCACTATCTCAAATCTATTATTAAATATTGATAGGTCCCACCACTTTACCCACTTTTCATCTAACTTTACTCATTTTTTATGCATTTTCTTGGTCTCTGTGTCCAAACCAAATGTATAGAATTCACCGGGACGGAGGGAGTAGTAGAAAGAGGCTACCAGAGGCGAGGCCTTTACTGATAGTATTTTCTCAAATGCTCCGCATTCCAAGCTCGCGGAATAACTTTGTCTTTCATATCAGTGAGATAGTTGGTACCTTATGAAAGAGTAGCATAGATCTTGTAAGGTCCTTCCCAATTAGCGCCAAAAACTCCATGACCTGGGACCTTAGTGTTAGGCATGACTCTTCTAAGTACTAGGTCACCTGTATGTAGAGATCACGCTTTGACCTTTCCATTATAGTACCTCGATGTTCGTTGTTGATAGGCTGTGAGGCGTAGCTGGGCCTCGCTTCTAGTTTCTTCTATCATATCCAAATAAAGCATATGATTGACCTCGTTTGCCTCGGGATCGTAATGTTCTCTTCTAAATGACCCTGAGCCCACTTCGACTGGCACCATGGCCTCGCATCCATAAGTAAGTGAAAATGGTGTTTCCCCTGTGGTCGACCTTGGGGTCGTATTGTATGACCACAAAACCTTTGGTAACTCCTCAGGCCAATTACCTTTGCTCTCTTTCAATTTAGCTTTCAAAGTGTGTTTTATGATTTTGTTTATGGCCTCAGTTTGACCATTCGTCTGAGGATGGCTCACAGCTGAGAAACTCTTTTTTATCCCTAGATTTTCACAGAATTCCTTCATTTCCTTACTGTCAAATTGCTTCCCATTATCCGAAATGAGTTGATATGGGATCCCATAGCGACACACAATTGCTCTGTACACGAAGTCCTTGAGCTTCTTTGCAGTGATAGTTGCAAGTGGCTCGACCTCGGCTCACTTAGTGAAATAGTCAACGGCCACTACTGCATATTTAAGTCCTGCTTTACCCTTTGGGAGTTCCCCAATTAGATCAATACCCCACATAGCAAAGGGCCATGGGCTCGTTAGCGAGGTAATCTGAGAGACAGGGACGTTGCTGAAGTTGCCGATCCTCTGACATGCATCGCATTTTCTTGAAAACTCAAATGCATCCCTTTTTAGCGTAGGCCAATAATACCCTTGGCGAAGAATTTTTTGGGCTAGCGAGCTACCCCCCGTGTGATTGCCGCATATCCCTTCATGGACTTCTCTGAGAATGTAATTACACTCTTCCCCATCTACACACCTCAGGAGTGGGATGTTAAATCCTCTTCGATACAAGACTTCATCATAAATGACATAGCGAGCAGCCTGATATTTGATCTTCCTCGCTTCTTTCTTATCTTGAGGCAGAGCTCCATTTTTCACATATTCCTATATTGGGGTCATCCAAGTCAACCCTGGGGTCGCTATCTCCATAATGAACTCCTCCGGTACACTGGACTTTGCCTGAATTTCCAATGAGATAATTCCAAGTAATGTGGCCTCGCGGTGCGACCCCAATTTTGCCAGTGCATCTGCTCCTTGATTCTTTTCTCTTCTGATATGAACCACCTTGACATTGTTAAACTTTTCGATCAACCTTTGTGCACATCGCAGATATAGCTCAATCTGCTCACCTCTAGCTTGCCACCCACTCCAGAGTTGATATGTTACCAGCATAGAATTGCTGTAAGCTGTGAGATTTTCCACCTTCATTTCCAATGCCAGTTTGAGACCAATAATGAGGGCTTCGTACTCTGCTGCATTATTGGTGGCTTCGAAGGCGAAGTGTACTGCACTTTGTATCTTACGACCCTCTAGAGTTACCAACTCGATGCCAGCCCCTGCTCCTTCCTTGTTAGATGCCCCATCTATGTATAGCTCCCACCACGAGGCTAAATTTTCATTTTTGTCCTCGCTAGCTGTTATTTCTGGAGCTGCTATGATAGCCCAGTCATCTCCCTTAGATTGGGGAGGAAACTCCAAAATAAAATCTGCAAGTGCTTGTCCTTTTATGGCACCACGAGGCTTGAACTCGATGTCGGACTGACTAAGCTCTACTGTCCACTTTAACAATCTCCCTAAAGACTCTGGCTTGTGCATTACTTGCCTCAGTGGGTAGGCGGTGCAAACCTCAATGTTGTGAGCCTGAAAGTAGGGCCTTAACTTTCGCGAGGCCAACACCAGGGCATAGGCTAGCTTTTCCATGTTTGTATATCGAGTCTCAGCGTCTAACATTCTTTTGCTGACATAGTAGACAGGGTAATGAACCTTTTCCTCTTCGTGAACCAATACTGCACTGATCGCATGCGTTGACACATCGAGGTAGACAATGAGTGTCTCTCCCTCTTTGGGCTTAGATAGCAAAGGTGGCGAGCCTTGTTGTTCCTTAATATTCTGAAAAGCCTCCTCGCATTGAGGGTTCCATTCAAAATTATTTCCCACCTTTTCGATAGCTTTAAAGAATTCATGACACTTGTCTGATGATTTCGAGACAAACCTGTTGAGAGCAACTATCCTCCCTATTAGGCTTTGAACCTCCTTCACACATCTTGGCGACCTCATCTCCATTAGAGCCTTTATTTTTGCGGGGTTGGCTTCGATGCCCCGGTGGTTGATAATAAATCCAAGGAATTTCCCAGACTCGACCCCAAACACACATTTTTGTGGGTTGAGCTTCATCCTATACTTTCTCAGGATACTGAACATTTCCGCCAGGTGGGCGATGTGGTCCCCAGCTTCCTTGGATTTTACCAGCATATCATCCACATACACTTCCATTGTTTTTCCAATTTGCTTTTCAAACATCATATTCACTAACCTTTGATAGGTCGCCCCAGCATTAAGGAGGCCGAAGGGCATCCCTATGTAACAGTAGAGCCCTCTATCTGTGATGAATGAGGTGTGCTCCTGGTCAGGGCTATACATGGGTATCTGATTGTACCCAGAGTAAGCATCCATAAAGCTAAGGAGCGCATGCCCCGCTGTTGCATCCACCAATTGATCTATCCTCGGTAATGGGAAACTATCTTTTGGGCAGTGTTTGTTTAGATCAATGAAGTCTACACATGTCCTCCACTTTCCATTGGGTTTCTTTACGAGGAATGGGATTGCGAGCCAGTCAGGGTAGAATGATTCCCTAACGAGCCCGACCTCGAGGAGTCTATCCACTTCTGCTTTGAGAGCCTCGGCTCGTTCTCCACTTATAGGTTGCCTTTTTTGTCTGACTCCTTTCTTGCTGGGGTCGAGATTGAGCCTGTGACACATAATGTTAGGATCAATCCCAACCATATCCTCGTGAGACCAGGCGAACACATCCAAGTTATCTCTTAAAAAAGTGACAAGCCTTTCCCTTAAATTAGGGTTGAGTTGCGACCCTATCTTCAACACCTTAGAAGGGTCTTGTACGTCAACAAGAATAGGAATAGTATCTTCCGCTGCTCCAGTTCGCTCTACATGTTCTGGAATGCGAGGATCAAGGTCTAGATCATACTCGCGAGCCCGGCTTGGCTCGACCTCGTAGGTATTTGTTTTATCATGTTGGGGGGTCGCATCCTCCGGCATTGGGGTTGCACCCACATGTCCATATTCATTCACAATAGTTGTTTCTTGTATGATTCCACTTGGTAGCTCTGTTAGTGTGGAAGTTTCCTTGCGTTCCCATTTGCCTTTTTGGGCTCACACAGCTGCCTGTTCTGGGCTCTCTCCTTCGTCACTAGCTTCTTCTACAATTCCTTCTTGGAGTACCATCACAGGTTGCGAGGCCTCCATCATGAGAGCTCCTGGGATCGTATCTACCTGGATACCCAAGTTATCAAAGTAATCATCTGGAAGCTCCTCGATTGAGATCATGTTACAATTTGGTGAAGGCATGAGGAATATCTTGCGAGGCTTGTCTTCCTCTTCGCATTCCATCTTATCAATCATAGAGTTACTCCATTTTTCTACTGACTTAAGGGCCTTGTTATAGCATTCACGAGATTCATGTTGCGCTCCCTTAACACATCTAACTCCATTTGGGGTAGAGAACTTCATAGAGAGATGGTAAATAGAAGTGACCACCCTCATTTCTTTTAGAATTGGCCTCCCCAAAATAGCATTATAGGCCGAGGGCTGATCTACTACCATAAAATCAGCGATCTGTGTAGTTATACAGGGCTCGTCCCCTAAGGTAACGAGGAGCCTTACGAGTCCTTTGACATTGACTGAAGCTCCAGTAAAACCGTAAAGATGTCCTACGGTAGGGATAAGGTCTCTATCCACGAACCCCATTTTCTGATAGACCTCGTATGTTAGAACATTCACTGCACTTCCATTATCCACAAGGACCCTGTATACATTTTGCGAGTGGGGGTGGTGGACCCATTTCGCATCTTCTTCAGTGAACATGATATTTGTATCTTCCCCCTTGAAGAGCTTTGGGGGTCGTTCCTGCAGGTGATGAACATTAGTGAGAGGTCGCTCCTTAGCTTCGCGAGCATATCTCTCTCTAGCCCTATTGCTGTCTCCCCCGATGTGGGGTCCTCCAATTATCACATGAATACTTCCACCTCGCGTTTCCCTTTCCTTAATGACTAGATTCTGTTCAGGTGGCGGGGCTTGATTATAACCAAGGTCAGAGTTGGGATTATGTTTCTTCACTTCTCGAACCGCCCACTCAGTTAACTTTCCATCCCGAATTAATTGATCCACTTGCTGTTTGAGCTCCCGATAATTCGTTGTATCATGCCCTGTTTGTTCATGAAAGGCACAATATTTGCCAGTGTCTGCAGTTCCTTTCGGACCCATTTATGCAGGTCTACTGAATACCCCCTTGTGCGCATTGACTGCGTAGATGTGATCAATTGGGGCGACCAGAGGGATAAATTTGTCTTCGCTCCTTGCAGGGCGAGCTCGAGGAGGGGATCGCCTTGGGGGATCGCGTTCTCTCCTTTTTGGGCTTGGGCTTCGATCCCGTCTTCGCCTCGGGCTTCTGGAGTCCTTCCTTTTCACTCCCCTGTTTCTACTCCAACTGCTACTCCTTTCATTATACTTTTTTAGAGCTGCAAGTGACTTCTCAACGCGCTTGAAAGGCTCAGCGACCCTGTGCAACTCAGAAAGGGTGTTAGGGGTTTGCTCTTGTAATTTCTTCCAGAACTCAGTCCCTTCTCTTACTCCAGCGATAAGGAAATTCTTTACAGCTTCATCATTCGCCCCCCGTACGCGAGGTACTTCAGCATTGAATCTCTTGAAATAGTCATGAAGAGTTTCTCCTTCCTTCTGTTTTATGTTCGCCAAGGTGGATACAGGGGGTGCATAGAGCATCGAGGATTGGAACTGCTTGATAAAGATATCAACAAATTGCTCCCATGAGTCGATAGTAACTAGGGCCCCTAGCTTTGAAAACCATTGCTGGGCACTTCCCCTTAGTGAGGCGGCAAACAACCTACACCTCGCTAGCTGCGAGACTTAGTATACATCCATCTCGTTGTTAAATCGAATTACGAACTCAGCTGGATCAGTATCTCCATTATAGGTCATATCTGAATGATGGCCATGAAACACCGAAGGGAGTGGCGCAGTTCGAATTTCGTGGGTAAAGGGCGAAGAAGAGCCCATAGTGCTAAAGATCCCTTTCTCATTGTTCATTGCGTCCAAGGCCTTTTTCAACTCCTCCAGCTTATAGTCTCCCACTTTAACCTCCTTGTCCCCCTCCTTTTTCTCTCCAGTACTCCCATGGTGTGACTTAGTCTTTTTTGGGACGCTAGACCCCTCCTGGTAATTCCTGCGATCCTTCTTTTTACGATCCTCTTCATGGTATTGGGATCGTTCTTGGTCTCGATGAGATGGGGGTCTATCATCGCGATGATGGGACCGCTCACGCTCTCTACGAGGAGAGAAGGGTCTGTCATCACGACGATATGACCGCTCACGATCTTGATGAGGAGACAATGGTCGATGAGGGCCCTTGCTTTTATTCTTAGATTCTTCATTCCGAGGTGCATTAATCTTTTCTAGTTTGAGACGGAGGTCGTGTTCAGTTAGCTTCTTTCCGAGACGGTCAAAAACGCTAACCGATCTCCCTTCAGATGAGGCAACCTTGTCATGCGATCCTCCCTTCTTTTCAAGCGAATGCTCCTCCTCGTTCTAGTCAGGGTTCGTTTGATCTGTTAGGACATCCTCGAAATCATCAATAAGTTTCTTGGCAGGGACTTTGCTTCCTTCCCCTTCATATGTTCGACCACCTGTCCTGGAATTCCTCTTCGATCCTCTAGAACTATAGCGCTTCTCCACTTTTGCGACCCTCTCATGTACAGCGGTCACTTGATCACCGAGGCCTTTTAGAAAAGACATTACCTCGCTGGTCAACGCCACCCTCTGTACTGGGGGGGTGTGCTCCTCCTTGTACCCAGTCTTAGAGTTGTCCTTGGACACCTCGTCAGCTGAGGGATCCCTCGTCAGGGGATCATCCTTGTTAACCTTATGCGATCCCGGAGTCTCTCCATCGTTCTTCTTTTTGTGTGATTTAGTCATCGCTTCTCCCAATTCAATGACCTTGCCCCTCCTTCTAGCGCCAAATGTTATAAGGAGAATATTGTATAACAATGTTTTGGAGGTTTGCTGGATTAACGGAGCAAAATACGGATATTTTGCTAATGAAAGAAGAACAGGGGATTAGGGTTTGTGAGTTTAGATGTGGCTGAGCTTGATAGGTGTTTGCAGGTTTAACTGTTTCTTATCCGTATCAAGGTGCCTACGTACCCTATTTATAGGGATCAAGCCGTACGTAGTTCTTGGAGAACAAGTTACCTAGGCGGGCTAGGGTTTTAGAAGATAAGTCATGGCCCAACCCCACTCGTATAGGGCTGATGTGGCAATGAGTCCTCAATTCTATCCATGATCCATGGTTTATAGAAGGAAACCGATGGTCTCGCATGGTTAGAGAAGTGAAGTAGAGCCTAGCATGCGACCTCAAGGGGCCTGGCCATGCGAAGCGATCCCAAATGCCTAATTACTCATATGACCGTGAGAGGCCTAGCTACGAGCCTTCTAGTAGAGAATGAAATAACGATCTCATTTAGCCTATATATTTGATGATAGCGCGAAGCGGTCCCAGAGAGGGAGTGTCAGCGAAGCGATCCCTTAGACCAGATCATGAGCGAGGTGGCCCTGTAGTTGTGCCGGGCTAATTCCAATAGTGGACTTTAGTGACCCAATTGTCATCTTCTTGGTCCATAATCAATTATGAAATGTTAATTTAGCTAATTAAAGCATGATAATTATTATGCCCAATTTGGGGCATAACAATGGCTATTCGAAAAGACCATGAATTGGAATAGCATACTCAAACTCAACTAACAAAGACTTAAAATAAACTTAAATATAAAACAAATATTAGAGACCCAGATAGAATATCAATTCCAAGCTGCAAAAAACCCCCATCTTCCACCTCAATCGTCATTGTTCTGAATTCCCATGCTAGCCGACCCAGCATCTTGAATCAACCAATCTCCCATGCCTTCAACTTTTTCTTCATCCGCCATTTCATCCAGGTAAACTTCCTCATCAACAACCATGAAACTAAAGTCAGACATCAATCAACTAATGAAGTAAAGCGTCTCGACTTTGTTGCTGCTGTTAAATTGTTATTATCAGTGGTGAGGAGTATAGGATTAGAACCATTTCAATTTTCAGACTTGGCAATCGCTGATAAATTTGTGTTTTGTTCCAATACCCGCTAAATTATGGGGAGAATTAACACGTTAAGTAATAGGGGGATGAGAGAATTAAGGGGTGAGAATAAAAGTTTTTTGTTGGCTATGATTCGACTCCTAATTAACAACCTGAATAGTTTATATTCCAAGTAATCGATAGAGCTCATGTATGGACGTTCTCTATGTTATACTCTACATAATCAATTTGCTAATAAATTCCCTATTATAATCACAGTGAAAGAGGTTTACAAGTACATTGATTGCTTATGTTGTCTTTTAGAATGCACTCGAAATTCAATAGGTGTAATTACATGCGACATTCTTTCTACATATGTAGGGAATATAGTCGTTGTCAGACTGGGCATACATGGTGGTTTCGTTGAACAAGATGGGTCAAAGAATATTCATCCTTACCGAGTATATTTTATCAATATTGTGGCTATTCACGCTAGTGAGGTTCCTCCCTATTTATTTTGGTAATTGAGAAGATGACAATGTTCGATTCTTTGCGTTCTAATACCGTGTGTCCAAGTATGGATTGTCACTTATTTGTAAAGCAGGTTTATGAGTCTCTCAAAATTGTGCCCTGCTGTTGATTGCAACCTGTGTGGTACTGATATCTCTAAGTCTTATAAGTACGGATCTAATAACTTGGCTTTCATGAGTAAAAATCTTTTGGTTGCTTCTATCCGCCTCCTTGGGATATTATTCCACTCAGATATTGCTGCTTGTGGTGTAAAAGATGAAGATTTGACTGAACATAGCAGTAAGGATTTTACTAGAGTTGGAAATTCATTGAACTTATTATATGAGAGTTATGAGTAATGTAAGGTGTAACGATGATTCTGCGGAGACGGTAGGTTACGTTGTTTATGGTATAGGGTTTATTCACATTTAAATCAAAAATTAATAGATTAAAAAATAATATCTTATGAATTCTCTACATATTTTGCTGATATTGTTTAATCATTTTCTAAATAAGAAAATATTAGTTTTATTACCATTGCAGTTTTTTTATATTTTACACATCAATTTCTCCTTTCATATATATTCTCTTCTTTCAGCTTCATGACCTGCACAGTTGATCAATCTCGTGTAGTTATTATTGATGAAATTTGCACAAATATGAGAGATACACTAATTTTTCATTAACCAGTCTCATATGAATTTGAGATAGCAAACTTTTTGTTTTATTACCTCCTGTTCTCTTTTCGTTGCTATTGGCAACTCAATACGTGGAAAGTTGGAAGGAATGGTCATTTTGTATTGTTTGAGCAATACAGGAAAGTTTTGAATTTTTAGCAGAAGATCAATTTATTTATTCGACATAAAAAATGGATTAAGTTCGACATGATGATTCCAGAAAATATTAAGTAGATAACCAAGAATTATCAAGTCAAGTAATATATCACCAATGCTGAAGAAAACAATGAGAAGCTAAAGTGTCCAATGCAAGTCAAAGACACAAAAGGTGCTAAAAATGTATAAAGTTGAAACCTTAAGGAAGAAACTGCAAAAAAGGAAACAAAAAGATTTAATTGTTAAGCCAACCAAACCTTGGATGTTAACTGCATATTGACCAAAACTATCGAACATAACTACAGGATGATTTCGGTAGATTTTGAAACTATGTTCACACTGGATCCAGTTTAGGTACAATTATTTCAATAGTTTTTAACTTAACTATTCGTTAGTTTTGATTTGGACCGAGATTTTT
Source organism: Saposhnikovia divaricata (assembly GCA_036435485.1). Classification (NCBI taxonomy): domain Eukaryota; kingdom Viridiplantae; phylum Streptophyta; class Magnoliopsida; order Apiales; family Apiaceae; genus Saposhnikovia; species Saposhnikovia divaricata. The sequence goes on along the minus strand of CM071600.1, from coordinate 153,160,985 downwards.
GATTACTATGATACTTTTAATACTCTGACGGTTTATGAAATTTATTTTATAAAATTAAATAAATTTATTTTAAACTTATTAATTAAGTTATTACAAATTCAAATAACTTTTTTTTATAAACTTTAAATAAATTTGTTTTATATTAATAATTTATTACATAAATTTAATTAAATTTATTTTAAACTTAAAGTAAGTTTATTATAAATTTTATTAGTTTATTATTGAAATTAATTAAGTTTATTATTTAAATTATTAAAATAAATAAGTAGCAGTTCGATGGATTTGGAGCTTCATTCGATAAATTTGCATCAGTAGCTTATCCGATAGTTTTTTTTATAAACTATCGAACATTCGAATTGAAGAGTACTTCAATAGTTTTTATTAAAAACTACCTAAAAGTGTATTGGTGGATGCATTAAAGTTTGTACAGATTAGTGAAATGAGCGGATACAATTCATCCATCTTTTTCGATAGAATTTGAAGACTACATAAAAGAAGCAGAAGCATTTTGTGTCTTTTATTCTTTATCTCCCTCACGGAGACAAGAAGAAGAAGAATAAAGAGAAATACAGAGAAGGAAAGATACAAATATATATACACACACTTCTCAACATGGAATTTTGATAATGGTTGGAACAAACCTTGTAGTATTTTTGGAGCCATTACAAAATCTCTATGGTAGTTATATTCTTTAGACAAATTATAGAGATAGATTTTGTGTAGGATTTAACTTGTATATTCTTTGTAGAAGCAAGAACAAATTATTTTTGGTAGCCGGTTGATTCTAATCACCGGGTATAGCAACCCCTTGAAGATTTATACATCGAATTTTTTCTTAGAAATCTTGTGCTTGTCATTTAATGTCCTGAACACTATATACTCTCAAGAACGCGAACCCACTCAAAGAACACTAATTAATTTATCCGTAAAAGATTCAAAATTTCTTTTTATAATTAGTGAGTATCATATTCAATCCCCACTTCTATGATACTTCGGAACCTAACAATTATCATAGCAGTTGATGGCTTCAACAACCTTATTTCAATAACATTTGCAAATGGTGAGGGGATGATTCAACAAGTTGGAGCAGGTTCATGGATAGGCCAAATGAAAAGGTTGTTCTCTGATGAAAATTTGTTTGCGTGGTTTCTGATCAACATGTTGAGATTATATATATTTGCTATGAATAGTCCAGCTCTCGTGTGGCGAAAATCACATACCCATCACTGATTTTATGCTAGGCACCTAATTGCTAATTTTGGTTGATAACTCAAGAAGGGAAAAATTAAAGGAGAAAGTTGTTGAATTGTGTAGCCAACTGATAAGTGCCGAGTTTACTTTGTATTGGAATGCGTTGTTAGTTGCCGAGCATAGAGCCCAAGATTGGTTTGTTGATAAACCATTAAAACATTGGGTTTTGGCTTTTGATAATGGAAAACAATTTGGTACCATGACATTTAATGTGAATGATAGTTGGAATAATGCCATCAATGTGTGAAGAAAACTCCCTTCATTATAGTGGTTAATTCATATTTTATAAGCCGGTTGGATATTTTGACCAACGTAGATTGAATATAGAGAAGCAACTAGTGATGGTAATGAATTCACAAAACATTCTACAAAAGTTCTTAATAGATTGTAGACACGTGCAAGTGACCATATGAAAGTAATTGCTCGCGACACTAGGGTGTTTGAAATGACAACAATGAAATGTGATCAAAAGGGAGGAAACCATAATATTGTTCGTCTAATAGAACACATATGTACTTAACAAATGACAAAATCACATTCCTTGCTATCATGTGCTAGCCTGTGCCAATCAAAATTTTTGACACACAATGAATGGTATAAACTAGATGATGCAAGAAAGGTACATGTAATACCCACAGATCGGGATCAGTGATTCAGTCCGTTACATTATAATCCAACAATAAATATATATTCCACAATATAATCTAATAAAGCAACACTACTTATCCCATTTACAATCCAACACCACAAATTATAGTTTTAGAAATGAGTTCCTTGGCCAAGTAACTGAAACCTAAATCACTAAAGAATAAGACTTTCACTACCTTTTCTCACTATATGATATATTAGAACCATTGTCCCTCTTTGTTATAATATTTATTTATAATAAAAAAGAATGAGCGAACGAGTGCCCTACATGATAATTAAATTATTTGTACCAATATACTAATATAATATAACAATATAACATATAACAATATACACACTATGAAATATGATCATTGTTAGGGAAATAAAAATGAAATTGTAAAACAAACAATAGTGTTCACAAAATGTTAATAGCAACACTTTTAAATAAAGTACTTTAGTAAAAAGTAGAGTATGCAACATTTTTGTAATTTATTTCACAATATTTTTTTAAAAAAATATTGCAAAATATATATTACTTAAATTAATACTTCATTAAGAGTTTTTCATAAAACTGCACAATTTTTTATATTCAAATTATATTTTGTGTACACTGAATTTTCTTTTTAAACATTTAACACACAGTATAAATTTATTCAAAAAGAGTACATGTAGATTATTTGATTCTATAGACCTAATTTCAGATAAATGACTTGTAGTTTAATATTTTTGCACGAAAATGGTTAAATTATTATTTATACCAAATTTGTGGCTAATCATTGAATTTCTCAATCCTAAAGTGGTTCCGGATTCCTTCCGCTTGGGTTTTTTTTGGAATAAAGTAAGATTGAATTACATTTTATTGATTGTAGTTTAATTTTTTTTACACATTATTGGCAAAAGTAAAAAGGTATCTATATTATTGACCTAAATTCATATTGGCAGGTAGATATAATAAAAAATATTTATCTTTATAGATAGTTATTGTTTCTTTTCAATTAAGAGCAATGATATTCCGCTTATCCTTTCAGATGTATGAATTAAATAATAGTAAATATAAGAATGTTTAATGTGCAGTAGAGAAAAAGAAACATATAATATGAGACGTTATTTGTCTTCCTTACTATTGACTATTGTATTTAATTACTAACAGTAAACTTGTCAGCCAAAGAATATTTTTTTTTGAAACAAAAATAGAATCAGCTTTATTAACCAAGATCTTGAACTAATACAATAGAAAGAAAGGGAGGAATCGTAGTCCATTCCCTACATCCAGACAAAGAAATGGCTTCTCTAGCGACCCTATGAGCAACCATATTCGCTGAACGTTTAATAAACTGAACTAATGAGGACCTGAAGTCCTTTAAAATTTTGAAACAATCTTCTATGATATCGCCAAAGTACGAAGAATCTCTTCTCTTCCTTGATATAGGCTGGACTACTAGCAGAGAGTCCAACTCGAAAATGACATTAGACATACCCTTTTCTTTTATCCACGACAACACTTCACGAAAAGCCACAGCTTCTGCAATCTTGGGTTGAAAATCACCCTGAAAAGATCCTCCGTAACCTGCCCCAAACTCGCCCCTTTCGTCCCTTAACACACATCCAAACGAACTAACTTTCTCCTCTGAGGAAATTGCAGCATCTACACTACAAGACAGCCAACCCTGCTGTGGTTTCTTCCATTTACTAACTCCCTCCCACCTGTTTAACCCGACTGGCCTGAGCTTTTTTCCACTGGTCTAAGGAGTCACACGCTGCATGAATAACTAAATGAGGAGTCTGGAACTTTCCCTGCCAAACCACTGCATTTGTATTCGACCACAAACTCCAAGCAACCATAATTTTTTTTTCAGAATCCGAATTTATCCATGTCTCAAAAACCATAGCTAAAATATGCACAGTAGATCGGTCACTAAAACTTTGAATATCAAGCCCTGACTCTTCCCAACATCTACGAGAGAACGAGCACGTCCACATTGCGTGAGCTAGATCTTCTTCCCTGCCCCGGCACACAGGGCATTGAGAATTAACCTCTGCCTGTTTTCTCTGCAAATTGTCCAACGTCGGCAAACAGTTAAAGAAAACTCTCCAGGCAAAATTCTTTTTTTTTTTTTGCGAGGAATGATAAATTTCATTCAAGAAAAGATGATACATCAGAAGAGATAATAAAAGCTTCATCATCTAACCGAAAGGTATGCTTAACCAATCCATGAGTCTAACAACCCATAGGAAAGAGATTCTCCCGGAAGTTTAGATAATTACACCTTTATATCCACCAAAAAAGGCCTCGTTAAAAACCCCACAAGAGCAAAACCCTTTGGGAAAAAAACTCAAGCGGGGAAAAAAGAGTGCCCTACTACATAAATGGGTACATCATTTAACCAAAAACTAAAAATCAAAAGACTAGAAACTTCTTGATTCTTCAGCTTGATTGCTCCACTATAATAATCCATAATCCCGCCTTCATCTATCTTCTCACCCTAAAACCCAAAATTATGTCGTCATCCATCTTCTCTTTACACTTCTTTCCTCCGAAAACTGAATATATCAAAACAACAAATAATATTATGTCAAAGAGCCATTAATATAATATACATTAAATAATTATTACACTCGGTAAACATAATAAAATTGAACAATTTTATATATCTAACCAAAGGAGTCCCTATGGTTAGACATATAAACATCAATTTCTCATAAAAATCTACTATAAAGTCATCTAAAATTACACCAGATTCCAAATCAATAAACGATCCATATCGTCAAAAAAACGACATCAACATTAACCCAAAATTAGTCCACTAAGCCATAAATAAATGGCACACCCTCAAAGGTACAAAACCATGTAAAATGGTACAATCTTACTAATTAAGACATATCAAAATAAGAATCAAATCAAAATCGAAACCACAATCAATTCACCCCCGATTATGCAAATTTCAAACATCAATTCGTTCACAATAAAAATCCTTAATTAAGCCATATCGATCATCAATTAAAAATTAGTTACAAAAACCATAAAAATGGTACAATCATACTAAGCTAGTTAGCTAATTAAAAACAAAATAAAATTGTAAATTAAAGCACATTAAAAACTATTGAGACACTATCAATCATCTATAAACAAAATATAACTGAATAAAAAATTAACAATCAATTATAATTAATGCAACTGGGCCAGATCTTGAAAGAACAAATCCCCACAAAACCAAACTTCTAATTTAATTACAATTATACATAAAAACGTAAACTAAAAACATTAAAAGAGCAATAATTATAAAAACAATTAGACCCAAAAATACGAAAATCAATTAACATTTAAAGAGTAATCAAATAATCAGGAAATCAAAAAAATCAATTACACTAATTATGCAATTATCAAGGGAAGAAAAGGATACTGATATTTATAACTATCTAGACCACCATCACCGCCGGAATCCGGCGATCCACCACCGGAGCCTCCACACCAACATCCCTCCACCCACGGAGTCAACACAAGTAATACATCTCCTTCCTCCCAATGTTATAACACAACCCACCCACCACTCAGCTATCTTGCAATCACCCCGCCGTCCACCCACCTCCCGTATCCTCATCCCTCCGCCCTCCCACCTCCGTTCAATTATCACCTAACCAAATCAATTACCAACAAAGACCCATAAACATCAACACCTTACTAGACTAGTCTTTTTTATTACACTCTACTCTTGAGAAAACCTCCAATTTTTAAAGAAAAAGTAAAATCCAAAACCCCCAAAATGGGTACCATTATCAAGATTACTCCAGACAAAATTCTTGACTTTGGGAGGAATACGCATGTTCCATAATTTCTGCCAATTGAACTGAACTTGAGTTATAGGCTGATTCATCACCCCCCTCAGACGTTTATACCCAGTTTTAACAGTATACACGCCTTTTTCATCATCAATCCAACACCATTTGTCCTCTCCCACATTACGACTACGAGGAATTCTCAGAATCCTTTCCACAGCATACACAGAGAAGATATCTTTTATCATACCTACGTCCCAGGTCCCGTCTTCTTGGCGCAAGAGATTATTCACATTGATATGTTGTAAATCTGCTACTACAGGAGTAGTAATCTTTGCATCTGGTAACCACGGATCTCTCTAAACATTTATAGACTCTCCTGAACCCACCTTAATCCTACTCTCTGCAATAACCATATCCCTAGCTTCCAACACACTACGCCAAATATAACTCGAATTATTACCAATGGTTGCTTCTGTAAATGTGACAAACAAGTTCACGATGCATTTGATCGATTTTGACCAAAATTAGATCAAATTGAAATAAACGAAAATTAATATGTTATTTTCCAAAGAATATATGTCAAACAAGTTCATAATGCATTCGATCGATTTTGACCAAAATTAGATCAAATTGAATTAATCGAAAACTAATATGTTATTTTTTCTTAATTACGAACCGGATAGAAATGTATTATAAACTAAATCGAAACAGAATCGAAATATGTACCCACCTATTATGATAGTAGGTCAACAATGTAACTATATTTTAATTTAATCAATTACATAAAACAAAAAGTAAAATTATAATCATCAAAAATAAAATTAAATCTTAATTTATTTCAAAAATCCTAATTTAGGATCCGAAACCACCTAAATGCTGAAATATTCAATAAGTAATCGTGATTTTGACGTAACTAATAATTTTACTATTTTCGTGAAAAATAATTAATCAAACATGTATCATCAATAAGTCTTTATTTGTAAAAGGGTAAATGATCTGTTTCATCACTGTACAATAGCAAAACTTTCAGTTGGGTTACTAGCCCAAAAAAGTTTACAAACAGAAAACTGTACAATAAAAATATTTCAAGTAGGTCACTGTACATTTAAAAAATTTCACGACCGTCGTTAAAGTTTGACGGAAAAAGTTAAACTGAAAATCAACTTTCAATGAGGTCATTGAACGTTCAAAAAAAATTAAAATTTCAGAAAAATTATATGAATTTAAGTATAAAATTCAGAAAAATTATAAAATTAAAATTATATGAAATTTTCAGAAAAATTTCATAAAAAAAATTTTGAAATTTTTTAATTCGAAAAAATTTATACACATATCTTAAAATATTCAAAAAAAAATTATACACATATCTTGAAAATTTTTGAAAATTTTTAATTCGAAAAAATTTATACACATTAAACTGAATGAATATGCTCATTCAAATGTGTATTTTCGAATGATTTGAATTTAATTAAATTTAAAAATGAACATACCCATTCAATTTATATGCGTATAAATCGATACATGCGAACAAATATTTTAAGATATCACAGTTTTTCAATCAAAAGTGAATTTTTAAATTTTTTTCGAATAATTTGAATTTAATTTAAAGAATATTTTCTGAATATAATTTAATATAATTTTTTTGAAATTTTCTGAAATTTTCTGAATTTTTAAATATTTTCAAATTTTTACTTAAATTCTGAAATTTTTCTGAATTTTTAAAGTTTTCAAATTTTTACTGAAATTTTTCAAATTTTCTGAATTTTTTTTTGAATTTTTTACTTAAATTCATATAATTTTTCTGAATTTTTAATTTTTTTCGAATTTTCACTTAAATTTTGAAATTTTTCTGAATTTAAATTTTTTCGAATTTTTTCTTAAATTCTGAAATTTTTCTGAATTTTTAAATTTTTTCGAATTTTTACTTAAATTTTGAAATTTTTCTGAATTTAAATTTTTCGAATTTTTTCTTAAATTCTGAAATTTTTCTGAATTTTTAAATTTTTTAGAATTTTTACTGAATTTTTTATAATTTTCTAAATTTTTATTGAATTTTTTACTTAAATTCATATAATTTTTCTGAAATTTTATTTTTTTCGTTACTAACACTCACCCTTTTGAAATATTTTTATTGTACTTGAAAACTTTTTTGGCTATACCCAACTGAAAATTGCACAGTGATAAACAGATTAGACGTGCTGCAAAATTGACAGTTTTTTGAATTCTCATTACTCCTCGATGCACAACGCTCAAAACTCACTGAATATAAAAACGAGTTAGAACCGTACAAGAAACAAGAAAAAGAGTTGATGGGTTCCAAGGAGATTTACAAAAACGAGCTTCGATCTGCAATTCGTGATCTCAATGAACGTTGTCTTTACTCTGCTTCTAAATGGTACTCATTTCTTAAACCCTAATTTTACTTTTCTTGATTTGATTCAAAATTGAATGTGTTGATCACATGGGCTGTGTTTATTTTTTGTTAATTTTGGATTTTGTGAATACCCATTTGATCAAAATTTGATCTTGATGTACTTTGAATCAATTCTTGAATTTCTTGTATGTATCTGTCATATATGTGTGTGTATAGGCTTGTGTTTGGATATGCCTACCAGTGAATTTCATGTATATATAGTGAATTTTGATCAAAATTTGATCTTGTTGTACTTTGAATCAATTCTTGTATCATATATATGTGTGTGTATTGGCTTGTGTTTCTATATAATTATCTTGGCCAGCAGTGAATTTTGATGTACATATAGTGAATTTTGAACTAGTATAGTGAATTATAATTTATATCTTTATGTTTAAGGTGAATCTTTTTTATATGGTTAGCGAATTATGTGTGTAAATTTTGTGAACTGTGGAGGTTTTTAGCAAGATTCTTGTATGGTTGACAGGGCAGCAGAACAGTTGATGGGGATACTAGTTGACGAGGAAAAAAACATTCCTGTTCGTAATAAGTACCTGAAAGTGAATTCCAGCACTCGTAGACGGTCCCGGACTGATGAAGCTTCTTCAACTGTAGGTGCTGCTTCCTACGTCTCTACTCCGGTGCAGAGGGACGAATACAATGACGGGATGGACAATGATTACTATGTTTTGGCTAAGTCTTATTTCGATTGTAAGGAGTATAGGCGTGCTGCTCATGTGCTTCGGGATCAGTCAGGCAAGAAAGCGATTTTCTTGCGTGGTTATTCTCTTTTCTTGGTTTGTTTCGAATCTCATTACTCGTTTAAGTATGCTGGTATCTGTTTGTTGATTCTGTTGAATTACATCCTGTTTATTATCTCTTTCGTAATTGCACTTTTGATGATCTTTGTTTGTAATTGCACTCATTTAAATGTATTCTACTTTAAATCCCATGTGGCGCACGGTTTTCGTTATGTATCTTGTTATTTTATTTTAATTTGTATTTGATTTTATTATTCAAACAATTTTTTTAGTTTTATTTAATATTATGAGTTGTAATTGAAGTCGTTTAAATACATATTAAATTGTATTTAATTTCTTGTGGTCGACTACATATAGAATACGTGGTGGTTGTTTAATTTGTGTCCATAATTTACCTGGATCTACAAGAGAAACCATTTTTAGCGGATTTTATCCATCTGCCTCATCATTTAATAAGTAATTAATTTTTTTCTATTTATTGAAAAATGTAAGAACTTCTCTTTCCGTTCGTTCGTAGGGAAGGACTATTGATTCAAGTTTAAGTTTTAATCTCTTAATATCTAGAAGTGTGAGAAATAATTGGTGTGTTTGTTTTTAACTAAAGTAAACTAATTATAAGCAAATAAAACTAAGTTTTATCGATCAGGAGAAACAACCCGAGAACTAGGGTTCTTCAGTTGGTTCAATGATGTTGACGTAATGCGATATCTACTTCTCGTACTTTGCTAAAAACAATTCTTCTGAATTTTATAATGTTCTCTCCCAAGATACAAGATAGTGCCTATAACTATACCTCAAAAATCAATCCCATGATCAATTGAAATACAATTATAAACTATTAAGACCCAAGAATTACAAGTTTCACAGTCCTGTTATTAATCTCCCGATTCAATAATCGAACTATGTATACAAAATCATGAACAAGAATTATGACTCCTCTCCCAATTCATCATAATCCCTATGAATACAATTAAAGGTTAGCTACTCCCTTAATTGAGTTAAGCCCTCAATGATTGATTAGCAAAGTAGAGAATTTGCACACAATTATACAAACATATATAACCAACGAATACTACCTAATTCTCGGATTAGAGAATTAATTACCCATGCTAGATAAAGAAAATAAGCATATATTAATGGGCAAAATCATTGTTACAAGAGAATAGAGTTAAGAAAATACAACTTGAAGAATCTCTTAAATCTTGGAGTAAATCCCTTCAATCCTTGCTCTCAAATCCTCTCTCAAAAGTGTTTCTCTCTCTCTCTTCGCGTACGATACAATAAAAACCCTAATAAATTATATACATACTTGGATGGGCTTTTTAAAAGCTTTTCAATCCGTTAAAAGGATAATTTCAACTAAATATAAAAGACATATTATTAAAATTTCCGTCCAGGTACATGGCCTTGAAAATCAGCTTCAAGCCCTTGAACGCCGAAATACAGGGCCTTGAAAATCAGCTTCAAGCCCTGGAAAAATTCTGCTCATGTCTTTCACTCTTGCTCTTCTTTTACTCCTTTTTCTTCCAATATTATCCTACAAACATCAAAAATCATCTTAGCATCCAATCCAAGTTAAAATGCTACTAATAATGCTAATCAAGGACAAAATAATTACAAATCAAGATAAATGAGAGATAACATGCTACAAAATATATGTAAACTTAGCATGTATCATATATCTATGGTAATAGTATGGTTATTATAGTTATGAAAGGATCTGTTCCTTTTATTTGACTATGCTACTAGACTAATATTGGAAAGTATATATAGATAAGGATTTGAATTTTTAATACGAATGCAGGGATATTTATGTAAACTAGGGGGTGAACTCTATTTATACACCACACATAGTATAACTAAGGGTAGATAAAGAATACCACACACCAGACTTCGTAGAGTTGTTAATAATGAAGTCATTATACATTTTAATAGGTATCAACGAAGATTTAATCTTATTTACCATGTATTCCTCTTTGTTTTGTATAGGCTGGGCAAAAGAGAAAAGAAGAAGAGAATGTTGAGCTTGATGGACCCCTGGGCAAGAGTGATGCAGTGAATCAGGAACTGGTTTCACTTGAGAAGGAATTGTCTGTGCTTGAAAAGAAGGGCACAATTGATTCCTTTGGACTGTACCTTTATGGTCTTGTTCTCAAAGAAAAAGGCAATGAGAATGGTGCACGTAGGGTACTTGTGGATTCTGTAAATGAATACCCGTGGAACTGGAATGCTTGGTCAGCGCTTCAATCTGTATGCACTACAGCTGATACATTGAACAGTATTAATGTAAATAACCGTTGGATGAAAGACTTCTTTCTTGCGAGTGTATACCATGAACTCCGAATGCATAATGAATCCTTAGCAAAATATGAGTATCTAGAAGGAATTTTTGGGTATAGCAACTACATCCAAGCTCAAATTGCTAAGGTCCAGTACAGTCTAAGGGAATTTGATCAAGTAGAAGACATATTTGAAGAACTTTTAAGTAATGACCCTTATCGGGTTGAAGATATGGATGTGTATTCTAATGTGCTCTATGCAAGGGAGTGCTTTTCAGCCTTAAGTTATCTTGCCCACAGAGTATTTATGACAGATAAATACAGGCCCGAATCATGCTGCATTATTGGTAATTACTACAGTTTAAAGGGACAGCATGAGAAGTCGGTCATGTATTTCAGGAGAGCACTTAAATTAAATAGCAAGTATTTATCAGCTTGGACACTTATGGGACATGAGTATATTGAGATGAAAAACACTGCTGCGGCTGTTGATGCATATCGGCGAGCTGTAGACATTAATCCTTGTGATTATAGAGCGTGGTATGGATTAGGACAAGCATATGAAATGATGGGGATGCCATTATATGCTCTCCATTATTTCAAAAAATCAGTGTTTTTGCAGCCTAATGATTCTAGGTTGTGGATTGCCATGGGTCAGTGTTACAAAGCAGATCAGCTTCATATGATTGAGGAGGCAATAAAGTGTTACAGGAGGGCAACAAACTGCACTGACAGTGAAGCAATTGCTCTTCCCCAGCTAGCAAAGTTGCACACTGAGCTTGGGCGTTCTGAAGAGGCAGCATACTACTACAAAAAGTACTTGGAAATGATGGAAAACGAAGAAAGGGAAGGTCATGACATGGTAAAAGCTTTGATGTTTCTTGCTCAGCACTGCAAAGAGCAAAAGAGATTGGAAGAAGCAGCGGTATATTGTACCCGTCTGCTCGATTATACTGGGCCAGTAAGTTGCTTTTGCCTTTCTTTCTATCAAAATTAGTTACAATGTGCAACCTTATAAATAACGTTCTTGTATTGTCATGACATCTTAAATTAAGCTTCTACGTTTGCTTGAAATATCATTGCAGGAGAGGGAACAAGCAAAGAGTTTACTGAGAGGAATAAGACTTGAACAATCTAGTTCTCCTGCTATGGATGTTGATCCATACCCTCTAGAATAATAATTATCTGAGAATGCACCAGAATATTGCACATCTGGTGGCAGTAGTAAATGCAAGAAACTTGGCTAAATAGGCAGTTTCTTTTTTCCTTTTTTAATTTTTGTTGTGAAGTCTGAATAGGCAGTGCTGATAATATATACTTGCATCATAAAGAAGTATGATAGAATTCTCTCTTCTAGGGGATGACACTTTTTTGCTGGAAAGTTATTGTTAATAGACTTGTTATGTTAGACTGTAACTGAAGCTATGTGTAAAAAGGTCTGGTCCAAATGAAAACCATGCTTAGCAATTAGCGTGAGAAGCTGAGATCTGGATAACAAATGTTCTGCATGTTTTCAGTCTTATACAGTATATTGTTGTGCATATTTGTTCTAGTGCAGAACATTCAACGTTTGCATCACACATTTTCCGGTTCTCATTTGAACTTGCCTCATATCTATACTTTTTATTAATGTGAAAAATCATGTTTTAATGGTAAACAATAGTACTAAATTACCAAAATACCAAATGTGTACACTATTGTGTACCATTAAAACATAGTTTTCCACATTAATAAAGAGTATAGATTTATTTACTTTAATTTTTTGTAGCTTCAACTCGGGCTCGATTTCTTATAACTACAGATTCATTTACTTTAATTTTTTTAACTTTATCTCGAATTCGATTGTCTATAATTGCATAATTAAATAGTACATTAATATTAATATTTTAATTTTGGCTCGTGTTCAATGTGCTTGTGCTTTGCACGGGTTATGGGCTTGTACATGTTAACGCATATATTTTACCGTAGGTAGTATGCAGCAAGTTAAGATTGTCTAAACAAGTTAACTCACACTATACTATTGGGATTGCTTCAAGATCTTGTTTTACAAGCAAAATCTGCTAGAAGAGTCGTGCAAGATTTTAACCTTGTAGCAGTACGAGTGTTTGTGATACCCCATCAGAGTTCAGAGTAGATACAATTTTTCACCTGGTCACCAATGGCCTCCAATATCAAACATGAAACGTCTGGATTTACGTACGGATGCAGTCCATTTTTGGTAGAAGTTGGTTAAAGGATTCATTAACTCTCGACCTCTTATAATCAAAATTTTCAAAGGCATCAAGTTTTTCGCTGTTCCCCTTAACTAAAAATGTGACGGTGAGAAGTGTGTATATGGATGCAAAAACGGAAAATGAAGAGAAATTGGGACAAAGATTGGCTGGCGATTAAACACAAAACAAAAAACACAGCAGAGTATTACGGATTGCAAGCATTTGTTTGGTTTATGCCTTTATGGACTGTAGGAGACATCTGGAGGACCCACAAATCTTTTGACGAAAGAGAGGATCATATTATGGCTACTCTTTTCTTGCAACATCCCACCACCCCCAGGACATGGTCGTCAGTCCACACTAGCTTATATTTTCAGCCAGGTACTCATCAGAAAATAGCTGCTAAATTTTAACTTCCAGTGTTTTATATGAGTATATAAGTAGTACGGTACAAAATTGGTGCGAAACACAAGTTTGTATTTTATTTTAAAATTTGAAAATGTTTCAATAATAAAAGAAATATATTAGTAGGTGATAAGAAGTATGTTTATAGAAAAATATTTGGGCTTCTTTTAAAATTACCCATCTTAAGTTTTGGGCTTTTAAAAATACAGGCCGAAGTTTCTGAAATTCAGGCGCTACGTTTCATACTTTCATTTATTTTAAAAATACGTTTTTCAATTATTAGGAAAACACTGTCTCTGTTCCACTCCTCAACCACACGCAGCTTGAAGACGCAGTTCAGTACGTATTAACTCTTCTCCTTCAGTTAGTTGGCCCCGCAGGACTAAATTCACGACAACTTTTGGTTGAATCGGAGCGGCTAGATTTGTAAGTATATTTATGTGTTTTATGTATGTATGTAGATAGAGATCAAATTGAGATGAGAGATTTTGTTACAGAATGAGAAAGGATGTATGTATGTCTATTTATGTGTTTTATGTATGTATATGTTATGAATTGTAGTATAGTATGAATTGGGTTTGGAAGATTAGTTTTTGGGGGTTCAGGTTTTTGGGGTGGTTGTTTGGATGGGGTTTGATTGTGATGTGGTGACTGGAAGTGCATTGTTGGATATGTATGCAAAATGTAAAAAATTGAAGAGTCGATACAGGTTTTTAGTGAAATGCCTAAGAGGAATTGGGTTTCGTGGAGTGTGCTAATTGCTGGTTCTGTTCAGAATAGAGAGTTTTTCTGGGGATAAATTTATTTAATGAGATGCAAATTGAAGGAATTTGAGTGAGTCAATCCATTTATGCTATCATTTTTCGATCATGTACAGATGTATCTTCACCAAGTTTTGGTTCTCAAATGCATGGTCATACAATAAAGGCGAATTTTTGGTCTTACGTCATTGTAGGAACTGCCACTTTAGATATGTACTCGAAGTGCGGTGAATTGTCTGATGCTAGAAAACTCTTTGATAGGTTGCCAAATCATAATCTGCAATCCTATAATGCCATATTGGATATGTATGGAAGAGTTGGAGCTTTAACTCAATCATTCTGCGTATTTGATGAAATGAAAAGAAGGGACCCTGTTTCTTGCAATGCTATAATATCAGCTCATGAGCAGAACGGAGATGAAGAATCAACTCTATCTTTCTTAGTCTCCATGCAGATGAAGTTGTACATGCTCATGTTCGAATGATGGATCAGCCACCGGGGCTGCTCTTCTTGCTGCGGAAACTCACAGTCCGTGGCTTGTTACTACGAGGGGTCAGAATTATTTCGTTTGAGGGGATTGATTGGTTGATGTTGGTTGGGGGCAGTGAGTTTAGTGTGATTTGGGGCTCATTGTGCGGGGTTGGGATGGAGATCGTCTCGAGTTTGCAGGTGGTCTTTTTCCGGAAATCGGATGCCTTTCATAGAATTTTTTATTTGGTTTTTCTGGTTTCTTGTTAGTGATAGTGTTTTGTGTGGTTTTGTTTATTTTTGTTTGAAGGTTGTTCCAAGTGAAAGTTTTGTTTTGATGCGGTTTGTTCCGCTTATTTCTTGAGAGGAGTCTTCTCATCTCTGTTTGTAAATATTTTGTATGATACAAATTTTGATCCATGTATAATAAATGATGCAACTTCATTTGCTAAAATTCACAGTTATTTTTATTTATTTTCCACATAATGCATCTTGGTTGCAAAAAAGAATCGTTCTTGTCTCTATCAGTTGCAACCTTTGCAACCATGGTTGCAACCTTTACAAACATGGTTGCAGAAGTTGCAAACAAGGTTGCAACTGATACAAATAGGTAAATCTGAAACAATTTTCTATTTTCTTGCATATCTGTAAAAGGTTGCAACCAAGATTGCAACTTTTGAAACCTTTGCAAACAAGGTTGCAGGATTTGCAACCTTTGCATGACTTAACATGTTCATGTGTCTTTGTGTAGTAGTTCTAAAATATGACAGGGAAGAAGATACATATTGAAGAAAGGAAAATACTTCATTAATCATATCATTACATAAGAAAAGGAAAATTACATAAGAAAGGAGAAAATTAATCATATTTATTCTTCTCTTTCTCTTCCTCCAATATCCATTGAAGGAAGATCTCATTTCCTTCCTTCCTCTCTTTGTCTGCTTCTGCTAGTATCTTAGCAGCAGCAGTCTTTTTCTCTTCTTCTTCGCGATCCTTGCGAATATGTTCATTCATGATTGCCCACTCTTCAGCAATCTCTTGATTTATCTCAGTCTCTTGCTCCACTCGTTGCCATTGGAGGCTAACAATTTCATACCATGGCAGATTCTTTTCTTCCTCAGCACTAACTCTCATGTTGCATGACATTTTGGCTAAAGGATTGTTTTGAGATTGTGTATAAACTGTAATGCGTAAGATAATGTGATGAGATTTTCTTTTCAGGCCTAGTACTTATATAGGCAGACCAAAGGTAAATGAAGAGGCATAGTTTAAATTGTAGAGTATAATGCTCTACATGCATTGAATATGATCCTTGACTATAATTATTTTCATGATTTCCAAGAAATAGTTTACTGAATGGTTATATCTGTAGGAAAAGGTTTGGCTCTCTGCAAAAGCATCAATTTGCATTGGTGAAATTAACAAGTAGGCGGAACACATTAATTAACAAGTAGTTGGATTTAGTTAATTATTGCCTGTTGAAAAGGTTGCAACTGTCGTTGCAAAGGTTGCAGCTGACGTTGCAAAAGTGATAATATGTACAAGTACAAAATGCAAAAAAATAAACAAAATGCAATTTCATTACTTGTTCAAAATTCACTGCTTTAATATTCAGAAAAGGTGATATATATTGCTCTCTACTTCTTTCATTTGGTAAAATTACAATGACCTTCCTCTTTCACTAAATCTGATCTAATAGCCTGTCTGTTCAAACTTGCTTTAAATAGGAAGTGAAAAGCTTGGTTGCTTAAGTTGTCTTGAAATATGTCTAATTGACTCTTGAAATATGTCTAATATGAATTTTCATAAGCTACAACTGATACAACTAAGTTGCAAACATGTTTGCAACTTCTGTAACCCTGGTTGCAACCATGTTTGCAACCTTTGCAACCATGTTTGCAGAAGTTGAAACCATGTTTGCAACCTTTGCAAACATGGTTGCAGAAGTTGCAAACAAGGTTGCAGAAATTGAAACTTATAAAAAGTACTAGTTTATTTAGCTGGCAAGTACTATATTCAAAGGCATAAGTTGCAACTAATATTAATACAATAAAGAACATGATATAGAACTTGAATTTGATCGTAATGTACATTCTAAAAGTGTCGGAATGTTGTTGAAACATGTTCGATGATTTGTTATCCAAACCGTATTAAGAATAAACAAATCTTGTAAAGAATAAATCGAACTTGCAACAAAGGGAAAATGATCATGAAATGTCATTGATGTCTGAATTCAATCATTGATATATGGATACAAAAAAAAACTGTATGAAAGAAAAGTTGTCCATCAGCCGATGATAACTTCTCCCTGGAACTTGTAACACATTTGCTGCATTGTGAAGAATTGTAGAAATTCTCTCCAGCATGACTTGTTAAAATCAAATCTTTTGCGCTTACTATACCTTAAAGGAGGTGCCCCTACGGGGCCAACAAAAGTAATGGGATATGGGGAGAGATGGAGTCGAGGTCGGGGTGGGGTGGCGGAAGGTGGCCGTGCGGGGCCAGAAAAAGTGTCTGAAGAAGTTGCCATGCTCCTAGTACAGTTTGCACGAGATTACCCTTCTGAGGCAAAGGGTTACCTTTCACGAGATTATCAATAATCAAAGAAGCCTGATTAACTTTCACAACTCCAGAAGGTACATTATAGTCTTGAACAAATGGCTTCATTTCTTTTCCGAATAGTCACCTTGAGAAGTTGGAACAATTATTTTATTTTCCCATTTGCTTGTGATTTCACCACCTCAAGTTCTAAAGTAGCATATAGGAGCTTCTGCTTTAATTCTTCAATACTCTACAAATTCAGATGCAAATAGTCATACAACAATTCATCAAATATCAAATAATCCTCTTTAGTTACAATACCATTTGTGTTCTTGTCATGTCATATAATCATATAGCTAGAACAGATCATTTACATTTGACATTATAATGATAAAACATAAAAACATAAAGCTAAAGGGAAGCTTTTTAGATCATTTTGATGAACAACTAAAACACCAATCCATAATTCTATACATAACTAATTCAAAGGTGGAAGGACTAAAAATTCTGGTCCCGTCCTTGAATTCCCAGCCCACAACCATCGCAACTCAACTCCATAATTCTCTAACTGAACATAACACTCCTCCTCCAATCCTAGTCATTCTTTCACACAACTGATCAAACACCTTCTGTTCATTTCTTCACTACTATTACAACACAACTACTTCACCTTCCGCACACTGTTTAAGCACCAAACAAACACGCCAATTCTACAACACTCAAACAATCACACAATACTAGTCAAATTCTGAAGGCAATCAACTGAACAACAACTATAATTCCAACACTTCAACAACTACTATAATTCCACACCGCCTCTCACTTCGTAAAACATAGTACTTTTAACAACGATTTTGTGATTTTCTTCAACAAAATAACCTAATAAAAATAATCTAAACCTTTATCCGACAAATTCAATTCAATTCAATTGCCCCAACTCAGATGTATATAATCTAATTACACAACACATGTAATTAGATTCATAATAGTTACAATTAGTGAAACTTCAAATAATCAAGAACCACAAAACTACATACTTACACATACATTTATCTACAATTTGTCAGAGTTAATAAACACACACAAAGATACACGTGAAAGAGAGAGAGAGAGAGAACAACTTCGTCTTCTCCGCCGAGCTCGAAGCTTCTCCGGCGATGGTGACGGAGATGTGCCCCTACGGGGCCGTAGAGAAGAGAAAGAAGAGAGGCATAGAGATACGACGGAGATGCTCCGTCGGCTCATGTACGACAAAGATGGTGGTGGAGGTCGGGTTTGAGTCGGAGGTAAAGAAAGATGGTCGGAGTCGATGATGATCAAGACGGTGGGCTCGGAGTCGATGATGATGATGATGAGGGTCGATCGATATATGATGATGAAGAAGGGGATGAAATGAGGACCGTATTTTAAAAAAAATAGAAGTATAAAAACAAAGGCGGTAGTATATTTACAAAACTGAAAGTATACATTTGGAACCACATTTTAAAGACCGTAAAAACGTAAATATTTACAAAAACCATATATATTTTTGTAGATTTCCTAAAATATTTTTACAATATGAACTGGTGAAACAACAATTTTGTCCGAGTGATAAATTGAACACCCCCTTCCCCTCCCCCTCTCAATTCATATTTTGTTTTGTCGATAATGAAGTTAAAACTCATTGATATACATAGTATCTATTTACTGTAACAATTACGTATTTAATTTATACATTAAGGAAACCATTTTTCCAATCTCCTAGTTTGGTGTTAAGAGCAACTCCAACCCAATACTAAAACATTATAATAGTGTTGTGTTATGCCATATTTTTGGCATGTCTAATAATCTCCCAAATTTCTAATATTTATTATTATTAATTCAGATTAATAATTATGACTTGACCGCTAAGTTTTATCCTCTCTCTGAAACGAGGAAAGAATCAATCTCAATCAATCAATAACGGAAAATATCTCCAAACGATATTCTTCAAATCAGGAAGATATCACAATGACAATATTAAATCAGATAAAATCAGTAATTACCACATTAATGAAGTTTATCCCTAAAGTCTCTTAGGGATAGACACAATTGCGCAGAACTACGTGGGCTTGATCCTATATAAACTTAGGTACGTAGGCATCTTGCCATATATAGAATCCGATACATGAGACAAATCGAGACACCTGCCAAGTCCAGCCCCTCTTTTTTTTATAAACCCTAATCCCCTAAAACAACCACATACTCATAATTCGCTCTATATTCCAGCAACCCTCCGATTTCGTGTTGTTACGAAATTCCTCCAACAACATTTGGCGTTAGAAGGAGGGGTTTAATTTTATTATTCGTGGAGGACGAATAATTTAATCTAATTACAATGGGGTTTTGGGGTTTTTGTCGTATAGCACAAACGGTAGAGCCAAACAGTCATTACTCATCGGCTACAAGAAATTAAAAATTTGCAAAAAGAGGCTATGGTGGTGGCACTTAGCAGAAGGAAAAAACAACAACAAAAACAAGATGGGGTGAAAGCATTGAACGTGGGACCCGCACCGGAAAACAATAAATTACAAAGCAGAAGAACAAAATAAAAAGGCCCGGAGATATTCGTGGTCCCGTGGACAACCAATAAATAAAGGCAGAGACTCGCGCCAGCCTTCGTTTGCAACATATAATATGAAGCCCACCTGGAGAGTAGCAACACGCGCAGCACCACAAGGAGTCAAAAAAAAAAGAAAAAAGAAGACAAAAGTTAAGACAGTAAAATCAAGACACAAGATGGCGGGACCCGCTGGATCAAGGAAAGGAAAGGAAAAAGGAGCAGCATAGTTGAACACAATTCACGCACGAATCATCAAACTAAAAACAAAGCAAGCACGTGGATGAATAAAGAATGGCGAACCAGGTTCATGGGACCATGGTGAAAAAAAATGACAAAGAAACTTGAGTAACAACGGAGGCCAAAACGAAGCAGGCAAATTCATAAATCGACAAAGAATAGAAAAAAAAGAAGATAATTTCTTTTTCTTATTTTAATATTCTTGTAAATTAATTATGCCATGTCATGCATGCATAAATTACGTTTTTAATTATTTTTCAAAAAAAATTTAATATTAAGAATATTCGTGCGAGCTATATTTTTATGCTTGTAAAATTATTGCGATTTGGAAAATATCGTACGAGATATTTATGCTGATGAATTGTGGATATTTATATTGATTGATTTGCGGATATTTTTACAATCCCGTACGAGCTGCATACTTTGAAGAAAAAAAAATTATATATGCGAGACGCATAATTTTGAAAGAAATTCTTACAAAGAAGGACATTATTTTCGAAGAAAATAAATATCGCGACACTCTTAAAAGAAAATATTTATTATTGCATATGAATTGTAAAATATTTTTCCTATATCGTCGCGATAGTACATATATGTAAAAAATATTTACAAACTTGTGAACTAAATTGTCAAGTAGGGTAGCCTAGACAAGTTATAAATTCCACAATGCTACAAGCTTAAGTAAAGTGCAGCACCCTATGGATTATTGAAGGCCCATGAAGAATGGGTGAATTATTGAAGGCCCATGAAGAATGGGTGGGAAGACATCCCTATGCAAAATATCTTTAAGACTTCATAGCACAGCTAACCCAACAAGGGACGCATGCGAGGTTCGCCAGGAAACCTCAGCATAGCCAGCCCAAGAAGGGACGCGTGCGAGGTTCGACAGGATTATATTTACATCTCTTATTGAAAACCCCGCAAGACACATCCTTATGTGGTTGTATCAGACAATTGAATAGCGTATACGCCAATTCGGGATATATACAAACGCCAAGGTCCTAACTGGACAATAAGGATCGCAAGGATTTCAACAATATTATTTATACTCGCACTTTTGAAACCTTGGCAAAAAAAATGTATATCTTATACTGGTGATCGCATGGTGTCACACTTGCATTCGCATACGCCTAACGAGCACAGTGGTGCTCTAAATATTTTTCTAATCATCTATTTTAGCTGTTTCAGCGATCGAAAAAATTTGGAAGCTTGAAGAATGTTTAGTTCTCCACTCAGCAAGCTACACTGAAGAACTGGGGGCTAGTTGTTATGCCATATTTTTGGCATGTCTAATAATCTTCCAAATTTCTAATATTTATTATTATTAATTGAGATTGATAATTATGACTTGACCGCTAAGTTTTATCCTCTCCAAACGATATTCTTCAAATCAGAAAGATATCACAACGACAATATTAAATCAGATAAAATCAGTAATTACCACATTAACGAAGTTTATCCCTAAAGTCTCTTAGGGATAGACACAATTGCGCAGAACTACGTGGGCTTGATCCTATATAAACATAGGTACGTAGGTATCTTGGCATATATGGAATCCGATACACGAGACAAATCGAGACACCTGCCAAGTCCAGCCCCTCTATTTTTATAAACCCTAATCCCCTAAAACAGCCACATACTCATAATTCGCTCTATTATTCCAGCAACCCTTCGATTTCATGTTGCTACGAAATTCCTCCAACAACACGTTGAATATTGTATTTTATCAACTTCAATTCAACATTAAAATGGTATCACAAGAATATCAAATAAATAGCGTGGCATCAAATTTGGTGGCCAAATTTGATGACAAAAGTAGGTCTGTCAACTGGTCGGATTCGAATCTGATCACCTTAAATATACGAATCCGTTAAGATTTTTCAGATTCGGATCGGATCGGATCAGGAGTCGGATATTTTTTAGGTCGATCCATATCCGATCCGTTCAAATTTTGGGTTATCGGATCGGACCTCCGATCCGTTTAATAAATTTTAAAATATATATTTTTTTTAATTTTAAATAGTATTTTTAAAATTTTTTGACGGAATAAAAATTAAAATTATGACATATACATTGACAAATCTAAATTTATATTCCAAAATAATGTTATTTATATAAAATTTTATATATCATATATTTTATATATATATATATACATATATATAATATTATATATTACATAAATATATAAAATATATAATAAATATAATATATTCGAATCAGATCGTTATCGGATAGGATCGTACAAAATCCATATTCGCTCATTATCGGATCGGAACATTAACGGATCAGATTTTTTTAGAAGGATCCATACCCGCTAATTTTGCTACGGATCGGATCGAATTGGGTCGGATATCTGATCCATTGACATGTCTAGAAAAAAGTACATTTGGTGTTCTCTTAACACCAATTTGGTGTCTTCATAATTTCTACTATGCTCTTATATTTAATACTATTAAATAATTTTTTCCCCTTAATATCCTACTAAACATATTTTCTTTATAATAGTATTGAATATTGTGTTTTATCAACTCCAATCCATTATCCATTATAACTATTATAGCCCAACATGGGTTTTGTTCCCATTTAGTAAATTACAAATTTGTCCTTAGATTTTATTAATGTTAAAAATAAAAAGTTGAGTGGAATTGAACCCAAGACCATCATGCACCTATAACTTGATGTTGACATGTACAACCACTATGACAAATCACTTAATTGTGAAATACTTTAAAACTCATTCACTACATACTCAAATAACCCACTTATTAGAAATATTTGTTTTATAATTTTTTCAGGATAAAAGTGTTTGCATAATTATACTAATTTAAATAATTTGAATTTTGATAAGAATTAAACCTACGACATTCATATACTCATAAATTTATATCCACATTTATTTTTATGATTTATTAGGGATAAAATCATTAAAATATTTTTCTCATATAATAGTAAAAATGGTAGTCGGGGTAAGAAAATATAAATGACACATATAATGTCGTGGAAGTCAGAATTAAGAAAGGTATCGAGGTGGCCGAAAATTAGTCAAAAAAAAAAATTAAAGTGAGAAGGTAGGTGACGGAAAATAAGTAGAAGTCTATCTCGAGTAGGTAAACGGGCGGAAGTGAAAATAGATTTATAAAAATTTATTACAATATATCTATCTTTTAAAATTATGCATACTAGCTTATAACCTGTGCAAAGCACGGGTTATTTTTAATTTTTTTACAATTTATTTATAGGGTAGTATAATATTATAACTATTAATTTTAATATGTTATTGAAAGAATTTGAACCTTGTATATAATAATTTTTAGTACTAAATATAAATTAATATGTTGTTAGCGGGAATCGAACATTAGACTTCTGTATATAACAACTTTTAGTATTGTATCTTACGATCATTATTTATTTGAGTTGAAGATCTAACGGTTGTAAATGAGGGATAACCAAAAATAGAGGTTAACCAAATTACAAATTATACCCATTTTCGCTTATTATAGTATAGATATAATAGATATATATTAGTCAAATTTCCGGAATATGTTTATTACTCCCTCTGTCCCATTAGATTCTTTACATTTGGGACAGAAAGTTTGACACGCATTTTAAAACTCATATAAAGTATAATTTCATAAATTATTTTAAATTTTTTTCTTCTGAATAAGAATTTAATGTTTTATTCAAAAAAAGAAAATTTTAAAAATAAGTTATAGAACTATACTTTACATACACCTTAAAATGTGTGCCCATCAGTGTAAAAAAATTGTACAAAAATGAGAGTGACGGAAGGAGTATTAAATTAATTTAAAAAATGATAAATAAAGTGTATAATATATTTTTACTCGGTATCAGTATAATATTCTATTTTAAGTATTAAAGGTACCGAGGTTACCGAAAATTTGTTAAAAAAATCAAAATGAGGAGGTAGGTGATGGACGTAGAAGTCTATCTCGAGTAGGTAAATGGGGGAAGTGAAAATAGATATATAAAAATTTATTACAATATTTCTCTATTTTAACAATTATGTCTCTATATTATTCGAATGGCTATAATATATTTATTATTAAATTAATACAAAAAATGATAAATAAAGTGTATAACATATTTTTACTCGATATCAGTATAATATTCAATTTTATTTTAAGTATATTTACATTATATCGGTTAATCCTATTAGCATCGGGTAATTTATAGATTGACTAATAAAAAAGATTAAAATATTGAAAATAATAAATAATTTACATATGAGATTTGGATCTGGTAAAAAAAATATCAATATAGTTTTGATATCTTTAGTCTCTCGCACTATATTTTTGCAACATTTTCGTAATATGCTAATGTTATTAATTTCATACAAAATGAGTTTTACAACTATATACTTAAATAGTAATTTATCAAGTTCACTTGAGTTTTAAACTCCAATGCGAGTTTCACCCCGTTATGAGACTAGCTAATAAACTCAAAAAATCGCTGATATATATAATGTCTTATTATCACGGATGTGGTATGTGTATTTTTTTATTTCGCGAGTATCATTTTTGTGTTACCACAAATTAAAATGATATTTCTTAGATGTTTCATTATCGTAGTTATCATCTTCTTTTCATAGATTGAATTTCATTATGCACGTGAACTTTTACAACATAATTTATTCGGTGCATACATTGACCAATCTCATTTTAAAAACCCGTTATAAGATATGACACTTTTATTTTAGTTACTCATGTATTTGGTTGAATTTGGACATGTCTAAATATGTTTTGTCTTGAAATTTGAGATATTATCTTCGCTTTTTGAAAGTTCACTTAGGACAATGGATGGTACAATGTATTTGAAAAAATGATTTTGTTATGGTCAATTTATTATCGAAATGATACATCTGAATTGGTCAAATACCATAATCCTAGAAAAGCACATATCATATATTTATTTTGGATGTGCACAATTATTAGGATAAATATGTTGTGCTTCTTGTTCTCTGAAATTGGTCGGAGAAAAAGATCCAAAATTGAAAAAGTGCGCTGAGCTTTTCCAAGCAGAACATATGACTCTTTTATTTGTATTTTTCCGTCACATTACATTATTTCTTACAAAATTAGAAATAACATAAAATTTAATTCTTCCTCCGTACCAAAATAAATAAGCTAGCTATTTTTTCACCACCAAAATTATTTTGGTAATACTTGACAGTTACAATTAACTCTTACCTATTACTTTCAGTCCGTCATTTTTCTCACACTGATTAAACACAATTAAAAATATAACTTTTACAGTTCAGAATCTGATAATATTTTGAAACTGTAACATTTTAAATAAATCAAAATACGTGAAGTAGATTAACACGAGAAAATTATATGAATTATCATATGGCCCGTGCTTTGCACGGGCTATTATGCTAGTTCAACACTAAAATGGGATACTAAATGGATAATGTAACATCAAATTTGGTCTCAAAAGTACATTTGGTATTCTCTTGACACAAATTTAGTGTCTTTCATAATTTTCACTATGCCCTTATATTTATTATTAAACAATTTTTTCCCTTAATATCCTACAAAACATAGTTCCTTTTATATTTTTCAACTTCAGATCTTATTAACTCTAATTTTTTGTTTTTAACTCTGATCTTGATGTATCTTTTGATTCTAATATTTTTAGTTCTAATATTCTATTTTTAAAATTTCTTATTTTAAAACTTTTACAAATTTTGGATTTTAATTTTTTTATAAATTGTAAATTAAATTAGTAACTTTAATATTATGTAATCATAATATTACATTTTAAAATGTAGTAGTGATTGGTAATATATAAATTAAAAAAAATAAAATATTTCATCTTATATATGAAAGATTTCTTATAACGCCCTAGAAAATTTCGTATTTATAAATATTTATTTAATATTAAATGTGGAATATATTATGTGAATATTGTTTAGAAGGTCAATTATATGTGATATCGTGTTTACATGTTTATATGATGATTTATGTGTACCGTGTAAGTCCATGTTGTTGTGGAACGAAATATAGGGTATATTTATTACGTATTTAATGCTAGGGTTTATGGAAGCTTCGAGTTTTAATGGCTGATCAAGTGTTTCGTGACTTAACTCAGGTCCTCACAAGATGCCTACGTATCTTGTAAATATCAAGAATCAAGCAAATCAAAAACGTAGTTCTAGGTTGAAGGATCAGGTCCTTTATATAGGCATTCGTAGCCTTAGAGTTAGAGTAGGGTTTGGAATCTTGGTGGACAAGATACCCACTCTAAGCCCGTTTCTGGATCCTTCCATGAGGAAGGCTAATTCGTATTGGACTCCTATGACTTGGGGATCGCTCCTTAAAGAATTTGGATATCCATTGGACTTGATAACCGAATTCTATTTTTGCTCATTTATCTAATTACGAAATTATTATCATAATTAGGGTTTTGGGCCTTACAATTGGGCTTTGACTTTGGACCAACCTAGGTTCATTCAATGTGTCATTAAATGTATTTCTAGGGCTGACTTTAAACCCATATCATTTGCCCCCCAACTTCTAAGAAAACTGATCAGGTTTTCATTGAAGTTAAAAGGCTCATGTACACTAGTGTTTGACAGATATCGTCTTGAATGTAAAGTGTGGAGCGACCTACACATTTACGACGAATTGCCTTATTCGAGGCTAATCAATTTCTACTGGTATGCTATAAGCAGCGTTCTTAATCGTCCTCTTATTAGCACGGATGTCAACAAGTTTAATCAATGTGTTAACCTGCTTGGTCGGAATGTCATATATCTTCTTGACAACATCCTTATTTTCCTTATACTCATGAGTATTTTTTACCATGGTCATTTTAACCACACCATAATTTTGCAGAACTTATGAAATTTTTCCAAAAAACCCTATTTTTTTTAGGGAAATTAGCAAAATCCATCAGAAAATTTCGACCAGGATTCCTGATCGAATTTTCGACCAGGATCCTGGTCGAAAAATCAAAACTCTAGCATTCTGGTCGAAGACATTTCGACCAGGATTCCTGATCGAACTTTCGACCAGGATCCTGGTCGATTAATCTTCAACTCTGCAGTCTGGTCGACAGCACTTCGACGAGGATTCCTGGTCGATATTTCGATCAGGATCCTGGTCGACTAATCCTCACTTTGGCATTCTGGTCGACGACCATTCGATGAGGATTCCTGGTCGATATTTCGATCAATATCCTAGTCGACAAAACTTCATTTTAACACCCTACTCGAAGGCATTTCGACATGGATTCCTGGTCGACATTTCGATCAGGATCCTAGTCGAATAAATGCCATTTTGTCACCTTGCTCGAAGGCATTTCGACATGGATTCCTGGTCAACATTTCGATCAGGATCCTATTCGAATAAATGCCATTTTGTCATTCTGTTCGAAGGCATTTTGACATGGATTTCTGGTCGACATTTCGATCAGGATCCTAGTCGAATAAATGCCATTTTGTCATTCTGTTCGAAGGCATTTCGACATGGATTCCTGGTCGACATTTCGATCAGGATCCTAGTCGAATAAATACCATTTTGTCATTCTGTTCGAAGGCATTTTGACATGGATTCCTGGTCGATATTTCGATCAGGATCCTAGTCGAATAAATGCCATTTTGTCATTCTGTTCGAAGGCATTTCGACATGGATTCCTGGTCGACATTTCGATCAGGATCCTAGTCGAATAAATACCATTTTGTCATTCTGTTCGAAGGCATTTCGACATGGATTCCTGGTCAACTGATGTCGATCAGGATCCTAGTCGAATAAATGCCATTTTGTCATTCTGCTCGAAGGCATTTCGACATGGATTCCTGGTCGACATTTCGATCAGGATCCTAGTCGAATAAACTTGGGCTTATAAATTGGGCCTGCTAACCTTTCTGGGCCTCAACCCATTCTTGCTTAATTATTTATCGGATTTAATTAACCAATATATCATTTTTTTTGGGACCTCCTAGATCTTCTAGAATCTTCTAGGTCCTTCCTTTCTTTGGGCCTATGGGCCTCCCAATGGGCCTTAACCGGCTATCACCGGTTACTTGGAATTTTAACCGGCTGGTAGCCAGTTATGAAATTTCTATAAAAGAGTGGAGTGAGATTCATTTCTCACTTCACTCTAATACACTTCACTTTCCTCTAAAAATTTTCTCAAGTATTTCTTAGTGTTGAGGCGATTCCCGGCAGTTTTTTCAGCAATTTCATTATTTCCGGCGTATCTTTCACCGGTTTCTGGGTTTCTGTTGAATATCTATCTTCTTCATTCAAAATTTCTGGGTTGGTGCATTCATCTCTTGAAGATCAATGGCAGACAAAGCAGCACAGCATCTTGCAAAGATGAACTCAGCTTCAAAAAGAGGTAACGATATCGAAATTCGTTCCTCCTATATGAGTTTAACTGAAATGATCAACCTTCGTGGAGATGATTATCCATCACTAGCTGCTTTAGGTGCCTATAATTGTTGTAATAAATTTCATGATGAAGATATGATTAAGAGCTATAACAAACTTTATTAAATTAAAAGCCCCTATAGGCTCTTCAAGGCTTAGGTTCCCTTTCCATGAGTTTATTCCCAAACTTTTGGCCGACGTTCAAGTTAGCCCATGTCAACTTCCCCCCAACGCATGGCGATCCATTTTGTGCTTTATGGTCTTATGCCTTAGGAAAAAATTCCCTCTTTCTGTTTCCTTGTTTAGGAAAATATTTTAGTTTTATAATAGCTCTTCTATTCAACCGGGGTGGGTCTATGTTAGACAACGCCCTAAAATTTCACATATTTTTAACGACCACTCGGTTGTTGACAACAACCCCAAGTGGAAAGAGGAATTTATGTATTTGGTTTGGAAGGGGGGTGATTGGGGCACCCTTTTCCGAAGTTCTTTTGGTAAGGTAGTCGACCGCAACCCTAACAAAATAGTTCTCAACACGGAAGGGCAAGCAGCCTATGAAGAGCTTACTAAAGATAATGGAGAAACTCTGTGTTGGGACCTCATTAACGAGGAATCTTTAAGGGCCGTGGGCCTTTCTTCTGTTTCAGACTTGGGTAATTACCACTCCTTTGTGAATTTACTTCATTTTTAGATAAACTTATATCAACTTTTTAATTTGTTGTTTTATGCAGCTGTTATGAAAATAATGCGAGAAACTGACCCTGGTGAGGAGGAAACTGCTCGCATGAGGAGAGCAAAGAGGGCCCTTGACACAAGGGGCAAGGCTACAGATCCCGCCTTCCTGCGCCCACACAAGGTGCAAAAATAGGATTTGGTGACTGTAGATGAGGAAGACGGACCTGTTCAGGTTAATGTTCAATTGATTGTGTATAGGCCTCCGTGGGGCTTTAGAAAGCAGGACTCTGTGGTCGGTTCCACAAAACACTCGATGGACTGGTCCCTAAATTCCATAACTCCTTGTGACTACAAGGATTTCATATCGGGAGGGAACATGGATGAGGCTGAGCACCTGGGAGCCCAAGCCTTAGCATCTGTATGCCTCTCTTCTTTCATACTGCTTTTATATTACAGTGTCTCGTGGAACTAACATTCTTGCAGGCGAACATTCATTTCCAGAGCATGACTCACCAGGCCAAGGCCAGGAAAAGCAAAGCCAAGTCTTTTGAGACTAAGTTTCAGAAAGAGAAGATTAAATGTGGAGAAATCGAAGAAAAATTAAAGGGGAAGATGGAAGAGTTGGAGGCTTCCCAAACTGAGGTGGTGCATTTACGGGCCAAGAAGGAGGAGCTTATCGATGAGTATATGGATTCTGTGGATTTTCAGAGCCTGATGGAGAAACATGACGAGGTTCTTTATCCTGTCCAGTATACAGATGGCTGGGACGAGGCTCTGGAGGCGGTGCTTAAGAAGCACCCTGGACTGTTCTCGCTCGAGGACTTTCCGAGCCTACATCCCCCTCCTCCTCCTGTCGAATAAGAAGAAGGTGGGGATGAGCACATGGGAGATGACGATAGGATTCTTGCTCCAGAGGTTTCTCCCCTTCGGAGAGCTTCAGATACCACTCATGCATCCCCATCTCACTCTGCAGGTGTCTCGAAGACTCGGGGAGACGAGGAGAAGTCTGCTTCTGAAGCTGATGCTTAGTTATTTTGTTGTAACCCTGCGTGGCACTTTGACTTATATTTTGGTTATGTAACTTAACTTTTATAGCCTTCGGGCTTATTTGTTTAATTATGCATTTTTCGGGTTTTTCATTCTACTTGGTTATTTTGCCTGTTGCACTGTGGATTTCTTTAGCTAGCAATTTAAATATGCTTTTGTATATGATAGGCACAAAATAGCAACCAAGAGAGGAAAAGAAAACCAACTTGCATTAATAAAAACTTGGATTGGGTCCAACCCTTACATAAATATTTTAAATTCCTACTCGGAGTTTGCAGAACTCTGAAATGGTCCCATCGACCTTATTTATACTTTCCTACTAGATATAAGCCATATCCTATGCAAGATAATCAAACATAATAGACTTTGAGGTTTGATGCGTGCCAAGTACGAGGCACCTCATTTCCTTCCAATGTCTCCAACTTGTACGATCCACGTCCCAGTGTTTCCTTGACCCGATACGGGCCATCCCAATTTGGGGATAGCTTTCCCTTCTGTCCAACTCCAGATGCTTCAATCTTTCTAAGCACCAGGTCCCCCTGACGGAAGAACCTTTCTTTCACCCTTAGGTTATAGTAGAAAGAAGCTTTCTTCTGATGTTCAGTATTCCTAGCATGGGCTTCGTCCCTTACTTCATCGATCAAGTCGAGGGCTAACCTCATTCCTTCTTCATTTGTGTCTGGTTCAAAAGCTTCAATCCGTGGAGATGCATGCATGATTTCCACGGGCACCACAGCTTCAGCCCCGTAGGCTAACATGAATGGGGTTTCACCAGTCGTCACTTTACAGGTGGTGCGATATGCCCAGAGTATGGGCAACAGCTCATCCACCCAAGTGTTCCTAGAACGTTCCACCCTTTTCTTAAGTCCATCAAGGATGATTCGATTAGCAACCTCAGCTTGCCCATTGGCTTGAGGATGGGCAACTGAGGTGAATCGAAGCTCAATTCCATTTTCATCACAGTAATCTCTAAATTCTTTGTTGTTGAATTGTAACCCATTGTCCGTAACTAGGATCTGTGGTATCCCGTACCTACACATGACATTCTCCCAGAAGAACTGCATGATTTGCTTCGTTGTGATTTTAGCCAAAGGTTTGGCCTCAATCCACTTTGTGAAGTAGTAAATAGCTACAACTAGAAACTTCCTTTGAGCAGTGGCCATAGGAAAGGGCCCAAGAATGTCCATCCCCCACATAGCAAATGGGATGGGGGAGCTAATGGATGTCAACATCTCTGGTGGTTGTCTAACCACTGGTGCATGCTTCTGGCACCGATCACACCTTTTCACGTACTCTTTGGCATCAGCCATCATCTCAGGCCAATAGAATCCAAGCCTGACTATCTTGTGAGCTAGGGCCCTGCCCCCCAAGTGTTGTCCGCAAATTCCCTCATGGACCTCCTCAATAGCTGATTTGGCCTCTTCGGGCCTCAAACACTTTAGATACGGAATCACAAAAGATTTCTTGTAAAGTATCCCTTCAATCAGAGCATACCTCAACGCTCTCACAGATAATTTTCGTGCCTCCATGGCATTAGTCGGGAGCCAACCAGTCTCGAGGTGTGCTTTTATAGGGTCTATCCAACATTCCATCACCCCAATAGGTGCGACTAACTTTGAATCGATTGTAGGGGTTCTCAGAACTTGGAAGTAGACACTTCCAGAGTAATTCTCTATCTCAGAGGAGGCAAACTTGGATAAGGCATCAGCCTTGGTGTTTTCCTCCCTCGGAACGTGCTCAATGTAGCACTCATCAAATTGAGTCATTACTGCCTTCACAAGCCTTAAGTATTTGGCCATGGTTTCATCCTTTGCCTCAAACTCTCCATTGACTTGGGCCACAACTAGGCTTGAATCTCCACAAACTTTAAGATTCTTGACCCTCAGTACTCCTGCCAAACCAAGTCCAACTATCAAAGCTTCATACTCTGCCTCATTATTGGTTGTTGGAAAGTCCAACTTCAGGGCATATTCAATCGTAAATCCATCAGGACTTTGTAGGACAAGACTTGCACTGCTTGTTTTTGTTTTCGATGCCCCATCAAAATAGAGCATCCAGAATTCCTTCTCTTCGATCATAGGTTCTTTGTCTTCCTTATTGCCTTCCTGAGGTATCTTCTGCCCCCCGACTTCTTGGTTGTCAATGGTACATTCAACCACGAAGTCAACAAGTGCCTGCGCTTTGATGGCCGTCCTTGGCTTGTACTTAATATCGAATTCTCCCAACTCAATTGCCCACTTAATGAGCCTACCACTGGCTTTAGGGCTGTGCAAAATATTCCTCAATGGCTGTCCTGTAAGGACCTCAATCTTATGTGCCTGAAAATAGGGCCGTAGTTTCCTAGAAGCAGTTACCAATGCTAAGGCAAACTTCTCAATAGTGGAGTAGTTCAACTCTGCTCCGTGTAAAACTTTACTCACATAGTATACGGGTTTCTGAACCTTGTTTTCCTCCTTTACCAGCACCGCACTCACAGCTTGACCTGAAATTGCCAAGTAAAGATAGACGATTTCTCTCGTACTTGGCTTGGCCAACAGCGGGGCCTCAGACATATACTTCTTCACCTGCTCAAAGGCCTCTTGGCTTTCTTCAGTCCACTCAAAGTTTTTTACCTTCTTCAAGGTTTTAAAGAACGGCAAACACTTGTCCCCGGATTTGGAGATGAAACTCCCTAACGCAGCAATCCTCCCGGTTAACTTCTGTACATCCCTTATAGAACGTTGTGGTTTCATGTCCAAAATAGCCTTGATTTTGTCGGAGTTGGCCTCAATTCCACGTTTTGAGACCATAAGACCCAAAAATTTTCCAGACCCAACACCAAAAGCACACTTGGCCGGATTCAACATCATCTTATGGTGCCTCAGCACTTCAAATGCCTCGCGTAGGTGTTC
The DNA here is from genome assembly GCA_036435485.1 of Saposhnikovia divaricata. Lineage (NCBI taxonomy): Eukaryota > Viridiplantae > Streptophyta > Magnoliopsida > Apiales > Apiaceae > Saposhnikovia > Saposhnikovia divaricata. The sequence continues at coordinate 153,127,656 of CM071600.1, read as the reverse complement.
AATGTGATCTGCCCTGTGTAGGCTTTTCACCAGTATATCATCCACATAGACTTCCATAGTCTTTCCAATGAGATGAGCGAAAATCTTGCTTACCAACCTCTGATATGTAGCTCCTGCATTTTTCAGTCCAAAAGCCATGACCAGGTAACAATACACACCGAAGTCAGTGATAAACGATACCTTAGGAATATCATCCTTATGAATCTTGATCTAATTATATCCACTAAAGCCATCCATGAAGCTTAACATCTCATTCCTAGCCGTGGCATCTATCAACGTATCGATCCTTGGCAAGGGAAAACTGTCCTTTGGGCATGCGTCATTCAGATCAGTGAGGTCTATACATATCCTCCACTTTCCATTAGCCTTCTTGACCATCACAGGATTGGCCAACCATTCTGGGAACTGGATTTCCTCAATGAACCCTGCCTCTAGGAGTTTGTCAACTTCCTGTTTTATGGCTTCTTGCCTCTCAGGTGCGAAATTTCTCTTCTTTTGTTTCACTGTCTTCCGGTTTGGATCCACATTCAGGCTGTGTGTTATCCATTGGGGATCTATCCCTGGCATGTCAGCTGCTGTCCACGCGAAGACGTCACTATTGTCTTGCAAGAAGGAGATCAATTTGCTCTTCAAAGGGTCTTTCAAAGATGCCCCGATGTAAGTAAACTTCTCAGAATCTCTCAACTCCAAAGGTACGGGAAGCAAGCCCTCTGCTGGTTTTCCTCTCCGCTCTTCATTCTCCCGAACATCCATATCCTCGATTGGGAGGACCTGCCCCTCGGTTCCATTCGGCCTTAGTGCGGCCACATAACAACTCCTTGCCATCTTTTGATCCCCTTTCTTTTCTTCTACTCCATTTCTGGTTGGGAACTTAACCTTTAAATATAGGTAGAGGCAACCGCCTTGAAATCATGTAGTCCCGTCCTACCTAGGATAGCATTGTATGTGGATGTAGCTTTGATAAGCAAGAAATTTAACATCTGAGTTGCCTCCCGTGGCTCTTTCCCTATAGTCATGGGTAGCTGAATTGTTCCCTCGACTTTTGACTCCACTCTTTTGAACCAATATATGGGCATGTTTGACAGTGTCAATTGAGACTCAGTGTATCCCATTTTTAAGAAGGCATCATGAAACAGAATGTCCACCGATGCTCCATTGTTAATCAAGACTCTCTTCACTTGGGAGTTGGCTATCACAGGTGAGATAACCAGGGGTCATCATGGGGAAACTTCACCCCTTCAAGGTCCAAATCATCGAATCTAATTGAGACTTCCGTCTTTGCACGTTTTGGCGCTTCCCCTACAATGTGCATCACTTCTCGTGCATACGCCTTTCAGGAATTTCTACTTGTCCCAGCCGCTGTTGGGCCACCGAAGATCATGTTGATCACTAGCCCCCGGGGCTGCTGATTGCGGTTACGATCCTCATCTTTCCTATCATAATCTCGCCTTGGGTTTCCCCGATCCCCATCTTTGCAGAATTTATTCAATTTTCCCTTGCGGATCAAAAACTCAATCTCATCTTTCAATTGTCTACATTCGTCGATATCATGTCCCACATCTTTATGGAACCGGCAGTACTGATTCTTGTTTCTTTTCTCAGGATCAGTCCTTAGTGGCTTCGGCCATCTCACATCCCTGTCTTTTTCTATCTCCATCAGGATTTGACTTCTTAGAGTGTTCAGTCTTGCGTAATCCGTAAACCTTTGCCCGGGACTCCCCTTCTTAGGGGCTGAATCAGAATCCCGGCCCGTGCGCGGGTACTTATCTCTATCATCATATTCCTGTTCCGACTTCCGCTTCTTAGAGTTGTCACCGTTTCCAGTGTTCCCCGTTCCTGACTCTTTCTTTAGACTATCTTCTGCCTTGATGTACTTGCTCGCCCTTTGTTGGAGCTCAACCATATTTTCAGGGGGATGCTTAGCCAATGACATTTTAAAATAAACATTCGAAGTTCCATTCTGCAATGCCACCATGGTTACCTTGTTTTCCAGGTTTGTAATGTTGAGCGTTTCCTTTGTGAATCGCTCGAGATAATCTCTGAGATTTTCATTCTTTCCTTGTATCACAGTCATGAGGGATGCAGAATCTTTCTCATGAATTCTTCCTCCTATGAACTGGCTGACGAAAGCATTGCTTAGTTCTTTAAAAGAGGCAATGGAGTTTGGTGGTAGGTGGCTGTACCAACGTTGTGCCATGCCTGCTAATGTTTGGGGAAATGCCCTACACTTTAAGGCGTCACTGGCGGGTTGTAACAACAGTGCGTTAGAGAACGTTCTTACATGATTAGCGGGATCTCCCGTTCCATCGTAAGCCTTTACCGTGATATATGCGCATTCATCACCTCCTCAGTGAATGGAGGGGTTGGATTATCAGGATCTCCAAGTTGCATTAAGTCTTCAGGGTTGCCTCTGGGGGTTTCGACCCTCGTGTTTTCACCTCTAGGGACTTCGGTCCTTCTCTCTCGCCTTGGGGTTCTTTCCAAATCAACAAAAGGAATGTCTCCTCCCGTCGCTGGTGGGGGTCGATTCTGATTCTCTCTTCGGCGTCCAATAGGTTCCTTACTTGGACGACGTCTCCTCGGGGCTTCATCCCTATCTTCTTCCGAGGATGAGTCATCAGAATACGGGCCTGAGTAGTCATAGTATTGTTGGGCTTGATTGGGTCCTAAACCTCTGATGTAAGGTGGATTGTACGGCTCGTGTATCTGGAGGGCGTGATCACTTGGTCCGGCCTGATACGGGGGATAATTGGGCAACCCATATATCAGGTTCGTGCTTGCGGGGATCACGGTAGTAGAGATCTGAGCGGTGGGTGGAGCGGACTGCCCTCCGAGAGGGGCGACCACCATCTGAAGGGGATTCGTCCCTTGGGTGGTGGGATTCGTCACTAAGGGTAACGACTCATGAGTTTGCGCTTCAGTTCCTTGTGGCTGAGTGATCAGCGGTTGAGAATTCGCCCCTAGGGGTACTTGTTCCCCGATCGGGGGTGCGGTGGTGTTGGTGATGGTTTCAGAAAGTGTTGGTGTTCTCCGGGTGGTAACCATGGTTGATATCCGTTTCCCACATACGGCACCAAATGTTGTGGAACGAAATATAGGGTATATTTATTACGTATTTAATGCTAGGGTTTATGGAAGCTTCGAGCTTTAATGGCTGATCAAGTGTTTCGTGACTTAACTCAGGTCCTCACAAGATGCCTACGTATCTTGCAATATCAAGAATCAATCCAATCAAAAACGTAGTTCTAGGTTGAAGGATCAGGTCCTTTATATAGGCATTCGTAGCCTTAGAGTTAGAGTAGGGTTTGGTATCTTGGTGGACAAGATACCCACTCTAAGCCCGTTTCTGGATCCTTCCATGAGGAAGGCTAATTCGTATTGGACTCCTATGACTTGGGGATCACTCCTTAAAGAATTTGGATATCCATAGGACTTGATAACGGAATCCTATTTTTGCTGATTTATCTAATTACAAAATTATTATCATAATTAGGGTTTTGGGCCTTACAATTGGGCTTTGACTTTGGACCAACCTAGGTTCATTCAATGTGTCATTAAATGTATTTCTAGGGCTTACTTTAAACCCATATCACATGTATTTTTATTTTCATTTTTTGAAGATTTAAATCTATTTAAATCATGAATTATTGATTTTTTGAGAATTTTATAAAATCAACAGAGTTATTAAAAATAAAGAAATCTTTTGTAATATTATCTTTGTATATTTAATTAGTTTTTAAAATTTTTGGGTGAATTAATTTTGGTGTTTTGGTATTTTAAAATGATTTTAAGAGTTTGATTGTATTTATAGGATCAAAATTTGTAAAATTCATATTTAATTCATTTTTTATCCTAAAAATATTTCAAAAATATGTGGATGTTCCTAATTTTATAATATTTATTTTTAAAATGAAAATTTTAAATTTTCACCAACCTTTCCTTTTATTTTTATTTTATGAAGGATTTAAATTGATAAATTTTCGAATTTTCCAGCATTAGTAAAAGTATGAAATTTCAGTGTTTATTTGTCACCCCAGCAAATTAGTTTCTCCCCATTTTTATCTCTAGAGATCTCTCGAAGCTTCAAACCTCCTTAATCTCTCCTGATCTTTTAATCTCTCTCGTCTCTCTCTCATCCCTCCTTCACGAATTTTCTGTTCCCCACTCTTTCTTTTCCTCTCTTATTCCTTGTGATTATGGCCGTATATATATATATATAGAAAGATAGTTGCACTCCATAACAAACACCTTATATAACAAACAATAAAGAACACCTCATATCTAATCTAATCTAAGAGTTCCGTCATAGCACCCAATACAAAAAGTTGTTATTTTTTTACCCTCTATCAAGCCAGCAAAAAAAAAATTTGAAAATTCGCTGTTCACTGATGACATCATGATGACGTCATCAGTGACGTCATCAGTGAACAGTAATTTTCCAAATTTTTTTTTTGCTGGCTTGATAGAGAGTAAAAAAATAAAAACTTTTTGTATTGGGTTCCCCTGGCGGGGCCAATGGATCTAATAGATCTAAGGTGTTCTTTATTGTTTGTTATATAAGAGTGTTCTGTATGGAGCAAAGGCCTATTTATATATATATATATATATATATATATATATATATATATATATATATATATATATATATATATATATATATATATATATATATATATATATATATATATATAGAGAGAGAGATGTGTGTGTATTGTTGCAAGTCAGCAGAAGCACTCCTGTAAATCTCCCCTGTATTGCTATTTTCGTACAGCTGCGCGTGTGTCTAGGTGTGACACTACACCATATATGGTCTTTACCAATACTCGGAAACGATGTTGCCACGAGAAATGTTGCCTTAGATGTCTAAAAATTAATTAAAACGGATGTATGCCAACATCATAGTCGGATGTTGCCATTCATGTTGCCTTAGATACAATTTTTCCTTCAATGCCAACACTTATATGGGTGTTGCCTTAGACACCTGAAAAAGTGTTTAAAAAGTGGGGGAAAAAAGCCCACTTGCTGAAAAAACTAAAAGCCCGTTCAAAATAAAATGCACTATTTGAAAAATAAAAACCAAACATACTCTCTTTGTCTCTCTCTCGCTCAAAACTCTCTCTCTCTCTCAAAACTCTCTCTATGTCTCTCTTTCTCTCTCTCTCTCTCTCAAAACTCTCTCTCAAATACTCTCTCCCTCAAATACTCTCTCTCTGTCTTTCTCTCTCTCAAAACTCTCCCGATAAAGCTCATCTCCGGTCGAAGCTCATCTCCGGTTCGAAGTTCGTGGTATATTTGTTTCTCCATCTAATTAGTTCATCTAATTACCCTAGTTTAATTAGTTCATTCGTAGTTTATAGTTACAAACCATAGTTTTAATTTGGGGGTTTTTTATTTTATAATTTTTGGGGGTTTACAAACCCTAGTTTTTGGGGGTTTTTTCCTTGTGTTTGTTTGTATCAAGTTTGTTGGTAGTAGTTTTCTGATTGCGAGTAAATACATGACTAATTGTAAATTTTAGCTTCGAGGAGATTAAACTGAAAGAGTTGAAGAATCAAGTTATGGTGAGTGCTTACTCACATATTGGGGGACATAAGTATGCTAGAAACTTGATAATCTTTAGTGCGGATTCAAAGGGGAAAGTCTCTGGTCATTGGTAATAATTTATATGTATTTATCTTTTGTTCCTTTTAATTTGAAATATTTGAATTTGTAAAATTTTGTTGGTTGTGCCTGATGATCTTAACATCTACTTCTTGTTGAAGGTATGGTTATGTTTCTCCAGATGAGGTGTCTGAACTGCTAGATCGACATATAGGAAATGGTGAGATAATTGAAAGGATTTGGAGGTTTATTTTTTCCCAGTTCTTTAGTGTTCTCTTTTTTGGATAAATCGCGCATAGTTCTTTAAGTTTGTTTTTCATTCTATATACTGTTCTTTTTTTTATGATATTTTGTTTTTATATTTCTGTTGATGTATTTTGAAAGAAAGTCCAGCTGTTGCCAAAGTACTAATAAGAACTCATCTGGTAGCAATGAAATTCTGGAGAAAGAGATCAAGAAGCCAGTAGGAGGACTTATAAGTTGGGCAGGAAAGTGGGAACAACATGAAGTTTTTGCAGCTGCTGGTTTCATTGGAGCAGACGGGTTTTCCAAAAGAGATTTTGAGTGTTGGTATTAACATGGTGGGGTTTAGTTGGATAACATTTCCTAGAGCAACAGAACTTGAAATGATTTTCTAGATTGGCTTTCGAAAGTCTTTAAGCTTCCTGACCATTTCCTGCTTCAGACTCTTGGGTAAGTATATACCTTATGAATGATCATGTACTAATTTGCTTTTATATGTATAAAAATCTCTTTTTTTTTAGTTCTGAGTATTTCATCCTCCAAGTACAATTACTAACAAAGTGCCGATTTAAGGTATAATAATATATATAGAAGTGGAAATTTATTCGAATGGATTTGCAGTACTAATGGTACATTTAAAGAGACTTTGTTATATACGTAAGTCCTGGAGAAAAACTGGAAATGTATACAAGCACAAGGAAAATTCCTGAAGGCGGGATCAACAATTTATCTTCTAAAAATCATGAAATCTTTTGTAATATCATCTTTGTATATTCAATTAGTTTTTAAAATTTTTGGGTGAATTAATTTGGGTGTTTTGGTATTTTAAAATGATTTTAAGAGTTTTATTGTATTTAAAGGATCAAAACTTGTAAAATTCATATTTAATTCATTTTTTATCCTAAAAATATTTTAAAAATATGTGGATGTTCCTAATTTTACAATATTTATTTTAAAAATGAAAATTTTAAATTTTCACCAACCTTTCCTTTTATTTTGATTTTATGAAGGATTTAAATTGATAAATTTTTGAATTTTCGAGCATTAGTAAAAGTATGAAATTTCAGTGTTTATTTGTCACCGTAGCAAATTAGTTTCTCCCCATTTTTATCTTTGGAGATCTCTCGAAGCTTCAAACCTCCTTAATCTCTCCTGAGCTTTTAATCTCTCTCGTCTCTCTCTCTCTCTCTCTCTCATCTCTCCCTCGCGAATTTTCTGTTCCCCACTCTTTCTTTTCCTCTCTTATTCCCTGTGATTGTGGCCGTGTATATATATATATATATGTAGAGATGTTTGTGTATTGTTGCAAGTCAGTAGAAGCACTCCTATAAATCTCCCCTGTGTTGCTATTTTCGTACAGCTGCGCATGTGTCTGGGTGTGAGTTAGGGGAGTGTTAAGTTGTGCGAGGGAAGGTTTAAGTAGGTGTTTGTTCCTTCTTTTGGTGTCGTTAATTCAGTTCGGTGGTTGATGTTAGTAGTCGAATGGAGTAGTAGATTGTGCGAGGGAGGTGGCTCGGCTGGTGTGGGTTTTGGTATGAGGGAGGCAAGAAAGGTCCGAGAGTGAGTATTGTGTGGAGTGTGTGCGCGTTTTACAGAAGGTGTTTGTGTGTGCTCGATTGTGTGGGTGTAGCCAAATTTTTGCTAAAGTTTAGAGTTGATTAAATTGGTCGATACTAGTGCCGGGTGATGTCTCAAGTTGTCAAGTTGTTAATTATTTGTTGGAGTTATAGCGATTTTTGAGCTGGGTTGGGTGTCCCTGTGTAGCAAATTGTGTGTGTATCAGCTAGGTGGAGTTCGATTGTTGAGATGCTGTGTGTATGAATGGCCTCGGTGATTCCCGTCTGTGTTATCGAGTTTATGTATAGCTGGTGTATACTTGCAGCGTATATGTATGTGTACTGTGTATGATTTGGGTGTGGGTATAAACTGTGCACCTGTGTGTAAAATAGAGGTGCGTGCGTGTTGTAGTGTGTAAAGCTGTTGTGCTTGTGTGCTAGCTGCTGTGCGGGTGTTCGAATGGGTTGTATGATAATTAGGGTCTTGAGTGTTGTATAGTTGCTATTTTGTTTTGTTGAATTTTGTTATGACCGAGTTGTTTTCCGAGTTTTGTAAGTCGATTACTTTCAGGCCGAGACGATGTATTCAGTTTTGTTTCAAACTTTTTTAGCTGATGTTAAGTTTCGAGGCTGTGAAATTGGTTGTGTCCGAATAGTGTTAAGTCTTAGAAATTTTATCATCAAATTTTGACTAGTATAGTTTTGCGTCTTGATTCTTGTTTTGAGTTTCAAATTTTGCTCGTTGTTAAGTTGGATTGCCGATGAGCATAATTTGGTTTGTTTTTGGATGATGGTATTTACAAACGGGTCATGTCGAAATTTTAGTAAATTTTTGTTAATAAAACGAGTTAAATTACGAAACAAATTTTGTTCGGATATAATTTTACTATATGTCAATTTTTTTATTTCATGGTGGATTTGAAAGATTAAAATATAATATTATTGGGTATTGATTATTGCTTGAATTGTGTTGGTTGTGTTCTGACTTGTAGTATACCCGTACAAAGGAGGTGCGGTATAAATTTTGTTAGAATTATTTTGTAAATTGTATAGTAAATTGATATGGATTATTAGTAAATGGATATGATATATGTATTAAAAGGATATAAGTGTAAATTGATATTATGTGCTAAGTGCTTATATGATTTTGTGATTATGCATTACTATTTTGAAAATATGATAAGTAGGAGATATATGTGTTAAGTGTAAAGCGTTATAGGACGCGTTTGGGTAGAACATAGCTAGACGATTAAGGTTACAACCATACTGAAGTAGTACTTTACCTGTGTATAGGTACAAATAAGAGGTCGGCTAAGAGCCAGTGCACGTGTAGATGGAATCTAGAGGAAGAAGATAATTATCGGGATTGACGAGTGTGCCCGAGTAGAGACAGACAAGTGATAAAGGAAAGATGGATGCGAGATCGAAAAAGGTCAATGTATAAGGAAATAGAGATTGATGTAGAGCGAGTAAAGAATACTTGTGATGAAAATGGAAACTTCATGTACTGAGGCAAGTTTACTATCCCTCACTTATTTTTCAAGTGATGTGAAACTTTTTGTATTATTTATTGTTCTTTTGAAATTCCTTTTGCAAGCAATTGTATTCTTCATATTTATACTGAATAATATGAATTTGTTCTGTTAATTATGCGATATTCATTTCAAATCATTTTGCTAGTGTCTATACCCTTTATTTTCAATTTCAGTGACATTCTTCTTCTAATAATTTACAAACACTCATTCTCAAATTCTCCTGTCATTGTTTATTTTCTCACCTATCGTTCAGGTGTTGAATTCTTTTAAAGATTAATTTATTTCAATATTCCTCGTCTATGCTAATATTCTTCAAAGTATATTTTCTTTCAAGATTTATGTAAACTAATTCGAGGTTTATACTGTTGTTGAGGCATGTGTTGCTCAGTGATGGTTAAAGCCAAGAATGAATTGAGATTTTCTTAATTATTTAAACTCATTATTGTCATGCCAGTTCTGGCAGCTGAAGCCTATGAGTGCTTGGCTGACAAGAGTGAGCTCTTAAATAATTGAGAATTTCTTAAATCTTCGTTTTAAACTATTCAAATCTTTCATGTTAGTTCAAACTTTGCAACGGATTTTCATCAATTGATAATCTATGAAATAAGTGGTTATAGCTTGTGCAGTATTCAAATCTATTGTTGAACTTCAGATCACTTCATTCCTTGATTTCCTTAAAATTGTTGTCTAATTTCTAGAATATTAAAAAAAAATTGCTTGTTCTTTAATTTATTAATGATGCCTTGTTGATCTATTGAATCATAATTCAGTCTTGCTAAACTACATCATGCTTAGCTTAAATCTTATTGCTTTATTGCTATAATTCTTGATATCAAATGCTTCTCCGTCCCTTAATCTTTTAATGCTGCTCCCTAAAATGGTTTAATTAATTAAAGATGTTTTTTTTAAAAAATTCCTTATACTGGGCTAATCTGTTATCAGTGAGTATAAAGGACTTAAAAGTGAAATGTTTTAAAGGTTTTAGAGATTTGATGTGGGGGTATTCCGTTAAAATGTTTTCCACGGATTTCTTCAGATTGGAGGCGTAAGAGGCCGGGTGACGCTGGTCCAGCATTTTTTTAGCGTAAGAGGCTGGGGGAGTGCCCAGTCCAGCATTCGAAAGGTCAATGTGTTGCCTAATTGGGAACCCAATTTCAAGGTCCAGAGGGACTTGGTGTCCGGTATGGGGACTTTACGTGGCTGATCACCCGTATTGTCCAGAGTTGTTGAAAACTCCAATCAACTTAAATGTTTTTAAAAGATTTTATGAAAAATCTGTTTAAACGATAGAACTGTTTTAAAAAAAGGAATGGTTGATGGAATGATATGATCTGAAGAAAAGAAAAGTTTAATTCTTTGATAGAAATTGAATTATTTCTTGAGATAAATTGATCATTGATATTGTTCATCAGTGAAATATTGATAAATTGTTGTTTCATTATACTTTGCACTTACTGAGCATTGTTGGCTCACTCTTGCTCTATTTTTTTTCCTAACCTTTCAGTTAGGATTAAAGATGGAAGTCTATGCCTTACAATCATATGAAAGCGAGGAGACAGTCTATACAGGATAATGTTCGAAGCCAGAGCGGGTAAGCACGGATTGAGATTTAGTTACCGAATAGATGGTATAGTGGTTTGTATTTAGAATAGTAATAGAAGTTGTAATAATTTGTATAGTGTAGATTCTTGTTCCATACCATAACCTGGAATCGATCCTCGATGAGGAATTCGTTGGTGTATTAAGGTTTATTTGTAATTGCGAAATTGAAATTTTGGTTTGGGTTGAAATACAGGTGGATAGTCCGATTTACGAATACTTTATGCCGAATTTTTCTAAAATTCCCCTGTATCAAACTCTTTTTTATTATAAAAAGTATATTTTCAGTATTGGGAAGCTAGGGCATTACATTTCTTATAGTATCAAGTACATTATCAATGAGTTGGAAAATATGTTCTGAATTATATGATTATAATATCAAAATATTAATATAATACTCCCTCCGTCCCAAATTTTTTGTCCTGTTTGACTTTTAAGGGTCAAACTGATCAAAGTTTGACCAAATATTACATATATAATATAAATAAAAATTATATCATTAGAAAGTACATTTAGTCTACTTTAATTTGTATTTTTCAGAATTTGTAAATTATAAAAAAATAATACGTAAATGTTAGTCAAAGTTTGATCAATTTTATCACAAAAAGTCAAACAGGACAAAAAATTTGGGACAGAGGGAGTAATACTATTTTATAGGTTTTCTCTGCTCTCGGAACTCTTGAAACAAGATAGCCAAAATGAATAATTATATGGTTAGATATAGTGTAATGTAAGAATGTTATCCACTAATTTCAGCATATGCATGATACTATACAGTGTTATAGAGAAGTCGGGTATGGGACAAAATCGATAAAAAAATTGTGAAAATTAGTCGTTAAACTGGGGGATTGATTAGAAGGATTAATTAGAGTAAAAGCAGAATATATTTTTATAATATAATATTATTTAATATATTTTTATGATTCTAATTATTTATTAAGTAATATGTATTTATCATATCATAAATTATATATTAATTCACATTTGATTAATATATTATTTTAATTTTATTAATTTATTCTAAATATTCCGAGAAGTAATCGTAATGATTAATCGGAAATTTTAAAAATCGAATCGGCAGAATCTATCTATACTTATTATATTTAAGCCGAAACATTGAAAGTTTTCAAAATTTTGGTTTTCGGTTTGGTTATCCTATTTATTAAAATAAATAATAACATAATATAATTAATGGTAATTAGCTGATTGCCTTTTTCACGTTTATTTTTAGTTTAAAATATTATCCTTTATAAACGACTAAAACATAAATCATATCATATCTTTTAATCATTAATATTTTTATTTAATTAAAACATGTTACCTTTTATTTAATTAAAACACGTTACCTTTTACTTTAAAACTAATCTTTTGGTTTTTCGGTTTGGTTATCCTATTTATTAAAATAAATAATAACATAATATAATAAATGGTAATTAGTTGATTGTCTTTTTCACGTTTACTTTTAGTTTAAAATATTAACCTTTATAAACAACTAAAAACATAAATCATATCATATCTTTTAATCATTAATATTTTTATCTAATTAAGACATGTTACCTTCTATCTAATTAAAACACATTACTTTAAAACTAATCTTTTGGTTTTCGGTTTGATTATCCTATTTATTAAAATAAATAATAACATAATATAATAAATGGTAATTAGCTGATTGTCTTTTCACTAGTACAGACTGGACCTGTAGCGTCGCCTATATAGACCTATAGCGTCGGTTGTTTGGCGTAGTATATGCAGGGGACGCTATAGGTATAGGCCTATAGCGTCAGTTAAAATGGCGACGATAAAGTCTACTTTAGGCATCGGTTATTTAAATGACCGACGCTATAGGTATAGCTTACAGCGTCGCCCGTTAAAATGCCGACGCTATAGGTGTATCTTATAGCGTCGCACCTTTAAAATGCCGACGCTATAGGTACAGCTTATAGCGTCGCTCATTAAAATGCCGACGCTATAGGTATAGCTTATAGCGTCGCCCTTTCAAATGACCGACGCTATAGGTTAATCTTTTTTTTAAAAAAAAACCTATATCGTCGCCCTTTCAAATGACCGACGCTATAGGTCAATTTTTTTTAAAAAAAATAATTTGAAAATTGGAATTTCACCATTACAAAGAGAACATTGGCCTGGATAATCACTGCTATTCTATTGTACAATATATAAACCAAATTGCAAGATTATGAAATGAATTACAAGATTATAATTGCAAGATTATGGTCCACAAATTGTTACGTACAAGCAAGGTTGTATTGTTACTAAAATTAAATACATTATTACAAATTGCAAGAACATTAAATAATTTTTCCAAAGCTGTTTTTTCCACCATCCTTAGATAGGCAATGTGTCTTACATTCTTGATTTTGCAACCACCACAGCGGTGCCGCCCATGTTCGCAGCCCCTGAACTTGTCCATGTTTCTCCGAACTGATCATTAATGCAGATTCTATGATTCTCATTAATGCAGATTCTACGCTTGACCAATTCTCAGTACCAACTGGTCAATTGCATGTGACTTTCCTGACTTTCTCCGCTCCTGCAAAATTGTTCAGATATATGAATCAGCTCAATAAGCTTGCTTGTACAAGTTAAAACGATGGATTTATGCGTTTTAACTTGGAGCAATGATGGGCATGCCAAACGCGTAAATTGATTATTAAGATCAATATTGCAGGTATATGTTTCCCTTGAACCACCATGCTGGACATTAGACACAGACAAACTTATGAAGTCTTTTACTGCCAGGACAAAAGCTATAGTATTGAACAGGTATGCATAATCTTGTATAGGTGTAATTTTTCTATGTATTGGAGAAGTCTCAAGTATAAAGGTTATAATTGTATGTGTTTGCATAGTACTGCACAATCAAGAACATCACTACTGCAAGAATGAACATATCATCAGGAACAAATATACTTTTCTTATGAGGCTTAATGACAAATTATTTCAACCTTAAATGCTAAATGTGTATGCACACTGATCGCCAACTTTATTGTCTAGCGGTATCGCCCTCGAGGGTTCAGCCTTAGAGAGGCTTTACTTCGAAAAATGCTGTTTACTTAAGCCAAAAACTTCGATGAATCATGAATGTAATAAAAAGGAGGACAAAGGGAATATTTAAACCTACCTTTTAATCATAAGTATCTCTCATTCCTTATTTGATAAGAAGATGTTTTCTAAAAACAAAAATTAGATGTAACCTCATGCACAACAGCACAAGACAAAATGAACCACAATAATAAAGTTTACTTTAAAGAGGAAAAAAGACAAATAAATAATTCAAATAGGTGCAGCACTTTAGACATGCAGAGTATATGCAAGTAATAAAACAGCCCAGGTAACAACTGGTTTGCTAAATTCTTCTAGCACTATTATCAGCCATACGTCATCCAAGAAACAAGAGAACTTCAAGATCAGAAAAGTAAAAGGTGAAAGACAACAAACTTCTAAGTGCTGAAAACCACTTGCTGGAAGAGAAGTATATAAAGACAAATAAACTCAAATCCTTCCATAGGAAATCACATAATTGGTATTGTACTGTGTAATTTTTGAAAACATCAAAAAGTCCTGTTATGGATAATTTAAGCTGCTGTCCAAACATCATACAGATTGAGTTGAACCACAAAATCTTGTTTAATTTGTAGGGCTTTGACCAACTTCCAATAGCCATGGCACAATACTTACTTGCATCTAAATTACTGTATAAAGTATAAACTGATATTCTTCTAATAAAACTGTTGGCTATTTACTAATCTACAGGCTGGAAAGATGGGAGACATACAAAAGATGGGATAATTGATACAGGGACATAGGGACATTATTAGTACCTGATTAAAGACATTCTCGGATAAAATATTTTGCCCAGAGCTCACGTACGTCAGTCATTTCCTTTTTGTTATAGATTCTTGAAGCAAGAACCTTCAAAATATAGAAGATTGCATATTTTTAGACAATTTTTAGTCCGATATTTGTAAAACAATGCTAACTAGTTTTGTCTCTTACCACTTTCCAATTTATGTCCGTTTTTTTTTAGAATGCATGATTATGTCATGCATGTACTTCATAACAAAAAAACCACACTCCGTTCCACCACGTTGTTGAGGACACTACGAAGAAGCCAACAATTTTTATTAAGTACAAAAAAAAAATCAATGGACGAATTTAAATGTATAGTTCAAGTAGGTTATACCTGAACCTCGTTGTGAATAATGAGAAATTCTTTTCTATTATTCCTCAATCCACCATCTATTGTGTATAACTTAAATGCGCTGTGAAATAAGTATACGTCACAATTCACATCTCCGACAAAGGTGGACTATGTTAAATGTAAATTCATATATTTAACTTACTTTTGCACAGGTGTCTTCAAGCGTATATTCCTTTCTCTTTTCAACGAATCAAATATATAAATAACACTTTCTTTGAGACTGAAAAGGAGCAATATCCAGTGGTTGCTACAATAATACACACATACATACATTAAAATATGCACATGTATATAGTATGTACAGTTTAATTTTAATTCGTTCTTACTCTTGGACGTAAGGTGCTAGAATGAAATGCCTCTCTTTATTGGCAACCAAAGTTGTTGTGATGTAATCACATGCGTCCTGGCTACGTTCATAGTCACCGTTATTCGGTATTGCCAATCTAGATGGCAACATGAATGCAAATCTTTCTTCTTTCAACTCACTGCATAGTATCCCAAGATACCTAAAAATTAAAGTAACTTGTCACAATAAACATGTGTATATGTACTCGAATGATTTTAAAGTTAATTGAGCAAAAAAGACTTGTCTTACTTGATAAAAATTTCCACAACAGGCATGTTTAAACAACTAAATGTTAAAAATTCATCAATATCAACAGGGGATACATATATGGTGTGTTGTCCACTTTCTTCTAACTTGAATAACGCATCTTTTTTAGCAGAGGTCCTCTTTTTAACCAAGAAACGTAAAGATTGGCAATGCTCAGTTAACTGTTTATCATCACCATCCCTTGTCAGTGGTGGTGTTTTATTGACGGGAGTCGCCGAACCTTTGCTTTCAAGTATTTTAGGCATCCTAGTACCCTTTTCTAGAATGTTTTCCAAGGGGGGATCCTGATCAAACACGATTAGCCACATGGAAGATCCCAAAAGTGTCCCAATAATGCTTTCACAGACATTTTTTTCGATATGCATAAAATCAAGACAATGTCTAACTTGCAAGTGTTCCCAGTATGGAAGATCCCAAAATATAGATTTCTTCTTCCAAAGACTGTTCGGAGTTGGCTTTTTATACAACTTTCCAAGTACAACATTAATATCTTTAACTCTTTCAAAAACCTCCTTCCCGGTCAAAGGCAAACGAGCCACTCGAGTCTCGATAGTCCCGTCGAAATCTCTTTTCCTCTTACGATAAAGGTGATTAGGGTGAAGAAATGTACGATGACCCATATATACATTTTTTTTACAGTGTTTTAAACGAAGGTCAATCGTAGCATCTTCACAAATCGGACAAGCTTTAGCTCCTTTGATAGTGTACCCCGAAAGGTTTCCATAGCCAGGAAAATCGCTTATAGTGCAAAAAATCATGGCACGCAAAGTGAAATTTGTTTGGCTGTATGCATCGTATATCCTCTCACCTTGATTCCATAATAGCAACAGATCTTCAATAAGTGGCTGAAGATAAACATCTATGTTATTTCCAGGTTCTTTGGGACCGGGAATTAACAATGTCAACATGATATACTTGCGCTTCATGCATAACCAAGGAGGCAAGTTATAAATCGTCAGAAGAACCGGCCAAGTGCTATGTGAAGAGCTGAGAGTGCGATACGGATTCATGCCATCCGCGCAAAGTCCAAGCCGCAGGTTTCTTACTTCTCCACCAAAATCCGGGAACTTTCTATCAATGGTTCTCCACTGTGGAGAGTCAGCAGGGTGTCTGAGCATCCCATCTGATTTTCTCCCTTCCACATGACACCTCATAAGCCTTGCATCCTTGATATTTGCAAAGAGACGTTTGAATCGTTCCATTATGGGTAAATACCGCAACACCTTGGCAGGAGGCCTTTTCTTATCACCACTTGAAGAGTTATTTTCCACCCGCTTATACCTAGAGGCTCCGCATTTTGGACATGTGTGTAGATGTTCATACTCATTGAGAAACAACACACAATCATATGGACAAGCATGTATCTTCTTTACATTCATACCCATGGGACACAATATCAATATCTTCTTTGCCTCGTAGGTGGAAGTTGGAAGCTCATTATTCAAAGGAAGTATGTCTGATACAAGTTTCAACAATTCTGTGAAACTCTTGTCACTCCACCCACTCTTTACTTTGATCTTACACAACTTCAAGGTTGTTGATAACCTAGTAAACTGATCGTTGCAACCAGGATATAGAAGTTTTTTAGAATCATGGACCAAGTTCTTAAGAATTTTCGGTTGGTGCATCAAAATTTCTTCAACATCTTGGATCATCTCATCAAGTCTATCATTTTCCTCGTCATCTTCTTCTTTTTTATTGGTAGGATTACCATCTCCACAGCTTTCATAATTCCCACTAAATGATTCTACGTTTCGAGAGTGTATTCCCTCACCATGCCAGATCCACTTGGTGTAATTATCCATGAAACCACGTCGAAATAAATGTCCACGCACTGTATCGACATCATAATACTTTTCTAAATTATAACAATCGCGACATGGACATGTCATCCTTTCTTTTCCATGTTCAGTCCTCTTCAGATTTTTCTCCACAAATTTAATAAAGTCATTAACATGGCTGATATACTCATGGGATGTCCGTGATATTTCATACATCCATGTAAGGCGGTCCATGTTATATATCTATAGAATATATTGAATAAGAAGTCAGTAGCTATTATGTTATTAAAGACTAGGCAGCATTTTAAAAATATACATGTTAATATGTAATGTTTGCTTATTTATAATTCAAGTCAGTAGCATCCATGTTTGCTTATTTACAAACTTCCATTTCATCATAACTGAATCAACAAAATTACACAAACCAACTAACATAAACATTTAACAGATCCCCAGAAGCTAAAGATTCAAAATTTATAATTCAGGTGACTATAATTCAACCTCATTCATTATAAAGTTTGCAATTTATGTACTAATTTATCAAATTAAACATTAAAGATCACTTTGACACTATGTTTATGTATTTACACCTAACAGTAGACATGAAAATGCTCTTACAGGGACTTAAATTTGATTCTAAAATGAGATAAGAATGGTCAGATATTCAATCTTTCATTATACACGGACCAACTTGGCAATGCAACAAATACTTCACAAGTCATGAACCTCGTACACGGAATCCCTAATTCAAATTGAAAAGTACAACTATCATGTATATTGCAGTATTAGCATCTGGTCTATATATAAACATGTCCAACAACAACAAACAGCTAAATATTCTCCATAGTAAAAATTTCTTCAAAAGCCTTTCAGTTATGGCTGTATGGCACAAACAGCTAAATATTCTTGTAATGGAGCAGCTGTTCCTTTTCCAACCATGTTTTTAAACTTGTATAACATGGCTAAAGTATGCAATTAATGTAACAAATTAAATCAAAGTAATAAATATATTTGAGTAGTCAATATATTATTTCTGATTCTTGCTCCAATCATCTACGGCCATTTCTAAGTGTAACTTAACTGTTGCAGCTGGCATCGGCAAGGCTGGCCACAGACCTTGCCACAACAGGTAGCTAATATTTGGGTCATATTGAAATGGAATTATTACTTAGGTTTCAGTAAAGGCATTATTGACACTGAAATTAACTTATCTGATGAAGTAATATTTTTACACCAGATTTCATAGCATAAGTATGTAATACTTATTTCAATAGAAATCTCTGAAGCAAGTATAATACCTTGCAGTACCAGGCAAGAGAAGGTCCACTTCCTGCTCACCCACAGAAAATGCTCTCAAAGTATTTCCTCTAATGTGAGGACCGGGTTGAGTGCTAACTTGGGTTCATGGGTCACAAGTAGAAGTCCCTTTGGAGGAATCAATAGTTCATCTTGGGAGATTGCACCTGGAAGATGTCAACAATGAATAATCATCAGAAAAATAAAAAAGAGTACCAACATAATTTACAAAGTTCAATAGCATTTTCCAAGTGATTGGTGGGTTAATAATTAACAAGGATACCAGAATGAGGAGTTCATTTATAAAATTTTTAAACAAGGTCAGTCGTGCATATTTTTGTGAAAGCCACAGGTGCCTACCAAGCAAATTGTACTAAACAAAAACATAAAAAGAAAGAACGTTACTATAGATTGGAATCGGGAAAAAAATAACTGCTTCAAAACCGCAGCATGCACTCTGCATTAATAGGTTCTAAATGCAGTTGGTCATAGAAAGCACATAATGCTTGTTGTCCAAGTACCATAGACAGAATAACTCCAAAGTAGCGTGCACAGGCTAGTCACTTGCACAAACTGCGCTCACTGCCCACATATGATAGACATTTTTTCTATCATAATATGAAATATTATAAGCTATTTAGATGAACTTTGTCTCTATATATATAGGGATTTGGCATGTTTTTAACTGGGTTCTGTTTGTAACAAACTTCCATGATTTCATCTTAATAAATAATAATCCTACAACTATCAGAGAGACTTCATATGCTAGTATGCTGATGTTCTTAAAGAAATAATGTATACATGTCCCCTGATCTGATTTTTGTTCTTGAGTTCTTATGTAGTTTATAGATGTTTGTTGTATTAGCCCTTGCTAATAACTCACGAGTGGGATACTGGTGCTTTAAATTTAGAGTAAGTAAGGTAGCAGTCCGGGGACACCGACGTCTGCTTTAAAACCATGTTAAGTTACCAAAATTATTGGGTTACCGGCTTCAGATTCAAGCCCTTTACTTTGATACCATTTTAATGGCAGATTTATGCAATTAGCCATTTTTGAAAGTCTACAGTCTTCTCTGTTTGGCGACTCAAGCTTAAGTTCATATATGGAAATTTAGTTGAACTTAGTGAATATATGGTAAATAGAATAGCTAAAAACTTAGTGATATCTATGCATTGAGATGTTGGAAGTAAATATCCCTTTATTATAGCTAAATTAGTGATAATTCAACTATATCTGATTTAATATACTTTTGAGTCCCTGGTATACACTGTAAGTAGATTTTACTCAGCCTCCCATCAAAAGGGAATAAATATAAGCTTAACTAAAATCTGAATAGAATAAATCGAAATTTGTGTGTCTCTGTATACTTGAGAGCGAGAGAGAGAGAGAGAGAGAGAGAGAGAGAGAGAGAGAGAGAGAGAGAATACCAATAGAGAGAATGAGTACGTTTTCTTGCTTAGGCTGACTGTAGAGGACAAGAAGCACACAAATCCTAGAAAGTTAAGAACAATTCGTACTCGTCTTCAGCAATTCAGCAATTCAGCAATTCAAGCACAATTGCTGAAGAACATACCAGCAGAGAAGGAGGAGAGTACTCGTCTTCTTCGTACTCGTAGAAGTTAAGACCGGAGATGTCCAATTCATAGCAGAGATATGTACTCGTAGCAGAGATGTGGATTTGGAGAGAGATGGAGCTTATGGGTGTGGATTTGGATTGGGAGATTTGGAGATGAAAAAACAAAGACCGGGTTCTGGGTTCTGGGTTCGTACTCGTAGAAGTTGAGAGGGAGATGTGCAATTGGGAGAGGGAGATGGAAATTAGGGCTTAAAAAGAAAGGGGCGAAATTAAAAGGGGGGAAAGACCGGGTTCTGGGTTCGTATATACTACTACTGTATTATTTAATTAAAAAAATAACATTATTTATTTTTTATATTCTAAAAGTAAATAATTAATTAAGATTTAAATGATTTTGTCAATTTAAGAATTTTTCATTTTATGTTCGATAAAAATATTAAAAATATTATTTTACAAAACTTAATTGTATAATATAGGTGTGACTTATATCTAATATAAAATATTATAATTTTTGCAAAATATTAAGAAATTTGTTACATACCTATAGCGTCGCCGTTTATAGGGGCGACGCTATAAGTCACACCTAAAGCGTACCTATAGCGTCGGCATTTTTAGAGGCGACGCTCTAAGTCAGAGCTACAATGTACCTATAGCGTCGACATTCCATAAAGCGACGCTAGAGGGTATAGCTATAGCGTCGGTTCTTTTCTGACCGACGCAAAAACACTTTTTAGCGTCAGAGTTTTTGGTGGCAACGCTATAGGTTGCACCTATAGCGTCGGTTAATGTAAACAACCGACGCTATAAGTTCTTCCCCGAAGTCAATAAGCGACGGTTAATGCAAACAACCGACGAAATAGGTAAAGAGGCGACGCTATAGGTCAATAACCGACGCTATAGGTGGCGACGCTATAGGTCTTGTCTGTACTAGTGTTTTCACGTTTACTTTTAGTTTAAAATATTAACCTTTATAAACAACTAAAAACATAAACCAAACAAACCAAAACAAACATACCCAGTATATCCCGCTCAGAGCAGGGTCTGGAGGGGGTGAGATGTACGCAGACCAGGGTCTGGAGCAGACCATGCCCCTACTTTTAACGGTAGGGAGGCTGTTTCCGTGAAGACCCCCGGCTAAGTGCACATTAAACTAATACTGTGTGATATTCACAAGGGTTGTCTAAGATTTGAAAAAGGCTCATCGTCATACCTGAGCCCATGGCTTTGAACACATGGGGCTTACCTACAAATGGAATTGACTACTCCGCTTTGCAAAACACTCAGATCTAAGATGACTCCTAGCCAAGCTCCCTGTAACTGCAAAACTAGAAAACAGAAGACAATAAAAAACGAGGAATGAGACGTAACAACTAAAAACATAAATCATATCAAATCTTTTAATCATTAATATTTTTATCTAATTAAAACTACCTTCTATCTAATTAAAACACGTTACCTTTTACTTTAAAACTAATCTTGCAATCATTAATATATATATATATATATATATATATATATATATATATATATATATATATATCCAAAAATATTGCACCATATCTTCATAATAAAAGAAACCCGTGCATCGCATGGGTATTGAAAGTTTGTCGGTTCGATTTTCGGCACGGTCATCCTAATTATTAAAATAAATAAAAAATTAATATCGAAAAATTAGTCCTAAATTTTAATTTAATATAAAAGTTTAATTTGAACCCAGCCCTAAAAAAATATGTACAAGATCGTCGGATAACAAACTGTGCCGCAATATCTTTTTTTTTTTTTTAACTCAACTATGTCGCAAGATCTGTTATACAAAAAATATATTATGCCGAGCTTACTTCAAATGTGTTAAACTTTAGTTATCTTTATACCTGCGTGACAAATAATAAATATCCCATTCCTAAATTCATTTAATGGAAAATTTCCGGTAAAATCACACAAATATGTCTTTTAAGAACTTGGCAAAAAAAAAAGGGATCCTGTGTGAAATTTCAAATCAAACCTTTAATTTGTATTTCAAAATAAATTTAAACGAATTTTTCCTAAATTAATGAATTAAATTATCAAAAGACAATATAAACAACATATATATTCCGATATATTCACTTAAAATGGGCTATTCTTTTCGCATGTTTTGTAACAAACTCATTTACAATATTTTAATTATTATCAAATCAAATTTATTTAACCTTTCTTGCGACATAGTTGTTTGCAAGACTTAACCAAATTTTTTTTTTATCAGGTAACAAAATTTCTTTCTTTTTTTCTTAATTTCAATATATATATATATATATATATGTATATATATATATATACATATATATATATATATATATATATATATATATATATATATATATATATTATGAGAAAAATGGTCCTACAGTTAACTGTAGGGAATTTCCTAAAGTTAAGCTATCAAAACTACGTAGTTTTGATGAATTTTTTTATTTATTTAGAAGGGCCCCGCAGGGGCATTATTGATTGTGCATATGTGTCACAATCTTAATGGTTAACTTTAGGAGAATTTCCTAAAGTTAACTATAGGAACATATTACCCATATATTATTATATTAAAATCGAAAGATTGAAAGTTTGTCGGTTTGGTTATCCTAATTATTAAAATAATAATAACATAATATAAATAATGGTAATTAGTCGATTGCCTTTTTCACATTTAGTTTTAATTGAAGATATTATCTTTTATAAAAACCTAAAAATATCAATCATACCATATCTTCCAATCATTAACATTTTTTTCTAATTAAAACACGTTACATTTTTTATTTAAAACTAATTTTACGATCATTAATATATATCCGAAAATATCACACCATATTTTCCAATTATTAATTAAATATATTAAAAATTTGTGTACTTTATTTATAATAAGAAAACATTAGTATAATCCGTAAACATGAGTATATTGAATTAAATTAAAAAATTATTAAAGATAATGATTATATAAAAAAATAATTGTAATATTAAATAAAATTTATAACATAATAAAAAAAAACTTGTGCATCGCATGGGCATTGAAAGTGTGTCGGTTCGATTTTCGGCACGATCATTCTAATTATTCAAATAAATAATAAAATAATATAATTAATGATAATTAGCCGATTGCCTTTTTTAATTAAATTTTTTTTAATTTTAATTGATGATATTACATTTTATAAACACCTAAAATATAGTATCTTCCAATCAATAATATTTCTTTTCTAATTAAAAAATGTTAACTTTTAATTTAAATCATAATCTTGCAATATTTAATATATACACAAAAATATCACATCGTATCTCCTAATCCCTAAATAGAAATCCGTATAAAATGAATAATCAACGATTATCCTAATTACTGAATAAAAAATAATATAATTGATGATAAGTAGCCGATTGTCTTTTATAATAAAAATACGTTACTTTTTAATGAAAAGATATTACCTTTTATAAACACCTAAATTATCAATTGTACTGTATCTTCTAATCATTAACATTTTCTTTCTAATTAAGGCGAGTAACCTTTTAATTTAAAACATAATCTTGCAATTATTAATGAATACCCAAAAAAATCACATCACATCTTCTAATCATTAATACATACCCAAAAAAATCATATCATATCTTCTAATCATTAATAAAATATATTAAAAACCATATATTTCAATCATAAAAAGAATAATGACCATAATAAATAAGAATAGTTAGATAAGGTATATTTATATTATGTAATTATATAATCGTAATAAAAACATAATTACATAATTATGATTATAATTATCTTAGATAAATATATTATATAAGGCATATAATTGTTTATTATATTAAATAATGATTATAAAAAAATAATTATAACATAAAATAAATTTTATAATATATCAAAAAATTATGTGTATCGCACGGGTTATAAGCTAGTATCTTATAAAGAATTAATTAGCTAAATCGAAGATTTTTAGAACAATGATAGTACATTATATATAATATTAGCAATTATAAAATAACTAAAAGTTCAAAATTTTGGTAAAAAAAAAGTGTTTATAGTGCAATTAACGAGTGTTGAAAGTGCAATTAGTAGTGGATTAAACTTCTGTATTAACTTGATTTAGCTAATGAATGGAAGATTGGTTAGTTGTCAAATCTGGATTTAGAGAAAAGTGAAAAAGATTTAGAGTGTAAAAGTAATGGTTTTTCTAGCGTGTTTTCAAGGGCACATGCTAAGAATCGGTGCTTGCTTAGTTGTCAAATTTTGATTGGTAAAAATTTCATTAATAATGATGGAACCCCTGCATGCACAAAAATTTCCACCAATCAAAATTTTCTAACTCATCAAATACGGATTCTTAGCATGTACCCTTGGGCACACACTATACAAACCCTAAAAATAATTGTAACTGGCTGGGAAAGAAAGAGATTAATTGGCTATTTCATAACTGAACTCGTGCTCAACTTGCAGTTGGGTAATCGAACTCAAAAAGTTTGCAATTGGGTGATTACACTAATAACTGATTGCAATTTAATCATTAAACACGAAATAACTTGCACAGCCGTTAATTCGCGTTGACTTTTAACGATGCTCCGCTAAATGTCGCCACGTATGATACCATGTCATTATTTTAACTTAAAATTAATTTACTTATTTTCTTTTTTTTCTCAACTCTTTCTTCTCTCTCTCAACTAACTCTCTTTCTCGTCTCTTTCTTCTCCCTATCTTTCATCTTTCTTCTTTCTCTCTCTCAAGCTTCACCCGTTCGCACCTGCAAACCACCACCACCGCATGCCACTCCATCACCGCCCCTCCGCCGTTCTTCTCCTCCCCCACCTCCAAAACCTCATCACCACTGTTTCGCTTCTTCTCTCTCATCTCCTTCCTCCAACGCCAACAGCCACCACGAATCAGTCAAAAAAACAAAACTCCTCTTCCTCCTTCAACCCACAGTGTCGCCGAACTCCTCCACCAACATCTCCTCCATTCATCACAACACCAACTCCTCTTCCATCTCCCTCCACCAACAGCCATAACATTGATAAGTGTGTATTTAATCCTAATATTGTCCCTATATTTAATTTATTTTGCATTGATTTTGATTTTTATTTAATAAATTCTAATGTTTTATTGTAGGAATCAAGGAGTTGTAATAAAGTAAGGTTTGGAGTTTAAATAGCAAGAGTTGAAGATAAATTTGATTAAAATTCGGATTTTCCGGGTAGGTTGCGCAGTCTACACTGTTTTGGCCATATCTGGAGTTCTACAAGTCCGTTTTAGGCGATTCAACATCCCACGGAAAGCTTATGAGAAGGGCTTTATTTTTGAAGTGGTCTTTAATTTAAAATCCAGCCGAATCATCTCATAAACAGAGCCCAAGAGGCAGTTCCGAATTTTTATTATTGGAATTCAATTCTAATTGGAAAAATTCCTTGTAATTGTATTAAATAATTAAAAGTACTTTTATTAGAGATATTATTTGATAATATATCAGACCTAGTAGAGAGACACGATGAATAGAGAAGGAGCCGCACAAGGGAGGAGGAGAAGAAGCCATTAACAAGAGGAGATTTCAGCCATTGAAGACATTCAATTGGCTTTGTTTTCTCTTATCTTTTTATATCTTTTCTTATGAACATGTGTTGGTTATCTTTGTATGATTTTGAGATTTTCATTATGAACTAATTTTATAAAGTTGGGATTTTTATGGAACCCTAGCATGGGATTATTGGTATTTTATTAAAGAGTATTGTATGCAGTTCTACGGTTTACTCATTCAAGTGATTTTCCTGCTAATACTTGCTATTGTCTGATCAACTTTAGTAGGTTATCGAGTTAATTATAATACCGAGAGGGTTGTAGTTAATTGACATAAAACTTGAGTGGTGCATGCTTATAAATCTTTTGATTATAGTACTGTTATGGTATAGACATATATTGTGACCATGCATAGCTTTGTGAATTTATGCATAATTATATTCTGAAGGGTAAATTGGCATAGACATATGTTAGTTTATTTGATAGGAATTATATCATAGTGATTTCGAGAGAAACCTATGACCATTGAATTCTAGCTAGTAAATTGTGAATTTGCTACTGTGCTACACAACTCTATAACCGATTTTCACGCGTTAGGGGGGAAGTAATTATCCTGACTTATCTTCTCATATCTGAAATTTGTCAACTCTCTTTGTTATTATAACATTTAGTTGATTATCTTAGTTCTTATAATTAGTTTAGTTATAAAAATCAACATTCAATATTTTTGTTCGATAACTGAATTGTTAGATATAACTTGCGATTGATACGAATTTACAGTCCTTGAGGAACCATTTTCGGTATTTACTACTGTATTACTTGCTTGCGATTGTGTACACTTGCACATATAGATTTTACGCAACAAGTTTTTGGCGCCGCTGCCGGGGACTGTTAAAGTATTTATTGCAAAATTATAATCTTGCAGTTTGGTTTGTTTTGTGGTTCTTACGTTGATACTCTTGTTGTTTTTCAGGTTAACAACATAGAGTTATGTATTCTCCATATGCGATGGATATGGTCTATGACAAAGAGTGTGCTGCACGAGATCAAGAACTTCTTTCGTTGCAGAGTAGATTATCTTCTGTGTCGGAG
This sequence comes from Saposhnikovia divaricata, assembly GCA_036435485.1. Taxonomy (NCBI): domain Eukaryota; kingdom Viridiplantae; phylum Streptophyta; class Magnoliopsida; order Apiales; family Apiaceae; genus Saposhnikovia; species Saposhnikovia divaricata. The sequence goes on along the minus strand of CM071600.1, from coordinate 153,101,023 downwards.
ATGTTTAAGAATATGGGCATGGGAGTAAATCAACCTATGTGGCAAGCAATGAGTCCACCACGAAGCCAAGCTAATAATGTTTCATGTGTTTATTGTTGCGGTGCTCATACATATTTCTACTGTCCTTCCAATCCGGATTTTATTTGCTATGCGGGTAATCAAAATTGGAGTAGCTCGTATTCCGATTCTTGCAACCAGTCATGGATGCAACATCCCACTAATTCATGGAGTAATGAAGGAGCTTATCTTAGAACTTCATCAATGAACCCTAGCTATTCATGTTTTCAGCAACCTCAACAACAAGAGCCTGAAGAAGAAGAACATAGTTCTCTAAAAACTTTGTTGATGCAAGCTATAGAGAATCAATAAAATTTGTTGAGGAACTTAGGGGATCAAGTTGAGGAGCCAGTTGATGAGATAAAAAATCAAACACCTTGTTATCTACCAGGTGATACTGATTATCATGAAGTTATTGGGAAGGAGTATTCACAACCCGTGGTAGTTGAAAGCGAAAAAGAGGTGGAAGACTCTCAAATTACATTTGTTCATGAAGGATATGTAGAGGAATCTTCAATAATATCAATAGAAGATGTTCTAGTTTCTGATAAATTAGAGCATAATTTGTATGAAGATCCACTAGAGCTGCCCATGATTCTAGATTCTGGATATGAGAATAATGAAGAGGAGCATCTAGCTTTGTTGGAGGTTAATTCACCAGATGTAGAAATAGTGCATTATTTTGAGTCATTGGAAGTGCTATATGCAGAAGTCAACCCTCCAAAAGCCTCTATTAAAGAACCACCTGATTTGGAAGTGAAGTTGATGTCCTCTCATTCAGAAAAGGTTAATTCAAGCTTATCTTTAATATCTTCTATCATCATCTCAGCAAAATTACCTCCGGACAAGAAAGTAGGAAGGATTATTTCAAATTTTCGTGAAAGTACACACCGTGTAGATGTGCAAACTTTGTTAGTGGACACTGCAATTGGTTAGTTTGAGAAGTGGAGAAAGTTGACATCCCCGACTTTGTCCATTATTATCTCAGCAGATTTACCTCCTGATAAGGAAGAATTGTTTTCGGAGGTTTTACAAAAGAACAATGTCACAAGAACTTTTAAGGAGCGAAAAAGGTTGAAACTTGTTATCAAAGACGTGGTTCCGAAAAAAATAATTAAATGGTCATTAGAAGATGCGGTGGAAAATTTTACACTAAGGTGTGAAATTAACAAGTAAAAAGTCCCTTGTCATGTCTAGCTAAAGACTTTAAAGAAAGGCGCTTCTTGGGAGGCAACCCATGATTTCGTATGGTTAGTAAATTTTTATTTCATTTTTTTTCTTTTTTTTGTATTTATTTTTAGGTTAGATATTTTTATTTTATTTTTTACTCCCATATGATGCCTTGATGATTTGATTTCAAGTGTGTAAGGAATAAATATTTTTTTTGAGTACAAGGGTGGTGTAAAAAAAAATTGGAGCAATGTGCAGCAAAAAAAAAAAATTTGCGGGTGAAATTGAAATAGAACAGAGATGAAATACTGGCGTATCAGTTTGTCCAAGCCATGGTTTTGACGCCCTGTTCTTTTAGGGCTCGACAATACCAGCAACATTAATTTTTCAAACCGGCGTTTATAACTCCTGCCAATTTCTCACCTGCACAATGAACCATTAAGTTAGATTTCTAAATGGCTGATTCGGTCAGCTTAGTTCCTGAACCGCACATCTGAAGTCTGAATAGCTTAACGAGCTGAACGGCGCAGATACATTAATCTGAACAGCTGGATGGTTCAGAAAAGTTGCTCTGCCTGCATCAGCATCCACGTTGTTTGGCCTGCTCTTTTCCAAAAATTGTATGGAAACGGTGGGAGTGGGGAGTTGAACCCCTGACCCCCTGCATGCAAGACAAAACACCAACCACTCCATCGACTAGCTCAATATGACTGAAGCTGCTGGGTCTATTAAATAGACACATTCTGGACCTGAAATTCATTCGAAAGCTAGAGTCACAATTTTATTCATTTACGAGCCAACCTCTTCGGATTATTTTTTTTCTTCTAGTGACACTTCATACAGCGAGGGGAGTATTCTTTATCTTTCTTTGTATATTTATTGTAAATAATTTTATTTTTGTATTTTATTTAGAAAGTCTTTTAGTATATTTTTTTTCTTTTTCTTTATTTGTTAAATATTATTCATTGAGGACAATGAACCACTTAAGTGCGGGGAGGGGTTTTCAATATAAAAAATAATAATAATAAAAATTAGGATCATTAATAATTTTATTTTTAGGATAATTTTTTTTTCTTTTTTTTTTTAGTTCTTTTTAGGACATTAGATAGTTCTTTTTTAGATTTTATTTTAGGATAGTTAAAAAATTAGAAAAAGAAAAAAATTAGAAAATTTAAAAAATTGATTGTCTTGTCAATATAGCATGTTAATAAGGATAAGTACACACCATGCAGGCTAATTTTTCGAGTGTCGTATATATATTTCTTTAGCGTAAAATACCTTATACATGATGCTGTCTTGTACGTGCTTGCGAAAATTAAAAACTTGATTGTACGTCATTGTAAATTTTGATGAGTATGGCATGTTATCACCCTGTGAGATCTTGAGCCTTAATTTGCAATTGATATATCTTTTGTCAATCTATTTTTTTTGTGGTGAGTTATTCGTCATTGCATGTGTTGCTCTAGAACTTGCTTTAAACCAGGTCGTGCATATATTGATATTGTGTATTGTGTAAAAATGATAAAGGCACTAGGATTAACCGTACTGTCCCAAACAGTACCCTTAAAAATAATCCTTAGTGTGCCCATTTGAGCCTATATCCTTTTTCTTCGTATATCACCATCTAATTCTTGAGCTTATTTATTTCTTCTTGTCTTGATTGACTAGTAGAGCACTGTGATGTATACATGAGATTGGTAAAATATTAAGTGTGGGGATATCTTTGTTATTGTGTGAAATTTTGGGTGGGATTTGAATTGGTTTGGCTATTCCTTCTTCGTGACACCTCAACAAAGTCACTCGAATCAATAAAAAAGGGAGGAAACAACAAAAAAAAAGAAAAAAAAAAAGAAAAAAAGAGAGAGAGTGTGTATGTTCAATGGTTCTAACAATGTGAAATTTATGAGTTTACATTTGTATGTTGGATGATATCTCAAGGTTAGTTTTATGTTGAGTGTTTCAAGTGTATATGAACATTTTGCTTTATTAGTTGTCAAGTTAGCCACTTGTTAGCCTATTTCTTTGTTATCCTACCCCTGCACCTAAGCCTCATTACAACCCTTGACAAAGGCCTTTTGATTTATACGAACACGAAGTCTAGAGATTTTGGTGGACAAGCAAACTTATGGTAGCACATGTGCATTTGATTGAATTTGAGTGATACAGTTGCACCTAAACACTTGTGTGATTTGAGTGTTTGTGAGGTTATTTTCCATCCAAAGCATGTTATTATCTTGTTGATTGAGACTTTGATGTTATTCTTGATATTTTAGTCTTTTGAGACTATGTGTGCGTGCTTGAATAGTTGTGTTGGTGTGTAAAGTTGAGGAATCGCATTATATGACATCTATGAGCTATTACATGATTAAGTTTGCATGTGTGGAGTGCTATGATATATTTCATGCTTGAGACTTGGCAGTCAGAATAAAAATTAGGAATTTTGTGGTTAATTCGCTACAAACCCTCACGAGACCTTACTCGTCCACTTGGGCTACCTTGAGGTTTAAAGGGCTTGTTGCATATGCCAAATGCAACCGTGATCACCTACAGAAGTGGTATTAGTTAGTTAGGACTTAGTTTTTTCTTTCTTCTTTGCCCGAGGACGTGCAAGATGTAAGCGTGGGGATGTGATAAGTGTGTATTTAATCTTAGTATTGTCCCTATATTTAAGTTATTTTGCATTGATTTGGATTTTTATTTAATAAATTCTAATGTTTTATTGTAGGAATCAAGGAGTTGTAATAAAGGAAGGCTTGGAGTTTAAATAGCAAGAGTTGGAGATAAATTGTGCAGTCTACACTGTTTGGCCATATCTGGAGTTCTACAAGTCCGTTTTATGCGATTCAACAGCCCACGGAAAGCTTATGAGAAGGGCTTTATTTTTGAAGTGGTCTTGAATTTAAAATCCAGCCGAATCAGCCCAGAAACAGAGCCCAAGATGCAGTTCCGAATTTTTATTATTGGAATTCAATTCTAATTGGAAAAATTCCTTGTATTTGTATTAAATAATTAAAAGTACTTTTATTAGAGATATTATTAGATAATATATCAGACCTAGTAGAGAGACACGATGAATAGAGAAGGAGCCGCACAAGGGAGGAGGAGAAGAAGCCATTAACAAGAGGAGATTTCAGCCATTGAAGACATTCAATTGGCTTTGTTTTCTCTTATCTTTTTATATCTTTTCTTATGAACATGTGTTGGTTATCTTTGTATGATTTTGAGATTTTCATTACGAACTAATTTTATAAAGTTGGGATTTTTATGGAACCCTAGCATGGGATTATTGGTATTTTGTTAAAAAGTATTGTATGCAGTTCTACGGTTTACTCATTCAAGTGATTTTCCTGCTTAATACTTGCTATTGTCTGATCAACTTTAGTAGGTTACCGAGTTAATTATAATACCGAGAGGGTTGTAGTTAATTGACATAAAACTTGACTGGTGCATGCTTATAAATCTTTTGATTATAGTACTATTACGGTATAGACATATATTGTGACCATGCATAGCTTTGTGAATTTGTGCATAATTATATTCTGAAGAGTAATTGGCATAGACATATGTTAGTTTATTTGATAGGAATTATATCATAGTGATTTCGAGAGAAACCTATGACCATTGAATTCTAGCTAGTAAATTGTGAATTTGCTACTGTGCTACGCAACTCTATAACCGATTTTCACACGTTAGGGGGAACTAATTATCCTGACTTATCTTCTCATATTTGAAATTTGTCAACTCTCTTTGTTATTATAATATTTAGTTGATTATCTTAGTTCTTATAATTAGTTTAGTTATAAAAATCAACATTCAATATTTTTGTTCGATAACTGAATTGTTAGATATAACTTGCGATTGATACGAAATTTACAGTCCTTGAGGAACGATTTTCGGTATTTACTACTGTATTACTTGCTTGCGATTGTGTACACTTGCACATATAGATTTTACGCAACAAACATCTCCTCCATCAACGCGCCTCCCTGCTCCCCTTCCCTTTATCTCCTCTAAATCACGCCACCTCCTCAAATCTCAAACCACCACCACCCCATTTCATTCAAACACCCCCTCATTTCCCCATCTTCTCATACTCTGCCCTCCAATTCCACCGCCAATCATGACTCCGACCTATCTGCTCTACAACAGCCACCACCGCACTTGCACTTCACAGCCGCCCCACTCCATTCCGGCGCCCTTCTTTCATTCCCACAACCCACCAGCCTCATCCCCTGCAAATCTCCTTCTACTCGTCCGTTCTCTGCCACAAACCCTCATGTCAACACCGCCCCACAATCCACCACATCTCCTCTCCACCGTTCATCTACAAACACCACCACACCCATCTTCTCCGTTCACCTTCTTCGCCCTTTCTCCTCCCGTCAATTACAGCATCACAAACATCCAATTAAACCAAAAACTCAGAACCCCAAATTTTTAAAAATCTGCATAATTGAAATTAGTGGGTACGGGATTATAAAGAATTGAAAATCAAACGATTTGAATACTAAAGCTACGAATTTAAATGACAAAATCATAATGAACAAGGGGTTTAATTGTTTAAAGGAAAAGAAAAAAAAGAAGAATAGAGGGGGAGAGAGAGATTACAGGAGAAGAGAGATGAGAGATTGTGAATAAAAAGAAAAAAGAAAATAAAAATATAAGAATTTTAAAATAATTTAAGAGTTTTTAAAATAATTAGTTTTAAATTATTTAACACATCAGCACACCAGGTGTATAATTTTTAACACATTAGCACACCACGTCAATTTTCCGTCACTGAAGTTACATCGAGTTAACGGCGGTTACCCAACTACAAGTTTTAATTAATTTGATGAGTTGACTGCAAGATTTTTGAGTTCGATTACCCAACTGTAAGTTGAGCACGAGTTCAGTTATGAAATGTCAATCGGGAATGAAAGGGAGAGATTTGATTTGTGGTTGAATAAAAAATTCTGACCATTCATTCAGTCACGGAAATCGAGGGGAGGATCGAAGAAATGATTATTATGAAAAGATCCATATCTTCTACTCCATGGGGTTGTGGGCTCCTCACCTGCTCCCGGATCTTATTTGACCGTACCTTCTCAGGCCTACATAGATTAGAGGTGTACAGACAATCCGCTCAACCGCAACCGAACCGCAAACCACTCGCAACCGCACCGCATTTTGCGGATAATCGCGAAATGCAGGTTGGTTACGGATTGAATTTTTAAGAACCGCATATTTGCGGGTTGGTTGCGGATTTGAATATTGAAAAATCGCAAAATCGCATCTGCAACCGCAAACCGTACATATATATATTTATAATAATTTATATTTTTAAAAATATATTTTATATTATATAAATTAATAAATTATACACATAAGACATAGAAGTTTCTTTTCCGGGGGTGGATATACATTTTCTGGGAGTTGATATATGGATATACCCTGCCCATTTACCAAATATATTTACCTAGCCCATTTACTCGAATCCAATTCAATATCTAACCTACAAATTGCATAGTTATGTCTAATCAATTATGTTTATTCTGTTGCACTAGACATAACTACACCAGGAATTATTGATGATGATTTTCTATTGTACTGATGGGCTATATTTATGTGCTTGCAGCCTTGCACCAAAAAATTCTATGATATTGTACTGATTCTTTTTTTTTTTTACCGACTTGTAATTGTATTTTAATTTTTATTAAATTAAGCGTAGGTGGTTAATTGAAAACCGAAACGCATCAACCGCGGTTAATCGCAACCGCATCATGCGGTTAACCGCAACCGCATTTGCGGTTGTGGTTGGAAATTTCCAAAACCGCCAAAATCAAAAAACCGCATCACAGATCAAATTGATCTCACTTCTCTATGTATTCGCACAAGATGTGGGTGGGTGATCGTTTTTTCTTTTTTGCTTAAAATATAAGTATAGATTCAAGTAATTTCAAGAGAAAAAAATCAAGTATGAAATAAATAAATTAATAATTTATTATTCATAAGCAATTTCACGTCCATTTTGATATGCGGATGAAAAGAAATGGATGAACCAAATTGAGTATTTGATGGAATTAAAACTTCAAAAAAATCGAAAAATGACAAATTTGATCCAAAAACATTCAAAATATTAGTGTTATCTTTTATATTCAATTCAAGCAAAATTGGAAAAAAGAAAAATTTCCCACATTAAAAACTTTTTTAAGAAGGACATGCATGAACTTACAAATGTAGAAAATACAATACAGTTTATTGTATTTAAACTATGCTTATTTAAAAATAACAGAAGTATCTCCCAACTTATCTTTCTCATTATCTTTTTTATACTAATACAATGTTTAGATTTGGAACTTTATTCGAAATAAGATAGATGTGTAAATTTCCTTAATTAGCAAAAGAAAAAAAATTTATGAGATAGGTAATCATGTTGCTTAAAACTAGTGTTCCAGAAATTGCTAGGCGGTCCAGAGCGGTCGGGGTACCGCCTAGCGTCTAATCGGGTAGGCGGGGATTAATAGGAGCATTAATCGGTTGTATTTAAATATTATTTTTATTACTTTATTTATTAAATATTTTTGCCAAATATTTTTGCCGATTTTTAAAGTTTTCAACATTTTTTACCAATTTTGACCACCTAGACCGCTTTTTGACCGCTTTTCAACCGATTTTTGACCGCCTAGGCCGCTTTTTGATCGTCTAGGCCGATTTTAACTGTTTTTTGGCCGATTTATACGAAAAACCGCCTAAATCTCCGCCTAACCCCGCCTCGGGGCATTTTGGTGGCGCCTAGGCGGTCGCCTAGACGCCGCCTCAGCCAATTTTTAGAACACAGCTTAAAACCACGTTTAGTAATATGTATATTGTTATATAATAATATATAATAGAGACAAACTTAAGAGAGCTAAGAAATAGAGAAGAGAGGGATCATCTCATTATTCAGGTATCAAACTCACACATTACAAAGGTTTATATAGTGCTATTATAACGACCTAGAATTTTTCGCGATTTATAAATGTTTATTTAATTCTTAAATGTGGAAATGATGTGATTTATATGAAGAGTATAATTTTTGTGAAGTCAAGATATGTGTGAAATCATGTTTATGTGATTTTATGACAATTGGTATGTGTTGTATGTGCTCGTAGAATTTTATTTGTATTTTTAGAGCATTAAAAGTATTTTAAAGTGCATTTTCAATCTTTCAAAAATCATATAAAATCATTGGAGTTGTTTTAAATCATGAAATCTTTTGCATTATCATCTTTGTGATATTAGTGAGTTATAAAAATTAGTGTGAGTATTTAATTGTGTGTTTTGGTATTTTAAAATGATTTAAAAAAATTTATTTTTTTAAATGTTCTTTATTCCAAAAATTCATATAAAATTCATTTTTGACCCAAATATTATTTTAAAAATATGGGGATGCTTCTAATTTCATAAACTTAATTTTAAAATTTTCTAAAAATATTTTCACCCCATTTTCCTATTTTATTTCGATTTAAAATAGCTAAAAACGAGTTTTTAAAATGTTAATTTCAGAAAATGGCCAAAAGACCATTTTACCCCTATGATATTATATCACCACCGCCTGTTAGTTCTCCTTCTTGTTGCTGGCGAGTGTTCTCTCTCTCTCTCTCTCTCTCTCTCTCTCTCTCTCTTTTGTTCTCTCTCTCTCTCTCTCTCTCTCTCTCTCTCTCTCTCTCTCTTTTGTTCTCTCTACTCTTGCTCTCTCTCTCTCTCATATACATGCAAAATACGAAGGACGTAGGCCCTAGCAATAAAGGGAAAGCTAAGGTTGAGTATCAGTGACTGAGCTGTTAGCTGTTGCATTCTACCGGAGGCAAGTAACCCTGTCTTTTCTTGAAGTTTACATTCCTGAACTGATATATCCTGTTGATTTAAGCTTGCCTATCTTATACCATGTTGATCATAAATCTTGTTTAACCTATCCATTCATGTAACCGGAATTCTGTCAACAACTATTTCACAAACTATAAACCCTAAAATAGCCTAATTCTTTTTAATTGCTTCTTGACCATATATGTCTTACGGCTTGCCATAATCATACCATATTGACTAACGGATAAACCAATATTCTACTTGACCTATGTCCGTGACCAGTTAAACCTATGTTGACCCTAAAAACATATAAACTTCTTTATGACCTGAACAGTGATTCAAAAACTTAACTACCCATAATACTATACTTTAAACTTGAAATCTGATCAATTGCCTTGATGCCTTTGAGTCTATATCCTCTTGATTCAGACTTGTATCCCTATTTCATTGATATCAGAGAACTTAGTCAAACCCTTTGACTTTTATCATTGCAAATCAAAATGAGTTGTTTTCTTAAAATACTTTGAAGTTGCTTAGACTGGGCTGATCTGTTATCAGTGAGTCGAAGGTACTTCGGGGTAATGCTTTTTGAAAGGATTTAAATATTCAAGTGTTTTCTAAATTTAAAAAGGTTTTCTAAATCTTAAATGTTTTCAGAATATAACTTAGAAAATGTTAGGAACTCCGATAAAAATGGTTTCTACGGATTCCTGACGATTGGAGAGGCGTGAGAGAACGGGTAATGTCAGTTCCGCCTGTTTGTGTGTATTATTGGTGTAGTTCTGGTCTGTCCCGTCTAACACCCTTATAGGCCAATGTGTTGCCTCTTGGGAACCCAAGCTATCCTAATGAGAGGATTAATGTCCAGAGGGACTTTGTGTCCGGTATGGGGACTTTATGGGCTGATCACCCGTATTGTCTGTTTTGAAATGAAAACCTCCAATCAGTTTTCTTTAAATGATGATTACTTTTAATTTACTATGAAATGAAATTGGTTTACCGATTGAAATGTCAGTTGCTTTAGAAAATTTTGAATTAACCATTGTTACCAAATGCCAGTATTTCTTTTACTCTATCCAGCATCTTTAGGCCATATCGTGAATTACTGTCATCTTTTGCGATACCCTGTTATACTGTTTTCAGTTGAGATCTTTAGTTAGTTGCTGAGCGTCGGCTCATTATTATTTTGTCTAACCCTTTTGACAGTATTCTGAGTATCATGGCTCGTACTAGATTGATCGTGAGGAAGCGCGTTACTTTGAACCCTGTTATGGTTTGATTCGAGATAGCTTTCGAGGTAGATGCAATAACAGCTCAGTGAGGAGATCCTTAGTTAGTTGTGAGAACTGGCAGTAGTACTTTTGAGAACTTTGATTTGTAATAATAATTCTAAATTGAATTCAGGTTTGTAATATAAAGTAGTTAGATGTTTGGCTTGCTTTTTTCATACAATTACCTGTGAAAGATCTTGGATAGTAGTGTTGGGGCTAGTCAGCATGTTATATTTATGTTTATTATTTTAGGGTTGTTGTATTTAGTGTGTCAGTGACTCTCCGATCTAGGCCCCAGGTCGAGAGGGCGTCACAGGTTGGTATCAGAGCTATGGGTTTTGGTCACTGAAACAAGCCAGGAATTTAGGATCACTAATAAAAGAAGTAGATACAATTAGGATTCAAGAGTGATAGATGTAGGGAGTGACTATAGGTTTAGGGTTTCCTTTCGTGATAGATTACTAGGACTAACATAACTTAACTCGTTTATATTCTGCGTGTATATATATACATGATTATCACATGACATGGATTTTGACGACAATGCACCACCCCTACCTTCCGATTCTAGTAGTTCATCCGAAGAGTCCGATCCTTCTAAGGCGATGTCCGATGCTTATGCAGAACTTGAGTCTGATGGACCGATGTCCGAGTCCGAGGTTGAGAGTCCCACGGCCCGTGCCGACATTCCTGTCCATACCACTGAGCCTGTACCTGTGTCAGAGCTTGTTACTGATACCGTGCCTGTTCTAGTCCCAGTACCAGTTGTGACCCCATCTGTCACCGAGCACGACGAGTCTTCTATCGGATCTTATTCAGTGCCCGAGCCCATACCGGAGTGTACCTTTGAGGATTTGCTTCGCGAGTGTGAGAGTTTGTCAGGTCAGAATGCAGAGCTGAAGGAGCTTATCGAGAAGATGAAAGTGGAGGCGCAACTTCGAGTAGACCTGACTACTATTGATTGGAGGGGACGTATCAGAATGCTGGAGGATGCTGTTAGGCACCTTTTACACTGGAACCCCATCACACATGATATACTAGCCGAGGCCCATAGACTTTCGAGTGTGATTTGCTGGACGTTGTGTGAGCTTCGCGAAACTCGAGGTTCCCGTGATTAGACTGCTGCTGTAGAGATGATTGGTGAGTGGGACATTTGGTAGAGCCCACTAGTGTTAGTTGTGATTACTACTAGTCTAGGATGTTTTCCTATTTTCCTAGTACTGGTAGACGGATGGTTGTGTTTTAACTTTGTTTATTCAGCCTTGTTGTAGAAGGGTTAGAATACCCTTAGCTTTGGATGTTGGTTTGTTTTCGTCTTCGTGACTTATATTTATTCGTATATCCCTAAGTACACTGCTTTACTTACCGCTTTAACATACTGTCTTTACATACCGTATTTCCATACTTATTGAACTATTCATATAAACCCTGTTGCATTACTTTAAAACGGTACCCATATTGTATCGTTTTAACAGAACCGATCGTCTATTGGTACCTGACGGTTGAAACCTATTTTCTTTCATATAAACCTGCATGTTGTTTATCGACTTTTTATTTTCTTATCAGAAAGATGCCTCCCAGAAGAACCCGTCAAACCAATAATACCGAAAACCAAGATCAACAGAATCAAGATAACCCTACAATGGCCCAAATGTTTCAACTACTATAACAACAAATTGCTGCCTTTATTCAATACAAACAGCACCAAGCTGCCCAACCTGCTACAACTTTCAAATCTTTTCAAGCTGTTCACCCACCTGAATTCAAAGGTACTTTAAACCCTATCGAGGCCAAGTCATGGTTGATGGATATCGAGAAGTCTTTCACGTTAGTTAGGGTTGATGAGGTTCAGAAGGTAGAATTTGCCAGTTTTTAGTTGAGGTCAGAAGCCAATTTTTGGTGGGAGTCTGTTAAGGCCGTAGAAGGAGATGCAATTACATGGCCAAGATTTTTAGAATTGTTTAATGAGAAATATCTGCCAAGTTATTTACAGGACCAGATGGAAATTCAGTTTATGAAGTTGAAACAGGAAGGGATGACTATTTCGGAGTATGAAGCTAAGTTTACTGAGCTATCTAGGTTTGCACCCTAGTATGTAGGAAACGAAGCTAGCAAGGCCAAGAAATTTCAGCATGGATTAAAGCCCTGGTTAAGGAGTAGAGTTGTTGCATTTGAGTTGAGAATATATGTTGTTGTTGTTCAGAAGGCGATGATTATAGAAGGGGAGAGTGAATTGAATCAAAAGGAGAAAGCTGGTAAGAAGAGGAAATTTGAGAAAGTAGAGCAGAGCCAAGAGACAGAAGGTCAGAGGAGTTTTTAGAACAGAGGAAGGTTTGGGAATCGACCAGGAGGACAGAGAAATTTTCAGAATTTTGGAGGTGGTAACGGAGGACAAGACTGTAGACCCCAAGGAGTAAACCCTCAGGCTATAACAAGACCCGTACTACAAGACTGCAAGATTTGTGGGAAAAAGCACCCGGGTATCTATAATAAGCCTAACATAGTTTGCTACAAGTCTGGGAAGAAAGGAAACTATGCTCAAGAATGTTCGGAAGTTAAGCCAGTAGGATTGACTTGTTATAATTGTGGTAAGGTTGGTCATATAGCTAAGAATTGCAAGGAGCCTGTCCAGACTTCTAATGTCTTGAGGATCACCGCACCTCCAGCACCGCGACAAGTGTCGTATCAAGCACCTCAGCCTAGAGCCCGTACTTTCAACATGTCTGTCAAAGAAGCTGTTAATGATGCCGATGTGGTTGCAGGTACGCTTCCTGACAACTCTTTTGAAGCTACAGTTTTGATTAATTCTGGAGCTACTAGATCATTTATATCTGAGAGATTTCTTAATAAGTTACATTGTGAGATTCGTCCTTTAGAGAAGACGTTAGTAGTAGAAGCTGCTAATCAGGATAAGATTTCCGTAGACCGGGAGTGTCTTAACTGTAATATTGAGATCGGAGGATTTCTTTTCTACGCGGATTTATTACCATTTAAGCTGGGAGAGTTTGATGTTATTCTAGGAATGGATTGATTAACCGAGTGTGATGCGCAGATCGAGTGTAGAAAGAAGCAAGTTAAGTTACATATTGAAGATGGTAATGAAGTAGTATTTCAAGGACAGAAGCAAGATAAAAGATTCCTAACATTTATGCAAGACGATTGTTAAACCAAGGATGCGAAGCATATTTAGCACATGTGGTTGATATAGAGAAACAAACCTCTAGAATGGAAGATATTCCCGTTATGAATGAGTTCCCTGATGTGTTTCCCGACGAATTGCCAAGATTACCTCCGGATAGAGAAATTGAGTTTCCGATTGATTTGGCACCTGGAACCGAGCCTGTATCTAAAGTGCCTTACCGAATGGCACCTGCTGAGATGAAGGAGTTAGCTACTCAATTGGATAAAGGAGTTATAAGGCCGAGTGTGTCCTCGTGGGGAGCACCAGTGTTGTTTGTTAAGAAGAAAAATGGAAGCATGAGGTTGTGTACCGATTATAGAGAGCTAAACAAGTTGACTATCAAGAATAAATATCCACTACAGAAGATCAATGATTTGTTTGACCAGTTGAAGGATGCTGCATATTTTTCCAAGATTGATTTGAGGTTAGGTTATCACCAATTGAAGATTAAGCCAAAAGACATTCCGAAGACTGCTTTTCGCACGCGATATGGACATTATGAATTTCTAGTGATGGCTTTCGGATTGACGAATGCGCCAGCTGTGTTTATGGATTTGATGAATAGAGTGTTCAAGAGATATTTGGATAAATTCATAATTGTATTTATTGATGACATCCTTATATACTCGAAAAATCCCGAAGAGCATGCTGAGCATTTGAGAATCACATTAGAAACTCTAAGGAAGGAAAGGTTATATTTAAAGTTTTCCAAGTGTGAGTTTTGGTTGCAAGAAGTGCAATTTTTAGGTCATGTGATTAGTAAAGAAGGAATTAGAGTGGACCCTGTCAAGATTGAAGCCGTGGTGAGTTGGAGTAGACCAAGAACTCCTACTGAGGTGAGAAGTTTCTTAGGATTGGCTGGTTACTATCAGAGATTTGTTCAAGATTTTTCAAAGATTACTACACCATTGACGAAGTTGACCCGTAAGAACGAGAAGTTTATTTGGAATGACAAGTATGAAGAAAGTTTCCAAGAATTGAAGAAAAAATTGGTTTCTGCACCGGTGTTAGTATTGCCAAATGATAAAGGAAATTTTGTTATCTATAGTGATGCCTCGCACAAAGGATTAGGATGTGTTTTGGTGTAACATGGAAACGTTATCGCGTATGCTTCGAGACAGCTTAAGCCGTATGAGCAGAAGTACCCAACATATGATTTAGATTTAGTTACGATTGTATTTGCGTTGAAGATATGGAGACATTACTTGTACGGAGAGAAGTGTGAAATTCTCACCGACCACAAAAGTTTGAAGTATATCTTTGCCCAGAAAGAGTTGAACATGAGGCAAAGAAGATGGTTGGAATTGATCAAGGATTACGATTGCACAATAAGTTACCATCCCGGAAAGGCGAATGTCGTAGCTGATGCACTTAGTAGAAAGGAAAGGCTGAATACATTGACTATGCCCAAGGAGTTATTTCGAGGATTTGAAAAGTTAAGTTTAGAAGTTTATGATTCAATGGATGCAGATGAGTTTCTTAGTACGATGACTTTTCAACCCGAGTTGCTAGAGAAGATTCAGAGATGCCAGGAAGAAGTGATGAATTATGAAATGAACATATTGACCGGAGAAGAGATTTGTACACAGAAAGATGTTCATGGTGTTTTGAGATTTGGAAAGAGGATATGGATTCCTAATGTTTCGGAGTTGAAGAATGAGATATTAAGCGAAGCCCATAGTTCAAAATTTTCGATTCACCCTGGAAGTACGAAGATGTATAGAGATCTAAAGGAGAATTTTTGGTGGCCAGATATGAAAAGAAAGATTGCTGAATGGATAAGCAAGTGCTATACCTGTCAGAGAATTAAAGCTGAACATCAGAAACGAAGTGGATTGTTACAACCATTGGATATTCCCGAGTGGAAGTGGGAACACCTTGCCATGGATTTCGTAGTAGGATTGCCAAAGACTAAAGCGAATCACGATGCGATTTGGGTTATCATTGACCGATTGACGAAGTCTGCTCATTTTCTACCAATTAACGAAAGATTTCATTGGACAAGTTGGTACATTTGTATTTGAAGGAGATTGTGTCACGTCATGGAGTTTCTGTTTCGATAGTATCTATAACGCCCTAGAAAAATTTCGTATTTTATAAATATTTGTTTATTTAAATTATGAATTTTATTATGTGAATATTGTTGGAAAGGTGGAATATATGTGAAGTTGTGTTTATGTGTTTACGTGATGATTTGGGTAAGTTGTGAAGGTCGGTGTATTTTTATTTGTATTTTTGAGGATTAAATATATTTAAATCATGTATTTTTGATCCTCTGGCAATTTTATAAAATTATCGAAGTTATTCAAAATCATGAAATCTTTTGTAATATTATCTTTATATATTTATTGAGTTTTTTAAAATTGTGGGGTGAATTAATTTGGGTGTTGTGGTATTTTAAAATGATTTTAAGAGTTTTATTGTATTTAAAGGATCAAAATTTGTAAAATCCATATTTAATTCATTTTTTATCCAAAAAATATTTTAAAAATATATGTGTGCTCGTAATTTTATACTATTTATTTTAAAATTGAAAAGTGTAATTTTCCAAATTTTCCATTTAGTATCGATTTGTAAAAGTGGTGTATTAGTATTAAAAGCGAATAATTGGTGTTTTATTTGGGCTCGAAAGGAATTATGAGTAGTTAATATAAGGGATTGGGCCAAGCCCAATAAACAAAAATACAAACACGCTGAAAAAAAATGGGGAGAGAGAAAAGGGAATTGTGGGAAGAAAGAAAATTAGGTTTTAGAAATTGGATTGGGGGAAATTGAATTGGGGTGAGATATGAAATCAATTAGTGTATATACATACATATATGCGTGTGTATACATGTGTGTCTGTGCTAGGGTGGGGGGGACTGCGTGAGGATGGCACGATAGAGGAGGTGGCGGCTAGAAGACCACCACCGCGGCGGCGGTGGTGGTTTGCAGGCGGAGTCGCGTGGTGGACAAGTGGTGGCAGGCGCGGTAGCAACGGAGAAGAGGAGGCAGAGATTGAGAGAGATTGTGCAGAGAGATTGAGAAGAGAGAGAGAGAGAGAGAGAGAGAGAGAGAGAGAGAGAGAGGAGAGATGGCAGGTGAGGAGGGAGAGAAATGGTGGAGATGTTCAATATTCACCAGAAAGGTTCGAATAGGTGACCTGGCCAAGAACAGTGCGCGGGTTGATAAGTGGATTTTATATCCACTTGGATCGCTTAATTTCGGCTTAAATTGATTGTCTTGGGCTCAAGTTGTTGTAGATTTGATGTGTTTTGCTTAGTTGTGCAGGATTTCGAGAATGTTGACTAAGGTGGATGCTTTTATAATTTTTTGGGAATTAATTGATTAAAATTCGGATTTTCGAGAAGGGTTGCGCAGTTTACATTGTTTTGGCTATATCTTGAGTTCTAGAAGTCCGTTTTAGGCCCGTAAGCAGTCCACGCGAAGATAACGAGATTTTCTATCATTCTAAGATAGTCCAGAAGCCCAATTACGTGGGGAGCGTTCCAGAAAATTTGAAGAAAAGTCAGCCACGAAATTTCCTTACAAAACAGAATCAAATTAGGAAACGTATCTTGCAGAAATTCTATTATAATTCTGTTTTTGTATTTTCTTGTTGGGCAAGACTTGTAGTGCCTATATAAACACATCATACCTTGTAATTTGTATTAGATTATTAGTATTATAACGTAAAACTGCAAGAGAGAAAAGTGGAGAAGGATTCAAGCTCGGTGACAAGCAAAGATCTAGATCTACTTCATCTTCTGTATACTTTGGATATAGATTTGTTTTCTCAACTCTTGTTTTTATTAATATTATTGTTTCTTTCTTTCATATCTTGTTAATTATTATGTTTTCATCAAATCCCATGACGATGAATAGTTCAATTATGGGCTAAACGTTGTCATGGGATTCTAACGGAGTTATTTATGGAACTTAGTATCTTGATGCTATAAAGATCTGTGTGCGATGTGAAATTGATATCCTCGTATGGTTAATCTTAATGCTTTTAGATGCGTAGCTAACATCTAAATTGAATTGTTAATCTCTTGTGAAGTGAAAGTGGATCTTGAGATTTAGAACTTGCCATGCTAGCATAGGTTCATAATTGATTGTCAATATGATTTGTGGTGTGAGATGAAAATACTTATACTACTCTATGTGATCTTAATGGATAACCTGTTCTTCAACCGTTATGTTTTCAAATTCTATAGACATATAGGGTCTAAGCATAATTGGTGTCTAATCATCTTCTATCTCTTTTGTGGATGTATGTTTAGTTTGGTATGCGTATGCTGACAAGTAGCGTATACTGGTTTCGTGTTATTTGATCAGATATCAAAATAATTGCATATAGAGATTAAAGGCGTCAGATCTAAGGGAAGTATTTAATGAAGTTGGGATCCCATGTTTATTCTCATATTAGTAATTCGAATTCAATCTCATTAGTTAATTTAATTTTTAGTTTAAATTAGCATTCTAGTTTAATTTAGTTAATCAAAACCAAAATTGTTATTTGTCTTAGCAGTGGATTAAAACTAAACATTGTTGCATAGGCATATTTACTGATTGAAACTTAACCAGATCTCTGCGGAACGAACTTTAATTATATTACTTGTGACTACGTGCGCTTGCGTAATTTTGTGCTAACAAGTTTTTGGCGCCGCTGCCGGGGATCATCGGTGTTTTGTTTAGTTTATGTGCTTGTCATCAGTGGTCGTTAGCGTTCACTGACTCGGATTTCTTACTTAGTTGTTTGTTTCGTGGTGTTTTCAGGTACTTGAACGTGTATGCGAACACGTTTGCAGGCTCGTAAGGAAAAACTGGCAGAAGACGGTCTTGTAGTAGATAATCAGAAAGAGGAATTTGAAACTACTGTAGAGATGGCAGACTTACCAGCAGCAGTTAAGGCTTTGAAGGACTATTCGCAGCCGAAGATTACTGACATACAATCTAGTATTGTCAGGCCAGCTATTGCAGCGAATAACTTTGAGATCAAGCCGAGCACAATTCAGATGGTGCAGAATTCGGTTCAGTTTGGGGGTGCTTCGACAGAGGATCCTAATATGCACATCAGGGACTTTATCGAGATCTGCGACACTTTCAAATTTAATGGTGTGTCGGATGATGCTATCAAGTTGAGGCTTTTCCCATTCTCCTTAAGGGATAAGGCTAAGGGCTGGTTACACTCTCTACCAGCTGGTTCCATTACTACATGGGATGATCTTGCTCAGAAGTTTCTTACTAAATTCTTCCCTATGGCGAAAACTGCAGCAATAAGGAACCAGTTAACTCAATTTCAACAGCAATCTGGCGAATCTTTGTGTGAGGCTTGGGAACGTTATAAGGAGATGCTACGAAGGTGCCCTCATCATGGCATGCCTGATTGGATGGTTATTAATGGTTTCTACAATGGGTTGGGAGCACAGTCTAGGCCGTTGCTAGATGCAGCATCTGGTGGTGCTCTATGGGCGAAGAGCTATGAGGAAGCATATGATCTTATTGAGATGATGGCTGCTAACGAATATCAAAATCCAACACAGAGGCTTTCTCAAGGTAAGGTAGCAGGTATTCTTGAAGTTGACACAGCTTCAGCTATTGCAGCTCAGTTGAAGGCTCTTTCGATGAAGGTGGATTCTCTTGCTAATTATGGAGTTCAGCAGGTTGCCAGTGTTTGTGAGTTATGTGCGGGCGCACATGAGACGAATCAGTGTGCTATCTCTTCTGAATCAGCACAGTTCGTAAGTAATTTTCAGAGACCTGCTGCACCAGTACCAGCCACCTATCATCCAAGCAACAGGAATCATCCTAATTTCAGCTGGAGCAACAACCAAGGTGCTCAACAACCTCAGCAACCCTATCAGCAGTTTCAGGGGCAGCAAGCAAGGCCATTCAATCAAGGTTATCAGCAGCAGTATGCTCCAAAGCAATCATATCAACCTCCGGGATTTCAGCAGCAACAGCCCCAGGCTCATGCGGGGCAATCTTCTAATGAAAAATCAGATGATGTGTGGATAGCGTTAAAGAACCTACAAGCTGGTCAGAAGCTCTTGGAAACTCAGATAGGACAGATTGCAAGTGCCTTACTTAGTAGGCCTCAAGGAACTCTTCCTAGTGATACGGAAGCAAACCCAGGTAGGAGGGATAGCAAGGAACAGGTGAAGGCTGTGACTTTGAGATCGGGAAAAGTTATAGCAGGCCCTAAATCAGCAGTAGAAGAAGATGAAGATATTCAGAATCAGCAGGGTGAAAAATCTGCAGTGCCCGAAATTGCTCAACCTGATTTGATGGCTGATCAGCAAGGTGATGAAGTAGAGAAGAGCAAGGAACCTGTTAAAAATTCGGTGGAGCAGTCTACAAAGAACAACACTCAGATTTATCCTCCTCCTCCTTATCCTAGGAGACTCCAGAAGCAGCAGTTGGATAAGAAATTTGCAAAGTTCTTAGAGGTGTTCAAGAAGTTGCAGATTAACATTCCCTTTGCCGAAGCTCTTGAACAGATGCCGAGCTATGCCAAGTTCATGAAGGGAATTCTTTCTCGTAAGATGAAGCTCGAGGAATTAGAGACCGTTGCTCTAACGGAAGAGTGCAGTGCTGTGCTGCAACAGAAATTGCCTCCAAAACTAAAGGATCCTGGTAGCTTTACTATTCCATGCACTATTGGTAATTTGTCTTTTGCGAAGTGCTTGTGTGACTTGGGAGCTAGCATCAATCTCATGCCCTTGTCAGTCTATATGCAACTTGGTCTACCGGAACCAAAGCCCACCAACATCTCTTTGCAGTTGGCTGATCGTTCAGTTACATATCCTAGAGGCATAGTGGAGGATGTGTTGGTGAAAGTTGACAAACTCATATTTCCTGCTGATTTTGTTATCTTGGATTTCGAGGAAGATAAGAAGATTCCCATAATCTTGGGAAGACCATTCTTGGCTACGGGAAAGACTTTGATTGATGTGCAGAAAGGGGAGCTCACTATGAGGGTGCAAGACCAGAATGTCACTTTCAATGTTTTTAATGCAATGAAACTTCCCTCAGATGAAGAAGAATGTTTGAAGGTGGATTGGGTTGATTCTGCAGTTACTATGGAAGTGGAGAAGTTGCTTAAGTCAGACTCTTTGGAAAAAGTTTTAGTTGGTGACTCTGATTTTGAAGATGAGGAATTAGCCGAGCAACTTCAGCAGCTAAATTCAGCCCCTTGGAAAAGGAGATTTGATTTGCCTTTTGAATCTCTTGGGTTAGGAGAACGGAAAAATTCAGAGGGGCGCCTGAAACCATCTATTGAGGAAGCTCCCACACTTGAACTCAAACCACTTCCGGAACACTTGCGGTATGTTTTTCTTGGTGATGCATCTACATTACCTGTTATTATTGCCTCTAACTTGTCAGCCAGTGCGGAAGAAAAGCTTTTGCGAATTTTGAGGGAATTCAAGTCAGCAATTGGTTGGACTATAGCAGATATCAAGGGAATCAGCCCTTCTTATTGCATGCATAAAATTCTGCTAGAGGAGGGAGCTAAGCCTACTGTTGAGCATCAGCGGAGACTTAATCCGATTATGAAAGAGGTGGTGAAGAAGGAAATTCTAAAGTGGCTGGATGCGGGTATTATATATCCTATCTCAGACAGTTCTTGGGTGAGCCCGGTTCAATGTGTGCCAAAGAAAGGAGGCATGACAGTTGTTGCTAATGAAAAGAATGAGCTCATCCCTACTCGAACAGTCACGGGGTGGAGAGTTTGTATGGACTATAGGAAGCTCAACAAAGCCACGAGAAAAGATCACTTTCCTCTGCCATTCATTGATCAGATGCTAGATAGGTTGGCGGGACATGAGTATTATTGCCTCCTTGATGGTTATTCAGGCTACAATCAGATTTGCATTGCTCCGGAAGATCAAGAGAAAACCACATTCACATGTCCTTTTGGTACCTTTGCTTTCCGACGGGTTTCTTTCGGACTTTGTGGTGCTCCCGCCACTTTTCAAAGGTGCATGATGGCTATTTTCTCAGACATGATTGGCTCAAATGTGGAGGTCTTCATGGATGACTTCTCAGTTTTTGGTACTTCATATGACGAGTGCTTGCATAATCTTGGCTTGGTTTTGAAACGTTGTGTGGAGACTAACCTGGTGCTTAATTGGGAGAAGTGTCACTTCATGGTGCAAGAGGGAATTATTCTTGGGCACAAGGTATCTGGTAGAGGACTTGAGGTGGATAGGGCTAAGGTGGAAACAATCGAAAATCTTCCTCCACCTATCTCTGTAAAAGGAATTCGCAGTTTTCTTGGTCATGCGGGTTTCTATCGGCGATTCATCAAAGACTTCTCAAAAATTTCTAAACCCTTGTGCAATCTCTTGGAGAAGGATGTTCCTTTCAAGTTTGATGATGAGTGTCTTGCAGCTTTTGAGCTCTTGAAGAAGAAGTTGACTACTACACCAGTCATTACCGCACCTAATTGGGAGGAGCCGTTTGAACTTATGTGTGATGCTAGTGACTATGCTGTTGGAGCTGTGCTTGGTCAAAGGAAGGATAAAATTTTTCATGTGGTTTACTATGCTAGTAAAACCCTCAATGATGCACAGCTAAACTACACTACTACGGAGAAGGAGTTGCTAGCAGTTGTCTATGGTTTCGAGAAATTCAGGTCTTATCTGCTTGGTACGAAGGTGATTGTGTATACTGATCATGCTGCAATCCGATATCTTATGTCGAAGAAGGATTCCAAGCCTAGATTGATTCGTTGGGTGCTTCTTTTGCAAGAATTTGATGTGGAAATCAAGGATAGGAAAGGCACGGAAAATCAAGTAGCGGATCATCTCTCACGCTTAGAGGACCACGGTAAGGAATTGCATAACAAATCTCTTATTAATGAATCTTTTCCAGATGAGCAGCTGTTTGCAGTGCAAGATGAAGAGCCATGGTTTGCAGATTATGTAAACTATTTGGTTAGCAATGTTATTCCTCCAAATCTTTCGAGTGCTCAAAGGAAGAAGTTTCTACATGATGTGAAGTGGTACCATTGGGATGAACCGTTTCTATTTAGACAAGGAGCAGATCAGATGATCAGACGATGTATTCCGTATAGTGAGACGGAGGGTGTGTTGCGAGATTGCCACTCAACTGTTTATGGTGGTCATTATGGTGGAGAAAAGACAGCGGCTCGTGTGCTTCAAGCAGGTTTCTATTGGCCTTCCTTGTTTAAGGATGCTCATCAGTTCGTGTTGAGATGTGATCGTTGTCAAAGGGTTGGCAATATTTCTAGAAGGAACGAGATGCCTCTTAACATGCTTCTTGAGGTAGAGATCTTCGATGTCTGGGGGATTGACTTCATGGGACCTTTTGTCTCTTCATGCAACAATCAGTACATCTTGCTAGCTGTGGATTACGTGTCTAAATGGGTCGAGGTTAAGGCGTTGCCGACCAATGATGCAAAGGTGGTATTGAATTTCTTGCATAAGCAAATTTTTACGCGTTTCGGAACTCCACGTGCTATAATAAGTGATGAGGGAACTCACTTTTGCAATCGCCAGTTTACTACGTTGATGGCGAAATATAATGTGACGCATCGTGTTGCCACTGCTTATCACCCTCAAACGAATGGCCAAGCTGAAGTTTCTAACAGGGAAATCAAGAGAATTTTAGAGAAAGTGGTGAATCCGTCTCGTAAGGATTGGTCATTGAAGTTGGATGAAGCTGTGTGGGCGTACAGAACTGCCTACAAAACTCCTCTAGGTATGTCTCCGTTTCAGTTAGTTTATGGGAAAGCATGTCATTTGCCTGCAGAGTTGGAACATAAAGCATATTGGGCGTTGAAGAAATTGAATTTAGATATCACGGCTGCGGGTGCAAAGCGGTTGCTTCAGTTGAATGAACTTGAGGAATTTCGTGAGCAAGCTTACGAAAATAACAAGATGTATAAGGAGAAGGTTAAGAGGTGGCATGATAAACGGTTGGTACCAAAAGCATTTTTGCCAGGTCAACAGGTGTTGCCATTTAATTCTCGCCTCAAGCTTTTTCCGGGAAAACTCAAGTCGAGGTGGTCGGGTCCATTTATTGTTAAGACGGTGTATCCACACGGAGCTATTGAAATTTATGAAACAACACCGGATCATGCTTTTAAAGTGAATGGACAGCGGTTGAAGCATTATTATGGCGGGTCGTTTCAACGCGATAAGGTTTCCGCCGTTTTGGCGTCTACTTGATTTGGGAGAAGTACGTCAAGCTAATGACGTAAAAGGAGCGCTTCGTGGGAGGCAACCCACGCTCATGTATTTTGTTGTATTATTGTTTCTCTCTTGAAAAAAAAAAAAAAGAAAAAAAAAAAAAAGAAAAAAAAAAAGAGAGAGAAAAGAGTGTGAAAAAAAAAAAAAAAAAAAAAAAAATTGTTGTTGTGAAAAAAAAAAAAAAGAAAAAGAAAAAAAAAAAAAAAAAAAAAAAAAAAGAAAAAAAAAAACAATACAACAACAGCACTTTTCTACAGGAGACAGCCACGCCACAGGCGCCAGCCGCGCCTCAAGCGCAGCAGTAACGCAGGACCAAGCCGCGCCACAGGCGCTGTTCGCGCTAGAGGCGTGTCACGCATGAGCAAGTGGCGCAACAGGCGCGTTTTGCGCTGGAAGCGCTGTGTAACGCAGGGACGGAGTGCGCCACAGGCGCTGTTGGCGCTGGAAGCGCAGAAGGTTACTGTTCACGCGAGAAAAAAAAAATTTTTTTTTTTACTTTTCTCTCATCTTCTATCCTATTACTTACACAATTCTTTTCCTAAATCAAATTCAATTCAACCCCAAATCCTCAAAAATCATATCCTACCTCTCTAAAGCATATCCTACATCTAATTTAATTCCCAATTCCTTTTCCTTTTCCATCTCCATTATCTATATACATACACCCACCTTATATATACATACACACACCCATCTATATAAACCCAAATTTCTCAACCTCCATCCATTCAAAGTACAAGGGAGAATCAAATTTGAGTTTTTGGGGGATTAATCTAGCAAGTTCACCTCTTTGATTCAATTGGGTAATATTCTATTTCATATTTTATTTGAATTTGTGAATTTTGCAAGCTAGGGTTCTTGGAGTGTGTAAATTGGGGGTTCTTTTGTTTGGTGAATTGTTGGAGATTGTGGTTCTTTGCTTGATAAATTGTTGTCATGGCTCCTAAACGACAGCGATTAGTAGGTAGTAGTAGTAGTGCTCGTCCATCTTTGGATGAGAATGATGTTATGGGAGATGGAGTGGAAAAATTTGTGAATGAGGATGCCAAAGCGGAGTATGGTAGATTGGTTGTCAAGGGGGTTATTCAGGAAAGAAGGCTTGTGCCCCGTAAGTATGAGGAGATGGAGGCGATGATTAGTGAGCGGGGATGGACTTTATTTTGTGAGTTTGCTAATGATGCCCCATTGGATGTGGTTAGGGAGTTTTATGCTAATGCTTCGATAGCAAGGAATAACTCCACGGTTGTTAGGGGCCAGAAGGTGGATTATTCGCCTCGTGCGATTCGTACTTTGATTAGGCAACCGCCTAAACCTAGAGGTGCTAAGGATTGGGGGAAAAAGACTAGGGATGATGTTGATCTTGATGCTATCATTAGTGAGCTGTGTGTTCCGGGTACGGAGTGGAAGTGTAGGTCGGGTACCACCGAGAAAAGGATTTTTCCAGCTGCATCATTATCTAGTTTTGCACGGGCTTGGTTCTTGTTCATAAGTTCTAATATCATTCCGTCAAGCCATGTGTCCGATGTTACTGTTGATAGAGCTATTCTGTTATGGGGTATTCTCAAAGGTAAGTATGTTGACCTTGGTTACGTTATTAATCAAAATATTCTTCGTTATTTGGGGAGTAATTCGATGGCTAGTATTCCCTATGCTTCTATCATAGCGTACTTGTGTGATGCTTCGAAAGTAAAATGGTATGACGGTGAGCCAGTGCGTAAACCTATGTCTTCCATTACTGATGCTACTATTGACCGGTTGACGGAGTGGTCGGGCGGCATTCCTCATCCTCGGGGTTTAGGATTTGTTGTTGATGGTAATGGTGGTCAGGGAGCGGGCGCTCCACCACAGGGTTCTAGGGCACCGGGAGTTGTTATGGCAGGTCCTCCGCGGCGTACAGTGGATATGTCGGTTTTTTATACCTATTTTCGTCGCATGACTAGGCGGTTGGATGCTATGCATGTTAGCAGTCGCCAGTATTCCGAGGACATGGCCGTGGCTTTGGATGCAGCTTTTCAGTCGCCAGGTACTCCTGTTCAGTGGCCTATATTTGGAGCTCGGACTCCGTACCCTCCGCCTGATTCATCTGAGGAGGATGACGAGGGTGACGATAGCGAGGACGAGTAGGTATGTTTCTACTATCCCTTGTATTTACTTCCATTCAATGCGGACATCGAATATTTTAAGTTTGGGGGTGGTTTGAGGGATTAGTAGTTGTTGTTGTATATATGTGTTCATGTAGGATATCATGTTTTGCATGCTTAGTAGTAATTCATTCATGTTATGTTCGTATTAATTATGTTTGTTTCATGTAGGACATTCTGTTTTTGTTTCGTATACCATGTGAGTTCATTCTAGTTGCATTTTCATAGCATGCATGTTTCATGATCCCTTAGAACGAGCTAATTCTGATTGGTAGGTTGGTGTCTAATTGAGTGTGGTAATGATGAGTAGAGGGTTGACTTATAGTTTCTATGAAATTGACTTGCATGCTTCAGAAACAAAATCTTTTCACAGTCTCATTGGGTGCTTTTGGGCTAGGTTGAGATCATGCTTGTTTGAATGTTTTGAGATTTAATCACTTGATTATATTTAGAATTTTCGTTATTCCCTTGATGGCGTAGGATCACTAAAGTCTAAGTTTGGGGGAAACGGGAATTTCATGCTTAATTGTAAATTGTTGTCAATAAAGGCTAGGCATCAAATGGCTAGTAGCCGGCTCATATTTATATGAGTAGTCTAGGGTTGGAATTGAGAATTCTCATTCCAGATTGCATAGAAAAAAAAAAAAGAAAGAGAAAAATAAAAAAAACAGAAAAAAAAAAGGAAAAAAAGAAAAGATCAAAAGTGTCAATTGTTTATATGCAAAATTAACCAGGGTGAGCTCTTTAATACTCGAGCAATTAAGTTCGCGGGGACTTTGTGCCTAGTGACCTAAGGCTTTTATAGTCTGGGATCCACTAACCCAACGCTCGCTACATGGGTATTATTGTATAAGCCTTTCGGGGTCTCATCCATTGCACGGTTAAATAAGCATGTTTGTATATTGTGTGTTGTAGTTGTTTAGTAATAAAAGCATGAATTTCTGTCTACCTTGGATAAGGATGGAGGTGTTCTTAGGTTATGAAGTGTCTACAGTCTATTCTATTTATAAACCTGTGATTGTCTTGACGAAGAGCATGTATGATTTTTGACCTAGTTTTGGGAGTATTTCTGATGAGCATTGCACACACGCACGTTTCTGTTCATGTATTGTTAGTATACGGGAACTTGGTCGAGCTCTATTTGGAGTTAGTTGCATTCTCTAAGATATTCGCTTGCTAGTTGGTTTTGGTTAGTTTGAAGGGGATCGTTGCATTTTCATACTAGTTGCATTCATGCATTGCATTGTTTTTGCATTGTTTAGTGAGATGGATTTTGTGGGTACATTCGCTATAGGCCCTCACGAGACCTTACTCGTCCACTAGGGCTGCTTAGGGGTTTAAAGGGCTTGTTGCATATGCCAAATGCAACCGTGATCACCTACGGAAGTGGTATTAGTTAGTTAATTAGTTGTAATTGTTTATGCTTGAGGACAAGCATCGGTTTAAGTTTGGGGGTGTGATAAGTGGATTTTATATCCACTTGGATCGCTTAATTTCGGCTTAAATTGATTGTCTTGGGCTCAAGTTGTTGTAGATTTGATGTGTTTTGCTTAGTTGTGCAGGATTTCGAGAATGTTGACTAAGGTGGATGCTTTTATAATTTTTTGGGAATTAATTGATTAAAATTCGGATTTTCGAGAAGGGTTGCGCAGTTTACATTGTTTTGGCTATATCTTGAGTTCTAGAAGTCCGTTTTAGGCCCGTAAGCAGTCCACGCGAAGATAACAAGATTTTCTATCATTCTAAGATAGTCCAGAAGCCCAATTACGTGGGGAGCGTTCCAGAAAATTTGAAGAAAAGTCAGCCACGAAATTTCCTTACAAAACAGAATCAAATTAGGAAACGTATCTTGCAGAAATTCTATTATAATTCTGTTTTTGTATTTTCTTGTTGGGCAAGACTTGTAGTGCCTATATAAACACATCATACCTTGTAATTTGTATTAGATTATTAGTATTATAACGTAAAACTGCAAGAGAGAAAAGTGGAGAAGGATTCAAGCTCGGTGACAAGCAAAGATCTAGATCTACTTCATCTTCTGTATACTTTGGATATAGATTTGTTTTCTCAACTCTTGTTTTTATTAATATTATTGTTTCTTTCTTTCATATCTTGTTAATTATTATGTTTTCATCAAATCCCATGACGATGAATAGTTCAATTATGGGCTAAACGTTGTCATGGGATTCTAACGGAGTTATTTATGGAACTTAGTATCTTGATGCTATAAAGATCTGTGTGCGATGTGAAATTGATATCCTCGTATGGTTAATCTTAATGCTTTTAGATGCGTAGCTAACATCTAAATTGAATTGTTAATCTCTTGTGAAGTGAAAGTGGATCTTGAGATTTAGAACTTGCCATGCTAGCATAGGTTCATAATTGATTGTCAATATGATTTGTGGTGTGAGATGAAAATACTTATACTACTCTATGTGATCTTAATGGATAACCTGTTCTTCAACCGTTATGTTTTCAAATTCTATAGACATATAGGGTCTAAGCATAATTGGTGTCTAATCATCTTCTATCTCTTTTGTGGATGTATGTTTAGTTTGGTATGCGTATGCTGACAAGTAGCGTATACTGGTTTCGTGTTATCCGATCAGATATCAAAATAATTGCATATAGAGATTAAAGGCGTCAGATCTAAGGGAAGTATTTAATGAAGTTGGGATCCCATGTTTATTCTCATATTAGTAATTCGAATTCAATCTCATTAGTTAATTTAATTTTTAGTTTAAATTAGCATTCTAGTTTAATTTAGTTAATCAAAACCAAAATTGTTATTTGTCTTAGCAGTGGATTAAAACTAAACATTGTTGCATAGGCATATTTACTGATTGAAACTTAACCAGATCTCTGCGGAACGAACTTTAATTATATTACTTGTGACTACGTGCGCTTGCGTAATTTTGTGCTAACACGGGTAAACGGAAAGACGAACAGAAGAACAAGTATCAAAGCCGACGGGTGAATTGACGTGGAAGTGAGTGAGTTACGAAGTAGAAAAGGGAAGTAGGGCCAAATAAAAGGCTAGCAAGTAAGGGTTGTGAAACTGAGTCGTGGATCGATGTTAAGATCGAGAACTCCGTGAATCGAGGCAAGTGTTTTGCTTTTCACTTATTATTCAAGTGATGCAATTCAATACTTTTGTTGTATACGATGGATTGGTCAAGTATGTTAGAAAGTGATGTACTTCTTCATTTAGCGTGAAATAAATTGTTTTCTCCACCCATAGTCCAAACACCAAATTTTTCAAAGAACCTTACCAATAACCTTTTTCCGCATATTATGTTATTCATGGAATGTTAAAGCCTCCTCAGTGGAAAGCCTTTCTTTTATTTTTATGTTTTTCTTGAAAATGTTTAAGGAGCTCTTTAAATAGAAAGAATTCAAGTTTTAAATTCCTATAAATACCTGTTAATGAAATTTGTGATTTTTAGCATAATTTCACCAGTGAACCCATTCTTTTTAAAATGTTTTCTCCAAAATGATTTGAAATTGATTATCCTAAAACTATTTTTTTGCAAATAATCGATTAAGCTGTTTTACTCGCTTCTATTGAGTCAAACCTTACCATGTGTTGAAAGATTTTATTAATTCGTAGTGCTTAATCCTGTTCCTGTAATGTTAAATGTTGTAAATCCTGTTGTGATTATATCTTTTATTATTGCTCAAGTGACCTCTCTCTTTAGACAAGTTAAAGATGTTATGCCCCTATTACCCATATATATCTGGTTGATTTCAAGATATTGATCTTTATATCTCCCATCCCGTTTCCTATTGAACTCATCGATATTTATTGAAGATCTCGAATATTCAGTTATCACCCTGTACTGTATCAAACTTGTCGATACTAGAGGTTATTGTTGTTTCCTCATTGATAATTAATCAAAAGTTTTTATTCTGGAAGTGAGCTTCTAGTTGGTTGGTTAACAAGGGTTGTCGATTGTCCCGACACCCAATGCTTTTGAGATAGAATTGGAATGTTTTTAAAGGAAGTCCCTTCGGGGAGACCATGTTATGGTCAATGGATGTCCCTTCGGGGAGACCATGTTATGGTCAACGGATGTCCCTTCGGGGAGACCATATTAATGGTCAACAGATGTCCCTTCGGGGAGACCAGTTTAATGGTCAAAAGTTGAGGCCAATGTGTGTCGTGGATCCACTTAGAGGGACTTTGCTGTGTGCATTGTCCGGGGTTAGTGCGGGACTGATCAGCCGCCTAACTTCATTGTTTTTTTTAAAAATATAAAAAAATCCAATTCTAATATATACATTGAGATCGAGATGTGTGATACTTGATTCCTTGAAAGTTTTTCTCAATAACAAATTGATATCTGAACTCTTGTCAATTCTCGTTGTTGGTGCACCTTATAATAATGGTCAAATGTTGGCTCCTCGTGGTAATCAAAAATTTTGTCTTACCTGATTCTTTCACAGTATGAGATAATTCTCCTTGTTTATCGAAACTTGTCGTCGTTATTGTAATTGTTATCACCATTTGCACTTACTGAGCATTGTTGGCTCACTCTTGCTTGTTGTTTGTTTTCTTCAGTTAATAGATATGAGTAGTGGACCTAGTAGTGGTAAGTTGGTATTGCTTCTTCGGCAGCGAGAGGAGGCCTTCAAGATATGGATTTCGTTGGGTAGTGGATTGGAAATTGTCAAGGTTGGATGACTAGCTAATCAAAGATTTCATTTAGTTATAAAGTTGTATATTATTTTTATTCAGAGAACGGTTTGTAATAATGTAATTCGATAGTTTGTTCCATACCACAACTTGTATGCGATCTTGGTTAAGGGGTTTTTATTGTTTTCTTTTGTTATAAAATGTTCATATCCAAGGTTGTAAGATGTTGATTGTGATTAATGGCCCCAAATCTGTACCCCGGATTATGGGATGCCGCAGTTGGTATCAGAGCTACAGGTTATGGTCACTGAAATAGATCAGGAGGGTTAGGGAACGTGTATAAGATAGACGTCGGGTAGAACGGTTTAGGATAAGGATTGCGTTAGAATACTTCGGCAAGTATTGCGGCATTATACGGTCTTTCGGCATATCGCGCGGATAGAGGATCGAATCGTTAGAGGATTTGGCTAGAAGAAAGATAGCAAACCCGAAGCAGCATAAGCTAAGCGGGTAGCTGGAGCTACCAGTCTGGAGGACGTCATCTTGAGATTTTCGCGTATATTTTAGAACCTTTCTACGATATTAGAGATGATGTAAATGTTACGGAGAAAATACGAGAAGGTTATGAATGCGAACTGGGAAGTGATTATTAGCAAGGATTGGAAGTTTAGCGTAGTTGTACATTCCTGATCATTGATTCGTTCAAATTCATTGCCTGAAGAAATTTTCCATGCTTCTTTTAAATTGTCGTGAATTAATTCCCGATTATCGTTGCTGAGGCATTCGTTGCGCAGTGATGGTCCAAAATCGAGAATGAATTGAGATCTTCTTATTTATTCAACTCATTATTGTCAGGCCGGTTTGGCAGCTAAGTATGTTAGTGCTTAGTCGACAAGAGTGAGATTATGAATAATTAAAAATTTCTTGAATGTTTGCTTGATTAATAGTTGATGCATCAATCGAAAAGCTTGTTATCCATTAATTGATGATGAGTCTTATATATCAGATTTATTCAAAATTCAATCCCATTCTTTTGGAAATATCTATACTTTCAGAGGGCACTTGGTCCAACATTACAAGAAATTTTTGAAACTCTTGAATCCCTCCCATTTTCGTGAATACTTGATTTTCTCTATTCCATCTGAGATGAACAACCTATGCAGATAGGGGATTCAGGGACATCTTATCTTTCTGATAGAAGTCCAGTGGGACGCCACTGATTGCGTTTGTTATGGAAGTACTAAAGATTGGCCATCTTTATATACTGTGGTGGTTGACCAAGTGACAAATGTAACCTGAAAATAGTTCAAAGATCATATTGATCTCTCGGTTAAATTCCTTTATAAAAGTTTTATCAAATAAACTCAGTGTATATTCATACTTGATGCTCCATTCATTTTATTGACTTCTTTTGTCCGAAATTCGATGATTTCAAAATTTCTAATGATGAAGAGATGCGAAGATAGGCGTAACGACGTCTTAAATGATAGAAACTACAACTGTATGGACGAAGAAGTGGTTATGCAAGTTTAATAATTTGGTGGTTATGACAGATATGTCATGTCAAATTGGAATAAGTACTGGTTCGAGAAATCATGGACAAGAATTGAGGCTAATGAGAGTTGAATAAAGGAAAAAGGGCAGTAAATAAGAGCCCATGATTGTAAATGTTGTTAAAGGGTGAAAAGAGAATGGAAATGGAGATGTTGGATATAAGTTGTAAACATCTTTTGTATGGCAGAGGTAGTAAACGGAATATCATAAGATTTTGAATGTTTTAAATTAGTCGTTAGACATAAGATTTTAGAATCAAGAAGGCTAACTTGAATAAATCAGAGTGAAGTAAAACAGAATGGTTTGTAAGAATTATCAAGAAGAACTAAGACTAAACAACTTCATCAACCTCAATTTGGTTCCATAAATTACAACCTATGACATCTGCCTTCTCATGGCGAATTATTACTGACAATATTCATACTTATTCATTTATCAAATGATATGGCACTTACTGCCTCTTCTTAACTATTCCTAGGGACTCTGCTCCTCGCCTTATATCGATGCCTTTGATAATCATACATCCTTCTAGCACTCTTTTCGTTAATATGAAAGTCTCTAATGATTCTCATCTATTCCCGTATAAGATCTCAAGTAATTCTTCCAATCCGTCTTACTTGCTGGTACTACCTCCAGTAGTCCAGCCACGAATCCAGCATGAATCTTCAGTTCTCTTGCTAATAGCTTAGTTCTTTATGCCCACTTTTCTGAGCTCTATACCTTAATCATCTCAGTCTTTCTGGCTACAGCCCTCATTCTTCGAGGGTAAGCTCCTTATCCTAACAAGATTTTCCTTATCTGCTGGAACCTCTTCCGGGTCTCCAGTAGGGTACTCTATTGAATTTACCCGCTGATCTTCAACATATAATAAAGCATCATCGCGCTGCTGCTCGTATGCCTCAAGGTCTGTTGCCTTACTTGTCGATGGGATATCGAGCTAAGTTACTATCTTGATACTTAATAGTTCCCATAAGAGTTTTATAGGTCATCACTACATTAAGTAGTCCGACTATGAACTTGGCAAGAGTTCTTGTTATCTTAGTGAATTTATTGTTTTAACGTCGCCTCATCTCTGGGGTTTATAACGTACGCTCTGATACTACTTCTGTAACACCCCTAGATCTGGGGTCAGGGATCTGGTCGTTACCGTCTCAATTCCCATCCACAGTTCAACATAAATATTAAATTACAACCTTGTGACCCAAAACAATAACATAAAACACACCCGTTATAGTCCCAGAGATGAAATCAGAGTAACAACCAAATTTTATTAAACACATTATGAGTTCTTACAACCCAAAAGAATTTTAATATAAATACATACTCTTTGCCATCCATTTACATGAGTCATACTAGACCATATACTTGGTACTGAAAGAATAAATCTATCCTACCAATAGCTTTCTCTTCGGCTCTGGTAGTCTCATCGTCCTCGCCAGCATCGAGTGCGCCTTGCGCGAGTCATCTGGTCTAGCTGTTGTTGTGATATAATAATAAAGCAAGGGTGAGCAATAGCCCACCAACAATAATATTTAACTGAACGATAATATATAACAGTTCAAAAGTATCTTTCAAACCATATGCCATGCATTTACGGAAATGATGCCAGTATAATATGAACGATGAAGTTACAAGGTAACTCAAAATGTAAATATATGAGGGAATATCTGCTATGTCGAAAATAAGCAAGATATTATAAAGAGGAACTTGCAAGGAAAATATTGCAATTTCAGTTACGAACACTTTTCCAGCTCTGCCAACAGTAATCATGTTGCAGGAAATAAATAAGTTTGGATGATGAACCAATGATGGAGTATTCACCGCGCCCGCTGTTCCAATCTTGATGATCAGTCAAGATCGTACAGCTCAAATTAGATTTACTACGGTTAGAAGGAAGAACTGACGGCTTTACTTGTCTACCGCCTTACTAGCTCTCCCAGGCCAACGGTTGGGCCAAAGGGGATGGACCGGCGCTACTCGGCCTCTTACACGACTCCTAGTTCCAATAGAATTCATGATTCTGAATGTAACGTTCGTCCCCCTTTCCCCAAGTATAATACTTGTTGATAAGACTCTACAAAGTAGTCGTATCTAGTTGGAAAGGAAAATTCACCAATAACTTCCAAGCTATTGCTTGGTAACGAACATCAACTTGTTCCAACAATCTTACCCCTCGAAAGATGAGAAGGTAAACACAGACTTAATGAGTCCATAGCAACCAAGTTGCGAGTGAAGAGGATAAATTATGACCGGGAAGTCAACAAGATAAATAACATTGCTCAAGTAGGTTCCCCTATAATATGGAAGTTTGAGCGAGCATTTAAATCCTTTTAAGATAGATTTAAATGAAAAAGAAAGAGTTGGGAACCTTTCCTTAATAAAATAGTCGTAAAAAGACTCCGAAATATTTTACATAATATCTGGAGGTGGAAGGTAATCTCCGAATAATATAAATTATTTTAAAAAGAATTTTAAAAGGATTAAATAAATATTCCAAGAATATTTATTTACTCAATAATAATTATGGAATATTATTAACTCATAATATTGCTCGTAAGTAATCCTCGAATGAATATATGGAATTATTTAATAAATAAATCCCTCCTTAAATGAATATTCGAAATAATATTCATTAAATAATTAAACTCCAATAAATATTTAAAATAGTATTCAATAAATAAGTCGAACCTTAAATGAATATTCGAAAATAATGTTCATTTAATATTTACTCTTTTAAATGAAAATCCAAATAGCATTCATTTAATAAATAATCTTCTAAATGAATATCCAAATAATATTCATTTAGTAATCAAAACTTTAAAGGAATAATCGAAATAATATTCCTTAAGTAAATAGAACTTCCAATGAATATTTTAAAATAATATTCATTAAGTACATAAAACCTTAAATGAATATTCGAAAGTAATATTCATTTAATAAATAACATTCTAAAGAATATCAAAATAATATTCATTAAATATCAACTCTAAATGAATATTCAAAATTAACATTCATTTATTATCTCTCGACTAAGATAATACTCGAATAACATTCCTCGAAATATTTCCAAGTAATTGATACTTTATGGAATATAATAACGTTTAACAATAACCTTCCTCAGATAAATAATAATCTGTCGTTGGAATCCCTCCGGGTTTCCACGACTGTCTATAACTCAAAATACCGACTCCCGGTCTATATTTAGAATGAATATCATATGCCCTTCGCTAAGGGTCTTACCAAAATAATCCGGCTTATTACTGATAAATCGTATCTAGTCTATAAGCCAATATCAATTCAGGGAACAAGTATCACAAAAAAACCAGAGTCACAATATAATTGGAAACAGGCATGCATGCGATGGCATTTGTAAAATAGAAATCATATACATATATTATCACAACAACAGGTTCAAAGGTTTGAACACTTGCCTGGCAGTCGGGTGTGGGTAGAGGTAGCGTGTCCCGGTTCAGCTCGGTGATCTATAAACAATCAGAATATTCGAGATTAATCACCTAACACTTCTTTAGAAGGTTACGTATAACTTTACTTAAGTCGAAACACGCTTTCAAGTTATCTCGTTATGCACCCTTTTGTATAACTCTTTTTATTACCGATACGATCCGACTTTTGTTCGTTATTAAGACATGTCATTGTACTTACACTTGACATATACTTAAGCCGGGTAAGTCCTAAGGTCGGTCGTTTACGAACCAAGATTATACCTCGAGTTTTATCGCCCATTTTCTAAGTGTTTTACCAAAGTTATAACCAAGTATCCATTTTAGGGGTTCGTTTATATTTAACCTCGACTTGAACATTTTTATAAAATCGAAAAACGATCCAAATGACATGTAGTTTTCTTTCAAATCTTCCTCATGACCTCTAATATTTAATTACCATGATTCGTCACAAACTTTCATATTTTACCGAGGTTCAATTTTAATAACGAACTTGTAGTTACGGTTTCGAACAACTTTTACTAAGTCGGCCATAACTCCTAAACCGTAAGTCGGAATGCTTCGATTCTTTCGCCAAAGCGATCTATGACTCGAGATCTACAAGGTTAGGTCATGTATCCATTAAGGTCAGAAATTTAACCTAATTGTTATGCACGAATTACTAAGGTCTAATGAAAATCGGGCATTACGACGGCTATAAATCGAACGTTTCAAAATTGTTTTCAACACAACCAAGCCACACCGGGCATCCATACATCTTATACACATGTTATACATCTCAACAAGTCCAGGAATATTACTCTTCACCATCAAAATCATCATATGGTCAAACCAACTACAAGATCATGCTCATGATAACACTAATGTCATAACTATGCTAAAATCCACCAAAAACATACATAATCTTAAAATAACATCTAGGGTTCTTAAGGATTATACCTTCCTTGGAGAGTGTCCTAGCCTTACTAAGCTTGTTATAGTCCTTGTATAGCCTCAACAAAGCTTAGATCATCCAAACAAAACAAGAAATCAAAGTTAGTTTCTAAGGGTTACTATTCATCATCACTTTTGTAAAAATCATAGAAAATCGAAAAATAAGAGTTTGGCTCTCAAATTTTTACCACATCTTGGCCTCTTCATAAGCTTTGTTTTGAGTCCTATATCATCTAATTTGAAGCTTCGTAGCTATGGTTTTGAACCCGTTTTTCCCACTGGACAGAAACTGGTCAGATTTGTTGCCCCAACTTTGAGCATGGATTTGACTAGGCTATACTACTTTGTTGGCCATGAAATTTTGAACGAACCTTACACATGGTGTGGAGAGGCTATGGTCAAAATTTGGTGATTTAAGAAGCTCTAGATTTTGAGATATGAATTTTTCTTTCATGGCTATTCTTGCTGGGCAGTTTTGAAGAAATGGAGAGAATGGAGTTTGCTTGGCTTGTCTTTGATCTCATCTAGTCTAAATGAATTATTGTTGATAATATCTTGCATAAAGCCACTTTAATAAAGTGCTTTGGTCATGGATGAGCTAATCAAGTGGACAAGTGTTGCATTCTTGTGGCAAGGTGTGTGTTGTAAGCTAAGTGCTTGGTTGGTTTTCTAATGATGCTAGTTAACTTGTAACTAGCTTGGTTACTTGATGTTATCCACTAGCACATGCATGTATCTTGATTCCTTGCTTGTTTCCTTGTCCGTTTATTACTCAATTCATTGATCGTTCGGAGGAATAACTCATTCGTTTCTAGTTAGGGTTTTACTGACAACCTTCTTAACATTTATAATACCATTCTCCATCTTTCTTGGTAACTCTCGAATTTAAATTCCTTAAATCCTCTCATTAAATCCTTAAGTCTATCAGTGTCCAGGGAATTCTCGGAGAAAATAAAAATGCTGTTTTTCAGAATCCGACAGCTTTTACATACACTTATTTTCCCCTCGAATCACTAATACGAATTCAAAAATCCATTCCGGGTACTTCTATATAGTGTCGTCTCATAATATTCTCATTCCCACCAAAAACACTATTCATCCATTTTTCTTTACTTACTCTCTCGGTTTATACAAATGTCCCGATTCTCTTTCGAACATTCCTTAACCCTTTTACGGAACCACCGGACTAATAACAGATATCGATTTGGATGACATAAGAATAATCTTCTTCATTGGAATTGCCACTTCTTAATTTCCTAGGAGATAGATAATTCTTATATAAGTTGTCAACCAATACCATTCTTCATGGCATATCATAATTGAATCCGAATCCATTCAATATCCATCTATTAACCCATTGATACATTCATACTCCAATACATAATAAAAAGTTTTAATTAGTACCAAAAATCTGGGTTCTTACAAATTATATCCAAAATTTGGGGTTCTTACAGTCTCCCCTCCTTAAAAGGATTCCGTCCCGGAATCAGGTAGGAAACAATCGGGTTCTTGTTTGTCATCTAGCTTTCCAGTCCTCGGTTGAACCTTAATCATTTCAACCCGTTTACAGCACATCTCCGTAGTGCTACAGTACTCTCTTTTTCCTTTTTATCAACTTTTCTACTTTTGCACATCACACTATCCCGGTTCTACTCTTACTCATTCATATAATATCACCCTTATTGGTATCTACAGTGACATCGGTATCACTATCGCATTGCGAATTCGGAGATAACCTCACTCGCACTATGCATTTCCTGATCGCCTTAATCTTCGTAATCTCGATCAATATAGAGAAGTGGAAAGATTTATTGAGAGATCACTATGATCAATTGAACATTTGTTATATTGCATAGTTAGTACAGAAGGGGGCCAGCCTTTAGTACTTGACAAGCAATTAAACAAGTTATGGTATTCCACTTAGACTTCTATCACATAGACAGATAGTCACGTAGCAGTACCTCCCCTCCTTAAAGGGTTGTTCTTCTCAATTCATAAAGAAGATGAATAAGAGAGAAGAAAAGAAAAGAATTCTAAAGGATTATAGAATTTTTTTTCTTTTTTTTTTTTTTTGTAAAATATCATACTCAGAATTTACCTCTGAACTATAGAGGTTCATCAAAGAAGAAAATAATCATGATTATATCCAATACCATTTGATCGCAATTTCACGTGTCAACATATCTTGCTGTTTTGTCCATTATTCTATGGACCTATACTCTGGTTCAATCTTAGCAACACTTTTGGAAAAATCTTTCAACCTCTCAGGTTAAATCTTAGGTTTCTCGCTGGACATCATTGTTACTGACATTCCATGTCACGCTACTAGCTTTTCATATCTATTATATTAACACTATCAGGTTGTCATCCTGATAATTCATCAGAAACCCATTTATTAATCCATTCATAACATTCCTTACTTCACATTTCATAGATGCTTTCCCAGTCTTTTCTTTATCAATCACATCCTTCTTATTATCTGATATTTATTTACCTCTGTTATTTACTTCCACCTTCATCTCTTTATTGAGGCATCTTTTGCACTTGGCACCTCCTTATTGGTATCCCGTCACATTTACTCTATAATCATCACATTATTTCAAATTTAAAACCTCCGAAATGAATCTGGCCGATTCTTTAGCTAGATCCAATATAATCTACTTCTGTCAACTTGTTTCTCATCACTTATTCTTTTCTACCCGCGGTTTTTTACAGGTTGTCTTTCGTAAGTCAGACCAGGTCGTACACCTACCTGCTCGCACTCTTATCATCTGTTGAGCATCTGCATTTTACTGGTGTAGCTTTGCCACAAGAAACACGTTACTACCATGCTATAAGCTTTGGGGGTAAAACTGGCTCGAATGCCACCTTCCGAACACTTTAAACCCTCAGGTGGCCTAATAAGTCTCGGGCTCAACTGCCCTTCTCTCTAAGTCTCATTAATTTTTTCCACGGGAATACATTTAGCATCATGAATCATCAACCTCATATTCTCTATCTTGTTTGCGCAGAAGTACACTAACACAAACTTGCTTGTCATTCATCAACATGCCATTTAGCTTATCAATAGCAGCACTTTCTTTATCTTTACGTTGTCATCTACTTTCTTAGAAGAATCACCATCGCTTGTTGCTTACGTAGTGCCTTAATAGCTAACCGTACGGGTTTCAATCCTTTAGGGAGACAAAGTAATCACTATTCCTTATCCATAAGGAACACTTCCTGAACTTGATGTAGATATTACATGAAGTAGATAAAATTGCAGAAGAGTTTCAAGCATCGCAGCTAAGTTAGGTTGATGAAACTATCACTCATGCATCTTCCATAAAAGACTGGAAACTTAATGGTTTACTTCGTCAATTTTTTTTTTTGTATCATGGTCCTGGTTTGCCTCAAAACGGGACCTTCTAAGGTATGTAATATGCTTAAGACCCATCAGGAATCGAATCTTTACTTAAACTACTATTACCGTCGATTCTTGCACAATCATCAGAAGGAATGTAAATTCCTCCATCCCGATATGACCTTCAAGGTCCTTCCAAATATTATTCTGTTTCTTCTGTATGAACATTTGTAATTATTCCTTTATACTTAGACTGTCGGCCACCTCATTGGCCTTTCCTAATAATAGTAATTTCCGGTAATCCTTGTTCTCCGGATACATTTCAATTCAAATATTTTTTTTTTTTACCTCATTCTCATCACTGTTGGGTGAAAGCATTCTCCCTTAAGCTCTGCTGAAGGAGAAAAATATATCTATCAGTCTTTTTCCATAAGTCATTCCTTCCAACTACCCATGGGAACTTTATCACGTTTATTCCCAATCCTACTTAGGATACTTCTTTTCTTAGTTCTTTCCTTATCTTAGGATAATCTCAACCTTTATAGGTTCAATCCATACTCCCTTAGGGTTTCATACATGCATCATCTGGTATATTGTTATTGTGTCTTACATTCTCTTCCAAACTTCTAGTTGGAAACTCAGAATATTAGCTTTTCCTTGTAAGGTTTCTTAGGTCGTCCTCATCATTCCTCCTGTATTTTCTAGGTACAGGGTACATCAAAACGTCTTTGATCAATACCCTAATAATTCTATCACTGTTCTTTCCAGAACTCTTTTTAATAATCTGTACAGGTCATTGTTGCCTTAGCAAATCCAACTCATATAAACTGAATTCACAATGTCTTTATTAGGGTTAGTGCCATCCCTTGTACATTCCCCAGGGTTTGCCTTACTTTATGGATATCTTATCCTTAATTCAACTGCCAAGGAATTCCTGCATCCTATAATTGGCAATCAAATCATGTATCCTTAATAAGGGTCTCTTTTCAATCATTCTTATTTGATAATCGATCGGTAGCTTACTGCTAATTTCTTCTTTCAGATAGTGGTCAACCTATTTGACCTTCCAAAAGACAACGTAGGTCTATCTGCTCTTTTACAGAACTTGTTAATGGTAGCAAGGATGTTCTGAAAGATATTGGTCGAGTTCAACGTGAATTTCCTAGTGCTTATCGTTCTTCGCAAAGGTACTTGCCTCAGAGAAAGTTCCTACAGCATACTGTTCAATTTCTGACCATTTCTATACTCTCTTCATATACCTTCATTGTTTACTTTCCTCCGTCATAATATATTCATGGTATTCACGATACCCTAACATCATACATCTCAAGTCACTATACTTCCATTTTACTCGTAATCTTGGACAACCATATACACATGAGTCACTTTAGTACGGGTGACCCCATCCCAAAAAGGTCTAGTGAATTCCCAATCAAAACATGGGCTGTTCAGCAGAAGATTCCTACGATCTCATTAATGTTTCCTTTATATCAGAAGGCCTTGCAGTCGGTGCTTTCTTAGAAGCAACCCTGCTTTGTTCTTTCATTGCTGGTCTAGTCACTTGATAATCCTTTGTGACTTGCCCTCAACTGGCCACACTAAAATTATATATGATTTTAGGGGTTGGCTAATTTAGCATTACTTTTCTAGCAATTGCTGGCATAGTGCCTTCTACTTTGATACCTTTCTACCTTTCCAAAACTTTACTCCATATAAGTCTTAATCGACTTCTCGGCACCGTCTCTGGTCACCTTTCCTCTATTTTTATCTTTCCAACTATTCTTATCACTACCACGTGCCACGCAAGCTTACCATTCCTGGCATAACAGCCTTTTCACTTAAGTCAATCTCGGAGTTTCTCAGTCCGGCTGGTTTCTTACTTACATTTCCTGTTTTCGTCCAATCTCACTTCATCATTGTATTTCTACAATCAATCGCGATAACCGGGGTCTGTCCACCAACCCATGTAGCGGCTACCTTACCCAATTCACGGGGTTTTCCCCAGTTTCTACTCTCTTCCATGATGTTCTCTGATAATCAGAAAGACAAGGTTTGCCAAAATTCGTTGAAGTTCTTCCCAGAATTAGGGAAATTTTGGTCAATCTATCCATCGACTGGTAACACTAAGGAGACCAGTTTCGAAACCTGAAGAATAGTTCTATGAACCTCCTAGTAGGTAGAACCGTAAGCAGTCATAATTAACGAAATAATCGTCATCGGGTCGGAAATTTAACCCCTGGAGAGGAACCAATTATATACATCCCTTAGAAGGGAATTAACAGTTTTAAACTGAAACTTGTCACAACGTCCTGATACCTATACGTCCTGATATTCAATATTACCAAATGTCAGTCTACCTGACTACCAGTCTCAGAAGGAACATTACCGTCGGAGTTGGTTGTTCCACAAAAATTGGCACTACTAAGGCCATCCGAACCTGGTGAACCATGCTGTCCGAATGCATCCGTAAGTACTTTGTCGTGCTGCGCAAGCACACATCCTAATCTTTTATGCGAAGCGTCGTTGGAAGCACAAAGTCTCCCTTTTTCCATTAAACAATGCCAACTCTTGATCATTACCAATTTCATCTTTTAGCTCCAGAAAGATTTTCTCACATTTTTCTCTTTAACTGCTGATCGTATTACTTGATCCGTTATAATTCCGTGTCGGAGTAAACTTAAGGTAACTACTATAATCCATTCAAAGAAAAGAAAGAATTTAATATTCCTCTGAGTCACATGCATCTAACGTTTCTGGTTCATCATTTCACTGAGTTAAATTAACCCTATACTTAGTCTCTGACAATAGTCTCATTACGAGTTCGTCTTGACTCACTGGTCTTATCTTCCGGTAGGTTCTGAGATTATTGTCTTGCTTACTACTTCCTTATATAACTTTATCCAATCATGCTGTCACTTCCCAATGTTTTCACTTTCTAACTGATTCATTCATAAAATGGACATTTTCTTGAATAAAACAACTTCATCAACCTCAATTTGGTTCCATAAATTACAACCTATGACATCTGCCTTCTCATGGCGAATTATTACTGACAATATTCATACTTATTCATTTATCAAATGATATGGCACTTACTGCCTCTTCTCAACTATTCCTAGGGACTCTGCTCCTCGCCTTATATTGATGCCTTTGATAATCATACATCCTTCTAGCACTCTTTTCGTTAATATGAAAGTCTCTAATGATTCTCATCTATTCCCGTATAAGATCTCAAGTAATTCTTCCAATCCGTCTTACTTGCTGGTACTACCTCCAGTAGTCCAGCCACGAATCCAACATGAATCTTCAGTTCTCTTGCTAATAGCTTAGTTCTTTATGCCCACTTTTCTGAGCTCTATACCTTAATCATCTCAGTCTTTCTGGCTACAGCCCTCATTCTTCGAGGGTAAGCTCCTTATCCTAACAAGATTTTTCTTATCTGCTGGAACCTCTTCCGGGTCTCCAGTAGGGTACTCTATTGAATTTACCCGCTGATCTTCAACATATAATAAAGCATCATCGCGCTGCTGCTCGTATGCCTCAAGGTCTGTTGCCTTACTTGTCGATGGGATATCGAGCTAAGTTACTATCTTGATACTTAATAGTTCCCATAAGAGTTTTATAGGTCATCACTACATTAAGTAGTCCGACTATGAACTTGGCAAGAGTTCTTGTTATCTTAGTGAATTTATTGTTTTAACGTCGCCTCATCTCTGGGGTTTATAACGTACGCTCTGATACCACTTCTGTAACACCCCTAGATCCGGGGTCAGGGATCTGGTCGTTACCGTCTCAATTCCCATCCACAGTTCAACATAAATATTAAATTACAACCTTGTGACCCAAAACAATAACATAAAACACACCCGTTATAGTCCCAGAGATGAAATCAGAGTAACAACCAAATTTTATTAAACACATTATGAGTTCTTACAACCCAAAAGAATTTTAATATAAATACATACTCTTTGCCATCCATTTACATGAGTCATACTAGACCATATACTTGGTACTGAAAGAATAAATCTATCCTACCAATAGCTTTCTCTTCGGCTCTGGTAGTCTCATCGTCCTCGCCAGCATCGA
This sequence comes from Saposhnikovia divaricata, assembly GCA_036435485.1. Classification (NCBI taxonomy): domain Eukaryota; kingdom Viridiplantae; phylum Streptophyta; class Magnoliopsida; order Apiales; family Apiaceae; genus Saposhnikovia; species Saposhnikovia divaricata. Next base: position 153,057,164 of record CM071600.1, on the reverse strand, counting down.
GTGCGCCTTGTGCGAGTCATCTGGTCTAGCTGTTGTTGTGATATAATAATAAAGCAAGGGTGAGCAATAGCCCACCAACAATAATATTTAACTGAACGATAATATATAACAGTTCAAAAGTATCTTTCAAACCATATGCCATGCATTTACGGAAATGATGCCAGTATAATATGAACGATGAAGTTACAAGGTAACTTAAAATGTAAATATATGAGGGAATATCTGCTATGTCGAAAATAAGCAAGATATTATAAAGAGGAACTTGCAAGGAAAATATTGCAATTTCAGTTACGAACACTTTTCCAGCTCTGCCAACAGTAATCATGTTGCAGGAAATAAATAAGTTTGGATGATGAACCAATGATGGAGTATTCACCGCGCCCGCTGTTCCAATCTTGATGATCAGTCAAGATCGTACAGCTCAAATTAGATTTACTACCGGTAGAAGGAAGAACTGACGGCTTTACTTGTCTACCGCCTTACTAGCTCTCCCAGGCCAACGGTTGGGCCAAAGGGGATGGACCGGCACTACTCGGCCTCTTACACGACTCCTAGTGCCAATAGAATTCATGATTCTGAATGTAACGTTCGTCCCCCTTTCCCCAAGTATAATACTTGTTGATAAGACTCTACAAAGTAGTCGTATCTAGTTGGAAAGGAAAATTCACCAATAACTTCCAAGCTATTGCTTGGTAACGAACATCAACTTGTTCCAACAATCTTACCCCTCGAAAGATGAGAAGGTAAACACAGACTTAATGAGTCCATAGCAACCAAGTTGCGAGTGAAGAGGATAAATTATGACCGGGAAGTCAACAAGATAAATAACATTGCTCAAGTAGGTTCCCCTATAATATGGAAGTTTGAGCGAGCATTTAAATCCTTTTAAGATAGATTTAAATGAAAAAGAAAGAGTTGGGAACCTTTCCTTGATAAAATAGTCGTAAAAAGACTCCAAAATATTTTACATAATATCTGGAGGTGGAAGGTAATCTCCGAATAATATAAATTATTTTAAAAAGAATTTTAAAAGGATTAAATAAATATTCCAAGAATATTTATTTACTCAATAATAATTATGGAATATTATTAACTCATAATATTGCTCGTAAGTAATCCTCGAATGAATATATGGAATTATTTAATAAATAAATCCCTCCTTAAATGAATATTCGAAATAATATTCATTAAATAATTAAACTCCAATAAATATTTAAAATAGTATTCAATAAATAAGTCGAACCTTAAATGAATATTCGAAAATAATGTTCATTTAATATTTACTCTTTTAAATGAAAATCCAAATAGCATTCATTTAATAAATAATCTTCTAAATGAATATCCAAATAATATTCATTTAGTAATCAAAACTTTAAAGGAATAATCGAAATAATATTCCTTAAGTAAATAGAACTTCCAATGAATATTTTAAAATAATATTCATTAAGTACATAAAACCTTAAATGAATATTCGAAAGTAATATTCATTTAATAAATAACATTCTAAAGAATATCAAAATAATATTCATTAAATATCAACTCTAAATGAATATTCAAAATTAACATTCATTTATTATCTCTCGACTAAGATAATACTCGAATAACATTCCTCGAAATATTTCCAAGTAATTGATACTTTATGGAATATAATAACGTTTAACAATAACCTTCCTCAGATAAATAATAATCTGTCGTTGGAATCCCTCCGGGTTTCCACGACTATCTATAACTCAAAATACCGACTCCCGGTCTATATTTAGAATGAATATCATATGCCCTTCGCTAAGGGTCTTACCAAAATAATCCGGCTTATTACTGATAAATCGTATCTAGTCTATAAACCAATATCAATTCAGGGAACAAGTATCACAAAAAAACCAGAGTCACAATATAATTGGAAACAGGCATGCATGCGATGGCATATGTAAAATAGAAATCATATACATATATTATCACAACAACAGGTTCAAAGGTTTGAACACTTGCCTGGTAGTCGGGTGTGGGTAGAGGTAGCGTGTCCCGGTTCAGCTCGGTGATCTATAAACAATCAGAATATTCGAGATTAATCACCTAACACTTCTTTAGAAGGTTACGTATAACTTTACTTAAGTCGAAACACGCTTTCAAGTTATCTCGTTATGCACCCTTTTGTATAACTCTTTTTATTACCGATACGATCCGACTTTTGTTCGTTATTAAGACATGTCATTGTACTTACACTTGACATATACTTAAGCCGGGTAAGTCCTAAGGTCGGTCGTTTACGAACCAAGATTATACCTCGAGTTTTATCGCCCATTTTCTAAGTGTTTTACCAAAGTTATAACCAAGTATCCATTTTAGGGGTTCGTTTATATTTAACCTCGACTTGAACATTTTTATAAAATCGAAAAACGATCCAAATGACATGTGGTTTTCTTTCAAATCTTCCTCATGACCTCTAATATTTAATTACCATGATTCGTCACAAACTTTCATATTTTACCGAGGTTCAATTTTAATAACGAACTTGTAGTTACGGTTTCGAACAACTTTTACTAAGTCGGCCATAACTCCTAAACCGTAAGTCGGAATGCTTCGATTCTTTCGCCAAAGCGATCTATGACTCGAGATCTACAAGGTTAGGTCATGTATCCATTAAGGTCAGAAATTTAACCTAACTGTTATGCATGAATTACTAAGGTCTAATGAAAATCGGGCATTACGACGGCTATAAATCGAACGTTTCAAAATTGTTTTCAACACAACCAAGCCACACCGGGCATCCATACATCTTATACACATGTTATACATCTCAACAAGTCCAGGAATATTACTCTTCACCATCATAATCATCATATGGTCAAACCAACTACAAGATCATGCTCATGATAACACTAATGTCATAACTATGCTAAAATCCACCAAAAACATACATAATCTTAAAATAACATCTAGGGTTCTTAAGGATTATACCTTCCTTGGAGAGTGTCCTAGCCTTACTAAGCTTGTTATAGTCCTTGTATAGCCTCAACAAAGCTTAGATCATCCAAACAAAACAAGAAATCAAAGTTAGTTTCTAAGGGTTACTATTCATCATCACTTTTGTAAAAATCATAGAAAATCGAAAAATAAGAGTTTGGCTCTCAAATTTTTACCACATCTTGGCCTCTTCATAAGCTTTGTTTTGAGTCCTATATCATCTAATTTGAAGCTTCGTAGCTATGGTTTTGAACCCGTTTTTCCCACTGGACAGAAACTGGTCAGATTTGTTGCCCCAACTTTGAGCATGGATTTGACTAGGCTATACTACTTTGTTGGCCATGAAATTTTGAACGAACCTTACACATGGTGTGGAGAGGCTATGGTCAAAATTTGGTGATTTTAGAAGCTCTAGATTTTGAGATATGAATTTTTCTTTCATGGCTATTCTTGCTGGGCAGTTTTGAAGAAATGGAGAGAATGGAGTTTGCTTGGCTTGTCTTTGATCTCATCTAGTCTAAATGAATTATTGTTGATAACATCTTGCATAAAGCCACTTTAATAAAGTGCTTTGGTCATGGATGAGCTAATCAAGTGGACAAGTGTTGCATTCTTGTGGCAAGGTGTGTGTTGTAAGCTAAGTGCTTGGTTGGTTTTCTAATGATGCTAGTTAACTTGTAACTAGCTTGGTTACTTGATGTTATCCACTAGCACATGCATGTATCTTGATTCCTTGCTTGTTTCCTTGTCCGTTTATTACTCAATTCATTGATCGTTCGGAGGAATAACTCATTCGTTTCTAGTTAGGGTTTTACTGACAACCTTCTTAACATTTATAATACCATTCTCCATCTTTCTTGGTAACTCTCGAATTTAAATTCCTTAAATCCTCTCATTAAATCCTTAAGTCTATCAGTGTCCAGGGAATTCTCGGAGAAAATAAAAATGCTGTTTTTTAGAATCCGACAGCTTTTACATACACTTATTTTCCCCTCGAATCACTAATACGAATTCAAAAATCCATTCCGGGTACTTCTATATAGTGTCGTCTCATAATATTCTCATTCCCACCAAAAACACTATTCATCCATTTTTCTTTACTTACTCTCTCGGTTTATACAAATGTCCCGATTCTCTTTCGAACATTCCTTAACCCTTTTACGGAACCACCGGACTAATAACAGATATCGATTTGGATGACATAAGAATAATCTTCTTCATTGGAATTGCCACTTCTTAATTTCCTAGGAGATAGATAATTCTTATATAAGTTGTCAACCAATACCATTCTTCATGGCATATCATAATTGAATCCGAATCCATTCAATATCCATCTATTAACCCATTGATACATTCATACTCCAATACATAATAAAAAGTTTTAATTAGTACCAAAAATCTGGGTTCTTACAAATTATATCCAAAATTTGGGGTTCTTACAAAAGTTCGTGAGATTCCGTCCTCGCGTGAAGCGAGTTGCCGACCACTGGTAAAGAGTGGTAAATCTCGAAAGAGATCCAGAGATTTTCCCTGTGGGAGGTTAAACTTGAATTGATTAAATGGCACAAAACCCAAGTTTCCCTCGTATGTCTGTGAAGACACTTGGTTCATAAAAGAACCACCTACCGATGGATCTTTCCGTAAAAGGGAAGATTCACCAGCAGTTATTGAGGTAGGTAATTCTACCTCGGATGCCTGCGAAGGCATTTGATCTTTAGAAAGATCATCAACCACTCTTATGTTCCGTGAAATGGAACTCAAGATAGTTGCTCCTGTCAATTCAACCTAATTTACATTTTCACTCATTTGACTAGGAAGAATTGTTTCAATAACAGTTGCAGTTACCTCAGGTTCATTTAGTTTACTTCTTTTAGAATGAGGTAGAGCTACTGATGTAACTAACTCCTTATGTGGTGCTGCTGAGGCACTATCTCCCTCAAAAGTGTTGATGGCTGGTCGTTTAATTGACAATTGAGGTGTACGAGTTTGTTGTGTTGTGTTTGCATTTGTAGAATGGGCTCTTCGACCTGTGTTAGAGTCAGTGGGATTTCCTGCTCTTGGTCGGGTAAGATGGCCACTAGGGGCTGTAGAAACTGTATTTCCTGTGACACAATAGGGAATACAGAAGTTGGAATAACAGGGATTGAAATATTACCTTGTCGTATACCTGCTCTCACTGGTCTTGGTAACAACGGAAGTGGGACAGTCTTTAGATATTCAGTTAGGACTGTAGGCACATCCGTATAGTTCTTTTTGCTTATGTAATTAATTACATTCGTCTTCATGTAAGAACATTCCACCTTTCGACCATTTTCCAAGTGTACCCTGTCTTCATCATTCAAAAAATCATTTAATATTAGCTGTAGAAACCTTGGATATAGACATTTGACATTTTGAGTCTGAACATCTCTTCTTCCCAAGTGTTTCATCTTTAAAATGACTTGACCAAGCACTATTTTTCCAAAATTAATCCTCAAATTATTGGCGACCGCATACCCTAATTTTTGAATAAATTCAGTTATTCGATCTTGATTTGTTCTATCTGAGAAAAAAACATGGTTAAGAGTGTGAAAGATGAAATTTCAGTACTGGGTTCGAAACGTTCTAGAAAGATTACCAGTATTGAAATTGCCATCTTGGCACCTTATAAAACGAAAGAACATTTCAATCTGTTCAGGTGTAGGATCAGAAACAAGATTTTCCATAGGAAAATGAAGAATTCGATTAACATCTCGTTCAGTGACCCTAATCGACCTACCAAACAGTCGATATGTGATTGCACACCCGTCCTGTCCAGAAGTGTTAACCGCACTGCAATATAGTTCACGCAATGCATCATGGTTAAGCTGCACTGGTGTAACTAAATCATAGCGAATTAATGAATGTTCATTCAGAAATTGTGTCGAAGCCCGAAATTGCTCATCCAGAATGGTTTCGATTTGCTGAATGGAAATAGGATTAACTTTAGCAATTAAAAAGCTTCCTTGCAATGCCATTTTCAAAACTTTGAGGAAATTCAAAAACAAGGGTTAGCTTTTAGAAAGGATGATGTATAAAGCAAGAATATGAAATCCGATCTAAAAAAAACCACCAGCTAGATTGAGAGATCTTTCCGATCAAAGCTCGAAATATTCAGCAATTGTGTGTATATGCTCTGTGTATCTGAAAAATGATGATGTTAAACACAAACAAAAACTCATCATTTATAAGGTTTCAAGGTTTAGTGGGTTAAGTGTGATAGTGACAGGTTATGTTGAAAAAATAACACCGTTCAATAATTTCTCACCTAACAACCTAATTAGCCGAAAAACATCTTATCACTGAAACTTGTCAGCCGAAAAACATCTTATCACCAAAATCTATCAGCCTATACACATATACACATATTTAATACTTCTAGTTATTATGGATTTAAAAATAATCACGCAGTAAATCAAGAATTAATCCATAATAATCAGATAAACTCACAATTAAATAGACATAAAATTAACAAAATATTATTAATTGATATATATCAATAAAATATTTATTTAATTATGCTACAATGAAATCTCCAGAATAATCATGCAGATAAGCAAATAAAACAAACAAAATCCAGAGAATGAAATTCACTGGCTGCAAGCAAATTGAACAGACATTTTAAAAGATCATGTGAAATTTAACATACCAAGCTCACTTACCAACCTTGAAAAGGTTGCTTCATCCAAAGCTTTAGTAAAAATGTCTGCCAACTGTTTTTCACTAGGAACAAAATGCAGTTCCACAGTGCCTTTCATCACATGCTCCCTGATGAAATGGTATCTGATGTCTATGTGCTTGGTTCTAGAATTCTGCACTAAATTCTGTGATATTGCAATTGCACTAGTGTTGTCACAGAAAATTGGGATCTTTTCAACTTTAACTCCATAGTCAAGTAGTTGATTTCTCATCCATAGAATCTGTGCACAACAACTCCCAGCTGCTATGTATTCAGCCTCTGCAGTTGAGGTAGATACTGAGTTCTGCTTCTTACTGAACCATGAGACCAGCTTATTTCCCAAGAATTGACAGGTTCCTGTGGTACTTTTTCTATCCATTTTGCAACCTGCATAATCTGCATCTGAGTGACCAATTAGATCAAAACCAGAATCTCTAGGGTACCAAATGCCAAGGTTTGGTGTTCCCTTGAGATATCTGAAAATCCTTTAATAGCTACTAAGTGAGATTCCCTAGGATCAGCTTGAAATCTAGCACATAAACATGTAGCAAACATAATATCAGGTCTACTAGCTGTTAAGTATAAAAGAGATCCAACCATGCCCCTATAGCTTGTCATGTCCACCTTCTTTTCCTTAGTATTCAGTTCAAGCTTAGTGGCAATGGCCATGGGTGTTTTTGCAGAAGAGCAATCTGCTAAATCAAACCTTTTTAAAAGACCATAAATGTATTTTGTTTGACTTATAAAAATTCCCTCATTCACTTGTTTAACTTGTAAACCAAGAAAATAAGTTAATTCACCCATCATACTCATTTCATATCTACTTTGCATGAGTTTGGCAAATCTCTTGCAAAGTTTCTCATCTGTAGACCCAAATATAATATCATCTACATAAATTTGGACAAGTATCATAGAGCCATTGACATTTCTATAAAAGAGAGTTTTATCAACAGTACCTCGAATGAAGTGATTCTCTATAAGGAACTGTGAGAGTGTGTCATACCAGGCTCTAGGTGCTTGCTTCAGGCCATAGAGTGCTTTGAGTAGAAAGAACACATATTCTGGAAGGTCTGGATCTTCAAAACCAGGCGGTTGACTAACATACACCTCCTCCTCCAGAATACAAATCAGAAATGCACTCTTGACCTCCATTTGATAGACTTTGAAATTGGCATGCGCTGCATAGGCCAGGAAGATCCTTATTGCTTCTAACCTTGCCATTGGTGCAAAGGTTTCTTCAAAGTCAATTCCTTCCTCTTGACAGTAGCCTTTAGCCACTAATCTAGCTTTATTCCTTGTGACTATGCCATTCTCATCCATCTTGTTCTTGAATACCCACTTAGTGCCAATCACTGATTTGTCTTTAGGTTTGGGTACAAGTTTCCATACTTCATTTCCTTCAAACTGGTTTAGCTCTTCTTGTATTGCTAAAACCCAGTCTGGATCTAGAAGAGCATGTTCAACTCTCTTTGGTTCCTCTTTGGATAGAAAACTGCTATATAAGCATTCTTTTTGAGTTGCTCTTCTGGTTTGGACAATTGCATTAGGATCTCCAATGATAAGCTCAAATGGATGATCCCTGGTCCATTTTCTTTGTGGTGGTAAGTTTGACCTTGATGAAGTGGCTTCATTTTCTCTGTATTGATCATTGTGACTTGTTGTTGAGTTTTGACTGTGAGAAACTCCCCCTGAGTGTATGGCCCTCGAGATTGATGGAGTTCTTGCAGATTCATCAACAGATGCTTCTCTTTGATTTTCAACTGATGGTGTAAGTTGCTTTTCAACAGGTGGTTCATTCTGCACTTCAACTGATGATCCTTGTCTGTTTCTCACACCATTTGATCTCCATTCTTCATCATCATCTTCACTTTCTTCACCACTTCTCTCATTTGAGACTCATGAAAACCTTCATCTACTAGACCAGATATTTTCTTGTCATCAAAGATAACATGTATGGACTCCATTACAATGTTTAGTCTTAGGTTGTAGACTCTGTAGGATTTTCCAGCTGAGTATCCAACAAAGATAGCTTCATCTGCCTTTGAATCAAATTTTCCAAGATGCTCACCATGATTTTTCAGTACAAAGCATTTGCATCCAAAGACATGCAGAAAGTTGATTGTTGGTTTCTTGACTTTGAAAAGTTGATAAGGTGTCATGCCTTTTGCTTGATTGACCAAAGAAATATTCTGAGTGTAGCATGCAGTGTTTATAGCTTCTGCTGAAAGGCATATGACTCAGCCTATTTGTATTTCGAGGATACAACTCAACTTAAATTAGATTGTAATAAGTAATTAATGGTAACTGTCACAGGAATCTCAGATAGTGATATCTGTCAGAAGAAAGAAGAATGTCAATCTATAGTTTTGATGTTTTACACCGATAGAAGATTCAGACAACTGATCAAGCCTTGGTGTAGCATTGATGCAAATGGATTTTATTTGCAGTGACAAGAGATTTCAATAGTGACAGAGGCAGTACAAGAAAATTGAAGAGAGAAAGAAGAAAAGAGGAAGACCATATATAAATGTCAAGAATAAAGAAAATTCATCAAGGTTAGTCGTTCATCAACCAGACAGTACATCGAACGTCAACAGAATTGATGATGAAGATTTATTATATTAAGTGGTCGTCTTAACAGAATTTATTATGAAAGTAAATTAATTAAATGGTTTGTTAAAATCATTTAGTTAATTAATTCATAAAAATCTGTTGTATTATGACAGTTTAACTATCATAGAAAGAGTAATTATCAAACTGTCATAATGGCTTAAACTGTCATAATAATGACTGTCATAGTGAAGTTCAGTGAAACTGTCATAATGAAGACTGTCATAGTGAAGTTCAGTGAAACTGTCATAATGAAGACTGTCATAGTGAAGTTCAGTGAAACTGTCATAATGAAGACTGTCATAGCTGAAACTGTCATAATGAAGACTGTCATAGTGGAAACTGTCATGATGCTGACTGTCTTAATGGAACTGTCATGATGCTGACTGTCATAATGGAACTGTCATGATGGACTTCACAGCAACTGTCATAGCAGCCTGGAAAGTGTCATAGAGGCTCATGAAACTGTCATAAGGAACTGTCATAATAGTGTTAATATTGGACATTATGACAGTTGGATGTTTTGTTTAAAAAGAGACAGAAGCCAGTGAAACAAACACAACACACAGACATACACGGACAGAAAAAGAAGGAAAGAAAGAAAGCCAACATATCATATCTCTCTCTCATCTTTCAAGCTCGATTAAAATTGCCATAAATTCTTGAGTTCCTTGTAACAAAAATTGTATCCATTGGAACTTGATTATTTGTGACTTGTGTATTACTAGCGAATTAAGTTTCCTAGTTCTTGACTTGATATCTTGATTTTTATTAACTAAATTAGAAAAGTTCATGTCAAATTTTCTAATTAGTTATTAATTTCCTGATAATCACTTGTACTGATTTTGTAACACCCATCAAGTTAATATATTGTTATATTCAACTTGAAATTTGTGTTATTTTATTCCGCACAAATTTGTTTGAATTAAATTTTATTTAGAAGACAAATTTGGAGAAAATGATATAGATTGTATTCAACCCCCCTTCTACAATCTTATTGGACCTAACAATTGGTATCAGAGCCAGGTTGATTGATATACAAATCAAGATCCTATTTTTACTCAATCAAAAATCAAGCTCGAATTTTTAACTCTCTTAAAAATTCATCATGTCAGCCAAAGGCAATGTTAAAATTCCTATCTTTAATAAAGATAACTATGACATGTGGAAAAACAAAATGGAGTTATTTCTTGATGTAGCAAATCCAAGATTCTTGTGGGTTTTGAAAAATGGACCAATAATTCCTATCCAACATGATGTTGAAACGGTTACAAATGGAGTTGTAACAATACCTGCAAAATCCTATCCAAAGGACCCTAAGAACTTTACCGCTGAAGAAAAAGAGGAAGCTGGACTGGATAAAAATTTGAGACTCATTCTATTAGATTCCCTAGATGCTGTAATGTATAGCCATGTAAGGAATTGTAAAACTGCTAAGCACATCTGGGAAACTATTGAGATCATTAATGAAGGGACTGATGAAGTCAGGGAAAATAGACTTCAAATTTTGACCTCTGAATATGAACACTTTAGAGCCCTAATGAAGGCATTCAGGAAGTGTTCGAAAGGTATAACAAAATAATCAACAACTTGCAAGTTCATGGCAAGCAATATACCCAGAAGGAGATCAACATGAAGTTTTTACTGACAATGCCTACTCACTTAGAGCATAGAATCACCGCCATCAGAGAATCTAGAGATTTAACTAAGATTGCTCTTGAAAGGCTGTTTGGTGTTCTGAAAACATATGAATTAGAACAAGTACAGCGGAAGGAATTCTCTGGCAAAGGCAGAATGGAAAATTCTTCTACAGCTCTAGTAGTTGAGGTTCCTAAGGAAGTGGAAGCTAAAGTTGTTCAACCTAACAGCTGTTGGGTTCCGAGGCATAAAACGCAGCGGATAAACGTAAATAAAACAAAATTTTCGAAACCCAAACCAGGATCCATGTATAATTCTGGGTAGATTATGGATATAACGAATCATACCTATTAAGATCTTGTTTCACGAACTCAACGGAGATCCTTGCTTGTAATCACCACACACAGTCCTTGCGTCAAGATCCGTGTCTCTAAGGTAATCCACACGAACGTCCGACCGTCCAACGATCCGAGGAGCCAGGTACTAGCCCGCGAAGAACAGCCTCTCTCTCTCTCTCTAGCCTCTCGAAGATGGAGCTGCTAAGGTTTTGTCAAAAACGATTTAATGACTCTTTACCCTAAAGTAATACATCATTATGTATTTATACGAGAGAAATAATGGGCTAAAATCAAAAAACCGAATTGGGCTTCCTTAAACCCAATTCTATTTCTATTCTGATTTTATTATTGGACTTCCTTAAATCCAATTCTGTTCTTACTTTATTAAATTCGAATTTGCTTAGATAATTAATTAGGACCAGTCCAATTAATTAAATAGCCAATTCTCAATTTAATAATGATTTAATTTAAATTCTTAATTTAAACTAAAACTCCTTTTAAGACGTTCTAAGTGTGTGACCCTATAGGTTATTATTACGTTGGCAATAATTTTAATATCTAATAAAATTATAAACAATGAGCGGTATCTAGTAATACATCATTGCTACCCAAGTAATAATAATAATCGGTGATTCAATTTAAACCTTTTGTGATTAATGTTTCTGTGTAATATAATCCCTTTAACCAAATATTATAGATTAAACTCGAGGCATGTGTTTAGTCATTCTCTTCAACATTTAATCCGGGTTTACTTGATCCATGAGTAGACTATTAAAACAAATCATTATTTGAGCACGGGTTTTACCCCTTCAGGTGGATCAACCATAGTCCATACTTGGTTTTCGTACATGGAATCCATCTCGGATTTCATGGCTTCAAGCCATCTCTTAGAGTCTGGACTGTTCGTAGCATCTTGGTATGTGAGAGGCTCATCTTCATCTATAAGCATCAAATCACCACGTACATTGAGTCAAGAGAAATCCATATCTCTCTGGCTCATGGCGAATTCTACCAGTTCTACGAACAACCTGTGTTTGTTGAGCATTATCATTATCCTGCTCTTGTTCCACTTCAGGTTCAATCCTATTTTGTGGTTCTCAATCTTCATCGAGATCTATAGTTCTCCCACTGTTTCTTTTGGAAACAAAATCTCTTTCCATGAAGACAGCATCTCGAGCAATAAACACTTTCTGCTCAGAAGGACTATAAAAATAATACGCCTTTGTTTCATTACGGTATCCCACAAAATTGCACTCTTCGGATTTAGGTCCAAGCTTGTCAGATACTTGACATTTCACAAACGCCTTGCATCCCCAAACTTTCATAAAGTTCATGCCTGACCGTTTCTCCTTCCATATTTCACATGGAGTCTTTTGAACCTTCTTAGTAGGAACACGGTTAAGTGTGAAAGCCGCTGTTTCTAGAGCATAATCCCAGAAACTTATTGGAAGATCTGCATGACTCATCATCGATCGCACCATGTCCAACAAGGTGCGATTTCTCCTCTCTGAAACTCCTTTCCATTGAGGTGTACCTGGCGGAGTAAGTTGTGATACAATACCACACTCTTTTAAATAATATTTAAAATCGGTGCTTAAGTATTCACCCCCACGATCGGATCGTAAGATCTTAATACTTACACCTCCGCCAATTTGCTTCTCTACTTCGGCCTTGTATTCTTTGAATTTTTCAAAAGAATCGGATTTATTCTTCATAAGATATACATATCCATATCTACTGAAATCATCAGTAAATGTTATGAAGTAGTAGTAGCCTCCTCTAGCCATCACACGCATTGGGCCACATACATCACTATGTATTAGCTCCAGACGTTCAGTGGCCCTTTGACCCTTACCAGTGAAAGGGGCTTTAGTCATCTTACCAAGCAAACAAGATTCGCATTCTTTGTATGATTCAAAATCAAACTTATCCAAGTATCCATCCTTATGTAATTTGGATATGCGTTTCTCATTTATATGGCCTAGACGACAATGCCAGAGGTATGTTTGATTTGAGTCATTGACTTTAAGTCGTTTGTTTTCTATATTATAGACAGGATTATCTAAATCAAGAACATATAAACCATTAAACAAATGCGCAACATCATAGGTTAAATCATTCAAAGCAAAAGAGCAACTGTTGTTCTTTATTGTAAACGAAAAACCTTTCTTGTCCAAACAAGAAACAGAAATAATGTTTCTGCGAATCGCAGGCACGTAAAAACAGTCTTCTAGTTCTAGAACAAGCCCAGAGGGTAAAGATAAATAATAAGTGCCTACAGCTAAAGCAGCAACTTTTGCTCCATTGCCAACTCGTGGGTCCACTTCTCCCTTAGCCAAAGTCCTACTTCTCTGCAGTTCCTCCACATTTATACAAATGTGAGAAGCACATCCGGTATCCAATACCCAAGATGTAGAAATAGACAAATTGACTTCTATAACATAAATACCTGATCCAGAAATCTAAACACCCTTCATTTTCTTCAGATCCTCCAAATAAACAGGACAGTTTCTCTTCCAGAGACCAGTTTTCTTACAGTGGTGACATTCACCCTTAGCAACACCACCTTTAGGCTTTAAAGCCTGTTTGGGACCTGACTTTGGCTTGGGTGTAGAATCAGATCCAATCTTCTTCTTACCCTTCTACTTGCCTTTCCCCATGGCCTTACCTTTATTGCCCACCATCAGTATGGGAGCAAGTTTAGTTGTCTTCATGTTGGTTTCATATGTCCTCAACATAGCCAACAATTCAGTAGGTGTTTTGTCAAATTCATTCATATTTTAGTTCACAACAAACTGAGTAAATTTGCTGTTCAAAGAATTCATGATTAGGTCAATACCAGTTTCCGGACCAATCGGGAAATCCAAAGTAGCAAGGTACTCAATGTAACCAATCATCTTCAAAACATGTGGGCCAACTGGTTCACTTGCCCCTTGTTTGCAATTAAAGAGTGACTTACTCGTGTTGAACCTTTCTTGACGAGTTTGGCTTGAAAACATGCTTTGCAAGTGCTCATTGATAGTATATGCAACCATATGCACATGCTGTCTTTGAAGCTCAGCACTCATAGTTTCCAACATGAGACATGCAACATCATTTGCATCATTCTCATCCCTTGTGCGTGCCGCTCGTTCCTCAACAGTAGCGTTCTCAGGAAGGGGACCTGGCGGAGGGATATCAATGACATGAAGCTTGCGCTCCTGCCTGAGGACAATCCTCAAATTTCTCTGCCAGTCTAGGAAGTTGTTTCCTCCTGTCAGTTTGTCCTTTTCAAGGACTGATTGTACGGATAGTGTGTTTGTGTTGTTTTCCATTAGTATCTACAATGATAAATGCACAAAATAAACATTAGATTGTCTTGGTTATAAATTATGTTCAAATGATTATGATATATTCATAATATATCTCCCACTATTTTTATCAAATTAATACCCCTTACTATTAATTCGGAAAGCATATCCCATAAATCTTTCTAGTGAGCCAAGATCCATATTTCGTCATGTCCTAAGTCAACCACTGGTAGTCCTTAAAACATGATTATTTAGGTAGACAACAATTGTCAATTATATCATATAAAATTCTTGGATAGTTTGGTGAACAACGATTGATCTTATCTATCTAATAGATTTTTAACCAAACTCTATGCTTCTAAGTTCATAATAGTTGAATATAACCGTTTATTTCCACCTCATTATGACGACTCAGTTAAGTTAGACCCAATGATACAACGGCCGAATATAACCGTTTATATTCGTCGCATCTCACCACGATAGACAGGAGTCCCCTGCCACTGACAGTCATTCCCCTTATCGATCTAGGATTCGATGAGTGTTCATTCATTGGAAAGCATCTGATTAAAAGTTAATATTTTGTTAAGGGGTTTAAAGAATTTATAACGATCATGATCACATCATAAAGAGATCCTCAATTTTCCTTGAACCAAATACTTCAAATTGACATCTTAGATTGTTCATTTCCCAGGTAGATGGAGGATCCCAATGGTCACATTTAATACCCATTAACCTTACGAATACGCATATCCGCTTTTGACAGAAAATCCCAATTTTAGATATCAAAAATCCATATTTAATTCCGTGTTTTAAAATCCATATTTTATAAACACAAGAATCTCATGATCGTTTGTTAATTTTAAAATCTTGAATCGTTACAGATTTTATCTTGTTTAAGCAGGCATGGCATGAGTGATGTATCTAATACATTCATTCATACATGATTAATCTAATTAAAGCATGCATCTCTATGTATCCTACACATACATTCATACATCATATGTAAAGTAAGTGCAGTATGTAAACGTGATTGGTTATGGCCTTTATCCTATATGATCCTCTCAAGCTAATGAAAGGATCAAGGTCAATCTATGGTGGAATAAAAATAAATACAAATTACATGTCTTCATTCTTCTTATCTTCTTGGTTGCTCCTTCTCTTGGACCATCCTTCAATCTTCAATTACATTACATTGAATAATTGAATACAATCTACACTAAAGTACTTACATGATAAAACTCGAGTTACATTCGAGGTTCAACAATTACAAGAATGAAGAAAACGACATGCAAGTCGTATTTATAAAACCAAAACCATTAATTTAAGGGTCTTAAGGCCATAACCATCACCATGCTCAAGTAACAATTAAATAATATGTCATATTATATAATCATGTTATACCATATCATATTTCAGATGATCCAATCAAAGAAATCATATATCGCAAAAATCAGAAAATCAGAATCAAATTCTGAAAACAATAAATCGTCTTTTTCATGCAATAAACGGCGTCAAACGCCTTACAGACGAGTCGGTGATAGCTATGTTATCGATTTTGTTCAGACGCTCGTTTCCAGTTAGAAAACACATATCGTTTGCGAAAATCGGACACTGGACTGATTTCACCAGATTTGCACAGCGTATACAGAAATCGTATCGTATACAATCCCCATATCAAGAACAAACATTAATCATATATATATGAGTATATATACAGATTATATAATCATATGATCATCTCAATCATCTTAAATCATAACAGAACCATATATATGCATCATAACATATTATAAACAGCATATATAAGAACATAAACATGGCAGATTCGCAAAACATGCATACTCGCATCATATACAGTTAACACGTAACCAAATCAACCCCTTATACACGTAGCTCTGATTCCATTGTTGGGTTCCGAGGCATAAAACGCAGCGGATAAACGTAAATAAAACAAAATTTTCAAAACCCAAACCAGGATCCATGTATAATTCCGGACAGATTATGGATATAATGAATCATACCTATTAAGATCTTGTTTCACGAACTCAACGGAGATCCTTGCTTGTAATCACCACACACAGTCCTTGCGTCAAGATCCGTGTCTCTAAGGTAATCCACACGAACGTCCGACCGTCCAACGATCCGAGGAGCCAGGTACTAGCCCGCGAAGAACAGCCTCTCTCTCTCTCTAGCCTCTCGAAGATGGAGCTGCTAAGGTTTTGTCAAAAACGATTTAATGACTCTTTACCCTAAAGTAATACATCATTATGTATTTATACGAGATAAATAATGGGCTAAAATCAAAAAACCGAATTGGGCTTCCTTAAACCCAATTCTATTTCTATTCTGATTTTATTATTGGACTTCCTTAAATCCAATTCTGTTCTTACTTTATTAAATTCGAATTTGCTTAGATAATTAATTAGGACCAGTCCAATTAATTAAATAGCCAATTCTCAATTTAATAATGATTTAATTTAAATTCTTAATTTAAACTAAAACTCCTTTTAAGACGTTCTAAGTGTGTGACCCTATAGGTTATTATTACGTTGGCAATAATTTTAATATCTAATAAAATTATAAACAATGAGCGGTATCTAGTAATACATCATTGCTACCCAAGTAATAATAATCGGTGATTCAATTTAAACCTTTTGTGATTAATGTTTCTGTGTAATATAATTCCTTTAACCAAATATTATAGATTAAACTCGAGGCATGTGTTTAGTCATCCTCTTCAACATTTAATCCGGGTTTACTTGATCCATGAGTAGACTATTAAAACAATTCATTATTTGAGCACGGCCATGCATTTTATAGTCTCACTCAATCAAGAGGCCAATAATATCTCTCCTAATTCTAGGAGGCTTAAATCCTTTATCTATCATTCATATTTCTCATACTACTCATGATATACCCGATTTCCACTTTTATCATCACCCGGTCAAAGGTAACTTTTAATGTAGTCAAAGTATATTAATCCTCGTATAGATATATAATGACTCAAGTCAAAGGACCATTACACCATTATCACTGTGAGTCTTTCTTATGACTTTATTAAACATGAAGAATCTCACTATGGGTCTGTCCAGTACCATGTACCCCTACATGTACCTATGTTTTTGACTTTAGTATCTCCATACTTATAACCAATGAGATGTGGTTATCTGTCAAACAACATACTAATCTATTTACGTATTATTATTGCCCTGTAATAATAATACTCGACTAGGGACCTTTAAGAATATGATATATTATATAATCTCAAGTTTAAGTCATGTACTTAAACTATACAATGTGTATCATGATTCTAAGGACATTTATTATGCTAACAAATATATCGCAGTAATTAAAGTCATAATAAATACGTTTAATGAATAATCAAATGACATAAGGGTTTATTAAAAGAAACAATGTATTGCCTCTAGGGCACCTACACTAACAACAGCTTCAACAAGGAACAAACTGAAGTGGAACATGGCCAAACACCAGCTACTCAGGATGGTGGAGAATTTTATTCACTTGAAGAGCTGGATCAATTGGAAGATGAATCTATGGCGATGATGGTGAGACAATTCAGTAACTTCAGATTCAGAAGAAATCCAAAGTTCAGGTTTAAGTCAAATAACAGATTTCAGAGAGGAGGTTCTTCATCCTTTAGTAACAGGGGAGGTTACAAAACTGGAACTGTTGACAGAAGCAAGATCCGTTGTTTCAACTTTAATGAGTTGGGACACTTTGCTACTGAGTGTCAGAAACCCAAGCAAACACAGAAGAAAGATTATGCTTCTGAAAAGAAGAAGAGTGGAAGAGCTTATGTAGCTGCTGGTAAAAGCTGGGATGACACAGATAGCGAAGATGAAGAATATGGAAACTTTGCACTGGTGGCAAATGCTGATACATCAACTTATTACACCACACCGGTATTTCTAACTGATGCTGAGTTAATTCATAGTTTACGTAATTGCTTGACTAATGCACAAAAAGGATACGATAGAATAAGTCTTGTAAACACTAAACTTGAAAATGAACTGTTAGAATTGAAAAAGGTGCATATTAATCAAGATCAGCACATAGAAGAAATAGCTCGACTTAACTACAGAGATAAGTCGTTAGGAGAATACATGGTAAAACAAGTTGATAGGATTGCTGATCAAGACATCAGGATTAAAGAACTTGAAACACAGATTAGAGCTTGTTATAATTCTGTTAAAGTTTCTAAATATTTTTCAACAAACAAGCGGTAGAACGAACTGTAGGAATAGGGTTTGAATACAAAGAAGCTGTTGGTTCTTTGGGCAATCATTCTGCTAATCCTATTCCTGCTAAGGAAAGAGGTATACCACACGTACTCAAGAATGTTGAAAAACCAATGTTTAAAAAGTCTGTTGCTGAACCACCAAATATGCTTTCTATTGTCATTCAGGAAGAAATGAAAAATGAGGACAGTGCTAATTGCATAGTCCTTGATAATGACAAATCTGCTAAGGAACAAGTTCAGGTTGTTGAATTAACTAGTTCTTCTCAAACAGGGTTAAGTGACAATAAGTTAAAAAAGAACAATAACAAGTCCGACATGCATGCCATGCCTATTATTGATTCTTCTCATAAAGCATGTGGTGTTGTCAATTGTATGTCTTGTGCTTTTAATATCATGTCTGCTTACTTCTCTGGTAATCATGCATGTGCTGATAAGACTGCCCCTCGACAACATATGAACAGAAACAAAAATGTCAGATCAATGACTGCTTGTCCTACTTACGTTAGGAGAGATACATTTGTACCTAAGCCTAAACAAAGTTCTACTAAGGCTATTTACAAGGTCAAATGTCCAGTCATTGAAACAAGTGTTATTGCTGCTAAAGAAACGTGGATACCTAGAATAAAACAGAAGTTTGTCAAATCTGTTTATAAAGTGAAATATTTGTTGAATAATGGTAAAGCTGTTGTTAAAGTAAAGAATGTTGTTTTGCCTGACAAAGGCCAATTCTTTAAGTACTCTGGACCCAATCAAATTTGGGTTCCGAAGAAGGTTTAATCCGTTTGTCATTGCAGGGTGTTGAGCAGGTTGAACGAGTGACCTGGATCTTGGACAGTGGATGTTCGAGGCATATGACTGGTGACAGAACCCTGCTAACAAATGTGGTGGAGAAGGCCGGCCCAGTAGTTACCTTTGGAGATAACAGCAAAGGTAGAACTGATGGATATGGCAGACTTGAAGCTGGAAATGTTATCATTGATGAAGTCTCTTTTGTGAAAGGACTTGAGCACAATTTGCTCAATGTCAGTCAATTCTGTGACAAAGGTTATGAAGTTCATTTCAACAAGAAGAATTGTCTAATTTCACACAAGAGACATGAAAAGCCACAACTGACAGGAGTTAGAAAAGGCAATCTGTACGTAGCCAATATGAACTCAGGAAGCACTGAAGAAATCACTTGCTTCTACACTAAAGCATCTAATGATGAGAGTTGGCTATGGCACAAGAAACTTTCTCATCTTAATTTTAAGACAATGAATTCTCTGGTTAAAAGAGAGTTGGTGAGAGGTTTGCCTTCAATGGAATTCACTCAAGAAGGACTTTGTGATGCATGTCAAAAAGGCAAGCTAAAAAGGGCAAGTCACAGGAGCATTGACACATCTTCAATAACTGAACCATTACAATTACTTCATATGGATTTGTTTGGTCCAATTAATGTGATGTCTATGTCAAGGAAGAGATATGATCTAGTGATTGTTGATGATTTTTCAAAATACACATGGGTCCTGTTTTTGAATTCTAAAGATGAGACTCCACAATTGGTGATTGATCACATTAAATTAATTGAGCGAAATTCTACGTATCCAGTGAGAGCTATAAGATCAGACAATGGAACTGAATTCAAGAATGCAGTTCTAAATGACTTCTGCACTGAGAAGGGTATAACCAGACAATACTCAGCTCCAAGAACTCCTCAGCAAAATGGGGTAGCGGAAAGAAAGAATAGAACCTTGATTGAAGCTGCACGTACTATGTTAAGTGAATCAAGGCTTCCATTGTACTTTTGGGCTGAAGCTGTCAATACTGCGTGCTATACCCAGAATCAAACTCTAATCAATAAAGATCAAATGAAGACACCCTATGAAATTATGGCTGATAAGAAACCATCACTCAAATACTTTCATGTATTTGGGGCAAAGTGCTTTGTTCTTAAAGAAGGTGATGATCAAGGTGGTAAATTCGATACCAAAGCATTTGAAGCAATTTTTATTGGTTATTCAATGAGAGCATACAGGGTGTATGTGATTGATGAACAGAAGATGATGGAAAGTGTCAATGTAACATTTGATGACACTAAACTCCCTAGTATCTAAACTGAGAATCCATCTGAGAAGCTATCTTTCGATGACATGACAGATACAGATTCAGATGATGACAATGCACCTGAGATTTTTGCTGATGCTAATGACAACAATGATGATCAGGGTAATGGTGATGAAAACAATGATAGTAGTCAAAATTCCCCTGACTCTTCTAAACAATCATTATCTAGTCAACCTGGCAACAACTCAGGGGGAGAAAATGAAGGGTCAGCTGGTCACACACAACATCACAATGAAGATCAAGGCGAATCATCAAGATCTAATCTTCCCAGACAGACTGTTTGGAATAGAGCTCATCCTTTTGAGCTAATCATTGGTGATCCAGTTGTTGGTGTGAAGACTAGAAGAGCTTTTCAGAATCAATGTAATTATTCAGGGTTTCTGTCTGAAATGGAACCTAAGAAAACTGAAGAAGCTCTTTCTGATCCTTATTGGGTGATTGCTATGCAAGATGAACTTAATCAATTTAAACAACAAGAAGTTTGGAAGCTGGTACCCAGACCTACAGACAGACCAGTGGTTGGCACTAGGTGGGTATTCAGAAACAAACTTGATGAAGATGGCACAGTGACGAGAAATAAAGCAAGACTGGTAGCAAAGGGTTACTCTCAATCTGAAGGCATTGATTATGATGAGACCTATGCTTAAGTGGCTAGACTTGAGGCCATAAGAATATTCTTGGCATTCGCAGCATTTTCAAACTTTAAAGTTTATCAAATGGATGTCAAGAGTGCTTTCTTGAATGGAAAGCTAGATGAAGAGGTTTATGTAGAACAGCCCCCTGGCTTTGAAGATCCAGATTTAGTTGACTATGTCTACTTCCTTTTCAAGGCTGTCTATGGTCTTAAGCAAGCACCAAGGAAATGGTATGACACTCTCTCTGAATTTTTAATTGAAAATGGTTTTGTTAGAGGTGTCATAGATAAAACTCTCTTCATAAAGAAACATAAGAATGATACAATTCTAGTCCAAGTCTATGTGGACGATATAATATTTGGGTCTACTAATGATCTGTTGTGCAAGAAATTTGCTAAGTTAATGGAGGGTAAATTTGAAATGAGCATGATGGGTGAGCTGAAGTTCTTTCTTGGATTGCAAATAAGTCAAAGGACAGATGGAATATTTATCTGTCAATCCAAGTATGTCAAAGAGCTTCTCAAGAAGTATCAAATGGAGGACTCATCTTCAGCAAGAACACCATCATCTACTGCTGTTAAATTTGGAGCATGTGAAAATTCTGCTAAGGTAGATATCACAAGCTACAGAGGTATGATAGGCTCATTACTTTACCTTACTGCAAGTAGACCTGATATTATGCATGCTACATGCTTGTGTGCAAGGTTCCAAGCGGATCCTAGAGATGTGCATCTCATTGCTGTTAAACGAATCTTGAGATATCTTAAGGGTACTCCAAATTTAGGAATTTGGTACCCTAAAGAATCTGGTTTTAATCTTGTTGGATATACAGATTCAGACTATGCAGGAAGTGTTGTAGATAGAAAGAGCACCTCTGGGAGTTGTCAATTCCTAGGTGGCAGGTTGGTTTCCTGGTACAGTAAGAAACAGCAAACAGTTTCCAACTCAACAGCTGAAGCTGAATACATAGCTGCTGGAAGCTGTTGCGCTTAGATCTTGTGGATCAGAAATCAGCTACGGGATTATGGCTTTGTACTTGACAAGATTCCTATCCTGTGTGATAATACAAGTGTCATAGCAATCTCCAACAATCCTGTGCAGCACACGAGAACAAAGCACATTGACATCAGGTATCATTTTATTCGAGAGCATGTCATGAATAGTACTGTGGAGTTACTTTTTGTACCCACAGAAGAACAAACAGCAGATATTTTTACTAAGTCTCTTGACGAATCCACATTCACCAGAATTGTTGATGAATTGGGTATGTTAAATAGTCCTAGTAATTGAACGAGTTAATATCTGAGGTTTGCTATTTAATAATTAACAAGTGATTACTATGTGAATATTTGTTACTAAAATCACTTGTATAATTATTTTATCAACTCCTTTTCTGGCTTGTTTATTTATGAATCATTGTGAATATTTTACTCTCTACTTACTTCTTGGTTAATCTTAAATTAATATTTTTTCATTAAAAAAATTTTTCTCAAACTTTATTAGTTAAAATTTATGAGAAATTTATTTTTATTGAAAATTGTTGGGACAATCAGATCTTGGCACTGCGATTTTTGATACAATAAAGTAACGAGTACGAATAGAAAAATCACCTTGTTAACGGTTGATTCCACGCTCTTCTATTGTATTCCCAAATTCCCTTGAGCGAAGTGTGGCCTTCGTCTTCTCAAGTTAACCTCTCTTCTTGCTCCTGGATGGCTACAAAATTTTTTCGACCAGCCCCAGCAAGAAGAGAATAGGAATATATATAGGCTACAATAGGGATCATGGATAATTAGGTTGGGCCTTCTAATTACATCTTGAGCCTAGCCCAATGTAATTAAATATTAATTCAATCCACTAAAGAATTAATATTTGCACTACCTTTCCTAATACCGTAATTTAATTAATTAATTCGGTTCCAATATTATTTGCTTATTAAATTTCCCATGTTTAAAATATCGCATGTCCATTAATTAAATAAATTACTGATAATTCATTTAATTAATATCTTTTATCCTTGATCATCCACTCAACCTTTATTTAATTATGCCGGAATAAATCCACCTGCAGGGTTTCACATAATTAAATCTTTTTTGAGCTTTCAAGGGGACATCATTAACCCGAATATTATCAGGACATGGATTCCTTCAATAAATAATATTCACCATATATATTAT
The DNA here is from genome assembly GCA_036435485.1 of Saposhnikovia divaricata. Taxonomy (NCBI): domain Eukaryota; kingdom Viridiplantae; phylum Streptophyta; class Magnoliopsida; order Apiales; family Apiaceae; genus Saposhnikovia; species Saposhnikovia divaricata. The sequence continues at coordinate 153,033,454 of CM071600.1, read as the reverse complement.
TTCATCACCCAAAATATAATGAAATAAATCAAAAGAATTATTTCATATATAAATCAAAGCATGTAAATAATATACACGTGTCAATTACTATATCTGGATTAAGAACCTAAGCATTAATAATAACATAGAATCTTAGTTCACCTTCTTAATCAGTATAAGGGAACAATTCTAAATTTGATCCTGTTCAATATACACAAAGTATACTAGTATTATTTATTAGTCAATATAAACTAATCTAAATAATACTACAGCCATTCCAGTGGATTGTCTAACACCACCTGTGCTGTGAACCATATTATATTATATAAACCGTATTTAATAATCTAATATTCTGTATCCCATTTGATACTAGATTATTCACAATATATAATATTTAGACAACATGTAAACATTTAAATGATTCTCAATAAAATAGGCCAGAAATAAATGTATATACTTCAAATAAATATTTTCAGTATACACCAACAATCTCCCACTTATACTCAAAATATTCTATGAGTATATCAGTGTTTATTTAATCCACTATTACGCAAAAAACTATGTGCCCATCCATCTGACTCCTATCGCTTCCACATGCCTGTCGAAAACTTTGGCTGGCAGGCTCTTTGTGAAAGGGTCTGCCCGGTTGTCTTCTGATGATATGTGAGCCACAACTATATCTCCTCGCTTTACGATTCCTCATATGAGATGATACTTACGTTCAATATGTTTAGCTGCTTTGTGATCTCGCGGTTCCTTCGAATTTACCACAGCACCAGTGTTATCACAATACACTGTCAAGCTCCTAGGCAAATTAGGTACCACATCCAAGTCCAAAAGGAAGTTCCTGAACCATACAGCCTCCTTTGCAGCCTCAGAGGCCGCCATGTACTCGGCTTCCATGGTAGAGTCTGCAATGCATTTCTGCTTTACACTCCTCCATATAACGGCTCCACCTCCCAAAGTAAAAACATATCCCGAGGTCGATTTCCTCTTATCCCTATCTGATTGGAAATCTGAATCAGTATATCCCAAAGGAAATAGATCTGAGGCCTTGTAAATTAACATATACTCCTTAGTCCTTCTCAGGTACTTGAGTATAGTTTTTACTGCACTCCAATGTTCCTGACCTGGGTTCGACTGATATCTACTAACCATGCCTACAGCAAAGCAGATGTCAGGCCTCGTACATAACATAGCATACATTAAGCTTCCACATGCCGAAGCATAAAGAACAGCTTTCATGCTCTCTATATCCTTAGGTGTCGAAGGACACTGCTCCTTGGATAGAGCCACTCCATGCTTAAAAGGTAGAAAACCTTTCTTAGAGTTCTGCATGTTAAAACGAGCTAATACTTCATCAATGTAGGGCTCTTGAGATAAAGCCAACATCCTTTTCTTGCGATCCCTTATTACTTTGATCCCAAGGATGTATGCCGCCTCACCTAAGTCCTTCATTTCAAATTGTTTGAACAACCATGCCTTTACTGATGACAACATCTTAACATTGTTTCCAATGAGTAAAATGTCATCTACATACAGTACTAGAAAAACCACTGCATTACCCTCACTTCTCTTATACACACATGATTCGCTTGGACTTTGATCAAATCCATATGACTGGACTGCCTGATCAAAACGAATATTCCAGTCCCTAGAAGCTTGTTTTAGCCCATAAATAGACCTCTTAAGCTTACAAACAAGAAGCTCTTGGCCTTCCTTAATGAATCCTTTTGGTTGTTGCATATAGAGGTTTCCTCAAGACTTCCATTAAGGAAAGCTGTCTTGACATCCATTTGCCAAATCTCATAATCGAGATGAGCTGCTATAGATAAAAGAATCCGGATCGACTTAAGCATAACAACCGGCGAAAAGGTTTCCTCATAATCGATCCCTTCTTTCTGAGTATACCCTTTCGCAACAAGTCGTGCTTTCCAGGCTTTCACCTTTTTGTCAGATCCTCTTTTCTTCTTGTAGATCCACATACATCCAATGGGTTTTACACCTTTGGGTGGTTCCACGAGCTCCCAAACTTGATTAGAATACATAGATTCCATCTCAGATTCCATTGCCTTTTGCCAAAGATCTGCATCTTTATCTAGAATTGCTTCTTCGTATGTCCTGGGATCCTCATCATGTTCACCAGAGACCAAGTCCGAGGACTCTCCCAAAAACATGAATCTATCAGGTTGTTGAACAACCCTCCCACTACGACGAAGCACCGGTGTGGTATTAGTGACAGGTTGTGCATTTTCTTGTGGTTGATCTACTTGTACTATTGGCACTTGGGGATTATCTGTCCCTCCCACTAGTTCCTCTAAAACGATACTACTCATGGGTTTGTGTTTCATTATATAGTCTTCTTCTAAGAATCTAGCATTGGTGCTAACAATGATATCTCGATCCCTAGGACTATAAAATGAATAACCTTTCGTTCCCATGGGATAGCCTACAAACAGCCTTACTTCTGTACGAGATTCTAACTTGGTCGCGTTCTTGTTCAGCACATGTGCTGGACAACCCCAAATCCGAATATGTCTTAGACTTGGTTTGCTACCAGTCCACAATTCTACTGGAGTCTTGGGAACCGACTTAGAAGGTACCAAGTTCAGAAGGTAAGCCGCTGTTTCTATAGCATATCCCCAAAACGACTTGGGTAAATCTGAATAACTCATCATCGATCTAACACTCTATAAAAGAGTCTGATTCCTTCTCTCTGCTACACCATTCTGCTGAGGTGTGCCAGGTGCAGACAACTGGGATGCAATCCCTTTTTCTGATAGATATTCCCTAAATTCTCCAAGCAAGTATTCGCCACCACGATCTGATCGTAGTGACTTGATACATTTTCCAAGATGTCACTTCTCCGCACTTGCTTTGTACTCTTTGAATTTTTCAAAGCACTCAGACTTACGGCGCAACAAATAAATGTACCCATATCTAGAATAATCGTCAATGAAAGTGACAAAATACTCATAACCTCCTCTTGCTTGAATACTCATAGGTCCACATAAATCAGTATGAACCAATTCTAACACTTCTTTAGCTCTATTCCCCTTTGCTTTAAAAGGCCTATTAGTCATCTTACCTTCCAAGCAGGATTCACAAACTGGAAATGGCTCCACTGCCAACGAGCCTAATGGCCCATCTACTACCAGTCTTTGAATCCTCCTCAAGTTAATATGACCTAATCTTAAGTGCCAAAGATATGTTTGGTTCAATTCAGAAGGTTTCTTTCTTTTATTTGAGCTAGAAAGAATGTTATTAGTTTCCTTATGTTGCAGCATTGGTTGGATATGATTAATAATATATAAATTGTCTTGCAATGTACCAGAACATATAACTCGTTTATTCATCATAATAGAAACATTACGATCCAAACAAACATTATAACCATCCATGGCAAGTTTAGAAACCGAAATTAAATTCCTTCTAAACGAAGGTACATAAAGACAATTGTTCAAAACCAAAATCCTATCATCGCCAAAAGACAATGTAATTATTCCAACTGCAACTACTGCTACTTTCGTAGCATCTCCCATGAACACATATACCTCGCCATCTCTAAGCATTCTGGATTGCTGGAACCCCTGCATAGAGTTACAAACATGGTCAGTGGCTCCTGTATCTACACACCAAGTGCTCGTAGATATAGCCGCTATATATGTTTCTGTAACTAGAGAAAGAGACATACCAGTATTGTTTGTCTTCTTAGGAAGAGGACAATCCTGTTTCCAGTGACCTGACTGCTTGCACCTGAAGCACTTGCCCTTAGGCTTTTTCACACCACCTTGAACTCCCACTGCATTAGCAATCTTTCCAGCTTTCTGTGTCTGAGTCTTTTTCTTCTTCTTACCTTTCGGCTTAGATGAAGAAGCTTTCTCGGCCACATTCACTTGAACATTCTGCTTAAAGAGTCCTTCAGCTGCCTGAAGTTCTGTCAGAAGTTCCGCAAGACTATACATCCTTTTGTTCATGGTGTAATTCAAGCGGAACTGCTCAAAACTTTTGGGCAAGCTCATAAGGATGATATCGATCTGGGTTTCCCCATCAATATCAGCACCAAGGATCTCCATCTCATTCAGATGAGACATCATTCTGAGAACATGATCCCTTACAGGTGTTCCTTCAACCATCTGAGTGTTCATTAAAGCCTTCATTGCTACTTGCCTAGCAGCCCTATTCTGTTCTCCAAAAAGTTCCTTGAGATTAAAGAGCATATCTGAAGCAGTGGGCATAGCCTGATGCTGATGCTGCAAAACACCCGACATTGCTGCCAGAATGTAACATCGCGACATCTCATCAGCCTTAATCCACCGCTTATAATACTCCTTCTCACTTTCAGGAGCATCTTCAGCAGGCTGGTCTGGCTTGGGTTCATAAGTACAAAATTTGTACTCCTCAACAGTCAACACTATGTCCAAATTACGTTTCCATTCAATATAGTTCGGTCCAGTAAGTTTGTTATCCTTAAGAATGGTGAATAGTGGATTAAAGCCCATAGTGATCTAATCCTGAGAATCATACATGTAACACATAATCAGATAGTTGCATAAATCTTAAATCCTATTGGTTTCCTCTAACAATTTATTAAAATTAATGCACTAATATTTAAACACCATAAGTATCTGGTACGCCACGATGGATGACATATATACCACTTAAATTCGTTTAAATATTACTTCGGTCCTATTACTAAATAATACGCCACGTTAGGGTGGACTATATATTATTTTTCATAGCTAAGTGTATACCATTATTAAATCTTAAATTAATAAAAAGACTGGATACCACCATTAAATATTTCAAATCAATAATCGATAATAGGATAATTCCCAGATCGGGGGGAGCATTGTCAAGAGGCATCACTTAAGACCCCTTTCTAGACAGAATCATCCTTTCTCTCAATATCAAAATCTATATTCAATCAGTGGTACCCTTCTAATTAATTGAATTCTATGAAACTTGGTACGCCACGATGGGTGGCATGTATACCTTTCAATATTCGTAATTAATTTAGGAAGTTTGTTCTAGTAATATCCATAACACTACCTGACACCATAAATCATACGCCACGATGGGTGGCATGTATATAATTTATATTCGTCTCGGTGTTAAATTACATACAAACAATAATGGAGACCATGGGATTTAATTCCTAATTAATTCCCTCACCCACTTAGAATTTTTATTTAAAATTGAGGAATTTTATCTAGATGCATCGCCCTATGTTATTTTTTCGAGGTCCATATGTTATAAAAATAACAAAACAAAGAACACATAACATAGCAGCATGCATCATAAAATTAAAGCAATAAATAAAATTAATGTCCATGTCGTCCTAATTATGTTAAACATGCAATTAAAAATTACACACATAATTAACAACACACATAATAATTATTTAAAGCAATAATTAAAAAATTAAATAGCGGAATTAAAATTAAAAAACATAATTTAAATCCACTATTATGGCCCCTTGAAAAAAAAATTAAATTTCCAGCCCTGTTCTGCTGAAAAAATCATTTTTCTGCCAAAACCTTGCTGTTGCGCAACTGTAGCCTGCGTTACAGCCCTGGAAAGCCTTGTTGCGCATGACGCACATGCGTTACAGGTCCTGGAAGCCCTGTTGCGCATGTGCAACATGCGTTACCCCCCTGGTTCCTATTGTAACGCAGGACAGACCTGCGTTACCCTGCTTTGCCAGTTTTTTCTTTCTTTTTCACGCGCGCAGCTCCTGTTCTGTTCCACCAGATCTGTTTTTGAACAACAGCAGCTTCTGTCGACTTCGTTAAAACAAAAAAAAACGAACCAGCAGCCATAACAGCTATGCAGCGGACAATTATTTTTCTCCGTTTTGATTTCCGATCGCACGTAATTGTTACAAAATACCCGGATTTTTACATAATCCATCAAACAATTACATACAAAACAGATCTAATACAAAACTAATTTTGTAAATCTATTCTAACACGATCAACCCTCGTGTTTTACAACCACGATAAACCACGTGGAAACCAAATAAAATAACCACGATTAAACCACGTGGGATCCAAACACATAATTAAAATTACATGGCCATAATAGTGGATACTAAACAACCTGCAAAAGATTATTATCCAAGCACACCACTATACACATGCATATATAATTACGACATGGACATCGTATCAAAATTCGCAGAACCAATGAACCAGGCTCTTGATACCAATTGTTGGGACAATCAGATCTTGGCACTACGATTTTTGATACAATAAAGTAACGAGTACGAATAGAAAAATCACCTTGTTAACGGTTGATTCCACGCTCTTCTATTGTATTCCCAAATTCCCTTGAGCGAAGTGTGGCCTTCGTCTTCTCAAGTTAACCTCTCTTCTTGCTCCTGGATGGCTACAAAATTTTTTCGACCAGCCCCAGCAAGAAGAGAATAGGAATATATATAGGCTACAATAGGGATCATGGATAATTAGGTTGGGCCTTCTAATTACATCTTGAACCTAGCCCAATGTAATTAAATATTAATTCAATCCACTAAAGAATTAATATTTGCACTACCTTTCCTAATACCGTAATTTAATTAATTAATTCGGTTCCAATATTATTTGCTTATTAAATTTCCCATGTTTAAAATATCGCATGTCCATTAATTAAATAAATTACTGATAATTCATTTAATTAATATCTTTTATCCTTGATCATCCACTCAACCTTTATTTAATTATGCCGGAATAAATCCACCTGCAGGGTTTCACATAATTAAATCTTTTTTGAGCTTTCAAGGGGACATCATTAACCCGAATATTATCAGGACATGGATTCCTTCAATAAATAATATTCACCATATATATTATTTCATCACCCAAAATATAATGAAATAAATCAAAAGAATTATTTCATATATAAATCAAAGCATGTAAATAATATACACGTGTCAATTACTATATCTGGATTAAGAACCTAAGCATTAATAATAACATAGAATCTTAGCTCACCTTCTTAATCAGTATAAGGGAACAATTCTAAATTTGATCCTGTTCAATATACACAAAGCATACTAGTATTATTTATTAGTCAATATAAACTAATCTAAATAATACTACAGCCATTCCAGTGGATTGTCTAACACCACCTGTGCTGTGAACCATATTATATTATATAAACCGTATTTAATAATCTAATATTCTGTATCCCATTTGATACTAGATTATTCACAATATATAATATTTAGACAACATGTAAACATTTAAATGATTCTCAATAAAATAGGCCAGAAATAAATGTATATACTTCAAATAAATATTTTCAGTATACACCAACAGAAAATATCATTATTTAAGATCTTATGTAAATATTTAGTATGTTATTTTATTTTGTGTGATTTGTAGTGTTTGTCCTTTTGTTATTACTGTTTGATTTCGTAAAAAGAATAATCTATGTTTATTTTTGTGTTGTTGTAAATAAATAATTTGTTGTAAATTATTATTTTATTAATATTTCGAATATTCTGTAAATTAATTTGTAGCAGTTTTGAATTTTGTTTTGTTTTGTTAGAATAATTTAGATTGTGTTATTAGTACCTGGTTGTTGATTTGTGTACATATGTCATATTTTAGATTAATAAGTCTCTGTTAATGTTTAGTTTTGTAGAAGTGTTATCCAATATGACAGTTTTATTTGATTATGACACCTTCTACTAAGTGTCATAATAAACTGTCATATTAAAATGTGACTGTAATATTGTATATTATTTATGTTTTGTTTTGATTTTGATTTTGATTTTTATTTTTATTTTCAGTGTGTCATAATCGTTTATATACTAAGTGTCATAATCAGTATTTGGTGTGTGTCATAATAAACTATCATAATAGTTTATATGCTAAGTGTAATAATCAAGTTAATTGCATTATGACACTCTGTTTACAAAGTGTCATAACGAGACCATGTATATACTCTTAAGTGTCATAACAAACTGTCATAACTCGATTTTTACTTGCGTGTTTAGTCACCAAGTCTCTCAGCGATACATACATATACACACGAATCTGAATCGAATTGCTGCCGATTTTTTGTCTCAAAATCACACGGGAATCACAATCTGAGAACATTAATCGATTCTATTTCTAATTATCAGTGTTTTGATTGTTAAAAATCACGATTTGGTTGAGTTTCTAGAGTTTCAAAATTTTCAAATTCATTCGCTAGATCTGAAAAACGAAGAGTTTGGGTTTGATTCTTAGTAAACTAAAAATACCTTGTTGTTTGTGTGAGTATCACGATCATATCCTGAATTTCTCAGAATTTTTGAACAACATTGAACAATTTCGAATTTTTAATTAATTTTTAATTCGAAATAATTCAGTTTTACTTATTATTTTGTTAAAATCTGAGTTTGTCAGGAGTTTAAAATCTGTATTAAAATGGCTAATGCTTACAACAATTTCGTACTCGTTAAGCATAATTTTTTTGGCTACTTTAATCCCGAAGATTGTCCGGTTGAACGATTCAAACCATGGATTAGATTTTTGAATGACAATTCTATTTGTCATGGTGCCATGACTGCAAATCCTGAATTGAAATTCGGTCCCCTATGGGCAATTTGTACTACTGCTGTGATAGCTGCGAATAAAAAGTCGTTTTCCTTCTTTCACAATGATCAAGAATTCATAGTGGACGAATCAGTGATCAATGCTGCTTTACAACTTCCAACAGATAACTTTGTGGATTTACCTTCTAATGATGAGTTGATACAGTTTTTCAATAATATTAACTATTAAGGGGAGGTAATTCTTAAAACTGTTAACAAGAAGTTTCTAGTACAAGAATGGAATGTTTTCTTTGACACGATTGCAAAGGTGTTTGCCAACTCAACAAAGAGCAACAATAGTGTTATAACTACTATGTTGTAGAATATTGGTTTTGCAATTGCTCACAATCGAAGAATCAACTTTTGGGAAATTCTCTTTAGTGTTTTATTGCATCGAATAACCAAGGCAAAGACAGAATTTGATGCAGGAACTAAGGTAAGTTGTCATTACCCTCGGTTTTTGTCTTTGATTTTTAATCATCTTGTTTCACCTGAGTTGCAGAGAATGTTTCTTAATGATCGAAAACAACCTTATGTCAAACCAAGTACAATTCTTTACACCAGGTTGGACAAATCACAAGCCTACACACAAATACCAATAGTCATAACACCATACATGGCCAACTTCATAAACTTGCCAAATGTTATGCCTATGCCACTTAATGTGCAATCTGAACCAGTACCTGATCCAGAGCCACATGTACTTGCTCTTGAGCAACCTGAACAAGCTCCCGAACCACTGATTCTTGAGCAACCTGTACCGGTTATTGAGCAACCTGAAATAAATCTTGCTCAACAAGAACAAGTAGCTGCACCTGATTCTGAAACTGAAAATGTACTTCAAGTTAATCAACCTTCTACTGAAGACACTTCTGCAGTTGCTACTGAACAGGTATTGCCTCCTAACTCTGAAACTACTTCTGGAACCCAAGTGGTTGTTAGGACTGACCAAGGGATTGTAGCACCACAATCTCTATCCCAGGTCGAAGAGCCAAACACTAAGTCAAAAACAACTAAATTCTACCAATACAGAAGGAAATTGCAGCCTAAAAGAAGTGCAAGAAGTAGTGTTGAAGTGAGTGAACCCACAGCTCTGCCTCTACTAAAGAAGAGTAGAAATGAACCTGAGGCAACTGTAAGCTCATCCATATCCTCCCAACAGGATATGGACTTTGATATGGCGAATGAACAGTTACTGGAACCATTCTCTCAACAGGATGAGTCCATTGAATTTCGCCAGTCGGCCATGGCATCCTGTAACGTGTCAAGCACAACCCCACTGTTATTACTAACAATGGGAGAACATGTAGAAATGAATGAAGATAGGGACATTCAGCGAGGAGAGCACATAGGAACTGAAACAGTGCCTACCATAGTCACGGTAGAGGAGCTTTCACAGGCTAATGAGGGAAATCTTGATTCTGAGCCACTGATAATAGAATCATCATCTCCCCTCCCAGGAGGAACATTCCTGGCTCCCTCAAGGTATTTTCCACTCGTAGTTTCAACTGGAGAAGGTGGAAGGCAACTCAGTCTTTCTGTCACTGAAGCAATTCAGACCTCAATTCCAACTGATATGACAGAAATGACTGTGGTTAGGGATTTACGAACTCCCATTGCACCACCACTGACCTTCCAAGAGAAGGTTAGGGTGATTTCTCATGCAGGTACAATGGAAGCAGCTTTGGAACATGAGAGGAGTGATGTAAGGACTACCTCTAAACTGAGTGAAACACATGCACGTGAGATGAGTGATACTCAGAGAGCTAGTGAGGTGAGCGCACACAATGACATAAACACTCTTTCTCTCATGGCAGAATTGGATCAAATGAAGCAAAGACTTGCTCAATCCGAAGCTGAAAACAAAGACCTAAGGCACAACATGGAGAACATGAATACTATCTTCAACAACAAGATCAACGCACTCCAACTCTCTCAACATCAAGCAGTAATAGACTCTGGAGATGTCACAGTGGCTCGGGATCTCATTATCACTTCAATATCGAATCAAATGGAAGATCTTCAGAAAGAACTAAATGAGAATCACTTATCCACTGGACATCGACTTAGTCAAATTGAAAGGCAAAATGCTTATCAAGCAAAAGGGTTGAGACATTTGTATAATATCATTAGCAGAACTCACTCTCCTACAACAGAAGAGGTGAAATTCTTTGAAGATGATGGTGCAGATGACCCAAGTCAAAGAACTGTAGAGGATTCCTCAACTAAGGGGGAGAAATCTAGAGGGGGAGTAAGTGCAAGTACAAGTAAATCAAAATCTGATAAACAAGTTGAAGGCAAAGGGAAGAAAACTCAAGCAGCACAGGAAGATGACACTGCAGAAGGTTATTACTATACAGGTGAACCTGATAACCTTGATATTTTTGCTGACTTGCAGTTTTCTGATGATGGAGAAGAATTTGGGGAACCAGATCTCAGTTTTTGGGATGATGAAGAGATTGTAGTTCCTGATCCTGCTGAACTCCAAAGAATGGATTTTGAAGCCAATCATGAACTTGAACAGAATGAAGCTAATCTGTCTATGAGAGATGAAAGACTCAAAAAGACACTAGAACAGATAGCTCATAATGAAAGGCTTCAAAAGGCTGAAAAGGAAGCTCTTCAAATGCAACATGCTCAGAAGCTTGAAGTAAGAAAGATGTATATCAGACTCAAGAGCGGTGACAAATGGGAACGTGCTCAAAAAGCAATTGATTCACCTCAGAGTTCTAATTATGAAGATCGTCGTCTTGGAGAAATTCTCAAATAATTCAAACTGGCAAATCCAATTCATGATATGTATATAAGGGCCTTAAAGGTAGAAGTCATCAGGATAACTACTGCATTTGATCCCAAATCTGATGAGCTGGTAATATTTGTGGATTGTCATAATGTTGGAACTTTCAGAGTATCTATTCAGTTCTTTTATGACAGATCGCTGACAGAGATTTGGGTACTTAGGCCTAAGGTGAGAACATCGTCTGAGCTAGGTGTTTTGCTACATGAAAAGTTCAAAGAATTTGCTGAAAGAGCTGGACTAGAAGTGATTAAGGATCCTCCACAAGTAAAATTTCTTAAGAGAGAGGTACTTCATTCAATCAATCTTCAGACAGATAAGTTATATGAACATCATGCAAAACACTTGGTATATGCTGAATATGCTATCAGAAATCATGGATTCTTGACTGAAGAAAAGGTAATAGCTGCAGATCACATTCGATCCTATGCACAAACGAATATAAAAGATTACAAGAAATTTCAAGGTGAACTGAGAAAGAAGCTTGGAATTCCTTTAATCTTACCTCAAGGATTGTCATCAAGAAGAGAGCGTCTTGTTGATTCTGATTTGCACAAGAAACTTCAGGTCACAGATGAACCAGAAGAAGGAGAATTTAGACGAGAAGACAGTAATTGAAGAACAGCTCTACATGTATTATCTTTAGAGCTAGATAGGTCAAGATAGGAACATGTTAAATATGATCAGGCTAAAGGATCATCTATCTTGTATTTATCATTTTGTTTGAATCTGGAAATGTTAAATATAAACCAGAACCGTTTTTCATTATTTACTTTGCAATTACAGTTTTATCTTTCACTAGTTTAAGTTGAGTTAGTTGAGTTATCCTCTAGGAATTTGCTTGTTAATTTTTAACAAACAAATAGGGGGAGATTGAAAGGCATATGACTCAGCCTATTTGTATTTCGAGGATACAACTCAACTTAAATTAGATTGTAATAAGTAATTAATGGTAACTGTCACAGGAATCTCAGATAGTGATATCTGTCAGAAGAAAGAAGAATGTCAATCTATAGTTTTGATGTTTTACACCGATAGAAGATTCAGACAACTGATCAAGCCTTGGTGTGGCATTGATGCAAATGGATTTTATTTGCAGTGACAAGAGATTTCAATAGTGATAGAGGCAGTACAAGAAAATTGAAGAGAGAAAGAAGAAAAGAGGAAGACCATATTTAAATGTCAAGAATAAAGAAAATTCATCAAGGTTAGTCGTTCATGAACCAGACAGTACATCAAACGTCAACAGAATTGATGATGAAGATTTATTATATTAAGTGGTCGTCTTAACAGAATTTATTATGAAAGTAAATTAATTAAATGGTTTGTTAAAATCATTTAGTTAATTAATTCATAAAAATCTGTTGTATTATGACAGTTTAACTATCATAGAAAGAGTAATTATCAAACTGTCATAATGGCTTAAACTGTCATAATAATAACTGTCATAGTGAAGTTCAGTGAAACTGTCATAATGAAGACTGTCATAGTGAAGTTCAGTGAAACTGTCATAATAAAGACTGTCATAGTGAAGTTCAGTGAAACTGTCATAATGAAGACTGTCATAGCTGAAACTGTCATAATGAAGACTGTCATAGTGGAAACTGTCATGATGCTGACTGTCTTAATGGAACTGTCATGATGCTGATTGTCATAATGGAACTGTCATGATGGACTTCAGAGCAACTGTCATAGCAGCCTGGAAAGTGTCATAGAGGCTCATGAAACTGTCATAAGGAACTGTCATAATAGTGTTAATGTTGGACATTATGACAGTTGGATGTTTTGTTTAAAAAGAGACAGAAGCCAGTGAAACAAACACAACACACAGACATACACGGACAGAAAAAGAAGGAAAGAAAGAAAGCCAACATATCATATCTCTCTCTCATCTTTCAAGCTCAATTAAAATTGCCATAAATTCTTGAGTTCCTTGTAACAAAAATTGTATCCATTGGAACTTGATTATTTGTGACTTGTGTATTACTAGCGAATTAAGTTTCCTAGTTCTTGACTTGATATCTTGATTTTTATTAACTAAATTAAAAAAGTTCATGTCGAATTTTCTAATTAGTTATTAATTTCTTGATAATCACTTGTACTGATTTTGTAACACCCATCAAGTTAATATATTGTTATATTCAACTTGAAATTTGTGTTATTTTATTCGGCACAAATTTGTTTGAATTAAATTTTATTTAGAAGACAAATTTGGAGAAAATGATATAGATTGTATTCAACCCCCCCTTCTACAATCTTATTGGACCTAACATCTGCCCAGAAGTATGTTTGTAGCTTAGAATCTTCAAGCATTGTTCTTGCAGCTTCAATTAGAGTTCTGTTCTTTCTTTCCACTACACCATTTTGTTGAGGAGTTCTTGGTGCAGAGAATTCTTGGATAATTCCTTCTTCTTCACAAAACTCTCTTATTATAGAATTCTTGAACTCATTTCCATTGTCACTTCTGATTCTCCTTACTTTGAGTAAAGGATTGTTGTTGACTATCTTGATGTGATTTATAATGACTTCACCCGCCTCATCCTTAGAGTGCAGAAAGAATGTCCAAGAGAATTTTGAGAAATCATCAATAATCACAAGATAGTATTTCTTCTTTGAGATTGACAACACATTGACTGGTCCAAAAAGATCCATGTGAAGTAGTTGCAAGGGTTGATCAATTGATGACATTGACTTTGATTTGAAAGAGGCCTTCTTCTGCTTCCCTTTCTGGCATGCATCACACAATCCATCCTTGGAGTAATCCAATTTTGGAATACCTCTAACCAACTCTTTCTTTACCAACTCATTCATTGCTTTATAATTCAAGTGTGATAGTCTTTTATTCCAAAGCCAAACTTCATCTACACTTGCCTTCCTGAGAAGACATGTAGTCATGTTTGCATTTGTTGAATTGAAGTCAACAATGTACACATTTCCTCTTCTATCTCCTGTCAACTCTACCTTGTTGTCACTTTTCTTGAAAATGACACAAGCTTCAGATGTGAACCAGACATTCTAGCCTTTATCACACAGTTGACTGACACTTAGAAAGTTATGCTTAAATCCATCAACTAGTGCTACTTCTTCAATGCCAACATTCCCTTATGAAATCAAGCCATATCCTCTAGTATATCCTTTGCTGTTGTCTCCAAAGGTAATGCTAGGGCCAGTCATATGCCTAGAACAACCACTGTCTAGATACCAAAGATTCTTTCTGTTTCCCTGCACACATCAAAACAAAATCAAGTTGATTTTGGTACCCAAGTTTTCTTGGGTCCTGCCTTGTTAGCCTTTTTCTTATTTTTTTAAGCCCTTACTACCCGGGGGTTCTGATTGAGTTAAATCAACCTTAACTCTTGGTGTAGGTTTCTGAAAAATAGGTTGTTTCACTTGCTCACATGCATTAAAACTAGATGTATAATTTGGCATAGTCATTTAGTAAAAAAAAAAAAAAAATTTGGCATAGTCTGTGCAAACATGTTATTCATCATCCATGGCAACTGAGGCATGTAAAAAGTATTGTAGCATGTTAGCAAACTGACTAGATGCATGAGCAGGTTGGACAAACATGTTAGGTGTAACATTCATAGCAGGCATAGGCATAGATATAGGCATATTAGGCACAGAAGCATCTTTAACAGTTTTACAGTTGACAGACAAATGATTAACACTACCACATTTTACACATTCTTTCCTAGGAGCATACTTATCATGTGTGTAATTGTTGTGTTTGTTAATTCCTACTTTGCCATTTCTATTCTTCTTTTTAGCCTTAGCCTTTGGTTCTGTCTTTTCTAATTTATCCTTCAATTTCTTGATGGATAAATGGCCTATGTTTCCTTGTTCAACAGATTTAGTTTTGCTGCACTCTCCAACTACAAAGTTTTTGCTGACAGGTCCATATTGGTTATTTAGTTTAATTTGCTTTGCTGACAGGTTCCAACTTCAATGGACATACCACATCCATTGAGTCACTGTCTGAAGCAGTCTCCCCATCAACTCCTAACTTTACTTCTGCTAATTTATGAAAAGAATCAACTCCTTGTATATTATAAATTTCTTCAGTTTTAGCCTTTGATCCCTTCCACTTAGCAATTAAGTCTTGTTCCTCTTTTAACTGTTTTATTAAACACTCTTCTCTTTTCAGAGCCTCAAGTAACTCATTCTTAGCATCCTGGCAATCTCTTTTCATTGTTTCAAAATCAATTAGTTGAGTCTCTAACAGAGTATTCCTATCACCTATTTTAGCATTAAGATCTTTAATCTTTTTGTTCTCCTTGTTAAGCGATTTTAATGTGACATGCATGTTATACAATTCATTAGACATTTCATTAACAACATTATCACATTCATCTTTGAAAAGTTCAGTTAGGTTTGTAGAGTATACCTGGTTGCTTGCTGAACTAGCCTCTTCATCAGCTTCGTTTGCCATGAGTGTAAATTGACAAACTCCTCTTCTGCATCTGATTCTCCTCCAGCTGCCCAATAATCATCTCTAGATACAAATGCTCTTTCCTTTTGCTTGAGAAGATCAAAGTATTTTTTTTTTTGTAATCAACAGTCCCAAACTGTTTCTTCTCATTCTCAGCTTTAGGCTTTCTGCATTCATTGGCAAAATGGCCAGCAATTCCACAGTTAAAACATTTGAACTTAGACCTTTCAACCATGTCTCTGGATGGCTGAAAACCTTTTCCGAATTGCTTGCCTCCTGCTGGATTCCTCTTGAATTTGATCTTCGAGAATCTCCTTGACAAGAATGCTAGATAATCATCCAAGTCATCAGATTCATCTCCACTCAATGCATCAAGTTCTTCAACCAACTTGTTTTTCCCTCTGCTAGTTTCAGCTCCACCTTCACAAGTCTTTGAACTTGGTGTGGCTTGAGTGCTCTCCATCTTCTCACTCACTTGGCTTACTGGAATATTGGCCACCAAGGCAACAGATCCACCTTTCTTCTGGATTTTCTCCACTTACTCATCTTGCTGTATTTCAAGCTCATAGGTCTTCAGGATTCCATACAGTCTCTCAAGTGTAAAATCTTTGTAGTCTTGAGAGTTCTTCAACGAGACTATCACTGGCTTCCATTCCTTAGGAAGAGATCTCAGAAACTTTAGGTTGGAGTTCAGTAACTTTAGAAACCTACTGAATATGTCTGTTAGATTTTCACTAGAGGAGTAGTGAAAATGATCATATTGTTGTATTATGAGCTGCATTTTATTTTCTCTGACTTGCTCAGTTCCTTCACAGATTGTTTGAATAGTGTCCCACACTTGCTTGGCAGTGGTGTAGTTTATAACACAATCAAACATATCTTGGTCGATGCCATTGAATAGGAAGTTCATATCCTTCTTATCTTTATTAATCTCCTCCAAGTCTTCATCTGTGTACTCAGCTTGATTCTTTGGAATAGGCCTTCCAGTAGCTACAGTTCCAGCATCTTGACCAATCCCAGAGTTGGCTTTCATTAGAACATGAGGTCCTTTCTCTTTGCAATCTACATAGCCTTCGTCGATGGCTGAGAGATGAAGGTGCATTTTTACTTTCCAGTGAAAGTAATTATCTTTGTCAAGCATTGGAATCTTTACACCTGTATCCTTCCTTCCCATGGTTTTGATCTTTAGACTTCTTGTATGTTAGAAGCTTGCTTTGATACCAATTGTTAGGTCCCGAAGTATCATAGAAGGGGGGTTGAATACGATACTACAAAAAAAAAAAATTTGAGAATATATCTTTATTGATAATAAACTCGAAGGGGTGTTACAACTTCTAATCCAATGGATTAACTTCAAAACAGAACACTCCTAAGGATAGTTTAGGCACGAGGACCTTGTACCCGACTCTTCCTGAAAGCGGGCTAAGCCGGCTTTCCTACTAGATGGACTGTCTAGCAGCTTACACAGAGAAGATATAAGAGAGAGAAGAGAGAATTGTGTGTTGAGGTGTGTTTTGAAATGAAATACAACAGACCTATTTATAGGTTTTAGAAAGTCACTATGCTATACTATTCACGTGGGCACACCTGCATAGTAACCACTATTACACGAACCAAACCGTGTAAAATTTTCTTCTGTGGGCCCCACCAGCCACTATTTGTACAGTACCACTATTTGAACAGTAATCACTATTTGAACAGTAACCACTATTTGCACAGTGACCACTATTTGCATAGTACCACTATTTGCACAGTACCTGCATAGTACTCATGCATAGTAACCTTTACATAGTAATCGTGCATAGTAACTTTGCATAGTATTACTATTTTCGACTGCTTCTTTTAGGCTTCTCTCTTCTGTTTCAAATATTCTTGAGATATTATGTCTGTCCTTGATCGTCAATAGGCTTTGGCAATTCTTTCTGTGAATTAATGTGTTGATCCTTCTCGTTTGTGCTTACACTTAGTGCACTGGTCTGGTTCACAAGTGACTAGCACTGATCTTGATCTTCACACCTTCGTTACATTCCAATTGATTAGCCTGCAGCAGTATCTTCAAATTATATATAAATACATGGAATCTTTCGGCCCTTCAACTGAATCATCTGTACATCTTGTTCTGTCACTGAGGCTTGATCATGTTAATGAACTTCTTTCAGCGACTTGATCCTTGTTGGTGCCTGTTCTTCAAATTTCACGATCCCTGTATAGAGTTAATATTATTTATCTTTTAACCTAGTTGAGTTATATATGTCCTCTATTACATATTACATTACATTATGCTTTACACCCCATGATCAGAAAATAAGATTTCGGGAGAAGAATCCCTAGAGATTTTATTAAGATAATTGTGGAAAGTTGTGGCTGTAACCAGAAAGGTAGTGTGGTAACAAGTAACAGAGTCGGAAGTTAAAGCTATGTGTATTGAGCTTGGAAAGATGGGAATTTTTGCCAGAAATGGTATCGTATCAATCTTGATGAAATTTATGAAGGGAGTGACAGGACCGCTTTTATGATTATTAAGAATCTAGAAATTCAATACGATTATAAAGGAAGTTAGCAGGAAGTGGATTGTGATGACTATAAAAAGAGTTAAATATGATTCAGGATTGGATTTATTTCCTATCAACGAAGGGGAGATTTTGATTTTAAGAAATGTGAAAGTGATGTTTTGAAGCCGAAAGCAGATATAGAAGTCTTAGCGATCAAGCAGATCAAGAAATTGTTATATCAAAGGAATGAAATCGTTTTGTGTAAGGAGGAGGTAGCAGAAAGGAGATGATTAAGTCAAAGCATATTTCAATGAATAAGATTTCAAACAGCAATTGGATGAAGAATTTAATTATATTCATAAATGACATTCCAAGATATTCGAAGACTTGTGAAGCGTATGTAAACCAATCGAGAATGACCTTAAAAGGTTCCAAAAAAAAAGGAAGAAAATTTTGCACAAGAATTTTAATATGAATACTGGATATTATGATTCTGTGATTAAGTGAGTGGTGTTAAATATTGAAGTTGTGATGTATAGAATTGAATTCGAGGACTCGTCAAGTATGCAAAGTTGCGAATCGAAAGTCAATTTCAGTGGGCGTTGGATAGTGAAGTTATAAACAAGTTGTTTCCACCATGATGATTGTGGAAAGTTATGTCAAAGGTAGAGCTTACTAGTTTTCAAAATTTTAAAGGTCAAGGATTAAATGCTTTTAAAGAAATTTTGTTTCATAGCTTTTTGTTTAAAACTTTATTATTTTAAATATTTTTCTTTTAAAATGATTCTTATAAATAATTTTTCAAAAGGAATTTCAGTAACTTAAAATAATCCTTGATTTGTCTTAAACCAACAAAATGTTTGAGATTTTCTTTCAAATGTTTTAACAACCAATGTTTTTAGGAGATGAAAAATCGAATTGTGAACCGAATTGTGGTTGACGTGTATGTCATGCAGCGGAAGTTGAATGTGTTGTTCGATATCAAAGATGCGACGGAAAATAGGTGCTATGAGATTAAGCTTTTTGATTAGTTACTCTTTGAAATAGTGGGATTAAGAATAGATAGAAATTTCCTAGTTATTTCCTTCTCGATCGACATTGCACGTGGAAAGTGGAATAAAAACGACCGGAGGATTTCTTTTCTCGAAGTTTATCTGAACCGTGTGATTATAAGTAAGAGCGAGGGAGTTGTACCAAGTGTAGGTTGTTGCGGATCAAGGCAGATTACGCATTTGCGTTAATGTCAACTGATAAGTGCATATTTTTGCATATTTTTTATTACCTATTTATTGCTTGAACTCATATTTTAATAATTTA
Source organism: Saposhnikovia divaricata (assembly GCA_036435485.1). Classification (NCBI taxonomy): domain Eukaryota; kingdom Viridiplantae; phylum Streptophyta; class Magnoliopsida; order Apiales; family Apiaceae; genus Saposhnikovia; species Saposhnikovia divaricata. The sequence continues at coordinate 153,013,853 of CM071600.1, read as the reverse complement.
TTTTGTTGTATTTCAGGAAATTCGTAAATAAATAAAGAAATGGCAAAATAAAGAAATAAAGAACAAGGAAGGGAAAAAGAGGAAGAAAAAGGACTTAAATGAAAAGAGGAAAAAGGATTAGGAGCTTGGTGCAAAAGGAATCTTGGAGGACATGTGGAAGGTGGAGATCATCCCAACACACTACATAAGTGTATGACCAAGATCAACTCTTCAAAGCTTAAGGGGGAAGGAAACAAATAGATGGCTAGGATTTCACCACCACACACCACAAATGTATGGTGGGGATTTACCAAACACCCCCTTAACCCTAATTCCTATCCTATAAATACCCCCTCACCCCCTTGTAATGAGCAACTTAGATTTTAGGTAACCACTACGAGTTGAAATTAACGAATTCAATTTCTTGTACTTAGTTGTTAATTTTTATTTTTGCCCCTTTAAACTTCCATTTTATTGTGGGTTCCATAATTATTGATTGTAGATCTAATTTTCTTGTTTAATTTATTAGTGTAATAAAAAAAAAATTCAAAAACCACAAAAATATTAGTATTATTTTTTAATACGTAATTTTCCTGTTTTATTTTGTTTGATTCGTAGCCTTAATTTCTTTTGCTCCGTTTTATTGTATTAAAATTCGAAGCCCTTTTTTTTAACTCCCCTGTTCCTTTTCAATTTAGTCAGCCCATCGCGCTTGTTGCAAACCCAGACCATATCTCTTCTTTTCTTTCTTTTTTTCGTTTTCTTCTCCTTCCCCTTTCTTTCCCCTCTTATTATCCTTTTCTTTTTCATTTCCTCAAATCCCCTCACCCCCTAACCTCACTTCTTTTTTTTCTTCTCACCACCAAACCCATCATGCCTCTTATCGCTGTTTTCTTTTTTTTTTGTTTTCTTCATTTTATGTTTTTCGTAGTTTGCTATCAAATTGTGGTTGTTCGATTTTGAAATCGCTGAGTTGTTTTAATCATTGGTTGTTCAGTCGCTGTTTAATTAATTTGTCCACCACCAAGTTACTGCTTGGAGTTGATTGTTTGTTTACGTTTGCTGTAATTAGTTTATGAGCTTTGAGTCAGTATGTTTTAAGTCATTTAGTTTTGTTTGATTCGCTGTGTTGGTACTTGAAAGGGAGTTTGCTGTTTGTTTACAAATCACTTATCGAGTTGTGCTGCCTTGTTGAGTCTTAATTCTTTGCAGAGTTTCCAGTGCTGTAGTTCGTCATTTTTGTTTGTAATTTCAGAGTTGTCTTCTGCGCCTGCGTTTTTTTTTTACCGAGTTCTGTGTTTAATAAGTTGTCACTGTTCTGTTTGAGTTTTGATGTCTGAGTTCACAAGTCTGTTGAGATATTTCTTTGCCGAGATGTGTGTTGAGCTGTGTTAAGAGTTGAACGAATTGTTTTCCGAGTTGGTTGTTTGCCTGTCGTTTTCTATTATTTATTCTTGTTATCGATTGTTTCGTTGGGTTTATTTGCTGTGAGGTCATTTTCTTTTTTGCAAATTTTTGTCAAATTGGTAATGTTGAATGTTCGTTTGGCGATGTGGTTTCCTTATATTTTGATTCTAGTTTTGTAGTCGTAATAAAGATTGTTAAAGTTTAGTGTTATTCTGAGTCCTGTTCCCGAGTTCTGTGTCATCTGAGTTACCACCGAGTTTCTTTAATGGGCCTTATTGTTTTGTAAATTTCGGTTTTCTGTGTTGTTGTTTTCTTATTTGATTTCTGTTGGTTTGTAAATTCTTGATTTTGGAATAAATGGCTAGTTGAAATTACAAACGATTCATGTCAATTTCTTTTTAAAATTTTCTGTAAATAAAATATTAATTTGATCTTAATATATATATATATATATATATATATATATATATATATATATATATATATATATATATATATATATATATATATGTTTTAAAATAAAATCTAGTTTTAATTCGAATTTAGAATTTTTAGATTAATTTAGCTTTTATTCTTCTTTTTATTTAGTTTAGAATTAGAATGCATTTAATTTTCTTTTAAATAGTTTAAATTTCTTTTGGTAATTAAATAAAATACAAATTCTCAAAAATCAATCTTGTTCTAATTCGATTAAATTAAAAATTAAGGTTTGCGAAAATATTAGTCTCCGAGGAACGATCCTAAAATATTTTCAACGTTTGAACTGTGCGCTTGCGGTTTAAATTGTCATTTATTTTAGCACATCAAGTTTTTGGCGCCGCTACCGGGGACTAATAATTTTTCGCACCTTAGTTTTTAATTTTTCGGATTAGCTCTTTTCTTACCCGTTTTATTGTTTACATTTTTTCGAGGAATTTGGAGGAAAATTCGGGCAACTTGGATTAAAGCGGAAGAATTTTCTCGGAATTTTGGAAGCTTTGCTTGGGTAAACCGTATCTCTCTCCTCTTTCGTTTTTTTTTCCTTATTTAGAAAATCACAAAAAATAAAAAATTGAAAAATTGAAAAAAATTGAAAATTTAAAATCCAAAAAAATTAGTTAGTAAATACATAATTGTTGCATCATGCATTTAATCACTTAGGGTACATCATCTAGATTTTTATTTTCTTGTTTTTAATTTTTCGTACCTTATAATTGTGGTGATTGCTGGCGAGCCCAAGGTACGTTAAATTCTTTCTTTTCTTTAGTTAGAGCACGTAGTTAAGCATCCATAAATGTTTATAGTTTTTTTTCACCTCTTTGTTTGTTGCATCATTTTGTAAATAAATCTTAAGGGCAAAACCTCTCAAAAGATAAGGGAAGGGATTTCATCACTCTTTCCTTAGCCCAAAAACAATTTAATCCCTCATTTTGCATACCTAGACTTTAATAAAATTAACTAGACGTTTGCCCCTAGGAATCTCGCGCTCATTTAGGAAGGTGCTTAAGAAACGAAGTAATCTTTAATTATTCCGACTTTTTGGTGTCTAGGAAAGCGAAAGCTGACCTGGCCAATTAAGGTTTTGGTGTCTAGGCTGGTGTTTAGCCTCTTGGCAATGCTTGAACCTACCTGGCCAAGCCGGTTCGAATAATTATTGATTTACCTAGTTTTTGGTAGCCCTTAAAGTTAGGAGCAAGGTCTAGTTATTTTATTAAGGAACCCTAGGGTTAGAATATATTTTTTTCCTTTTAATTTTTCACCCCTTTTTTTGTGTTTATTTTATCGCACTTATTTGCTACGTGTTTCCTTACATGGTTTATGCAAACTATTTGGATTAGGGATAATTCCTTTAGACTAGTGAGATTGTTTGAGATTTCTTCTGATTCCGAGTCTTTAGATAATTCTGAACCAATAGTAAACATGGCCATGTCTCTGAAGGACCGTTGCTACCCCACCCGTTCTGCCCAACCCTCGTGTATCACTCTTCCTCCCGTAAATGGTAATAATTTCGAGATCAAAGCTCAACATATTAGCATGTTACCCAAATTTACCGGGAGTGAAGGTGAGGACCCGTATCTTTTCATCCATGAATTCCAGGAGGTTTGTGCCTTACAAAAACTCCAACAATTAACCGAGGACTCGATTAGGCTTAGACTCATTAATTTTGCGCTTAAAGAAAATGCTAAAAAATGGTTGTATAGCCTACCAGTTAATTCTATTTCCACGTGGGAGGGATTTGTGGTAATTTTCTTAAGAAATATTTTCCAAACCATAAAACTACAAGGATTACAAACGAGATAAACCAATTTCATCAAAAAGAAAATGAGTCTTTTTGGAAATATTTTGATCATTTTAAAAATCTCTTATCACAATGCCCCCACCACGGAATAGAAAAATGGAGACTTTGTAAGATTGTCTACAAGGCCCTAGATAGTCCAACAACCGCGTTGTTAGAGTCTATGTGCCATGGTAAATTCATGGAGAAGGATGAGGACGAACAGTGGGCGCTTTTCGAAGAATTAGCCGAGAAGACTATTTTGTGGGAGTCTACTAGGGAACCTCATAAGTCCAACGAATCGTCTAGTTCATCTAGGGGTTTGCATTCGATCGGGAATTCGATTGCAACCGATGCCAAATTAGCTACTCTTACTAGACGACTTGAAGCTTTAGAAACTCATAGTAGTCCCCCACCTATGCCTATGTACCCAAATTATAATTCTTCGAACTTTGAGTCTCAACCTTGTCCCAATTTTAAGCAAGTGAACGCAATGTTTCAACCTAGGCCTCGGAATGACTTGTTTGCACCGACTTACAATCCTGGGTGGAAGAACCACCCGAATTTCTCGTGGAACCAAGGCCAAAACTTCCAATCTCCACCAACTTCTTTTCAAAAGCTGAACTATCCAAACCAAGGTCCCTTTCCAAATGCGCCTCAAAATCACGTTCCTTATTCAACCAAGCACCCGCCCACCCTCCCGGCTTTCATGAGTCGGATACGAGAATTAATTCCTTGGAAAAGACTCTCGATGCGCTTCTAAAATCAACAACTAATTTGGCACAATCTCAACAGACCTTCATGCAAACCATGACTCAAGATAGGCAAATTTTAAATGCTAGTACTCAAGCCATATCTAAGTTAGAGGTTCAAGTGAGCCAATTAGCCAATGCCATTTGTGAACGAGAGAAGAACAAACTTCCAAGTCAAAAAATAGGGTTATAGTGTAAATATAAAAAATCAAAAAATCCAAAAAAATTAAAAAATGAAAAAATCACAAAAAGAGTTGTAGAATTGTAAATAGTAGAGTTCTAATCTTATTCTAGTCTTGTTAATTGATTGCTAGTTGCTTGATGCACCCTTACATGCTATGATAATCTTGTGATCCTTTAGCTTTTGAATGAGAAGTGATTTGCTAAGTTCTTATTCACACACTTACACTAGCAAGGTGAAACTAGTAGACTTATTCGATTTATGCAAGAAATTAGAAGGTCATGATTAGGTGTAAGATGATTTGGTTTTCATGCTTTGAGTATAAGTAGGTGCATTGAGGATACATTTACTTGAGATTGATTATGTTCTACCAAACCAAGTGAGTTTTGAGCCTATATGCACATCTTTTGCATTTATATTCTTTTGCTTGAGTGTCCACTTGTCATTTGCAGTGCTAGCACATGTTTGAGTTCTTTCTTGAAACACATGACATTGATGGATGATAAAATGATAAAGGCATTTAGGAATAACCCATATTTCCAAAATATCCACACCATTCTTATGTGATCAATTAGTTAGCCCTTTGAGCTTGATCAAATTCTTTCGGTGACACACCACATTACTCGCCTAAGACCTTTTCTTGTACAGCCTTACGTATACTTGATCCCAATTTGTCAAAGGCTAATAGGAACTTGAGGAAGTAATAAGGTGTGTGAAATGGGTTTACTTTTGTTCATAACTTTTGAGGAAATATATGTTTTGTTGGTTACCTTGTTAGTCGATTTTCAAGTTAAATCTAAAGGAGGATTATGGTTTCTTATAGCTCGCATAAGAAAAAAAAATAATAATATTAAAAAAAATATATATATATATATATATAAATAAAAAAAATTATATATAAGAGCATACTTATGTTTTTGTAATTCTCCTTCATTCGGCTAGTCAAGTCTTTTTGTTGAAAATAGAAAAATAATTGTATGTGGAGGAAGTTTGGTGTTGTGCATGACTTTCATGGTGACTACTAGCTTTTGACACTTCACCTTGTTTTGGCCTTACTTGACATACCCTGTCCCTAGCCCCATTACAACCCAAATAAAGACCTTTTGATTGTCATCACTGATGTATGTTATGTTTAAGTTAGAATGATACCAAATGTTAAGCATGCTTTTGATTTTATTGGAATTGAGTGATACACTTACCCTTGTTCTTGAGTGAATGTTCTTTTGTGAGTGAAATGTGAGGTATTGCTTGTTTCTTTTGCATATGAGATCTCAAGTTTTGACTCTAAGGTGTGCTCTTGTAGACTTAGCATGGTTTCCAATAATTTTTGCACTTGACATGAACTTGTAATCACTCGTGCATGTTTCTTTAAGTAGACTATGTGAATCCTTGCACTTTCCACACCAAGACTTTGTAAATTCATTTTAATTCTTAAGTTGATGTATCATGAGAGGACATGTATGTGTGGTGTTGCATTGCCATGTAATCTTTTATACAAACTAGATGGATTCTGTGGGTACATTCACTATAGGCCCTCATGAGACCTCACTCGTCCACTAGGGCTGCCTAGGGGTTTAAAGGGCTTGTTGCATAAGCCAAATGCAACCGTCACACCTACGAAAAGGAGTATAGGACTTTTTATCTAGATTTTCTTTACTTTTGTTTTACTCGAGGACGAGTAAAAGATAGGTATGGGGGCATTTGATAAGTGCATATTTTTGCATATTTTTTATTACCTATTTATTGCTTGAACTCGTATTTTAATAATTTATTTTGTTGCATTTCAGGAAATTCGTAAATAAATAAAGAAATGGCAAAATAAAGAAATAAAAAGCAAGGAAGGGAAAAAGAGGAAGAAAAAGGACTTAAATGAAAAGAGGAAAAAGGATTAGGAGCTTGGCGGAAAAGGAATCTTGGAGGACATGTGGAAGGTGGAGATCATCCCAACACACTACATAAGTGTATGGCCAATATCAACTCTTCAAAGCTTAAGGGGGAAGGAAACAAATAGATGGCTAGGATTTCACCACCACACACCATAAATGTATGGTGGGGATTTACCCAACACCCCTTTAACCCTAATTCATATCCGATAAATACCCCCTCACCCCCCTTGTAATGAGCAACTTAGATTTTAGGGTAGATTTAATTTCTTGTATTTTTTTGTAGTTTCAAATTTTGTAAACACTCTCTTTTATTTTAAATGCAAGAATTCCGTTTCCTTAATTTCTCGTCTTGTTCTTTCGTTTACGTAGCCTTTCTTTCGTTATTTTCGTAAATCCATTTAGTGGACAAAGTAGCGAAATGCTAACCACTATGGGTTGAAATTAACGAATTCAATTTCTTGTACTTAGTTGTTAATTTTTATTTTTGCCCCTTTAAACTTCCATTTTATTATGGGTTCCATAATTGTTGATTGTAGATCTAATTTTCTTGTTTAATGTATTAGTGTAATAAAAAAAACAAAATTTCAAAAACCACAAGAATATTAGTATTAATTTTCAATACGTAATTTTCCTGTTTGATTTTGTTTGATTCGTAGCCTTAATTTCTTTTGCTCCATTTTATTGTATTAAAATTCGAAGCCCTTTTTTTTAACTCCCCTGTTCCTTTTCAATTTAGTCAGCCCATCGCCCTTGTTGCAAACCCAAACCATCTCTCTTCTTTTCTTTCTTTTTTTTTCGTTTTATTCTCCTTCCCCTTTCTTTCCCCTCTTATTATCCTTTTCTTTTTCATTTCTCAAATCCCCTCACCCCCTAACCTCACTTCTTTTTTTTCTTCTCACCACCAAACCCATCATCCCTCTTATCGCTGTTTTCTTTTTTTTGTTTTCTTCATTTTTTGTTTTTCGTAGTTTGCTGTCAAATTGTGGTTGTTCGATTTTGAAATCACTGAGTTGTTTTAAGCATTGGTTGTTCAGTCGCTGTTTAATTGATTTGTCCACCACCGAGTTACTGCTTGGAGTTGATTGTTTGTTTACGTTTGCTGTAATTAGTTTATGAGCTTTGAGTCAGTATGTTTTAATTCGTTTAGTTTTGTTTGATTCGCTGTGTTGGTACTTGAAAGGGAGTTTGCTATTTGTTTACAAATCACTTATCCAGTTGTGCTGCCTTGTTGAGTCTTAATTCTTTGCAGAGTTTCCAGTGATGTAGTTCGTCATTTTTGTTTGTAATTTCAGAGCTGTCTTCTGCGCTTGCATTTTTTTTACCGAGTTCTGTGTTTAATAAGTTGTCACTGTTCTGTTTGAGTTTTGATGTCTGAGTTCGCAAGTCTGTTGAGACATTTCTTTGCCGAGCTGTGTTAAGAGCTGAACGAATTGTTTTCCGAGTTGGTTGTTTACCTGTCGTTTTCTTTTAATTATTCTTGTTATCGATTGTTTCGTTGGGTTTGTTTGCTGTGAGGTCATTTTCTTTTTTGCAAATTGCTGTAAAATTGGTAATGTTGAATGTTCGTTTGGCGATGTGGTTTCCTTATATTTTGATTCTAGTTTTGTAGTCGTAATAAAGATTGTTAAAGTTTAGTGTTATTCTGAGTCCTGTTCCCGAGTTCTGTGTCGTCTGAGTTACCACCGAGTTTCTTTAATGGGCCTTATTGTTTTGTAAATTTTGGTTTTCTGTGTTGCTGTTTTCTTATTTGATTTCTGTTGGTTTGTAAATTCTTGATTTGGGAATAAATGGCTAGTTGAAATTACAAACGATTCATGTCAATTTCTTTTTAAAATTTTCTGTAAATACAATATTAATTTGATCAAATATATATATATATATATATATATATATATATATATATATATATATATATATATATATATATATTCTAAAGTAAAATCTAGTTTTAATTAGAATTTAGAATTTTTATATTAATTTAGCTTTTATTCTTCTTTTTATTTAGTTTAGAATTAGAATGCATTTAATTTTCTTTTAAATAGTTTAAATTTCTTTTGGTAATTAAATAAAATACAAATTCTCAAAAATCAATCTTGTTCTAATTCGATTAAATTAAAAATTAAGATTTGCGAAAATATTAGTCTCCGCGGAAAGATCCTAAAATATTTTCAACGTTTGAACTGTGCGCTTGCGGTTTAAATTATCATTTATTTTACCACATCATCAACGATTAGCGTGGTATTATAAGTTTTTTTTTTACGCAAGGGATAGTCCGTTACATGAAAAGGTCGTGCCGATTCCCGGAGGAAAGATATTCGCCTACGTGAGGTAAATGTACAGAGTTAATGAGACTCGGAAAACAAAGTTTAAGATTGTCGGAATTTGAGGGCTCACAAGACGAGCCTGTTAAAGTATGAGTTGATATGAGAAATCCTAGAGTTGAAGATACAACCTGGGTAATTAGAAGCAAGATGCTTGATAAATACTATTACTAGTGTCCTTATGATTGATTCTGAGGACAGAATCCTATTAAGGGGGGAAGGATATAACGCCCTAGAAAAATTTCGTATTTTACAAATATTTGTTTATTTAAATTATGAATTTTATTATGTGAATATTGTTGGAAAGGTGGAATATATGTGAAGTTGTGTTTATGTGTTTACGTGATGATTTGGGTAAGTTGTGAAGGTCGGTGTATTTTTTTTGTTTTTTTGAGGATTTAAATATATTTAAATCAAGTATTTTTGATCCTCTGGCAATTTTATAAAAATATAGAAGTTATTAAAAATCATGAAATCTTTTGTAATATTATCTTTATATATTTATTGAGTTTTTAAAATTGTGGGGTGAATTAATTTGGGTTTTGTGGTATTTTAAAATGATTTTAACAGTTTTATTGTATTTAGAGGATCAAAATTTGTAAAATCCATATTTAATTCATTTTTGATCCGAAAAATATTTTAAAAATATGTGTGTCTTCGTAATTTTATACTCTTTATTTTAAAATTGAAAAGTGTAATTTTCCAAATTTCCTATTTAGTATCGATTTGTAAAAGTGGTGTATTAGTATTAAAAGTGAATAATTGGTGTTTTATTTGGGCCCGAAAGGAATTATGGGTAGTTAATATAAGGGATTGGGCCAAGCCCAATAAGCAAAAATACAAACACGCTGAAAAAAAAATGGGGAGAGAGAAAAGGGAATTGGGGGAAGAAAGAAAATTAGGTTTTAGAAATTGGATTGGGGGAAATTGAATTGGGGTGAGATATGAAATCAATTGGTGTATATACATACATATATGTGTGTGTATACGTGTGTGTCTGTGCTGGGGTGGGGGGCTGCGTGAGGATAGCGCGACAGAGGAGGTGGCGGCTGGAAGACCACCACCGCGGAGGCGGTGGTGGTTTGCAGGCGGAGTCGCGCGGTGGACAGGTGGTGGCAGGCGCGGCAGCAACGGAGAAGAGGAGGCAGAGATTGAGAGAGATTGTGCAGAGAGATTGAAAGAGAGAGAGAGAGAGAGAGAGAGAGAGAGAGAGAGAGAGAGAGAGAGAGAGAGAGAGAGAGAGAGAGAGAGAGAGATGGCAGGTGAGGAGGAAGAGAAATGGTGGAGATGTTCAATATTCACCGGAAAGGTTCGAGTAGGTGACCTGGCCAAGAACAGTGCACGGGTAGACGGAAAGACGAACAGAAGAATAAGTATCAAAGCCAACGGGTGAATTGACGTGGAAGTGGGTGAGTTACGAAGTAGAAAAGGGAAGTAGGGCCAAATAAAAGGCTAGCAAGTAAGGGTTGTTGTGAAACTGAGTCGTGGATCGATGTTAAGATCGAGAACTCCGTGAATCGAGGCAAGTGTTTTGCCTTTCACTTATTATTCAAGTGATGCAATTCAATACTTTTGTTGTATACGATGGATTAGTCAAGTATGTTAGAAAGTGATGTACTTCTTCATTTAGCGTAAAATAAATTGTTTTCTCCACCCATAGTCCAAACACCAAATTTTGCAAAGAACCTTACCAATAACCTTTTTCCGCATATTATGTTATTCATGGAATGTTAAAGCCTCCTCAGTGGAAGGCCTTTCTTTTATTTTTATGTTTTTCTTGAAAATGTTTAAGGAGCTCTCTAAATAGAGAGAATTCAAGTTTTAAATTCCTATAAATACTTGTTAATGAAATTTGTGATTTTTAGCATAATTTCACTAGTGAACCCTTTCTTTTTAAAATGTTTTCTCCAAAATGATTTGAAATTGATTATCCTAAAACTATCTTTTTCCAAATAATCGATTAAGCTGTTTTACTCGCTTCTATTGAGTCAAACCTTACCATATGTTGAAAGATTTTATTAATTAGTAGTGCTTAATCCTGTTCCTGCTCTAATTTAGAATGTTAAATGTTGTAAATCCTGTTGTGATTATATCTTTTATTATTGCTCAAGTGACCTCTCTCTTCAGACAAGTTAAAGATGTTATGCCCCTATTACCCATATCTATCTGGTTGATTTCAAGATATTGATCTTTATATCTCCCACCCCGTTTGCTATCAAACTCATCGATATTTATTGAAGATCTCGAATATTCAGTTATCACCCTGTACAGTATCAAACTTGTCGATACTAGAGGTTATTGTTGTTTTCTCATTGATAATTAATCATAAATTTTTATTCTGGACGTGAGCTTCCGGTTGGTTGATTAACAAGGGTTGTCGATTGTCCCGACACCCAATGCTTTTGAGATAGAATTGGAATGTTTTTAAAGGAAGTCCCTTCGGGGAGACCATGTTATGGTCAACGGATGTCCCTTCGGGGAGACCATGTTATGGTCAACGGATGTCCCTTCAGGGAGACCATATTAATGGTCAACAGATGTCCCTTCGGGGAGACCAGTTTAATGGTCAAAAGTTGAGGCCAATGTGTGCCGTGGATCCACTTAGAGGGAATTTGCTGTGTGCATTGTCCGGGGTTAGTGCGGGACTGATCAGCCGCCTAACTCCACTATTTTTTTAAAAAAAATCCAATTCTAATCTATACATTGAGATCGAGATGTGTGATACTTGATTCCTTGAAAGTCTATCTCAATAACAAATTGATATTTGAACTCTTGTCAGTTCTCGTTGTTGGTGCACCTTATAATAATGGTGAAATGTTGGCTCCTCGTGGTAATCAAAAATTTTGTCTTACCTGATTCTTTCACAGTATGAGATAATTCTCCTTGTTTATCGGAACTTGTCGTCGTTATTGAAATTGTTATCACCATTTGCACTTGCTGAGCATTATTGGCTCACTCTTGCTTGTTGTTTATTTTCTTCAGTTAATAGAGATGAGTAGTGGACCTAGTAGTGGTCAGTTGGTATTGCTTCTTCGGCAGCGAAAGGAGGCCTTCAAGATATGGATTTCGTTGGGTAGTGGATTGGAAATTGTCAAGGTTGGATGACTAGCTAATCAAAGATTTCATTTAGTCATAAAGTTGTATATTATTTTTATTCTGAGAACGGTTTGTAATAATGTAATTCGATAGTTTGTTTCATACCATAACCTATATGCGATCTTGGTTAAGGGGTTTTTATTGTTTTCTTTTGTTATAAAATGTTCATATCCAAGGTTGTAAGATGTTGATTGTGATTAATGGCCCCAAATCTGTACCCTGGATTATGGGATGCCAAAGTATATGATCGAGACCCACGATTCAATTCGAGATTTTGGCGACAATTTCAAGAATGCCTAGGAACGCAACTTAAGATGAGTACAGCCTACCATCCACAGACGGACGGACAAAGTGAAAGGACTATTCAAACAATAGAAGATATGTTAAGAGCTTGTGGATTGGATTTCAAAGGAAGTTGGGATGAACATCTGCCATTGGTTGAGTTTTCGTATAACAATAGTAACCACGCGAGTATAGGAATGCCACCGTATAAAGCTTGTATGGAAGGAAGTGTAGATCGCCAGTAAATTGGGAAGAAGTTAATGAAAGGAAGATTTTAGGACCAGAACTGCTTCAGCAGATGAAGGAGAAAGTTGAAGTTATTCAGAAGAGATTAATTACTGCCCAGGATCGTCAGAGGAAATATGATGATTTGAATAGGAAGGATATGAGTTTTGAGATAGGAGACCAAGTGTTGCTAAAGGTATCACAGTGGAAAGGAGCTACGAGATTTGGTAAGAAAGGAAAGCTAAGTCCAAGGTATGTAAGACCATTTGAGATTTTGAAGCAAATCGGAAAAGTTGCATACGAATTGGCATTACCACCGCACATGCACCATATTCACAATGTTTTCCACGTATCTATGCTTAAGAAGTACAATCCCGATGTGAGTCACGTAATCGAGTATGAGCCTACTGAGATTCAGCCAGATTTGTCTTACGAAGAGCAACCGGTAGAAATTCAAGATAGAAGTGATAGGAAACTCAAGAATAAGATTGTTAGTTTGGTTAAGGTATTATGGAGGAATCCTAGAGTCGAAGAGTCGACTTGGGAACTTGAAAGTGAGATGCTTGCCAAGTATCCTCATCTGTTTACTTAGTTGAGATTCTGGGGACATAATCATTTTAAGGGGGAAGGCTATAACGACCTAGAATATTTCGCGATTTATAAATGTTTATTTAATTGTTAAATGTGGAAATGATGTGATTTATATGAAGAGTATAATTTTTGTGAAGTCAAGATATGTGTGAAATCATGTTTATGTGATTTTATGACAATTGGAATGTGTCGTATGTGCTCGTAGAATTTTATTTGTATTTTTAGAGCATTATAAATATTTTTAAAGTGCATTTTCAATCTTTCAAAAATCATATAAAATCATTGGAGTTGTTTTAAATCATCAAATCTTTTGCATTATCATCTTTGTGATATTAGTGAGTTATAAAAATTAGTGTGAGTATTTAATTGTGTGTTTTGGTATTTTAAAATGATTTAAAAAGCTTTATTTCTTTTAAATGTTCTTTATTTCAAAAATTCGTATAAAATTCATTTTTGACCCAAATATTATTTTAAAAATATGGGGATGCTTCTAATTTCATAAACTTAATTTTAAAATTTTCTAAAAATATTTTCACCCCATTTTCCTATTTTATTTCGATTTAAAATAGCTAAAAATGAGTTTTTAAAATGTTAATTTCAGAAAATGGCCAAAAGACCATTTTACCCCTGTGATATTATATCACCACGGCCTGTTCATTCTTCTTCTTGTTGCTGGCGAGTGTTCTATCTCTCTCTCTCTCTCTCTCTCTCTCTCTCACTCACTCACTTTTGTTCTCTTTACTCATGTTCTCTCTCATATACATGCAAGATACGAAGGACGTAGGCCCTAGCAATAAAGGGAAAGCTAAGGTTGAGTATCAGTGACTGAGCTGTTAGCTGTTGCATTCTACCGGAGGCAAGTAACTCTATCTTTTCTTGAAGTTCACATTCCTGAACTGATATATCCTGTTGATTCAGGCATACCTATCTTATACCATGTTGATCATAAATCTTGTTTAACCTATCTATTCATGTAACCGGAATTCTGTCAACAACTATTTCACAAACTATAAACCCTAAAATAGCATAATTCTTTTTAATTACTTCTTGACCATATATGTCTTACGGCTTGCCATAATCATACCATATTGACTGACAGATAAACCAGTGTTCTACTTGACTATGTCCGTGACCAGTTAAACCTATGTTGACCCTAAAAACATATAAACTTCTCTATGACCTAAACACTGATTCGAATACTTAACTACCCATAATACTATACTTTAAACTTGAAATCTGATCAATTGCCTTGATGCCTTTGAGTCTACATCTTCTTGATTTAGACTTGTATCCCTATTTCATTGATATCAGATAACTTAGTCAAACCCTTTGACTTTTATCATTGCAAATCAAAATGAGTTGTTTCCTTAAAATACTTTGAAGTTGCTTAGACTGGACTGATCTGTTATCAGTGAGTCGAAGGTACTTCGGGGTAACGATTTTCGAAAGGATTTAAGTATTCAAGTGTTTTCTAAATTTAAAAAGGTTTTCTAAATCTTAAATTTTTTCAGAATATAAGTTATAAAATGTTAGGAACTCCGATAAAAATGGTTTCTACGGATTCCTGACGATTGGAGAGGCGTGAGCGAACGGGTAATGCCGGTTCTGCCTGTTTGTGTATATTATTGGTGTAGTTCTGGTCTGTCCAGTCCAACACCCTTATAAGCCAATGTGTTGCCTCTTGGGAACCCAAGCTATCCTAATGAGAGGATTAATGTCCAGAGGGACTTTGTGTCCGGTATGGAGACTTTATGGGTTGATCACCCGTGTTGTCTGTTATGAAATAAAAACCTCCAATCATTTTTCTTTAAATGATGATTACTTTTAATTTACTATGAAATGAAATTGGTTTATCGATTGAAATGCCAGTTTCTTTACAAAATTTTGAATTAACCATTGCTATCCTGATTATCCGGTAATACCCTATAATTACCAAATGCTGGTATTTCTTTTACTGTATCCAGCATCTTTAGGCCATATCTTGAATTACAGTCATCTTTTGCGATACCCTGTTATACTATTTTCAGTCGAAATCTTTAGTTACTTGCTGAGCGTTGGCTCATTATTATTTTGTCTAACCCTTTTGACAGTATTCTGAGTATCATGGCTTGTACTAGACTGACCGCGAGGAAGCGCGTTACTTTGAACCCTGTTCCGAGGTAGATGCAATAACAGCTCAGTGAGGAGATCCTTAGTTAGTTGTGAGAACTGGCAGTAGTACTTTTGAGAACTTTGGTTTGTAATAATAATTCTAAATTGAATTCAGGTTTGTAATATAAAGTAGTTAGATGTTTGGCTTGCTTGTTTCATACCATTACCTGTGAAAGATCTTGGATAGTAGTGTTGGGGCCAGTCAGCATGTTATATTTATGTTTATTATTTTAGGGTTGTTGTATCTAGTGTGTCAGTGACTCTCCGATCTAGGGCCCAGTCCGGGAAGGCGTCACAGCTATGATCTTATAAGTTACAACCAATGGAAAGTCAAAGGTTACTCTAAGTTACAAGTAATGGAAGGCCAAAGGTTGATTCTATTAAAGTGAGTGAAGATGAATAGATAAAGGTAATCCAATAATACATAACACTCCCCCTTGGATGACATATACTAACATCATGCCTCGTTAAAACCTTACTAGGAAACCCGGTGGGAAAAACCCTAGTGAAGGAAAAAGAGTACATGTGTTGTATATTTAGTAAAGTGAAGAGTGTACCATATCTCCTCCTCATTTTAACATGACTATGAATATCATCACAAATCTCGAAGTTTCCGCATTCCAATCTTGTATACCAATTTCTCGAATGAAGAAGTAGGAAGTGCTTTTGTAAACAAATCTACCAAATTTTCACATGAGCAAATCTGACAAACATCAATTTCTCCCTTTTGTTGAAGTTCATGGGTGAAGAAGAATTTTGGATCGATGTGCTTCGTCCGATCTCCTTTAATGTAACTGTCTCGTGTCTGAGTGATACATGCTTCATTGTCTTCGAATAGAACAGTAGGACTTCCTTTATTGACTAAAAGACCACATGATTCTCGAATATGATGGACCAAGGACCTTAGCCACACGCATTCTCGACTAGCTTCATGTAGTGCCAATAATTCAGCATGATTCGAAGAAGTTTCTGCAAGAGTTTGCTTTGTAGACCGCAAGATATTGCGGTATCACCATATGTGAATATTTAACCTGTTTGTGATCTACCTTTGTGGGGATCAGACCGATATCTTGCATCTGCATAACCAACTAATTCCACTTTTGAGTCTTTAGAATAAAACAAACCCATATCCATTGTACCTCGAAGATATCTAAAAATTTGTTTCACACCAGTCCAATGTCTTCGAGTAGGAGCAGAACTATGTCTTGCCAATAAATTAACAGAAAAAGCAATATCGGGACATGTACAATTGGCAAGGTATATTAGTGCACCAAAGGCACTAAGATATGGTACTTCAGGACCAAGAAGTTCTTCTCCCTCATCTCTTGGGCGGAATGGATCCTTTTTCTTTTCAAGTGAGCGAACAACCATAGGTGTACTTACTGGATATGCTCTATCCATAGTAAATCGCTTAAGGATCTTTTCAATATATGATGACTGGTGGACAAAAATTCCTTTGGATAGATGTTCGACTTGAAAACCAAGGCATAGTTTTGTTTTCCCAAGTCTTTCATCTCAAATTCTCTTTTCAAATATTCAATCGTTTTATGAAGTTCATCTGGGGTCCCAATTATGTTTAGATCATCAACATAAACCGTAACTATAGAAAACCCCATTTTTGTCCTTTTAATAAAAACACATGGACAAATTACATTATTAACATAACCATTTTTAAAAAAGTACTCGCTGAGGCGATTATACCACATTCGACCTGATTGTTTCAACCCGTACAATGATCTTCATAATTTAGTTGAATAAATTTCTTGGGGTCTTGAACTACATACTTTAGGCATTTTTAATCCAATAGGGATTTTCATGTAAATGTCATTATCTAGAGGCCCATACAAGTAGGCAGTCACAACATCCATTAAATTCATTCGGAGCCCTTCTAAAATTGATAAACTTAGTAAAAATCTGAATGTTGTTGCATCCATTACCGGGGAATAAGTCTCTTCATAATCAATTCCCGGTCTTTATGGTAAGCCTTGTGCAAGGCGTGCCTTATATCTCACAACTTCATTTTTCTCATTTCTTTTGCGCCGAATACCCATCTATATCCAACGGGTTTCACACCTGCAGGTGTTTGGACAATAGGTCCAAAAACTTGACATTTTTCAAGTGATTTCAATTTCGCCTCAATAGCATCTTTCCATTTTGGCCAATCATTTATTCTTATACATTCATAGATCGATCTAGGTTCATGATCCTCGATTTCTTTAGAAATGTCAAGTGCAGCTGCATATGCAAATGTTTCATCCATGACAATTTATTTTCTATTCCACCTTTTTTCCTGAAATGATATAATTTATCGAGATCTCGTCATTGTCCTCAATTTCAGGTGTTTGATCTTCCTTTGAAGACGTCTTTTCAGTGATCAATTCTATTTCATTTGGAATGATGTCATTTGATGTACCAGCTTGTTTATCAAGTTTCCTTGATTTTCTAGGATTTGTATCCTTGGATCCAATAGGTCTACCACGCTTCTGGCGTGCTTTAGACTCATTTGCTAGCATGATTTTATTTTCTTCATCAGGAAGTTTTATTTTACAAGGAACATTGACAGCTGGTATATGTGACTTCGTCACTGTCTTGACATCAGTAAATGAATCGGGCAATTTATTTGCAACCTCTTGTAGGTGGATAATCTTTTGAACTTTAAGTTCACATTGATTTGTGCGAGGATCATAATGAAACAGAGATGATGCATTCCACAAAATTTCTCGTCTTTCTTTTTCAAATTTTGAATTATCACCTCCTAATGCAGGAAAAATTGTCTCATCAAACTGACAATCAGCAAATCTTGCTTTAAATAAATCACCAGTCATGGGCTCCAAATATTTTATAATTGAGGGATAGTTAAACCCAACCTATACCCCTAATCTTCTTTGGGGTCCCATTTTTGTTCGTTGGGGAGGAGATATCTAAACATAAACTGCACACCCAAAAACTCTTAAGTGAGAAATAGTTGGTTCTTGACCATTAACAAGCTGCAATGGGGAATATTTATGATAAGTAGTCGGTTTTAAACGAACAAGTGATGCAGCATGTAATATTGCATGTCCCCAAGCAGTATTTGGTAAGTTTGTTTTCATAAGTAAGGGCCTAGCAATCAATTGTAGCCTCTTAATAAAAGATTCTGCTAAACCATTTTTGGTGTGCATATGCGGAACTGGAATTCCACATCAATCCCAATTGCCATGCAATAATCGTTAAAAGACTGAGAAGTGAATTCTCCTGCATTATCCAATCAGATTTTCTTGATTGCATGATCTGGGAATTGTGTCCTTAATCGAATTATTTGGGCAAGGAGTCTTGCGAATGCAACATTACGAGTGGACAATAAACTCACATGCGACCAACGTTTCGATGCATCTATAAGTACCATAAAGTACTGAAATGGTCCACTTGATGGTGTAATAGGTCCACATATATCTCTTTGAATTTGTTCCAAAAAGGATGGACACTCAATCGCAACTTTCACATGTGATGGCCTTGTTATTAGTTTTCCTTGAAAGCAAGCAACACAAGAAAAATCTTTGGACAATGGAACAGTCTTATTCTTTAAAGGATGTCCATTTGAATTTTCTATAATTCTTCGCATCATTGTTGAACCCGGATGGCCTAAACGATCATGCCACATAAGAAAATTATCCGGGTTTGCTAATTTTTGGCTCATGATCATGTGTGTCTCTACTGGATTAATAAAGGTATAATATAATCCAGATTTATATGATGGAAGTTTTCCTATTATTTGCTTCCTCCCAGAGACTATAGACATGATACATAAATATTCATCGTCATTTTCATTTGTTGTCTCAATATGATAGCCATTGTGGCGTATATCTTTGAAACTCAAAAGGTTTCTTTTTGATCGGGTAGAGAACATGGCATTCTCAATAAATAAATGTGTACCATTAGGTAACACTATACTTGCTCTTCCGGAACCTTCAATAGTATTTGATGCACCCGATATTGTATTTACATTAGCTTTAACTAATATGAGATGCGAAAAATATTGTTTTTTTTTCAAAATTGTATGTGTTGTTGCACTATCTGCCAGACAAAATGATTCCTCGGCTTTCATAACACATAGTGAGAGATTACTGGCCATATTTCTTCACAAATAAAATTTATAAATGAAGATTAGAATAATATCCAAAACAACTCATGCATAAAGTAAAGCCAATCATTATAGAGTTCGAACAGAAATATGAAATATTCAATAAACAAAAGCAACACTTTAATATATGGCCTAATTATTACCACCACCAGATTTGGCCATCTTTTCAATCCCATCCTCAAAGAAATCACCAACTTCCATGTGAGTGCTCAGAATATTTCGTGAATCCTCGTTCACGATATTGTTGTTGTAGGAGCATATTATTGGCATGGAAAGTGAAATATAATTTTTCCAACATATCTTTATCGGTGATACTCCCACCACAGAATTTCAATTGAGATGTAATTTTAAACATGGCAGAGTCGCGCACATTTTTATAATCTTGCAATCGCAAGTGTAGCCAATCATAGCGAGCTTTTTGGAGTATCACCGTTTTTTGGTGGTCATATCTTTCTTTTAGATCCTTCCAAAGAGTTGATGGATCTTTAATAGTTAAATATTCAGTTTTCAATCCTTCATCAAGGTGATGACGGAGGAATATCATAGCTTTTGCTTTATCTTGCTAGAAGGTTTATTTCCCTCTTTTATGGTAACACGGAAGAATCCATGTCAAATAATTTTTTTCGGTGACATCAAGTGCGTTGAACTCGAGTTTCGTAAGATTCGACATTATCATTAAAATATAATTCCAAACAGTGTCAATTTATAAAATAAGCATAAATACAACTGGTGTTACCAAAAACATTATATTGACATGGACACGTATAATTTGATAATAGTACTCTATCAAGAAAATCATGCATAATTAAACAATTAGGTATTTTAATATTTGTAATTTTCACTATGCACGCATATGAAATCAATCCATTTTTCTATAAGCTTAGTTTTAATACGTTGTCTACTTTTAATTAGATAGACAAACACTATGATCTTACACCTGACCAGTCTAAAAGAATAGCAATTTACTCAGTAAAGATGAACTCAAATGCAAAAGTATAAAACACAGAACTCGTAGAGGATTCCGAGACCTTTCTAGAATGGTAAGGCTCATTAAAAATGGAGAAGTATCGAATTCAGAAACAATTAAAATACGGACTGCCAAAACAGAATCAGGCACTAATCACAGTAGTATTTTGACATTTAATAATCATAATCACAGAATTTAGTAAAGGAAGGTAAACACAAAACACAGATATCGAAAAGGGCTTTCTAGGTTGGTATCGCTCATAATTTTTGAACAAATATACGATTTATTATGAATTTACGAAGTTACAACATAATAACACAATTTAACCAACCAGATTACAAAAAGGCAGATTTTGACAACCATACAATCAGATTTGCAAAAAACTTAAAGAACAAAAAATGAAGATAATCGAAATATCTTTCTAAAGAGTCAAAAATCATAATATTCCGACAAACAACGAATCAAATACGAATTTAATAAGAAATCATATTTGCAATACATATGAATTTGGAGTATGGTACAAACATTTTTGCAATATTCATAGTGTATCATTGTGATACAGTAGTTTGAATTCAATCTACCGTGTCTTTAGTCTGCATATTATAGATTAATGCTAATAAATAAGATTATACATACCTTCTGCTTAGATAGCTTCAAGTTTTCTTGCACTTCCCTGATTATTTTAATCTTCTCGCAATCGTGTTATATAATAATATATAATAGAGACAAACTTAAGAGAGCTAAGCAATAGAGAAGAGATGGATCATCTTATTATTCATGTATCAAACTCACACATTACAAAGGTTTATATAATGCTATGATATTAGAGCAACTCCAACAGCCTCCTTGTGTTTTCCTTATAAATATAATAAAATATTAGGCTCTTAGTGATTTAGGATATTATAAGGTATGACAACTCCAACAAGCTTCCTCATAATTGACCCTTATAATTACTAAATAATAAATAAATGGAAGGAAGCAAGAACAAAAAAAGAGGGAAACAATTGGAAATATGAGGGAAAATAATATTTTATTGATAAAAGTGAAATAAGGGAGTCCTCAAAGATAAGCGATGACATGATCCTCTTAACTTTTTAAGGAAAAAGAACCTGTTGGAGCACAATTTTAAACATAATCCCTTATAATTTGAGTTAGGAGGTCATATAAGGGATCTCTTGGAGTTGCTCTTATAAATTACAATCAATGGAAAATCAAAAGTTACTCTAAATTACAAGTAATGAAAAGCCAAAGATTGATTCTATTAATATGAGTGAAGATGAATAACTAAAGGTCATCCAATAATACATATCTATACTATATTATAATAAGCGAAAAGGGGTATAATTTGTAGTTGGTTATCCCCTCTTTTTGGTTATCCCTTTTTTTGGTTATCCCATAATAAAAAAAGAATTTAAAAAGAAAAAAACAAAAAAAAACATGCACGCGTTAGTAACATAGTAGTCTATACCAATTCAACTACTCACCCTCCTCCATTACTAGCTCTCCTACATCGTTAGCAAGACATACTATGCTGCTTCAAAAAAACAAACCCACTAAAGCTTCGAACACTATCTAAATTAGCTACTATATATCTAAATCTAAAATCTAAACAATTATAATTTGGTTGTTTGGTTCAAATATTTAAAAAAATAATGACCGTTAGATATTTAGTAAATAGATGATAGTCGTTAGATTTAATAATAAGAAATATTCTATATTTAAATCGATTTTCTAAAGATCCAAAATTCGAATCCCGTCAACAACAAATTTACATTAGATTTTATATTATTAGTTCTAATTAATACATATCATTTATTAAATAAATATTATTATTACTAATAATTTTATTAATTAATATTACAAAATTAAATTATATCCATAATAAATTATTATATTCTATTTAATTTAATCATATAATTTAAAAGTATTTAAAAGTAACCCGTGGATTGCACGGACTATAAACTAGTATAATATAATTGTTACTACTAGTACTAAACTGTTGACTAGTCAGCGTGTGAGGGACCTGAACCAACATCTCCCATAATGGAAGGTTCAGTGTCTGGTATCTTGTCTGTAAACATTTGTGTCTTCTTCCCTTATTTCACGTGTTTGCATCTTTGTTCCTCACCACACTTCAAAAAGTAATTTGTCAATTACCCAAAAATATTAAGTACTTCCATTCATTTCTTTATATATTTTCAGCATTGCTTGATATGCATTGATTCAAAATTAGAAATAATTTATTCCGGAAATCCGATTTTCTATTAAAACCATGAAAGGGGAGGAAAAAAAAAAGGTACGCATTTTAGGTGTATATAAAGTATAATTTTATAACTTATTTTTAAAATTTTCTTTTTTTAAATAAAAATTCAATGTAAATAATTCACAGATGAGACAGAGGGAGTCTTAGTATATCTATTTCAAAATTAAGGTTTCATAGAAGAACAAATTAATTTTATCAATATGAAATCACCTCTGATTGATTATGATATTTACCGATTTAGTTTGGTTAGCTTTTTTTATTATTCCGAGGTGAAAAAATTTAAATGATGATTAGCAAGAAAGATAAATTTCAAATTCAATGTTCTAAAAGAATCGACACCATACACTGACGGTAAAATTGTCAATTTTTTTTTTTTAAAACCTTATGATTCTATATTTGTGGATAGTAGCGGCAAAATGTGTTTAAATCCGAATAATCAAATCAAAATTTACAGAATCAAATTCAATTTTATATTTGAATTGAAAAATTCAACAATTATCCAAAAATCAATTTTTGATCCGAAAAATATCCTAATCAAAAATTTAATCGAAAAAAATTCGAAATACTAGACCTAATTAAGACTTGGAACCGATCAAAATCGGATAATAAATTGTCAAAAAATCGGATATGACTTGAAATACTTGATCCCATTTAGATCCGAATCAAAAAAATGATAAATTAAGTAGTTGTTATAATTTTATGTGTTATAGCGTATAGTCTATATACATTAACATTCATTTCATTCAATATTTAACCATTAATAAGTAAAATGTATATTTAAAATAAAACTATGTCAACATATCATAGTTAATATTTAATTGATTATATTTTTTATGGAAAAGTACATAATTTTATACAAATAATATTATTTTCAATAATAAGGTATTTTTTTAAAATTTCATAAATTAAAATAATAAATGATTAATGATCCGAAAGGATCTGAACCAACTCTAATCCGAATCGAATTTTATACGATCTGAATCAATATTTCTTCCAATTTTAATTTAAATTAGATGTAATCCAAACTTTATTCAAATATATGACAATCAAAAATTAATATAAAATTAATCTAATTCGAAATTGATCCCATTATCATAATTATCAGGTCTAAGTACCATCTGAATGGATAGTATAGGTTGGAGGTACAATCAAATTTATATTTGATTAGACTGCACAGTTGAGTCTCATCCTTCAAAATTTGAATCAAACTTGCATTTTCTCTCTTCCATTCGCTTAGAGCAAGTTCAATAGATTCCTTATAATAGATTTCTTATATGATCTCCTAACTTAAATTATAAAGAATTAGGTCTAAAATTATGCTCCAACAGTCTCTTAACTTTACCTTAAAATGTAAAGAACATCATGTCATTCTTTATTTTTAAGGGCTCCATCATATCACTTTTATCAATAAAATATTGTTTTCCCTCTTTTTTCCAATTGTTTCCCACTTTTTTGTTCTTGCTTCCTTCCTTTTATTTATTATTTAATAATTAAAAGGATCAACTATAAGGAAGCTTGTTGAAGTTGTCATAACTTATAATATACTAAATCATTAAAAACCTAATATTTTATAATATTTATAAGAAAAATACAAGAAGACTGTTGGATTTGATGAAAATAGTTACTATATTTATATATACTTACTACTACAATTATCGAGCAATGAAAGAAAAGAACAAACATGATCCTACCAATTAGTATCTACCTAGCTAGTTTAATTGAGTGAAATCCCCTCCCTCTAGGACAAGACATTTGAATGCGTTTCCTGCATTCGTCAATCATCCCGGTCCGTATTCTCTTTTGTTTCATGTTCCAAATTCTCAAATTGTACAAATGGTGAATCAGATTAATCAGATTACTTTCGTGTTGATATAAAATTGTAGGTGCTACAATTTTTATGTATCATGATTATCTAACAAGACACCTGGATATGCACATGATAACTATATTCCTTTCTCTGTTTCATTCATTTCTACCCACTTACTATTTTGGGGTTTTCCATTATTTCTATTCATTCCAAAAATAATAAAATTTTAATAATAAAAAACACTATTACACCAACTAACTTTCCTCCACTATCTCAAATCTATAATAAAAAACACCATTACACCCACTACTTTCCTCCACTATCTCAAATTAATTACTAAATATTGATAGGTCCACCACTTTATCCACTTTTTATCTAACTTTACTTATTTTTCATATATTTTTCATATATTTTCTTGGTCTCGTGCCCAAACCCAGTGGGAAGAACCCACTCGACAGAGGGAGTATAAGTTTATAACATACCAACAAACATATAAAATTGAAAAAACAAAAAATTGCTTCCCTTGTACTTTACAAGTATATGGGAATAGTAGTGAAAATGGGAATGAGTGAGTACAAAGTACAAGTCGGATAGTGCGAGGTTGATATGCTAAGATCTTCTCTGTATCCTCTCCTTTCTTTCCTTTACTCTTTTAGCTTCTTAAAAGTAGATTTCCTCTGTTCACATATACTATTATATTAAAATCTACTATTTTAGTAGTATCTA
This sequence comes from Saposhnikovia divaricata, assembly GCA_036435485.1. Taxonomy (NCBI): domain Eukaryota; kingdom Viridiplantae; phylum Streptophyta; class Magnoliopsida; order Apiales; family Apiaceae; genus Saposhnikovia; species Saposhnikovia divaricata. The sequence continues at coordinate 152,988,845 of CM071600.1, read as the reverse complement.
TATATGTATCTCTAAAACTACATCTTCATATCTACCAAGTACTAAGCTACTATACATACCCGAATCTTACATTTATGGCAAGACGTACATAATTTCACTTTCCCTTTCTTTTGCAAAAATATACACGTACACACACTGCAAAATGGCTAAAACTGCATTGAGAAAAGAGTCACCGGAGCCTAAGGAGCTGCATGTTCTTGCTGTTGATGATAGTCTTGTTGATAGGAAAGTCATTGAGAGGTTGCTTAAGATTTCTTCTTGTAAAGGTTAGAGCTTCGACTGACTTTCGGAAATTAAATTTGAACGATTTTTGTTTTGTCTGTTTTGGAATCCTGGTTCTGTCACCGTGGAATATGTTTACGATATCTTACATTGGATTGTATATTGCAGTAACGGCTGTGGAGAGTGGGAGCAGTGCTCTACAGTATCTTGGATTGGATGGACAAAAAAGCTCTGTTGGATTTGATGATGTATGTAAATTTTTGTGCATTGTGATGAATTTACAGTATATTTAATGTTGTTTTGTACTACTAGTAATATTTTGTGTTGAAATGTGTGTTGTGATGGTTTTGTAATCAGGATTTGAAGGTGAATCTGATTATAACTGACTATTCTATGCCCGGGATGACTGGATATGAACTTCTCACGAAGCTCAAGGTTTGTTGCAGATTTTGGCACTTTGTTTACCATTCTTGTTTTTAAGTATTGTTTGTTACAAGTTTCACAGAAAATCATGTCTTAAAATTAAATTACTAAGAAAAGTGAACTAATTAGACCAAAGCACTTTTGAGTTTGGAAAGGAAAGCCTCTCCAAACAAAGTAAATTTGGACTTGCGTAATGAAATTTATTAGATGTGGTTGAATGGTTTTAAGTTAGATTTTTTAAATAATCGAATGATGTTCGATTTTATAAGTAGTAATCAAATAATGATAGTTATTGTTGCGATGTTCTACTATATCTTAATTTTAGGTCAAAGTTTTAATCATTTTCTTGCATCTTTGGACCACTGTAATTGATGTTCATAGTTCTTATCTGCTTGTTTTATTTGCAGCAGACTTCTTCAGCACTGAGAAAAATACCTGTTGTGATCATGTCTTCTGAGAACATTATGACTCGAATTGATAGGTATTAATTCTAACTAAACTACTACTATATGGGAGTATTATATATATGAACTTTATGCTTCAAACTGTAAAGCATCTTTTGATAAACTGAATAAAGTGTTTCCGAAATATGTTTGCTCATATAGTTTGATAAATTTGCTTAAGCCACTTTACAACAGTAAATTTGTTTTGTCTTTTGAAGTTGAGAAGCCAGAATTGATGTTTATTAGGCATGACCCAAGGCCCATTATAAAGCTTGTTGTGTATTTATTGGAAGGGTTTCATGTGCCTAAGGATGACCTCAGGTATAACCTGAGGTTGTCTCAGGTCCAGTTTTCTCTTCTTGGAATGTAATGTAATTTTGGTTTAACTAAAATTGTTTAAACATTGTATCCTTGCAAGGGGCCATTTTTTTTTCTTTTGATAAAATGCTTACATGAGTTTCTTTATGATGTGGTTAATTATTTTGCTTAAGAGCATCTCCAATGGTGTTTTGTAAAATGGTGTTTTGTAAAATGATTAGCTAAATATTGATTATGTAAAATTTATTGAACCTGTAGCGTGTTTTACTCCAATGGGATTGACTATATTTGTTGGCTATATTTTAAAAATGGTATGTTATTATTATTTCAAGTTGTTAAAAATAGAATGTATTATTTTTATATGGTAATTGATGATGTGGAGTTAAACTACAGGTTGCTAAAGGTTCGACAAATATAGCCAACCTATTGTGATTATCTATATTTTTACCTAAGAGTTTTGTCCCATTGGGGTGGACAAAATTTTACAAATTCTCTATATATCTTATTTAAGGTAATTTATTTTAAATTTTACCCAAGAACTTTACACCATTGGAGATGCTCTAAGGATCAAGCCCTTCACAACAGTAAATTAGTTTAGTCCTTTGAAATTGAGCAGCTAGAGTTGATAATTTGATGTAAATTAGGCATGATTACATGAGTTATATATATATATATATATATATATATATATATATATATATATATATATATTTGAACATATATAGTTTCTTTCATGCTCATTTTTCAGCTCCCAAGCGGGGATAACATTTTCGTAAATGCGAGCTTTTCCGAATGGAACTTATTTATTAATAGGGAGTACTTGCTTTTGTCAATAGATGCCTACAAGAAGGGGCAGAGGATTTTCTAGTAAAGCCAGTGAAGCTTTCAGATGTGGAGCGCTTGAAAGATTACATGTTGAAAGGGGAAGGAGAAAACAAGGCGAACGCAAAACACAAGAGAAAGATTGAGGATGATTCATTGTCACTTCCACCAACTCGAAAGCTTGAAGAAGATCCATCCTCAGTGCTGCCAACTTCAACTTCATTACAATTGCTGCCTACACATCTCTCTTGTGATCTATCAGCATCAGGCCAGGCATTTTCATCACCTTCGTCAGCACAGTCCCTATCAAAGCGACCACGATTAATCGATTTATAAGTAATGATAATCATCCTTTGGTTTGAAGGCCATATTTTGCATGTTACTACTAAGTGGCCATGTTCCTTGTGTTAGTTTTTGGATAGATGGAGATCATGGCCAATGTTTTGTTCCCCACTTATTTAGTCAGATTGTAAATGCTCAAGACTTGATCATTTTACTAAAGCAACTTGGAATGGTAAAGGGAAAGATGAAGGAAAGCTTTTGGACGACATGATTGTCAAAAAAACAGGACATGATTTCACATTTCTTGCTTATTTTAAAGTGTAGAAATAATTTAACAGTAAATAGTAGTAGACTTGGATCCCACCTGTATAATGACGCCTCTCCTCTGTTCCCTGGCCTTATAACTTTTGTTAATTATATTTGTTATTTTTAAATCTTATTGCAAGCGACAGAACAAATAAAAATACAACTCCCACACTTGTTTACGTTGAAATTCATAATCTTCAAACTAAATAAATCTTCCATGAAATGAAAGTAATTCTTTCTATGAAGATAGTTGGAAAATATGAACCGACTGAATAGGTAATTAGATACCATGTGCGATATAATACGTGACACGACCAAAATATTTACTTGATTAATGATGATTTAACAAAACCAGAATAATCAATATCACACGCTTTGATTGGGTGCAATTTTTAGTGAAGCTGTTGGGATGCATTAGAGGGTGTGGGTAGTCCTGAAAATGCTGATGGTTATGCAAACTGGTTACAATCATGTTTCAGTACATTATCACAAGGCAGATTAGAAAAGATTTTCATGGAGCCAGAAATGGAGTACGGTTGAGGAGGTGTTGCGTACAACTTTTTCTTCAGTGGAAGTCTCACTCAAATTACAACTTTTGGCTCATCCTTGATGTCTTTAAGACCCCAGGATGGTAAAGAGCAATATGCCAGGGAAAATTGGATCAAACTCATTGTTGATGCAGCAATTTTCGATCAAGAATCCAAATGTAACGCTCAGCGATTAGGGTGGCACATTTTTTTGGCTCCTGCTTCGTGTTGTTCTATGTCTGATCGTTATTTGAACAGCAGTGTGATACCAGATGATGTAACCAAGAACAAGTGATTTAATTCAAGTTCTAAAATATTAGTTAAAAAAAAAACCCAAATTGTCGACTCTTAACAAATATATTAATTTATTTTATTGCGAAATGGTGGATGTTCCGACTTTCCAACACATTCTCATCAAATTATACATCTAAACAACATTAAAAAGTTAAAATGACTTTACTTTGACTAAACATGAACATAAAATAAATACAAACAAGTTATAAACTAGACACTCGATTCCATTACTTAGGAGAGAGCAAATATCAGTTTGTTTAGATTTTTGGATAAAATCGGAACATAAGTCTTCGCTTTTAAAAATCGAAGGCCACAACCAAACTATCAATTCAGTTTTGGCTTTAAAAATTGCAATTGGTTTGTATCCATTCAATTTCGGTTGTGAAATTAGAATAAAAAAATCAATTATTTCAAACATATGCATAATTTAAAATTATATTATTTGTTCTTCCAAAATAAGTATACATTTTTAAAGATAAGTCAATATATATATGTCAAAAATATGTGCATTCAGGTCAATAAATATGTAGTACAAGGAAACCAAAAGGTGTAATCCTTCCAATCAGTAATAATGTTATGGTTTTCCTTGTTTCTGGAACTGAACATGAAACAAGAGGAACATGCGGTAAAAACAATTAGAAAAGAGAGAGTCAGATTCAGGAGTGCCCAAATTAAAGAACTTTAGGCAGCTAAAATTTTATGAGAAGACGAAAATTATTTCTTCATCTTTAGAGAAAAATGATTGCAGAAGAGGAAAAAATATTAATATTTTTAATCAATCAAAATACATCTCCCTTATGTTAATAGAAAGGAGGGAATATATACAAAACAACTAACTTTTACACCAATCTATGACCACTAAAACCTAGCTAACTAAACTCTATTATTTACAATATTCTGACAATAGAATATATTCAATATTCCCCCTTCAAACTAAACTTGGATGTTGCAAAACAAGACCAAACTTGGAACAAAAGAATTGAAGCTGATCATGACTTAAAGCCTTGATAAGAGGATCTGCCATCTAAAGGGAAGTCTGCACATGACGAAGTTTAAGAAATTCATTCTCAACATAATTTCGAATGAAGTGACAACTCATCCTCAAATGTTTAGTTCGTTCCTGAAAAACTTGGTTTTCAGCAATATATATTGCAACATTGTTATCACAAAACAAATTAATGGGAAGCGGAACATGTATCTGCAGATCAGGCAATAGGTTTTGTAACCAAATAATTTTACTGGAGGTATAACTCATACTTCTACACTCTGCTTCACAAGTACTTTTGGAGATAGTCTTTTGCTTCTCGATTTTCCAGACAATAAGAAAATCTCCCAGAAATATGGCATAACCAGACAAGGACTTAGCAGTAAAGGGACAATTTGCCCAATCAACATCACAATATCATTCAGCAATAGTTCAGACTTAGAAGGATAAAAAAGACCCATATTTATGGTGCCTTTGAGATATTTCAACACATGCATCCCAGCTTGAAAATGAGATATTGCAGGAGCATGAATGAACTGACTCAATTGTTGAACACAGTAAGAAATATTTGGCTTTGTCATATTTAAATTTAACAGTTTGTCGACTAGCCTCCTGTAAGGCTCAGGATTAGACATTAATGGAGTATCCTTGTTACTAAGATGCAGATTTTTTAAAAAGGAATAGACATAGGCTGACAATCTTCAAGATTGGAATCTTTCAAGTGATCATGTATATATTTTCTTTGATTTAAAAGTATGCCTGAGGAAGACCTTATGACCTCAATTCAAAGAAAATAAGTTGTTAACGGAGGAATATGGTGATAACAGATTTCGGAGGTTGCTGGAATAACGAAATTATGAAAATAGGAGATTTGGGATTTTGGATGTTTGGGGCTGAACTTGAGAGGTGTCTCGACTTGTTAGATGTGTCGAATCCTTTTTTCAAGATGTCTGCGTACCTTATATTTATAAGGATCAAGCCAACGCAGTTCTGTTAAAAAGATTGGTTTTAAATCCCTATGATTGTTAAGGGATGTATTTTGAGAATTAGTAGATTTTATCTCTTTGAATTATATTCGCGTTGGGATACCTTCCTGATTTGAAGGATATCGTTTGGAGATATTTCTATCATTAATTGGAGATAATTCCTCGTTTCAGAGAGAGAAAATAATTAACTTGGCGATTGAGTTATTTATTATTAGATTCGTATTTGGAAATTTGGGAGATATTAGAGGCAACCGAAAATATGGCGTAACAACTACCCCCAGTTCTTCATTGTAGCTTGCTGCAGTGGAGAACTAAGCATGTTCGATCTTCCAAATTTCCCGAGTCACTGAAACAGCTAGGAGAGGAAGATTAGTAAAAAATATGGAGCACCAAGGTGCTCGTAATATGCATGTAGATGTAAACGAGATAATATGCGAGATGTAAAAAATAAGTTTTATAGGTGTGAAAGAATGTATCTTGGAGAGTCATCCAAGCATTATTCACAGAGTCGTGCAAAGCTTTCCGAGCAATACCCTGAAAAGCAAATATTCAAAGAAATATCCTCCATTAAGCACTCCGAAATACCCTCCTCAAAGAAGGACGTATTCTAGAGTTTCCATAACGTATTCCGAAAAATATCCTTCTCAAAGAAGGTCATATCCACCAGAATTTCCATAAATGCTTCAGAGATATCACTCATCACAGGAGGTGGATTTTCCGAAGCTCGAACCTTGATGAGGCGCCGGAAGTACGGACATCCCCCCCGGAAGTACGGTTTTTGCAAGGATTTAGTAATTTAGGGTACTCTCCTCAAAGGAGATCAGTTTTTGTTCAGAAATACCCTCCTCACAGGAGGTGGACTTTCCGAAGCTCGAACCTTGATGAGGCGCCGGAAGTACGGACATCCCCCCGGAAGTACGGTTTTTGCAAGGATTTTGATAATTTGGGATACCCTCCTCAAAGGAGATCGTTCCCTATTCCAGAAATACCCTCCTTACAGGAGGTGGATTTTCCGAATATCGCTTTATTCTTCTTAAGACTCTCCTTAGAGGAGATCATCTTTTCACATATTACTCTCATCTATAAAGGGTCTTCCAAAATATTCAACTCTTCGAATAAGAGCCTTCCAAAATATTACCCCTGCAAAGGAGGGCCTTCTAAAATAATAAACTCTTTAATTAAGAGCCTTCCAAAATCATGTACCACGAAGATTACACCCAAAATCTTGAAAATCTTCATAATTCAATTTCTGCCCAGATCTATTTTTGACGTTTTTGACCTTCTAAACGATTTTTTTTTTGGAAAACACAAAACACGAAAGTTGTAGATATCGAAAAGATCTTTCCGAAAATATATGGGTCATCAAAAACGGACTTATAACGAATCGGGAATCTAATAAAACGTCTGCTGATTGATTTCTTGATGTTGAAAAACGAGATATGATTGTTTTTTGTGATTTCGAGAATAGATCGATATATAATCTGAGAAAACTCAAAGAACGAAATTTATAGGTAATTTAACAAGCTTTCCGAATCAATAAAAATCATCAAAATTCAACATGCAATGAATTTACTACGAATTTTATAAGATAACAGATTTGTATGGACAAAATCATAAGAAAACTTATCTTAATTAAGAATAGATCCACCGCTTCCACCGCTTAGCTCCTCCATTAAAGCAGCTCCAGATCCATAATAACCCCCCATGCGTATGAATTGATTGTCCTCCACAATCAAAAAATATATCCCCTCCTTCTAGCGCCAATTGTTAACGGAGGAATTTGGTGATAACAGATTTCGGAGGTTGCTGGAATAACGAAATTATGAAAATAGGAGATTTGGGATTTTGGATGTTTGGGGCTGGACTTGAGAGGTGTCTCGACTTGTTAGATGTGTCGAATCCTTTTGCAAGATGCCTGCGTACCTTATATTTATAAGGATCAAGCCAACGCAGTTCTGTTAAAAGGATTGGTTTTTAATCCCTATGATTGTTAAGGGATGTATTTTGGGAATTAGTAGATTTTATCTCTTTGAATTATATTCGCGTTGGGATACCTTCCTGATTTGAAGGATATCGTTTGGAGATATTTCTATCATTAATTGGAGATAATTCTTCGTTTCAGAGAGAGAAAATAATTAACTTGGCGATTGAGTTAATTATTATTAGATTCGTATTTTGAAATTTGGGAGATATTAGAGGCAACCGAAAATATGGCGTAACATAAGTCAACTGACCAAGATCTTTTATAGTAAAAGCTTCATGAAGAGACTGTTTGACATAGTGAATCTGAGATAAAGAATTGCCAGTGAGTAACAGATTATCAACATAAGCTACAACAGCAGTAAAATCACCATTCAATTCTGATTTTGTGAACACAGAATAATTATGCTTTAAATGAACATATCCAATCTGAATCAAATGTTTAGTTAACTCAACATTCCATTGCCTTGAAGCTTGCCTAAGACCATAAAGTGATCTTCCTAATCTACAAACCAAACTAGGCTGCACATTGTAACCAGGTGGAAGAGTCACATATAATTCTTCTTATACATATCCATGAAAAAATGCATTATTGATATCACATTGATGAATCTTCCAATCTTTTGAAGCAAGAGCAATCAACACCCTTACAGTAGTAAATCTAGCAACTGGACTAAAAGTATACTTATAATTTGCCTTTGATTTGTTTAGCACCTTTAGCCACTAATCTTGCCTTGCATTTGTTTAAGAGTAAATTGCATTTATAATTAGGGCTGTTAACGAAACGAATATTTAATGAAATATTCGGTATTCGAATTCGTTTAACATTATTCGTGTTCGTTTATTAATAAATACAAATACGAATTCAAATTCAAATCTTAAAAAATATTCGGTTTGTTAACAAATACAAATTCGAATAGATAAATATTCGTATTCGCTATTCGCTTAATTATTCGGAAATTAAATATTATATATATATATATATATATTATTTTATATTATATAGAAAAATATTATATTTTTTAACCAGCCCAGTCCATATTTTCTTTAACCAGCCCAGTCCAGTCCAGTCCATACTCCATATACTACTAAAATTGAGAACCCACTAAAATACAACCCTAAATCCCTCTCTGGCTCTCTCGTCAAGTCGCCGCTCTCACTCTGTTGTTCTCTCATCTCTGTATCCCTAATTCTCAATAAGTTTTTTTTTTCTTTTTTTCAAATGACTTGCCCTTCTTCTTCGTTTGCCTTGGATGATGTTATTGAGTTAGAAGGTGAAGAATTTAATGAAGATATACGAAATAAAGATGTAGCAGAAGAAGTTGTGAATCAAAATCCAAATGACGGGAATGAAAAATCAAAGGAACATGAGAGTGAAGATGTCAAAGAAGTTAACAAGGAGTCAAATGCTTTTCAACGAAGAAAGAGAAAGAAAACTTCAGTGGTGTGGGGGGATTTTGTGGTGATTAAGCTATCAAATGGCATCCAAAAAGCTCAGTGTAAGTATTGTTCGGAAAAACTTGCTTATAAATCAGGTGGACCTACTACTCCGTATCTTAATCACGGAAAAACTTGTCTTAAGAAGAAGATGGCTTTACAAAACCATAAAAGATTACAATTTGGACCGGCTGTTTCTAAGATGGAGATAGCCCCTTTATCAGATGGAAAGTATGATCATTCAAGGCAAAGACAAGCAGTTGCCCACTGGATTCTTATGCACGAGAAGCCATTTTCTGTTGTGGAAGAAACAGGGTATTCTTTTATGATGAAAGTCAATCTTCCTCAATTCGAGAAGATTACACGCTTTCAAGCTAGGACAGATTGCATTAGTACTTTATAATTTGCTTGAACTGCTTTATTTAGTTTCATTTTCTTTTAAATGAGTACCTTAAACGAATATGAATAGTTCGTGAATTTAACCGAATCCGAATATGAATACAAATAATTATTCGGGTAATATACGAATACGAATCCGAATATATATATTTAAAACGAATACAAATATGAAAATTAAAGTATTCGTTTCGAATTCGTTTCGTTAACAGCCCTATCATTTATTGATATGAAGTATTATATTTTTGCATGATAATGGTTTCATTTTAATTTTAACACTTTAATGGCCAATGATTTCATTTTTAATCATTTTAATGGCTTCCATCATATTCCATCATTAATTATCTACTAACTCCGTTAGTTCAGTCAGGGGTATAAGTGTATTTTCATCCTTAATAACTATATTCTAAAATATACATATAACAACCTTCTTCTTGTATGTTGTTTACTTTTTTATGTGCTACGAGTCAATTAATAAAATCACATGCCCAAATTCAAATCCTCATTTCTCTGCTTCTTCTCCTGATTTCATGATCTTATGCTTCACTGCTCCTCCTCGCAATCTTTCATCTTTTTTGTTGAAGAACATGTCGTGAAACCATTGAAATACACAAACTCCTCCTCCTCAAAAGCTTAAAACTTCTAAAACTCTAATTTAATTTTTCAAAAAAGTATGTGGTGTTAAACCCATTTTATATTCTATACTTGCAATGATATGCACACGCTTATGTGCAATATTTATTTTGTGAGAGAGAAGCAATGTAAATTCAACTAGGTTTCATTTTAAATTATTTAAAATAAATATTAAAGTTTTTAGTTTGATATTGAGATTTGAGATTGTGGGAAGTATAATGTCAAAAAAAAAGATAGTAAAGTTCAGTTAAATTATTGTGAGGTTAAAACACAAAGAGATAATAGTGAAAGGTAGAATGTCATTTATACCCTTATTGTAATTGACGCCGTTAATCTGTTTTGAAGAATCTTGATGGAAGTCCTTTAATTGCAAAAAATTTAATTTTACAGTCATTAAAATGCTAAAATTAAAGTAAAGCCAGTATCCTGCAAAAAAATTACACTTTAAGCCAATAAAGTGTAAATTACTCTTTATTTAATGATCCATCAGGATTAAATTTGGCTTTATAGACCAATTTGCAACCAATAGCAGTCTTACTTGGAGGTATAGGTACCAAATCCCAGGTATAACTTTTTTTCAAGAGCTTGAACTTCAGAAGTCATTGCATCAATCCACTGAGGATCATGTTGAGCTTGAAAATAACATGATGGTTCAGTAATATACAAGACCTTAGTTAAAGTAGTCAAATATGCTGAACCAAAAGTAAATTACTCAGGTTAAGTAAAAACATTAAGAGCTTGAGACCGATGAGTAGTGGTTTGTGGCAAGAGAAAATCATTGTATTTTTGAGGAATAGTAACAGACCTTGAAGACCTCCTAAGAGGAACAAGAGCAGAAGTAGCAATGTTAGGAAGAACCGAATGACGAGGTTATGTATCGGATTGGTCAGCAACAGAAGAAAAATTCGGAGAATACTAGAAAAGGGGGTATAGAATCCAAAGATTCAGTTGAAAGATCAATAGAAGGAAAAACTGGACAAGAAGAACTAGTAGAGATGTTATCAGACAGAGTTTGTTTAAAAGGAAAAATATGTTTCTTAAAAACCACGTCCCTACTAATAACAATTCTATGATTGTCACGATAATAAAGTTTAAACTTAATTGCAGATTAATGGCATTTAGTTTAATTTTTTTGCACGAAAATGGCTAAATTATTAGTTATGTCAAAGTTATGGCTAACTGTTCAATTTCTCAAACACTTTAGTGGCTCCGAGCCTCTTCCTTTAGTTCACAACTAACAACGTTAAGGTTTTTGAAATAGATTAAACTTGAATTGCATTTTGATGGCTCTAGTTTATTTTTTTTCAACATTGTTGACTAAATTAAAAAAAAATTGTTGACCTGATATCAAAATAGGTGGGAAGATATGACAACCAATTATTTATATTATATAAATAATTAATATCTCTTTTGAATTCATTCATTTTAAATGGGTCATATTTAGTGTGACTCAATTCATTCATTTGAAAGGATAACCGGAATTGCTGCTTGTTCGCTAAAAACTACGCAAGCGTACGCGGTCATAAGTAATATAATGGTAAATTAAGATCGTTCCCACGAAGACTTGATGTCAATAAGAATGTGTGCTTATGCAACAATGTGTGATCAATTATTCACTGCTAGAACAAATATCAAAGGTGTGTTTGTTTAACTACTTAACAAATAAGGCAAATTAACAAATCTAAGAGGTAATTTAACTAGCGAAATTAAAACCAAATTTATTTAAGAGAAATAAAACATACGATTCTAACTTCATTAAATACTACGTTTAGAGCTGATGTCTTTAATCAACATATATGACGGTTAAGAAAGCTAATCGGACAACACGAAATTAATATGCGCTACCTTTCGGCTTACACATACCATACCACTCAACCATCCACTAAACAGATAGAAGCTGGGCGGACACCACTTATGTTCAAATCCTATATGTCTATGTGATTTGTAAACATAAATGGTTTAAGTGCAAATTATCCTTTATTGATTACATAGGGCAGCATGATATAATCAAAATCAAACTACTAATCATGGATGAACAGATCATCCACAAACCTACGCTAGCATGGCAAGTTCTAAATCCCTAAATCCACTTTCTCAATTATTAGAGATTAACAATTTAGATGTTAGCTACGTATCCAAAAATTATGCACAACCATACTAGGAAATCTGAAATCCATCACACACAAATCTTTAAAGCATCAAACTACTAAATTACGTAGATAAATCCATTAGAATCCCATGACAACAATTAGTTCCTAAACAAACGGCTCGTCATCATGGTATTAAGTGTAAACATGATTGTAAAACAAGTACTGAATAAGAAACTAATAAAGTTGTTGAAACAAATTCGAATTAAGCATCCACGAAAGTAATCTCATATCCAGAAAAGTACATAGACTGTATAGATGATAAAATAAGCTTCAGTTGTCTACTCTCTTCTTTCGTCCGTCCCCTCTTCTTTTCTTCCTTCCTTCTTTTTATATCCCCCCTTTACCCTACTTTCGCTCCGGCCCATCAAAACATAGCCCACACAGCTGCCCAAGACAGAAATTTTGAAATTTTAAACCAACAGAAGCGCGGCCGCGTAGTGAAGGGGGCGGGCGCGCGGTCAGTGGCGAGGCCTCCCTGCTACAGTGCTCGAAAAATTGCTTATTTTCTTGACGTTTCTCTGGCATAATTCCGCTCTCCTGATCCCAAGTTGAATTCCACCACAATTACACTATTACACGCCACCAATGCCTCTAGCTCATAGTTCTACAAAATTAAGGAGAAAACCATCAAAAACACAAAATACTTTAGAACAAGCAATCAATTTAAGCCAAAATGGTGCATGCTAAGTGGATATAAAATCCATTTATCACACCCCCAAACTTAAACCGATGCTTGCCCTCAAGCAGAAAAAGACTCGACTCCCTACAAATGCATGAATGCAACTAAATATCGATGCAACGATCCCATAGGACTAACCATAACCCGCTCAGCAATGTGCCTTAGAGAATGCGATAACTCCAAACAGAGATCGACTAAACACCTGTATATTAACATTTACAAGCACAGAAACGTGCGTGTGTGCTTAGCTCACCAGATATACTCCCTACACTAGTTCAGAAACATAGCCTATTCCTTGATAAAACAATCACAAGTTTATAAATGAAATGAACGTTAAACACTTCATAGCTCAGAGACACCTCCATACTGATTCGAGCTAGACAAGGATTCATGCTGCTTTATTTAAACACAACCACGACACATACCACGACAGATATGCTTATTTGACCGTGCAATGGATGAGGTCCCTAAAGACTTATGCACTAACTCATGTAGCAAGCGTTGGGTTAGTGGATCCCAGACCGGACAAGCCTTAGGTCACTAGGCACAAAGTCCCCTAGAACTTAAATGCTCGAGTATTAATGAGCTCACCCTTGGTCAATTCCGCACTTATATTCAGTCAGCATTTTTTTTTCTTTTTTTTTCTCTTTATTTTTTATTTTTTATTTTTAGGAATGAGTACGTTTTGCTCCATCTCATTCCACCCCTAGACTACTCATAATACGTGTATGAGCGGCTACTAGCCTTTGACGCCTAACCCTTATTAACTCTCTTAGCTACTAAATTTTGAGCAAGCAATCCTCGGCTTCCCCCAAACTTATACTTTCGTGCTCCTATGCCATCAGGGAAATACAGAACATTCTAAATATAAACAAGTGATTATTCTTATCAAAACAACAAGTATGTTCCTGAACTAGTTCAAGAGCAATCGCAGAGACTCTGTTAAGAATGTGTTTCTATAGCATGCAAGTCAATTCATAAGCATCTAAATCAGTCCTCTATCCATCATTATCACACTCAGATTCATCATTGGCTACTAAACAGAAATAGCTGAATCCTACGGGATCCAATATGTTATGCAATGGAATAAGCTATGCAATGCAGCTACTCATGGACTCACATGGCATAATATGCACTAAATGGAGAAACATGCAATAAAATGACTCAACTACTAATTACTCATGCGACACTACTCATGAAAAATGACCCGACTACTAACTACTCCTTATCCCCAAATCGCCCCCAAACTTAAAATATTCAATGTCCTCATTGAAGGCAAGATTCAAGGAAAGATGAAAACTCCCCTAACTGTCGGCACTTCCACCCTCCTCAGGTGGTGAATCAGGAGGCGAATATGTGTTGTGTGCTCCAAAAGTGGGACAGTCTACCTCTATGCCATCGGACCGAAAAACATTATCCAGAGATAGAGTGAGGTCTTCCGCAAATCTGTGACTAATGTCATGCAAGACATCTATACGCCTGGTCAGCCTTCTATACTAAACGTCACTGAGACTAGAAGTGCGACCAGCTCGTCGTGATCGTGATGGACCAGCTCTGTCTGCTCTAGCCTGCTGAGGCGGAGGACTGTCGCCCTCTGCAGTATCAACAATGTAACCCAAACCTCTGTGATGGGGAATGCCGCTGGGCCATTCCTCCAACCTTGCAATAGTTGAACTGTCAATAGAAGAAATAGGCTGCTGCATTTGCTCATGGCCGACCCACATAATGCCGGCAGAAATACAAAGCTGAGTGACAATAGAGGCATGTGGAATTGCCCCATAGCAATATAGGGATCATACTCCGTCCGACCGTGCAAAAAGCGGATCATACTCCGATGGATAAGATAACCCAGATCGATGTACTCATCAGTCAAAATGCCCCATAGCAATATAGCACGCTCTACAGTGACCTCATGCGAATGCGAAGATGGCAACAAATTAGCACACACAAACAAATTCCATGCTTTTGCATACCTGTTCATGGCAGAAGCAGGGAAAGTGACCTGCTCATTGGTCCCTGGCCTGAACTTCCATGACGTGCCTGACACACAAATATCAGAGATAATATTATCCAAATCAACCTCAGCCCAATTCTTAAGCACCCAATCTTCGGCTCCCTCAGGCTTCTCAGGTTGCCCCAGAATTGCCCGAATAGCTGCAGCCTGGTAATCCACTATTTTATCCATCACCCACGAATAACCATTTATCTCGGCTTTGGCATTGGCATAAAACTCCCTCACGATGCTAAGAGGGACATCGGAGGGATCACCACAAATAATCTGCCATCCTCTTTCTTGAATCATCGATAAAAGCTCCCCATCGATAGGTGAGGGATTGAATCCTCTTTCCTTGGCTACTGCTTTTGTCCTTAGCCGATTATATTCATTTTGCCCATCTGAAGAGACAAACCTTGTTTCATCAAAATCGGGATGTGTACCGCTGCTGCTTATAAATCTCCCCCTTTTAGGTGCCATAGAATTTTTTTTTTCAATGAGAAGTGAACTGTTAGACTCTCCCACCTGAATAATTGATTGATTACTGCAGAATGGCTCTTCTTTGTGTGTATATCTGATTTGGGGGCTGCAGTTAGGGATTTAAAGCATAGAAATCTGATGTGCTAGGGTGCATAATAAGGATTTTAAGTCGTGTAACAGCGCGCCCGCGTAGCCTGTATTGTTTTTTCTTTTAAACAACAGTAGTACGTGGGATGCCTCCCACGAAGCGATTGTTTTAAGTCATTAGCTTGACATTTCTTTTCCGACTCACGTAGTATCAAGAATAGCGGTAACCGCTTCACGGTTCACCGTGCCACCAAAGTAATGCTTGAGTCTTTGACCGTTCATTTTGAATGATTGATCGGGTAGCTTATCATAAATTTCCACTGCGCCATGCGGAAACACTATCTTCACTATGAAAGGACCAGACCATCTTGACTTGAGTTTTCAGGGAAAAAGTCTGAGACAAGAATTGTAAAGCAGAACCGTTTCACCTGGTACAAATGTCTTATGCACCAATATTCTATCATGCCATCTCTTGGCTTTCTCCTTGTACATTTTGTTATTCTCATAAGCTTGTGAACGAAACTCATCAAGTTCGTTCAGCTGAAGTAGACGTTTTTCACCCGCAGCTTTTATGTCGAAGTTCAATTTCTTTAAGGCCCAGTATGCCTTGTGCTCTAGCTCGGCAGGAAAATGATAAGCATTACCATACACCAACTAAAAAGGAGACATACCCAAGGGCGCGGTTCTGTACGCCCATACAGCTTTGTCTAACTTCAATGACCAATCTTTTCTTGACGGATTCACCACTTTCTATAGGATTCTCTTAATTTTCCTGTTAGAGACTTCTGCTTGACCATTAGTTTGGGGATGGTAAGCAGTAGCAACACGATGCGTCACATTATACTTTGCCATCAACGCCATAAATTGATGATTGCAAAAATGTGTCCCCTCATCACTGATTATTGCTCGTAGAGTTCCAAAATGCATGAATATGTTTATGCAGAAAATTTAGCACCACCTTAGCATCATTAGTCGGTAAAGCCTTCACCTCGACCCATTTAGACACGTAATCCATAGATAACAGATTATACTGATTGTTGCACGATGAGACAAATGGTCCCATGAAGTCTATTCCCCACACATCGAGAATGTCAACTTCAAGAAGCATGTTGAGAGGCATCTCATTCCTCTTGGAGATATTTCTCAACCCGTTGATAGCGGTCATATCTCAACACAAATTAATGAGCAACTTTAAACAAGGTTGGCCAGAAAAATCCTGCCTGAAGTACTCGAGCCGCGATCTTCTCTCCACCATAATGGCCCCCATACGTGGTGGAATGGCAACCATGCAGAACACCCTCTGTCTCACTATAAGGAATGCATCTCCTGATCATCTGATCTGCTCCCTGTCTAAACAAGAACGGTTTATCCCATCGATACCATTTCACGTCATGTAGAAACTTCTTCTTTTGAGCATAAGAGAATTCTGATGGGATGACGTTGCTCACCAGATAGTTCAAAATATCTGCAAACCATGGCACTTCTTCTTGCACCACAAACAACTGCTCATCTGGAAAAGATTCGTTGATTAGAGTTTTATCCCTTGCGTCCTTACCGTGGTCTTCCAAGCATGATAGATGATCCGCTACCTGATTTTCTATTCCCTTTCTGTCCTTGATTTCCATCTCAAACTCTTGCAGCAACAGAATCCAACGAATCAACCGAGGCTTTGAATCCTTCTTCGAAATCAGATATTTAATGGCTGCATGATCAGTGTAAACTGTCACCTTCGTCCCAAGCAAATAGGCTCTGAACTTCTCGAAACCATGAACAACTGCCAGAAGCTCTTTCTCCATAGTACTGTAATTAAGTTGTGCATCGTTGAGGGTTTTACTAGTATAGTAAACCACATGAAATATATTCCTCTTTCGTTGTCCCAATACAGCTCCCACGGCAAAATCACTTGCATCGAACTCTCAAATGGCTCTTCCCATTAGGTGCTGTAATAATCGGGGCTGATGTAAACTTCTTTTTCAATAGCTCGAAAGCAGCCAAACAATCTTCAACACATCGTCTCAGCACCAGACTCAAATTATTCAAAGCCTCATCATAAAAAGTTCCAAAAACTGAAAAATCATCCATGAAAACCTCCACATTTATTCCAATCATGTCGGAGAATATGGCCATCATGCATCTCTGAAAGGTAACAGGTGCACCACAGAGCCCGAAAGAAACTCTTCAGAAAGCAAAAGTGCCAAAAGGATAAGTGAATGTGGTGTTTTCCTGATCTTCTGGAGCAATACAAATCTGATTATAACCTGAATACCCATCAAGAAGGCAATAATACTCATGGCCGGCCAACCTATCTAGCATTTGATCGATGAATGGAAGAGGAAAATGATCTTTTCTGGTGACCTTGTCTAGCTTCCGATAATCCATGCATACTCTCCACCCTGTGACTGTCCGAGTAGGGATGAGCTCATTCTTTTCATTTGCTACCACTATCATGCCTCCTTTCTTAGGCACACATTGCACCGAACTCACCCAAGAACTGTCCAAAATAGGATAAATGATCCCTGCATCCAGCCATTTAAGAATTTCCTTCTTCACCACTTCATTCATGATTGGGTTGAGTCTTCTCTGCTGCTCTACAGATGGTTTTCTGCCTTCCTCAAGAAGAATTTTATGCATGCAAGAAGAAGGGCTAATTCCTTTAATATCTGCTATGGTCCATCTGATCGCTAATTTGAACTCTCTTAAAATTCGCAATAGCTTGTCCTCTTTACTTCCTGATAGTTTAGCAGCAATACTAACAGTTAATGTAGACAAATTACCTAAATATGCATACCTCAAGTGATCCGGCAAAGGTTTGAGCTCAAGAAAATGAGCTTCTTCAATCGATGGTTTAAGGCACACCTGCGACTTTTTAAGATCTTATAACCCAAGAGACTCAATTGGAAAATCAAACCTCCTCTTCCACGGGACTGAATTCAACATCTGAATTTGTTCTGCTCCTTCTCCATCTTCCTCATCAGAATCCCCTATTAAAGCTCTTTTTAAGGGGTCTGTAATCAGCAGCTGCTCAATTTCTCTATTTACGGACGTTTCCACCATGTCCACTTTAAAACACTCCTCTTCCTCTGTTGGAAATTTCATTGTTCAGAACACATTAAAAGTGACATTATGATCATGCACTCTCAGGGTAAGCTCTCCTTTTTGTACATCGATCAAAGTTCGACCTATGGCTAAAAAGGGCCTTCCCAAGATGATGGGAATCTTCTTATCTTCCTCAAAGTTTAGAATGACAAAATCAGCAGGAAAGATAAGCTTATCCACCTTTACCAAGACATCTTCCACTATACCTCTTGGATACGTGACCGATTGGTCTGCTAGCTGTAAGGAGATATTTGTAGGTTTTGGATCAGGTAGACCAAGTTGCACGAAAACAGATAGAGACATCAAATTAATGCTAGCTCCCAAATCTCATAAGCATTTGTCGAAGGATAGATTGCCAATAGTACATGGTATGGTGGAGCTTCCAGGATCTTTAAGCTTCGGAGGCAATTTCTGTTGCAGAATAGCACTGCATTCTTCTGTTAAAGCAACGGTTTCCAATTCCTCAAGTTTCAGCTTCCTTGATAAGATACCCTTCATGAACTTAGCATAACTCGGCATCTGTTCCAATACTTCTGCAAAAGGTATATTAATATGTAACTTTTTAAATACCTCAAGAAATTTTCCAAATTGCTTATCTAGTTCATGTTTCTACAATCGCTGAGGATATGGTGGAGGAGGGTAGATTTGAGTGGTCTAATCTTTATGATACTGAATTGATTTAATAGCTGAAGTATCTCTTCTGTCCATAACTTGGCTTTCCTGGGGGCACGGCTGCGTGAGTTGGTGCGCGGACGCGCTGTTAGTGGTGCGGCCTCCCTGCTCCCGCAGCTCATCTGCTCCCTGTTCTGCTTCTTGGCTTCCCGTGACTTTCCCTGATCTCAATGTAACAGCTTTAACATGCTCCTTGCCATCACTTTTTCCTGGATTAGTCTCGGTATCACTAGGCAGAGTTCTTTGTGGCCTATTCAGCAAGGCGTTTGCAATTTGACCAATATGATTTTCCAAGATCTTGATCGATACTGCTTGGCTTTTACACATCAACCTCAATTCTTCTAATTCTGATTTTTCATTAGAAGACTGACCAGCACCCCCATGAGATTGTTGTTGAACTCCTAGTGGCTGAAATTGCCTCGGGGCATATTGCTGATGAAACTGTTGCCCCTGTTGCTGCCGAAAACCTGGAGGATTGTATGGCTTAGCTCCAAATTGCTGACCTTGGAATTGTTGATAAGGCTATTGTGGCTACTGCATGCCACCTTGATTGTTGCTCCAGCTGAAATTAGGATGGTTTTTGTTGTTAGGAAGATAAGTGTTGGGAGCTGGTTGCTGCTGTCTCTGAAAATTGCTCACAAACTGTGCCGATTCATGAGATATGGCACATTGATTCGTCTCATGTGCGCCCGCACATAGTTCACAAACACTTGCAACCTGATGTATCTCGTGGTTTGCAAAAGAATCCACCTTCAAGTTAAGTGCCTCTAGCTGAGTTGCCAAAGAAGTGGCCTTGTCAACATCCAGAATTCCTGCCACCTTTTGTTGTGGGATTCTGATATTCATTAGCTGCTTCATCTCGATAAGATCATACACCTCGTCATAACTTTTAGCCCATAAGGCTCCTCCTGAAGCTACATCTATAATAGGTCTTGACTGCCATCCCAGTCCATTATAGAAACAATTTATGACCATCCAGTTGGACATGCCATGATGATGGCATTTCCTTAGCATCTCCTTGTATCTTTCCCATGCTTCACATAAAGATTCACCTGACTGCTATGAGAATTGAGTAAGAGCATTCCTGATTGCTGCAGTCTTGGCCATAGGAAAGAATTTTGTGAGAAACTTTTGAGCATAAACATGATTGTAAAACAAGTACTAAATAAGAAACTAAGTAATCATGGGATTAAGTGTAAACATGATTGTAAAACAAGTACTAAATAAGAAAATAATAGATTTGTAGAAACAAATCCAAATTAAGCATCCACGAAAGTAATCTCCTATCCAGAAAAATACATAGACTGTATAGATGATAAAATAAGCTTCAACTATCTACTCTCTTCTTTCGTCCGTCCCCTCTTCTTTTCTTCCTTCCTTCTTTTTATATCCCCTCTTTACCCTACTTTTGCTCCAATCCATCAAAATATATCCCACATAGCTGCCCAAGATAGAAATTCCAAAATTTTAAACCAACAGAGGCGCGGCCGCGCAGTGAAGGGGGCGGGCGCGAGGTTAGTGGCGCGGCCTCCCTGCTACAGTGCTCGGAAAATTGCTTATTTTCTTGACGTTTCTCTGGCATAATTCCGCCCTCCTGATCCCAAGTTGAATTCCACCACAATTACACTATTACACGCCACCAATGCCTCCAGCTCACAGTTCTACAAAATTAAGGAGAAAACCATCAAAACACAAAATACTTGAGAACAACCAAACAATTTAAGCCAAAATGGCGCATGCTAAGTGGATATAAAATCCACTTATCACTGCTCTTACTTTTAAAAGAGATAGTAATTATTCATAAAAATAATTGTTTGTTATCATATCTACCCATCCAGTATGATTTCAGGTCATAACGTACGGTCAAATCTTAAAAAATGAAAAGACTGGGTTTAAAAAATTTTATTCAGATATCGAGATTATTCATTTATCGAGGTAAATATACTCATCTCTATTATTTTGGAACCAGAAAATTGTTAACCCGAATATACTTGTAGAAGGGGGGTTGAATACAAGTATAAGTAATCGTGTCTGATATTTGCTCGATCAAATAAACAAGAACAAACGAATGAATCAAACTTGTTTGTATTAATAAGATCAAATACAAACTCTATCGAAGGTGTACAATACCTTTAGCAGCTGCTGACAATATAAATCTCTCTCTGTTTGTTTCGAACTCTCGAATACAAACCTCACACTAAGCTCTCGTATTTTCGAACTCTTTTTACAATGATATGGAGAGAGTATTTATAATGCTTCCTATCAACTAATAACAAAAAGTAATAATCTATACATGATAATGTTTTATCGTCCAGTTGATAGTTTCCATCAATAGTAAACTCTTTCCTTCATAATAACTTCTTGCTATTCTTCAAAACAACGATCCTGTTTTATAGCACTTTCTAGTTTCTGTAGCATCCATAATGACATCATCAGTAGTATGACTGATATCAGGATTTCACATTGTATCAGGACTTGACATCCATCAGGATTTGACTTGTCGTATCAGGATCTGTTCATAGTTCCTGAAATGTAGTCCTTGACACCCTGTTCCTGACTAAATTCTACAGTTTACTGTCTAACACATACATCCCATACAAAGTACTAAATCCTTTATAAGATCAGGATATTACAAGAAGTATATGCGAATTCTATTCTTAACATCACAACTCATGAATTATTCCTAACAATCTCCCCCTATTTATGCTTTAAGATCTGAAGCATAAATCTGAGTTGTTGATGTCAAAACATATAACAATACAACCAGAATAGAATTTAAGAATTTAAGTTCATGAAGTTAAGTACCTCCTTCTTCAGATGTAGACATAGTATCTGGTACTTAGAAACTTAGAAAGAATTCAACTATTTTGATGCTTCTTTTCTTTTACCACTTCCCTATTGAGATTCACCTCTGTCACCAGTTCTTCCTTTATCTCCCCCAGAATTTGTCTCTGAATTTTCTTTATCTCCCCCTTTTTGACATCAGCAACAGTAATGCCAAGAGATTCAGTAATAGAACAAATGAGATTCATTAGAACTGCTTTATTGTCCATAATAGTGACTTGGTTATCTTCAAGTATTTGAAGTCTTGATTGAATAGCATTTTGAGAATTCTGAATATCCTTTAGAGTGTCAGAATTAACTTCAATATTGGAAGTGCTTATTGTATCTTCAGACTCTGATTCAGAGAGTACTGCATCATTAATTTTTGTAGAAGAAGTTGCCTGTGTAGCACATTCTACTGAAGTAGGATAATATTCAAGTAAAGGTACTTAAGTAGAGTTACATACATCTTCATCTTTCTGATCTGGACCTGAAATATGATCATCCTGTCCTTCACCAGTATTCTGTGTACTAACATCTACAAATCCTGACTCCTTCTGAGAGTGATCAGATGCTGTTGATGTCTCAATTCTAGCTGATATTGGAAGTACATACAAAGAAATACTAGGATCATTAGGAATTTCTTTTGGTACATGTTGAGTAAGAGATTGTCTTAGCTTTTCACCACTTTTGTTGATAATTCCTTCAAGCCTTTCTTTCTGTTCCTGAGCTTTAACTTCTGGCTTTGCATTATGCTTTGCTAAGTCATGTCTCTCATACATTTTGATAAAAGAATAAGTACCAGCATCCATACCAAGATTTTTAGACAAAGATTCAGGAAAAACCTGATCCCAAAAATCAAAAGATGGTGGTTTCCTAATTTTCTCTCCCTCACTATGGAGTTGATCATCCATACCCTCATTCTCACTTTGACTATTTAAATTCAACTATCTTTCTACCTCACCTTTTGCCTGGTCAGGAGCCAGCCTCTCAGTTTGTAGATCTATGTCCATCTTTCAAGTGTATCACTAAAATTTGGAAAAGTGCTCTCATGACCTACGGAAAAATAGGGGTAGAAGAAGTGTTTATACCTGAACTCACATGGGGAGAGGGTTCCTCATTTGGCAAGAGGCTTGAGGTTTTCTCTATGGAGTGAGCTGCTATAGTCTCTGAACCCTTACAAACATCTACTGTCTTTTCAGAAACTACAAGCTCCAGTATACCACTTTCAGGATCTACACTAATCTTTAATGCCTTCAGTAATACTTCATTAGGCACCACAGTTTGTGTGTCACCGTCTTTAAGTGTTGTTTACTGAGACACACCCTCAAGATGGATAGACTCTGACTGAATAATATTTGTTTGATATTCAGGAAAATCAATCAAAGTCATTCCTCTCATATCATAAGGTATCTCACTTGCAGTTTCAGCCATCACAGAAGACCTTTCAGCATCAGCCATCACAGTTCCTGAATCATCCAACCTCTGACTAGATGGTTCTTGTGTTGCAGTGACTGTGATCTGATCTATTCTATTATCCACCACTGGTGCAATAGTATCTCATGTTGACTGCATTCCACTATCTACTACCTCCTTTTGTTCACCTTGAGCTGGAGCATCTTCAATAATATAATCTTTGTCAAACAAATATGTATGAAGCGATTGAAGTACACCATGCTTTGTAAGTCCAAATGACTTGCGTAATTCCTTTCTGACTGATACATAGAAATGCATCTTCATTAAGTCAAGTCTTTGATGTAATAGTCCATATTCTTCAGGAAATGAAAGTTTAGGAACTCTTTCAACCAGAAAATCTAGAACAGGCCTGGAAAGTTTAACTTTAACAGAAATAACTTGCATAGCCAGTCTATATGTCAATGTAGTTTCCCATGAAGAATCAATATCAAGATCTCTCTTGTCAATTGCTGACTTAGATATAGCATCATTTGTAGAGACCTGAATGATGTTAGTTGGACTAGACTCTGTGTATGTAGGTGACAAATGAATTCTTCTCCTTGTTCTCTTAGTATAGTGAGCAACAGATTTATCTTGAGAAAATTCAAGAGGTGTAGACACAGAAGTGATCTTGAGATGAGATCCTTTTTCAATAGACACGGTCTTTTGAGAGACAGTATCTATTAACTATTTTCCCTTTTTAAGAACTACAGCCTTTTGAGAGACTGCAGCCTGGCTGATTTCATCTCTTTGTCCTAGCTTAGAAAGTTGAATTGCAGCCTTAAATTTTGCTCTCTCAGCAAGAGATATATTATCATCATCTTCACTAGAACTACTACTAGAAATAACATATCTTCTCTTCTTTACAACTGGTGCCTTTTGAGAAACACCAGAGGTTGGTTTCTTTGAAACAATAGGCTATGGATCAAAATTTGGTTCTAGAATTGTTTCAGAGACTATAATGCGTTGGGTTACTTGGGTAGACACAGGGGTTTTCTCCACCAAATGAGATTCCTGAGTCATTTCACCATAAAAGAAAGAAGAATTGTAGAGAGTAGGAAGATGAGTTATAAGGAGTACCTAAACATAATGTGGATAGTGCATTGCAGGTATCTCATCTAGATTCTTTTCACTGTCCTTCTTTGTAATGTCAGAGAAAATTCTCTTTTCCTGTATATAAGAAGAAACACAGTGTTCTCTACCAAATCTAACTTCAACATTAGGAATAAAATGAAATACTGAATTAATAACAGATTCAGAAACATCAAATGAGTCTTGTCCTAAGTGTAGAACAATCTTACCTGATTGACCCTGAACAGAGTCAATTACCTTAGCATTGTCCCAAGCTTGTGAAACAGCAGCTTGATTAATCTGTGGAGATGCTATCAAGGCATAACTCAATGGTCCTTTCGCCAAGAAGTCCATAAAATTGACACCCCTTTCTTGTTGGTGATAGCTGCAACATGATTGTTCGTCATAAAATCGAAGTCACCAAACTTAAAAGCTACTGACTTGGGTAGTCTTCTTTGAGCAGCCATTTTGATCAGAAAAGAACTTGAGAAATCTTTGAAATTGGTTAGTGATTTTGAGAACTCGAGAGTGTTTTTCCTTTAAAAAATATGAATTTAAAGAAAGCAATAAACAATTAGAGTTTCAAAACAAATATGTTTCAAAAAAATTTCAGACCCACTAACCCACGTCTACACGTAGGTTGACAAGTGTCAGTCCCTGAAAAATGCGGTTACCCACGATTTTTGGAAAATAAAATCCAAAATTGATTTTAATTAAATAAATCAGGGTATAATCAAGACAAAAAAAACAATACTGTTCAACTTTTTTCTCCTGATGTGATCTTCTCATCAAGATAATCACAAATTTCAATGCGATTTCTAAATAGCAATAATCAAAAATCCTGACGTGCTCACACTTTTAATTCTTGATCAATATCATCCTGATTCCAGAGACTAAATGGAGTTGCATACGTGGCATTTTCTTTTATCTGAAAAAGAAATAAACAATAATCCTGAACAAAATCAATTGGTTAGATACATTTAATATTTCTTGAAAATACAAGAAATACAGTCACACGCAGTAATAATGACTGACTGCGTTGATAATCTCCAAGCGACTATTCAGCTTCTCACGTCTTTCTATAAAACCAACTGACGACTTATGTCATTTTTCACTCCAAAACCTTTCAAGCTTTTCTCTGTAAACACAAAACCTTTCTTATCACAATGGCTTTCAACCCAGATATCCACATTAACCCTAACTTTCGATTCCTTTCCTCTGAGGAGATAGATGCCCTTGATGATCAGGAGCAAATGGACTACCTCTTTGAACATATGAATTTCTTTCTTGAGTTAGAAATGGCTGGAATCGATCCAAATAATGTTGAAAACCCACCAAATGAACAAAACCTTCCTCTTGAACAAAACCCACCTCCTGAACAAAATCAACCTCCTATGCTTGAGGATGAAGAATTTGAAGAGGCAGAGGCTGATTTTGATGGAAATGCTATGCCTTCTGTTCCAATATGCAAGGTTCAAGCGAGAAAGAGAAAGAGGGATGATGATTTCGACCCTTCTCCTGGAGGATGTCGAGTCTTTGTTCCTCTTCCTGTCATTCTTGCTCAATAAACATGGGGTTGAGCCAGCTGCTCTCATTCAAGTCACCTAGACAAGGAATCCAAGATCAGATGGTTTGCATCCCCCAAATGGATTTTGGCATGCTCCTTGTCCTCTATCTTAGATGCATGGAAGAAGCAAACGCCATTAGCCATAACATTAGACAAGATTAGAATTATTAGTAGAAGTTAAACAAAAAGAAGTTTGTATTTCATTTCCATGTATGTAATGTTTTTGATTAATGAAAATACAAGTTTCCTTATTATCTACTTGTCTATTGTCTATTTATTTACAATATCTGAATAGATTTTAAATTATCAGTATGCGTGTGTTAAAACTTGTAATAAGTGGATTTCATATCCACTTGGAGCGTTCCATATCGTTGTAAATTGATGGACTTGGTCTCAAGTTGTTGTAGTTTTGATGTGTTTTCGCTAGTTGTGCAGGTTTGCGAATTATCGATTAGGGTTGATGTTTTCGTCGATTTTGGGAGTTGAATTCTAGCATGGAAAGGAGGAATGGAGACTTGTTTTGAGCCACCACGATGACTTGAAGTCTAGAGAATTGAAGATGGAAGAAATTGCAAAAGAAACGGGATGATTTGGAGCAAAAATGAAGAAGTTGTGTAGAATTCAGCAAACCAACAGCATGTTTGTGTGCTGAGAGCACAGGATCTGCGCTGTGAGCGCAGGGGAACAGGTTGTGCGTGCGCTGAGAGCGCAGGATGCGCGCTGACAGCGCAGGATTCGGCCAGAAAATTCCAAGAAATTCCGATTTTGCCATTTTTCGAAATTAAGTTGTATTTGTAATTTTTTTCTTGTTGGACAAGACTTCTAGGACCTATTTAAACATATTGTATCATTGTAAATTAGGAGATATCATAGAATAACATAGTTTTGCAAGGGAGAAAAGGAGAGACGGATTCAACACGCGTGACAAGCAACGGATCTCGATCTACTTCATCTTTTGTGTTTCTTTCTTAGGCGTATTCTGGATTCTAGATTTGTTTTCTCAACTCTTTGCCTTATTAATATTATTGCTTCTTTCATTCATATCTTGTTTAATACCATGTTTTCATCAAATCCCATGGTGACGAACGGTTCAATTATGAACTAATTGTTGTCATGGGATTCTAATGGATTTATCTATGTAGCTTAGTAGTTTGACTGCTTTAAAGATTTATGTGTGGTGAATTCTTGATATCCTTGTATGGTTGTGCTTCATGTGTTTAGATGCGTCGCGAACATCTAATTTGTTAATCTCTTGCGAAACGAGAGTGGATCTTGATATTTAGAACTTGCCATGCTAGCATAGGATAGGTTGATGTTTTAACATCATGGTTTGTAGCGTAAATAGAGATATTATGCTGCCCTATGTGATCTTAAAAGACAACTTGTTCTTCAACCGTTATGTTTTCAAATCTTATAGAGATATAGGGTCTAAGCATAATTGGTGTCTATTCATCTTCTATCTCTTTTATGGATGTATGTTTAGTTTGGTATTCGTATATTGAGAAGTAGTGTATACTTGTTCCGTGTTGTCTGATCAGATATCAAAACCATCATATGTATTGATTAAAGGCGTCAACTCTAAGCGAAGTATTTAATGAAGTTAAGATCCCATGCTACTCTTGTAGAAGTAATTCGATTCCAATTCTCGTTAGTTAGTTAATTCTTAGTTGTTAATTTACTTCTTAGTTTATTTAGTTAATTAAACCCAAATTTGTTAATTGTCTTAGCAGTGAATAAAAACCATACATTGTTGCATAGGTACATGAACTGAATTGAACTTAAACCAGATCTCTATGGGAACGAACTCAACTTTATTCTATATTATTTGTGACCGCATATACTTGCGTGATATTGTGTTAACAAGTTTTTGGCATCGCTGCCGGGGATCATCGGTGTTTTATTTTAGTTTATGTGCTTGTCATCAGTGGTCGTTAAAGTTCACTGACTCGGATTAGTTACTTACCTATCTTGTTTAGTTCGGTGTGTTTCAGGTACTTGATTGTTTGAAAATGGCAGGCGAGGAGTTGCCATGGTGGGCATATTCGAGGACATCCATGCCTTAGCAATGTGAGCGATTTTAGGGCGTTCATGAGACCTAACAATATTGTTACTACGAAGGAGTTGATCCTTATGTCACTTATGAGGAACAACCATATTTTCAATACCATCCTCAATAGTACCAGCAAGATGTTCCAAATATGTCATATTTCTTTGGTAGTGAAGAGTTTCAACATCAGCAACCTACTCCTACTTTTCAGTCAGATGAGGTTGATGTTATGGAGGAGATTAGGATGCTTGCAAAGAGTAATGAGGGTTCTATCAAATCTTTGGAGACACTAGTTACTCAAGTTTTGAGTGCCTTGGAACAAGAGAAACAACAATTCATACTAGAGGCAATTCCAGAAAATAACGGTGACTTGGAGCAAGGTACTGCATGCATAATTGAGGAAGACAAATTCCAAGGTGAGGTGAGCGTTCACAAGCCATGTGAGGAATTTGATTATGCTAGTATGGTGGATGATTTGGAAAGGACACTATTTGGGACAGACACTGGTGAGCTACACAAATTTCAAGAATTGGTATGTGCGTACCAAGAGGCTGATGACCATGGGAAAGATGCAGGTCTTCTACTTGTCTCAGAGTATAAAGATGGAGGTAGCGCATTAGAGCCAATGGAGGAAGTTCTCTTTGAGGAACCAAAGGTTTCAGCAACTTACATTTACCCTCCTCCATTATATTTAAGCGAAGCCAGTGAATGTGTGTTGTTCTATAAATTGAGAGATTTTGGGTCAACCGATGAAGGCATTGGAATAGGACATAGTTGTTATACGAATAGGCCAAGCGAGGAGAAGGGGAAGAAAATGTGCCGTCGTGATGACGATGAAGTCTCACGAAGAGATGACCAGGCCAACTATTATCATCCTTAATGGAGGCTTGGACGTAGTCAAGCTAATTGACTCTAAACAAGCGCTTCGTGGGAGGCAACCCATGTGTTAGGTATGTAGTAGTATGTAGTAGTGTGTCATTTGTTCATGTAGGAAATCATATTTTGCATGTTAGTAGTAATTCATTCGTATTTTGTATGTATTGCATGTTTGTTTCATATAGGACATTCTGTTATTTTGTTTGTATACCATATGAGTTCATTATAGTTGCATTTGCATGGCATGCATTGTTCATGATCCCTTAGGATGAGCTAATTCTGATTGGTAGGTCGATGTTTAATTGAGTGTGGTAATGATGAGTAGAGGGTTGATTTATAGTTCCTATGAAATTGGCTTACATGTTACAGAAACAAAATTTTTACACAGTCTCATTAGGTTGCTTTTGGGCTAGGTTGAGGTTATGCTTGGTTGGTTGTTTTAGATTTAATCACTTGTTTATATTTAGAATTTTCGTTATTCCCTTGATGGCGTAGGATCACTAAAGTCTAAGTTTGGGGGAAACCAGGGATTTCATGCTTAATTGTTATTATTTGTCAATAATGGCTAGGCGTCAAATGGCTAGTAGCCGGCTCATATTTATATGAGTAGTCTAGGGTTGGAAATGAGAATTCTCATTCCAGATTGCATATATAAAAAAAAAACAGAAAAAAAAGAGAAAAAAAAAGAGTCATATGTAAATTGTTAATTGCAAAATTAACCAGGGTGAGCTCTTTAATACTCGAGCAATTAAGTTCGCGGGGACTTTGTGCCTAGTGACCTAAGGCTTTTATAGTCTGGGATCCACTAACCCAACGCTCGCTACATGGGTATTATTGTATAAGCCTTTTGGGGTCTCATCCATTGCACGGTTAAATAAACATGCTTTTATATGTTATGTGTTATAATTGTTATTAATAAAGCATGAATTTCTGTCTACCTTGGATAAGGATGGAGGTGTTACTAGGTTATGAAGTGTCTACAGTCTATTCTATTTATAAACTTGTGATTGTCTTGGCGAAGAATAGGTATGATTTTGATCTAGTTTTGGGAGTATTTCTGATGAACATCGCACACACGTACGTTTCTGTCATGTGTTGTTAGTATACGGGGACTTAGTCGAGCTCTTTTTGGAGTTAGTTGTATTCTTTGAGATATTTGCTTGCTAGTTGGTTTTGGTTAGTTCGAGGGGATCGTTGCATTTTCATATTAGTTGCATTCATGCATTGCATTGTTTTTGCATCGTTTAGTTAGAAGGATTTTGTGGGTACATTCACTATAGGCCCTCACGAGACCTTACTCGTCAACTAGGGCTGCCTAGGGGTTTAAAGGGCTTGTTGCATATGCCAAATGCAACTGTGATCACCTATGGAAGTGGTACTAGTTAGTTAGTATTTAGTTGTTTATGCTTGAGGACAAGCATCGGTTTAAGTTTGGGGGTGTGATAAGTGGATTTCATATCCACTTGGAGCGTTCCATATCGGCTTAAATTGATGGACTTGGTCTCAAGTTGTTGTAGTTTTGATGTGTTTTCGCTAGTTGTGCAGGTTTGCGAATTATCGATTAGGGTTGATGTTTTCGTCAATTTTGGGAGTTGAATTCTAGCATGGAAAGGAGGAATGGAGACTTGTTTTGAGCCACCATGATGACTTGAAGTCTAGAGAATTGAAGACGGAAGTAATTGCAAAAGAAACGGGATGATTTGGAGCAAAAATGAAGAAGTTGTACAGAATTCATCAAACCAACAGCATGTTTATGCGCTGAGAGTGCAGGATCTGCGCTGTGAGCGCAGGGGAACAGGCTGTGCGCGCGCTGAGAGCGCAGGATGCGCGCTGACAGCGCAGGATTCGGCCAGAAAATTCCAATTTTGCCCTTTTTTGAAATTAAGTTGTATTTGTAATCTTTTTCTTGTTGGACAAGATTTCTAGGACCTATTTAAACACATTGTATCATTGTAAATTAGGAGATATCATAGAATAACATAGTTTTGCAAGGGAGAAAAGGAGAGACGGATTCAACACGCGTGACAAGCAACGGATCTCGATCTACTTCATCTTTTGTATTTCTTTCTTAGGCGTATTCTGGATTCTAGATTTGTTTTCTCAATTCTTTGCCTTATTAATATTATTGTTTCTTTCATTCATATCTTGTCATGTTTGCATCAAATTCCATGGTGACGAACGGTTCAATTATGAACTAATCGTTGTCATGGGATTCTAATGGATTTATCTATGTTGCTTAGTAGTTTGATTGCTTTAAAGTTTTATGTGTGGTGAATTCTTGATATCCTTGTATGGTTGTGCTTCATGTGTTTAGATGTGTCGTGAACATCTAATTTGTTAATCTCTTGCGAAACTAGAGTGGATCTTGAGATTTAGAACTTGCCATGCTAGCATAGGATAGGTTGATGTTTTAACATCATGATTTGTAGCGTAAATAGAGATATTATGCTGCCCTATGTGATCTTAGTAGACAACTTGTTCTTCAACCGTTATGTTTTCAAATCTTATAGAGATATAGGGTGTAAGCATAATTGGTGTCTATTCATCTTCTATCTCTTTTGTGGATGTATGTTTAGTTTGGTATTCGTATACTGAGAAGTAGCGTATACTTGTTCCGTGTTGTCTGATCAGATTTCAAAACCATCATATGTATTGATTAAATGCGTCAACTCTAAGCGAAGTATTTAA
Organism: Saposhnikovia divaricata; assembly: GCA_036435485.1. Taxonomy (NCBI): domain Eukaryota; kingdom Viridiplantae; phylum Streptophyta; class Magnoliopsida; order Apiales; family Apiaceae; genus Saposhnikovia; species Saposhnikovia divaricata. Next base: position 152,957,107 of record CM071600.1, on the reverse strand, counting down.
TGAAGTTAGGATCCCATGTTACTCTTGTAGAAGTAATTCGATTCCAATTCTCGTTAGTTAGTTAATTCTTAGTTGTTAATTTACTTCTTAGTTAATTTAGTTAATTAAACCCAAATTTCTTAATTGTCTTAGCAGTAAATAAAAACCATACATTGTTGAATAGGTACATGAACTGAATTGAACCTAAACCAGATCTCTGTGGGAACGAACTCAACTTTATTCTATATTACTTGTGACCGCGTACGCTTGCGTGTATTAGTGTAACAACTTGCTTGCTTAGACTCAACAATTCTCAGAATTAGACTACTGAATAATATGAACTTCAGGATTTGAAACATTACGTCACAGACTGATGAACAATTTTCAAAATCCTAATACTGACACAGAAATCCTGATGACATTAGCATCAAGGAGAGACGGATCCTGATCCTGATGATTATTAAAAAATCTATCATACTGTAATTTATCAAGGTAAAGTGTTATAGCCAAACAAGTAACTATCAAATATAGGTCCTGACAGAAATATCAAGTCTATAAGCTGAAACAACACACCTTGCTACTTTTGCAGATGTTAAAAATCTAGAAATTTAACATTTCTAATTCACTTACCAACCTAATGAAAGTATTCTCATCAAGTGGTTTTGTTAGAATATCTGCAAGCTGTTTATCAGTAGGAACAAAATGAAGTTCCACAGTACCATTATCAATATGTTCTCTAATAAAATGATACCTGACATCAATGTGCTTAGTCCTGGAATGTTAAACTGGATTTTTTGCAATTTTGATAGCACTAGTATTATCACAAAACATAGGAATATTACTAAGTGTCATACCATAATCCATCAACTGATTTCTTATCCAAAAGAGTTAATCACAACAACTGCCTGCTGCAATGTACTCAACTTCTGCAGTTGAGGTTGAAACTGATTGTTGCTTCTTGCTTGCCCAAGAAATCAATCTGTTTCCCAAGAATTGACATGTACCTGTAGTTCTTTTCCTGTCTATTTTACACCCTGCATAATCAAAGTCTGAATAGACAAATAGGGAAAAATCAGATTCTCTAGGATACCACAAACCAAGGTTTGGAGTTCCCTTGAGATATCTAAAAATTCTCTTTACAACAACTAAATGAGATTCCTTAGGATCACTCTGGAATCTAGCACATAAACAGGTAGAAAACATTATATCTGGTCTACTTACAATTAAATACAACAATGAGCCTATCATGCCTCTATAACTAGTGTTATCCACACTCTTACCCTTAGGGTTAGAGTCTAGTTTAGTGGCTGTTGCCATGGGTGTTTTTGCAACTAAACAATCTTGAAAGTCAAACCTTTTTAAAAGATCTTTGACATACTTAGACTATTTAATGAAAATACCAGTCTCAGTTTGTTTGACCTGCAAGCCTAAAAAGTAATTTAGTTCACCCATCATGCTCATCTGATACTTAGACTACATAAGCTTGCTAAACTTAGCACACAACTTTTCATTAGTAGAACCAAATATGATGCCATCAACATAAACTTGAACTAAAAGCAATTCACCTTTAATCTTTCTAAAGAATAGAGTTTTGTCAATTGTACCTCTTGTGAAGCCATTTTCAAGAAGAAATTTAGACAAAGTCTCATACCATGCTCTTGGTGCTTGCTTCAGTCCATAGAGTGCCTTGTAAAGTTTGTAGACATGATTTGGAAATTTTGGATCAAAAAAACCAGGTGGTTGCTCCACATACACTTCCTCATCAAGCTTCCCATTCAGAAAAGCACTCTTTACATCCATTTGGTATACTTTGAACTTTGAATGAGCTGCAAATGCAAGAAACATTCTGATTGCTTCCAATCTTGCTACCGGGGCAAAGGTTTCATCATAGTCAATTCCTTCTTCCTGAGAGTATCCCTTAGCTACCAGTCTTGCTTTGTTTCTTAGAATCATACCAGATTCATCTAGCTTGTTTCTGAAAACCCATTTTGCACCAACAATAGATCTATATTTAGGTCTTGGTACTAATTTCCAGACTTTGTTCCTGTCAAACTCATTTAGCTCTTCCTGCATTGCAATTACCCAATCAGGATGCTGTAAGGCTTATTCAACCTTCTTAGGCTCATTCTTTGAGAGAAAACAACTGTACAATCATTCATTTTGAGCTGATCTTCTAGTTCGAACACCACTGTTTGGATCACCAATTATCAAATCTTCAGTATGATCCTTTGTTCATTTTCTAACAGGTGGTAGATTACTCCTGCTAGACTCTCCCCCTAAGTTAGTGGTATCTCTTGTAGAAGAACTTTCACTACCTTCAAAGGCTCCCCCCTTGATCAGTAAAATCAGTAGACTCCATACTGCTGCTAGTATTTGATCTTCCTTCGTTAGTCTCTGAAGGATCAGTTCCTGATGGAGTAGACTCTGAATGACTAGTCTTCTCCTGATGAGCACTTTGTTCTCCTTGATTAACTTGCTCCCCCTCAACAGTAGCGTTTCTTTGAGAAGCAATAAAGATTTCAATTTGAGAACTTTCATCATCACTAGAGAGTATCTCAGAATCCTTAAGATTTTCAAATTCTAAATTGTCATGACTTTCATCAGTTTGCAAAATTCCAAATTTCTTGTCATCATATGCAACATGAATTGATTCCATAACAATGTGAGTTCTGAGATTATATACTTTGAAGGCCTTTGATACAGAATATCCTAGAAAAATTGCTTCATCCGACTTGGCTTCAAATTTTCCTAGTTGTTCTGGATGAATTTTCAGGACATAGCATTTGCATCCAAAGATGTGAAAATATTTCACACTTGGATTCTTCCCTTTGATCATTTCATAAGGAGTCTTACCATGACTATTTACCAAGGTACAATTTTTAGTGAAACATGCAGTGTTGATAACTTCTGCCCAAAAATAGGTTGGAAGCTTTGAATCTGCAAGCATGGTTTTAGCTGCCTCTATGAGAGTTTTGTTTTTTATTTCCACTACACCATTTTGTTGTGGTGTTCCAGGTGCAGAAAACTGTTGAGAGATTCCATTGTCTGCATAATACTCTTCCATGGTAGAATTCTTGAATTCT